>JANFAM010000006.1:5000-2405000 GCA_024362665.1 Prunus padus
TTAAGAAAGCTCTCTACGGCTTGAAACAGGCTCCAAGAGCCTGGTATAGCAGAATTGAAGGATTTTTCATGAAGGAGGGTTTTGAGAAATGCAGTCATGAGCACACATTGTTCCTCAAACATGAAGTTGGAGGTAAATTCTTAATTATTAGCCTCTATGTGGATGATTTAATTTATACAGGGAATGATGTGGAGCTATGTGAGAAGTTTAAGAAGTTAATGAAGCTAGAGTTTGACATGAGTGATTTGGGGAAGATGAAGTACTTTCTAGGAGTTGAGGTTCAGCAGAGTTGTGAAGGGATACATTTGTGCCAAAGGAAGTATGCTGGGGAAGTTTTGGAAAGGTTTGAAATGGGAGGCTGTAATCCCGTGAAAACCCCTATCGAGCCGAGCACGAAATTGGTGAAAGACAGTGGAGAAGCCAGTGTGAATTCAACCTTGTTCAAGTAATTGATTGGTAGCTTGATGTACCTATCAGTCACTAGACCAGACATTGCATTTGTTGTTTGCCTGTTAAGCAAGTTCATGGCAGATCCGAAAGTATCTCATATGGCAGCGGCAAAGCGGGTTCTCAGGTATGTGAAGGGGACTGTGAACTTAGGAGTGTTTTATGGAAGGGGTGCTGAGAACTTAGGAGTGATTTATGAGAAAAGTTCTGAAGATGATCTTAAGGCCTATACTGACAGTGATTATGCCGGTGATACATAAGATAGAAGAAGCACTTCTGGATATGTGTTTCTTCTAAGTGGTGGTGCAGTTGCATGGAGCTCGAGAAAGCAACCAGTGGTGACTCTTTCCACCACCGTAGCAGAATATGTAGCTGCTGCGGCGTGTGCTTGCCACAGTATCTGGATGAAAAGAGTGCTCAACAGTCTCGGTTTCTCTTCATGTAAGTGTGTTAAGATCTTTTGTGATAACAGTTCAACTATCAAGTTATCAAAAAATCCAGTTCTCCATGGAAGAACCAAACACATCGATGTAAGGTTTCATTTCTTATGTGATCTGGTCAAGGAAGGTGTTGTGGAGTTAGTTCATTGTGGTACTAGTGAGAAGGTGGCAGACATCATGACAAAGCCTTTGAAGTTAGAGTCGTTTTTGAAGCTGCGTGATCTGCTGGGAGTTCAAAGCATGAAGTATGTAAACTGACTTGCTTTCAGCAAGTGCAGTTTAGGGGAGGATATGTTAGAGTCTCGGTGATGCAAGTATGTTTTGATTTGAATAAGCTCCTATCTTTCAGGAGCTAGTAGTTCAGTTATGTTAGGAGTTGATTAGGTCAAGTATGACCGAGTCATCTGTTTAGTTGCCATAGTCTTCGGGATGTGGAGACGTGGTTTGTTTTCAATTTGATTTCCAGTTGTAATGGCTATTTAAGCCAAAGACGTTCTGTTAATGAAACAAGCATCATTTACGATCTTTACAGTTTCATAGAGCTAGGTCTTTGATACTTCAACAGAGCTAGGGTTGGCGAAGGAGAAGGCTATGAGTGGTCAATTTGAAGGGAAAAAATAACATAATTCAAATTTGAGATTGAGCATTCAATGGGGCACAAAATATCTGCTAAAACAAAAATTAAAAAAATGAACATATTCAACAATACCTGTCTGTACCATGAGCTAGGGTTGGCTGAGGCAAGGGCTGCAATTGGTTTCATAGGTAAAAACAGCTTAATTCAAATTAGAGATTGAGGATTAAGTGGGGCCCAAAAGATCTGCTAAAATTAAAAATTAAAAAAACTGAACCTATTCAACAATACTAGTACGCACCGTTTGCTATGGTTGGCTGAGGCAAGGGCTACTATTGGTCAATTTGATGGGGAAAAATAGCAAAAATCACATTAGAGATTGAGGATTCAGTGGGGGCACAATAGATCTGCTAAAAAAAATTTAAAAAACTAAAGGCATTCAAAAATACATGTCTGTACCGTGAGCTAGGGTTGGCAAAGTAGATGGCTTTGAGTGGTCAATTTGATGGGGAAAAATGGCAGAATTCAAATTAGAGATTGAGGATTCAAAGGGAAACAATAAATCTACAAAAATAGAAATAAAAATAACTGAACCTATTCAACAATAACAGTATGTACCGTGATCTAAGGTTGGCGAAGGAGAAGGCTATGAGTGGTCAATTTGAAGGGGAAAAATAGCATAATTCAAATTAGAGATTGAGGATTCTGTGGGGCACAAAAGATCTGCACGCTATTGGTCGGAAATAGCAAAAAGTCTCTCTCAAAAACCGGAAGTCTCGAAATTTGAAACCCAAAGATTGATGGCTAAAGCCCAACAAAATGGTCTCAGTCAATAGTCAGCATTAGTTTTAAAATAACATCAAACTAAAAACAATATACAAAAATAGAGATGGAGGAATAGAGAGACAAAGCCAAAGGATTGAACTAGAAACTTACAATCTGGTAGCAGCAGAGAAACAAAGCTAAAGGGTAGAAGAACAATTATTCATTCCTAGGCCAAATTGTTGAATTAGTATAGAATTCAATACAAGCATTCAAACCCAAACATGAAAAGCCAAATAAAGAGAGAATAGAGAACTAGAGAGCTAGACCTTGCTGATTAACAAGAACATAAATTCCAAATTTTAAAACTAAATGAAAGATTGAGAGCTAGAGACCTTGCTGATAATAGGAGTGATATTAAACACATATATATATATATATATATATATATATATATATATATATCTATATATATGCTGAAAATAGGAGTGATATTAATTTAAAACTACATGTGGAATTAATATGTTAAGTTGGCTAGCTATCATGAAGGAAAATAAAATTCGTTTCCAATAATTTAATGAAGAAGGAAAAAAAAAGTTAATATCTGTTAAAATTTGGATAGAGAAAAGCATTGATCAATAGTAATGAATTCCATTTCAGTTTCAAGTTTCAATATACTGAGTCATAATTATGTCATGAATGAATGATTTGCGAATCATTTATTAATAATTGAAAAAATTCATTCATACCATTAATTTTGCGTAGGCTTAAGTTAACAAATAATCAAGTGTTTGAGTTGGTCTTTGATATCATAGTTTGGCAATTGGCATGAAGAAAGGTTGATCTGATTCTGATAAATCAGTGAATGAGTGAGGAGCTAGCTCCTTCAATATAAGCTTGCTTGTAAAGTTGTGCAAAGCCTCTGCCAAATGGCACCACTCCATTCGGACACAATCGGAAGCACTTGGGAAGATAAATCTACTAATCCAATATAACAAGAACATCATGTGTTCTTGTTCTATGTCCTTGCGATACTTGGCTCTGAAATATTCTATAAACTTAGAGAAGGCTGAATGGTCAGTTATCTCCTTGTTTTAAGTTAAGCACTCTCTCTTCACACTCTCTCCCTAACTAGTGCGCCTCTGATAATCACCAGTACAATCTGGGACCCTCCCATGAGGCCTAAAGCCAAAAATGGCTGCCATATCTAACAAGGTTGGTGTCATAGGGCCAACTCCAAAGTCAAAAGTATTGGAAGAGCTATTCCAAAACATCAGGGCCAAGGCTAACAGGGAAGACTCTGCTTTCAAGTCTTGAAGGCTAAGATGGATGGCATCATAAATACCATTGGCCTTCCAATAGGCGCCAAAGTGAGACTTCATGTCCATCACCCAATCTCGCCAAGCAGCACCAGGCCTCACTGGCTCACTATGGGGATACAATCTTTTGATGTTGGCATCCCAATTTTCCCAACATGGAGTATAGGGCCCCTTAAATAAAATATTAGCCCTAAACCTAGTCGATTCAGCAAAAGAAATGGCAACTGGTTTGCTGGTAACATATCTAGGCCCTAGCACCATATTTCTATCTAGGAGGGTCACAAAGTTCTAGCATATTACCTCTCTTTGCTTGTTCTCAGCCAATTTCTCCAACCGTGCCCTGTTTTGTTGCCGTTCAAGGAGAACTCCATCTCCAGTCAAAAAGGGTGTCATTTGGATGAGTTTCTCCTCCTTAGTTTCCTTCCTCTTCATTACTTTCCTTGGTGCCATTTCTGTCCGATGACTGATGAAACTTTGACAAAAGTGTCTGAAGTTTCTTTGGGAACCGAAGGACTATCTGAAGATTGAAGAAATAGAAGCATCAGAGAAAATGGGGCTCTGGATAATTTTAGGTTTCGATTCTGCTTTTTCTACTAGGTACAGAAGGTAGGAGAAGGGGAAAGGCTTTCAGTCGTTTTTGAAACGAAAAGAAACAATTAAAAATTCAGAGACATGGCGCATACATTTAATACCCAAAAATTTATCACGCAAGTAACTGCCAACAAGTAGCCAGTTACGAAGAGTCACTTGAAAGGACATGACGGTTAGTTTTAAACAGTTTTATATCAAACTAGTTAAAACTAGTTAAAATAGTTTTAAACAGTTTCATCTGCCCGATAAGATGTGCCTTCTGTCCAACTAGGCCTTTCCTAATCCTGTTGGACTTTATTTTACTGCACTTAAGTTCATTTCAATCTTTTTAAGCTTGTATTTGCTCAATAATGAATGCATTATGTCCATCGGACAATTTGTATGTCACGACCCGACTCTCCTAGCACGACATTGTCAACTTTGGGTCCCGCCCTCACGGTTTTGTTTTTGAGAACTCACAAGTAACTTCCCAGTGGGTCACCCTGTTGTGCAATTCGCTTCCAACACGAGACTCCTTGGCACCTTCTCGTTTAGACCAACGAGCCCGGATGCCACTCGGTGAGCGACAGAGCATTCCAAGACCTCTTGGATTGCGGAAACTCCCCAAGAACTTGTTATCAATGGACTTTGCGACTGGCACACACACAAACATACACGGATGAATTTAATGCAAACACCTTTGGAACAAGCATACAACCATGGACACAAAGATTTATAGAGGTTCGGCCAACTCTTTGCCTACATCCTCTTGGTGATCCCCTTGAGAAATTTCACTAATGAAAGAGTATGTTACAACTTTGTTTTACACAGAAAACCCCTTAGAACACTACTCTCTTCCCAAGCTCACTTTTCTCTCACACCCTTGCTCAAACCCTTGATGCCTCTGCTTTGCCCTCTTGCAAAGCTTACAATGCTTGTTTCCCTTGTGTTTCCCCTTTGCCCCATAGCCTCAGCCCTCTTGCCTTAGCTCTCTTGGACACCTTGCATTTTCAGCTCTCTTGCTCTCTAAGCACTTGGAACTCCCAGCCCCCCACTTGGGGCTAGAAGCTCCCCCTTGTGCTCTTCAAGCCTTTGCTCTCAAACTCTAGCACTTGGCTCCTCTCTTGAGCCTCTCTTGTAATGTCTGCACTTCCCACTTAAGTAGACAAGTGGGAAGCCTCCCACCAACCTCAGCCACCCTGTAAAAGTCTCCAACATGTGGCAAACCAGCCACCCAAAAACCAGATCCATGATTCAAGGAAAGCACAAAGTGGTAGGTAATCATACAACCCACCAATCTATACTTTATGTTGTTTCAGACTTTCCTTAGTAGCCCCCCATGTCCTAGCACTCATAAAAGTCTCTTGGAGGCACATGGAGTTGGGTAGGACAATGACCCATGTGAAAAAGCACCTTGAAAACACGTGGAAACAGAAACAGCACAGGTGATGGGCGACCGGTCGCCAGATTTTGCGACCGGTCGGATACAGAAAACCTCCCTTCGGATACCAATCTGCCTGAAAACGACCGGTCGCGGATACCTTGCGACCGGTCGCTTTCTGCGATTTTTCCAGTTCTCCAATCTGCTTCAAAACGACCGGTCGCTCAAAACCTGCGACCGGTCGCTTCTCCCGAAGCTTGCATCTATGGTGAGCCAATTTCCAACACACCCATCCTGGGATTGCTCTAGCCTCAACTCGCTTAACTTCGGACTTCTAAGGAATCCGAAGCCAGTGAGCTCCCAAAGGACCTCGTGTTAGATGGAGGTGGGCATGTACATATAAGGCACATCACCCCATTTCCGTTGGTCGATGTGGGTTGTTACATTGTATGCAAAAGCTATTACTGAACTCTCAGCCCGATAATAGGCTAAAACACCATCCACCCTGCATTTTATTCCACCATAATTGAGATATTAAAATCCTCTTCATTGAGGCATAAAAAAAAACCTATCTAAAGCCAGATTCCCCTCTTTAGAGCACAGTGGCTTTGATTAGAAGAAAAGATAAAGCACGCACTACATCCACAATACAGACACCATTTAATTCCCTCTTTCTACTAGAAGAGTATCACTAGTAATGGCACGCCTATCGCAATCCCCCAAGGAACAGTCTTTGAGCCCATCTTAGGCCCAAGTCTCTTCCACTCAAATTCCTTGACACGCAAGCAAAGCAAAAGAGAAACGCTAGTTGCCAAAGTACAGCCTACTAGCGGCCAGGGGCGTCACATTGTTCAGAAACATTGACGAACACAAACAGAATTCAGTATTTCTTTTTTAATAAAACACGAGTTAAAATGTGGCTACTTCAATTTCTTAGTGCTAACACTACTACAAAAATGGAAAAGATGACCAGAAAACCACGACAGTAGTCAAAATACCGACGTTGAGTTTATAAAGACGACGGTAAAATGAAAACTGACGTGTTTAAGTAAAAAAAACACCTAAAATATGTAATTCATATTGGGTATTTCAAAAATACGACGCAACCAAATAAAAAAGCGACGTCTTATTAAACAGCGTTTGTTCCCGATTAAACTCTTACACAAAAAACAACGACAGCATGTACGAAAAACAGACGTCAAAAGTTGGGACGACGGTTTAACAAAATAAACGTCGTCTTACTTCCCATATAAACTGAAAGTGTAAGAAAGAATATTAATAATTATTAATTACCACAACGGTAGATTTATAATTTACAACGTGTAATATTTCTAATTCACGTCAGTTTATTTATCCACAGACACATTAATAATTATTACCACGTCATTTATTTAAATATAATGCCGTTAAAACACTAATCCACGTCGGTTTATTTATATAAAGCGCCTTTAATATTTATTACCACGTCATTTATTTAAATATAACGTCGTGAAAATATTTCTAATCCACGGAGAAGATATTGAAACGACGCGGTTTTCTATTTTGTTTTTTGTCAAATATGCCCTTGGCAAACGAGTTCGAATCCCTATGGCAGTTTGTCTAAACGAGTTCGAATCCCTATGGAAAATCAAACGTCAACGAACAATAAATTTTTCGTTCAAACCGATAAAATATTTCACCTTCCAGACCTCTCAGTTTTCCTTCCATAGCATGCAGGATCAGTTTTCGTTCCATAGCAGCGTTTCTCAATTTTCCTTTCATAGCAATTACTTCCGAAGCTTCCAAGTTCCTCTGCACCTCCTTGTCAAACAAAACAAACTTTCTTTGCAAGGCAAAGGTATATTTCTAACTCTATCATTTCTGTCGAAATCATTTTAAGATTTTTTTATTCAAAATCATTTCAAGTTTTATTTTCCAATTACTTTTGAAAGTGTCCACGACGGTTTGATCTTTTTCACGCCGTTTTAATAAACTGACCACGTCGGTAATTAACTCCTGCAAACGTAGTCATAACCGCCGTGGTATTATAATTTTATGTCGAGAATAATACAAAACCGACGTAATAAAGTTAGACGTCTTTTTTTAAATATAACTGTCGTTTTATTTTAAATACCACGACGGTTGTAATTAAAACGGCGTGAATTATAAAAACCGACGTCAAAATTTATTAGACGTCAGTTTTTTTTATTGTTTACGTCCTTTTATTTAAATCACCACGTCGTTTACTACTCTGTTTTATTTGATATACCATGACGGTCATTTTTATATAACGTCGTCTTAAATTCAATATTACGTCGGATTTTTTATTGGGCTTTCCTTTCCAGTTCCAATTTTCCAATGTCGTCGAAGAAGCTCAACCAAGGCAGCCAACTCAGAAGATATTTTAGTCCAAATTCTGCACATTTGCCGTGAAACCTCGATTCGATTCAGTTCCGTTTGAAACGGTGGTATTCTATCATACTCTCCGACACACGGTTTGCTCAAGCTCAATTCAAGCTAGCCTCCGAGCATAAAACCCTTACCAAGAGGCTCCTCATCTCCACCGACAATCAAATCCGATCCTTGGATTCCGAAGCAGCGTCGTTCCCAGTTGTTCACTCAAAAACCACACCTTCTTCCCTTATTCCAAGCTATTAGGCTCCTGTAATGGTATGCTATTAGTAGATGTTGCTGGTGATTGTCAAACTCATAAGTTGTTTCTCTGGAACCCATCAACCAGATTTGTCCTCGAATTGCCTAACCCAAAATTTGTGTTTGCGACGGACACTACTGAATATGATGAATTTGGATTTGGCCATGGTCTGGGTTATGTGTCATCCACTGACGACTACAAAATTTTCATAGCTGGAGTTGTTACTAACAAGTGGTTTGTGGAGATGTTCTCTGCCAAATTGAACACTTGGAAAATCATTGAATTCCCCGGCCACCACTCATTGTCCTTTTTCATAAGCATCACCATTGGCTTAGGGGTCCTTACGAATGAAGCACTGCATTGGCTCCCGGCCTACAACTTTTATCCTGATGAAGAGCTACCCATATTTGCTTTTGATCTGGCAAAGGAGGAGTTCAGGGAAGTTCCATGCCCTCCTTTAAATGGCAATGGTGATGACGATGACAATGATGTTAAAAGTATGGCGGTTAATGTAGTTTCGGGAGGCAGTGGAGAATTCTTATGTTTTTCATTTACCAGGAGACGTGGTGGTCATGAGTTGATAGAATTTTGGGCTATGAAGGAATATGGGGTGCGTGAGTCATGGAATGTGCTCTTTATATTTCGCACAAATGTTTTATCTAAATGGTTGGCTGGCAATTTGAGTGGTAATGATGTCGTTTTCATTACAGAATGCGGCACAATTTTATTCAAGTTGAGGCACATGTTGGTGAGGATTGAATGCCACAAAGATCGGAAGTTGGTTTGCGGTAGACCTTATAACGTTATCGATGGGGATAGGTTTGAGGTGATCGAATACGATGAAACTCTGCTTTCGGCACCAAATTAATTTTATAGAGGTTTTACGTATGTTTTGTAACCTAATTATATAGAACTCTGCTTTAATCACTTTATATATGATATGAACTCTGTTTTAATCACTTTATTATATGATCACAATATAATTTATATCATCAACTAATTATATAGAGTAATATTTTATAAGAAATGTATTTTGTGTGTTGCTTTGCATGTATCACTTTAATCACATTTTAATAATTTATATATGATATGAACTCTGTTTTAATCACTTTATTATATGATCACAATATAATTTATATCATCAACTAATTATATAGAGTATTTTATAAGAAATGTATTTTGTGTGTTGCTTTGCATGTATCAACTTAAGTTGGCAAAATGACCAAATATGAAACCAATTGAGATTTTAACAAAACGACGTCATAAATACAATCAACGACGGTAATTTATTATAAACAGGCGTCATAAATACAATAAACGACGGTTAATAAAATACGAGCGTTGTAACTTTAAACAACGGCGGTTCTTAAAAATTTAAAGACATAAAGCAGCGATAATTTTAAGAAAAGCGGCGTTGTGGCGACAAACAACGTCTCTATAAAGGGCGTTGTAAGTAATTATTGATGTCTTTATTGTCTTCCTTACTGACGTCTTAAGGTTAAATAAACACGTCGGTAAATATGACGCCGATATTTTTCTTCTTACGGACGTGAAAATTAATCATACCACGTCGGTTATTACTTCATACCGATGTGGTTAAAACAAAATTTAATTCAATTTAAATCTTAATATTCATAATAATTTTTAAAAAATTCCAAAAAATACACCGAAAACCATTATGGAATCATTGAGATATTTTCTTCCCACTAAGGCTTATAAAAATATATTTCAGTCATAAAAATTAAAAATGAAATTCAAAGAACAAAAAATTATTGATAAATCACAAAATCTCTTATAGTTACATAAAATGTTCATATATATGTGGCTTGTGTCATCCATTGGTGTGATAAATTCAAATATATTAATTACTACTTTTAGCAATCTAATTTAGAAGAAACCAGCCTAAACACTTTTTGTATTATTTTAATATTTTTTTCATTTAATGAAATTTATAATTTAGTATTTAGGGTTTAGTGTTTCGTGTTTAGGGTTTAGGGTATATTGAAACGACGCCGGTTTTCTATTTTGTTTCATTTCGATTCCATCCTTGGGCTAACGCGTTAGAATCCCAGCAACACCAAAACCTGAATATTCTTATTAATTTTTAATTTGTCCGTGATGGTTTTAGCGTCGTGAAAATGTTTAACTACGTCGTATTTAATATACTAACCGCCGTGTTAAATGCAGACATTTTATTTGAATTGGACGTCCTTCTTTATTAATTAGTGACGTAGAAAAATGAAACTACGGCAGTATAAATATAATAACGGTCATATAATTGTAACACTTTAACGTCGGTTATTATTTGTTCGTCGATGTTTAAAAGCGTGCTATCTGAAATTTTGACGTTGACCTAAAATTTTCAATTTTCGCGCTATCTTAAATATTGGCTCTCTCTCTTCAACTCTAATTCTAACTTGTGCTCTCCAGCTCTGTCGAATCCAAGTTTATCTCGAAAACCATTTTCAGAATCCATCATATCTGCGCGTACCTGTAAGTTCGAACCCTAATATCACAAGCTTGTTGTTCATTGAATGATATTCCTTTCGCTCTATGTCTTAAATATTTGGCTCTCTCTCTTCAACTCTAATTCTAATTTGTGCTCTCCAACTCCGTCGAATCCAAGTTTGCCTCGAAAACCATTTTCAGAATCTAACAGCTCTGCGCGTACCTGTAAGTTCGAACCCTAATCTCACAAGCTTGTTGTTCATTGAATGATATTCCTTTATGGGTTCTTAAGTACAAACTTAATCTGACTTTGCTGCTTCTGAAATCATTGAAAAATTTTGTTGGATCTGATCCATATGGGTTTTAGATATATGTTTTGCGTCCTTTAAATCTTAAGATATGTGTTCTTAATCACTCTCTGTCATGATGGGTCTTAATATTTGCATACTTTTTATATGGGTCTTTATTAATATTGGTTAGTATTTGTTCTTCGAAATGGAATAGTAATGTGAGATTTATTCTCTTTTCATACGACGACGGTTTTTTATTAAAACCGTCGTCTGTATTTCAGTTATAAGGCGGTTGTTCTTTAATACTGTCGTATGAAATTTGATAGCTGGTGTCATAACCCTTCGCTGTATTTTGTTGCATAAGACAACGGTTATTGGAAAAACCGTCGTCTGTAATTGTAAAATACGTCGTTTTATGTAAAAACCGTCGTCTGAACTTATATTGCTTGCTATAATCTGCTATAGTGTTGGTCCAAGTTCATTTTAGTGGAATGCATCTTTGTTATGTTAAAATGATTAGGTCTTAATTTTGTCTAGTGTTCTTTAATATATAGGGGTAGAGAATTGGTCTACTGTTCTTTAATCTCTTACTAAAACTTGCTTTTTTTTATATTTAAAATCTTGGTTACTTCCTTCTTTTGTTCAGATTTCGGTGACACACCATATGAGGCAATTATAAGTGTACAAAGGGAAGGGAGTAATTGCATCCAAGGGAGAAGCAAGTACAAAGTGATGAAGTTCAGATAGAATGCAGAGGAAAATTGGTGATGATGAATGTATAGCTCTATATACATATGGAGAACTTGATTTAAAGGATAATTAGGTACAAGAATTTTGGTGTACTCTAGAGTACTTTCATTTTTTAGATTTTATTTTGTTCTATTGTACTCTTGATATTCTATTTATGAAAGAAATAATTTTTGAATATATATATATATGTATGGCGTGGGTAATAGCATATTTGAGTATATATTTATGATAACATTGGAAACAAGAAAACAAAATAAACAAAAATGTAAAATTACTACATCAGTTTTACAGTTAATAACCCTCGTTTTAAAGCTAATAGACGACGTCTTTGGATATAATAAACGACGTCTTTAGATAAAATACGACGTTTTTTATAATAAAACAGACGTCTTTAAATATAATAAACGTCTGTATGTTTGACATTCTGCCATGGTTCATTTATGTTACGGCGGTAAAAATAAAATTTTTGACTTGTAAAGCCTTTGAGACGGCACTAATTTTATGAAAGCGACGTCTAAGGTTGTCGATTTTTCCTTTTTATGAAGTTTTATTTGTATTAGACGTCGGTTTTATTAAAAGAAATAACGTAGTATTCTTTAACAACGTCGGTTATTAACCGTCGTGGTTTTATACATGAATAGATGTCGGTCGATTTCACGACGATTTTATATGACCCTAGACGGCGGTGGATTCCTGTCGTCTATTTCGATTTTTGTAGTAGTGTGAACACCACGCTTAGGGTACATATGCCATAAACTAGAACAGCAATAAGTACCTCAATGTTAGACACACTGAAAGTGTGTTACAGTTTAATTCTTTTATATTTTTATGTAACTGCAGTCTTACTGTCAGCAGACCACGTTATACCTAGCATTTGCAAAAAAGGTTTGTGATCTCTCAGGACCCATAGCAATATCTCACTACTTGTACGTTTTATTCAACAGCTAAAATTTGCAGAATGACTGTGAACAACACAGATTGAAAAAGAGTTTCTAACTGTAAAATTCATATGCCATTGCGAATAAAAGCATTAAAGAAGATAAAGAAGTCCAGTCATAGGATTTTTTTTCATATGAATTCAAAATATAAAACTCATCTTATGACGTTTTATGACTAACATTTTCTTTGCACAAAGTTTTCCCAAATAGATTAATAACTAACATGCAGGAGTAGTTGTAAAAGGAGTTTCACTTGATTTTAATATATAGTTTATTATCTTCTAAAATTCTAAATTTTACTAGTTTTATAGGCAAATGAAGCACACTATTTACCACACTTTACAAATATAATATAGTGATGAGTCATAGTGTAGATTACAATTACATCGTAGTAGGCACAAATATAATGGTAGGAATTGTGGGTAAAAGATGTGTGATGGGCATCTATAATAATCCAACTGAATTATAACACTAGTCATATTCTTCACTTCCCACATCAAAACTCTATACAAATTCCTCTCATTATATCTCAAGTGAATAGTAACAGCCCTTTGGTTGTCATGGAAATATATGGAAATTGCAAGAGTAGGCACTATTCACATGAATAGTAACAGCCCATTGCCTTTTGTCATGACAAATGGGTGAAAATGCTCTTAAAGTTTTGATTTTGCATTTAGGCTTTATATAATCCACCAAAGAGATGATCTGGCCCCATCACAGCAAAAGCTTTGCTCTGAGAGCTTCTTTGGACAACGTCTCTAATCTTGACCCACATCCTCCTTCATCATGTCTTGAATTTTGGTCCACCATCTCATTTGCAACCAGCTCTGGAAATTCCTCATCCTCAGGGTGGTCAGTAATTGCCCTCTATTTTAGGACATTTGTCCAATTTCCACAATAATGCAATAATTTCATAGGATTTTAATTCTTTTGTCACAGCATGCTCTCAATTATCATAATCCCATCCAACTAGGTGGGCACATGCCGCTGCTTCATGTGGGTTTAAGGCCCATGGCTATGGTTTGTCTAATTCGTCTTTAATGAATGATTAGATTTATTTTATTGCCTTACAGTTATGGATATACATATATAATCTATAAAATTGCTTTGAATTGTATAGCACTGAAAGTCACTCTCATTTTGCTATTTCTCATTGTAAGAATTTCAGACTAAGATTCTTTTTAAAAATTTTGAACTCTCTAAATCCTATCCAAGTTCCAGGTGTGCACATGCTGCCCCCTAATTCGACTTACCAGAATAGTCCTAAATCTAGAGGAGGAGGCAGCATGTGCACACTTGGAACTTGGATAGGATTTAGAGAGTTCAAAATTTTTAAAAAGAATCTTAGTCTGAAATTCTTACAGCGAGAAACAGCAAAATGAGAGTGACTTTCATTGCTATACAATTCATAGCAGTTTTATAGATTATATATGTATATCCCTAACTGTAAGGCAACAAAATAAATCTAATCATTCATTAAAGACGAATTAGACAAACCATAGTCATGGGCCTTAAACCCACATGAGGCAGCGGCATGTGCCCACCTAGTTGGATAGGATTATGATAATTGAGAGCATCCTGTGACAAAAGAATTAAAAGCCTATGAAATTCTTACATTATTGTGGAAATTGGACAAATGTCCTAAAATAGAGGGAAATTACTGATCACCCCGAAGATGAAGAATTTCAAGAGCTGGTTGCAAATGAGATGGTGGACCAAAATTCACAACATGGTGGAGAGAAAAAATAAAAAAGCTCAAAAACTGAGGGGGCGTTTGGTATCCTATTCAAATAAGGAACTCAAAAACGTTGATTTTTCTTAAAAATAAGGAGTTCTCAAATCTACTTTTAAGATTCAAAAACTTGTTTGGTATGCAACTTGAAAACTGTTTTCAAATCTTAAAAATTTAAGAATTTGTTTGGTTGAATTCTTGAAAACATTTTCTTTTTAAATTTTCTTTTGTCAATTAAGATAATGCTAAACATTATAGAAAATTTTCTTTTATCCAAATACTTTAATCTAATCTAAACTACGGGAAAGGGGATTCAAACTCATATGCAAAGTGAGGAGCACATTATTGATATTATATTAAACATACTATTTTAACATCCATGTTTTAAATACCATACATATATAATCGCCAAGTTCAATTAATCTTCAAATCTTAAATAATACATATTAAATTAAAACATTCTAGACTAAATAAATTTTAAGACTAATCATTCACACTATCGTTCACTTTATTTGAGCTCCACCTAGTCAATTTGGACTCAACCCCTATTCAAAACAGCCTTTGCTTTGGCATGTGAACTCATTAGCCCAATTAAGCCCAACTCTAGGCCTCTGTTGCCTACCAATCCAAAAGCCCTAAGCTAAACCCCTTCTCTCTCTCTCTCCATTCTTTTCCCTCAGTCTCAGCCTCAACAGCAGTCGGGCAAATCCTAACTTTGCAGTTAAGCTAATTGGTATGTCTAATGTCTCATCGTTTACTCTATGTAACATCCACTTGGCTGTTGCTTATGCCTTTTCTTTTTCTTAAGAATTTAGTTGCTGTTATTTTCCTAAGGAAGAGAGAGAGAGAGAGAGAGAGAGAGAGAGAGAGAGAGAGAGAGAGAGAGAGAGAGAGAGAGAGAGAGAGGGTTTAGGGTTTAGGGAGAGAGAGAGAGAGAGAGAGAGAGAGAGAGAGAGAGAGAGAGAGAGAGAGAGAGAGAGAGAGAGACGAGAGACGAGAGCAGAGAGAGAGAGAGAGAGAGACGAGAGAGACGAGAGAGACGAGAGAGGGAGGAGAGAGAAAGAGAGAGGGAGGAGAGAGAGAGAGAGAGAGAGAGAGAGAGAGAGAGAGACGGGAGAGGGAGGAGAGAGAGAGCCTAGAGAGATGGAGGAGTAGGGATGACAAAGGGTCGGGTAGGGGCCGGGTATGACAATACCATCCCCGTCCCCGCTCTCCATCCCTACTCTATCCCCGAACCCGTTTCCGTGTAATAGGGTTCGGGGAATCCCCGTACCCATCCCCGTCGGGGGACTATCCCTCATACCCACCCCGAATCCCCGATTTTTTTTTTTTTTTGCATAGAAAATATGTATCATATATTTTAACATTAAGTTTCATATTAAATTATCATTCAACACATCCAAATTAACTATAAAGTTCAACTCAACTATGCAAAATCACATCAATTCAATTTAACAAAACAAATATATATATATATATAATCCAATTTTTCATTATAGAAAATTAGATATAAGAAGAAAGTTTTTTTATTTAAAATAACTTTCTTCTTTTTTTCAACACCATATGGATATGGATAGCTTGATTATGAGAGTGATTTTTGTTTCTTAGCTATCCAATTGGATATGGATACCGTTTTCAACACCATATGGATATGTAGTAGTTGTTTGATATATGTTAATATTAACAAAAAATGAATGAACTTGTCACGACCTAACTCTCCTAGCACGATATTGTCCGCTTTGGGCCCCGCCCTCACGGTTTTATTTATGGGAACTCACGAGCAACTTCCCAGTGGGTCACCCATCCTGGGATTGCTCTAGCCCCAACTCACTTAATTTCAGAGTTTTAATGAATTCGAAGCCAGTGAGCTCCCAAAAGGCCTCGTGCTAGGAAGAAAAGTGCCCACACATATAAGCACTTCACCTTTCCCTCCCCGAGCGATGTGGGATTGCTCACCGTTCTTGCTTCCTCAAGCTCACAGGTCTTACAATCCACCCCCCTTGGGGCCCAACGTCCTTGCTGGCACACTTCTGGTAGGGGTCTAGCTCTGATACCATTATGTCACGACCCAATTCTCCTAGCACGATATTGTCCACTTTGGGTCCCGCTTCACGGTTTTATTTATGGGAACTCATGAGCCACTTCCAGTGGGTCACCCATCCTGGGATGGCTCTAGCCCAAACTCGCTTAACTTCGGAGTTCCAAGGAATCTGAAGCAAGTGAGCTCCCAAAATGCCTCGTGCTAAGAAGGAAAGTGCCCACACATATAAGCACTTCACCTTTCCCTCCCCGAGCGATGTGGGATTGCTCACCGTTCTTGCTTCCTCAAGCTCAGGGGTTTTACAGAACTTGTGTAATTAATCATATTTTAAAGAAAATAGCAATATCGTAGACACTATAACAACATGACAATTCTTCATAATAAGAAAACGAAAAATACGAAGCGGATCCTCTATAGATACATACATACATATTTGTGTTGTGCATACTTATTATATACCTTTAGTTTGGGCACATGTGTACTTCTTATGTACCTTGGATATAACGAGCCCAAATATTTATTTTTGTTATATTAAAATTAGCATATTAACCATTAATATAAACTTAAAAATGAAATACATATATAACCTATAAACTAAAACCAATGCAATGAGGTGAGGAGAAGAATCGAGAGATAAGAAGAGGTGAGAAGAGGGATGGGGAGTATTAAATATATTGATTACTTCTTTATAACACAAGGGTAGTATACTAGTATTTATATATATTGATTATTCTTTAACAAAAAAATATTGATTATTCCCTTATGTTCGTATTACACATAAGGGAATGCATTATGGTAGGCTAGTTGGGTTAAATAACATTGCAGATGTAATTATAGACCAAGGAGTGTGGGTGCATTGGTGGTAAGCTTGTGAGTTTCTATCTTGGAGGTTAGGGGTTTGAAACCCCTTGGCATCGCCACTTAAATATTTTAAATATTATATTATATATTTATTAATTTAAAATTAAATATATACATATCGGATCGGTTTCGGGGATGGGGACGTCAATACCATCCCCACCCCATATCCATCGGGGATTTTTCAAGTTCGAGGATCCCCATACCTGATACCCGTTTTGCCCCGAAAACTCCCCCCTTTAGGGTCGAAGACTGGCCCCCGCAGGGATTTCTGCCATCCCTAGGGAGGAGAGAGGAAGAAGGGAGAGAAAGAGTGTGTGGAGAGGGAGGAGAAAAAAAATTATAAAACCTCATTTTTATTTTTATTTAAAATAATGGGGATGTTTTTTAGTTTTTCTTGGGTTTGAGTTTTTAAAAATGGGTCTACCAAGCCGGTTTTTGTGATTTTAAACTTAAAATATGTTTTTGAGTTTATAAAATTGGATATAAGTAGGCTTCCAAACATGCCCTGAAATTCTTAGATATTTTTTTTTTATCAAAGTTGAGAATGCTTTAAGTAATATAGAACTTGCCTCATATTTAAAGAAAAACTGTCTTATTAGAGAGAGAAGGAAAAATAGAAGTCAAGTGAAAGTTGAAGGACAATTGTGATAAAGTTAAACCGATCCGTATTCGATTCCTCTTAGGTTGGTATGGGTTTAACAGAGGCACAAAAATCACTCTGGACATTATGCAGCCACACAAATCAAGTTAAAAGTTCACTCTGAATCAGCTACAAATACTATGATAAAGTCCCAGGCTCTTAATCATATTATCAGTTTCATACTGTTGCTAGAAACACAATTATTATTATTATTTTAATAGAAACATTTGTATTCATAATCAAGATGATAAGTTATTCCTCGATCATACAACAGTAGGAAAACTAACTCATTAAGAATCAGAATACCTAATAGAAAATACAACTAAACTACTGCACCGAATGATGTGTCAGTAACTAGAAAACAACTTGGGTAAAATCATCTTAAGACTGTCGCCATATTTCTCATGATGATAGAGTAGTGATAATCCTTGAACTGCCCAGAAACAGAGGCCCAACGAGATGCCCAAAATTTAACTATATCCCATAATTCCTCAACCCTCACTCCTATTTGTCCATGAGAAATTCTTCGGTTGCGCTCCATCCGAATATTCCAAAAAATTGCATGAACAAGACTACCTCGTAGAATTTGAGCTCTCTTTCCCCTCCCCAAACTGCCAACTACACAATTAGAAAGAATTCAAGCTCTCGCTGCTGGAAACTCAATTAGAAAGAAATTGAAGAACTAAGTTTAAAAATTAGACTTACTAGGATAGCCCTTGGCCTGAAATCCGGAGGAGGAAGCGGCATGTGCACACCTAGAACTTGGATAGGATACTGAGAGTTCAAAACAAAATATTTTTAAAAGCTGAGTCTGAAATTCTTAAAGAGAGAAACAGCAAAATGAGAATGACCTTCAGAGCAATATAATTCTTAGCAGTTTTCTAGATTATATATGTAACTGTAAGGCAATAAAATAAATTTAAACATTCATTAAAGACGAATTAGGCAAACCACAGCCATGGGCATTAAACACACATGAGGCGGCAGCACGTGCCCACCTAGTTGGATAGGATTATGATAGTTGAGAGCATCTGTGACAAAAGAATTAAAAGCCTAAGAAATTCCGACATTATTGTGGAAATTGAACAAATGTCCTAAATTAGAGGAAAATTACTACTGACCACCCAATGATGAGGAATTTCCAGAGCTGATTGCAAATAAGATGGTGGACCAAAATTCGAGGCATGCTAGAGATTAAAAAAAAAAAAAAAGCAAAGCTCAGAAACTGAAATTCTTAGATATTTTTGCATCAAAGTTGAGATTGGTTTAAGTAAATATAGAACTTGCCTCATATTTAAAGAAAAACTATCTTATTAGAGAGAAGGAAAAATATAAGTTAAGTGAAAGTTGAAAGACAATTGTGAAAATGTTAAACCTATCCTTATTTGATTCCTGTTAGGTTGGTATGAGTTAAACAGAGGCACAAAAAATACTCTGGTTATTAGGCAATCACACAAATCAAGTTAAAAGTTCACTCTCAATCAGTTACAAATACCATGGTAAAGTCCCAGGCTTGGGACTCTTTTAATCATATTATCAGTTTCATACTGTTCCTGGAGGCACAATTAGAAAGAAATTGAAGAACTAAATTTAAGAATTAGACTTACTAAGATAGCCCTTGGCCTGAAATCCGGAAGAGGAGGCGGCATGTGCACATATGGAATTTGGATAGGACCCTGAGAGTTCAAAAATAAAAAAATACAAAAAGCTGAGTCTGAAATTCTTGAAGAGAGAAAAAGCAAAATGAGAGTGACCTTCAATGCTATACAATTCTTAGCAATTTGATAGATTATATATGGGTCTCCCTAACTGTAAGGCAATAAAATAAATCTAATTATTCATTAAAGACGAATTATACAAACCATGGCCATGGGCCTTAAATCCACTTGAGGCAGCGGCATGTGCCCACCTAGTTGGATAGGATTATGATAGTTGAGTGCATCCCGTGACAAAATAATTAAAAGCCTATGAAATTATGACATTATTGTGGAAATTGGACAAATGTTCTAAAATAAAGGAAAATTACTGACCAGCCGAAGATGAGGAATTTCCAGAGCTGGTTGCAAATGAGATGGTGGACCAAAATTCAAGACATGGTGGAGAGAAAAAAATAAAAAAGCTCAGAAATTAAGGGCTTGTTTGGTAGTCAACTTGAATCCAACTATTTAAATTCAAAAATAGAATTTGAGTCCAAAATAAAGAAAACCTGTTTGGTAGCCCTATTTTTAAAAACTCAAACTCAAGAACAACTCAAAAACACCTCACTTATTAAAAACAAAAATTTTCTTTTTTTTCTTTTTTTTTTCTCTCCTCCCTCTCTTCCTCTCTGCCTTTCTCTCTTCTCGCTCTCTCCACGCTTTCTCTATCTCTCCTCCCTGTTCCGTATGTCTCTCTCTCCTCTTTCTCTCTACGCCTCTCTCTCTGAACAAAAAGTGACCAAAATACCCCTACTCCCAAGGACAAAAATGTAATTTAAAAAGAAAATATTTTCAAGAATTCAACCAAATAAGTTCTCAAATTTTTAAGATTTGAAAACAGTTTTTAAGTTGCATACCAAATAAGTTTCTGAATCTTAAAAATAGATTTGAGAACTCCTTATTTTTAAGAAAAATCAAAGTTTTTGAATTCCCTATTTGAATAGGATACCAAACGCCCCCTAAAATTCTTAGATTTTTTTTTAATCAAAGTTGAGAATGCTTTAAGTAATATAGAACTTGGTATTGTTAAGAAGGTTAATGATATCCTAACGTTTACAGGATAGATTAGGAAACAAATATGTACTTACATGCTGTAAAATATTTATTTTCCTATTGTAATTTAGATTCTAGAATAGCTTAGCACAATTATAGGAAATCTCTTGTATAAAGTTACACTCTCTGATTCAATGAAATTTTTTCTAATAAACTATATCTTCTAGCCTATTTTACATGGTATCAGAGCAGGCTAAACCCTAGCCTTTTCTTCTCCACTGCACACAACCAAGTAGCCTTTATCTCTCTCTTTGCCGTCGACTTCCATCATGGTCAACAAGCAAACTTCTTTCGATGGAAGCAAGCTAGATGCTTCCAATCCTTTCTTCATCCATCACTCTGATCATCCAGAATGATGTTGGTTTCGAAGCCCCTTCATGGGGATAATTACGCAACTTGGCGTCGCTCCATGACTATTTCTTTGAGCGCCAAAAACAAGTTGGGTTTTGTTGATGGCACTGTTAAAGCTCATTCCGCCAAAACCAAACCAGACGACTATGCATCATGGAGACGATGAAACGACATGATTCTTTCATGGCTCATCAATTCGCTTGAACCTAATATTGTTAACAACGTAATTTATTCCACCACTGCTCACGAAATTCAGGAGGATCTCCGTTAGCATTTTTCTCAAAGCAATGCTCCTCGTATTTTCCAGATCCAGCGGGATATTGCATCTCTACTCATGACCAATTGTCCGTGGTAGCATATTATACCAAACTGAAAAGTTTATGGGATGAGTTGGCTTCATATAGCGACTCCACTTCTTGTACCTGTGGCATTCAGAATGAGCGAAATAAACTGATGCAATTTCTTATGGGGCTCAATGAGTCATATAGTGCGATCCGTGGCCAGATTTATTGATGAATCTGTTGCCCACAGTTCGACAAGCTTATGCCTCTATCTCTCAAGAATAAAAACAACGCTCTTTGAGTGTTGGACGTGGCATTCCCGAGGCAGCTGCCGTGACTATCCGTCATGATCAGAAACCAAGGACATCCAATCGTCTGCCACTTCATTGCTCCTAATGTGATCAAGACCATCACACCCAAGACACTTGCTACAAATTAAACGGCTATCCACCATGCCATCTTCTCCACAAATCCCACACCCATGGTGGCAGTCAAAATCATGGTGGCAACCGCTCCAAACATGATGGGGGCTTTTCCTCTTCGGTAAACCTCTTTTCTGATGGTCCATCCCTTCACGGCCTATGGTCTGCTTTGCCCAATCTTTCTGATACACAACTCCAGCAGGTTCATTCCGTTGTGCATGAAAATGGGGCTGAACCATCTACTTCTGCTCCCCCAAGTCAATGTCGCTGGTAATGTTCAAGGTTAGTTTATGGCTCCATTGCGCCTCTGTCGATGGATCATTGATAGCGGCGCTACGGACCACATCAATTCTTCATCAGATTTGCTTACTAATTGTGTCAAAAATCATACCTTACAACCGGTCCTGATGCCTAATGGGGAACACGCCCCTATTGCCTCCATTGGAAATTTATCTTTATCCTCTTCCATGCACCTACATGACGTACGTGCTTTGTGTTCCCACATTTAAAGTTGATTCATTATCTGTTAGCAGAATTACAAAGAGTTTGAACTGCTTATTAACTTCTTTTCCTTTTTGGTGCCTTTTACATGATCAGGTTACGAAGACGACGATTGGTTTGGGTAAGCAATGATAAGTCTATATTTATATATATTTTATGCCCCATTTATCTATTTAATTATTGTTATCCTTTATTTAAATTGGTTGTTTTAATATGTTTTGTGAGATTTGTGAAGGAATTATGGAATAGGAGAAATTGAGCTAAAAAGGGCAAAAGAAGATGAAGATTGGAGATTAATTGGAAAGAAGCCAAGTTATTCCTTTTATCACAAGGAGTGTTATCAAATTTCCCAGTTCAAGATAGTTCAAGTCTACCAAGTCAAACAAGGAGAAATAAAGAAGACCCTAAATTAGTAGGAATCCTATTTTTATAATAATTGTAATTACACCTTAGATAGGTAGGATTTCTAGGAGTATTATAAATAGAGAGTTTAGGTCATTGATCAAAGGATCCACCAACACCTCTCTCTACACTTTCAAGCCATCAAATTCCTACATACTCATACTCATAGCCGAAAGCCCTAAGAAGAACAAGAAGAAAGCTTGCGCAACCTTGGCGTTCAATTTGGAGAATTCGATGCCGCTTATGTCTTCATCAACCATCACGATTCTCAATAAGTCCTTCATGAACTAATTTCTTTTACTAGGGCTACGATGTAGCCTAGCTATGAATACTCAAATTCTTTGATATTGTTAATTTTATTTATCTATACATGTTGAGTGCTTGTTACCGTTCTTAATGCTTTCAATTAATTGGCCACTAATTGCATGATTAGAAGAATTGGGTTGAGACCGGAAGGAGATGCCTAATAAATAGCTTCTTGTAACAAGTACCATAAATTACATAGCTATGAATTGGGTTGAGACTAATGTTCGTAAATTTTGGTTAAAACAAAATCTCGTAATTTAATAAATAAATAAAATAGTGCAACCTTCTTTCTGGTTTTTGTCTCATTACGTTCTTTAAAAAAAAAATTGTTGGAAGTATTTTGTTTTAATTATGCATATGGTATAATTTATTTTGAATACAAGCGATAGTGTAAACTACTCTAATTTTTTTTATACGAATAAACTACTCTAAATTGGTTAATTCTTGTAATGCCACATATTTATATTAAATCTCATT
Organism: Prunus padus; assembly: GCA_024362665.1. Taxonomy (NCBI): domain Eukaryota; kingdom Viridiplantae; phylum Streptophyta; class Magnoliopsida; order Rosales; family Rosaceae; genus Prunus; species Prunus padus. The sequence continues at coordinate 28,316 of JANFAM010000006.1, forward strand.
ATATCCAATTCAATTTACTATCCCACATGTACATCACCCAAATCACACTATATACATCACCCAAATCACACTATATGTCAACAACCAATAACCCTATGTTGTTATTTCAAGAATTTACAGAATTTCAGATTCAATAATTCAAGAATTTACATAATTTCAAGAATTTAGTCACAAAGGCTATACCCCTCCTTCTCTTCTCATATTTGAAAAAATACACACACACAAAAAAAAAAAACCCCCTCTTACATGCAGATCACCCAAATCACCCTCTAATTTTAGCCTACTTATTGTATTTTCAGATTTTTGGAATTAGGTTTTCGGATGTTAAACCTAGAACCCCATAGACTTTTTCTCAAAAACTAACCTCAGAATTCACTTTTTTTTTTTAAAAGCACCGAAAATCACAAGAAAAAAAATGCTACCTTAACAGATACCTTCAGCCCCTTATCTGCAATATCAACAGGTCTACAAATTGGAGTTCCCACCTGCACAAAAATAGCACATAATAAATACCCATAATTCAATCAAATCAACAAACCAAATCCCCACAACCAAGGAATAAATCCATCTTTTTCATCTCATGCATTACCTTGTCCTCTTTTCCAGCAAAACCTAGATGAAGATGAAGATGAATGATGGTCTGCAAAAAGTGATCAAAGGTGAAGATGAGGATTTGTTGGCTGATAGCAGAGAAAAAACAAAGAGAGGGGTGAGAGGGTGAGAGGGTTTGGTCGGGATCGAAGGAGAGGGATGAGAGGGTTTGGTATGAGATTTGGGAAGAGAGGGAAGAGAGGGATCGAAGAGAGACAGAGAGGGTTTTGGAGAGAGAGAGAGAACGAAGGGAGAGAGAACGAAAGTCGATCTGGTTTATCCTCAGACCTTTGCGCGACGAACATATTATTTCGTCGTGCATAATATAAAAAATCTTTGCGCGCCGTCCAATTTCAAATCGACGTCGCGCAAGGTATGAAAAATGAAACCCTAATGCCTTTTTTCACAATTGGGCCGCCAAAATTATACGTCTTTGCACGACGAGAGAAGTTATGTTCGTCCCGCCAAATATTATCAAATCTTTGCGCGACGTCAAATTCCAAATCGACGTCGCGCAAGGTGTGAAAATGAAAAATTACGCCTTGCCAAAATTATACGTCTTTGCACGAGGAGAGAAGGTCTGTATGTCGCGCCAAATGCTATCAAATCTTTGTGAGACGTCAAATTCCAAATCGACGTCGCGCAAAGTGTGAAAAAGAAATCCTAACGCCTTTTTTTCACAATTGGGCCTCCAAAATTATACGTCTTTGCACGACGAGAGAAGCTTCGTTCGTCGCGCTAAGTATTATCAGATCTTTGCGTGACGTCAAATTCCAAATCCACGTCAAGCAAGGTGTGAAATGAAAAATTACGCCTTTTTTCACTATTGGGCCGCCAAAATTATACGTCTTTGCGCGACCACTAAATTCTTCGTCGCACAAACACTAAACCCTAAATTACCTCTTCACAATAAACCCTAAACCCTAAAGCACGACGACTATGTTATTCGTTGCGCAAACCCTATCTCGCAAACCCTAAACCCTAAACCCTTAGATTATACAGTTTTGCGCGACGAAGAAGTATATCTTACGTCACGCAAACCCTAACCCTGACCGTAATGTATCACACATTGCGCGACGTAATATTGTTTGCGCGACAACTAGAATAATTCATCTCGCAAAGTTTAATGAGTTTCATTATAACTAACATTGTTCTATCGTAGTAAGAAAAATAAAATCAAGATTAGATTAATCAAGAAAATAGATTCAAATGTTATGGACGATATTAAAATGAATAAACTTTTGGCAAAAAAAAAAACCAAATTCAGAAATATTAAAATGGACATAATTTTCCATTGAAGAGTCCACTATACTGGAGAGTGTATGAATTCATATTAGTGAATTAATGGACTTAGTAATTTCGTAATTAGTCTATGCATAAGATGATTATTGAATTTGTTTTGAATTAATCTTCTATGAGATCATCTTCTATGAGATCAGCTACACTAATTTAATATAAGAGTTAGTTATAATGATGGAAGCATAGGAAGCATATGCCATTTAATTTAAAAATGTAATTTTATGTTATACTTAATGAAAAGTATAAATAATTTTAATTTATACATAAGATAATTACATTACAAAAAATTTTATTTACTATGTTTTACATGGCAAGTTGCATTTATTCATCATCTGAACCAAGGACCAAAAAATCGAAAATATCATCGAAATATCAGCGATATTTCGGTGATTTTGAAGGAGCGATATTATCGCAAGGGTATAATTTTTTTTCATAATTTTTTCAAAAATATCGTCGAAATATCGCCGATACCACGAGATTAAATCGAAAAAGATTGAGACAGAGGCAGAGGCTGTGTTTAACCGGTGACTGCAAAGGCTGAGATAGAGGCTGCGAGATCTGGGCACGAAGACTTCGTGGCTTGGACGGTGAGATCTGTGCTCGACGACTTCGCGGCTGCGAGATAGGAAGAAATAAAAGAAGATGTTGTGAGTCATCTCTCCATATTTGCACCGCAAGAGGAAACAGGAGTGGAACTTCATATCCAAGCAGGGGGGACAAGGGCAGTGGTTATACAGTAAATGAAGATGATTTTCTATATTATCATGGGGTTTGGAACCTTCGCAAAGCTTGGCATTTTTTTGAGGATGAAATTGAACCTTTGCAAATTAACTAATCTATGGCACCAGTTTTTTTCGAGGGTCATGACTTGTGACAGAGAATAGGGAGGAAGAAGAAGAAGTCGTTACACAGAATAGGGACGAAGAAGAGAGGAGAGAGAGAGAGAGAGAGAGAGAGAGAGAGAGAGAGAGAGAGAGAGAGAGGATGCGGCGCATCAAAGGTTTTTAAAAAAAACAGATATGTGTTAGGGTTAAAACCCTAACACTTTTATATTATTTTTTATTTCTAACAAAGAGCCATTAAAATACCATGATTACTCAAATAAACACAAAAGCAATTAATACCACAGTGGAATGCGCACTCTCTTTGGGCAAAGATGTTGAGGTTCGATACTCAATGTTTGCACTATTTTGCAAACTAATTTTAATGTTACTTATTATTTTAATATTTTCTAGGATAAATTTCCCTAAAAAAAAATTCTCTAGGATAAATTTAATCAGTTTAATGTTATTTATTATTTTATTATGGAGTTGTATTTGTTTGGGTCATATATTATGGAGTTGTATTATTATTTACTATTAGAGTTTTAATATTGTTCAGTATATGTGATACTAAATTTGAACCTTATAGGAATTCTTTCTATGTGGTACTAAGTTACTCGTATCCCTTATCTTTATTTTTTTGGTCGAGCTCATATATCTTATCATATGTATAAAATGTAAATTATTATAGTAAATTATAACTAAAAAATTATGGTATCTTTAATTTTTTTAACTAATTACTATAGATTTTTTGGAGTCACAGTGTTTGTCAGCGCTTTACATAATCAACTTAAATCACTTAAACCCACCATGCAGTGCATTTCTTTCCCATTTTTTATGATAAAATAATAGATAATTGACTAAGTAAACATCCTCTAAAGTGTCAATAAAAATTTCCAAGTTTTTCTCATAATTTCCGTGGTTTTTATTCAATTTTTACCGATATCGATATTTCCTCGATATTTTCATCGATATATCCGTATTTTTGGACCACCGATATTTCCGAAACTATCGATATTTAAGACCTTGATCTGAACTATAATAACCTTCGTTATCATCGCTATCATCACTTTCAGTCTCCCAATCCTCCTCTGATCCATCACTGTAGTCGTTCGGGCCCACTTCAACATTATATCGCGGAAGATCACCGAGGTCAATTGTAATTGACTTAATCGGTATTTCGATTTAAGACACTCCTTGTATCTGAAACGGTTCTTGTATAACATTTGTATCTCGAAGTGTTTCCGCATCATTTTCCATTGAAGATTCTAAACGTTGGTCAGCGACGTTGTCGACATCGTCGTCAGTTGGGTCTTGTTCTGGTATAGCATACACGTTCCTCTGATCCATCTTTTGAACAACTTTCCAACCTCTCTCGACTTTAGGGTCATCTAGATACACAATCTGTTTTGCCATGTTTGCCAAAATGTAAGGGTCGTCATCATACCAAGTTCGGTTAATGTTCACAGATAGTAAGCCATGGTCGATTTTAACACTTCCTTGCCTATTTGGGTTTGTATCCAACCATCGACACTTAAACATAATCACTTGGTATCGGTCTTTGTAAAGCAATTGCACGACAGTTGTTAGTTTGCTATAGAAATCAATGTCCGTACTTTCGCCTCCACCTGGGACACGGACACCGCTGTTTTGCTTACACAACTTGTCATCTCGTGCAGCCCCCAAAAACTTGACGTCGTTAACATGGCAACCCGAGAACAATTCAGCTTGAATCGGGCCGAACGCCAAGTTATATAACTTTTCACTGTAAGTGGGGGAATTCGATGCTTTCAATTTATTCATCTAATATTACACAAAAACATTCACATGTTAGTTTCAGAAAATTAAATACTACAATATATATGCAAATACAAAACACTTATAACTTACATATTCGAGAAACCATTGTGGAAACAATTCTCAGTGTTTCTTGGCATACAAATGTGGTGGATGCTCTCACTTCATCATCTCTTCATACTCATCTAAGTATACTATTATCTCATCACAATTGTTCAGTACGAACCAATGCGCTACCTCCATGTCAATTCTGGAAAACGACTCTCCTCGTCCAGGATCTCCAAAGGGACGTGCGCTTTGGGCAAAAACAGAGAGTTTTTTCTTTCTCACACCGCCGTCATTATTGCGCTGAGAAAGATTGAAAGCCGTCTCCACATCTTTTAAATACATTCCACAGAAAGTAAGCGACTCATAATGAACCCAAGCCTTTACAATTGATCCTTCGGGCTTTGCCCTGTTGCGTACACTTTTTTTCAGCTACCCGAGAAGCCTGCCAAAATCAAACAATACGATACAAATTAGCAAGCGTGGGATAAAGATGCATAAAAAAATGATGAGGATTATATACCTTTCTATTGGATACATCCAGCGATAAGTGACAGGACCAGCAAGCAATGCCTCTTTGGGCAAGTGAACCATCACGTGGATCATACTTGTGAAGAAAGCTGGAGGGAATATCATCTCAAACTTGCATAGGACTTGGACAATGTCATGGCGCAACTAATTAATGTCTGAAATTTGCAACGTTTTTGCCGTTAGTTGGGAATAAAATCTGGACAACAACATGATTAACTCCACTACATCTTCCGACAATAGGTGTCAAATACCCACAGGAAGTAGGCGTTGCATAAACACATGACAATCATGGCTCTTTAGTCCAGCAAATTTACCCTCGTCAACATTCACGCAACGCGCGATATTTAGAAGCATACCCATCTGGAAACTTTACAGACGATACAAACTTTAGAAACTCTTTTTTGTCATTCGGTTTCAGGGAAAAAAAATGCAAGATCCCTTCTAACTTTATCACTGTCCCTATTCATCCATAAACCCCTTCGTATGCCCATTCTTTCCAAATCAAGACGAGCTTTGATCGTTTCCTTTGTCTTGCCTTCAATATCTAGAATCGTGCTCATCAATGTATCAAAGACATTTTTTTCAACATGCATAACGTCAAGATTGTGCCTCAATTTTAGTTTCGACCAATATGGGAGCTCAAAAAACATAGGCTTGTATGTCCAGTTCATATGTGTAGAAAGTCTGGTCCGACTCACTATTTTCCTGAACGGAGCAAAATCCAAACGGTTAAACTGTTCCAAAATCTGATCGCCAGACCATTCTCTAGGTCTGAGGCTACGCTCTGTGTTCCCGTCGAACTCTTTATCTTTTTCCCACCACTCGTGGTCCCATGGCCACCATCTCTGATGACCAATGTAACAAACTTTTCCAGCGTGCCAACCAGATGTTACATCATCCTTGCATATAGAGCATGTCATATAACCCTTAGTGCTCCACCCAGAAACCATTGCATATGCGGGAAAATCATTCGCAGTCTACATAAATGCTGCCCGCAAAATGAACATCTTCTCAGTGGATTTATCGTATGTGCGCACACCGTTTGTCCATAAATCCTTGAGTTCATCAACCAACGGTCTTAAGTAAACATCAATTGATCTACCAGGATCCTCAGTTATCAAAACAGTCATCATCATGTATTCTTTTTTCATGCATTTCTAAGGCGGCAAATTATATGGGAATACAAAAATCGGCCAAGTGTTGTGGTGTTGGTTCAGAACCCCGTACGGATTGAATCTGTCAGTGGCAAGACCCAATCTAACATTTCGGGGATCGGCAGCAAACTCGGGGAACGTTCGATCAAACTCTTTTCATGCCTCCTCATCTGCAGGATGCCGCATCACATCGTCGTCTACCTGTTTTTCCTTATGCCATCTCATGTATGTGGCAGTATGCGTCGACATATACAATCGCTGCAACCTAGGTTTCAGGGGCAGATAACGCATGACTTTTTGTCGAATCTTAGTCGTTCCATTCTGCGATGTCATTTTGAACCTCGACTCATTGCATATAGGGCATGTATCCAATGTTTCATACTCTTTGTAGAATAAAATACAATTGTTTTTGCAAGCGTGAATTTTTTCATAACCCAATCTAAGGCCATTCAACACCTTTTGCGTGTATCTATGGTCTTTAAGCAAACAATTGTCCGTCGGAAGTATTCTCTTGAAAAGCCCCAAAAAGTAATCGAAACATTGGTTCGACATACGATACTTTATTTTTCCGTGCATTAGCTCCACAATGGCCGTGAGAACGGAAAAGCTCTCGCACCCCGGGTATAACTCTTGGCTGACATTTTTTAATAGTTTTTCATATTGTTCGAATTCTACACTGTCCATTGGTGTAGGCACGTCATCTTCCCCTTCTTGATTGGTGTTTGTCGATGCAAATGGAAAAGAATCATTTATAATATCCATGACTTGTTCATTAGGATCCACAATAGATTCAACAATGTCCACTATTGTGGCGTTTGAAGACAAAGTATTGTCTAATTGTTCCCCATGATGGTTCCAAGTATTATATGTCTCAATCATTCCATTCCTTACTAAATGAAATCGAACATTTTCAATTGTCTCCCACAACGTGTTGTTACACTTCCTACAAGAACACCATATTCTAGTTGCACCCGGGTTGTGTGTACGTACAAAGTCAATAAAATCCTCGATTCCATCCAAGTATTCGTCTGCGCATCTATTCGGGTTCTGTATCCACCTCCTGCTCATAATTCCTGGAGCCACAATCACAACAACTTCATACAAATTCTTAATGTCACCTTATGCCTCCGGTAGGGGCGTTATCCCATTCGGGAATGCATAGTCATGTCACTTAATTTACGGCTACATAAGATTAGATTTCGACGTGGATGAATTTCGACAGCATCTCGATACAGTTCTTGAGGTGTACCATAGGTGTAAAATACCTATGCACCACTTGAAGAACATACAGAGATGACACCGAAATCTTCCCAACCGAAACCTAATCCTGTAGCCGTAAATTACGTGAGGGCGCGGTAGTCAGGGGAGGCAACGGATGGGCGGTGGCTCTTCCTTTTCCTATTTTCTCAATTTTATTTTAAAGATAAAAATAAATTCAAAGTCCAACTGTCAAAAAAAATTCAAATATTTTTAAAAATAACACACGACATATTTTGAATGGAAGTATCACCAATTGACGTGATGACATAATATCATTTTATAATTTTTCTAACACATGAGGGAGGAAAAAGAATTAAAAGAAAATGAATTATGGAGCTAGCATTTGCTCTAGCATCGGAGAAAAACTTTCCTGGCACAGTGGTATCGTGTCAGCATTACGGCTCAATATCCCTAGCCAATGAAATACTGCCAGCTGTGAATCATTTTTATTTCCTTTCCCTCTCATCTCCCTTCCGCTCTCCCTCAATCCTCCTCCTTGATTTCTTTTTCCCTTCCGCTCTCCTTGGTCTGCAACCCTCCTCCTCCTTTTCTTTTTTAGTATGGTTTTGAGTTATGTTTACATCTTCCCATGCGTTCTCACAGGACCGCAACCCTCGTTTTTTTTTTCTGGTCTGAAACCTCAGCACTCTCCTCCCTTTTCTTATTATCTCAATTCTTAAGTCTCTGTTCCAAATCACATGGATGATTGGAAGAGAAACTTCTTATAAAATCGAAATGGCAGGTGAACTCTCGGGTGATTGAGAATGGGGAAGAAAGGCATAAAAACAAAACCAAGTTCAAGAGTGAATCATTACCCATCAAAATGAACCCAAAAAAAAACGACTTGAGAAATCTTAGGAGAGAACTATGATTTTGGGGGAAAGGTATACTTTTTTTTACACAAAAGAAGAAATTACAAACAAAAGCCCCAAATTCAGGGATGGCCAACACGATCAAAACACAGGAGAAACAGTTTGACAGATAATATTTTGTATTTTATATTTAAGCTTGGGGTTTTTGATTTTGCGTTACAAAAAGCTTCGATTTTTACAACCCAAATTTGTTTTCCATAACAAAAGAGGAGTGGCAGAGGTGTTGCTGAGGAAGGAGAAGAGCTTGGTCTGGACAGAGGAGAGAGAGAATTAAAACGGGGAGGGGGATTGAAGTTTCAAACCTGAACAAAGGAAAAAAACAATCAAGGGATAGGGAGAGCGAAATGGGAGAGGGAAAGGAGATAAAAATGATTCACAGCTGGCAGCATTTCATTGGTTAGGGATACTGAGCTGTAATGCTGACCCGATACTACTGTGCCAGGAAAGTTTTTCTCCTAGCACCGGGCCTTGATCTGTACAAGGTCTAGTGACTAGTGTGTAGGTAGGATCGGCACCCTAGCTTTTCGTTTTTCTTCAAAAGCTAGCCAAGCTTTTCTGAACTATCGTGTATATATATATAAAATCTAATCATTCATTAAAAACGAATTAGACAAACCATAGCCATGGGCCTTAAACCCACTTGAGGTGGCTGCATGTGCCCACCTAGTTGGATAGGATTATGATAGTTGAGAGCATCTTGTGACAAAAGAATTAAAAGCCTATGAGATTATGAGATTGTAGTGGAAATTGGACAAATGTCCTAAAATGGAGGAAAATCATTGACAACGCGAGGATGAGGAATTTCCAGAGGTGGTTGCAAATGAGATGGTGGACGAAAATTCAAGTCATGCTACAGAGAAAAAAAAAAAAGAAAGCTCAGAAATTGCGGGTTTGTTTGGTATTTGATTTAAGTCCAATTTTATAAACTCAAAAGAGGAATGCTAGCAACCTTCTCTCTAACCTTCTCACTTCTCCTTATGACAAGTGTCACTTTCCTTACACTTAAAATAATGTTATTAATACATCACACAAGTTAGTTTTTGTTTTCCAAGTTTATCCTTTTAAAATATATTGGCTTTTATATTTCCTTCAACTTATCCAAATTTTGTTACAACTTCTTTAGCACATTGTTAAAAATTAAATTTTTTAAAAAAAATCATATATTTTAAATAAAAAAATAAAGTTTGTTTCCTGACATTGTTATTATCTTTATTTTTTTTTTAACAAAACACACGTTCTCTTTGAAAATAAAAAATAAAAAAAACTTTAGTTTTTTATTTTCTTATTTAATTTTTAACAAACTGATAAGAAAGTTGTAAAAAAAATTAATACATTTAATAAGGGTAAACTTGGAAAACAAAAACTAGTTTGTGTGATGCATTAATGACATTGTTTTAAGTATAAGGAAAGTGACATTTGTCATGAGAAAAATGGAGAAGATCTAAAAGAGAAGGTTGGAGAGAATATTGCTAGCATTCCCCCTAAAGACTTATGCGGATGGGCACCACAGTGCAGTGGCTGGGGCTTTGTCCCATCCTAGTAGCGGTCCTAGGCTCGACCCCCCGCATTGGCGTGTGTGAGTTTGTAGATATTTATCGACCCTTTCATTAGGAGAGGCCTTCAAAAAAAGAAAAAAACTGAAATCTTATGATTTTTTTTTTAAAAATAATCTAGGAATGACATTTATTACCAATGTGGCTTGAACCTACAACCTCTAAAGGAGAGTTTGAATTCATACCAACAGCGATAGATACGTACATACATGCTTCCAACTTAATATATTACAGGGCAGATGTGATAAAGGTAGTAGACGTCTGAACCCTATTTGGTTGGTCATTAGCATTCAACATGGTATCTAGTTCCTTGATGAATCTCTCCATAGCTGGGGCCGGTAAGCAAATAGGAACCACAATCCCATCTTGGCCATTATTGTCTTTGAATGGAATGTAGAAGCTAGCCACTCCAGGTATGGCCCCGACCCCACCCTTGGCTGGCCCGCCATACGCTGCTTTGCCCCACCCAAAGTCCACCTCTCCAAACCCAGCACGCGTCACATCCGACACAAGGTACGTCCCCACCACCGTGAAGTGTGGCCGGCCCCTGATAACCATGAGATCTGCCAAAGAGCGCATGTACTCCTCTGTCACATCAGCTTTGGCCTGCTTTACCAGCTCCAGCGCGTAGCCTAATGGGTTCTGGCGAAGCCTGCCAGCCGTCGTGATAGCCACCGGGAACGCAAACGCGTTGCCATAATAACCTACCGGCAGAGCAGGCTTGAATTTGGCACGGGCATTCACAATGCACAGCACGCGCACCTCCTCCTCCGGGTCTGGCTGAAGTGCTATGGTACGGCAACGCCAGAGGCAAGCCGTGAGGACCTCAAACGTGGAGCACTTGCTTAGGTGCTGTGGAACGAATCTACGGATGGCGGACATCTCAATGGGCCTGAAGAAAAAGGAGCGGTGGGCCATATCATCAAGTGGGATGATGGTGCCCTTGGTGTCCGCCACTTCATCGTACTGTGGTGCGTATAAGTCACGCGCGGTGGATCATGAGCTTTCAGCAGCTCCCTTTTCCACACAGGCTGGATGGACGGGACACGTGCGCCACGTGCCATCTCTCCCACGGCCATCATGAATTGGACTAGTCCTGCTGCATCACTCATGGTGTGGTTGAGACGCAGGGCAAAGATGAAACCACCGCACTTGAGGCGCGTCACCTATTAAACCACAACACTGTTAACTAATGGCGCCATAACAATATTAATATTTTTTTGGTCAGCGAGAAAATAATTCTTACTAATAAGAAAGAAGACGATGACAAAAAAGAAAAAGAAAAGAAAAAGAAGACATGTTTTACTCCGTGTGAATTATTTACTAATTAAATACTCTTTCTATTGATGTCTCATTGCTCATGCCTGTGATAAACAATGACACTTAAAAACTTCCTCAAAATTACCTAATTTTAATTACAAATGGGAACTTCAATATTCTTTCAACATTTAAAACAGAAATACCATTATATATAATTTGCTTAATCAAAGATATACTTTGTTCCAAAAATATAATAAGGTGGTTACATTTATGTCCTCGTATATTTTCAAATTATTTTAATTTTTTCAAACTTTTAGATAGGGTAGAATACATTCAAATACCATAAGAAAAAGCGAACAATTAATTGTGTTGTTTACATGGGCAGAAAATATATGAAATTTTTATGTGTGGCGTACCGTACTATGTTATAATATGTGTTTTATTTCTTAATATTTTGCCTTAAAATATAATCGTGAATTGGAATTAATTGAATTCTACGCATGGAGGATTCTGCGTTCTTCACATCGTAATTGAAAAAGTAAGTACACGAAATTAGGAATTGAATTCCTAATTTTGGAGAATTCAATTCTTTGATAGGATGTGGTATTTGAATTCTTGAGAACTTACCCATTATGAATTCATCTTTTTACCCATTATATCCTCACACAATTTTCAAAATTTCAAATTTGCCATCTACTTTAACCAAACAACGAGGACACTTTAGTAATTAGTACCACTTCTATCCTAATTCCATATGGTTTAATAAACAACTTTAATAGGAATCCGGAATCTAACTCCCCTCAATTCATATGGTTTAGTAAACAACTTCAATACAAATCCGGAATCTAATTCTCCTCAATCTAACTCCTTCTCAATTCAATTCATCCTCAATTCAATTCCTCCTAATTCAATTCCGGATTAGTAAACATGTCATTAAGGTGGCCATGAATTAGTTTGTTGGACAAGTAATTAGTGATGAAATTTGGGGGAGTCTTAACATACTAAAAGTATGTAGAAATATATATATATACCTGAATTAGCAAGAGTGGGCAATTAAGAACCCCATCCGATCCAGGAACATTATAAAGAAGTTCCTCCAAGTAAGGGAATGGGGGCTGAAGAGCATCACCAAATTGCTGTAGAGTAACATCGGCATCAGCCTCAATGAACAAGATACCCTCAGCCGTGCAGTCTACCATAAGCTTCCGGGCAGGCCCCTCCCTAAGCCTACCTGCGAAAGGGTAGTAAAACACTAGGGTCTCTGCAATTGCCTCTCTAATGACAGCCACAGGATCACTTCCTTGCATGGAGGGATCATAGCGATAAAATTGTATCACAGGTATCTGAAACCGAAGACCTTCTTGGTCATCGATATCAGAAAGTTGTTGCAACTCATGGCGTGTGGCCTTAGCCGGTGCCACCAGTTCTGGTTGGCGCCTTCGCACTGTGAACACTAAAGAGGTAGAAGAGGATGCCATATCACAATCTGATCGATGGATGGGGCTTAATAGGAGAGTGGAGAGAGAGAATTTGGGAGCTAAAGTTTGGTGGTTGACAGTACTAGTAGTGTGTGTTATCATAATTATTGGGGAGGTTATTTATAATAGGATAGACAGTGGAATTGGATGGCCTACAACCTTTTTTTTTTTTTTTTTTCCATTTTCTCTTTTCCTTTTCTTTTCTATATATTTGGGTGGGTGGGTGTGAAGTTGCATCCTAAATTTCCTGGCTGCTCTGATTGGGTTGACTTGAACCTTGATAACGGACTTAGACCATAAGAAAAACGACTTGATAAAAGAAAGACTTGATAGTCGACTTTCTTTTGATTATGGGCTTGACTTGGCCTCGATGGGGTATTTACCAATCAAAGTAGTGATCTCTTGGTCACCTAGTGACTAAGGATCCGTGGTCACCCACCGTTGGATTTAAATTCAACAATCCAATAGAGTTTTTTAAAAGGAGTGCAAAAGTAGATGGACTTTTGAATTTAAATCCAAAGGTGGGTGACCACGAATTTCTTGGTCACACACTACTCTTACCAATCAATCTTCCGGCTAACTTCCAGGGTGAACTTTGCCAGAAATAATTCAAATAAGATAATATAATATTTGCTTTATATATATAGATAAAACTTGTACACGTAGCAAATGAAAAAAATTATAGAATAATATGATATTACCATATTAATTGGTGATACTTCCATTTAAAATATGACACGTGTCAATTTATTGAAATAAATTATTAACTTTTTAACATCTGGATTTAAAATTCATTATTTCTTTTTTGAATAAATTTTAAAAAACCAAAAAACAAAATACGTTGGAACCCACCACACCACAACCCAGTTCCTTACCTTGCATTGTCTTCCCTTGCTGCCCTCCTCTTCTTCCTCTCCATCTCAATCTCTCTCACTCTCTGTATCTCTCTCTCTCTCTCTCAAACCAATATCAGAAATTCTTAGCTTATGTCAGGAGTATCTACGATTTTGTAGATCCCAGTTCGAAAAAATATGAATTTTCAAGTGGGTTTTTCATTTTCAAGCATAGCTCAAGAAAAAAAAACTAATTTGTAAACTGGGTTGGCGTTGTTTTGTGTTAATTTGTATCAGGAAGTGAAAGGAGGAGTAGAATCTTGATCCCTCTGATAATATTGTGGAGGAAAATGAACCCAAAAAAGGGTGTTGTTATGATCTTTGCACGCCAATCCAATGGTTCAAAATGCTCTGTATGGAAATACACTTGATTTTTTATGGGCGATAGTTGTTGTTTATAGAGAGATGGAGGGAGGAAGAAAAAGAGAGAGAGGGCGCGGCAGTCAGGGGAGGCAACGGATGGGCGGTGGCTCTTCCTTTTCCGATTTTCTCAATTTTATTTTAAAGATAAAAATAAATTCAAAGTCCAGCTGTCAAAAAACTTCAAATATTTTTTAAAAATAACACACGGCATATTTTGAATGGAAGTATCATCTGATGTGATGATATAATATCATTTTAAACCCACATGAGGTGGCTGCATGTGCCCACCTAGTTGGATAGGATTATGATAGTTGAGAGCATCTTGTGGCAAAAGAATTAAAAGCCTATGAAATTATGAGATTGTAGTGGAAATTGGACAAATGTCCTAAAATGGAGGAAAATCACTGACCACGCGAGGATGAGGAATTTCCAGAGGTGGTTGCAAATGAGATGGTGGACGAAAATTCAAGTCATGCTACAAAGAAAAAATAAAAAAGCTCAGAAACTGAGGGTTTGTTTGGTATTTGATTTGAGTCCAATTTTATAAACTCAAAAGAGGAATGCTAGCAATCTTCTCTCTAACTTTCTCTTTTGGACCTTCTCTCTTCTCCTTATGACAAGTGTCACTTTCCTTACACTTAAAATAATGTCATTAATACATCACACAAGTTAGTTTTTGTTTTCCAAGTTTACCCTTTTAAAATGTATTGGCTTTTATATTTCCTTCAACTTATCCAAATTTTGTTACAACTTCTTTAGCACATTGTTAAAAATTAAATTTAAAAAAAAAATCATATATTTTTTTTAAAAAAATAAAGTTTGTTTCATGACATTGTTATCATCTTTATTTTGTTTTTAACAAAACACACGTTCTCTTTGAAAAATAAAAAATAAAAAAAAACTTTAGTTTTTTATTTTCTTATTTAATTTTTAACAAAGTGGCAAGAAAGTTGTAAAAAAATTAATACATTTAATAAGGGTAAACTTGGAAAACAAAAACTAGTTTGTGTGATGCATTAATGATATTGTTTTAAGTATAAGGAAAGTGACATTTGTCATGAGAAGAATGGAGAAGGTCTAAAAGAGAAGGTTGGAAAGAATGTTGCTAGCATTCCCACTAAGACTTATGCGAATGGGCATCACAGTGTAGTGGCTGGGGCTTTGTCCCATCCTAGTAGCGGTCCTAGGCTTGACCCCCCGCATTGGCGTGTGTGAGTTTGTAGATATTTATCGACCCTTTCATTAGGAGAGGCCTTCATAAAAAAATAATAAAAAATAAAAAAACTGAAATCTTATGATTTTTTTTTTAAAAAAAAAAATCTAGGAATGACATTTATTACCAATGTGGCTTGAACCTACAACCTCTGAAGGAGAAATGCATTATTTGGTGTGTGACAAAAATCACCACCACTCCAAACCAACCTCTGAAGGAGAAACCTACGCGGTTTTTCTTCAAAAGCTAGCCATAGCTTTTCTGATAGGATGCCTCGCCAAAATCACCACTCCAAAATTTCACAATTTCTAAGAAAACGCCACTATCTTCCCAAACTACCCTTAAATACACCCCAAGCTGAAAAAAATAAAAAAATAAAAGAGATTTTCTATTTAAACCCCATAATTTTCTTTGTTCACTCAAATACTTAAATCATTAAACAAGAAACACGATCTCATAACAAGAAACACGGTCACCGTTGGAAGCATTCAAGTTTGACCTTTGAAGCTATTGATTAATCTGTCATGATTGTCTTTCGTGCCCAAGCGGCTTAAGGCGCAGGAAAATTGATATCTCGATGGTATGGTGTGATATCGAATTTAACATGGTTGAAGGTGACTTTGAAATCTTTCAAGGAAAATGGTCTCTTCAACAGGTAAATTTCTCTTCTAAACTCTGTCTCTCTATTGTACTCTATGGTGCAAACAATACAATAGCTTAGACGGAGGTAAATGAGGCCTACACTTGGTAGGTACAATAGAATACAACAAAGGGTTTCATTTTTAAAAGCTTACAGGGTCAAAATGAATGATTGTTGATGCAGCTGAATAGGGAAATATCATGTGACGACTCTTTGATAAAGCAGCAAATGTACACAACTCTTTCCTACTTGGTTGACATAAAGCCAAAGCTGTGGTTGCCCATTCGGCTTGTTGAGGGTAGACTTTGCAAGGAGATAAAAATTATCCTTGCATGCATCCGAGAAGAAGCACTGAAACTACCCACGTATGGCTGCGAAACTAATATTAAAGCTATAACAATAATATTATTGTTCCCAGCAGAAAAAAAAACACAAACAAGTGAGAAATGGTTGAACTGAACGCTACCTGAACTGGGTTTTTGGACAGTTCATAGATCCCATGGTTGCAGTTCATCGAACACATTGAATTCATCTTCAATAGGTTTTTGGGGTTTCTGAAGAAGAGTTTGTATTTTTCTAAAACTTAATATGAAAAGTGGTGGGGTGTGTGGGGTGTGTATATAGATGTACTAGGGTTAAGTATTAAGTTGGATGACCTTTTTTGTCTTTTTACACAATAATAAAACTTACAACTTAAAGATTAAAGATTGGGGTGAACTAAGAGAAGTGTGGGGTTTAAATAGAAAATCTCTTAACCAGGGACGGTCCCAAGAAGGAACTAATGTGGACTATAGCCCAGGTGAGTTGTTATTTTATTATTCAAAAGTTTAATTTAGCCCACCCAGGCCTACTAATGACAATCTTGTCATCGCTCATCCAACAATACACTTAGGCCCTGTTTGGTTCACGGAACGGATTTGAGGGGAGATCACTTCCCACGTCATTTCACAAGGGATGGGAAATTGAAGGTTCCTTTCTCACGTTTGGTAATGCCGGGAATGTAACCGGGAGATATCACTTTATTTCCCTTCCCATGTTTGTTTTGAGTAGGAAGGGAAAACAAAGTTTGTATAATTTTCCAATTATACCCATATTAAATCAAATAAAAAAGGAATGCATTTAATGATATATTGTAATTCTAAATTGTTATTGGAGACAAAATGGTCATGAAAACTGTGCATTTAATGTTTACTCATTTTCCCAAACTTTCCCATGAGAAGGGAAAACAAAACCCAAGTTTGGAGGAGGGCTTCACTTTCCCCCTTACTTTCTCACGTGCCAGACAATCATTTCCCATGCCTGGACTTACCAAACATGGGAAAGCAATTAATTTCCCATCCTAAGCCTCCTTTACCATGAACCAAACGGGTCCTTAAGGAAAAGAAGATAAGATAAACTAATGAATTCTCTTTTACTATTCATGGACATTCTTGTGTAGGACATCTTCTCTCTAAAATGAAAAGTATTTCCGTCTTGTTTTTACTTTTTTAGCCTACTGCCAACTTCTTTTTATTTATATTTATATTTATATTTATATGAACAACCTACTCCTAATTTTTCTTTCAGTGATAACCCTCTTCACACATAATCCATTTTAAGTGAAATAAATAAAAGAACAAATTGCTATGCTGCGGTAGTTGAACCTTTATGTTCCACTCTCCGATGCGTACATAAGGTAAATTTAGCCCATCCCATTTTAAAATCCTGGGTCCGTTCTTGTAATTAACCTTTTAATTATGATTTAACTATTAAATCATAATTATAGTCATATTTAATTGATCCGGTCGAACTATTTGACTTTAGTCAATTGCTCCAATCAACATGTTGGCTTTTGACCGTTGACTTTGACATATGATTATCAAACATTGACTTGTGTCTCCTTATTTCATTTCTATTCATTTGTTTCTCTAATCACATTTTTTAGGTGTGCAGATCCGTAGGTTCCCTTTAACAAGGTAGTGGGTTTACTCAACTCTTTAGAAATGATGTACGAATTAAATTTCATAATTTAATTCTTCCTATTAACAAAAGTTAATTGAAACCTTTTAGAACATCCACAAACCATGGTTATCGCCTAGTAGCAAGTCACGGTTATCCTAGCTAAATGAGACGTTGTGAAAGAACCTATTCAAATTGGAATGATCGTGCAATTGAATCCTTCTCTTATATCAATATTCTTTATTCACATTATTAGATCATAGAATCCGATTGTCAATATCCTAATGTGAATAATTTCTTTCATATGATTATCCTGGTAAGATTTGAAGACCTCTTCTTCCAAGTCTTATCCACTACTCTGCGCAGAGATTTGATCAATCATATCTTGGAGTATTCTCTCTCCTTTACTAAGAGTAGAGATTCCTTGTTGTACATTCATTTGCCTTTATGACTCTATTGAGAATCCTGAGAGCACCTTTAAGCTATGCCTAATTTAGCACAACTGTATAGTGCCCTCAAAGATTAACAATATAGCCACAAAACATCTATGATGTCTCAGGTCTAAGGATTAGTTTGCACCATTGCAATTTATGAGTTCTAACTTGACATATGAGTCAAGACTTACATGCTGGAACTCATGTGTTGGATCGCGTTCAGTGTACTTGTTCTTCTACAAGCACCTACACACATATCGAGGTGTCTCCACACTTAATTAATGACTTGAGAACTCGTCATTCTCTACATATAGAGACGATACGGTGTGTACTGGTCTTTGTGGAATATCAACACCCAATTGATATTCCTATGACCAGGAACATATTCAGGATTAGGGATCATGATCAGTCTCCATGTATATAATCTCATTACATAGTTCTCATGTCCACTTTTATATTCCTAGGACTATAGTGGTTTGACCAAATATCATGGTTGAAAACAACTGGTCTTGCCCATAAATAACTTAATAAGTCATTACAAAAGATGTCTTTAACATTAATTATCATGTAATTTGTTGGCTTTAAGGGCATACTATTGACACGACACGGATTCCAAAGTGGAATTTAGGTCGGGTCTTGTCAAATCATGTGTGGCATACGGATGTGCTGGAAGTCGGCGGTAGATGGGAAGGGGAGGTCGGCGACGGTCCGCTCGTTCCTCTCACCTACAATGACGGTAAGTCTTACCTCATTGATCTGCTATAGTATTTCTGGAATTCTTTGTTGTGTATCTGACTGACTTCCATCTCCTGAAAATGACATTTGCAAGAATGTCGATCTCTACCCGGACATGACCAAGGTTCATCAAGCTACGAACATCTCTGCCAGGTTCCTTAGATGGCACTGGTTGCTGAGCGAACATCAGAAGGAAACTGGTGGTCTGCCCCCTGCCAAAGATGTTGAAAAATGGAAGTTGCATGGCTAGGACCTAGATGATCTGCCAGCTGATCGAGAAGAGTCCTCGACCGAGCTCCCTCCTTCTGCCACGAGCAAGTCTTCCTCAAGGGGGTCTCGTCTGCTGAAAAGGTCCCCATGGGAGTTCCAAGATATTCTGCTTAAGTCTCCGCCTGAACTGCCCAAAACCCTTGATCTGCCCTGTAAAGAGGCTGTTGAGAAGCAGGGTTTGGGTCGTCTACGCCGATCCGAGGATCAAACTGAGAGGACTAAACCTTTGTCTGGCAATCACGACTCGTTTGCAAAGCCACAAACAGTCAAGCGCAGAGCTAACTCAATGTTGCAAGTTGCGGCCAAGAAAGCTAAAGAGTTTGCTCGAGCAAAGAGTCTTTCAGTTGCGCAAACTGCTGGTCCGAGAGCTAGTGATAGCTTTGCTGGGGATGAGCATGTGTCTGATCTGCTCAAAACGAACTTTCTGTCAAGTCCATCTGCTTGTGCCAAGCTAGTTGACCACATACATCAGGATGGTGACCTTGTCAAGTTCTCGAGCCTTTCCCTGGATAAGCAAGAAGATGATTTTTGATGTCGAGGTCATGTGGAACTCGTGTGTCATTGCCCCCTCTTTTGCTCTGCTTGATGAGTTGACGAAGAGGAATGCCGATCTATCTAACAAGCTCTCGAACGAGCGGGTCCGCCATAATGCCAGGATGCCCGAGATGAGGGAGAGTACGTCTAAACTTTTGTTTGAAACTCTGCATAAATCCCATCTCACAAATCCTAGCCACCACACTCTTTCTCTCTCTCACACAAGGCTTTGGCCACCACACACGGCTTCGGCCACCTAGTTCTCCCCCAGAGAAATCTATGTAACCTTTGTTAACTATTGTTTTTCCTATAAACACTCGACCTAACTTAGGCATCGGAGGGCTTTTGGCCAACACCCCCCGAGTGTGGTCTTTTACTCCGTATTGTTTTGTAGGGAGAAACAGAAGCGAAGATGAAGATTTTATGACGAAAATTGCTCCCACATCCCTTATATATATATATTGTTGTAAATATTATGCCCTTGTAATTAATTTTTAATATCATCATGTATTTATCTTAGAGGAGCGAAAAAGAAAGTGATAAACAATGATTCTGCTAAAGAAAACCAAGCAAAAGGGTTAGCAATAAAGAGAGGAAAATCAAGGAGAAGATAGTTTTAAAAATAGATTCAGGTTTATTTATTTATTTTTTTGCAAGGATTTTTTCTATAAAGATGGGTGACAGTATACTAAACTCACACACACTACACGGATGCTAGAACTTGAACCCATGACCTTTTCTAGGGAGGGAACAATTGCTCCAAACCACTACACTAGTGGGTCGTTTGCATAGATTCAAGTTTTGAAAGCATGTCAAATGGCGTTTTAAAAAAAGGCTTATTTAATGTTTCACCCTTAGAACTCGAGCTCGCTCTCACTTAACCACCCTGAACTCAAATTTTCTCACTTTAACCCCTATTCTCCCACTCCATCTCAAATGTTACCTCCTCCCCTCAACGCCGTCTCATTTTCCCATTAAATGACCTTTCTCTCTCTCTCTCTCTCTCTCTCTCTCTCCCTCGTCCTTTATCTCTCTCCCCGTCCTTTATCTCTCTCCCCTCCCCAACCTAGCCCAGCCCCAGCGCACCTCCATCGTACCCCTCTTCTCTCTTTTATCTTCTCTCTGCCTCTCTCTTTATCTCTCTCACTCTCACTCTCTCTGCCTATATCTTCTCTCCTCTCCCATCCCCAGACCCAACCCCCACCTTAGAACTAACCCTCCATGGAATTACTCAACAAACCCAAATCACCACCACTCAAATTTTTTTAAAAAAATCTCTTTATCAGCCACTCCCCATCTTCTTTCTAGGCAGAGAGAGTGAGAGTGAGAGAAAGAGCCATAGAGAATAAAAAATATGGGAAGGGGTGCGGTGCGATGGGGGTTAGGAAGGGGAGAGAGAGAGAAAAGAGAGAGGCAGAGGGAGATGAGGGGTGGGGTGCGATGGAGGAGCGCTAGGGGTAAGGTATGAGGATGGGATGGGAGAGAAAATAGAGGCAGAGAAAGTGAGAGAGAGAGAGAGAGAGAGAGAGAGAGAGATAAAAAAATAGGCAGAGGGAGGGAAGGGTGATCAGTTCATAATGGTAGGGTTATGTTTTTGAGTTAAACTTGTGCTTTTAATCTCTTTTGTGTTTGTTATTTAGTTCATTGAGCTTTAGGTAGCAATGGTGGCTTTGGATGGAAAAAGGTGCAAACTTGAAGACTGAGTTAGCAATTCGTTTCGGACTTAACATCTTCATCCGACCTTGGATTGGCCTAAATGACATGTGGTTGGAAAGAGGACATTCTAAACTTCAAGATGGAGGGCTCAAAGTCGTCATTTCCTTAAGGGAAGCCCAATTCGTGAGCCCATGAAGTTGTTAGTCATTCTGACCTAAGCATGAGCTAATTGTTGCTTGGTCATGTTAAGCTATGCATGAGCTATTGTTTCTGGTGGGGAAGTTAGGTAAGGTTGGTGAAGTGGGTGTTTTAGGTAGAAGCCATAATCAATTCAGATTTCCCATTTCCTTCTCCCTATAAATACCACTTCCATTCCACACCAAAATCATCAACCACATTCTGGGATTCACACTCCCACAAATCACTCCATCATCCACACTCCCATCATTTTCCTAAACACATTCAGAAACCATATCCGGCACATTCACACTCCCACAACCTCATACACTTCTCCCACAAATCACTCCATCATTGACACTTCCATCATTCATCAAATACATTCAGCCAACACCATAACTCCCACAACCCCAAACAGCCCCAAATCACCAAAACAATCCCAACAAGCCCCTTTGGCATTTCCCTACGAATTTCCTATTTCTCAGCCATCACCACTCACCCAAACTCATCCCAAATCACCTCCTTAACCTTTATACATCCTTCTAGACTTGGAGAAACTCTTGGAGAAGTATTAGATGTGGTGAAGCTCTTGGTAAAGCATTGGACACCACAAGAACTTCATAAACAGGTTTTTCCACTCCTATTGTATTCATTATGTTTTCTCATTTCTGTTTAAGTTTCTTGCACATTATGAGTAGCTAAATCCATATCAAGGGTTT
The DNA here is from genome assembly GCA_024362665.1 of Prunus padus. Taxonomy (NCBI): domain Eukaryota; kingdom Viridiplantae; phylum Streptophyta; class Magnoliopsida; order Rosales; family Rosaceae; genus Prunus; species Prunus padus. The sequence goes on from JANFAM010000006.1 coordinate 50,549, forward strand.
TGATGTAACCTAACATGAATATTTTGGGTTTATAAGTTTCAAGTTTAAGTTTGATTCAAGATTCTGGTTCTTATTCATTATGCTTATAAGTTAATATGCTTGTTTGAATGATTGATCACCATTAAAACTTGTATGCTAGTTATCTTGGTTGGAATTAAGAAGTAGACACCATATACCTTAATTCATATTGAACTATGAATAGGAAAAGTACGTATAGACATTCGACAACAGGGATTAGATACATGCTTGGTTGTTTAAAACATTCTTCTATGCTTAATGGATTTCTAATGCTTGATTTAGGTTCGACAATAAGAACTTACTTAGGGAATTAGGAATACAAGGTTAGGACCAAACACCATGGCTTAATCATACTTTAGTTAGAATCAATCTTTGAATTTGAATTAGACTTGTCACTTGAATCCTTATACCTAGAATTGTATTGTTATGGTGAATCGAATGCCCTAGTCTCCAAATTTGTTTTCCAACTCTTAAGACCACTCTTTGTTACACTTGTTTACTTCGCTTTTGTTTGCAATTTCATTTTTATTCATTTGTTTTCAAAATCAATCTCACTTTAAATTCTATTTTAGACTTAACTTCTTGTTTCTAGAATTAGGTAATGTAAGTACATAATTAATATGAACTTCTCAGCCCTCGTGGGTACGACCTCGTACTTGTCTTGCTATACTACTAATTGGCCCGTACAATTGCGAGTTAACAAAGGGGTTAGGGTGCACTGGGGTTGGGTCTGGGGATGGGATGAGAGAGAAGAGAGAGAGAGAGAGAAATGGAGGGAAGGGGTGGGGTGCAATGGAGGTGCGCTGGGGTTGGGTTTGGGAGGATGGGAGAGAAGAGAGAGGCAGAGAGAAGATAGAAGATGAGTGGGTGAGGGTGGGGTGCGATGGGAGTGAGAGAGAGCGAGAGAGAGAGAGAGAGAGAGGCATAGAGAAGAGAGAAGATAGAGGGGCTAAAATTACTAGAATGCACATGCCACGTCAGCACACTTAACGATTTCGTGGATGAAAATGGACGGAAGTGGTAAAGTGAGAAAATTTCAGCAATTTTTAGAGATTTATGGGGCAAAGTGAGGAAATTTGAGTTCCTGGTGATTAAGTGAGATCAAGCTCGAGTTCCAGGGGTGAAACAGTAAATAAGCTTTTAAAAAAAAAGATGAGGTCAAGTTATTAGAGCATCTGTAATGGTGAGGGTCATTTCAATAAATTGAACTTTTGACTTGCATTGGTAAAGTTCTATTCATTTAAGAGATCAATATTTCATTTAAGGGATCAATAGTTCATTTCAGAGGTCAATAAATGAACTATGAAATGAATTCATTTCAATAAGCTACGGCACCATAATAACTCTACAACCTCTCTTATTGACACATGGACAACATTATTTTTCGCTTATTCATGTTCAGTATTGACACATAGGAAACTTCCTCACTTATTCTTATATTATATAATTTAACCCAAAAAAACTAAATATAAGGAAACTAAACAAAGATAAACCAACATACCTTTTTTTTAAATCAAGAAGTGAAGAGGCTCTCAAACACAACACAAAAAGACTACACACAAGCAAATTTTTATTTTTTATTGTTTGTGATTCTCTTCTTCTCCGACACTGAGTTGGAAAAAAAATCCTCCACAAGACCAAATCTAACAGGACCCAACCCGGATTCCCCTCAGAATCTGTGTCGGACCCCGTGGTTTGTTCCGACATCTACTTGATGCCGAGCCCATTTACTAAAATAGTCCCTTCTCCAAAGTGGAGGTAAAGGGGGCCGAGACTTCTACCGAAATTTTGACAAAGTGTCCCCTGAAAAACGGACATTTTTCTAAATTATTTTCACCTGTAAATATCACAGTTTAATATTCCCAAACTTCAGCATGCACAATGCTAACACACACAATTATCCAGATAAGCCTCCGGCCTCAAATTCAACCTTACCAGGGCGATATCAATGTAATCTACGAATTTGTTTCTTTACTTTATATATAGCCACAAAATTTAAAAGCATAACTCAACATGTAGGTTGCCTACGTACCCTTACTGAGGGATCACGCCACATGTAGTTCTTCAGCCAACAATCACGATTCAGATAATATAAAATTATATTAAATCACAATAACCCAACCCATTAATATAAACCCATTTTTCTTTACTCACCCCACTCTTAAGACTCATAAATCTTTCTAATAATCTTGTTTCAATCTAAATTCCTTTTTTCCAAAACTCACAACTCAAAACCCTTTCCCTGTAACAATTCACATGTGATATGCATAATTCTTTTAAAAACTTTCCTAGAACCATACCTTATCCAAGGCGTATGTTGCAAGGCAAGTAATTTCCAAATATCAAAACGTCACACCTGTGCAGAGTACCCTCCATGCACATGTTCAAGAAATCTCAAACCTGGAAAGTAACTCCACACATATATAACATAATCGACTTTAAAACCAAGATATCCCATAATCCCGATATAGCATATAACACAAACTCAAACTGGACCTTGTTCCCATCCCAGACCACTATCTTCCAAAACCTATGCCTATAGGCACAGCAAGCGAGGAAGGATCCTCACAAGTAAATAGGAATAAAAGTGTATAGTATATATATATAAGTATAACCGTGATTAGGGTTGATCCGTCCAACCGGGGGACTATTGCTCAATAGCACACACGCCGGCATCACATCATACATGCCTCCAAACACAAGTCCTACGTGCGCAGACTGCCCGACAAGGGCCTTCGGTAACACCCCTCCAAAAGGTGCCCAAGACATATCTAAGTATCCATCATTTCCAAGCATCCAAGTATCCAAGTGCCGAGGAAGAACATATTGTGTACATCATGTACCCAGGAAACAATCCAACCGAGGGATTGTTGACTAGACCACAGGATAGCAACACATTACCCTGTGACTAGGGATGAGCACTCCAATTGGGGACTATTGCTCCAAGCCTACACACTGGCAACACATTGCATGTGTGGTTGCATCAAGTCCTACGATCACATACTGCCTGGCAAGGGCCTTCAGTACACCCGGTCAAGGGTGTCCGGATCATCCTCCTCCACACGCCGGCAACACATCGCACGTGCAGGTAACATCCTTATCCTCTCACGCGCCGACAACACATCGCACGTGTGGGTAACATCCGTATCCAAGGGGAGGTACATGTAATGGTGTATGACCCATAACCCAATATGTATATATAGAGATATATATAAAACCCACTTCCAACTCAACACCCAAACTTTTACACATAGTAATAATAATGATAATAATAATAATAATAATAATAATAATAATAATAATAATAATAATAATAATAATAATAATAATAATAATAATAATAATAACAATATACTCTCTGAAATTATCATGTCACAGTGTAAAAGCTGAAACCAATCCGATAATACATTTTCAAAACTCCATTAACCAAATACTAACTTCCAAACCATTCAGTTTTCCACCATCAAATTCTAATTCCAGGCTCGCACAGAAAATATCGTCATTCAACATCAAGTCATGCATCAATTCACACCATCCCCATAACCCAATTTATAACACATATAAACACACACATATATACATACATTCCAGCATTTAGAAAGCAATGCACATTTAACACAATTGCCCAATCACTAACATAACTCATTAATTCCAAACCATTGAACATATACTTGAGTATAAACATATAATCAACATTTAATTAAATCCTTACTGACACCCAACCCCGCTATCAAGCCATAATTGAATAATAATAACATATAAATGCATCTCACTAGGAAATACAAGCGATAAACTAAATCATGAATTCCACAAGACAATGCAATCGATGAATCCAATACCAGAATTTCATAAAACTAATTAGAAAACCAATGTTCACTCACACACGGTCACAAGCACACTTAACCCTCTGCGGCTTTGTCTGGAGCGACACTTTGCTCCAAAGAACAGTGTGTGCATGTCCTTTAAGAAAATACCTAAGGCCATTTTAGTACTTTCCAAGAGACAAGACGGTCTCAAAAGACCCGTGGTCAACTGTCCGGTCAAACTATTCATATCTGTCAATGGGGCCCGCTGGGCCCACGACCTCCGATTTTCGATCTGAAAGTTCCTATATGTCCAACAAAGTTTACTAACCAAGTCCCGAGGGTTTGGTCTCGATTGAGTGGTCGGATCGCTCTCGATCGCATGATCGGACAGTAACCGGTGTACCTGAACCTAAAATCGTTGATTCAGAGTATCCAGATCTCTGATTCTCGATCCGTGAGTTCCTACACGATTCTAGAGATACAAAGAACAACATATTTGAAATTGGGATCGATCGAACAGTCCAAACCTATCGAATCCGAATAACGCATATTAGGTGCAATATTCGTTTGACTGTCAGACGGTAACCAATTCCAAATCCGAGCATACCGTAGTGCTCAGGACGACAATGAGAACATTCTAGAACATAATGGGCCGCCACCCAATGGCCCACCCTCCGCCACGCGCCGTCGGCAGCGCTTGGGTGTCTTGAGAAAATTCCGACGACGGAAAATTCTCGAAACACCCTACAATACAAATACCAAAACTTTCAGACTAACAAGAGGAGTATTTTTTTGTTCTTGGATCACGGCCAAAAAGTGGCCGGAGCTAGCCGAATGGAACCCAAACCTTGAGCCCTAAGGGGGTGTTTTGAATAATCTCTAAAACCTCAAAATTGATCCTAAATACCCATACTAACAGCTAGAGCACGTCAAGGGGATGAAGAACCATACCTTGGTCGACGGAATTGGTAGCCGGAATCGTCGAAAACGGCGACTGAGAATCTGCCAAAAAACCAGTCGCCACACGTCAGGTTTTCGAGCTAGGAAAAGGGGTAGGCTGGGTAGAGTGAAATGACCAATATGCCCTTTTGGAATTCAGAGGTTTTCTCCTTCGTTATAACTCGGAATTGAGCGTGCCGCCTGTCTACGGACTCGTTTCGACGAGCTCTACGCAACGGTGCAACTCTATTCCCCAAAATCCCTCCGGATTAAAAAGTGACAAAAGTGACCCTACTCCCAATAACAAAATTGTAAATTCACAAATAGAATTAAATTGAATAACAATTAAATTGGGTCGGGGATGTTACAAAATCAGTACCTTTCTTTAAAGGTTTTTTTTTTTCATAAGATCTTTCAAGGTTCTTTCTTTTTCTATAGATAGATATATAAATTTTACAAAGTATAAGAGGATCTTTGAATAAATATTTTGTTAAAAATACCAATGTTTCACTTGAAAATTTACCTAATGCATCTGAACAACCAATCCAATTTGATTTAGTAATGCAACACCATTTTCGATTCATTCAAGATAAGAAGATTTATTATCATTATCTTAGCCATAAAATTCAAAATGAGTTGATAGCTATTTTAGCATCAACTCTTAAACTTGCAATCTTGAAAAAATAAAAACGGCGAAGTATTTTTTAATCATTCTTCATTTTACTCATGATGCCAGTCACAAATAACAAATGACTTTAATATTGAGGTGTGCTATCCCAAACAGAGTTTTAATGAAGCCTCAAAATGTTGTTCTTTATCTTTTGTAGACTCTTCTAACTTTAATAAAATTAATTAGTTGATTAAAAAAAATTGTAATCTTAGTGTTTACTTTGTCTAAAGGGGCACACTTTAGAAATTTGCTCAGGGTCTTAGAAAACTTAGGACCGGCTCTGTCGATATGTACTTTTTAATAATTGAGTTAAAATCAATATAGCATCTCTCTTTATTTCTGGTCAATAACACAATGATTCGTGTGATAACTTTTTCACGTGTCATTGTGTTATTGGACGAGAATAGCAAAACAGTGATATCCTTATTACAAGTAATTATTTTTTTTTCCTAGGAGAGGGCTTCTGGCTTTTTTGTCGCTTGCTTAATCTCTTTTTGTCATTTTGTCTACCTGTTGATTTTCAGAGTGAACACCTTTTTCTTTTTTTTCTTTTTTGATACAACGATAGGCTACTCTAACTCTAAGCTAAGGGGAGGGGAATTCAAGCACCAAGGTGCACACATGGGATTTTGAACGGGGATGCCATGGGGGAAGGGGGGAGCCACCACCACTGTGGTAGAACCCATTGGCAGTGAAAACCTTTTTCTTCGTTTACATATTGAGAGTTTGCATGTAAAAGCAACCTCTTTCTGTCGTTTTTGTTTACTTACTCACTCTTCGTCGTTTTGCTTACTTAATCACTTTTTGTCGGTTTGTTTATCTCCTTTGGTCCTTTTTTCTGTTTTTATTTTTTTATTTTTTTATGTAGACATAATGCTGAAACTAATTCCCACATGTGTTGCAAACATGCACAGCACACCACCTGGTCACTGATTACATCTATCTACAACCACAAAACCAGAAACTAAAACTTAAAATTCCACATCAAATTATGAGATATAGCCCCCTCCCAGAAAAAGAAGAGGAAAACAAAAGAGAGTATTCTCATCTAAATGTGAAGTCACACTATTGTATCAGATCCTTATAGACAACCCTAGAGGCAGGGACTTCTCCAGTCCAGCTGTGCCCTTGTGCATTGGATCGACACCGGCAGCCGGCTAGTCGGTGTCACAGTAACCCAGGCCATACCATACTTGCTGCTGGACACCAGCATGAAGTAGCAAGGGTTACAAAAGCCGAGTGAATGTCAAGATTATTATGAAAGCCTCCAAGACCCTCAGCCCATCCTCCGTATCCTCCAATGTTTATTTACTTGCATGCCAACCCAAAGGCTAGTACAGTGAGAGCCCATGCTGCCACAATTCATGACGATCCTGCTGCAGCTAGGCTATCACTCCTCCAAGCTCTGATATGGTATGCTCCAGCCAACTTTGATGCTACGCTTCCAGCACACCAGCCAATGCCAATATGGAGAGTATAAGAAAGAACATTGTTGCGCAGCATTTCCTCCAAAACTAGGATGGTTGGTCTGGCAATTGATGAACCTGTTAAAACACCAACTAGCAAAACCAACTACAATCAAATACATTATCAAGTTGAGAAACAGCAATGGAGCTGCCACGTTCCTTCCCATTGTCTCAGCCATATATCCTTATGGATCTCACAAATAAAAGCAAATTAAAACCAAGCTTTGTCTCTCTTGTTGGGGATCATATTTCAGGAATATTTTTTGCTTCCTTTTTTTAAAAAAATTTTGTGTAATTACTTACCCTTTGTATAATCCTATTGTAAACCGTTTTACGGTTTACCACTTTGTACACCTTGTGTAATTACTTACCTTTGTGTATACTCCCTTTTTTAGGGTTCGCTATTGTGTACTTCCGCTGCGATTTGCTGGTACGGGTTGGAACCCTCTATTCTTTTATCTACCTACTTCTGACCCACTGCCAGGTAATGGTACAAATACATGGATAATTGATGATGTAGATTTTCAAACACTTGAAAAATAGTATCCAAAAATCACAAATTAAATTACTCGCAAGTGCACGAATCAACATTAGTATAGAGATATGCAAGTACGAGATCGAACCCACAATGACTGATAAAAACAACTTAATTAATTAAATCGTACTAAACCCAATTAAACGAACGATTGATTGATTTGAGTGATGAATTACAGAAAACTTAAATTGCAAGAATTTAAAGAAAGAAAAATAAAACACTCAACAAAGATAGAGTTTAAAAGAAATCAGGTTATCAAGATCTAAGATTATGAATCCACCAATGACAATCCTATTTCCTTTTCTTAGAGCCAATTACTATCCAATTATGATGCCAATGTTAAAGGTTGCTCTTTCTAAAGTATGAAGCATGTCAAGGTCATAAATCGTATATCCTTATATGCAATTCTACCATGTCAAGGTATTAAAATTTAGCATACAAGAACCCGTTAAGATTAGAAGAATTCAATCAACCAAGTAGGACTAGTGGATGGCGTTTCTCTCCTAGCTATCTACTCTTCTTAATCTTAGTTCCAATAAACCTAGTGATAGGATTTCAAACCTAGAATAAAATTCACACAAAGATTAAGAATTTAACACGGTATATAATTGAATAGAAATCAACAAAGTACTTCGCAAATAATCATGTCATGGCTTCATCATAAACCTTAGAAAGAAATTTAGTTACACATAGTTATAAAAATAAGAAAAGACATAAATAAAATAATAAAACCCTGAACATGGTAGCGTGCCCAAAGCTATATTCTTCTCTTTAATCTCCACCACTTCTCTAGAGACCTAGGGCAACCTTATATAGTGAAAAATAACAAAACTCTAATCTCAAAGGTCTGGAAAAACTCTCCTAAAACAAAACAAAACCCTAAACAATTATGGAAACAAACTAGGAAAGAATCCTTCTTTGACTGGGAGACACGTCAGCTGAATTGCATAAAATCTTTGGGGTCGTTCCACTTCCTAGAAAAATCTGGAAAAATATGGGAAACATAGCTTTATCTCTAAGCTTTCCAGGGATATATTACACGTCACTTAGAAAAATCGGGAAGGTCTTCACATGTTCAATCTCCCATAGCAGCATAGTTTTGACGAGAATGCGGCTTTGGCTATCTTGACTTGCAGTTCTGGACCAATTGGCTTCATAGAAAATTATGAAAATTTGACATAATGATCTTCAATGTCTTAACTTTCTTCTCCATTTGGCCTTGCACTAAAACTCCTTCGGAAAGTCAATTTTCCTTCAAAAATCTTCTTAGAGCGCAGAAAAGCTAAAAATAAGGAAAGTAAAGTAAGAAATAAAAGGTATAAAAATATAAGAGGTATAAAAAATATAAGAAATCTTCTAAGTGAGAAATCTTCAACTTTCTCTACAAAATTATAAGAGGTATAAAAATAAAGGTAAAGTAGGAAATCTTCTAAGTGCCTTATTCCTTCAACTTTCTCTACAAAAACCAAAAATAAAAGGTATAAAAATATAAGAAATAAGGCACTTATCAATTGATACTTAAGCTAGTGATCATATGACTTTTGACTCTCGCATATTGGTTCACTTGTCTTCTAAGCCCCGCCACTCGGGAGTTTAGACCAAAGTTGTGGGAATGTGGATCCAAGCACTACCAAAAAAAGTAGTCACCGAAAAAGGCATATTGGTTCACTTGTCTTCTAAGCCCCGCCACTCGGGAGTTTAGACCAAAGTTGTGGGAATGTGGATCCAAGCACTACCAAAAAAAGTAGTCACCGAAAAAGGCATGCATTTTTGGTGATTAAAGCTTTTAGTCACCCCAGCATTAGTCGCCAAATGTTACTAAATAATAGTGTCACTTTTTTTTGTAGTGGAGGCAAGGAGTGTCACTTTTTTTTGTAGTGGAGGCAAGGACAAAGGACACCTGAGTCTAGATTTATTTTATTTATAAAAGATAGAGGAGAAATTTATGAGAGGAACGAGGGAGGAGGGAAAAACTATTAAAAATAAAAACTTGAAAAGAAAAACTATTTAGAATGGCATTTGAAGTCCCTCAACCATCCCTCCCTCTTCCTCCTTTTTTTCTCCATCCTTTTTCTCATGCATTTCCTCTCTGAATTAATTTCCTCCAACTTTTTAACCATGACCCGACTATTTGACGAAAAAGGATATGACTAAATGAACGCTACTAAAAGAAAAGTTAAGAACATTGATAGAACGTAAAAACAATGGACCACAATGAGCAAAAAGTAGCAAGGATTTGAACTACTGTACCACAATGGTCAAGTCCTTCCAGTAACAAGGTTAAAGTAATCTGACAATTGACTTTAATAAAAAATGGAATGACATGGATTAAGAACAATCCAATGAATGCTACGATTCCACACCCACACTGCTATCTTAAAGATTTTCCATGGGTGTGAACTGGACAGTTTGGGGTTTAACGACCCAATATCCAATAAAAACGGAAGCACATAATGAGATTACTGATAACAAAAGGGCAAAAACACTAGCAGCACTGACTGAGCTACGTGGTCTTGCCATGGTCAGCACAGAACTTCCCAAAGAGATATCTAAGGGGACCCAATCACAGCTAACAGAATAGTGTCCAGAGCCGTGCCACGGTTTTCCATCAACTGGATACCAAAATGCAACTGACATTTTACTTGATCCTCCAATTGTGAATTGCACATCCTGCAGAAACAAGTAACAAACTCATTACAATGTTGATATTTTAATTGAAATCTATGTATAACAGACACTTATTACAATGTCAATTTTACTTGGAATCTATAATATCTATATATAAAAGAGACCTAGTACACTGTCAATATTTTCCTTGGAATCTACATAAATAGACCAATAATCACATCATATCAACTGTGTAATCTGTATGGTCTATTTCAAGTTACATAAGATGGGTGAAAATAAATTCCAATACAACAGTATAGCACAAACCAGTAATCATTCCCAAAAGACTTTTCGTACAGTAAGTTTGGTTGACACCATGTACATATTCTAAAAGATAGACGTGTTAAACTGCCAAAGAAGTTTGTAAGTAAAAACAGCAAAGGACCAAAATAAAAAAGGACGGATCATCAGATGATTGCAGCAATCTTGTCTAAGGGATAGATATGCATTTTCAATTAGCAACAAGGCTATTTAGTGTTTGTCCATAATCCTCTTTGTTCAACACAAAACAACAAGAACGATCAACTCTTCAAGCAACTTACACAACATGTACTACAAGATGTACCAACAATTAGAGGGGAAAGGGTTTTTGAAAAGAACTCAAATCCAGGTAGCTAGAAATTTAAAAGTGCCAGGTGAACCTGTTGGAGATGATCCATAGTTCTCAAAGGCCTAGAGAATTCAAAATAAAATGTTCCCTTTTGACCATCTGATGCATAAGGACTGTCTTCTTCCACAAAACCTGTCATAGTCGACAATAAACAAAAAATTAACAATGCAAAAAAGAAATATATTTGTTTCTGGGGCAAGGATGGTTCAGTAGATAATGCATGGTCTTGTCACATACACAGATGCAAAATTATATTCAAATGACAAACCATATAACAAATATTGATAGTTACCTGAGTGAACATTGAAGCTACTGTGCCACCAGGCACCCTTCCAATCATTTTGTCCACTAGAATCATTTGCTGACAATGGACAGAGATAAACTAAATAAATTGATCACTGGAACTCATTTAAAAGCAAATACAAAAACTTAGAGAAAAGGAGTTTTCCGCAGGTGGGGGAATTCCACCAGTGGTTGAATTAAAGCAGTACTTTTTGCAGTCAGTACTTTTCCTAATGGGGATATGAGGGGGAAAATTGTTGACAAACTAATGGAAATCAAATAGTAATATCCAGAGGATAATAGTTAAAAGTTGTTAGCTGGACCAGGGATATTCAACATAATGAATGAGATCACTTTTTAATATAACCCATCTTGAGGATTGTGACCTTTGACGTCGGAGAACCACTTCATAAATTTAATGCGGCTTTTGCTACTTCCTAACTCTAGCAGTCACTTCCTTAGTCCTTTCTTCTATCATATAGGCATGGTTCATGCTCCATTAAGAAAAATAGATTAAAGTAGCAAAAGGATAAATTACTCTCGGAAATACCTGAAGAACCAATTCCATCTAGGTATCTACAATGCGGGTTCGAAGCATAAAGATCAACTAAATGACCAAACCTGTTCAAACAAAGATAACAAGTATATACAATAAAATGGAGTCTATAAAAGATAAATCAGAATCAAATTACCCAACAAGTGGATCATTGCTATAAGGTGAAGAACTGAATTGTACTACAGCACCTGTCGCCTCCATTTCCAACCCTGTTGTCTACAGGGTTGCCACCATAGAGCCGTCCAGGAATAGCATTCCCAATTGAGAAGTGCAATATATCAACTTCACGGCCTTTGCACGTCTTGTTTGTGCAAGAGTCAACTCCTTCCTTACAGCCACCCATCTAGCAACACAAAAATCCTTTTGATTTGAACTCCACAGTACATGAAGGATGACCAAAACAAAGCAAAGAAAGTTGCACAAGTTTATTGAAAAATGAAAAACACATCCATAGTCCAATTTGCCAATTGAGTAACTTACACTATGATAAGTTGCATCTTCACCAATTTGAAACATGAGGGCAACAGATGGGCATTTATTGTTGTCACTAAGTCAGGAGAGAAAAAAAACAAATCAACAAACTCTTTGTTGTTAAGAATAAAAAGGCATGAAATTCAGTGGTAATGCAATCCAACAAAGCATGCACTTCAAGCACATAATCAACCAACACATCAAAGTAGAAAAAAGACCAGACAATGACTAAGAAAATCTTCAAAGATATGGCAAACACATAAATTCCATGTCCTCCAACAAAAAAATAACATTCTTTGTACTAAAAAGAGAGTCGAAGAACATCTTAAATGACAATGAGAATTTGGAGTGAACCGCAATTCTTGCCACTAATACTGAACATTGAAACCAAATCAAACAAACAAGAAATTAGTTCAGAGTCAACCACAAAGATATGATAATATTCATTCCTTCCACAAAAAAACATACCCCTTAGAGTACGCGTAGTCTCCATCAACTTGAACCATAAAGAAGACATCACGGCCATCATGCAAAGCCTACCATCAAAATATAACAAAAAGAAAATCAAATTCATATTTTAAACCAACCAAATTATATGTTCAAACAATAAATCAAGAATACCTTAACTGTCATTTTTCCACCTCTGTACTCGTTTTCAGCATCTGGGTCAAGAGCAGGGAGGAGAGAGAACTCGAACCCATCCATGTCCTTCCAGTCGTCGGCATGACCATCGAGCGTAATAAGGCCGGGTCCGAACTCGGCCTGGACCCGGATCTCAGCGTCCGACTCACAGCTCCATTCACCCGACTCTTCGTGCGAATTGGCCTGTCGTATCAGCAGCACACAAAATACCAACAGCACTAGCACTACTCGAAGCATTCTGTAGAGGATAACGAAATTTTAGGCTTGAATTTGATGAGTACACCGTGCAACGCCCTCTGTTCTGCATCCCGTGAAATATAATTGGTACTGGGGCTTGACTTTTGAATTGAAAATTGTTTTCCTTTTTTTATCGCCAAAGAATTACCGTTTAAACTTGAACTCTAGAGGTAGGCCGATCCTAAGGATGTCTCAAACAAAGCTTATTTGAGGAATTCCTTGACTGAAACTATATATACAGTCTCCTTCTATTGAGGGATTTCTTAAATAATTTTATTTGAGGGACGCCATTTAGGTACCCTACAATTTTTTTTCCAATGATCTAAACCATCTATTTTTTAGGTATTCATTCATAGATCATCCTTACAAAAAATTAGACAAATCGGAAATCGTTTCGACATCCAATTGTGTCATACAAAATCAATGAACACGGTGCTTTAAGAAAGTACTAAAATTTCAATAACTCAATTGAGTGGTCAAATGATATCGGATTCAAGTGATTTTTTGTAGATACGATCGTTGAATGAGTATCTACAAAGTGGACGGTTTAGATTAGTGAAATACAATCCGGAGTGGGCTCTACAAGGGGTGTCCCTCAAATAAGCTTATTTGAGGGATCCCTCAATGGAAGCTCTCTGACTATATATATATACGAATAGGGGTGGGCATCTCATGCCGAAATACCAAAACCGAACACGTACCGACCCATAACGTATCAGGTTCATACCGTGTCAAATGACCACCGTCTTCATACGGTATCATACCATACCGTTTCTCAGCTGGTTGGCACGGGAGCGGTACCAGATATATGGTACCGTTCAATACCGTACCGTACTGCACAGTGTTTTTTATATTTTAATTTCATTCTATATATCTCATTATCTCCGTCAGTCTCTCATATCTCTCACGAACGAACGATTCTCTTGTTTGCCCAGCAACTCTCTCCCTCTCTCGATCTCACTCGAATCTCTCGATCATTCAAGGTCTCTCTCTCCAAAGCTAAACCTCGCACTCATCTCGATCTCTCGCTCTCAGTCCCGATCTCTCAGTCTCAGTCTCGATCTCTTGATCTCTCACTCTCTCACTCTCTCACTCTCTCACTGTCAGTTAGTCAGTCGCACTCATCTCGATCTCTCTGTCTCACTCTCTCTGATCAGCCCCAAATCGACGACTGTCTGTCTTACTCTGCTTTGCCTCTGTCCCAGCCCTTCCAGCCCAGCGTCTGTGTGGAGTCTCGATCAGCCCCAAATCGACGAAGGTAGAGAAATGGTAAGTTTTTCTTGTTCTGATTTTTGGTTTTTGAATGCTAGATTAGATTGAGGTTCTGTTTTGTGGTTTGAAAATGCTAGATTAGATTGAGGTTCTGAGTTTTGGTTTGAGAATGATAGATTAGATTGAGGTTCTGATTTTTGGTTTGAGAATGCTAGATTAGATTGAGGTTCTGTTTTGTGGTTTGAATTGAAAATGCTAGATTAGATTGAGAATGCTAGATTAAAGGGGTTCTAGCATTAATCGATTATTGATACCATATTGATGTATGGATCATTGAAAGAGGCAAATCACTTGACTGCCTAGTTATTGTCATACTTGTTATAATTACAGGTCATGTTGCTGATTTGATGAATTTGAGTATGTATAATTTGATTACAAATGTTGGAATGAATGCCAAATGTTCAAATAGGATTTTTTTGCTGCATGGTACCGGAACCATACCGTTTCATACCGGTACCGTTTTGTGCCGGTATGATACGGTACCAAATCACAGCACTCACGCCACCGTACCATACCGTACCGTTTAAAATATCCGGTACCGGTACCAGTATCACACTCTCACCGAACCCCACCGTATCGTGCCCATGCCTACATACGAATTCGACCCTCAAGGAATAAAGACATTTTAGTCCATTGAAGTTTAGGCGATCAGAATGTGCCTTGAGATTTCAATTTCATCAATTTGATATCCAACGTTTTTGAATCTGACCAATTCACACACTATTTGTTAGATTGATGACGCGTTTACTAATCCGTAATCAAATTAAGAGGAATTGAATTGAGGAGGAATTGAAATAAGGCAGAATCAGAATCAGATTCCTGTTGAAGTTGTTTACTAATTCAGCAGAATCGGAATATAAATCAGTATGATGAACAATGTCTGCATAGGCATGAAAGGGTGTGAGGACAACTCAATTGATGAACAATGCCATGGGTATTAAGAAATTCTTGAAAATGTCTGCATAGGCATGAAAGGGTGCTTGAGAAGATGTACGAGCTTGGCGCTTAAAAATCACAGCTTCACGACTAAGATGTAGGCCATGAAGTTCATTCGAAGTAACAGGTTCAAGGCGAGTCTCAATAGACGTAACAAGAGGATCATACAACTCAGGCAAGCCACCAAGAACATAGGTCACAATGTCAGATTCAAAAAGAGGTTGACCAGCAGCAGCCAAACCATCAGCAATTTCTTTAATACTATGAAGATAAGTCGTCATGGAAGAGTTGCCTTTCGTAATCGATTGCAAACAAGACCTCAATTGATGGATATTGGTGCGAGAGACACCAGCAAATCGCTTTTCCAGAAGAAGCCACAGATCACGTGAAAATTCCACACCAATGGTGTAGGTGAGAAGATCTTCGGAGAGAGTCAAAATGAGCCAAATCATGACACTCTGATCGCGATCATACCAGAGATCGAATGCAGGATTATCAACAGAGAGACCATCCGAATTCGTAATAGTCTGAGGTGGATGAGGCTCTGAACCAGTGATAAGCCCCAAATGCTTGTATTTAAGCAGCATCGGAAGAAAAAGATTCTTCCATAGAAGATGATTGCCAGCCTTGAGTTTAATCGGAACCATTCCAGCAATATTTTGCACCGTAATTGAAGAAATAGAGATCGATGAAGAGAAATCCGAGATCGGAATGTGATATTTGAGGGACACCCTTGTATGGCCCACTTTGTATAATATTTCACTAATCCAAACCGTCTATTTTGTAGATATTCATTCAAAGATCATCTCTATAAAAAATCACTTGAATTCAATATCATTTCACCACTTAATTGAATAATTGAAATTTTAGTACTTTCTTAAAACTCCGTGTTCATTGATTTTGTAGAACACAATTGGATGTCGAAATGGTTTTTGATTTGTCTAATTTTTTATAAAGATAATCTATAAATATAGACTTAAAAAATAAATAATTTAGATTTTTGAAATTTTTTTTGTAAAAGATCCCACAATAGAAGGGAATGTATATATAAATTCGTTTTCTAAAACGTAACCAAACGATGAGTCACTTACTAAAAAGTATTGAAAAACGTGTAATGCAAAAGTTGTCTTTAAAAATTAACGAAAAAGAAGGTTTTGTTTTTAGTCAATCAAAACTTTCATAATTTGGAAAAGGCCAATGCAGTTGTTTTGTTTCAAACCAAAACAACTGAATTCATTGGTCTTTTTCTAAGAAAAAAATTCTCCATGAACTTTTCCTAAATAATTTTACTTTCTTTGACTAAAACCTAATAAATACAAATGAAAAAGGATAAAATCAGAAGGCATGCATCATGAAGCCTCTGGAACAATAGGGAAAAAGATAGAATCTCTTAGAACGCTCCACGATTCTACTTGCACGTATTAAAGTAAATAATTAATAAGATATATCAAGAAGAAAGAAGAAAGAAAGAAAAACAGAAGGAAAGGAAGAAGCTGGAACCTTCCTTGTTTCTCTAAATTGGTCTAAAGAAAGTTTTTCATTTTCAAATTTTCAAGAACCATGTGCGCACCTCCTAAACTTTCTCTCTCTCCCTCTCTATAAGTTTCATCCCATCCCATCCCATGCTAAATAAATCCATCGCTAACCAGTCCAAACCCGGATAAGCAGACAGCGGCATTAGAACACGATCACTACTATTCACTGGCATCGATCTTTCTTCATCATTAAACCAATAACCCACACCTCCGAACAAACCATATAAGAGAAATGAGGCAACTCCGCTCTCTTGTCTTAACCTTGAGCTTTCTCCTTGTTTTTCTTTCAGCTGGGTCATCCAATGCGTCCTTGCTGCCAATCGTTGATCGCCGCCCAGAAAGTTTGCTGGTTGATCTCTGGTCGGAGCGTTTCCCAGACCCGTTCCGAGTGCTAGAACAGATACCATTTGAACTTGACAAAGAAGACGGCGTGGCACTCTCTCCAGCAAGGGTGGACTGGAAAGAAACGCCAGAGGGTCATGTTATAATGTTAGATGTGCCGGGATTAAAGAAGGAAGAGCTGAAAATCGAGGTGGAGGCGAACCGAGTTCTGAGAGTGAGTGGAGAGAGGAAGAGGGAAGAAGAGAAGAAAGGGGATCATTGGCACCGAGTTGAGAGGTCTTACGGAAAATTTTGGAGGCAGTTTAGGCTGCCAGAGAACGTGGATTTGGACTCTGTCAACGCCAAGTTGGAGAATGGGGTTCTCACTTTGACAGTGGCCAAGTTATCCCCTGATAAGATCAAAGGTCCTAAGGTGATTAGCATCGCTAGCACTGGAGGACATGAGGACGAACCTGCCCAGCTCAAGGCAAGTGAGGTCAAGCAAGAGCTTTAAATAACTCACTGTTTTGCAACTTTGTGGGATGAGTGAGTCCAAAAAACAAAAAAACTTTGTGGGATGAGTAAATGATAATTTCGTATCACTCTGCTTGCTACTTGCTATTATAAAATAAAGTTTGTAACTGTTTCTTTTTTTCAGATGTTGTTTAAAGTTAATAAAACTCCCTCGTCTGTAAAACTCTTATTGCGACCCTGTAAATTTGCATGAAAACCACATGCACCGGTAAAACTCACTCAATTATCTTGATCCAATGTATCCATGGTGGGAAATATGCCACAACTTTATATCTCATTATACTCTCAATAAAGCGTCCATCTTGGGGCTTTATTTAAGATTCATTTTCATGAAAGAAATAAAAATAGGATTTAAAGTTAAGAGCAAATAAAACATCACTGCTATCCTTCACATGTTTCATACTTGAGCTTCACCGATTTTATTTATTCGAAACCGAAGAAGTAATATCTGCATTTAAAATGTTCAGCTCCTTGCATGCTAGGAGCCATTCTTGATCGGCTTGTAAGGAAATGGCTCCATAATGTGTATATATGTATAAGTAGGAGAATTTTCAAGTTAGAATGTCCCGCATAGCACTACCCCCCAAATGTAGTTCAAAGGGAAATCACGGTAATCAAATAGCTATAGATGATCCTTGAAGGAGAACTCCTAAAAAATAGATGGTTTCAATCACTGGATTGCAGGCTTGATATTTGATGTTCATAGTTATCTTAAATGAGAACATCCTCACAAGCTTCCTATATATAGTTATATATACGCATCACACTGTGATGCTTATATGGATGTGGCTTGAACCATGTTCTATCTACTTACAAAGTTAATTCTGATCAGCAGTTTATTGTGGTTCCAGGTATGAGTGGAGCTAATGGCGCATAGAAGGTTTGGAAACAAACCCTGGTTTGAGTCATGGTCCCCTAGGATGTCGTAGATGCTAGGATTCTCTTCTAAAATAAAGTTAGGTTCAGGGTGATGTTAGAAAATAACTGTTCGGATATGTGTGTGTCACATTTTGATAACTGTAAACTACTAGGTTTAACTGAAATAAAGGCCAAGCTTTTCATCCATCGACTTTGTAGCTTACCTTGTTAGTGAAAAAAGATAAAATAATAACTAGCATAAGTTGCAGTATTGTAAGTTTGATTGATGCCCTCCTTATGTGCACGTAAGGGGGTGTTGCATCCAAAATTTTGGAGAAAGAGAATTCAATTCACCATACTAAGTTCTGATCTGAAGAATCATAGGAAAGAGTGTCAATAGATAGGTCGATCCCAGACCATTCCCTCATTTCTAAAGTTTTCCTCGTTGGATATAATCATATAACATAGGAATCGTCAATTTTATGCCATGATCATACAACACTTCTATGTGAACTTAATGTATGTGTTTTAAGTCAAAAGAGACTAGGAGCAAAATAAAAACAAAAAATACAGATAAATCGAATAAGTCACAACTCAGGAACCATCATTAAATAAATGGACACAAATATATTAGTAGGGTGAAAGGAACTTTTGTCAAAGGAAGAGAAGGAATATAGATCAAGGGTGAAAAAGACATCAATGCTTTGGAAAGCAAATTTTTGTCTAGCTCTAGCTAGTTAATCCGATACCTTAACTGATGATAAAAACAAGTTCACAATAATGAAGCTCCATCAAGAAATAAATAAAAGAAAGCACAAGTTGGTTTTAATTAAATATTAAATGTAACAAGGAGAAGGGCAAGCACAAAGTGGTAAAGGGCTAGGGCAAAAGTATAAAACCAACACCAGTTTGTCTCCACGAAGCACGAAGTCAACAAAAAGTACACACGCTAATTATCAAAAAAGCATACAATTGCCTGTATTACGAATGCAATCCGTCAAAATACTAATGACAAAAACAACAGATTGAAACTCTTACCAAAACAACTGGGTTGCTGTTTCTAATTATCACTTGGAAGGCAGAAAGACCACCAGTGATGTGCAGTTGGCCATTACCAACTCAGCTACAAGAGCCCTTAATACAACTCAGAAAAGGTTGGTCCAGTATACGAGTTTCTCACCAATGCAAGGCTCAGTGAGGCAAAAACATACTCTGTCATAACCTCATTTCCAGAGAAATGGAGGGCCAATGCAGGTGGTCGGTACCTTTTCGGCCAGCAAAAGAAAAGCGTTATATATACATATTTACAGACTTGAAGCTCCACACCAAGCCACTCGGAGTAAGTCATATTGTTGCGCTAAGACACCTAGACCTTTTATGTGTAAATGTGGTTATATAGTAGGTAGGAACCAAAAAAACTTGCTTGAACTGTTGAACCAAATTTGGGCTTTTAAGCAGAGTTCATGGGTTGAGAAGAAATAAGAGGAGTTTGAGAATTCGAGATCAATTGCAACTTGACTTCAAAATGATAAAACCAACAAGCGTGTCTAGGATTTGGTAGATCTCTTCCGTTCAAGGATGTGATTTGTCAACGGAATAAAATTGGTAAACTTGGTTATCAACCTCAATCCAACTGCAACCTGGGGTTTTACAAGCATTTCGCTCCCTCAACACCTTTCTCACCTTCCGGACGTCATCCCACTTCCCCAACTGCCCATATATATTGGCCAACATGATACCATAACCACCATTAGTAGGATCAATTTGAATTAAATTTTTAACTGCAAATTCTGCTAGATCAGTACGACCATAAATCTTACATCCATTAAGCAGAGAACCCCATACAACCTCATCAGGTTCAATTCTCATTCCCCTCACAACTTCCATGGCTTCCTCAAATCGACCTGCTCGACCAAGAAGGTCTATCAAGCATCCATAGTGTTCTATCTGAGGCTCAATCCCGTGACCCTAAGTCATCAAATCAAAATAAGAAATACCTTGCTCTGCCAATCCTCCATGTGTACAAGCATTGAATAAGCCAACAAAAGTGACCTCGTCTGGTCTAAGATCAGCCCCACACAGTATCATTTCTTCAAACACACCAATTGCAGCGTTGCTTTGGCCGTGCAGAGCATAAGAGTTGATCATGGAATTCCAAGATGTCAAGCTTTTTCGTGGGGTCCTGTCGAAAATCCTTCTTGCCACTTTTAAGCTCCCACATTTCCCATACATATCCACTAGAGCATTGGAAACAAATGAATCTGGACAAAGCGCATTTTTGTAAATATAGCTGTGGATCCATTTACCAAGCTGCAGCATGCCAGTGTGACTACAAGCGGAAAGTACACAAACAGCTGTAACCTGGTTTGGCCTATTTTCTAGATGTTGCCCCCCATGCGCAAGAAGTAACATTCTTTTGAACAGATAAATTGCCTCCGAGAACTGGCCGTTCTGCGTGCACCCAGCAATAACAGCATTCCAAGCAGGGACATCTCTCTCCCGCATTTTCTCAAACAAAAAAATAGCACTGCCAATGTCCCCAACTTTAGTGTACCGAGAAATCATAGCCGTCCAGGACACGACATTTTTCTCAGACATTTCATCGAATACCTGTCTTGCTGAGCCAACATCTGAGCGGAACCTCGAGTAGGAATCAACAATAGCTGTTTGTACAACTGGGTATTGACATAATGTGCGTGTGCACCAATGCAGTCCCATGAGACTCAAAAACCTCTGGACAAGATTTCAAGACGTGGGGGTAGATAAACTGGTTGGGTCGAGCGCTTCCCTGACGAAGCATGGATTGGTACAACAGAAAAGCAGAATGGTGATGGGATTGGGAGGCATAACCGGTGATCATGGCAGCGAAGATGTATACATTGGGGGAGCTGAGACAGTCCAAGATGAGGCGACCATAGGGAAGGTTGTCAAGAGTGACAAGGCAGAAGCGGACGAGCTTGAAGGCGTAGAGCTGATTTTGGGTGTATCCCAGGGTGATGATAAAGACTTGCAGTTGCTTTACATGGTTGAGGCTTTTGTTTTTTTCAAGCAGTTGGTTTAGATTCACCATCTTCTTCCTTACTTTTGTTACTGAGGTTTTCGTCGTTAACGGTTTGAGTTTGATTCAAAATTTGGAAGTTATAACCTAAGAAGCACATATACGGATACGGATACAACAATACGATACGACACGACATAAAGATATGGCAAATCTCCAAAAACTAAGATACGATACGTCATGCATAATGCAATGATTAAAAATATATATTAATAAATAAATAAATAAATATATATATATATATATATATATATCTTAAAACAAATTTTAAATAAAAAAATTGAAAATTATAAATATAGTGTAGCATTTTGGGTTTTCTTTTCTGATTCTTTAAATTTTTTAGGCATGTATAGCTTTTTTCACCCAAACATATCATTACTCAAACTCATTTTAATATTATTGCTTAAGACCCAAACCCATAAATAAACAGATATATGTAAAAAAAAATTACAAATCATGTTTTAGCAAAAAAGGTCGCTTGAGTTATAATAAATAAGAAAAATTAGGTTAGTTGCCATCTTCTTCTTCCTCGCGTGCGCCTCTCTCTCTCTCTCTCTCTTCACACGCAGCACCCAAGGGCTCCTCAATAGCCCCCTCAACAGCAAACATCGCCGGAGGAATGTATTCGAAAAGTCGATACTCGTGTAATAGGAATGTTGGATACACGTATCCATTGACTGCGATGCGTATCATATCCAAATGAGTATCTGATAAGGGATACGCCACTAAATTGGCGTATCCATGCTTCTTAGGTTATAACCAGATGAAATCTGGTATCTACATTCCTTGCCTTTTACATTCCCTTTTCTGTGAATCACTCTTAATAAAAATAAAAAAAAGACAAAATAATTATGCACCTATGTCAAATTATAATTAGAAAATTTATAAGTTATAACCAGATGAAATCTGGTATCTACACTCCTTGCCTTTTACATTCCCTTTTCTGCGAATCACTCTTAATAAATAAAAAAAGACAAAAAACAATTCTGCACCCATGTCAAATTATAATTAGTAGAAAAATGAGGTAAATATTTTCCTTTTTTTAACAACTTTATCTTATTTTCCATGTACCTTAATTTTCATCCTATAATAAATGTAAAAGCATGGCTTGGCTCCTCACAACAAATGAATGAGCACATCCTCATTACAAATGAGATTTTGACACTTTGTTAAATTCCAAAGGAACAAAAAAAATTAAAGAAATTCAAAAGAACAAAAATTTAAAGAAATTTGACAAGTCTCAAAACTCCATTTGATTTAAGAAGGAGCTCCTCAAATTTTAAGAAACCAAACTTTTTCCATATTTTTTCAATTGAAAAAAAAAAACTTTTTTTCATATTTTATTTTGTCAAATTTCTTTCGGGACTTTACATTCTTCAACACAAAAGACAAAAGACAAAAGACAAAATCCACAAATTCATTTATGATGTATTCATACAAACACTCTTATTTTGTCAAATTTCTTACGGGACTTTACATTTCTTATGAAAACTGAATGGAGTGTTTTTGTGTCGATTAAAAAGTTATATCCGACCAAACCAAACAAAGAACTAAAAAAGAACTGCTATCCAAAAGAAGTAGAGAGCAAACATGGTAGGATCGCATGCGGCACATAGAGTTAGGGAGTCAATCGTGGAGTGGTGTTGGTGCGGCTGATGATATTGTTGGGGGAAGAAAGTGGCTTACGTCAAGTACATGTCAAGTTTTTAACAATGCGAACGCAGTCAAACTGTCAAAGTTAGCAAATTAGACTCTGGACAGGAAAAAGAGAGAGAGTGTGGATTGTGGATTGATGGATTTGGAAGTTTTCAGTTTTTCTTTTGGACAGTTAAGTTTCCTCAATTTTTTGTTCCTACAAACACTCCCCACCCACTTCATCTTTTCTTTCTGTGTTGCTTTCGTATGCTTCTTTCTTGGACCTTGGCGCTCTCCTCTCCCCCTCTTTCTATATCCAAAGTTTCCTCTTTTAGTTTTATTGTTCCCCTCTGTTATTTTACATTTTGGTCCTGATTATATAATATACTTATAGCATTGGAAATCCCAATCCCAATCCCAATCTCAGTCTCTTTCCTGTCTCTCTCAAACTCTCACTCTCTTGTCGATTGATCGAATTGAAATCCCTTGTCCGTTGGTCCTTTGTTTTTGTCTTTTTTAAGTATCAAGTATTTTCTTTTGAAATGTCTGGAATGCTGAGATGGAAGAAGGTGAAGCATATGTCAGAGCTCCAGCAGCGGTTCACTCAGGTATCCCCAATCTCGACGCACTTGAACCACCTTCATGTCACGAGCCATCGCCGAAGAGAGTCTCTGATCGGAGTGCAGGAGCGCTACAAGTGGGACCACGGCGGCTCTGGCTCCGGCGGCGATGTTCGCACCCGCAAAATCAGGGCGGAGGCGAATTGCCCCCGCTGCTCCTTCAACCGCATGGATCTCCTCTTCTCTGATCGGCGCTTACCCAACTTATCTCCTCCAGATGATTCCAGCACCAGCGCCAAGACGACCACCAAGACCAAGGCTGACGACTCTCAATTTCATCAGTATCAGGCCCTCAATCTCTGCCCCAATTGCAAAACCGCCTACTACTTCCGACCCCACCAGATTGCTCCCCTCCAGGGCACCTTCGTAGAGATTGGGAGACTAACCAACACCACCACCACTTCTTCCAATCGTAACGCCACCAGAACCAACAACTACGACAACAAGTCCCATTCCAGAATTACCCAAAATACTAATAATAGTAATGGAGGAGGAGGAGGAGGAGGTGGTGGTGGAGATTCGATGCCTAATATTAACAGTAATGGGCTGAGGGTGTCTTTCTGGGACACTTTGAGGTCGTATGCGAATGCGGCGGACCCACCAGACAACTGGCCTCCGCCTCCTCCTCCTCCTCCTCCAGGCAATGGGCTGGCCGTGCATACTCCTCTGGGCCCTCCTTTTGCCCCTGGAGTCAATGTCATTCGTGCTTCTGGGCCCCCTGGAGATGCTGAGGGAGACAACAAGAATGCCTGGGGCGGTTCCAATTTGGGAAAAGATTTGCCCACGCCCAAGGATATCTGCAAGGGTCTTGACAAGTTCGTTATTGGTCAACAAAGAGCCAAAAAGGTTCCCAATCTCTTTTTTTTTCCTCTGCGTTTTCGTTCAATGCTTTATTCCATGGCCCTTGAAACTTATTCTGTGGATGATTTTTGCATCTCTGTTGGGCAGGTGCTTTCTGTGGCTGTTTATAACCACTACAAAAGAATATATCATGCCTCCTTGCAGAAAGGGTTGGTTTTCAGCCGACTTTCATTTTTATTTTCAGTTTATTGTCTGACCTCTCACTCTAACTGAACTAAAATTCATGCTCCTAACTCTTTACTCAGACTTTTTTCCCCTCTTAGTCATAATAATACTTTTGTAAGCTGTCGGAGGATGTGGTCCTATATGTTCTATCGTTTCTGTGTATCTATTTAATAGAACTGAACCAGTGGAGTTGTATACTAGGTCAGGAGGAGAATCAGGAATTCCAAACACAATAGATGATGACGATAGAGTGGAGCTAGAAAAGAGCAATGTGCTCTTGATGGGCCCAACTGGCTCCGGTATCATTTCTTCTGACGCACATGGAGAAAAACTGGTGCTCTCCAATTCTTTAAGATGTTAAAATGCCCTTCTAACTGTAGTATTGTAATGTAAAACAGGGAAGACGTTGCTTGCAAAAACACTAGCTCGTTTTGTGAATGTGCCGTTTGTGATTGCTGATGCAACAACTTTAACACAAGTAAGTTTGTTTTTTATTTATTTATCTACAACTATTATGAACTCTAAATACTCGAGCATAAAGATTGAATACAATATCTGTCATTTGGGCCAAGGTTAGTTTTGGCATGCTTGGTATCTTTTACTAACTGCGAACTGATTGCAATTGAATTTTGAGAGTCGGCATGTAGTATTGAAATTTACTTTCTCCAGCTTTAATTTAATCATTTACATCCAGCATTCTTTAGGCTGGATATATCTTTATCTATTGCTGGGGAACTGAAAGAGGCAAATACTGCTATTTTGCAGGCTGGTTATGTTGGAGAGGATGTTGAATCAATATTGTACAAACTACTGATGGTATGGTATGCTGTATTTGCATTTATCTGACTTACAGTTCAAGAGACATTCAAATTGTTGCTTCTTATCCTTGCAGTAATATGTCTATCTTTTCCCATCTTTCTGGGGGGAATGTGCGTGCATTTCTGTGTATTCTGAACACTTAATCATCTTTGAAATGGTATCACTTCTCTTCTTTAGTTGTGATGTGAGAGTGCTTGGGTATAGCCTTTTTCCCCCTCTTTCCTCCCAACCTTCGCTTGTTAATTGTGTATGGTTGTTCATATGAACTGATGAGAAGGGACATTCCTGAGGACAATGTCTATGACTTCATGGTTATTTCCATCAAATGAATAGGTCAAATCAAATTTGTCTGGGCAATAAAACCTATAAGAGCTGGACAATAATAAGTTCTGGCTTGGATCCTTTATCCACATGACCATGTACTGTTCTGATTTGATTTGGGTGGTCCAGTTATAGTGAATCTTTAAATAGCAATGCAAATTTCTGCTGCGTCAACAACATCTTAGTCATTGACAAAACTTTTGCTAGTTTATGTTGTTCTTGATTTCAAGCTTCAATTAGTCTTTTAACATTGTGCTTGCACTTTCATTCATATCAGTGAACTCACCTAGTTGATCTTGTAAATAGGCAGCTGAGTTCAATGTACAAGCAGCTCAACAAGGGATTGTTTACATTGATGAAGTTGACAAGATAACCAAGAAGGTGCTGTATTTTTCTTTTCTTATTTCATTTTTTGATATAATTTGTAGGTATAGTCAGTCTTAGTTTCTTTAGTGTTGGTTTTCAGGCTGAGAGTTTAAATATTAGCAGAGATGTTTCTGGAGAGGGTGTTCAGCAGGCTTTATTGAAAATGCTCGAAGGAACTGTGAGTCAGTTCTACACTGCTGTGTTGCTCATCAGTTTATTTATTTATATATATAACCTTTTGAAAATGTTTTCTTCTCTGGATGCACGGAAACAAATCAAATGTTGGCTGTGGTTTTCTCTACTCAGTACTTCACTTTTAGTGTCTTTTAAATTCATAAACAGATGCAAGTCACTTTTCATGTATTTTCAACTTAATACAAAGCAACTCAGATGTAGGAACACTGGTCACTGGGTGGAAAAAGAGAAAGCAAACTAGAATAAAAGTTAGAGAAATTGTTAAAATCTCACAAGGACAATGTGAAATAAAATAATAATTAGACCCTAATATTAAAGTCACCAATTAACTTTACATTCTTAATTCTAATATAATAGAACTAACTTAAATAGGCATACTTTCTAAACTTCCTGCTGCACCTAAAATAAATATATTTTACTTCCATCTCAATATTTTTTCCTGGAGGGAGAAAACTAGACTTCAAGTTTCGTAATGTCGAAGCATCTTGAAACTTGGAACTTCAATGAACTTATCTTCTAAATGAGAGGAGTAGCAACAATTGCAACAGATCTTCAAATGTGGAACTCTTGTAAAGTTCTCTTCAGGAATAAAGAAATCAATGCTTCGATTTCTTGAAGGGCTGTCTTTAATCAAAAGTAGCTACAATGTTAGAAAATCCTACAGTCTAGAATCTATATAAACCAGTGTATTCTTCTCATTTCTAATGCAGTACACAAGGTCTTTCCTTCTTTTCTCTTAATTTTCTTTTAACACAGCATGGCATTGGTTTCCTCAGAATTTCTGGTTCTTCATTATGGGTTTGAAGACAGGATTCTCTTTTAATGGGAGAAAACAAGAGAGAATTCTGGCTCCACACTTCTGGATTCTCATCTTTGGCAGTAGTTGCCGTTGTCCTTCCTAGTTGTTTCCAGTGCCTCTGAGATCTTACTTTTTAAAATTTTTTTAATCCATTTTAAGAAATACTTAATTTAGCATTCCCATTTTATAAGATATAGAATGGGACGAATTGAGACCAATAAAATCACACAAGGGTGTTAGGCTGTAGGTTGTTGGCCTATTCACCAACAGTTTTAAACTTTTGGAGTCCAGTGTATGTCTAACATCCCCCACTGTTTAAAATCTTTGCTTAACCCCTAGCAATACCAGTAGTCACTTTCTTCCCAAATAAATTCCCTGGGAAGTTGGGAGGTTTTCTTTCAAATCTAAAGGTGTTCAACAACATTTCCATGAAGTGGGTACCCCTCTTAGTGAATCGGGAGCAGGATATTGATTAATGTTTCTTCAAATCTGCATTACAGTTTAAGTTTTCAGGATGTTTTCAATTTATCAGAGTTGGTTAATGTGCCTTTATACTGAGCTGACTTAAGGCTATCTGCGGAACAAAAATTTGAAGAATCTTTACATGATATGACATTATGATTAAGGATTGTAAACGGAATACTAAAAAGAAATGAGAAAGTAAATATATATAATGTACATATAAAATATGACACAGGCCAGAAGAGAAACTGCCCATATGTAATATTTGGTGGTCCTCCCAATTGCATCATTTCGTATTATCTTCCTTGGCATTGCTGTAAGACAAATTTAAGAATTTAATTATTGAAAAAAAGTCTGAAGTCACAATAATAATAGTTCAGGAGTCTAATATGGTCCAAATCAAATTTAAATATTCTTTCGTTTTTTGCTTTTTATTTTATTTTATTGGGATGATCGGTCTTAGAAGCACGCTTTTTTATGAGCCTCTCCTTTACAGTCACATCACTTGTTATAAACTCACATGTACTAAATTCTTTTTGTGTATCACATTAGATGCACTTCTATTTATAATGAACTTGCATAGCCCCTTAAAATCCGAGCTATAAAATTATCAGCATAGTTTCTTCTGTTAACTGAAGAGTAATATTTTTCTTCTTGTTTAGATAGTGAATGTTCCTGAGAAGGGTGCAAGGAAGCACCCTCGGGGTGATAACATACAGGTATGGTGTTTCTAAATTTCTGATGTATTATTGTACTTGCAAATATGTTCATATCATCTTGATTATCCCACTTTTAGAACCTTAGGTTTTGTTTATTTTATTTAGTATTGAGCATATTCATATATGTTTACTGAATATATATATATATATTCATCTCTTAATATAAAATCCTGATTGACAATGTGTCTAGCTTGAAATATATGTTATATTTGTTTTATGAAAGCAATTAATTTTTTTTTAAAGCTGTAGCAGACTTTTTATTTAAATTTTCTTAATTAATAGTTAAGTAAGAAACCTTAAGAAGATGGGCAAAAATGTCCATCTGAGCACAAACAATCAGAAAGCTTCAGGAGTGGGATCGCACTGTTTTGAGGCCTAGTTTATTACTTTAGAGTGTACAGTCATGTTCTAGGGTTTAGTTGATGCCCAAAACATGAGAGCTAACTCTTAAATTATAAGGCTAAGCGTGTGACATAAAAAAACATAGGAGCCCAAGACCCTCGAGTGGATGAAAGTGCCGCTCTAGTGGCCAGGGATTCCAGCTGAGAGGGAGAACAGAATGAATCCTGCAGTATTCATTCCGTTCAAGCTGTACCCTATGCGAGCTGAAAATAAACATGAGGCACTAGGCACTGTTTTGAGGCCTAGTTTATTACTTTAGAGTGTACAGTCATGTTCTAGGGTTTAGTTGATGCCCAAAACATGAGAGCTAACTCTTAAATTATAAGGCTAAGCGGGTGACATAAAAAAACATAGGAGCCCAAGACCCTTGAGTGGATGAAAGTGCCGCTCTAGTGGCCAGGGATTCCAGCTGAGAGGGAGAACGGAATGAATCCTGCAGTTTTCATTCTGTTCAAGCTGTACCCTATGCGAGCTGAAAATAAACACGAGGTAGATTGTCTTTCCAAGAGGGAGTGTTACTGACTGAGTCGAGGTAAGTCTCCCTGTTGGAAAGACAATCGGCCTTCATCCATTTAATTTCTTAGTCACATTTTCCAACAAAAAACTTAGTGCACACGATTAACCCAAATGGGAAGGCCTTAGGAGTTTATAGGTCATCTATTTCTCATAACACATTCCCCTAGCCAAGGATTCCATTATCCTTTCCTGCACATTGAGGTCATTTTACAAAAGGTTATTTCTTGAGACTTTGTATGCTTTTTTTAATGCAGTTTTTTTTTTTGTAATAAAAAAATTCAGATTATAGAGTACCTCTTGGGTCTCTTTGCCCTAGAATCAGTGTTCCAGCTTCAATTGCCATTGCTTTCCTCTCTCTGTCTCTTCTGTTTATTTCTGGAATTTTATTTTGTACTGTGGTTTTGTACTGCTTCAGTGATCTGATAGCAGCATAATGTTCTTGTCATACACCATCCTTTGAGGTCATTTTACAAAAGGAAAAATCTGCTAGTAAGATTTTCCTTAAAAGGTGTGCGGGCAATGGGACAAGGGGTGCTCTTAGTTTATTAGCAAAGTATTACAGATTTCGACATATGCACAAATATTCCTATTTTTCACTTTTATGGTCTCGCATTCTTAAAATTCATGTAAATGATCTGCAGATAGATACAAAAGATATTCTTTTTATTTGTGGTGGAGCATTTATTGATCTTGAAAAAACCATTTCAGAAAGGTAATGCTTATTCATTTTCCCTCGCAGAGTTCATTTACCAAATGTTTCTTTCCCCTCTTCTTCTTTTGTTTCCCCATCTCTCCCTCTCTCTATTAACTCTTTTGTGGACAAAAAAAATCGGCTATGAAACTTTTTATAATTTTGACCAGACGACAAGATTCTTCTATCGGTTTTGGTGCTCCTGTTCGTGCCAACATGAGAGCAGGTGGTGTGACCGATGCGGTGGTGACATCATCTTTACTTGAATCGGTATGAATCAGGACCTTTCAAAGTGAAAGTCATTGTTCACCATTTTCTTATTTCATTTATATTTTTTTTTTCTGGAGCAGAAATATATCTGCTTGATACAAAGTAAATTCTTTTTCACATTATCTTTTAGCGTATCCACAATTAACAACACCCCCACCCTCCCAAAAAAAGATTAAAGAATGAAAACTGAAAGAAGCAAATTAAGCCAAAGTAGTTCCTTAAAATGGGTCTGAAAGCTGCTATTTTTGTTTTCCAGGTTGAAAGTTCCGATCTCATTGCATATGGACTCATACCAGAGTTTATTGGACGTTTTCCAATATTAGTTAGTTTAACGGCCTTAACTGAGGACCAACTTGTTCAGGTAACACATAAATGCACTTGTATTTGGAATCAGCGTCCTGCTGGTGCTTGGGCTGGTGTTCCTTCTGTTTAGTTATTTTTGGGCAGGCGGAGCTTGAAATTATGAGGATCCCAAATTTTATGCTGTGCAGAAGTACGTATTTGAATTTCTTCATCGAACTTTTCTTTTACAGGTCCTCACGGAACCAAAAAATGCTCTTGGCAAGCAGTACAAGAAATTATTTACAATGAATAACGTAAGCATTTTGTTTTATATTCTGGGTCCCCCACACCCCCAACACCCCCTCTCCTCTCTCTCTCTCTCTCTCTCTCTCTCTCTCTCTCTCCCTCCTGCAACTAGAGTTAAGCTTCTGTATGATGAGACCTTGTACCCATTTCAGGTGAAGCTACATTTTGAGGAGAAGGCACTGAGACTTATTGCAAAGAAGGCGATGGCTAAGAATACCGGTGCCAGGGGTTTAAGAGCACTTTTGGAAAGCATTCTAACTGAAGCCATGTATGAGGTATGCAAGAATCTATTGCTTAGATGGATGAAAGAAACTTCTAACGTGGAAATGTTTTCTTTATTTATTTTATCAAAAGCATGGAAATGTTTTCAAATACATAATCTGTTTTGATGTGCATATGTCTCAGATTCCAGATGTTAAGACAGGAATTGATAGAATAGATGCTGTAGTGGTTGACGAAGAGTCAGTGGGTTCGGTAAATACCCCTGGATGTGGAGGCAAGCTTGTTCGAGGGGATGGTGCATTTGAAAGATACTTGAGTGAAATCAAGTTGAAGCACTCAGTGGTATGATTCCACAAATGATTACATATGCATCTGTCCTTTCTGGTTCAAGGATCCATTACTTATTTCCAATATACCCTCAGGCAATTTGGCTTGTGCGACCCACCTGTGCAGTTTTTGTGGGGAATCATCAATTTTTCTTTTTCTTTTCTCACAAAAAATTGGATGGTTTCATTGCAAAAACGATGACCATGTATTGAACACTGATTGTTTATTACAAAAAAGGGGTGTGGTCTTTTAATGTTCTTGTTAGAGTTTAAAAGAGTATCATAATCAAATTCAATCAACCTATGCAGGAAAATGTAGAGGCGGCTGAAGGGGAAGCAGAGGGTGAATCAGAACAATCGTCCAGGGCTATGAGCATGTAACACTTGCAGCACCGTAGTTGTTATAATCTGTAAAATTTATGCCCTTGTTATTTGTAAAAAAATAACATTCATAGCCTTGTGTAATTGCCCCCTTATAAAACAGGATAGCTTCTGTTCAAATTAACAGGAAAAGAAGAAAGAAGGCCAAAGTATAGCATTACTAATTTATTCAAAACATTGTACAAAACTCATGTTGCATTGGATTAATGGGTTTCAGTTTTATACAGATTAGTAGCCTCATCATTCTTCTGGGTTTTAAAAAGGGAGATTCACTATTATATCCAATATAAAGATCCAAATTATAAAAAAAAACCTACATGATCAAATAGACTTTAGAAACACATCCAAAGTCCATTTACAAAATAACAAAGAGGCTGCGAACTTGTTATAAATTACAAAACTATCATCGATTTCTTAAAGCAAGTCCAACTCCAAAATCTCATAAATAAAGAATCCCAAAACACTTAATGGGATATCGAAGTAATTTAATAATTAAAATGAAATTCAATATGGCCAGCTGTCATTTTTAGAGTTTTTGGGTTTGTTTAAAAATCCGTATAATGACAGTCAAGTTCTTTGCAACATATCAGGAAGCTAAAGGATAAGTTTCCTGAAAGACAAAGGACCAAAAAGGAACAGAAATGTGATATGTTACATTTGTTGGTACATAATATTTTAATGTGGACATCTAGTTAAATTATTAAAATTGGAATTACTGTAAAAGAGAACACAATGGTTTGATGAAGGGCTGCAGTTATTCATATTATTTAATGGTGACCTAACTCGGTTGCTCTCAAAGCAACAAAAATTAAGGTTTGGGGGGGAAGAGATTCACAAATCTTAGGATAAAAACTGAAGATAATTAAGAAATTTGGGATCATTATTTATTATCCTTAAAAGATACATATAAACTGGATTTAAGAAACGGAACAAAGAAATTATCCAAAAATATGGTAATTAACGGACAACCACAAGATAATAAACAAGGCCAGTGTGATGCTAAACCAAAGAGGAAATGAAAACATCTTTTTGGATTTGGACTTGGAAATGAGTTCAAGAGCAGCAGACTGGGTTGGAAGAACTGGAATTGCACCCTTCTGAGTAGTACAGATTGCTCCACAAGCATTTGCAAAAGACAGAGCCTCGTTCATTTTTGTTTCCTCCTAGGTAGTAAATTAAAGTTAAGGTTAGGCCAATTACAACCCAGAAATACAAGTTTAAAAAACCATGTCTAATTAATTTTGGACTGAACTTACCTCAAAGATGGACATATCTTTGGCCACGGAAACCAAAAATGAGCCAACAAAAGCATCACCAGCACCAGTTGTGTCGACAGTTTTAACAAAGAGGCCAGTCACCTTTCCTTTAAATTTCTGTATCACATTACATGCATCTATTATCAGGAAGCAAATTAAAGAAACAAATCAAAACAAGTATAACATGTACCCGCAGTATTAAGTACTCATGAGTCATCATTTTGACATATTAGAGTCATCAAATTTGTTCACCGAATAATTTGCTAATGAAGATGTACGTGCGAGCATCTTACAGTTATTAACTAGTACTCATGTTAAACGAAGTGGGCGTGCACACTGATTTAGTATATGTAGAAAAGGAAAAAAAAAGTGTATATACATGTATAGAGATGTTCAAGTGCAATGTGACCACAAGCAGGGTCGGTCATAACTAAAATTCATCATCAATTAGCATGTAATAACAATCACAAATCAAATTCATAAATTTTTTAATGTTTTCATTTGATAAAGTTAAATATTAGTATGTTCAGTAAAAAAAATAAGAGTTCAAGAGAAAGAAGAAGGCATGAATTTTTTGTTTGTTTGTTTTGTTTTGAGTGGAAGAAATTACTTTTTTTTGGTTGGGTGTGATATATAATGTTGTAGTTTAGTTGGATCATTCCCTTTCGTTTTTTTTTTCATGTGCTTCTGTTTTTTTTTTTTATAACTAATTTAAATTTTGTTGTTATAATGAAAAAATAATAAAAATACGAATAGAATGATATCAATGAGACTCAAACTTAGGCCTTGTACCAAGGGATATGCGCTAGAAACAAGCTCCACCAATACACTTTGTTTCATTATATGCTGCATGATATAGTACATATATACAGTTTTTATAATATAAAGTAAAATTTTTTTGAGGGCCCTCAAAAATTGGGGCCCTATGCAGTGGCGCCACTTCCACCATGCTAGGAGCACCCTTGACCACAAGCAGTAGCTCTAGATAATAATTACGCACGCACCTTAGTGTAATATCTGCAGCCCTTCTCACTGATTGGCAAAAGACGTATATAATGCTGACATGGCATGCTAAATTGTTTAGTTAGTCAGAAGTTCACGTGTAAGACCCGTGTCTTGGGAAAGCAAGAACGGTGAGCAATCCCGCATCGACCAACGGAGAGGGGGTGATGTGCCTTATATGTACATGCCCACCTCCAAATAGCACGAGGCCTTTTGGGAGCTCACTGGCTTCGGAGTTGTGGGAACTCTGAAGTTAAGCGAGTTGTGGCTTAGAGCAATCCCAGGATGGGTGACCTACTGGGAAGTTGCTCGTGAGTTCCCAGAAACAAAACCGTGAGGGCCCCGGCCCAAAGCAGACAATATCGTGCTACGGCGGAGCGATCCCGGGATGTGACATCACGTGGGTTCACGTGTTTGTTAAGTCGTAGCTGAGAAGCTAAGTGCTTTTGTCATATAAATATTGGATATTGTTCATTGTAAAGTAGATTAAAAAAGAGAGAAAATTAATCAAAGAAATCGTAAGCTTATTCTCAAAGTTTCTTGCTATGTCTTCCTTGAACTTTGCTATCATGGTATCAGAGCTTCGACTCTTGATCCAATAGCTTCCTCATGGTCTCTGTTCATCAGAATTTTCTTACTTCTACACTTCTTGATGGAGCTTGTTCTGTACTCGCTATGGATGAAAATTGCAATGATTCTTCTCAACTTTTTCAGTACGATTATGGAGGTGTTCTGCTCTCTCATTGTCTTGAGTGGAATTGATCTTTTCTCGCACTAATTTAGCGATCTGGTATGATTCTATCCTTGTTCGGAATTGTGAAATTTGCGATTTAGGCACGAAGCCACTAAGTTCTTAGTTTACAATTGAAGCATGAAGCATATCTGTTCTTGCAAGTGATTTAGGCACGAAGCCTCTGAGTTCTTGTTTTACAATTGAAGCATGAAGCATCTTTGTTCTTGCATCTACTTTCAATTTTTTTTAGCACGAAGCCTCCTAGGTTTTGTTTGAGATCAACGATTATTGATTGGTGATTGTGTTCTTTGTTGTTCAGTGCTCAGTTTAGACAAGTTGGTTTTCTCTAGGTATTGTTTAGGCACGAAGCCTGCATCAATTATGTTATTTTGCTATAATGACGTTTGTGATGCCTAAAATCGAAGGACTTTTAGGAATTCTTACCATTCGTTTGTCTGAGGATAACTTTGTTAAGTGGCACTTCCAGTTCCAATCAGTGCTGCAAGGTTACGATCTCTATGGTCACTTTGATGGCTCTAGTAGTTGTCCACCTAAGGATGTTGTCACAGAGAGTGAGGGAGTTACTGGTGAACTTACTGAAGAATAAAAGTAGTGGATACAAATTGACAACGCTCTATTGAGTTTGTTGATTGCAACTCTTTCGGATGATGCGATTGAATATGTTGTTGGTTGCAAGACAGCTAGAGAAGCATGGCTTAACCTCACAGATCGTTATGCATCTGTATCAAGGTCTTGAGTCACATAGTTAAAAACTGAGCTTCATACAATTAGTAAAGGTGCAGATTCTATTGAACGTTTCTTACTCAGACTTAAACATCTTAAAGATCAACTGACGGCTGCTAGTGTCAAGCTGACCGATGACGATATTATTATTGCGGCTCTTAATGGTCTTCCTGCTGAGTTTGATATAATCAGGACTGTTATCTTTGCTCGTGAGACTCCCATCACTATGAAGGAATTCCGAGCATAATTGCTTTCTGTTGAGCGTACAATAGAGTCACGGGTGATGGCATTGTCTCATCAAATGTCTGGTCTCATGAGTTCTGTTTCTTCCACTCAAGGCTCTAGTTCACAGTCTTCTTATCTCTCAGCATCGACTGTTGGTACTATTCATGCACAGCTTACATCTTCTCATGGTTTTACTAGTGTGAAACAATCGGGGCATTCTGGTTTTCGATCACATTCTTATTCCCGGTATCCACAACCCTCTCAGGATTTTCTTTAGGGTCTGTCAGAGGCAGAGGCAATTACAATTCATCACCACAATATTCACATCCAAGAGGGAATTTTCAGTCACGTCCTTCTTTTGGTTCCTCTGTTCAAAAGTCTCAAGTAATTCCTGAGTGCCAAATTTGTAACAAACGAGGACATACTGCTCCAAACTGCTTCTATCGAGTTCCTGGAAATTCTTCTGTGACTAATCATGTTGTGGAATGCCAGATTTGTGGAAAGAAAGGTCACACAACCTTGGATTGCTACCATAGAGCTAACTTTGCCTATCAAGGCAATGCACCTCCTGCTCAGCTCCATGCAATGACAGCTCAAACCTCTCCTTTGTTTTCTACTAATGAGTTTTGGATCGTCGACAGTGGTGCATCTCATCATATGACCAATAATGTGACTCAGTTAGCTCAAGTTGCTCCTTATACCGCTGATGAGAAAATAATTGTTGGGAATGGCAAGGTCTGTGCATTGCTCATGTTCACAATGCTTCCATTCCTAGTATTTATGGTTCTCTTCGCCTTAATCAAGTTTATCACTTGCCTCAATTGGCTGCCAGCTTGTTATCCATTTACGAATTGTGTAAAGATAATAAATGCGGGGCGATTTTTAATGACTCATATATCTATGTGCAGGACAAAGCAACGAAGGCTCTGGTGTACAAGGGTCTGTATCCAATTCCTCAAGCTCTTGGTGATTTGTCGATAAGGTCCAGTACCAAGTCTTCACCAATTGTGGCTGATGGGATTGCCTCTACTCCAACAGCTTTACTTGGGAAACCAGTATCTTCAGTTCTTTGGCATCAGAGATTTGGTCATGTGTCCAACGAAGTTCTTACTCAGATGTTGAAACAGTCTCAAATTTTTAGTGTTTTAGATTCCTCTCAGAGTTTATGTAGTTTTTGTTAGAGTGGTAAAATGCACCGCCTTCCTTTTGCTAGTTCACAGTCTCGTTCTTCATTACCTTTTCAGAGATTACACTATGATGTATGGGGTCCTTCCTCCTCTGTAGCCTTGGGTGGATATAGATATTATGTGTCAATCATAAATAACTGTGCTCGATTCCTATGGATTTTCCCATTAATCAATAAATCTGAGGTTTTTCCCACATTTGTGAAGTTTCATGCGTATATTACTAAGCACTTTCAAGCTTCTGTGCAATATTTTCAATCTAATGGCGATAGGGAGTATAATAGTAAAGCATTTAAAGATTTCTTGGCTTCTAAGGGCATTCTCCATTAGATTTCATGTCCTTATACCCCTCATCAAAATGGGGTTTCTAAGAGGAAGAATAGGCATATTATTGAAACCACAATTACATTACTTGCTACTGCTGCCTTGAATGACAAGTTTTGGTACTATGCTGCAGCTCATGCTGCCTTTCTCATAAATCGTATGCCTTGTCAGCTTCTTCAAATGACAACTCCATACTTCAAATTGTTTGGTCATAATCCTAAGCTTCAATTATTAAAGGTTTTTGGATCTGTAGTATATCAACTTCTTCGACCCTATAATTCTGACAAGTTGGAGCCACAATCAGCAGAGCATGCGTTTCTTAGATATTCTCTTGGTTATAAGGTTGTTATTTGTTTTCATCCTGACACTCATAAAGTGGTTATTTCAAGACATGTAATTCATGATGAAACTCAGTTTCCAATGAAGAATTGTTTAGTATCCTCAACCCAATCTCCTTCTGCCATGAGACAATTGTCTCCTTCAGTTATAGCAGTTTCATTGCCTCATAGATATGTTACTGCCATGGAGTCTGATCAGTCTCCTCTCCCATGTTCAAATGAGAATTCATCTTCTTCAGTATCTACATCCGTGGCTCAAGAGGTCTTAGGTTCTGCTCAGACTATGCAACTTATTTTGGATCTCGCTCAATTACAGGTTTTGCTTCCTCTCTCTATCACAGATGACTCTAGTTCTTCTTCTCATATTTCCATTCCACAGCATGGTCATTCTATGCAAACTCGTCTTAAAAGTGGTATTAGCAAGAAGAAATATTTTGGTGATTTTCAATGTTTTTCCACTTGTTTATCTACAATTACTACTCTTGATGAGCCTCATACTTTTCGAGAAGCTAGTACAAAGTCTGAGTGGCAGCAGGCTATGACTGAGGAAATTCAAGCATTACAAACTCAAGGTACATGGGATTTAGTTCCTCCACCCTCTGATAAGAATATTGTTGGTTGTCGTTGGATTTACAAAATTAAAAGACATGCTGATGGAAGTATTGCTCGATATAAAGCTTGTTTAGTTGCACAAGGTTTTAGTCAAGAACAAGGTCTAGATTTTGACGAAACCTTTAGTCCTGTAGTTCTTCATACCACAGTTCGATTGATTTTAAGTTTGGCTGCAACTCATAGATGGTGTTTGCGTCAATTAGACGTTAAAAATGCCTTTCTTCATGGTGACCTACAGGAGGAAGTGTACATGAAACAGCCTTTGGGATTCATTGATGATCATTATCCAGATTATGTATGTCGGCTTCGAAAGTCTCATTAAGGTCTTAAATAGGCACCATGTGCCTGGAATGCCAAATTCACTGGATATCTTCCAACTTTGGGCTTTGTGTCTTCACACTCCGATCCTAGTCTCTTTGTGAAGCATGATGGTAGTAATGTGGTTATTCTTTTGCTGTATGTGGATGGCATTATCATCACTGGTTCAAGTTTTGACCTAGTGCAATCTGTGATTGATGATTTGGGACAAGTGTTTGATATGAAAGATATTGGCCAACTTACTTATTTCTTGGGCTTGGAGGTTTCTTCTCAGTCCAATGGTGATTTTTTTGTCAACCAAGCTAAATATGCTCGTGATTTACTTAAGAAAGCTGGCATGGAGACTTGTAAACCATCAATTACACCTTGTAAACCTCATTGTCATGTGCTGAAAATTGATGGTACATTACTTACTGATCCTACAATATTTCGCAGCTTGGTTGGAGCTCTTCAATACCTCACATTCACACGCCCAGATCTGGCATATGCTGTGAACACCGTATGGCAGTTTATGACTGCTCCTACTGATATTCATATGACTTTAGTTAAGCGTATTTTGAGATATGTGCAAGGAACTTTATCTTATGGTTTGACATTTACATC
Organism: Prunus padus; assembly: GCA_024362665.1. NCBI lineage: Eukaryota > Viridiplantae > Streptophyta > Magnoliopsida > Rosales > Rosaceae > Prunus > Prunus padus. The sequence goes on from JANFAM010000006.1 coordinate 89,659, forward strand.
TAGTTCTTCTGTTTTGGTTGGCTATAGTGAGGCAGATTGGGCTGGGACTCGTCGCTCTACTACAGGGTACATTGTATTTCTTGGGCAAAATCCTATCTCTTGGTCTTCTCATAAGCAATCTTCTATCTCTCGTAGTTTTACAGAGGCAGCATATCGAGCTCTTGCCAACTGTGCTGCTGATATCTCTTGGATCATACATGTTCTTCAAGACTTACATATTGTTGTTGCTGAAGCTCCAGTCTTATATAGTGACAATTTATTAGCATTGGCGTTAAGTAGTAATCCAGTTTTGCTAGCATTTAGAACTTGATTTTCACTTTATCAGAGAAAGGGTTCAGCGTCATGATATGGTGGTTCGATATGTCAATACTGAAGACCAAGTTGCCGACATTTTCACAAAGGGCTGCATAGTCCATTATTTTTGAAACACTGTCACAATCTTAGTGTTGGTCCAGCCACCACTGCGATTGAGGGGGGATGATTGGCAAAAGACATGTATATAATTTTGACATGGCATGCTGAATTGTTTAGTTAGTCAGAAGTACACGTGTTTGTTAAGTTGTAGCTGATAAGCTAAGTGCTTTTGTCATATAAATATGGGATACTGTTCATTGTAAAGTAGATTGAAAAGGAGAGAAAATTAATCAAAAAAATCGTAAGCTTCTTCTCAAAGTTTCTTGCTGTCTTCATTGAACTTTGCTATCACTCACCATCAGTGACGACAAGCATTGTCATGCCATAGAGACAGAACCACATCTTCTTTTTCTGCATCTCCTTGCGTCAGGAATTGCACCTCGTCGTCGCTCACCTATATATATGCATGCAACAATCATCAATCATAATAATATCTAGGGTGGGCATGGTCTGGTCTGGTTCGATTCTCACCACACACCGGAACCGAAATCGGCACTATTTAACCTGTTCGGTTTAAACGAAATTTTTTTGAAAACCTGCCGGTCCGGTTCTAATCAGTTCCGACCAGTTCGGGTTTTAAACTGGCCATTTTATTTTTTTATTGTTTTTAAAATACAAATTATAATCAATATGTTATTTTTTGGGTTTGAAAATTAACAAATGATCCAATTCATACAATAGGGAATGTTTTGAAGTTGAACTTGGGAAAATATTAATTATAACATTAAAAATGTAGCATTGGATTCGAAAAAATCTGTATTAAAAAAAAAAACCACAACCGGTCCGGTCTGATTCCGGTCTGATTTGTTGACTTTTTTGGTCAACCGATTTTTATTCCCGTTTTTTTCTCCCGGTCCGGATGTCCACCCCTAATAATATCTATAATTAATCATCGAAAACCGTACGTACCTACACAATTACTCTTAGAATTCTTTATCTAAAAATAGCATTAAATATAGAATAATTAATTCAATAAAAAAGATTTGCAGCAAAGCGTAATTAACAAGTCAAGAATACTATAAACTTTAATCCAATGTTGACATCCAATTAAACAGTCCTGCAGCTAAAATTGAGTGCCACCATGGACGATCTAATTAAGAAGGAAGTCATAAAATTAAATAAAGATTGGTTTTGGGGGGATTGGATGCGTATATCTAATTGATCAGGAAGATGAGCAAGTAATTTGTATTTTATATTAATATACAAATAAGAGAGAGTATAAATAATAAATCTTGATGAAATCAGCCTAATTCCATATGCTCTTGATCCCCTCCCTAGCAGCGTCGGCAGAGGGCCAGAGAGGCAGCCTAACATTGGGATCATAGGAAGGCATAATACCGGCATCCTTAGCGGCTTTCATGGCCCATATGAGCCGATCTGCATGGAGATGAGGCTAATGGATCCGTAGTGGAATATCTTAGCTTGCTTAATAAGAGGCATGTTTAGCTCTGAATCCTTTAGCAACATGTCAGCACTAGGGTTTCTGTAGAACATGAACTCTCTTTCACCGTCCTTCCTTAAGGTCACAAACGCCAACGCCGTTCTAGCATGCGTATCCACGCACACTCCCTCAGCGTTCACCCCATTCTTCTTCAATATGTTGATCAGCATGTGCCCGAACTCGTCATCTCCAACCTGCACATGCACAACTCCTTAATTACTACGTAAAACTTATTATAATAATAATTGATTTCTTAATCAAAACCAGCAAGCAATAGATCTATAGTAAATTTGGCTTACATCCTTCAAATTCAATTTGCCGTACCTACAATCCTTCACTTTTTGTTCCTAAAAATAATACCCAATTTGTATAAGAAAAAACCCATGACTAGGATCCAACTTAGCAAGTTACCTAATTAAGCATAAAATCTGATTTATTGTACTTTTCAGATTCCAAAAATACCCCCAACTAAGCCATTATTGCCTTTTGTATATTAATGTAGGAATCAATATGGAAATAGTTTTTAATTGGATTGTATATAATGACGGACGTTGAATTTGGAAAGATCTCCAAATTGTTGTAATTGATGTAGGAATTAATTTGGAAACATTTTTTAAAATTAACAATAAATTCATATTTAGGTAATCGGTTTGTTTAATAAAAATGTTTATGTTATTTTCTTTTTATGAATTATACATGAGAATAATCTACTTTATAATTGTTTATGAATAATACTGTACATACTAGTTATGTTGAAAAAATAATGTACCTATTACTTGTTCTATGAAAAATAACTAATAATCTTCTTATTGTTTGTTTTATGAAAAATATAATTTACCTAGTATGAAAAGTGTACCTGTTTTTAATTTATAAAAAGTGTACATAAATTTATATTCCAATATACCTACATTATATGACATCCAATATACCTACATTAATTTTAATGTACTTTGTGAGATCCCACATCGGCCAACGGAGAGGGGGTGATGTGCCTTATATGTACATGCCCACCTCCAAATAGCACGAGGCCTTTTGGGAGCTCACTGGCTTCGGAGTTGTGGGAACTCCGAAGTTAAGCGAGTTGTGGCTTAGAGCAATCCCAGGATGGGTGACCTACTGGGAAGTTGCTCGTGAGTTCCCAGAAACAAAACCGTGAGGGCCCCGGCCCAAAGCGGACAATATCGTGCTACGGCGGAGCGATCCCGGGATGTGACATACTTACTATTAGGATTTAGGTATTATATGTCATCCAATATACCTACCATTTGAATAATATACCTACTACGAAATATGTATAGGTAAATTGTTATATGTAATTATGATTTATATGTATAGCTATATATATATTATTTATGAACGAACATATATTATATGTATTATGAGAATGTTTTGATTTGTTGAGTCCAACAACATCATAATAATGGAAAGGCTAGATATTAGTGATTGTTTAGGAAAAATCTTTGGATAACAAAAATGGCAGGGTTTTGTAAATAAGTAATAAGAAATGGGCAACTTTTATCCTTCATGGCATCTGTGGAATCGTAAATATTCCTAGGTTAAATAATTTCTAATTATTGGGAGTTATTTAACTTCGGGACTCCTGCTACAAATTACGGTTTATCCTAATCCCTAATTCCTTCTTTATTTAAATCCATAATTCCTTATTTATCCTAATCCCTAATTTCATATTTGTCCTAGTTTCTGGTTTATTTAAACTCCTTTAATTATCTAAACCCTATTAATTATCTAAACTCCAGTAATTATCCTATTTATTATGGAAGGATAATTCCTATCTCTACGAGGCTTTATCTTTCCAGAAACCCTAGCCCCCGAGGCTCTATAAATAGGAGGCTACACAAGGCATGAGGGGACACATTCTAAGCTCTCAAAATACTGCAGAAATTCCCTCTCCTTGCCATGCCTCTCTCCCTCTCTCTCACAAGGCTCCGGCCTTCACACACGGCTCCGGCCACCCGGTTCTCCCAGAGAGAAATCTCCGTACCCTTTTGTTAGCTATTGTTTTTCCCACAAAACACTCGACCTAACTTAGGCATCGGAGGGCCTTTGGCCAACACACCCCGGGTGTGTTCTTTTACTCCATATTGTTTTGCAGGGAGAAAGAGAAGGAAGAAGAAAGAAGAGATCTTCAGACGAAAATCACTCCCACAGCATCCGTTTTCAAAATTGGGTTTTGGTTGGAAGTAAATATGTAGATGAATTTTTGTATAGACTATTAGAGTTGCAAGTGCCTATTACATAATGACCCATAGATCTATTACTACATGGAGGAAAAAAAAAAAGAAAAAAAAAGAGAGCGACAGAGAGATTGATCGATCTATATCTAACCTTTCCAATGAAAGCCGATTACCACCAAGCTTGGTGATGGCACAAGCCACATTGGCAGGTGCACCACCGGGGGCTTTGAGGAAGCCCATGGACTCAGCCAGCGAAACTCCTGCAGTGTCGGGCACAAAGTCGATGAGCATCTCTCCAAAAGCTACAATCAATGGGGTCTCTGAATTCGCCATTCTCTTCTTCTTCTTCTTTGATTCTTCTCAACAAGATATCTTTCTTTCTTTCTGTATATATAAAGAAACTAATTGAATGTTTCTTTCTTTCTGTATGTAAAAGCTACAATCGAATATTTTCTTCTCTGGATGCACGGAAACTAATCGAATATTTCTTTCTTTCTATATGTAAAAGCTACAATCGAATGTTTTCTTCTCTGGCTGTGGTTTCCTCTACTCAGTACTTCACTTTCAGTTTCTTTTAAATTCATGAACCGATGCAACTTGCAAGTCGCTTTTGTGTTTTTTCAATTTAATACAATGTTAGCCTAGAATCTATATAAACCAGTGTTGGCCCATTCCGCAACAGTTTTAAACTTTTGGGGTCCAATGTATGTCCAACACATCCCCCACTGTTTAAAATCTTTGCTTAACCCCTAGCAATACCAGTAGTCACTTTCTTCTCAAATAAATTTTCTGGGAAATTGGGAGGTATTCAACAACATTTCCATGAAGTGGGTACACCTCTTAGTGAATCGGGAGCAGGATATTCATTCCTGTTTCTTCAAATTTGCATTACAGTTAGTATGCAGGATGTTTTCAATTTATCAGAGTTGGTTAATGTGCCTTTATACTGAGCTGACTTAAGGCTATCCGTGGAACAAAAATTTGAAGAATATTTGCATGATATGACATTATGTTTAAGGATTGTAAACAGAATACTCAAAAGAAATGAGAAAGTAAATATATATAACGTACATAAAAATGTGACATAGGCCAGAAGATCTTCCTTGGCATCTCTGTAAGATAAGAGAATTTAATTATTGAAAAAAGTCTGAAGTACTTCAACTTCGAAGCATAGGGGTTAGGGTTTTAGAAAATCTCACCTCGGGATTGTTACTGAGCATTCAACTTCAAAGCATAGGGTTAGAGGTCGAAGAGTACATTAGCGAATGAGGAGCCCTTAGAACATGGTATGTTAGGGCTTTAGATATATTGGTGCGCTCTTGAATCTTCCAGTAGGAGAGAAGCCAGGTATTGTGACAAAGGGAGATGGAGAAAGAAGTAAGCGAGAGTGATGGGGATTGGGGTCCGGACATAGGTCACCAATAACACACACGAGCATCGAAATCTAGAGCTAGTGCAAACTCATATCGTAGTAAATCCATGCCACAAATAAACTATTTCATTAATCATCACCAAATACTCCCTACAACTATTACATTAGTTTTATTTATAGGTTTTACAAGACTTAAGCACCAAGGCTACTTGGTCCAAAAGTAAACTAATTAATTATAAAATCACATATAAATAATAAAAGATTGGTCAAGCTTTCACCGCAAGGCCACTAGGTGGGGCAAACTCTACTACTTGGACTTGGTGCTAGACAGTGAGACCAAGATTAGTCAAGTTTTCACCGCAAGTGGAGCTAGTTCTGAGAGGCAGAGAGACAAAGTTTGGTTATGGCATAAATGCCTTGGGCATGCCTCATTCGGTTATTTGAAGAAGTTTCCATCATTATTTTACACTTTTGATGCTCCCAACTTCTAGTGTGATACGTGTGAATTGGCTAAAAGCCATCGTGTTCCAATCCCCTTAAGTACACATAAAAGTTTGGTTCCCTTCTCACTTATTCCGTCTGATGTTTGGGGACCTGCTAAAATAGCTACTCAGACTAGAGCTCGATGGTTTGTCACTTTCATTGATGACTACACCCAAATGACCTGTATTTCACTTCTCAAGACTAAAGGAGAAGTGAGTTTGAAGTTTCAACAATTCCACAAAGTGGTGGGGACACAGTTTCATGCCAAAATTTAGACTCTCCGTTCTAACAATGGAGGGGAATTTCTCAACCATGATCTACATAAGTTTCTTCAAGATCATGGTATCATACATCAACGCTTGTGTCTATATACTACCTAACAAAATAGGGTGGTTGTGTTGATGTTGGCTCACCTAAAAGATGTGGAAGGAACGAAGGAAGCGATCCGTCAAAGAGCTACAGACGTATTGACTCAGCTCTGGCGCTCGAGCGGAAGAGAGACAATTTCGCCCAGCCCTAGGCGCTCTAGAGGCATAGAGTTGTCTTGAGCGGACGCAGGGGCGCTTGAGCGGGAGTTGCGAATCCATGTATGATAGATTTATTCCTAGTTTTGAGAGTTTTTAAGTTTCCTATTCCTTATATGATTCTACTAAAGCCCTATGACATATAAATAGGCAATTGAGTACTAGGGTTTTCTCTAACAACTAGTGCAAGAGAGAAAACAAGGGCATCAATTGAGTTTGAGCCAAGGTGAGAGAAAAGAGAGCTAGGGTTTGTGAGAGATCAAAGGGGGTTCTTCATTGTAACCAAATGGGTTCTTTCATAGTAGTGAATTTCTCGGGGATCATAGGAGAGGACGTAGGCACAACGCCAAACCTTTTTAAATTCTTGTGTTCTTTGTGTGTGTTTACTTTTCGGTTCGTGTGTGCTTTATCTTTGTATGGTTTATGTGTGATAGTTGCGTAGCCTATCAACGACAAAGTCTTGAAGTGTTTTCGCACAACAGGCTGAACGCAAGAATCGACATTTGCTGGAAGTGGTTCATGCCTCCCTCTTTAATGCCAACATGCCTTGGTCTTTTTGGGGAGAGGCAGTCATATCTGTAACTTACCTTATCAATCGGATCCCCTCAAGTATCTTAAATTTCCAAACTCCTCTTCAAACACTTCACCACCATATCCAAATACCTCATACCTCAAACCTTGAACCACGTGTTTTTCGCTCTGTTGTATTGGTGGTCTTACATGAACACCAACAAAACAAATTGGATCGTCAAGCAAATAAATGTGTTTTCATTGGCTATGCCCCCATCAGAAACGCTACCGATGTTTCTACCCACCCAGTCAGAAGGTATATACCATCATGTGTTCTAGGAACACAACATGTATTTTTCAGAACCACTGGAAGACAGTTTTAAAATAGGTGATCTAGAGTAAAACGACCAATTGTCTCTCTCACTCGACCAGTCAATTCTAAGGTTTCACTTTTAGGAGGAGTCTCCACCCGATTTCGACGTGTCGCCTCTCTCATGCGACTGGTTGCCCTTGTGTTCTCTGAAGGTAACGAGGCTCTGGATGAAATAGACCAATCGCCCATACCCAGCGATCAGTCGTCTGTCCGCTACCAAAATCAGAAGGAGGAAATTGACTCATTTTATGAGATTTGCCCACTTCGAACTAGAGGTGGCAATATTGTACACGACCCGTTAACACGACACGAATTCGCACGAAAAATTCAGTATTTGGGTTTGAGTTATCGTGTCGTGTTGATATCGTGTTGACCCGTTAGCAACCCGTTAAGCTATCGTGTCGTGTCGTGTGAATTCGCGAATATTCGTTAACCCGTTAAGCTCAAGGGCATTTTTGTAAATTTATCTCTTTCTATTTTTATTTTTATTTTTTCTTCTTCTCTTTCTTCTCTTTTGTCTCTTCCTCCCCCATTCCCCCCGATTCTCTCACTACTCCATCTCTCTCTCTCTCTCTCTCTCTCTCTTCAAAACCCAGCAACCTCTGAGATTTCTTCTTCTCTCAACTTGAGAGTCTCAAGCAGCCACCAATCCACCCAACCACCTCCCCCTTCTATCTCCCTCCCTCACCTATCGATCCCACCTATTCCCTCACCCTCTCCGATGACTCTTCCTCCTCCATTCCCACCATCTCCGTTGCCCAAACCTTGGAGGGCCACTCGCAGGGCATCTTCAATCTCACGAGCTCGTTTGTGTTGAAATTTTATTTTTATTTTTTTTCACTGTGGTTGATTTTTTAATTGTTTAAAATTTATGTTTTTGTTTTTATTTTTTTAATTATTAATGGATTATCGTGTCGTGTCGTGTAATTCGCGAATTCCAGCGAATCGTGTTCGTGTTGGATATTTTTCACCCATTTTCTTATCGTGTCGTGTCGTGTTAACCTGTTAAGAAAAACGGGTTGACACAAAAACGACACGAATACTGATAACACGACCCAAATGCTAGGTCTACTTCGAACCCATTTTCATCCATAGTACCAGACCAATCACTTGTTGAGGATGTCATTAAGGTAACATCTCCCCTTGAAACTGTTAACACTAATAAAATATATCATGATGATTTGATTTCAGAAAGCATAAGGATACAAATACCCCTATATACCTGTTTGTGCAAATATCTTATGGGAGAATATTCGCTTGTTGATCCTTCATCTTTTGAACTTCCTTATCTCTTTTCCTCGATTCCTGTAAAATCAAACATGAGTAAAAGACCACACCCGAGGGGTATTAGCCAAAGGCCCTCCGATGCCTCAGTTAGTTCGATTGGATCTTTGAGAAACAATAGCTAAAAAAGGGTACGGAGTTTTCTCTCGTGAGGATAGTCAAGTGGCCAGAGCTGTGTGTGGTGGCACTTGGCCGTGTGGGGGAGACGAGAGTGGTGAGGCCAATGGCAATGCAGGTGCCATCGGCTAGGGGAAAAAGAGAGAGAGAGAGAGAGAGAGAGAGAGAGAGAGAGAGAGAGAGAGAGAGAGAGAGAGAGAGAGAGAGAGAGAGAGAGAGAGATTTCAGGTGAATAGGGTTGAATTTTAGATTACCTTGTGTGTTAAATGTGGCCATGTATTTATAGGGCTCTAGGCATCTAGGGTTTTTCAAAGCATATCTTCTTATTTGGAAGGAAGATATTCTTTCCCCAGATTGTAGAGATTGAATCAATTAAGGATTTGATTGGGATCAAATCACTTAATTGACGATGATATCTCCAAAATAGGATAATACCCTAATTAGGTGATGTTATCTTTTAATTGGTGATTATATTCCCAAATAAAGATAATATCCCTATTTTTAGTATCAATTAATTGGCCAAATAAATGGGCTCAATTAATTGACCTATAAGATATTCTTCTTGTCCACGTGGCGCCTTGTGATTGGAAGTCAGATTATTTGCTCCCACAAATGGCCCCTCAGCTTCTGCATGGCGCTTGTGAGGCATGGAGGACATGAAAAATACTCTTCGAGCTTTCCAACTGCATTTGGGTTTTCTTCTTTGAGTTGGACTCCTTTTGCAAATTGGACTCCAAATTGGAGTAGGCTTTTGACTTTTCTTGGAGTTGGGCTCCCAATGGGAATAGGCTTGTGTTTCCTCCTTGACCTAGGATGCCAACCTTTATAAATACAAGGCTTCTCTTCACTCTTCCTCAAATTGCAAACTTGTCTTCTCTACTTTCTAGCTTGAGAGAGATCTTGGAGAATTTGTACTGCTTGACAGGACCCGACCCGGATTCCACCCCGGAACCCGACCCGGACCCTGTGATCAACCGACATCCACCCGATGCCGGGCCCACATACTACAGAATCCCTCTTCCCGAGACAAACACACAAAGGGGTCAAGACTTCTGCCGGAAAACGGGCAGAGTCTCCCCAGAAAAACAACCAAACCCAACAGTTCCAACCTGTTCAAAAACAACAGAATATGTACAACCAACTGCCAGCATGCAAAAAATACATAACAGGCCTCTGGCCAACCAATTCGACCCTAATGGGCAATAACAGAGCAACTAAGAGTATTCAAGTTTAACAGCAGAAATTTAAAGTTCAGAGAAGGGACACGAGGTCCTACAATTAAGTCGACGCTCGAGAAGAGAAGCGCTCGGCTGGACGGTACTGTAGCGCAACTAGGGCCTGGGGGGCGCAAAACAGAAAATTGTGAGTGGACAAAAACAACGTTTAGTAGTTCAAAACAACATACTAACCCCGCCGTTCAAAACCATGTAAATCATGCAATTAAAATCCGTTGTATATAAAATTGATTCAAAAACCAATATCTCAAAATAATTCGAAGGATAAAACCAAACCAAGCCTTTTTCTTTACCCGAGGCAAAACCTCTCAAAACTAAACCGCGAAGACATAAATATAATTAAAACCGAAAGAACTTGAAAATCAAAAGCATAAGAATAAAATAAAGTTTCCGAAAGACAAACCAATGTAAAAGGTCCAAAGACCAAGATAATTCCAAGAAATCCAAAACCTCCACAAAGTAAATAAAAACACTTAAAAGGCTTTAACCCTTTATTCCCCACACTCAAAACAACCGCATGCCCGTAGGCACTGCAAGCGAGGAAGTATCCTCACCGAAAGAAAAATAAGAATACGAAGATACTAACACACGCGTATAGATATAATATATAAACTCGACACCAAAACAAGTACCAGGGGGAAACAATCCAACTGGGGATTGTTTAACTGGACACCGGGACAACATTCACGATGGTCTCATGCCCAGGATAACTGGACATCGGACAGCATCGCAATGGCCTCGTGCCCAGGGTCGAGCCGTCCAACTGGGACTAAGCTCCCCGGCCCGCATGGCAGAGTCCTCAATAACCATGCGTCCGAACTAGTCATACGCGCAGACTACCCAATCAAGGGTCTACGACTACACCCCGTTAAGGTATGCACCGGATCGAACCATACTGCAAATCCATAGTCACCAACAATAATAGGGGGAGGTACATAACACAGTGCCACTGCACTCAAACCAACACCACACGAAAATCCACATACCAATTATAACCACAAGTACCCACACCCCAAAACATCACGCACCAAAACAAATATCCGTAAAACAAATCCAACAACACCAATTACTCAAATAAGGACATCACCGTCCCAAACATACAATACTATAGTTAAAATATATATAAGCGTCAGACGATGATATAACAAATCCAAAAACCAATAAAATATCAAATCACGGAAAAAATGCACAATTAAATAGTATTCAAAACCCAAGTCAAACATATGCTTCAAAACATAGTAGGTACTATTCTTTAAAAATATAAAGTCAAACCCCGAAACGTATTATTCAAAATATACATATATATAAATATACAAAACATAATTATTCTTTAAAATACAATAATTTAAACTCAACATTGAAATTCCCACGTATAACTGACAACCCCGAAATTCATGCTTTAAAACAACATAAATAGTAACTCCTTAAAATATAATTGAAAATACAATCCCGTATACATATATGTTCCAAAACTCCATATCAAAGTAGATATACATATATACTCAAAGTAGATATATATTTATATTTATATATATATATATAATCAAAGTGGATATACATACCTATTTTCAAAGTAGATATATATATATATATATATAATATATATTCAAAGTAGATAAATATAATTATTTTCAAAGTAGAGGAATATATACAATATACATTCAAAGTAGATATATATATATATACATATATATATATACATAAGATCAATTCCCGATAATCCGACATATATTTCCGATAGCCCCATTTATCCGACATGTATTCTCGATAGCCTCAATAATCCGACATGATCCTTCCAACTTGATCTATATGTATATATATATATATAGTCAAAGTATTAGCATGAACCTAAACAATAAGGTTTAAATACCAAAACCAAATACATAAACAACCGGACTATACTAGCGTCCAAAACTTACCGCCCAAATACTCAATTCAAATGTAGGTATATTTATATAGTCAAAGTAGATATATAAGTTTCCCGAAAATATATAAAGTATAAATTCCAAAGGTTAAAAGTATAAACCACAACATACGTAATAATAAAATAATAAAGTCCGGAACCCAACGAAACCATAAACTTAACTATTGAATAACATTCATACGGAAAACCCAATAAGTTCCACCTTACTCAAATCCAAACATAAATACTACCGGACGCTTGACTCGTCCCAAAATCAATACTTAAATATAAGCATAATACTAAAATATAGCCAACAGGGCTCCACAACCAAACCGGCAATCCAAATCAAATATAAAGCTCAAATACCAAAACAATCATAATAAATCCAACCAAAGATCAAATCAAGATTCAAAACAATATTTAAATCTCATTTACATGCATCACATTCAATTATTTAAAACCATGCTAGTTTGAAAACAAAGTCCACTCACCGTTGGTCCCTTGCTGCCCAACCCGAAAAGGATTCCACACGAGGATCACGAAGTGCTTGAGAACCTAATTCAAGAACACGAGGATTAAGGTTAACAACCGGGCCGAAGCGATAACCTTAAAAGTCAACCTTAACCAAACCCGACAAAAGTGTACCAAAACGTCGTACGAGGAATTCTAAGGTCAACGACGTTTGTTAGGAGACGAGACGACCTCGGGAGACGCTCGGTCAACCCTGGTCAAACTTGGTCAAACTTACCGGAATAGGTCAAACCGGGCCCGTGGGTCCCATGACCTCCAAACTTAGATCCGAAGGTTCCTATAGGCTCACTACGGTTCAAAGAACAAGTCCTGAAAGTTTGGTCTCGATCTGACGGTCGGATTGCTCACGATCGCACGATCGGACGATTACGGTTTAACGCAAACTTCAAGTCATTGATTCGGAGCATCCGGGGCTCCGAATCACGATCCGTCGAATCCTACACGTTTCTAGAAATACGGGGAACAACATACGTGAATTCGATTTCGATCCAACGGTCCGAACACGTCGAACCCACGTAACGCATAATAGGCGTACGATGGTTCGAGGTCCAAACGACGTCCGAATCGAAATCCGAATATACGTACGCGTTCACAACAACACGAGGATTGCACGGGATGGAGAACCGCCGCCACACAGCCGCCACGCGCCGCCACGCGCAGCGCGCGTGGTGGGTGTGTAGAGCGATTCCGCCATCTCCCAAACTTCGAATTTGGCAACGGGACCTATGCCAAACGAATCAGAACACCGAGAGGAGTTGAGAACCGGTGGAACCCGGTCAAGAACCGCCGGATTCGGCCAAACCGCCGACGCAAACTCCGGCCGAATTGGGTGTTTGATCCGATCGATTTGCGGCCAAATCGATCGATTCCAAGTTTAGAAACAGCTAGAGGGGTTCAAGGGGAGGAGAAAGCTCACCTGGATCGACGCCCTGCTTTGCCGGAAACCGCCGTCTGAAGCCGGGCGAAAATTGAGCAGAAACCGCCTGTTTTTACGCAATTTCGGTGAGCAACGACGGCCGGGACTACTGAGCTACCAGGATATGACCGGACGAGGTGGCCGATCTTTTGGGAGTGGTCCCGACCTGTGGTGGCGGTGGTGGCGCCGCCGTCCAAAAGTGTGACCGGTTGTCACGTCGGGGCTGTGCACGCGGGGAGAGAGAGAGAGAGAGAGAGAGAGAGAGAGAGAGAGAGAGAGAGCCAATCGATTTTTGCCTTTTGTTTTTATCCCTTTTTAAATTATTAAAATATTCCACTTTATCGTTTGTTAACCAAATTGATCGTGCCGCACGTCCCGGACTCGTTGACGTGCCGACGCAATGGCGCAACCCGCTTCGCCAAATTGTCGTCCAAAAATTAAGTTGACCAAAATGCCCTTTAATTAATTAAATTCTTATTTAATTCAAATTTCATTATTTTAATCCTTTTAATTCATTTTAAATTCCTTTTAAATTCTTTATTTGTTTAATTCAATTTATTTATTAATTTATCTTTAATTTTGGGTCACGGTCGTTACACTGCTTGTCAAAGAGAGGAGTCGTCGTGTACCCCAAAGTAAGTCGAATTTGATTTTTTTTTTCTGCGCGGCGAAGACCAACTAGCCCAAATTTCTTCCTTTTATTTTCTTGCGGCGACGACCAACGGGCATAGACTGCTGGTTGTCGTTGTGATGACTCGGGGAGGTTGTTGGTGTGACGCCAATAGCGACGACGTCTGTTCGCAATGGTGGCAGTGGCTGTCAACAGCAGCTACCACTGCTCCCTTCCCCTTGTTTTGTCGAGACACAGCCTAGCCCATCTAGGCTGATGTGGTGCTGGCCAACCGCCTAGGTTGGTGCGGCTGGGCTGTGGACTTGCAGCTTGGGCCTTTTTTTTTTTTTTTTTTGCTCTACCGCACTGTGGGCTAGCTGCTATGGTTTACTTTTTTCATTTTAATTGCAATCCTGACATGTAATTTGACTTGCAAAATTTTCTATCTGGTAGTTGTTCAGCCATCATGTCTTCTGAGGAAGGTAGCTGATCACCGATCTCACAAGTGACTTTGTACCTATGGGGTGGTTCCAAAGTGCACAAGAAGAGAATTGTGGCTAATCTGCATCGTGTTACCTCTGAAGGTGAGTTCCAGAAGTGGCGTACCACCTGTGCTTATACCATACCTAATGACATGCATGTCAAGCTGGAGAAGTCTTAGACCGATGATGCGCCTTGTGTGGATAAGAACGATATGGATGCTAGGATTATCACATTCTGTCCCTTTTATTTCTCATTGGGCTTCATATTCCCATTATCGAAGTTCTTCAGGGAGGTATTTTGCTCCATGGAGTATGCTCCAAGTCAGTGTACTCAGAACGTCTACCATGCGATCATGTGCTTTGAGAATCTGAGCCGCTTCTTCAAGCTAGATCTGACGGTGAGAGAGTTCTTCTACTTCTTCGAAGTGAGACGCTACGAGAAGTATGCTCAAGTCCTTGTGCGCAAAGCCAAGCTATTTGATAGTTTCAGCCCAGGAGATCACATATGGCATGTCGATGTGTTGGAAGTCAGTGGACGATGGGAAAACGAGGTTGGCGATGGTCCACTTGTTCCCATCACTTACTGCGATGGTACGTCATACTTCTGTTGATATGCTTCCTTTTTTTGTTTGAATTCTTTAATGTGTGATTAATTGATTTCTGTCTTCTGCTTGCAGAGAATGATATCTATAAGAGACTAGATCTTGGGCTAGACGTGGTTAAGGTCCGCTGGGCTCTGAACATCCCTGCGAGGTTCTTCGAATGGCATTGGCTTTTGAGCGAGTATCGGGAGAAAGCTGGTGGTCTGCCCCTACCAAGGATGTTAAAAGATGGAAGCAGAATGTTCCAAACTCTGATGATCCACCTGCTAAACAAGAGGTGTTCTCAACCGAACCCCCTTAAAGAGGAATGCCTATGCCAAGTCCTCAAGAGATGAAGTGACGACTCAGCGGGCAAGGGATGTGTCTCCGCTAAGGAAGAAGCCAAGACTCCTTTCTGCTGTGATCAAGTCTTCCTCAAAAGAGGTCCTATATGATGGGAAGAATCAAGCAGGAACTCATCCTTCGTCATCTGCCAGGGTCAAGCATCTCGCTGGCCCAATAGCAAGAAGGTTGGCGGCATGTGAAATGTTTGAGACAGTCCACTCAAGTCTCTTATTGGCAAGCTCAGAAACTGCAATCTGCCTTGCAAAAAGGTCCGCTCCCAAACTAGTTCACCTATCGAAAGGCAAAGAGATGCTGATATTCCTCTCCGAAGTTCAAGTCGCCTACACCGGTTAAGGGATGGGGATCAAACTAAGAGGTCTACTTATCCGCTTAACCATCGTGATCCAGCTATTGAGTCACAAGGAGTCGAACATGGATTTGAATCGGCGTCGTTCATCTGCTCGGGTGAAGGGTTCTTTGGAAATGCGAACAGCTGATCCCAACCCTGCAGGGGATGCATGTGTGTTTGATCTACTCAAGATGAACTTCCTATCAAGCCCATCTGCTTGCGTCAAGCTGGTTGACCATATCCATCAGGCTAGTGACATTAGCACATTCTCAAGCCTTTCCTTGGAGAAGCAAAAGGAAGCTATTGCTCATTTGCTGCAAAAAGGAGTAGTTTTTGCTGTTAAGGCCATCTGGAACTCGTTTTTGCTGTTGAGGCCATCTGGAACTCGTTTGCTGTTGCCCCATCTTCTACTCAGCCCAGCGAGTTGGAGAAGAAGAATGTTGATCTGACTAGCAAGCTCTTAGCCGAGCATATCCGTCATGAAAAGAGGATGTCTGAACTGAGGGAGAGTATATATGAGTTTAAGAGTTCCCTTGCTAAAAGGGATAGTTAACTCAACTCTTCTGTTGTTGCCCTGCATAGTTGGAAAGAGACCTACTTTCGTCTTGAGCACAAGAATGCTGACATCTCTCATAGTTATGACAAACTTCTGGCCAAGTTTGACGTCTATCATGAGGCTGCTGAGCAGTCCAAGTCTGAGGCCGTCGTCAACGCACACAAGTTGGGTTACTTGGACTGCAAGAATGGGGCCGTTTCTTGCTACTCCATTGTAGAAGAAGATGTCGAGGTGCTCTGCCCTGACTTGCTCCCATCTCGAAGTGAGTAGATCAAAGTTGTGGTTGTGGAGGGAACTGAAGAGCAGGTGGCTGACAAGACTATAGCTGAGGAGACTTGTAACGCCCCTGACCTAAAAATACAAGAAAATAAATTAAATAATTGAGTTGGTTAATTTGGGTAATTAAAATGAATTAAAAAGGAATTAAAATGAATTAAATAACAAAATTTGAATTAAATAATGATTTAAATAATTAATGAAGGGCAAAAAGGTCAATTTAATGTTTGGTTGAGATTTTGGCGAAGCGAGCTGCACCAATTATGTCGGGCTCGTCGATACGAGTTCGTGGGTATATTGTGGGCTTGAATCGGAGTTGTAACGAAGAAATGGCGATGAAAAGAAGTTCAGTGGCACAACCGTAAATAATTCGAAGTTCAGTTTTTATAAACCCAGATTTTCACTTCGGGTTCGCGAGTTGCCACCTTCAGATCACGTTTTCTCTCCACTCCGACCTCCGATTCAGGCTATACCGGTGGCAAACGAACCACCACACTTCCCTCTTCCAACCCCAGACCTTCGCCGCCTCAATCCGCCGCCGTGGTCGCCGGAATCAGCCCCGAAACAGGCGGTATCGGGCAGTTTTTCTGAAAACTTTGGCCACCTCATTCTCCCTCCTCCGGCCACCAATTCAGGCGAGTAAGGTATGCTTTTCCACCTATTTTTCATGCTCTAGCTGATTATTGGGTAGGTTTTGAACGATTTGTACCGTAGGTAACCGGATATGTGAGTCCAAGTTTGGCCGGTTTTGAGGTTGAGTTTTGGACCACTTGTGGTCCAAATTGGACGTTCCCATAGTTGAAGAAAGTGTTCGGGAGGTCGATTAGTATAGGCTGGTGGAAGGGCAGCTCTTGGTTTGGAGTTTGTCCGACGACGGGTTATCGCTTTGGACACCCAATCTGTCAGTCGCGCGTGTGGCGGCGCGTGAACAGTGTTGTGAGGCCACATTGTGTTCCAATTCAATCCCCTTGTTGTCACGAGCGCGTAGGTGTGCTCGGATTCCAATTCGGATGTCGTTTGACTATCGATCGGATTTACGCCTATTGCGCGTTATCCGGCTCGATATGTTCGGACCGTCGGATCAATCCCAATTCTTAGTATGTTGTCCCCGTATCCCTAGGATTATGTAGAAATTGACGGATCGTGATTGAGTCCGGATACTCGGATCGATGACTTGAAGCTTGAATTAAATCTTAACCGTCCGATCGTGCGATTGTGAGCGATCCGACCGCTTGATCGAGACCAAACTTTGAGGACATGTTGTTTAGGCCGTGTTGAACCTGTAGGGACTTTCGGATCTAAGTTTGGAGGTCATGGGACCTACGGGCCCGGTTTGACCTAGTCGGGTGAGTTTGACCAAGTTTGACCGGGTTGACCGAGCGTCTCCCGAGGTCGCCTTGCCACGTAGTTGACGTTTTGGACTTCTAGGAGTGTCCGGAACCTTTTGGAGGTAGTGGGCCTAACGGGCCGGGTTGACCAAAACGGGGTGTTTGACCGTCGGTTGACCGTGAGTCTTCTCGGGGCGGTCCCACGGTTAGAAGAAGTAATTTGACCTTGAAATCCTTCGTGGGACGTTTGGGGCACGTTAAGTCGGGTGTTGGTAGGATTTGAGTTTAAGGTTCTCGTTTCGGTTCAATTACTAATCCAATCCTCGTATCTATCGCTTGCAGTGCGTGGACTGCTACGCAGCGGGACCCTTAGGGTTATGCGGCGTAGGGCCAACGGTGAGTGGACATTGTTTTCCAACGAACATTATTTTAAAGAATGAATTGAAATGCATATGAAATGGTTTTCCTTGATTATTGAAATTGAAATATTGTTTTAAATCTTAAATTTGGATTTTTATGGAATTTCTCGAATATAAATGATATTTGAGCTTATGCATGTCTTGGGTCCCAGACTTTATGCGGGACATGATGATTTTATTTTCATATTGATTTAATATGGGATTTTGGGCATATTATGAATTTATTGGATTATGTTAATAATCAAGTTTGTGGTGAATTGAGTATTAGTGAAATATTTGGGATTTTAATATTATTTTTGTATTGAATTATGGATTTCTTGGGTTATGAGACATTGGGGTTTTTGTATGGTTTTCAAGTTTTGAATTTGAAGGATGTTGGAAAATTGTGAGACTTGCGAATACTTTGGGTTCGATTAATATATTTTTAAAATAGTTACTTATACTTTAAATATGTTTGATAAGTTAAGGTTTACGATTTACCGTATTTTGGACCTTATGGAATTGGGTTATTGAATCTTGGGATTCTATATAGTTCTAATTATGAAAGTTTGTTTTTACTTTAATATTTGAAATCTAAGAACATGTGGGTTATATTTCGTACCTTAGGAATATATATATTTTATGTACTTTGTGAAACCATATTGTATATCTTTAAGAATCTATATTCTATACCTTTAGCGAATTTATATATATATATATATATATATATATATATATATATATATATATAGATATATATATCTCTTTTGGGAAATTATTTTATATATTTTTGAGAACTTATATTATATTACCTTAGGAAATTATACTCTATATCTTTGGGAACCTATATGATATACTTTTGGGAGATTATGTTTATACTATCGGAATCTATATTTATGATTTGGATTAAATATTTGGGCGGTTAATTTGATAAAGGTTGGGTTTCGGTTATATTTGGGTTATTTGACTTTGGAGTTTTCATATTATTTTAAATTATGGATTTGTCTGGAATTTCTAATATTTGGGATTTATAAACCTAAGGGATTCTCAATATATGTATTTTCATAACTAATAGTGATTTGTGAACTAAACATCTTGGGTGTTGGATTCTACGTTGAGAAGTATTATCTACATTTCGATTGTGGAACTTTATTATTATTTAACTTTGGGGACTTGTATATTATGGATTAATTGGGTCACTGTTCATACTTGGTGTTTATGTTTGTATGAGATTTATATTTTGTCTTATGTTGGTATTTGGATTTTGGTGGCTTTTGTGAGTTTATACTTTGGGTATTGAGTTTGGTGTATATATATATATTTTCGGGTCTTTGACATATCGCAAGTATCTTGAGTTATATAATATTTTCGAGAATGAATATATGTATGTTTGGCTATGTGTGGGGTACGTGGGTGTGGTTATTGTGGAAAGTGAGAAGTTGTTGGTTATGTCAGTTTGAAGTGCTATAAGCACTACCCTATGTACCTTCCCCCGGTTATGGAACTTTGGAAAATTGGATACTTGGATATGTTGGATACCCGGTGCACCCTTGAGTGGGTGTGACTGTAGACCCTTAGCGGGGTAGTCTGCGCGCGTAGGACTTGTCACAGGCGTACGAGTATTAAGGATTTTGCTGTACGTGCTGATAAGCTTAGTCCCAGTTGGACGGCTTGTTCCCTGGCCACATAGTTGTTGAGGACTCCTCTATGTGGTGCAGTCAAACGATCCCCTGTTGGGATTGTTTCCCCGGTACAATATTGTTGTGAGAGTCTTACTATGTATTTATTATTATTATTATTATTATTATTATTATTATTATTATTATCACAGTTCTTCCTTCTTTTCTTTGGGTGAGGATACTTCCTCGCCTGCAGTGCCTACGGGCATGCGGTTGTTTGAGTGTGGGAAAGCTAAAGGGTAAAGTTTACTTAAGGTGTGCGTACTTTGTTACTATGGTGGTTGTTGTTGTTTTTGAGTTCCGTGGATTCGTCTTGTTTTTGGAACTTTAATGTTGTTTTGTACGAGAACTTTATTGATTTTCGTGCTCATGAATTTCAAGTGGTTTATGTTTATATTTTATATGAGGATCGGTTTTGGGAGGTTATGCCTCGGGAAAAAGGAAACGAAAAAGGTTTGGATTTTCTTTATCCCTTTATTATTTTAAAGTATTGGGTTCGGGAATCAGCTATGTATACTAAGAGTTTGAATTGAATTGTTTTACATCGTTTTTTTTAAAATTTAAAAAGTGGGGTTAGTATGTTGTTTTAAGTATTGAAAACTTGTTTTCGTCCACTCACACTTTTCTGTTTTGCGCCCAGTGTAGTGCCGTGAACCGAATTTTCAAGCCGAGCTTTCCTTCATGAGCTTCGACCAAAGGGTAGGACTTCTATGTCCCTTTCTCTTGAGGTTGAATTGTCGTTTAAATTCAATTGCCTTTAGATATGCTCTGTTATCGCCCATTAGGGTTGGAATTAAAGGCCGGAGGCCTATTTCTCGTATTCGTAGTTGTTTCTTTGGTGCTTGGGTTGTAAAGTGTGTGGTTTGGCAGTTGAAGTTTTGGTTAAGTCAGTTTTCAGGGAGACTGCCGAAATTTCGGCAGAAGTCTCGGCCCTTTACTTGTGATTCGGGAGTAGGAAGCGTTTTCCTTAGTAAGTGGGCCCGACATCCGCCGGATGTCGGAAAACCACAGGGTTCGCACGGATTCCGAGGGAATTCGGTCGGTCTGTCAAGACCGACGTCCAAGTATGCCTTGGCTGATGAGATGGCAGCAGATGTTGCGGAGCAGACAACCATGGCTACTGAAGGCGCAGTTGATCAGATGGATGCTGAAGAGGTCGCTGACTAGGGGTCTCCTGTCGAAATTTCAGAGTAGATTATGACTCATTTATCTTTTCAAGCTTTTGTAATCTGCTTTCTAGTTTGTAATAATTGGTCTCGTTTGACCATATTATTTCTGTTGGACTTGGCCAGTTGGTCACTTTACTATGGAAACTTCAATTATTTTTGTAACTTCAATTTGCATTGTGTCTTGCAAATTGCTTGAGTGACCAGCTAGTGTTTTGGTTGTGCATCTAGCTTAGGATGCTTGAATGTTTACCCATCGCTTGCTTGAAGGGTGCTCTTCTGCTCATTTTTTAGGAAACTTTGATTGTCATGCCTCCCTTAGGAAACTGACAGGAACCTGCGTCTCTCTTTGAATACTCCTGGCGCATCCTGCGTCTCCCTAAAGACGCTTTTTGTGGACTGCATCTCCCTCAGGACGCTTATAAATGACTGTCATTGCTCCCTTAAGAAACTGACAGGAACCTGGGTCACCCTTAAGAACTCCCGGCGCATCCAGCATCTCCCTAATGTCGCTTTTTGTGGAGTACGTCTCCTTTAGGATGCTTATAAATGATTGGCATGCCTTTCTTAAGAAACTAACAGGAACTTGGGTCTCCCTTAGGAAACTCCTGGCGGGTCCTGCGTCTCCCTAAGGTTGCTTTTTGCGGACTGCGTCTCCTTTAGGACATTTACAGTTGTCGCCCTGTGTCTCCCTTAGGACGCTACTTATGGGCGACGATCTGCTTCTCTTTGATACATTTTTGAATGAGAAACTGAACTTGCATTGATGTTTATATGATTACATCGCTTTATTTGAAATGGAAATAACTGGATAAAACCCGGAATTTTCAATAGCTGCTTTTCTTTTTCATAAGTGGTAAGGCTCAGTCATCTGCTGAGAACTGAGTTGTTCGGAGGAATCTTCACGGATAGTGTTTGTACAATATCTGACCCGCCTTTCATGCCATGACACGTGGAACGTGTAGGAAACTAAGGAAGGCCCCATAGCCCACGATGTCAAGCCAGTCTTGCGAATCGGTAGGTCCCCTCGGCACCCAGACCAATTCTGCTCTCGGCATAGTTCTGCTGCCCAAGTCGATAGGTCTAGTTTTACAATCGGTAGGCACCTCTAGCACCACCCACCGATTGTTCACCAACAGGCCCAAGAATAGCATGTACGTTCGGCACTGTTTGCCGATTCTACATCCTATAATTACCATATAGGATGTTCTCGAGTTCCACGCCGGGATATTTTGCTGGGACGCATGTCAGCCTCAGAAGGCACTCCCACGAGTCCCACATCAAAACTAAGTACTTGGAGAACATCTAGAACTCTCTATAAATAAAGCCGCTCACCCTAGCTACAGGGTAAGACTGCCTACTTTACTTTATGCCTTCGCATTGTCAATAACTTGCTCTTCACTCCTTCAAAAAGCTAACTTTATGCCACACCGGTGCCTTAGGTTTCATCTCTTGCTTTCTGAAGGCTCCCACACCGGTGCCTTAGGTTTCATCTCTTGCTTTCTGAAGGCTCATCCGGTCCCCCGACCGTCCACATCACCTGTAAGTTTCCTTTCACTATTTTCTGTTTAGTTTTAGCGCCATCAGATTGGCGTCGTCTGTGGGAATCGATCATATTCGACCCACATCTCTCTTGAGCGAAAAATGAATCCACCTTCATCCCTCAATGCCGATGGTCTCATCATCGGCCTTATAAGTGGAGCGAGCCCTGTACCACCCATCATGCCACGACTAGAGACATCTACTTGGCAAGGCACTCTCAAAGCCTAAGTAGAAGTCTTGCAATAGGAAATGACAAGGATGTAAGAGCATAACAACATCCTCTCTTCCAAACTCGAAGACACTCAGAGACAGCTCTACGATCAGTAGTCGTACTCGGCCCAACTACACGACGGTCTTGAGCAGAAACATCCGCCGAACGGCAAGTCGTGAGAACTAGGATTACAACACTTGTTGACCGATAACCCAACATTCAACAGAGCGCTTAGGCGACGACTTGCCACACACTGGAGATCAATCGAGGAAGAGCAAAACCAGTCTCGGTAGCCGGCTTGGGGTAAAGTCCAACTAGGAACGTTCACCGATCATATCCGAACCTTCATGCATAAGAAGGACATCCAATCCCTCCGGATACTGTTCTACACAGGGGTTGAAGACCCTGTAACCCACATCCACACTTTTCAATCGGCACTAGGTTGCAAGGGGCTCACCGACAAAGGCCAGTGCCTACTTTTTCCCTCCACCTTGGCTGGAGCCGCTATGAATTGGTTCTACCGACTAGAGCCAGGTACGGTTAACTTCTTTGATCAGTTAAAACAGACTTTCCTTAATCATTTTATGGTACAGACCGGCGTTTCTATTATGCCGATGATCTTTATACCATCCGGCAACGGGACGATGAACCTTTAAGGGAATATGCAGCCAGGTTTAGCCACGAATACTTCCGGTGTTTGGAAACCGATGACCGAGTGGCATTTGGCGCTTTCAAAAGTGGCCTCTGATCTTCCCAGTTTCGCTACTCGGTCCACAGAAACAACTTTACGACTTATGGCGAGCTGAGGAAACAAGCAAAAATCCACGCCAAAGTAGAACATTTCAATTCCAAGGGCAAACCCTCGGCACCCTCTTGCCCATTGGCACTTACAGATCAGCCTCAAGTGCCAACTTAAGACGGATTCCCATCTGCCCAAACGACAATCCTAGCGCCCTACCGAACGGCACCCCCTGTATCCGGTCTTAAGGATGGCTTCCAGAATCTGCATGATGGGAACAAGCCCAGCAAGGACTCTGGTGGCCGAAACAACTTTAAAGGACCAAAGCAGAATTGGTCGGCAGAAGTTTTCACTCTGCTTAACACTCACGAACGAAAATCATATGATTCCAAAGTCGAACAACCGGAAGCTCCCTCTCCAAAGCGACGACAACGATACGGAATCATGCATCACCCTCTGCAACAGCAGGATTGGCAGCGGCAGGCTTAGCATCGGCAGCATCTTCGGCCTCATCCTCGAATTCGCTATCCTTGCATTTTCTTACTCTTTCTCTCTTCTTGTGTTTTTGGCCTCGGTGATCAAGCCTACCTTGAACAAGTTGCCAAAGCTCAACAATGTTTTGAAGTATCGATCGTCTTCGGTAATCTTGCTGAAGGAGACTGACAAATACAACACAGGTTAGCTTCGGCATAACACATAAATACATATACAATCGGCACACATGTTATGCAAAATGAACATTACAAACAAACTACCGAACGACATCCTATGGCCTACCGATGGTCTGGAATGTCGTTGGGATGTGCCTATTAATACCACGCCCAGTGCCGATTCCCAAGCTCCGGACACCAGCACCCGACGCCGACGCCAGGTCTTCTGTGAGCTCAGCACACGAACCACAAAATGCCCCCGCTGACCAGCATGCAAGCAGTTCGACTACACCCAACCCCCTTGGTCTGAGCTCTTAGCCCTCGTCATGCTGTACAGGTGAGAGAACTGTTAGTATCTCGGCTCACCCTCTTCAATAATACCGAACGCGGCAATAGTGCCGAGGAGTGTAATCCAAAAGTTTGGGTTACATAGCCGATCTGCGCCAAGATCTTATGCACCAAATGCCTCAACTGTAGCCGAAGCCCATGCTTAAAGACGTCAGTAAAAAAACGTCACCTCCTCATCTGGATCGTTAAGGGACTCCAACGGCCCTGGGATTCACATCACTATCGAATCCGGAATGTGATACTTAGCCCGAATCCTAGCTAACTCCCATTCGGTGAAGGCATTCGGTTCCAGAAAATCCACGCCGAAGACAAGTATTGTCGGCTTCACCATCGGGACCCTCTGCCTACCGGTGACGACTGATAGCACTCTTTCTTCAGGAGCAGCGATCGACACTTCAGCCACTTCTGCAACACGACCGGACGCCGAAGGCCGATCGAAATCTTGCTCCACCACTAGACCAGAAGTACCACCAACCTCGGTAGGCAACCCTTCTTCCAACACCTCAACATCAGTGCTCTCAGAATCGGCACTCTGAAGCTCTGAGGCAGAGCTTTCAGCTGTTGAATCCCCATCAAAAGCCCCAGGGCTATCACTTTACTCCGACTCGCTATCTGACATCTATAAACAGAAGCGAAAGGAAACTAAATGCCATGCTTGAATCAAACTACGGGTCCTAATGCACTAAAGCCTATGATCACGCTAGTTTATGCAAGTTCATACGAGTTCATGCACGTTCATACAAAATTCAAAGAAAACTCACAAGTTTGATTCAAATTCAGAGGAAAAGAATCAACATACCTCGTTTGTACGGTGGTTCAAAGTCGCCGAAAATCGTTCCGCCTCAAGATTCTTCGCTGGAAATCGCTTTTTGTGACGCATAAAGCTAGATAAAAATCGTCTCTCTTAAGCTCTGTTTGCTCTCAAAATTCAAAGTAACCTTCCTACCGTTACCTTTGTCCTAAGCATCGGAATACGAAATGACGCAACATGTTCAGCTTCTTTGTGCCACATGTCAAAATGCACATAAGCCCAAGCATCAAGCGCTCAACGTTTCAAATCTTTCACCCATGAGGACAAACACCACTTACATACGGCTTTGGCAGGCGCGCAGGGACGAGTTTTCACTCACCCTCCATGCCGAACAACATCTAATGCAGGAACAAGGTTTCACTCACCCTCCATGCCGAACGACATGCATGCAGGGACGACTTTTCACTCACCCTTCATGCCGAACGGCATCCATGCAGGAATGAGTTTTCACTCACCCTCCATGCCGAACGGCATCCATGCAGGAACGAGTTTCACTCGCCCTCCATGCCGAACGAAAGGCGCAATGGGTCGAGTCCTCACTCATCCTCTATGCCAAACGGCAGGCTCGCGGTCGATTTCCCACCCACCCTCCCACCCGTTCGGCATTTCTCACTATTTGCTCCCTCTTCCAAGCTCCCCTTTCTCTGGGACTTAGGGGACTATGGGACTATTATTGGCAATTGCGGAGAAATGGCTAAAATCTCCGTATCAGGGTACAGGTCAGAATGCCGAAGACACGTGCAAGTCCCCAACCAAGAAGTCTTTTCTCAATCAGGAACTTGGGGGACCACACCGGTGCCTTAGGTTTCATCTTCTACTTTCTTCTTTTTGGTGTAGATCCAGTGTCATATGCCAAAAGGAGAAACGCTTTCTGAAGGCTCATCCGGTCCCCCGACCGTCCACATCACCTGTTAGTTTCCTTTCACTATTATCTGTTTAGTTTTAGCACCAACATATAGTATCTTTGGAGGTGGCAGGCATTCCATTGTCTTGGAATCTTCTTCCCTTCCATGGTGTCAAGTGTATAGCTTCATCTGCCCCCGGACTGGCTGATCACTTAAGGGTCTTCCCAATTGGGTTTCATCTTCTTGGATCCTTGTCTTTGTGCAATAATGAAAGTCTTTCTAAGTACAAGGTCGCTAGGTTGAAACTATCTGACGTTGGCTCTTTTGTCGTAGTAAGACTTCAACTGTTGTTGGTAAGATGCAACTCAGATAATGGCTTTCTCGCGTTCTCCCTTAAGTAAGTTGAGGTTGAGCTTCATTTGTTCGGACTTCTGATCAATATTGCCCACCTTAATGCTCAGGTAGAATGATTGCCTCAGTTCTATATGCTAAGGAAAATGGGGTAGACCAGTGTTGCTTGATGCCGGACTTTGTAAAGAAGGCGGTGATCTGCTTGCTAATGAATTGTGACACATTGTCAGTAACCAAGGATAGTGGGCAGCCAAACCGACATATGATATTTGTCAAGACAAATCTTTCCACGGTGGCTTCTTTAGTAGAGGATAGAGCTTTGGCCTCGATCCATTTAGTAAAGTAGTCAGTGGTGACGATCATCATGTCTTTCTTGGCAGGTGCCAGTGGTATGTGGCCCACTAAGTCAATGGCCCATTGCATGAATGGTCACAGACTGTTTTGCAAATGTTATACTTCAGTAGGCGGGTTAGGAACCAACTTTTACCGTTGGCAGCGATCACATCTTTTGACATACTCAAGTGTTTGAGGGTACTTGCCGCACTTGCCGTATGGAATTTTGTAGAGCACCTTAAGTGTTTGAGGGTACTTTATGCATGTGAGATGAGAGCCGAAGTATGATCTGCGAATGAGCTTGTTGCTATGCATGTAGTATCTCGCGGCTTTCTGCTGGACCTTCCTAGCTTCAGACTTATCCTTTGGCAGATTTCCATTTGCCAAGTAGTCGATAATGGGATCTTGCCAGCTAAGGGGCTAATCGATCTGCATTGAGTCTACTTTCTATATTTCTTTGATGCTTGGTCTGTCAAGGTGTTCAACCGGGATGTAGCTTCTAAACTGGGTGTCCATCACTAATCTTAAGCTTGCCAATACATCGACATGACTGTTCTCTGCCCGACGAGTAATGCCTCGTATTATGCTTCGTTGTTTGAAGCTGGAAAGCCCAGTGTGATGGCTTGTTCCAACAAAGTTCCATCTGTGATTTGATGTTCTGTCTAAGCGCAATTGCCACATGTCTTTGGGCAGGTCTTGATCGAATGAGGAGATATCATCTGCTTTCGAATTTTCCTTGTTTTTTGTAACCAGCTTCTCTTCTTCGGCTGTCGGAGTAAACTCTACAACAAAATCTACTAAAGCCTAGGCTTTTATAGCAGTCTTTGGCCGGTAAAGGAGGTCATACTAATTGAGTTCGATAGCCCATTTCATGAGTTGCTGAGAAGCATTGAGGCTATGGAGGATCGATCTCAAAGGAAATTCTGTCATGACAATTATTCGATGAGCTTGGTAGTAGAGTCTTAACTTTCTTGCGGAAACTGCAAGCAACAAAATGAGCCTCTCCATTTTTGAATAGCGAGTCTCTGCATCGAGGAGGGCTTTTCACATGTAGAATACCGAATGTTGTGCCCCCAGCTCTTCTCGGATGAAAGATGAGCTGACTGTTGAGTTGGACACCACCAGGTAGATGAACAAATCTTCACCTAGTTGTAGTTTTGAGAGTAAAGGAGGTGAAGTGAGGTAGGTCTTCAAGTTTTGAAAAGCTACTTCGCACTCTTCGTCCCATTTGTCTCTTTGTAATTTCTTCAAGGTTTTTAAGAATGGTCTGCAGTTGTCGGTAGAATTTGAAAGAAATCGGTTGAGAGTTGATGCTCTACATGTTAGACTTTGTATCTCCTTTGTCGTGGTAGGCGACTTCATGTTGAGGATTGCCTTGATTTGATTGGGATGAGCTTCGATGCCTCTTTGGGTGACAAGTATCCCAAAAAATGGCCGGATGAGACTCCAAATGTGCACGTGCTCGGATTCAACTTCATTTGGTATTTTTGAAGCAGGTTGAATGCTTTGGCAAGATTCTTGATGTGGTCTGCTCGTCGGGGAGCTTTGACTACCATGTCGTCTATGCAGACCTCCATGGTCTTGCCGATCTGCTCCTTAAAAATTTTGTTCACAAGCCTTGGGTAGGTTACTCTGATGTTCTTCAGCCCAAATGGCATGACTTTGTAGCAATATGTACCCATTTCGATGATGAAAGAGGTCTTTGTTTTGTTGTCTTCATGCATCATGATTTGATTACAGTCGGAGTCGGCATCCATGAAGCTTAGCAGTTGATTGCCAGAAGTTCAATCTACGAGTTGATCAATTCTTGGCAGTGGAAAGTTGTCCTTTGGGCATGCCTTATTAAGGTCGGTGTAGTCAACGTAAACTCTCCACTTGCCTTGGTCTTTCTTTGCCACTAGAACAACAATTGCAACTTGTTCAGGAGCGAAGTTGCGTCTCTTCTGCGCTACTGGTCTGCTGGCTGGGTTGACGTGAAGGCAATGGCAGATAATCTACCAGTTGATGCCTTGCATGTCAGATGGTGACCATGCGAACACGTCGTTGTTGTTCTGGAGGAAGGTAGTCAGTTCCACCTTCTCTTCTGGGCTTAGGCGTGAGCCGATCCGTGCTTTTCTCTCTGGCTTGTTAGGATCAAGGGGTATTAGCTAAATGTCCTCTTCGGGCTTCCATCCTTTTTCAGGAGAGGCCTCTAGATGGATTCCCTCAGCTTGGTCATGACCCTTTGATTGCTATTGGGGAGTAGTGTTGTGTCTAGCCAAGTGCAAGTAGTCACACGTAGTAATAATCTTGTTAGTTCAAGTATCATATCCTTAAGGAGCAGGTAGGCAAATGTCTACACACAAAGAAATAATTAAAAGTACCAAAATAAAAGTGACAAGCAAAATGGAAAAGTAATTTGATTTGAGTGTTGTAGAGATTGAGTTTTAAAATGAATTATCAAT
Organism: Prunus padus; assembly: GCA_024362665.1. Classification (NCBI taxonomy): domain Eukaryota; kingdom Viridiplantae; phylum Streptophyta; class Magnoliopsida; order Rosales; family Rosaceae; genus Prunus; species Prunus padus. The sequence goes on from JANFAM010000006.1 coordinate 119,001, forward strand.
AATGGAAATGCTAAGGCATCAAGGTTCAATTCTTTAAGCAAAATATGTTTCATGCTCTTTAATCCAAATTATAACTCGATTAAAATTATCATTGAGAAACTTTAACTTGAAGATAAAGAAATTAAAACTAATTTAATATTTCAATGTTATCTTTTATTAATGATTGTTCAGAAAATGGAATTGCTTAATATCTAATCTTCTAATTTAAAAGCATGCTAAGTTAGTTCTTAACAATGAGAAAAATATAATTGAACTCATGAAAAGATAGTAGCACTTAACATCAATCAAAATAAAAGGATATGAAAATATTAAACAACCAAAAATAAAAGAGTTTAGCAATTCATACCGTATATTGGATTAAAGAACAATTCACAAACTTACTCAAAGGACATTCCCTTTAGCCTTAGCTAGAGTTCTAGCAACTCATTATAAAGAAAAACATACCTAAATTTTGAATAAAATGGATAAAGAAATATGTCATAGTGGTCTCCTTGCCAAATAAGTTGATGGTTGATTTATAGTAGTCAATGAGGTGAGTGAAAAGTTAATACATTCATGGTGGTTAATGAAGGGTTTAAGTGAGGGATTAATTGGATTAAACATGTGTTGATGGTGGAGAGTTAGTGGAAAAGAAATAACGGTGAGGTAGTGGGCGTTAAATGGCTATGAATAACATGAAATAGGCTCTTTAGCTTCAACAGTTTTGTCTTCTCTTCTCCCTCTTTACTTGTCTTTATAATCACAATAATCACACAATCAATTCTTCAATAAAATCCGCCAGCAATTCTCTTCACACTTGGCTTGAACTTTGACAAATATATATCTCTTCATCTTTTGGCTTTCCAACTTCCTACAAAAGATAAATTCACCTAATAAGTTCACCAAATTAAATACAGAAAATTCATAAATCCAATTGGTGAGAATAAAATGTAACAACAAGTGAAATTATATTTATTAAGCCAAATTTATATCATAAAGTCTCCAAAATAATATTAAAAAGATGTTTTTTGAGACTCTCATCAAGTAGCTATTCCCTTTCTGCTCTGCTCGACTGTCAAAAATGGAATCTGCTTCCTCCTCTGCCTGTTCTATCCGGCTTACTGGTATGAACTGTGCTTGCTTGCTATTCTTCAGCCCTTGAGCTGAGCATTTTCTCGTCATCACTTGATCGCTATTGATCTGGTCGACACTGCCCCCGAGGATTGGATAGCAGATTTTCTGATGCGTGGCAGATGTGATGGCGTTAATCTTGCCAATCCATGGTCAGACTAGGATGCCATTATAAGAGAACCTTAATTAATGATCATTAAGGTTTACCAGTTGATTATCGGTGGGGAGTAGACATCGAGGTCTATCGTGTCTACGATAACCGAAGTCGGGCCGTTGAAGCCGGTCAGTGACCTGGCTAATTTTTTTTATCTTTGTCTCTATGCCCATCTGTTGGATGACTGACAATCTCAGGATGTTGGCTACGCTGCCCTCGTCTGCGTGGATTTGGTCGACCATGGCTTGGGCAATCTGAATGCTAATGACGAAGGCGTCATTGTGCGGCAGATCAAGGCCAATTAAAGCTCTCTTTTGGAAGTCGATCATGGGATCGTCTTCAACTCATGGGGAGCTTTCTAAGACTTGGGAGATAATAATGGCCTGTTTAATCTTTCTCTTCTTCTCTTTGCTAGTCAGCCCGGATTCCTCGAAATAGGCTAGGATCGTGTTGATCCTTATGACCTTCTAGGGAGGTTCCTTGGCGAAATCGCGGTCATCGATCTGCTAGATGGCCTTCTTTACTACAAACTCTGTGCAATGGCATTCTCTTACTAATTCTTCGAGGTGCATTCTCTAAGAAAAGCAGTCATTTGTGTAGTGCATATGCGTCCCATGGAAGGCCTAGTATCTTCTCGCATCCCTCTTATCCGGGTCTCCCTGTAAGGGTGGTGGTCTTTTTACCCAAGGCTTGTCCTTCACTTGGGATAAGATTTGATGTATGGGGATGGAGACCTTGGTATAGTTCTCTTCTGCCAGAGCTTCCCCTCAGGGCCGTGACTTGTGCTTGCTACTATTCTTGTTGTGGAACCTGTCACTCATATGACTTGCCTATTTGGTCGGTTGATCGGCCTGCTTGGTAGACTTTTTTGTGGTGATTCGATCGTCATCCCAGAGCGTGTAGCGTTCCGCGGTCACGAAGACCTCTGCCAGAGTCTGGCTTGGAGCGATAGTCAGCTCGCAGTATAAGTCATGCGCGGCTGGCAAACATTTCTTGAAGGCTGAGGAAACGATTCGGTCACTGCACCCTACGATGTTTGCCTTTTCTACCTTAAACCTCTTGATGTAATCTCAAAAGAATTCAATGTGCTTCTTGCACAGGTTGAACAGATGGTCATGGTTTTTCTTGATCGTTCAATAAGAAGTGTATTACTTGGTGAAGACGAAAGTTAGGTCTGTGAAGCTGCTGATCAACCTGGATGGCAGGGTGTGGAACCAATCCTAGGCTGCTCCCTGCAAGGTCATTGCAAACACCTTGCACATTAGAGCGTCTTTGACCTTGTAGAGAATCATAACATTTTTGAAGTGTTTCAGATGGCTCTCAGGATCCTAATCCCTTCTGAAGTGCTTGAAAGAAGGCCTTGAGAATTGCTTCGGTGGAGTTTACTTGGTCCACCTCTTTGCATAGAATATCTTCGAAATCTCCACCAATCTTCAAGTCTCGAAGCCGGCTATTCACAAGCTTCTCAACATCTTTTGCGTTCATGGCCTGCGGTTCACGTTGGTGTTTTCCATGATTTGGGCGGCGCTGAATGACTTTCTCATTGACTTGCAAGGGCTGACCTCCTCGGTTGTCCTACCTGTGCAGCGTATTAGTGGACTGCACCTGCGAGGGATTCCCTGTGGCTTGCCAACGAGAATTGGTTCTTCAGGAGTGGGCTACGGAGCCCCTTTCTTCACAAACCTCATTACGAGGGTCGATAGATTGACCTCCCTGAGGGCCTAGCCTCTCATGAACGTTTCCTTACTGACCCAGGTGGGCACGAATGTCAGGTCGCAGCCCAGTATTTCGTGCACATTGGTCCTTGGACTCAACCTAGATCAGAGAATCGGTCTACTTTGAGCGAGGCTTGCAAATGCTTGCAACATGCCAACATGCTTCTCAAATTCCTATCCTTCTTTTTGTCTGCTTGCTCCTGCTCAGCTTACATGAGACCTCTCGAACTGTCTGCCAGTGCGTTCATCCATCCTTCTCTTTTCACCTTGCTATCAAAGGCCAAGGTCTCGGACCAAGTCTATTTGATTAAGGAGTTGTCTGACCAAGTTATTTTGGTCGTCCATTTCTAGGTCAGCTGGTCAACTCTAAGACTAAAGTCTACTTGACTTTGTTGATTGGGAGGAGAGAATTGTGTGGATCCCAATTGCATACGGGCTAGGATTTTGTTGGAGGTGTACGCGGGAACATACGTCGAGCGCTGTGGCAAAGGAGGGAATAAGTGAAGTTGTTCCAAGATCGGGCCGTAATTTGTGATGGCAGCGAGATTGCCGTGATGGGAGGTTCCACCATGTTCAGCGGTGGTGTCGTGATTATGGGCTTCGGATCCGGCCGTGAGGCAAATTGCTAGGGCCGGTTGAGAGGTGATGCGTCATCGAGATCACGCTGGTTGTGTGGTTGTTGGGCAACTCCTGCTGCGGTAGTGTGCAAGGTAGATCTGGTCGCAAGGCCGTGAAGGAAATTGCTGTCGGATCCAGGTGGTTGGGAGGCGATGCTAGCCAAGAGGCCGTGACTCGGCATTGTGGCTGGCACTGGAACGATGATCTCGATCATGGGGCCAAGAGGAAAGATAGCGGCTACAACTGTGGCAGAAGCCATGGTGCCGCTAGGGTTTTGGGCCGCAACTTCAGCAACGGGGAGCCGCGGCTGCCACGATGCTGCGACATCGTGGAGGCCCAGATCTATCGTGGATTGTGTCGTCATGGCAGTTTTGCTTCTCGTGCGCTTGCTTCCGGCCATGGTTGTTTGGAAAGCTTCGGTTGAGTGAAGGATATGAGGAAACTGATTCAAGAACACGCATTGAGTATAACTCGTACTCTCAATAAAAGCACCAAATGTTTGTGCAAATATCTCAAGGCAGAATATTCTCTTGTAGATCCTTCACCTTTTGAACTTCCTTCTCTCTCATCCTCGATTCCTATAAAATCAAACAGGAGTAAAAGACCACACCCGGGGGTGTTGGCGAGAGCCGGGTGGCAGAAGCCGTGTGTAGTGGCACTTGACCATGTGGGAGAGACGAGAGTGGTGAGGCCGGCAACAATGGAGGCGTCGTCGGCTAGGAGAGTGAAAGATAGGGAGATTTCAGGTGTATAGGGTTGAGTTTCAAATTACCTTGTGTGTTAAATGTGGCAATGTTTTTATATGGCTCTAGGCATCTAGGGTTTTTCAAAGAATATCTTCTTATTTGAAAGGAAGATATTCTTTCCCCAAATTGTAGAGATTGAATCAATTAGGGATTTGATTGGGATCCAATCTCTTAATTGATGATTATATCTCCAAAATTGGATAATACCCTAATTAGGTGATTTTAATTGGTGATTATATTCCCAAATAAAGATAGTATCCCATATTTATGACAATATCTCTATTTTTAGTATCAATTAATTGGCCAAATAAATGGGCTCAATTAATTGACCTAGGAGATATTCTTCTTGTCCACGTGGCGCCTTGTGATTGGAGGCCGGATTATTTGCTCCAACAATATCAACTTCCAGAGAAGAAGATCCGTGGTAAACCTCGAGTACAATACGAAGCATATCCTAAAGCCAAAGAAAAATACCTCATCAATAATTATGTATCTCTAAACATATTATTATAGTCACATGTACACTTTGTGAAGTAGTTGGCCTATATATCTTTCACAAGTAGTGTGAGTGAAGCACTAAAAGGCTCAAAGTGGAAAGAAACCATGAATGAGGAAATGTGAGCTCTCTAGAAAAAAATGCCACATGGGAGCTCGTGCCTTTACCTCATGGAAAGAAGACGGTAGGATGAATGTGGATCTACACTATGAAACTTAAAGCAAATGGATCCATTGAAAGATATAAAGCCAGATTGGTGGCCAAAAGGTATACACAAAAGTATGGGGTGGCCTACCAAGAGACCTTTGGCCCAGTAGCCAAGATTAACACCATTAGAGTTCTACTGTCTCTAGCAGCAAATCTAGATTGGGTACACCATTTCATTGTTAAAAATGCCTTCTTACATGGAGACTTGGAAGAAGAGTTATACATGAATTTACAGCCGGGATGTAATCTAGCTTCTGACAAGAAAGATTAAGTTTGCATGCTCAGAAAGTCATTATTTGGGTTAAAACAGTCTCCCAATGTGTGGTTTGGAAGATGTAAGACCCGTGAGCTTGAGGAAGCAAGAACGGTGAGCAATCTCACATCACTCGGGGAGGGAAAGGTGAAGTGCTTATATGTGTAGGCACTTCTCTTCCTAGCACGAGGCCTTTTGGGAGCTCACTAGCTTCGATTCCTTGGAACTCCGAAGTTAAGCGAGTTGGGGCTAGAGTAATCCTTGGATGGGTGACCCATTGAGAAGTTGCTCGTGAGTTCCCAGAAACAAAACCGTGAGGGCGGAGCCCAAAGCGGACAATATCGTGCTAGGAGAGTCGGGTCGTGACATAATGGTATCAGAGCTAGACCCTGACTGGAAGTGTGCCAGCGAGGACGCTGGGCCCCAAGGGGGGTGGATTGTAAGACCCATGAGCTTGAGGAAGCAAGAACGGTGAGCAATCCCACATTGCTCGGGGAGGGAAAGGTGAAGTACTTATATGTGTGGGCACTTCTCTTCATAGCACGAGGCCTTTTGGGAGCTCAATGACTTCGAATTCCTTGGAACTCCGAAGTTAAGCGAGTTAGGGCTAGAGCAATCCCAGGATGGGTAATCCATTGGGAAGTTGCTCGTGAGTTCCCAGAAACAAAACTGTGAGGGCGGGGCCCAAAGCGGACAATATCGTGCTAGGAGAGTCGGGTCGTGACAGAAGATAATTAAGTTTATGAAAAATTTTGGATACACTCAAAGTAATTCATACCACACCCTGTTCTTAAAGCATGATGGAGGAAAAATCATTGCATTAATTGTATATGTGGATGACATGGTCTTAACTAGAAACGACGAAAGAGAGAAACAAAAGCTACAAAAGTATTTGTCTTAGGAATTTGAGATGAAGGATCTATGTCCTCTAAAATACTTCCTCGAAATTGAAGTAGCAACTTCAAAGACTGGTGTTTTTATGTCTCAAGGGAAGTATGTGATGGATCTGCTGACTGAAACAGGAATGCTAAGATGTAAGCCTTCCAACACACCCATTTAAATGAATCACAAGTTATGTGAAGACATGGACCACTTGCCAACCAATAAGGAACAATACCAGCGCCTTGTTGGAAGGTTAATATACCTGGCACACACAAGACTAGATCTTGCATATGTTGTGAGTGTGGTTAGTCAATTTATGTATTCATCTAGTGTTTCTCATAAGAATGTAGTTGATCGGATCTTAAGGTACTTGAAGTCAGCCCCTAAGAAGGGATTATAATGTTCTCAAACAAAGGAAATCTCGAAGTTGTTAGATATATAGATACAGATTGGGCTGGATCCATTACAGATAAACTCTCTAGATCGGGTTTCTTTACATTCATCGGAGGTAACCTTGTTACTTGGCGGAGTAAAAAGCAAAATGTGGTTGCTCAGTCTACTGCAGAAGCAGAGTATCGAGGTATGGCCCAAGGAATTTGTGAATTATTGTGGATCAAAGGCCTCTTGACATAATTGGGTTTTAAATCGGAGAAAACTATGCAATTACATTGTGACAAGAAGTCAGCAATTGATATTGTTCACAATCCAATTCAACATTATCAAACAAAACATGTTGAGATGCATAGACATTTCATCAAAGAAAAAATTGTGAATAAGATCATATGCCTATCCTTTGTAAAATCACAAGATCAATTAAAGGATGTCTTGACAAAGGCTGTCTCTAAATGAGTGTTTCATGACTCACTTACCAAGTTGGGCATTGGTGACGTGTATGCACCAACTTGAGAAGGAGTGTTCACATGAGTTAACCTAAAAAAATTAAGGAGATTTATTTCTTAAGTTAATTAGGTGATTTATTTCCTTTCTTTTTTATAATTGACAATCCTTTTATAATTAAGAGATATTCTCCTATTTAATTCTTGTATCTATTTCCTTGTAAAGTACACTTGTAAACTCCTATATATTTTTCATTATGGAGAAGAATACAACTAACCAAAAGTATTCAAACCATATTCATATTTAAGCAGCTCCTGCATCAAACTCCCCTGGTTGGAATACTTCCTCGAATTCAAGCCTTTGATTAAGGAAAATCCAAATAGAATCTTCAATTTCTTCCTATTAATTCTAGATCTTTTAGCACCCAATTGAAACCTTCCTTCTCAAATAAAAATATATTTAGAATATTTCGTTATTCCTCGCTTCTTCGTACTCCCTCTAACAATGCAAATGTTTCTCTCTAGAACCTTTAACCCATTGACAAAATCAACCAGATTCTTGGCAACCTTCCAAAGTCAAAACATTAATGCTCATAAAATCAATAATATCTTCCGAAATTTTCCCGAGACAAATTTTCTCAATTTGGATTTCTTCACTGTTCTTATCAGTAAATTTCTTATCAAAATTGCTTTGAACGCCCAAACAATCTTCATTGCAATTTTCACAATTGCAAGGATCAAATATTGGAGGTAAATCTAATTTTAATAACTTTGACGAAGAACAAGATCCTTGCACGTGCTAAACAAAGTACTTAGAATTTAATCCAACTTATGTGACAAAAACAGAGAAGAGAATAGCTGGAGTCTTTTGGCATGCATACAAACAATTATTCAAAAGAACAAATACCTAAAGACTATCTAAGAGTGTCAAATTGAAGATTATCTAAAGGTTTTGCAACAAGACATTTAAGATCCAAATTTTCTAAAGCAACGGGTTCATAAACAACATTAGTGGAGGCAAACATACAATTATGATTTTCCTTTTTCCTCCAAACTAACTTTGTCTTAGTTGACGGCAAATAATGAAAAGAAGATAGTTTGCTTAAGTGTTTTACCTCTTTCATAAGATTTGAAATCTTTTGTTGGATACTTAATTTTCGACCGATGACATGAGAATTTGAACTAACAAATTCGTTTCGAAGCTTATTGCATCTTGGTCTTATGTGAAAAATTGAATGAATTTCTTGACTTCATGAGCGGCAAAAGGTTCAATAAGTGAAGAGGATTTACAAACTTGTTTTAGACACAGCGGAAGACTTATTACTTGGTTCAAATCCCAAGCCTCGTTTGTCACCATCTCTTCTTCCCATGCTAATTATCTTGTCAATTTTTTCTTCACCAATGGTTAAAGAAACAATCCTTTCCTTTGAAGTTTTAAGTTCAAGTTTAAGGGCTTAGTTGTCAGAAGTTAGAGATGCAATTAATTTATTCTGATCAGTCAACTTTTTCTGTAAAAACATTAATTATTTATTCATACCTGTACTTACCTTTTCAGAATTTGCTTCATAGGATTGAAATTCGTTAGCAATTCTGTTGTTTTCCAACTTTAACTCAGCAACAGATTTGACGAGCTAGACATTTTGTTTATTGAGTTTTTGTGAGGCAGCAACCAAGTCATCGTATTTCTTCGTGATAAACTCAATTTTCATATCTTCACCATCATCATCCTCACCATCATCATCCTCATGTGATTCATCCAAGCTAACTGTGGTTATGAATGCAACCATCTTTTCATCATTTCGAATTCCAATTCACTATCACCCCAAGTTGTATTCGATGCTTTATTCTTCCCATCCTTTTTCTTCTTCAAAGTGTTAGCACATTCAAAAGATATGTGACCATAACCTCCACATTCGAAGCATTTGACTTTTCCTTTTGAATTTTTATTGTCATTTGACTTGCCAGATTTAGAAACATCTGTATAATAAATATTAATTTCTAATTTTCTCAATATTCATACCTGAGTTTTTTCGTGAGTCTTGATCCTTAAAATTTGATTCTTAAGGAAACTCTTGAATTGTCTCAATGTAGCACGATCCATCCTACAATATTCCGGATCTCGCTAAGTGTGTCAAGCGACCGGCTCTGGTGCCAATTGAAATTACCTGTAGGATGACTAAAAATGCCTAGAGGGGGATGAATAGGCCAATTTAATATTATAATCAATAAACAAAAATTAAACTTCGGTAGCAGGATTGATATGGCTTTTCAATCCTGAAACGTGCTGAACATAAAATAAAGGAACACGCAGAGAATTATTTTACGTGGTAAAACCCCACCTCTGGGGAAAATCTCCTCAGTCCCACACAAATCCACTATAGAACGATGATTACAAGAACTATTCACACACTTATCCTAGACACATTCTAGATAATATTTACTAACTTCTTCGTAACTCAACTTCTGCCACGGGATGATCTTCAACACTCCTTATGTTGAACACAATACTGGTCACGATTGCTTCAAGCTAGCCGGAGGAAAACCGCCACCACGGTCTTGGTGCCCTCAACCGTATGAGTCACCGAACAATGCAAATGAATGCAATATGAATGATTAAAGTGTTTGATAAATCACCAAGTAAACATAATGGAACACTTGATGATTTATCTCAAATATATGCACAGCAACTTTCTTAGGAATTTTAGATGCTCAAACAAAATATGGGAAAGCTGTCTTTGTAAAAGAGATGCACACCAATGTTTTATACAAAACCCATTCTCCACTTTTCACGAGAAGAGCTCACAGCACCAATCAATTTCTTGCCATCCATTAATTTTGTACTCTTAGAATCTTATATGATTTTGTCAGCCCATGCAAACTTCCTATCATCAATATAAGATTTGATTCACTTAGGATTATAAGTGATTGACGCTAAACAGCCAATCTTTTAGGGAGAACAATATCTCCTAAAACAACTTAACTAGACCAATCAAGTAGGAGATGAGCAACGTGCAAGTCATAATAAGAAAAGATAATATTTTAATTTAAATCAAAATAAAGTCCAACTAGGAAAGTAATCTCAAGAGATAAAATCTAATCCTATTAAAAATAAGGCTAACATAAAAGTGCCTTTAGTGAAAATAACTCCAACTAGGAATCCTATAATGAATGCATGATTATGTCATGATTTACCTGAAATCAAGTTCCTCATATCGATCACGTCGTACTTGAAAATCCTTGAATGTGTTGCTCCAAAACTTCCAGTAAACGATGTTCACACAATAATTCCCAACTTATGCTAGAGTTTAGGAAATGCCAATATAATTTTCATACTAAAACAAAGTCATAGCCGTAATATTTTTAAAAATTAACCATCATTCAAGAACTGAGGAAATTTATAAATCTTTTTTTTTCTTTCTCGATTTCTCATTGCTCGTGTAGTATGTAGAGACCACAGACAACTCTACGGACAATGAGAAGCTAAATTTTCAGAATCTCATATTAAGCTTTCTCTTTAACTTCAATTATGGCTCAGATCGCTAAGTGGTCTCTCCGATGGCCAATCTTTGGGAATTTAGTTTTATCCCAAACGAATTAAACATGTGCCTTTTCATAATGCACTTTCGTTTCTATGCTTTGTTCTGTTTTCCTCTTAATTTCACGGCAATCAAATCGAGTGTTTTTTTCTAATGCGAAGTTTAGTAAATGTTGATGAACTCGAGTAAAGTTCAACAACCAAATGGACAATATTGTTTTCATTACTTTTTATGAATTTATTAACATATGCACAACAACTACTCATATATGTTGTAGTAGTTTTTCTTAGTTAGTTGATGTATATGTTTTGAATATAGTAGAGCAATAGCGGCGCAAAATATAGCATGAAGTTTGGGTTTTTGCCTCTTTAAAAGGTGGTGGCAAAGCTGTAATTTAGTTTGGGTTTTTAATAAAACTTGGGCTGGGCTTCAGTTGGTGGTAATATTTGTAATTTACACATGTTTTGAGTCTTGTTTTGTTTTTCAAAATGGATTTTGGGTTTTTCAATTAAATTTAGGCTTAATATCACAAAACATCCTCAAGGTTTACGAAACTATTAGATTGCATCCTTAAAATTTAAATTATTTAAAAATATATAAATTTTAAATAAACTTTGCACAAAAATATATAAATTTAAATTATTTAAATATATATAAATTTGTAACAAATCCACAAAACATCTCTTTTAATTTTATGAATTTTAAATTATTTAAAAATATATATTGTATTTTAAATACACGTGATACTATATTATTGGATATGTGGGCACCACATATATGCCACATCTGTCACATCCCGGGATCGCTCCGCCGTAGCACGATATTGTCCGCTTTGCGCTGGGGCCCTCACGGTTTTGTTTCTGGGAACTCACGAGCAACTTCCCAGTGGGTCACCCATCCTGGGATTGCTCTAAGCTACAACTCGCTTAACTTCGGAGTTCCCACAACTCCGAAGCCAGTGAGCTCCCAAAAGGCCTCGTGCTATTTGGAGGTGGGCATGTACATATAAGGCACATCACCCCCTCTCCGTTGGCCGATGTGGGATCTCACAACATCAACAAACTAATTAAGTTTTTAAAAAATAATTTAAAATTCATAAAATTTAAAAATGAGAAAACCATTTAGAGAAGGATTTTAAATTATTTTTTTAAAAACTTCATTAGTTTCTTAATGTGGCATATATGTGGAGCCCACATCTTCAAAAAATATAGTGTCATGTGTATTTAAAATACAAAATATATTTTTAAATAATTTAAAAAAGAAAACCAAAATTTTATGATTTTTAAATGAAAAAATAAAAAAAAATTTCGCAGCGACCATTTGTGATGGGTGCGTGAACCTTAGGATGTTTTGTGATAGATATATATGTCACGTCAGCAAACTAACAGAGTTATTAAGGATGCAATCTGATAGTTTCGTAAACCTTAGGGACGTTTTGTGATATTAAACCTTAAATTAATGGAGGATTAAGTTTTCTACTATTTCAGACGCCACAATTGGGCTAAAACTCAAGCTCCCTACATTTGGTTTTAATGATTAAATTTGAGGACTTTTCTCAAGAATAGTTTCCTAGTTAAATCTCACTTTTGTCCTCAATTTTGTAAATATCCAAAAATAAAACCTTAAATAGAGATGTAAAAGGGTGAATTTTAAGATTACATTGATTGATTTGAGAGTTTGAAGATAAAAATGAGTACTTTCAAAAAGTTCGAGTACCACTTCCATCTCCATCTTATGTTGATCAATGATTTGTCCATGTAATGTTCGCATTACGAAAATACTAAGACGTAAGTAACCCAAAACACCAAATAGGAACAACAGAAATGTGATCTGTTACATTTGTTTGTACATAATATTTTAATGTGCACATCTAGTTAAATTATTAAATTGGTATTACTGTAAAAGAGAACACAACGGTTTGATGAAGACATAATCTTAAATAATGTAGCGTGAACTGAAGGCTACAGTTATTCTTATTATTTAATGGTGACCTAACTGAGGTTGCTCTCAACACAACAAAAATTAAAGGTTTGAGGGAGGGAGAGAGATTCACAAATCTTAGCATAAAAACTGAAGTTAATTAAGAAATTTGGGATAATTACTTGTTATCCTTAACTGGATTTAAGAAACGGAACAAAGAAATTATCAAAAAAGATGGCAATTAACGGAACAACCACCAGAAAATAAACAAGGAGAGTGTGATCCTAAACCAGAGAGGAAATGAAAACATCTACTTGGATTTGGACTTGGAAATGAGTTCAAGAGCAGCAGACTGGGTTGGAAGAGCTGGAATTGCACCCTTCTGAGTAGTACAGATTGCTCCACAAGCATTTGCAAAAGACAGAGCCTCCTTCAATTTTGTTTCATCCTATTTAGTTAATTAAAGTTAAGGTTAGGCCAATTACAACCCAGAAATACAAGTTTAAAAAACAAGTCTAATTAATTTGGGACTGAACTTACCTCAAAGATGGACATATCTTTGGCCATGGAAAGCAAAAATGAGCCAACAAAAGCATCACCAGCACCAGTTGTGTCGACAGCTTTAACCGAGAAGCCAGTCACCTTTCCTTTAAATTTCTGTATTACATTTACATGCATGTATTATCAGGAAGCAAATTAAAGAAACAAATCAAAACAAGTACAACCCTGTACCCGCAGTATTAAGTACTCATGAGTCATCAAATTTGTTCACCGAATAGTTTGCTAAGGAAGATATACGTGCGAGCATCTTACAGTTATTAACTAGTACTCATGTTAAACGAAGTGGGCACACTGATTTAGTATATGTAGAAAAGGAAGAAAAAAAAAAGTGTATATACATATGTATAGAGATGTTGTGCAATGTGACCACAAGCACGCACCTTAGTGTAATATCTGCAGCCCTTCTCACCATCAGTGATGACAAGCAGTTTGAGGTTGTCATGCCATAGGGATAGAACCACATCTTCTTTTTCTGCATCTCCTTGCGTTAGGAATTGCACCTCGTCGTCGCTCACCTATATATATGCATGCAACAATCATTAATCACAATGATATCTATAATTAATCACCGAAGACGTATGTACCTACGCAATTACTATTAGAATTCTTTATCTAAGCATTAAATAGAATAATTGATTCAATAAAAAAGATTTGCAGCAAAGCGTAATTAAGAAGTCAAGAATACTATAAACCCTAATCCAATTTTGACATCCAATTAAACAGTCAGCTAAAATTGAGTGCCACCATGGACGATCTAATTAAGAAGGAAATCATAAAATTAAATAAAGAGTGGTTTTGGGGGGGATTGGATGCATATATCTAATTGATCAGGAAGAAGAGCAAGTAATTTGTATTTTATATTAATATACAAAAAAGAGAGAGTATAAATAATAAACCTTGATGAAATCAGCCTGATTCCATATGCTCTTGATCCCCTCCCTAGCAGCATCAGCAGAGGGCCAGAGAGGCAGCCTAACATTGGGATCATAGGAAAGCATAATACCGGCATCCTTAGCGGCTTTCATGGCTGCCATATGAGCCGATCTGCATGGCTCGGAGATGAGGCTAATGGATCCGTAGTGGAATATCTTAGCTTGCTTAATAAGAGGCATGTTTAGCTCTGAATCCTTTAGCAACATGTCAGCACTAGGGTTCCTGTAGAACATGAACTCCCTTTCACCGTCCTTCCTTAAGGTCACAAACGCCAACGCCGTTCTAGCATGCGTATCCACGCACACTCCCTCAGCGTTCACCCCATTCTTCTTCAATATGTTGATCAGCATGTGCCCGAACTCGTCATCTCCAACCTGCACATGCACAACTCCTTGATTACTAAGTAAAACTTATTACAATAAATTGATTTCTTAATCAAAACCAGCAAGCAATAGATCTATATCTAACCTTTCCAATGAAAGCCGATTTACCACCAAGCTTGGTGATGGCACAAGCCACATTGGCAGGTGCACCACCGGGGGCTTTGAGGAAGCCCGTGGACTCAGCCAGCGAAACTCCTGCAGTGTCGGGCACAAAGTCGATGAGCATCTCTCCAAAAGCTACAATCAATGGGCTCTCTGAATTCGCCATTCTCTTCTTCTTCTTCTTTGATTCTTCTCAACAAGATCTGTATAGATAAATATATTATTGATTCATTTGGTCATTGGCCAGCCCTCGCTTTATATAGAGATAACGTTTCTTTGGGAGGAAGATAGTGTTCACCGTAAAATTAGCAAATACTTACTATCCATATTACGATATACTTCCAACTGAAATTAGTTGTTGAAGATAAACTAGTAGTAATATGCATCATGTTACTACGTATAACTATATCAAACGGCTGATATTATTCAAAGATTGCTAAATTCATTATTGTCCCTCCGATCGCCATGACATATTATTATCAATAGTCGGTCTTAAAAGCATTCATTGTAACTTGCCGCATATTATTACTTGTTTTGGATTCTGCTTTGTATTCTTAAATTGAGATATGATTGTGACTCTAAATCTTATCTCATATAATGAAGAGAATCTGGGGTGATTTTTCAAACGATTTGTTACTTTATATCAAATCCACTCTTTCTGTTTCATTACACGATAAACTTTTAATTATCGTGCCTAATTCCTTGTTTGGCCTGATCTAGTTGAATATTATGACTAGGGGACACTATGGGATTGTATCTTCTATATAACTTTCAAATTGCGTTTGTTCCCCGTTCAAATTCAATTTCAGATCGTTTTATTCTGGGCAATTTCCTAGGGCTTTTCGGAAACAAAATAGAAGATTTACCACCAATAAAAACTCACTAATTGTGAAATCCTAGCACAGCATCAGGATCCTGATGATTGATCCATATATTTTCTTTTTTTGTTTTTCAAAGGAAACAATCAAAATGAGATCCGTCATCCTTGATCCTTGATGAGATAAGGCCCTAGGGCCCAAAGTAATACCCGAGGCAAGTCCTTTTATAGTAAGGGTCTTATCTAAGACCCTTAAATGAGGCCCTATCTCTTAATCATTGGATCAAGCTAACCAATCAAATTGATCCAAACGGTTAAGAGATAGAGCCTCATCTAAGAACCTTAGATAAGGTCCTCACTATAGAATTCTACTACCCAAGGCACTACTCACCTCTCCCTACCACTAGAGGGTCATATAATGTGAGCTTAAAATATTAATTAAACAAATGCCATTGCCAGCTGAACTAATCTTGTTACAATTGCATATACTTCAAATCTATTTGTTGAAACCGAAAATGGGTCAAAAGTAGGAGAAATTTTTCGGCATTCCCGGTACACCAGCCAACTGGTGTACCCGCCAATAAGAATGAGACACGTGGAATTATTTATTTATTGTTTAAAATTACAGTAAGTTGGATTCTTCCATTAAGACTAACTCTGTCTCTCAGTTAGACTTTTGCTCTTCCGATTTTTTATTTCTCAATTCTCTCTTCTATTTTCCAAAGTTATCAAAATCCTCCCCCTGTTAAAATTCAAAGCACAATCTGAACAAAAGAGAGAATTGAGGAAGATTGGGGTCGAAATGGTGTTTAGTATGACTCGAAAAGTCACCCTGGACGATGAAGTTGTAGCGCAGGTCTTCCGATCGCCATCAAGGTCATCTTCTTCCTCGGTTTCTAATAATTTCCATGTGGTATTGACCTGCACCTTTTTTTTGGTTTGGGGGTTATTCGATTTTGGGTTGTGTGGCTTTTTACTGCAATTGAGTTTTTATGGTTTATAGAGTAATTTTGCAATAGTCGTTTCTCTTAGTGTTTCTTTTTTGTGGGGCGTGGACAATCTGACGAAGCTCTTAGAGTTGCCCACCAGCTGCTTAATGAAATTCCTGATCAGAATATGAGGGTGGGCTTGGTATATATACAATCAGAATATACTGATGGTTTTTTGAATTTTGTGTAATTGGGTATTATATAACTCAAAAGTTGTTTCTGTAAGAGGATTCTCTTTCTATTTCTCTTTCCTTTTGTTTCCAGTTGCATGTTTTACATTCTATTGGAAAATTGTGACATCTAGAGTCCTTTCTCATGCATTATTTCATAGGGTAAAAACCAGATGCTTTGTACAAAGTAAAAGATCCTGAAGTACGACAATTCGTTGAATATGAATATGATTTGAGACCAGTAGATTATGGCTGGCAGGTAGATGACATAGGTCTTCTTTTAAGGCAGCCTCTTTTTGAGCTTCATCGAAGCAATAGTTCCTCTAGCAATGGATACTCGAATGGTTTTGGTTATGATTCCCAAAATGAATGGGGGTATCATCTTGTTGATGCCGAGTCAAATGGAATTGAACTCTTTGAGCACCATGACGATGAACATTGTGAAGATGTTGACATAAGTATTAAAAGGAAGAGAAGATAAGATGGTGGCATCTTTTTTAGACTTAGAATTGCAGATAAAGAGGGTTGGATTGTCTTTACTTTCTTTCCAAAGTTTATACGTGGATTATTTACTTGTAGAAATTAATGTACCATTGTAAATCCAACTGCTTTGCAGGTCGTATCCGGAACGTCTATTTCTCATTTGACATTGAGACCGATACAGCATTGATTTGTTGCTACCTGATTGGCAGCCAAGGCCAGGAATAGTGGAAACACCCCGATTTGCTAACCAAGGCTTCTGTCACAATTGTGCTTCCAATCATTCCTCTAGTGGTTCCATGATGGAGTTTCTTTAGAACTCTGAGACTATGTGAGAGTTGAAAATGGTTGTATTTCATTTTGTTTGGAGGCTACAAAAGTTTCTCAACTAAATTTTCAATGAAGATGTTTACTCTCTTGTAAGATTGTATTATAATTTCAGATATTATTATATGTCAAGTGTGTGTTTTTTATAGATGAAAGATCTGTTTCAATCGAGTCAAGAAAATTATAACAAGACTTTCCCTTTTGAATCCAGGCACTCGAAATTGTATGAATCACAAGAGTTTTCAATGAAAATTCTATTAGTGTTATGCACAAGACTTTAATCACATTACAAATATGATGAACCCGTACACCTGAGAGACTATACACCCAAAATGCTGGGACAAAACTATAAAAGAATCATATGTTGATTCTAACGTGACTTTTTACATAGTACTTTTTCCCTTCAACATCAACACCATAAACTAGAAATTCGTCTGCATAGTTTGCAAGAAAATCCAATATTTCCTCATCAAGATACACATCACTGAACTTCTACCATCTAACAATTGCATATTTGCCTTCCTGCAGATTAAAGTAAATGCACATTAAGGCCAACACGTAAAAGCCAGGAAGTGAGGCAATTGTCTCGTAAAATTGTTAGTCTATTCATATAACAGATCACAAAGAAGCCATATAAAAATTGCTCAAGAATCAAGTAAATAAATAAGTCTGCTTAGCCCTGAAACAAAAACATTAATACGAACAAAGGAGGTTTAATTTTTGGCTGGCTTCCTACCCTGTTTAAAGATATCATCATCTACAGAGATTAAAGTGAAACAAAGAACTCCCAAGGCACTCAACTTGCTTGACAATCTTATTTTGTGCAATAATACTGGGAAGCTTATACTTTTGCAGAAGTTAGCATTTATTTGATGTTAGTCCTTCCAAGCCTAATGATGCTAAGTTTTGTTTTCTTTTAAAAAAATCCACACTCATTTCCATCCACTTAGTAAACTTAAACTGTATTTGCACCAAAGCCAGTTGCATTTTATTGAAATTGAGAGAACAATCCAAAGAAACACTTTGCATAAATTATTAAGGGGATAATTACTAGAATGCTACTTCCAATCATTTTAATAAAAAATTGAATGAAAAATTTGAACACAACAACATAATCTACAAGAACAAGAAGGCAACCACAGACTCACCAGGATAGGCATGCAGAGCTTCAATGGCTGCAGCTTTACTCAAGGGGTCAGCTCCAAGCATGATCACATGGTCATCTTCTGCATATCTTTGCATACTCCGCCGCTGACTTATCTGACACAAAATTGTTAACAAGAGCAAACCCATCCTCCTTCGAATCAAAAAGACCCAACAATTTGTTTCACTTTCCCCTGAAACCAAATCAACATAACAAGTACAGAAAATCAACAAAACACAACCGGGCTAAGTACACACACATATAAGAAGATGATAAGACCAATAACCATACCACTACTGGAGCAAACCCCTAAGAACCCAAAACTAGTGCTCTCTCTAATCCCAAACCCAACACTTCCAAGCGCACCCAAAACCCTATCAACTCCAATCCCAAACCCAACACTTTGGGGAGAGAGTGAGGGTTGGGTGAGGGAAATGACTGGAAAAAAAAAAAAACCGGCGTCGTTTCAATATACAATAAACCCTAAACCCTAAACCCTAAACCCTAAATTATATATATATTTTTCTAAAAAAATAATAATGAATGAGAAAAATAAGCCGAAAATTGCTACGGACTCCTTATGAAATTGCCGTCTAAATTAGACTACTAAAAGTAGTAATTAATATATTTGAATTTATCACACCAATGGATGACACAAGCCATATGAATATGTTATGAAACTATTAGTGATGTTGTGATTTATCAATAACTTTTTTTTGTTTTGGTGTTCCTTTTTAATTTTTATGACTGAAATTACAATTTTTAATGCATTAGGGGAATAAAATATCTGAATGAGTGCATAGGAGTTTACGTTGTATTTTTTAAAATTTATTATGCATATTATGATTTACTTTGAATAAAAAATAGAATATAAAGACATGAAACCACGTCGTTAAAAATAAATAATCGCCGTGGTATATTGTTACAAATTCGTTATTTTTCTATATAACGCTGTTGTAACACATTTAGACGTCGGTTATATGGAAAAAAACAGACTGATGACATAGTTTACATCTGACAACATCTGTATTTAAGTAAAAGTGACATTGTTTTAATTTACAACGCCGGTTATATTTCAGAATTACTTATTGGTGACATTGTTTACCTCTTACAACGTCTGTATTTAAGTAAAAGAGACGTTATTTTAATTTACAACGTCGGTTATATTTCAGAATTTCTTATTGGTGACATTGTTTACCTTTTACCACGTCTGTATTTAAATAAAAGAGACGTTGATTTAATTTACAACGACGGTTTTATTTAATATTTCGTCATGTTTTTAGTTTAAAGATATTTGAGTTTTCCACCACTACAGACATCTATTTTTATATACACCGTCGTTTTTTGAGTATAAGACGACGGTATTCGAAATAATGTTGTCGTTGTAACTCTCATCATACGTCGGTTTTTTTAATTTTAATAATTTTCATAGTTTAAGTCATAATTTTATTTCTAAGCCAAAATAAGATGCAAATTATGCAAAAAATATGTACAAAAATTGTTTAATTTTAACGAAAATATGTGCATTATAAAAATATAGATAATAGGATTAATGTATACAAATAATTTGCTATATAATACAGAACTCAAATGTAGTTCAAATCATATATATAAACATATATAAAATCAGGATTTACAATCCTATAAGTAAAACCTATCAAGTACTGAAATCCAATCATGCACTGCAACCGAAATAGGTAAACAGCTTCCCAAACTTCCCCACTCTCACAACCACGTGCTCACAAGCACGACAAGCGAGGAACGATCCTCACTAAAATAAATATGAATACGAAGGTACTAACACACGCGTATAGGTATAGTATAACCATAACACAAATACAAGTACCAAGGGAAAACAATCCAACAGGGGATCATTTGATCGACACCGGCAGCCTCATCGAGACACCGTACCTGTGGTTGAGCCGTCCAAAGTGGGACTAAACTGACAGGACTATATGGTAAAAACTTACCAACCATAACTCCAAAATCTGTCCTAAGCGCGCAGACTACCCAATCAAGGGTCTACAATATACCCGTTAAGGTATGCACCGGATCGAACCATACCAAATCTAGGTAACCGTATTATATCAATCGCCATGCGATCATCGATGCTCGAGCAGGGGAGGTACAATACAAGGTGCTAAATGCACACACATCAATCGCCACGCGATCACCAAGATATATACATATATATATATATATATATACATAACCAATCACTATGTGCCCAACCCAAAACACCAACATCAGGACGCAAGCGTCCAAAACCCAATGACTAACATATATATCCAAAGTAGTCATAAGCATTGAAATCATAGATTCGTAATAAAACCATAATCAAATATACATTCAATCAACGTCAAAACGTATTAAAGTCTCAAGTAAAGAAACGTCAAATGGTATGAGAAACCCAATATATAAATATATCAAAATAGTTACATAAGGGACCTCACGTCCCGACACAGGGCATGCCAACCCAAAGGTATGTAATTAAAGTATAAAGAACTCATTTGTAAACACATGCTGTTAAGCCAAACGCATAATCCAAAATATGTGATTAAGATGTAAAATACGACTCTTACGAGTATAACCCAAAAGTATGCGTATAGATTTCCAAAGGTATAAATAAAGTATTATTTCACATATGTATATATATATATATATATAATATATATACATATCCCCAAGGTATAAAACCTATTATCCCAAAGGAATATAAATTATAGTTTCACCGTAGTATAGGATATAGTTTTCCAAGATATGAAGATATGATTTCTCATAGAATAGAATATATATAAATATATATATATTCCCAAAGGTATATAATATGACTCACAATATTAAGGTAGATAGGGATTTCCATAATTAAAATCATCATATAAATAGTAATACAATTTTCCAAGCTTACAAGTAGTTTAAATGTATAGATATATATATATAGGACACGAAAAACCACCAGATGTACCTACATCCTATTCAATACTCAAAAGTATACATGATCATAAAATATAATCATCAGGGCCGCATATAAAATACCGGAAACCCAAATCAAAATGCTAGTTCTTTTAGTATATTTCACCCAAAATCAAACAAGACTTAAACTATTAATAAATTCGAGATTTAAACCATTAAATCTCCTTTCATGCATTTCATGCAAAACATTCAAATCATGCTCATTTGAAAACAAAGTCCACTCACCGTTGGTCCTACGTTGCATAACCCTAAAAGGGTCCCACCTGCTGCGTGTCAAAGTACCTAAAGCGATAGATACGAGGATTGGATTAGTAATCGAATCGAAAAAGAACCTCAAACTCAAATCCTACCAAAACCCGACTTAACGTGCACGTACGTCCTACGAAGGATTTCAAGGTCAAACTACCTCTTATAACCAGTGGAGCCCACGACCTCTCAAAAGGATCAGGCCATTCCTAGAAGTCCAACAAAGTCAACTACGTGGCAAGGCGACCTCAGGAGAGCCTCGGTCAAACCTGGTCAAACCGACCCGAATGGGTCAAACCTGGCCCGTTGGTCCCATGACCTCCAAACTTAGATCCGAAAGTTCCTACAGGTTCAATACGACCTAAACAACGTGTCTTGAAAGTTTGGTCTCGATCAGACGGTCGGATCGCTCACGATCGCACGATCGGACGGTTAAGATTTAATTCAAGCTTCAAGTCTTTGATCCGGAGTATCCGGGACTCCGAATCACGATCCGTCAAATCCTATACGCTCCTAGAAATATGAGGAACCACATACGTGAAATCGAATTCGATCCAACGGTCCGAACACATCGAACCCATGAAACGCGCAATAGGCGTACGTTGGTTCGATAATCAAACGACGTCCGAATCAGAATCCGCGCACACGTACGTGTTCGTAGCGACACAAGGATCACATATGAACACAGACCCGCCACCACCCTGCCGCCACATGCGCCGGCAGCGCGTGGTGGGTGTCTTGATCAATTCCGGCCACCCGAAAATCATTGAATCTCACAACAAGGCTTATACCAAAATGTTCACCGTGATGAGGGGAGTCCAAAACCGTGGACACCCAGCCAAGAACCGGCCGGAATCTGACCCGAAATCCAATGTGAAATCCGGCCAAAACCTAACTCTAAGATCCGATAATCAAATGGCCAAATCTCATGAAACCAACTATGCATGAAGCTAGAGGAGGTTGAGGAGGTTCGATTTCATACCTGGATCTAGACCCGGCAATATCGTACGCGACACGAATTCGCAAAAAAAATTCAGTTTTCGGGTTCGTGTTATCGGGTTGTGTTGCTATCGTGTTGACCCGTTAGCCACACGATAAATTTTCGTGTCGTTTCGTGTTAATTCGCAAAAACACGAATCAACCCGTTAAGGAGGGGTATTTTTGTAATTTTATATTATAAAACATCCTTACCTTACTTACCAACCCTAGCTGTTTCTCTCTTCATTCTTCATTTTCAGCCGCCTCCTTCTTTCAGTTCACTCTCTCTCAAAACCTCATCTTCTTTTCTCTTCTTTCTTCTTGCGATGTTCTCTTTTCTTCTCTTCTCATATTCTCTTCTTCTTCCAACACGGGCTTCGTCATCTTAACCAACACGATCTTCTCTATTCTTGATTGAGAGAGTTCAATATTCATCTTCATGTAGATGATAGTGACTGTCAAGATTCTGTAACAACTAGATAATTTTAACACTAGGGTTTCGAGTGGAGACATATGATCCTCAAGCATATGAAATTTCTGGGTCAAAAGCAACCAAATGAAAGCAGAGATTAACTACACTTACAACTCATCACAGGGCTTGTATTATTTGCAGACAACATAACAAAAGAAGGAAGCTTTATCTGAATTAAGGTAATTAATTTATGGCAGGGCACATGGGAAGAGATTCTCATACTAATTTGTGTTAATGGCATTGGAAACTTAATTATCATTTTGATAGTTGATGTGATCTCATGACAATATAACGTTAATTAATTGGAAAAATCTTCCTGACATTCTTTACAAAATTATCAACATGATCGTCACTGATCTGTGTGATTATTAGTTTGCTGCTGAAATCTTTTCCAAAATTCTTTTTTAATATTGTAATGAACTAAAGCTGTTCCATGAAGCCATCCTAGCTAGATGATAAAACCAGACCTGCCAAGATTAGGCAACATACAAATTGCAGCTAGAAAACGAAAGTTAAATTCATGTTGTTTTTGGCATGTATAATGTATTGTTTGGAGATATTTTATTTTAAGATTTTAAATTTTATTTTTTAAAAAAATTTATTTTTCTTATCGTGTGAATCATGTCGTGTCGTATAATTCACGAATTGTAACGGGTCGTGTTCGTGTTGGGCATTTCCAACCCATTTTCTTATCATGTCGTGTCGTGTCAACCCGTTAAGAAAAGCGGGTTGACACGAACACGACACGAACACGAACACTGCCAACACGACACAAATGCCAGGTGTACCTGGATCGACGCCGGAGGTGGCCGGAGACTGCCGTGCAACGCCTTGAATTTTCGAAGAGAACCGGCTAGTTTTCTGTGTTTTCCGGCGAGGATCTGTGGCTGTAGCGTCAGAGCTGGCCAGGGGCTGGAACGCTCAGAAGTTGCGGTCCGTTTGGGACCGGTGCCGCCCCAGGTGGCGGCCGGATGCGATGGTGATGGCTCACAGTAGCCACCGGCTGTGACAAAACCGAAGGGAGAGGGGCGTGAGAGAGAGAGAGAGAGAGAGAGAGAGAGAGAGAGAGAGAGAGAGAGAGAGAGAGAGAGAGAGAGAGAGAGAGAGAGAGAGAGAGAAGTGGGCTGACTTGGCCCAATTAGAATTTTTGTGGGTTTTATCAAATTTTTAAATTATTAAAATATTCAATTTAATCGCTATAACTCCAAATCGAACGTGCCACCCGTCAACGAACTCGTTTCGACGTGCCGGACGCAATGGCGCAACTCATTTCGCCAAATTCATTCCCAAAATTATAGTTGACCAAAATGCCCATTTAATAATTAAATTCTCATTTAATTCCATTTTATTTATTTAAATCATATTTAATTCATATTTAATTAATTCCATTTTATTCATTTTCTTTTCTTTTATTTTTTGGTCAGGGATGTCACAACCTACCCACCTTATAAGAATTTCGCCCTCGAAATTCCACGACTACTTCGGTACGCCAACTCCGTACCTTCCAAGTTCAACCCCATGGTAACATCCCAACAAACCCGCACTTACACCTCTACGACAACCTACTTCCAAGGTTTACCAATTTAATTCTTTATATTTTAATATGAAAACCTCAACAAAATTTTCAAATATTAAGATTTCTCTTTAACTTATATGCACAACCACCGCCAGTTCGTGCACGCCACTAAGTGTTCTCAACAAGTGTGACTCTGAAATCTAACGAAACTCGTACAGGACAACAAAGAGAGGAATCATACCATAGACGACATCGGGTGTGACCTGTGCCTCCTGCTGAGTCATAGGAAACACTCGCGCCTAAGTCGTCGAACGCACTGGCTGACCCCTCGAATTCCTTCCGCCACTTCACGGAAGTCAACAGAACACCACTGCTAGTAGCAGTACCAACTAGCAGATGAGGCATCACCCCAACTATGCCTCCGACTACCTTGCACCTGCTAGGCCACCGATTCATGCATTGCTGCACTACTCCAAAAGAGATTAGGACGGTTCCCCTTGGTATGCCCAACTTGCTCACAAGCATAACCAGTTAGAACGCAACCTTGACCATGTCAACCACTCTGTACGGGATGGGAACAATCTCGCCCAAAGTGTCCAGCCTGACCGCATTTATGACAACTCATACAAGACGTTGCGAGCTCTCACAATGACCGAGATCCAATGACGACTACACAAATTTAAAATAAAGGTTAAACACTTATATACACTACCAAACAAATAAAATCTTGTTAAGGGAGACTAACCCTGGATTGTATGGCATTAAGAAAATCTGTTCCCCATCTGTCTTTTGAAGTTGATTGGCTAGCAAACGTGATCTTTGAGTTAATGCGCCAAAGTTAGCACTAACTTGAGAGGGGTCCACAAGGCCAACCATGTTCACCATATTTGCAGTTTTCAACATTTCAAATAGGCACCTAAAATATATGAATGAAATGATCTAATGACTTATAAATTTTCAAAGAAAAAGTAGAGTGTAAATGAAAATTTGATAAGGACAATTACCTCATATATACTACAACCACAGTGGCTCCAATTTCGTCCATGGCTCCAAACTGTGTAATATCTTCATGCAAGATGAAGGTTTCATGATCAAAACCAAAAACTTCCTTCTCAATTGTAAAGCTGATAATCTTGTCATGAACCTTTAACGTGCTCTCGGCATAATCACTAAGGGATCGTAGAGAAGATGGCAACTCTAGCTTTGAGTAATCTCATACTTGTTGTTCCTTCTCAGAAACGTCCAAGCACTTGTCTATCTGTTTAAGAAATATAGAAAGATATATAAGAGATGATGCAGAAAAAGTTGAAAAAAATTATTTAAACAAAACTAAAACGACGTGGTAAATAAATACAGGCGACGGTTCCTAAAAAAACTGCCATTGAAATAAATACACACGTCGATAACTACAAACCGTCATGAAATTTCAATTCGCACGACGGTTTATTCAAAAAAGCGACGTTTTATAGAATATACAAAGTCGGTAAATATAAAACGACGTTGTATGTATTTTATAACGTCTGTTTATAAACATAACGACGTCAATTACAATAACAAACTGAAAATTTCAATCGAACCAAAGATGTCGTAATTATAGAGAAAATCAATTGCAAAGAAAGAGAGAGAGAGAGAGAGAGAGAGAGAGAGTGGAAGTTAGCTTGGGAAACAAGTAAACCATATACAATGCCCTATATACCGTCGTGGAATTGCAATTCCAACGACGGTTTAGTTAAAAAAGAGACATGGTAAGAATTTTAAAACGTTGAAAAAAATTCTGTTTAAGAAATATAGAAAGATATATAAGAGAGGATGCAAAAAAAGTTGAAAAAAATTATTTAAACAAAACTAAAACGACGTGGTAAATATATACAGACGACGGTTCCTAAAAAAACTGCCGTTGAAATAAATACACACGTCGGTAACTACAAACCGTCGTGAAATTTCAATTCGCATGACGGTTTATTCAAAAAAGCGACGTGTTATATCGGTAAATATAAAACGACGTTGTATGTATTTTATAACGTCTGTTTATAAACATAACGACGTCTAATTACAATAACAAACTGAAAATTTCAATCACAACCAACATGCTGTAATTATAGAGAAAATCAATTGCAGAGAGAGAGAGAGAGAGAGAGAGAGAGAGAGAGAGAGAGAGAGAGAGTGGAAGTTAGCTTGGGAAACAAGTAAACCATATACAATGCCCTATATACCATCATGGAATTGCAATTCCAACGACGGTTTAGTTAAAAAAGAGACGTGGTAAGAATTTTAAAACGTCGTAAAATAGAAACCGTCGTGGTAATATGTTTATAACGGCCTTTTCATAAAAATAACGACGTCTTATCAAAATTAAAAAACAGAGTTACTCAAATTTCAGAGTAGTTACCATTTGTTCTTCTTGGTTTTCTTCAGCCTTGCCATTTTCAGCCTCAAAATTGAGGGCTCTCCCATCAAGTGCCCCAGAGCAGCTTGCTTTGTCCGACATTGGATTCTTGGGACTTTGATCTAGGCCTTCGATTGGAAAGGGGGTACTTATAGGTTTGAGCATGCTGGGATCAACATTGGGCAGTAATTGGCGCAGCTGATTCAGCATATTCTCCCTCTCAGCTGCTATTCTGGCCTCCATCTTCAATTGCTCTTCTCTAACGATATTTCTCACACTTTTCGTTAAGTGATCGGCAAACTTTACCCTCTGTTGTCTAGGTAAATTGAAGTATTGCCTAGTGGAAATCCCAGACCCTACAGCTCTAACTCTGCCTAGATGCTCTGGACCCAATGCCATGGTCAACACATCATTACTGCCAGAGACAGTAAGAGTGCCTTCACAGACTTGTTTTTGCAAATCATCCTAACAAAAACACACATTAAAGTAAAACAAAACAGGAAGTCAGATTCACATGGAAGTCAAATTATAATTTAAATGCAGTTGAATACAAATTTAAAACATAGTGAGTGAATTTAGAGGCTTACAATTATTTTTACTTTGTCTGCAACTTTTGGATCAGGGATGTTACCATGTTTGTCTTCTCTGGCTTTCTTCCATAAGGTAGATCGATCAATATCTACCCCGGGTATGGTTTCCTCCAATTGCTCCCCCAAACCAACATATCCTTTCCGAGACAACCGATGATTGTACTCGCATTTCTCCCTCCTCTTTGCTTGTTCAGTATGCACAACCTGAAATTCTGCAGATAACCTTGAAGCTACAAAGGCATCCCAGTGTGCTTTCTCTATGAATGAATATTGTGCAGAGGGTTCCTTTAACTTCTCCTTGTCATTGATGAATGGAAGGATATACTGCCTCGTTAATGTAGACTTGAAATCCTTCCATTTCTTGCCAACAGAAGAAATCACCATCTTCTTGCCCTACCACATAAGCCATGTCAATGGCTTCCCAAATCTGCTCTTTTAAATCTTCATTCACTTGTTTCCATTTAATGTTTGCAATTGGGATTCTGGAGCGAGCCAACACTCCAATGTAGGACTGCATCTCATTATGTGCAAGGCCACATGGTTGCCCCTTTTGTTATACTCAATAACTGGCTTGATTTTCTTATATTTTCTCTGCACAACACGGGGCATTGTGCTTATACCACGCCCTGACTTTGGCTTTTCAACAAACGTGGTAGTGCTGTCTGAACCTTTCTTAGCAGATGAAACAAACTTCATCTTCTTCGAGGACTGCGTTTTACTTCGTGCAACTTCAAGCCCCTTACCTTCATTTTTGTCCAAGCTCCCATCCTTTCTCTTCAAGCTAGCAGCCTTACTTTGCGATGGAGAAACCATGTTTACAGAAAGAAACTAAACCTGCAAGAGAAATTTTTTCAAACTTTAAAACAATGAACACTACGGTAATTTTAATTACGTAGTATTCAAGTTCAAACGACGCTATATAAAAACAACCGATGAAATTAGAACTTTTACACGACGGTGTATCATTACCATCGTGGTTTAACATTTCAAACGACGTATATAACCCTAAACCGTCGTCTAAGTAAGATGAAACACTAAATGCAGAGTATTTGTTCTAGACATTTTCATTCTTCGCATGTATATTTTATGGAATTGGAAAAATGATTTTGAAAATAAACAAATATAAAGATTGAAAAACCAAGTCGGTAACTGAAAATATTTTTGGAGATTTTCAAATAATAACATGACGGTTATTTTAAAAAATATGACATAGTATATCATTTCGACGACGCTAAAGAAACAATACCGACGTAATAAGTAAAATTTAAACTTCAAACGGCTAAAAAAACAGAGTATTTTTCCAGACTCTTCGTTCTTTTTGTATATATTGGAAAAAAGCAAAATGATTTTCAAGTGTAAAAACGTAAAAAGATTTTCAAAAAAAAAAAGTACAAATTTTAGGGGTTTGCTCCAAAATGATTTCCATCAACTCCAATCCCAAACCCAACACTTTGGGGAGAGAGTGAGGGTTGGGTGAGGAGTTGATGGGGTTTTGGGTGCGCTTGGAAGTGTTGGGTTTGGGATTAAAGAGAGCACTAGTTTTGGGTTCTTAGGGGTTTGCTCCAGTAGTGGTATGGTTATTGGTCTTCTCATCTTCTTATATGTGTGTGTACTTAGCCCGGTTGTGTTTTGTTGATTTTCTGTACTTGTTATGTTGATTTGGTTTCAAGGGAAAGTGAAACAAATTGTTGAGTCTATTTTATTAGGAGGATGGGTTTGCTCTTGTTACCAATTTTGTGTCAGATAAGTCAGCGGCGGAGTATGCAAAGATATGCAGAAGATGGCCATGTGATCATGCTTGGAGCTGACCCCTTGAGCAGAGCTGCAGCCATTGAAGCTCTGCATGCCTATCCTGGTGAGTCTGTGGTTGCCTTCTTGTTCTTGTAGATTATGTTGCTGTGTTCAAATTTTTCATTCAATTTTTTATTAAAATGATTGGAAGTAGCATTCTAGTAATTATCCCCTTAATAATTTATGCAAAGTGTTTCTTTGGATTGTTCTCTCAATTTCAATAAAATGCAACTGGCTCTGGTGCAAATACATTTTAAGTTTACTAAGTGGATGGAAATGAGTGTGGATTTTTTTAAAAGAAAACAAAACTTAGCATCATTAGGCTTGGAAGGACTAACATCAAATAAATGCTAACTTCTGCAAAAGTATAAGCTTCCCAGTATTATTGCACAAAATAAGATTGTCAAGCAAGTTGAGTGCCTTGGGAGTTTGCTGTTTCACTTTAATCTCTGTAGATGATGATATCTTTAAACAGGGTAGGAAGCCAGCCAAAAATTAAACCTCCTTTGTTCGTATTAATGTTTTTGTTTCAGGGCTAAGCAGACTTATTTATTTACTTGATTCTTGAGCAATTTTTATATGGCTTCTTTGTGATCTGTTATATGAATAGACTAACAATTTTCGGAGACAATTGCCTCACTTCCTGGGCTTTTACGTGTTGGCCTTAATGTGCATTTACTTTAATCTGCAGGAAGGCAAATATGCAATTGTTACAGATAGATGGTAGAAGTTCAGTGATGTGTATCTTAATGAGGAAAAATTGGATTTTCTTGCCAACTATGCAGACGAATTTCTAGTTTATGGTGTTGATGTTGAAGGGAAAAAGTACTATGTAAAAAGTCACGTTAGAATCAACATATGATTCTTTTATAGTTTTTTCCCAGCATTTTGGGTGTATAGTCTCTCAGGTGTACGGGTTCATCATATTTGTAATGTGATTAAAGTCTTGTGCATAACACTAATAGAATTTTCATTGAAAACTCTTGTGATTCATACAATTTCGAGTGCCTGGATTCAAAAGGGAAAGTCTTGTTATAATTTTCTTGACTCGATTGAAACAGATCTTTCATCTATAAAAAAACACACACTTGACATATAATAATATCTGAAATCATAATACAATCTTACAAGAGAGTAAACATCTTCATTGAAAATTTAGTTGAGAAACTTTTGTGCCTCCAAACAAAATGAAATACAACCATTTTCAACTCTCACATAGTCTCAGAGTTCTAAAGAAACTCCATCATGGAACCACTAGAGGAATGATTGGAAGCACAATTGTGACAGAAGCCTTGGTTAGCAAATCGGGGTGTTTCCACTATTCCTGGCCTTGGCTGCCAATCAGGTAGCAACAAATCAATGCTGTATCGGTCTCAATGTCAAATGAGAAATAGACGTTCCGGATACGACCTGCAAAGCAGTTGGATTTACAATGGTACATTAATTTCTACAAGTAAATAATCCACGTATAAACTTTGGAAAGAAAGTAAAGACAATCCAACCCTCTTTATCTGCAATTCTAAGTCTAAAAAAGATGCCACCATCTTATCTTCTCTTCCCTTTAATACTTATGTCAACATCTTCACAATGTTCGTCGTCATGGTGCTCAAAGAGTTCAATTCCATTTGACTTGGCATCAACAAGATGATACCCCCATTCATTTTGGGAATCATAACCAAAACCATTCGAGTATCCATTACTAGAGGAACTATTGCTTTGATGAAGCTCAAAAAGAGGCTGCCTTAAAAGAAGACCTATGTCATCTACCTGCCAACCATAATCTACTGGTCTCAAATCATATTCACATTCAACGATTTGGAGAAATTGGTAGTTCAAAAGCCCCCTTGCAGACAGCCTCAAAGATGCAGTTGCCAAGCATTTCTCAACGAATTGTCGTACTTCAGGATCTTTTACTTTGTACAAAGCATCTGGTTTTTTACCCTATGAAATAATGCATGAGAAAGGACTCTAGATGTCACAATTTTCCAATAGAAAGTAAAACATGCAACTGGAAACAAAAGTAAAGAGAATCCTCTTACAGAAACAACTTTCAAGTTATATAATACCCAATTACACAAAATTCAAAAAACCATCAGTATATTCTGATTGTCTATATACAAAGCCCACCCTCATATTCTAATCAGGAATTTCATCAAGCAGCTGGTGGGCAACTCTAAGAGCTTCGTCAGAGTGTCCACGCCCCACAAAAAAGAAACACTAAGAGAAACGACTATTGCAAAATTACTCTATAAACCATAAAAACTCAATTGCAGTAAAAAGCCACACAACCCAAAATCGAATAACCCCCAAACCAAAAAAAAGGTGCAGGTCAATACCACATGGAAATTATTAGAAACCGAGGAAGAAAATGACCTTGATGGCGATCGGAAGACCTGCGCTACAACTTCATCGTCCATGGTGACTTTTCGAGTCATACTGAACACCATTTCGACCCCAATCTTCCTCAATTCTCTCTTTTGTTCAGATTGTGCTTTGAATTTTAACAGGGGGAGGATTTTGATAACTTCGGAAAATAGAAGAGAGAATTGAGAAATAAAAAATCGGAAGAGCAAAAGTCTAACCGAGAGACGGAGTTAGTCTTAATGGAAGAATCCAACTTACTGTAATTTTAAACAATAAATAAATAATTCCACGTGTCTCATTCTTATTGGCGGGTACACCAGCTGACTGGTGTACCGGGAACGCCGAAAAATTTCTCCAAAAGTAGAGAGCCTTGTGATTTTCTCTTGTTTGGAGTGGGAATGGCCTAAAAAATTAATGTTTACATACCTAAAAGCACTCCAAGAGACAAAAGAGGTGGTCATTGGTCATTGAATGAGCACCAATATGCTGATGCATGCTCATCAACTGTCCAATGCCAAAGTTGGTGCTCATTCTAGAAAAACGGACATAGATTTTGGTATATATATGTAAACAAGTCCAAAAGCACATGCACATACTAGCTGCATATCGTTTACAAATCATTAACTAGGTTTACATGGTACATAACATGCATTTATATGTCCCATAGATTTATTGCAAAATGAGGCAAATGGAAAATATAGAATTAATTAATTCTAGCTGAAGTTATAGTGCTTGTCTACAGCCACTGACACGTCCCAAGTGCAGCTCATTCCCTTTGGAAATTCCACCAAGTCACCAGCACCAATCTCAACTGACTCATTTGACCCATCTGGGGTAACCTTCACTTTTCCTTCCAGCAGATAGCAAGTCTCTTTGTCACTGTATGTCCATGGAAATTTGCTTGGGGGGCAACTCCACCTGTTAACTCAGCGCATATGCATAATCCATGCATGCAGCACAACCATAATTAATATCATGTCCCAACAAAAAGAGAGAAGATATGAAGCTCAAAGCAACAAAGCATGAGTAAAATTACAAGAACTAAAAAGTAGTTGTTCTACTTACTAATTGATCTTTTCATTTTGCAAGTCACCATAAATCCTAAGAAATAAATTCTTTAAACTTTTCAAATTGCATTTCATCTTGTAATTGAAAAAGTAACAACTACATCAACAGAGAAACAAAGATGCAATTATTATTTTCCAACAGATGCAATCTTTTATGTGTCTCAACGGACAAGCAAGTTTACTCAACTCTTCCCAATACGACACCAGGAAATATATTAATTTGTTATTGCGAAAAAGGAAAATGAGAGAGAATAGAAGAGATATGTACTTGGGCCAATTTCTGACGCCCAGTTGGCTGAGCCTGGACTCGGGAGGATTCTTATCAACTTTGATACCCAATTTGTCAGTAGACATAGTCTCTGCTACTACTGTCAGCCTCACTGATGATGATCTTCTGCTCCTCCTTGTTGTTGGAGAAAATAAGGAGCGCTTGGGTTCGGTGTTTAATATACTAAAACTATTATTAACACGTAATGACGCCATATTGTATTATTGTCCCTCTCTCTCTCTCTCTCTCTCCCCCCTCGCCCTCTCGAAACTTCAAGCGGTACGTTTGCTTCAGATCAGAACCTTACTAGTTTTCTTTCTTTTTGTATTTTCTTTATAACTTTTCCTGGTGTCCACGTCTTAGCGATTTTCTTCCACATATGCCTTATCCTTTCTTTTGGCCTTAACGTATATATAATATACCTCATCTTTATTCACAATTTCATTTTTTTGTATAATGTCACATGTCCCCTCACATGATTACATGCATCCATCCACCTCTCAGAAGCACTAAGACTCGCCAAACACATTAATTCTTGTTCATTTGCTCGGATCAACAAGTGTTTTTGCATTGTTCTGACCAATCTAATCCTAGCTATTCAAGAAGAAGTTTGCAATAGATATTAATAAAATGTAGTTGGTATAAGCAGCCCTTGGACACCATGAACCAAATTGTGTCATTGAATCGAATAATCTTGTTATCCAATCTATATATATATGTAGTCATTTATGTTACTGATCATTCTTGGTGAGTTAGCATGATGCTTCATCAACTGTATAATAGGAAAGAAATTTAGGGCTGAAAGTCATGGCGGACTTCTTAAGCTAATGTTCACAATTACATTGTATGTTAAGGAGTGAAGCTGTCTTTTTGAAGTGATTTCCGTCATTTAATTAGTTAATTATAATCTCTCTTAGAGTGTTTTTGTCCTTGTTCTGTCTTTCATTTTCACTTGCGTTTGTGCTGAAACTTCAATTGATAAACATGTTCAATCAAATTTTGTCATTTTTTTGGGATCAAACTGAAATCACCTTCATTGATTGCTTAAAATGCATCCAACAATCAGAGAACTAGAGTAAATTAGTGGCCTCGTTAAAACTTTGCCATAAAAAACCTCTTGAAGGAGGAAAATCCAGTCAAGGAAAGAGTACCACACTCCTCTTTTGTCATTTAATTCAGCAATCTCAACTTAAATATTACAACGTGGGTTGAAATGAGTCTGTTAGTGTCTTGAGCCGAAGAAGCTGAAGCAACCCAAAGGAGCATGACTACGAATCAAGGCTTCACTGTTTGACGTGTTAATTGCCTCTAGCATGGAAACAACCTCCTCCATTTCAGGCCTTCTCTTGGGTTCTACATCCCAGCACTGTTTCATCACTTTGGCTAGAGAGCTTGGGCAATGCTTGGGTATCTCTGGCCTCAAATTCTAAAGCAACACAAAAGTACAAAAATAGTAAGTTTGGGGTCACTCAGACTACATTATAAAGCTGCATTTGAAAAAATAAAGAAAGAAAGATGGAAATATAAATTACATACTTTATAAACAACAGCTGAAGTCAATTCGGAGAATGTGATGTTAAGGTAGGGCATATCGCAGCAGTACATCTCCCACAAGCAAATGCCGAAGCTATAAACATCGCATTTTCTGTTGTAGGGTTTACTTTCTAAGACCTGCATCATCATCATCATATTATCCAATTAGAACATTTGGTATTGATCAGATTGCTGCAATTAAAATATAATTCAAAGTCTAGGGCAAGCCTTTAAAATCTAAGTAGAGAAAAAAGAAAGTGAATTAATTGATACCTCAGGGGCCATGTATCCAGGGTTTCCCGTGTAGCCTGTCATCTCTACTAAATTTGAAGCCTCAAGACGAGCAACTCCAAAGTCTGCTATCTTCACCCTACCATCCTTATCAAGAAGGACATTTTCCGTTTTCACGTCTCTATGAACAATGTTCTTGGAGTGCAAATAACTTAATCTGCATGCAAACACACATACATATATCATTAGTATACTTGCATATATAATATATATATTGAAAAACATATGTTAGAAACGTATGTATTATTACACTATTACTTAGGTCCAGGGAGAGAAATCAACAAAGATAAAAAATATATGTAGGAAAAGATAGATACCCTTTAGCAAGATCAACTGCCAGTCGTTTGACTGTCTTGAGAGGCAACTTCTTTGTCCAGTGTTGTATGAGGAAGGCTTTTAGGGTTCCTCCGGAAAGATACTCAGTAATAACAGAGGCAGAATCAGTATCCGTTGTGGCTCCAATACACTAATCACCAAAAAAATTAAAGAAAAATAATTAATAACAAATAAAGATAAAAATATTTGAGAGTAGACAGAAGAACGAAAAGCAAAAACAAATAACCATTGTCGTAGTACCTTAGTAATGTTAGGATGATCAAGCTTATGCCAAATAGAAACCTCTTGCCTAAAATCTTTCTTCAAAGAAGCTATTTCAGCTTTTGTTCGGCTGTCTTCTCTCCACTCCAACACTTTGACTGTATAATCAAGGAAAAAATAAAAGATACACCGTCAGTGAAGTTTGAGAAAATTATGTACACATATATATACACATGAATTTGTGCATGTAAACATATTTAAAATTACCATACCTGCAACTTCTTGGCCATCGTAGATGCCTTTATGGACAGAACCGAAGCCTCCACGGGCAAAAACTTGTTTCACGACAAGTTTCTCTCGAATGATTTTCCATTCTTGAGGAACTTCTTTGGCCGCCACGGCTCTCACGTTGATGACTTTGCTTTCTTCGTCATGCAACTCTTTCTTCTTCTTCATAGAGCGCAGGTGGAGATTCTCCAACTGCTCGTCCAAACTTTTCACGTCAATCTTGGTTGCCTATGCCATTTCTTTAGTATGAGATAAGTTGATGAGAGTTTTGAGTTTGTGGTGTGGTGTGGTGTGGTGTGGTTGGGTATATATTTTAGGTATGAGTGTTAACTTGAATGACTGCATACATAAAGAATACAAACTGATGCATACCTGGATTGGCCATAGGAATGATCTGTGTAGCTGAGAATTAGTCTGACTTTGAATAGAAACCTTCCACTCACTCCGATCCCTTGTTCACAGTAATTTCTAGATGGGTTATATTGCTCTGTATGTGATGATTTGATCGGATGAGCAGGGGCTCTATTTATATGCATTGGCTAGAGAGTTTTGCCCATCAAGAAACTCTCTAGCACTTAGAATTGCATTAGCTTTAGGTCTCCCAATCCACAATGAAGTAGGATATCTTCTAGCTCTAATTATTTACTTAAAACACTACTCCTTATTAGAGCAGCAGATCTGATCGTTTCATAAATCCTAATCCATATCAAACTCTACATCTTTAATTTGATCATTAGACCACCTTAGTGAGTTAAGACACAAACGTGTCTTACATTCTCCCACTTGGTCTTATGATCTTTGAGAGTCTAACACAGATTACCTTCAGTACTATGGAGTATAAACAATCATTTATCCTACACAGGCTACTGTCAATTAAGAAAGATAAAATGGAACTATCAAGACACATCAAGCAGTATAGCTTAAGGCCTTTATAATCACACATCAAAGCTCTCTTAATCACATGTAGCTGCCGTCAAGATTGGAGCTCTCGAATGACCAAGACATAACTGAATGTGTTAATAAAATCATGCTCATTCATATGCCCTCTTTAAGAGATTACTAAGATCTCAGTTAACAAAAACTTTCGTGAATTTTGGTCTTGCAGTACTTGAATAGCTAGCTAGAACTGCATAAGAACAAGCTACTTGATTCACTCACAAATAATACCAATCATTCAAAACAACTATACAGCAATATTAAAACTGAAAATGCTTCATTAAATAGTTGAGAAAATTGGCAATTAAAGTCTGTAAGAACATCTTAACACAGCACAAGAAAACTGGAAACAATTTGGAAATCATGACTACAACTCTTTAAATGCGTTTTTGGAAGGGCAAACGACCTTAAAAGCCTAAAAAACACCATATGTCACAGCAAAGCTGTGAGTTGTACTTGAGGCGACATTCCCTTTCCGAAAAGGTATCATGCACCCCAATCGGAGCTCGGACGACAAAACTATAAATTCCCACTGCGTCCCTTTTTTTCCTTCTTTCAATCCACTTAGCCAATTGTTCTAGATAACAACTGAACTAGCAAACAGCGAAACTCCCACTAATCAATCATTTCTAAACTAGGTAACAATCCCATGCTCTTGACATGTCCATGAAAAACAAGATGGTGCAAAGCTTTATTCAAAGGGTCTCGCTATCATGGAATGAGTGTCGGTATGTTCAACCACAATCTCTCCCGACTTAACCTTCTCTCTAACCATGTAATACTTGAAGTTAAGATGCCTATTACCTGAAGATCTCTTGTTGCTCTTAGTAAAGAAAACTGTTGCGTATTGTCATTCCGCATCAAGATAGGCCTTTCAATCGAATCCACCACACTCGGACTCTTGATGAGATTTCTGAGCCATATAGCTCGCGAAGTCGCTTCATAACAAGCAATGTATTCTGCTTGCATTGTAGAAGTTGCAGTGATAGATTGCTTGACACTTTTCCAAGAAACAGCACCTCCTCCAAACAAGAAAACAAACCACGAAGTGGATTTATTCGTGTCCACGCATCCTCCCAAGTCGACATCAAGATATCCAACCAATTCTAAATTTTGAGTCCTCCTGTACACCAACTTGTAATCCTTTGTTCTTTGTAAATATCTCAATACTTTCTTTCCAGCTATCCAGTGTGCTTGTCCAGGGTTCGACTGAAATCTCCCCAAAACACTAATAGGAAAAGCAATGTCTGGCCTTGTGCAGACTTGTGCATACATGAGGCTGCCCACCAAAGAAGCATAAGGCTTGTCTCGCATGTCTTGCCTCTCAATGTCATTCTGTGGAGCCTGACTTTGACTTAGTTTGTCTCCTTTTGTCATAGGCACACTCCCACCTGCACAATCTGCCATATTAAATCTCTTGAGTACTTTCTCTATGTACCCTCTCTGTGAAAGTCCTAATGCACCTCTCTCCCTGTCCCTTATGATCTCAATGCCAAGAACATAAGTAGCCTCTCCCAGTTGGTCATATCAAACGATTTTTGCAAGAAAACTTTGGTGTCATGTAAAAGAGTAAGGCTGCTACTTGCAATAAGAATGTCATCAACATATAAAACCAGGAACATGAAATGTCTCCCACTCGATTTTAATGTAAATGCACTCATCAACAGTGTTTCGGTGAATCCATAGGATCTAATGACTTCATCAAACTTGAGATACCATTGCCTGGATGCTTGCTTTAGACCATAGATTGACTTCTTGAGTTTGCAAACAAGATTTTCTCTCCCTTCTTGAATGAATCCCTCATGTTGCTTCATGTAAATCTCTTCATAGAGTTCTCCATTCAAGAATGCAGTCTTGACATCCATTTGATGAAGTGATAGATCAAAGTGTGCCACAAGTGCCATAATGATTCGAAAAGAGTCTTTTGTGGACACTGGAGAAAAAGTTTCAGTAAAATCTATCCCTTCTTGCTGAGTGAAGCCCTTAGCAACTAACCTTGCTTTGTGTTTCTCTATAATGCCTCTTGAGTCTCTCTTTGTTTTGTACACCCACTTGCAACCAATGGGCCTACATCCTTGAGGCAATGCCACCAATTCCCACACTCCATTTTTCTGCATAGACTCCAACTCTGCCTTCATAGCTGCAAGCCACTCTTCATTCTTAACACTGTCCATAGCTTGCTTAAAGGTGCATGGATCCTCTTGTTGACTCATGTCATGCTCAGACTCTTGCAAATATATGACATAGTCAGCTGGGATTGCAGGCCTTCTAGATCTTTGTGACCTTCTTGGTTCCACATGTTCTTGTGCTTGCTGCAGCTCTTGAGTTTGTGCTGGATTTTCAGGTTCATGGTGCAGTGGTGTTGCAGTGTCGAGTGCTTCTGGTATTGACTGTTCAGCTTGCATTTCTTGTGTTATGCTTTGAAAAATATCAGTTGGCAAGGTTGTGAAGTCCTCCTTATTCCTTCTATCTGTAGTCTCTATTACTTCTTCAAAATCAAGATCTCTTTCTTTTGTAACTTCTCCATCAGTCTCTATAAAAACTGCTCTCCCAGTTTCAACAAACCTTGTGGTGTGACCTGGACTATAGAACCTATACCCTTTGGTCCTCTCTGGATAACCTACGAAATAGCAACTGGTTGTCTTAGAATCCAACTTCTTTTCCATAGGATTATAGAGTTTGGCTTCAGCTTTGCATCCCCAAACCTTTAAGTGATTAAGACTCGGTTTTCTTTTGTTCCACAGCTCATAAGGTATCTGATCTACACTCTTGGTTGGTACCCTATTTAAGACATAATTAGCTGTTTTAAGAGCCTCTCCCCATAGAAAAATAGGCAAGTTTGTACAGCACATCATACTCCTCACCATGTCCTTAAGAGTTCGATTCCTTCTCTCTGAAACTCCATTTTGTTGTGGAGTTCCAGGATTAGTGTACTGTGCAACTATGCCTTCTTGCTGCAGAAATTTGGGAAAGGGTCCAGGGTTTCTAGCCTCATCAAAACGTCCATAGAACTCACCACCTCTATCTGATCTTACCACCTTAATTTTCAGATTGAGTTGGTTTTCAACTTCTGATTTAAATATTTTAAAGGTTTCTAAGGCACTAGATTTTTCAGTTATTAGATACACATAGCCAAACCTTGAATAGTCATCCGTAAAAGTTATGAAATATCTAAAACCATCATGAGTTGGATTAGGAAAAGGGCCACATATGTCGGTGTGTATCAATTCCAAAAGATTTGAACTCCTTATTGCTCCTTTCTTCCTTAAGTTCGTGAGTTTTCCTTTTACACAGTTTATGCAAACATCTTCTAAAGCATTTAAATCCAAGGGAGGCAAGATTGATTGTTTGCATAAAGTGTTTATCCTTTCTTTTGAAATATGACAGAGCCTTTTATGCCATAGGTTTGGTGAATCAGTTTTAGTAGTGTTATGCTGAATAATTGCAGTGTTCATAACCAAGTTAGATTCCTTGAGATTAAAACGAAACATGCCATCCACAAGAGTTCCATAACCAACTGAAATTTTATTCCTTGAAATAGAAAAACCAGAAACATTGAGATTGACTTCATACTGAGCTTTAATAAGCTTAGAAACTGAAACTAAGTTCTTTCTCATGGAAGGAACATAAACTACATCTACTAAATCCAAAAAACCAGACTCTAACTCGATTCTAACTAATCCAATGAACTCCACTGCAACTTGGACTCCATTGCCAACGAATACCTTCACTTCATCCTTGCTTGGTGCCCTCTTGGTTATGAACCCCTGCAAAGTATTAGAAACATGAATTGTAGCACCACTGTCAAGCCACCAAGTGTTATGCGAAAAATCCACATGGTTTGATTCAAAACAAACTGAAATGTTATGAATATTACCTTCTTTCTTGGCTCTCTTTTCCAACCATCTCTTATACCTGCGGCAAGCTCTCTTCATGTGACCAATCTTCTTGCAAAAATAGCACTTAATCCCAGCAATTCCATTTTCCTTTGCCCCTTCACTGCCTTTAGGTTTTCCAGCTGCATTGTCACCTTTTCCTTTAGCCTTCTTTCCCTCTTTTGGTTTTCCAGCAGCAGAAACCATGTTTATGTGTGCCTTTTCCTTCTTAATTGCTTGTTCTTCTTGCACAGCTATTGCAATGAGTTCATCCAACGACCAAGTCTCTTTCTGTGCCACATATGTGCTCTTGAGTCGCTTGAAATCCACAGCAATGAATTCAAAGCAAAGTGCACGAGCATATTGTCATCCATACTTATATTGAATGTCCCGAGCTTCATCCCTATGTTGATCACCTTCAGTATGTGCATCCTTACACATTCATCTCCTGCATATTTCAACTCAATGAGTTGATTCATCAATGAACCGATCTCACCTTTTCAGATTCTTTGTACTTGAGTGCAATCGACTCAAGAAAGTCCTTAGCATTGTCCTTCACTTCAATTCCTCCCCTCACCGATGGTGACATCGATTTCAGCATAATGAGTATGGCCATCCTATTAGCCTTCTTCCATTTTGCATAATAGGATTTTTCTTCTGCAGGTGACTCCAAAGGAACTGGCTGGAGCTTCGTCTCTTAAGGCCATATCATAGTCTAGGAAGCCTAGGGCTATTTCTAAATCTCCTTTCCATTTCTGGAAATTGGTACCGATCAAGGTTTCAATGGAACTCAAATTCATAGCAGGAAAGTCGAGAATTTTAACAGACAGAAAATAAGTACACAAAACAACAATCGTCCCCATAATAATCGTACATTATTGATTAACAATCGTAGGCGTAAAATCAAACATGTTTTAGTGATCACCAAGTTTTATCACACATGAATTTCCTGCATGAATAATCTCCTCACATCTGTGGATAGAAAGGAGATTTCATTAATCCATGTGTAATATCCCTTGCATCACGCCACCATAAACTCCCATAGAATCAAACACCAACATCTGTGGACGTAAGGTGCTTTAAAGCTGCAGGAGTTTATAGTGCAAATCTGGCCAAAACACTTTGAATGCATGAGTCTTTAATTGATCAAACCGCTGTGGCTTGTCCGATCAATACAAGAGCTCACGAAACTGGCCAAAAGAATTTCAATACAGCATTTGAATAAAATACAATCTGAGCATGCATTTGAATAAAATACAATCTGAATTTCAATACAGCATGCGTTTGAATATATTGGATCATTATTCCTTTTCTACATGGTCTAATTACTATTCTTTGCACAGCTTTTATACACAGATCCCTTTTGGTATTTAATTAC
The DNA here is from genome assembly GCA_024362665.1 of Prunus padus. Taxonomy (NCBI): domain Eukaryota; kingdom Viridiplantae; phylum Streptophyta; class Magnoliopsida; order Rosales; family Rosaceae; genus Prunus; species Prunus padus. The sequence goes on from JANFAM010000006.1 coordinate 160,869, forward strand.
TTTTAGATTCTAGATTATGCAGACATGCTTTGATACCACATGTTAACTTGAATGACTGCATACATAAAGAATACAAACTGATGCATACCTGGATTGGCCATAGGAATGATCTGTGTAGCTGAGAATTAGTCGACTTTGAATAGAAACCTTCCACTCACTCCGATCCCTTGTTCACAGTAATTTCTAGATGGGGTATATTGCTCGTATGTGATGATTTGATCGGATGAGCAGGGGCTCTATTTATATGCATTGGCTAGAGAGTTTTGCCCATCAAGAAACTCTCTAGCACTTAGAATTGCATTAGCTTTAGGTCTCCCAATCCACAATGAAGTAGGATATCTTCTAGCTCTAATTATTTACTTAAAACACTACTCCTTATTAGAGCAGCAGATCTGATCGTTTCATAACTCCTAATCCATATCAAACTCTACATCTTTAATTTGATCATTAGACCACCTTAGTGAGTTAAGACACAAACGTGTCTTACAATGAGAGTTAGGAGGTTTGAGTTGTAATATAGAGTCGAACCACGAGGCCTTTTCCCTTTCTAATATGGTATGGTAATCCATGTACAAATGGAACACTACCTTCATTTACCTAGCATTAGAAGTTTAGAACTATTTATTTATATAGTAAATTTAGTTTTTCCCCTTGAAATTAATTTTTCCTTACATCCAGCCCATCATCTTATTTTTCTATAAATAAAACCCAATTTTTTTAGTTAAAAGCCCATGACTAGGATACAACTAAGCAACTTACCTAATTAAGCTCAAATTTTGATTTATTACACCTTTTGGATTCCAAAAGTACCCTTAATTACCATTTGCGTTGAATTTAGAAACATTTCTCTCCATGAAATCTGGTTGTAATTGATGTAGGTACTAATTTGGAAAGTTTTTTAATTTTAATATTAAACTTCATATTTAAAGTGTCAATAGATGGATTTAATGAAAACAATATGTTTGTTATTTTCTTTTTAAGAATTTTACGTGATTTAAGAAAATAATCTACTTACCTTTTATGAATAATAGTCATGAACATACTAATGGTTTTCATTTTTATTTTTCTGAACATACTAATACCGTGAGCATATCTTGTTGTCTTGAAAATATAATATACCTATTATTTAATTTTTATGAACAAAAAATTACTTTATTATCTTATGTATAAAAGAATATACCTATTATTTAATGTACCTAGGATGTTTTTGTGAATAACGTACTTATTATCTTTTATGGATAATATACCTATTAATTTTATCTATAAAATAATAGGTATACTATTTTTTTTATTGAACCTTTAAAAAAAAAATAATGTACCTATTATGTGATTGATTTAAATAGAAAATTTATTTATTTTCCTTTTCTTTTATGAAGGATAATATACCTATTAATTTTTTCAATGTACCTATTATTTTTATAAATAATAATATACCTATTATCTTTTATGGACAATAATTTACCTATTATCTTTTATCATTAATAATTTATCTATTATCTTCTCCTATGAGTAATGAAATGTTAACGTACTTATTTTTTAAGTACATAATATCATCTAATTAATGTACGTACTTATTATTTTTTTCTATGACATTGTAGCTATTATAATATATTATACATATATATATATATATAATTGAAGGATATTAGGTAAATATATATAATTGGTAGATATTAAAAAAAAAATCATATATCCAAGCTATAGGAGGTTAGGAGGGAGTATTTGAACTAATTTGATTGTAGTCCATTATTACATGAGTGCAAACATAAATGTGCTGAGAGGTATTATTTAGTTGCGTTAAATTAGGGGATGAAAAATAGTCAACCACCAAATAAAGATCTAGTGGCATGATTTGTAAATAACTCAACTTACATGGACACATTGTCATCCAATTTTAAAAATGGGTTTTACTTAAACATTGTATTATTGGTGGGTTATCGTCTATGATTTTTGAGTTATAAGGGTCTATCTTAGTATGACCCTTATTTATACATACCCCAAAATATCAAAATGGACCTTTATATTACGTTGTCTTTTCGACTAGATCCCTACAACTAAGCCATTTATCACATTTTTCGACAACAACAACAACAAAAAAAAAAGAAGCCATTTATCACCTTTGTGTAGACCCGGCAATATCGTACACGACCCGATAACACGACACGAATTCGCAAAAAAATTTCAGTTTTCGGGTTCGTGTTATCGGGTCGTGTTGCTATCATGTTGACCCGTTAGCCACACGAATTGTTATCGTGTCGTTTCGTGTTAATTCGCGAAAACAAGAATCAACCCGTTAAGTGGGGGTATTTTTGTAATTTTATATTCTAACCTTACTTACCAACCCTAGCTATCTGTCTTCATTCTTCATCATTTTCAGCCGCCAGCCTCCTTCCTTCAGTTCACTCTCTCTCTCAAAACCTCATCTTCTTTTCTCTTCTTCTTGCGATCTTCTTTTTCCTTCTCCTCTCATCTTCTCTTCTTGTTCCAACACGGGCTTCCTCATCTTCTCTTCAAGTATGGCAACAATGGGCTCGCGTGGCTTCTCAGGTAACTAACTACAATGAGTTTTCGTTTTTCATGATAATAATTTCCTCATTTCATTTATGGAAACAGAGTTCATTTGGCTTATTCCCCTGCTTTTGAAGAAGAAGAAAAAAACTGCAATGGCGTTTGCTTTAATTTTCTGTTGTGAAACAGAAACTTCTCCTTGACCACAAAGCATCTAATCTGACTCTTTGTGCTCTTTTTTGTATAGTGTAAGTGTAAGTAAAACCCACAATCAAATTTAGAAAGCTACATGCAGATCTAATTTATTTTGGCTTAATGTTATGTATAATGGTTTACGTTTATGAAAATGGAGCAGGGATGTACATGGCTTATTCATACTGCTTGTTTTTGTGTTTTATGCAAAGCATAAATGTTAAATGGTCCTGATGAGGAACGCAGCAGCGGCAGAGCCAATTCTAATGTGGCTAAGCAGCCTAAGAGGTATTGTAAATTGTAGTAATAAATCTGGTATAAGTTTGTTGATGAATTGATTGTTTTGGTTTGCTGGGTTTGTGATTTTGTGTGAATTATGAAAAGGGGTTTGTGAATTCTTATGTGGTTTTAAGACTAGGCAATATAAGAGGGTGAAATATATGAAACTGCTTGGACTTGTTTATGTAGCTATCCTTTTGGGCCATTTGACTGAAAAAAGTGCGCCCTTTGGAATAGAGATAATGGCATTGCTTTCATGTTTCGCTTTTGTTACTGGTTGAAGACGACGGTGGGCTACCTTTATAGGTTTTCTTGCACAAATGAGTGAAATAAGCTAGTTGGGTGTGTGTGATTAGTGATTATTGGTTTTCTTCACCCAAACAAAACATCTTTATGGAGTGGCAGATATTTCTATTGGCTGATACACGCCTGGCAGCACTGGATTTACAAACAACCTGAAATCCAAATCGATGCCAAATGTAAAATGTAAAATGCAAGTTTTAACTGATAGGTTATTGATATTTGACCAAGTGTGCTGAATAAATAAGCTGAGCTGCTTCTTTCTGTCGTTAGGTAGCAACGCAGATTGCTGAGGAATTGGCAAGAGCTTGCCGTCTTGGGGTGGAGGTGTTTCCTGAACTTGCATTTCTTTTTTAACAATAGTTTTTACTTCCAATCCTTCATAATATTTGTGTTTTTTCTCCTAACTGAAATTTTTTGAATCTATTCTTTGTAAACTAATCATAGTTTTCTATGTGTTTTTTCTTGCAGGAAAATTGCAAGTGAAATGTTGAAGTTTGGATCATGTTCATGGATGGATGCTATGCTATGCTACTTCATACATACTTGTTATTTTTCCTTTTTGTTATCTCAAGTTTGGTGTAAATTATTAATACATTTTTAGCTTTTCTTTGGAATTTTTTGGGCATGTATAGTGTATTGTTTGGAGATATTTTTGTTATCTCAAGTTTGGTGTAAAGGTTTAATACATTTTTAGCTTTTTTTTTGAATTATTTTGGGCATGTATAGTGTATTGTTTTTAGATATTTTATTTTAAGATTTAAAATTTTATTTTTAAAAATTGTTTATTTTTCTTATCGTGTGAATCGTGTCGTGTCGTGTTATTCGCGAATTGAAATGGGTCGTGTTCGTGGTGGGCATTCTCAACCCGTTTTCTTATCGTGTCGTGTCAACCCGTTAAGAAAAGCGGGTTGACACGAACACGACACGAATGCCAGGTCTACCTTTGTGTTCGACCCACCAATGATGCGGTACAAAAGTAAAATTTATTTCTTAAGAAGATAATCAAGCCCTAAATTTATAAAATTAAATAGATTAAGCACCAAATGGTGTGGTATCTTTTTTTCATATAAAAATTAAAAAAAATAAAAATACGTAGATATACATCTTATTTTGTTAAAAGGAAAAAAAATATTGGAACCATACAACTCACGACATCTGTTGCACCCTTGGCCTAAGGCTTAAGCTTCGCTTCTCACATATGAGTAAGCTAGTTGTATTTGTCACCGAATACGAATACAGGGGAAAACTCATAATCTTGGAAACCCTAATTCCTACTTTCACCAATAAAAACTCATGTTGACCCTATATATATATATTTATTTCTTTGAGGGACACCGTTTAGGGTCCCTTACGAATATTTTTTCAACAATCCAATTCCAAACCATCTATTTTTCAAGTCTTCATTTATAGATCATTCTTGCAAAAAATCATGCAAATTGAAAATCATAAGGCATCTAGTTGGGATCAACAAAATAGACGAACACGGTGCTTCAAGAAAATGCTATAATAACAACTATCTAATTGAGTGGCCAAATAGTTTCATATTCAAGTGATTTTTTTTTAGAGATGATCTTTGAGGGAATATCTAAAAACTAGACGGTTCAGATCATTATAATTCAATGCATTGTGGGCCCTACAAGCATGTCCCTCAAATAAGCTTATTCGAGAAATACATCAACTGAAACTCTCTAATAATAGTTTGAACAAACAATTATACCTTGTAGTCATCTAAACCCTTAAATTTCGAAGCACATCATTCAAATGGAATCTTAGATTACATTGAGTTTTGGATTCGCGAGTTGTTCTTTACAGGTTGGGATTTGCTGTCCCCAAATTTCATGTCCCCTTGTGTCCCTTGTGTAAAATTTTGCCACATATCCCTCTAAGCTTTTTGTACTCGCATCCCTCCATCCCTCTATCCATTAATAATGCTCTCCTGTTAAACTAGCTAAGTTAATCAGTCACATCTTGCGCACTTGCCAAAGAGCACACCATCTGGAAAAGGGTCTTCTGGCCTCTTCTATTCTTTCTTTCTTTAGAGTTTTTCTCTAAAGCAAAGCCTTCGTGCCTTTGGAAAAAAACAACACAAGGGTTTCCGCAAATTTGAATTTTGGAATCTTCCTGTAAACCTTAAGAAAATGAAGCACATTAGCCTCACACTCGTCATATGACTTTGATCTTTCTATTACAACCTTGAACTTCTTATCCCTTGTCCTGACCTGCAAAATCAAAATGTTTAAAGTTTTTAGCTAACACAGCTAGAGAGCAAAACAGAACGAAAGCGACAGAGGAAAACTCCGCCTGGGAAGAAAAAACTGTTGCATGATAATCAAGCAACTATTGGCAAACAAAAGAACACAAGAAGGTAATTTCAATATGCGTTCCCTCCTAGCAAATTATGATTTGGATTATAACTTGCATCAACGAAACCAAATTCCAAGTAGTTATGAGTTACATAGCCCACCTGGTGGTTTTCCAGAGCCACATGCTCAATTAAATCACACACTGCCAATATAAAAACAAAAACAAAAAATCCAAAACAATTATCTGTGATATGACATTGTTGGGTTGACAAAGGAAAATGAAATTGTCATCAATATATCAATCTTTAACTGGCCAATTGTTTAGCTAAAAGGGAAAAGAAAAATAAAGCAAAGGACAAGAATATGTCTTAGAGACCAAAAAACTTCAGAGGGATTTATAGTTTGAGCTCGCTAGGTCAAGCCAATCAAACCACTACTTTTTTTGGCACCTATACCAACAAAATAAAAAAACGATGATGTGAATACTTACAAACAGTTAAAATTCTATAATTTTAACAATGCATCTTGATTTTATCTAAATTTGGTCGCTAGGAAATTTTCCTTGCAATAGAGTTATGATCATAACAAAATCTGAGAGGAAGAGTAAATTGCCATATGCAAAACAACACTTCAAATTAAATCCACAAGATGTCAAAATATACAGCTACTGAGAGAATTACCTCGACCTGTGGGCTTTTGCCACGGAGCAGAATAACTTACATATGAAGAATTCACTTAATAAGTTAATTTACACACCTGATGTGTAACCCAATAGTGCCTCTGTCTCATCTCAATTAAGAATTCAAATGTTGGAGGTGCTTGCCTTTCAAGAATGGTTTTCTGAGATCTTCTAGCTTTGGCTTCACCATCTCCTAAAGTAACAGTTTCTACTCCTCCAACCTGAAAACAGAAATTACAAATTGGAAGTGCAACTTCCACCAAACAATCCTGCATCAAATTATTTATTTCACATTGCACAACCAATGGGGGTTGTTCTCTATAACTTGTTGGGCTGCAACTTCAATTTAATTGCACAACATATTAGCAAGAAAGGGAGTATAAGAGCACAAGACCCTCAAAATCATTTGACATATTAATTAAATCCTGACTGGCTTCACACATTACTCTGAACTTGCATACCAATAACCAATCTGGAATATTGATGTGTACAAGTCCATTAACCATGGTGACCAGCTCATCAGTGGTTCCCTTATTACTCTAATTTACTAGATCTTATAACGATTTCAATCTTCATTTACTATTATCTAGGACAGTCCAATATGCGATAAGGGGAAGACAATCCAAAATTATGTTTGGGTGTAATTTGGAATAAGAGGACTTCAAGCAGGAATAATTCCACATTGAGTTTCTTATAGAGATCAGAACAAACCAGATCAGATAGAGTAGGATTCTTTAGTATATTCTCAAGCTGCTGTCCATGAGCAGTAGCAATAAGCATGACCCCTCTCTGAGCAATCAAGCGACAAGCAAGAGCTTCAGCTGCTGTGCCGATCTCATCAACAATGATCGCCTCAGGCATGTGATTCTCTACTGCCTCTATCATAACCTTGTGTTGCATAGATGGTTCTGTTACCTGCATTCTCCGCGCTCCTCCTATTGCTGCATGTGGAATATTTCCATCCCCTCCTATTTCATTGCTTGTATCAATAATTACCTGTCCCAGTAGTGTTAGTGTTCTTTGAATCATGCGTTGAAATACAGATGCAAACACTTATAACAGAAGAGAGAGAGAGAGGAGGGAGAGAGGGAGTTGGCACCACATAATATAAGATGAAGACAAAAAACTCAACTTACCACTCTTCTGTGAAATTCATCTGACAAGACACGAGCAATCTCTCGCCATACAGTGGTCTTGCCAACCCCAGGCCTTGACAAATTGAAGGACATCACCACTAAGGAATTAAATATCACATAGTTTAGAAACATGCTAATAATTACAAGCACATTTTTGGAAATCCCGTATCAATCAATAAGTTATTAGATTCTTTACTGAGTCACAGTAATGTTCAGGGTTCACAGTGATCTTTGCCATATCCAAACTCTTCCTGTTTCATTATTTTATTGAGCCACAGTTCACCAGGGAGGTACAAAACCACATTTGACATTGCCAAAAGCCGGAATGGCATTACAAAATCTCATGATGTCATTTCTTAAGATCCAAAGAATGATAGATATAGTGCAGTTAAATCTATCTCTTATTCTTTTTCAACTACTTATCCCCTTAGAAACCAGTCACGCCCATGTGCAGGCTGTGCAAGACACAACATGGTACTGTGATTTGTTTATATGCCATTACCAAACAACCCAATTGCTCCCATTGTAGCACATGTTTACCAGGACAACCTTTTTAACAACAATCCGATTACAAACCTTCCAACAAACAAGATGCTTTTCTCATATTGAAGCATATCGTAAACCATGTCAATCTGACCACTTACAGCCCTCCCAACTCGGCAAGTCATCCAACTATCAGCCCTTTCCTACTCTTAATAGCTGATATTCTGTGCAAGGTACCCTCAATGCCAGCCCTGTTATCCGCTCCCAAAATCTCCAACAGCATTTTGAGCATGCTCCAACTCTTTCAACGATACCTGGTAACAGCCATTTTGAATACATCAGTAAATCCAACTGACGATTTTTGTGTAGTATACCATTCACTGCAATATTTGATTCATTGCAAGTAAGTTGCTGACTGCCCTAGAAAGTTAATTGAAGTGGAAGACTTAAACAATTTATAACCCCAAAAGTGTGGCTTTACCACTGTTCTCCTTAAATATTGGCCACCAAGTTCACCATGATAGCGTCCTTCCGGCATACGACCCAAATCCAATATAACCTATGGCATACGTAAAGCATCGGATCATCATTCTGTAATAATATTTAAATAAATAAAAAACCAGAAAAACACAGGCTATCTAAATGCAAAAGCGATACAAAAAGTGAGAGAATTGAGAAATGCCCCCTTTAAAGAAAACTTCGTTTTAAGTTTGCGATTGCATTTTCCTTTGCATCATCAAGTGTGTCAACTAGTGATACACAAGTTTAACTGAGGCAGGGTGTTTCTATAATTGTATTGCAGTTGATGAAGATAAACAAGTGATTCATACAACTGAGCAGTGGATAGATAGAGACTAGTCGATACTTGACAGACAATTCCAATGATAATTGTGCCTGAATCCTGACATAAGAAAAATGAGGGAGATAGAGAGACCTCTAAGAGTCGAGCTCTTTGGGGCTCATTGAGAAGATTTTCGTGTAAATCATGTGGAAGAATCTGCAAAACAAAGGAAACAAGACTTAAATTTTTAGAATCTGCAGAATGAAACTTGAAAAGGAACGCCTGCCAAGAAATTAACAGAATTTGGCGACAAGAAAAACGGAAAGGGAGACCTGCAACAAGGAGCGGAGATCGTCCGATAACATCATGCTGCTGCTGTTGCTGCTGATGTTGATCATCAAGGCAACTGGAACTGTAGCCAAAACCCATAGGCGCTCTCAATCCCACGCAGCACAGGGACAAGGAATAGGAGTAGGAATAGGAATAGGAATAGGAATAGGAATAGGATATGTTGTTCTTCTTCTTCTTGTAGTACAACTTGTTCTTCAAATTCAATCGCATCAAACTTGTCACTCTCGCAACCGCCACCGGGTTTGGGTTTGCCCACAAGCTACTATGACAATGACTCATCCTCCTGCTTCTGCTGCCGCCGCTCATGCCTCTGCTCTTCCCTTCTCTTCTGCCCTCTGGTCTGCTCTTCAGGCCACAGCCCTTTAACCTTAGCTGGGCTTGGCTGACTGGCGGCAACTGGGGAGGGATATACAATACGATACAATCTTATTTTTCCTTTTTCTTTTATTTTTTGTTTTTAAGGGTAAGAAAATGTTTTATAACTTGAAAATTTGAAATTTTATTTGTATGTTCAAAATTGAAATTGTGTTTTCCTTAGGCAGGCCCAAACCAAACCATTTCAGGAGCTCAAGACGACAAACACAAGACAGTGACCCAACAGAAACAGAGAGAGGAGAGCGTGTGAGTCACAGGAGAGAGACAGAGAAGGAGATGATGATGGGCAGGGGAGGCAGAGATAGAGAGGAAAGGGATAAGGAGGAGGGCAAGGGTTTGCTGTGGAAGCTTCCAGTTATCAAATCCCCGCAACTCGGGAAGGTGGGTCCCGCCTTTGGTGTCGTCTTTGGCTGTGGCTTGGGCTTCGGCGTCGGCCTCCTCGGCGGTACTTGGTTCTTCTTTCTCTCTCATCTTCTCACGTTGAATTGAGTTGAGTTTTCTGTTTGTATATCCTAATTTAGGGTTAGACTGCCAATCAATTAGTTGCCACTGCCAGGCCTAGGTTTGTAAATATAGAATTTTGGGTCCATTTAATTTAATTAGGGCACCGGTGCACCGCATATTAATTGTCTGGCGACTTGAAATTTAGGTCGTTAAGCTAAGCAGTCCTTGAATCACCAGTGGCAGTGAGAGTGGAGAGAAACTCTCATGCAACGGGAATAGCACTTTTTACTATTCCCGATCAATAACGCAATGATATGTAGAATAACATATTATTATGTTATTGGCCGGATTGGCCGGGATAGCAAAATAGTGCTATTTCCGTTTCTTGTTAGTCTTTTTGGTGAGAGTGAGGTGATCATTTATACAGCTAGAGCCTAGAGCTAGCAACCCGACGCAATTCTTTTCTAGCTGCACCTGCACCACACGATTTTATCAACACCAGTGGCAGTGATCATTTTATCATTTCATATTTATGTTTATGTGTTTGTGTTATGTTTAATGACACTTGTGGTTATTGCTTTTGGAAAACCAACTCTAGGCTTAGGATTTGGTCCTGGGATTCCTGGCTTGCAAGTTGGCTTTGGCCTTGGTGCTGGATGTGGGGTCGGCTTAGGATTCGGCTACGGCGTCGGCAAGGGCATTGCTCATGATGACCATCGGCGATACTCTAATGTTGGCAATCTTTTTCAAGGAGCAAATGTTGGCATTTCTCGTGCTTCTGGAAATCTGCCTACTCAGTAAGTTTGCTGTTTTCCTTTGTCAATATTTTCTGGGGAGGGGACTTTTCTTTTTCTTGTTTTGTTTTCTGAAAATAGAAAATAAACCCTAATGTAAAGAAACAGAAAAACCGATGTAACCTTGTTCTGTTCAGTAACCCCAAAGTGTAAATCAACTTCAATCTGATTTATTTGTTGACGGGAACTACTAGAACCTTCTCTATCCAACAAGTTGCCAAATGATGCAGAAAATTGAAAATTTGTTTTGAAATCACCATTTTATAGGATACTTTTCCTGCTGTTCAAGTTTCTAATCCTCATTTGTATTGCATTAGTATATACATGGGATATTCATTTTTCGTATATTTTCGTCAGGGATGATATTGGTGCACTTGTTGAGGAGCTTGTTGATAATACAAAGAAACTTGTGAGAGCTACTACAAGAGAAATGGACAAGTGGAGAAGATGAGTTCTCTTTTGTGACTTGAGCTTGCTGAGTTGTTAGTGTAGATTTGAATTGATTATGATTTACTAAATACTGCTATTAGTACTCTCCTCTGCGAGAAAACTCCGTCTTTCTCGCATTACTTGTCTATAATCTTCTCTATAGACTATAGTTTCTTGAAATGAAGGCTTAAAATGATTAGATCTATGTCTTTTGAAGTGTGCAATAAAAATGAGAAAGAAAGGTGCGCTTCTAGAAAGAATGAATTGTACAATTTTAGATCTATGTCTTTTACTTTAAGTTAAACAGAACATTTGTAAACATATGAAAGAATGTATAGCAAAATAGAATAGTTTATTCCTCAAAATCCTGACCAACTTTTTTGTTCTCGTCTGAGAATACTCATTTGTGTGCAAAATCTAACTTCAAATTTTGGAAAATGCCATTTATCTTAAAATTTCAGAGATACAAATTTTGATCTTTTGTAACGTTGAGGTCGTCGTCGATACACAAGGGGGCGGTGTCCTTTCCCTCATTGACAATTTGACATGGAATCGTTACCTAAAGTTGGCATTTGGACTCGTAAGTCTTCCCAATGTATAACCAAATTGATATTCAATGTATCACAACAAACAATATTCTCTTATCAAACAATCTACATTGCCGAAATATCAAAATACAAACCTTTTTTTTTTAAAAATAATTACTAAAAAAACATCCCCTTACCATCTCTCCTATAGTGTGCCCCGGAGCACTTTAGAGAAGAGAAGAAAGAACCAAGTAAAATTACCCACACTGGCACCTCTGAGAGGCTTTTTTTTCCATGTGTCAAAAAGAGAGTAAAATTGACATTGAAGGGTCTGAAACTTAAAGTAACGGTAGAAGAAGCTCAATGTAATTTACCCAAGTAAAATATGGAGGATTTTACCTGATGATCTCCACTCTTACCTTAAACACCTAAGGGGAAAAAACAGTAAAAAACAACGTCTTGGGTTTTAAGCAGCAACTGGGTAGCTGTTGGGTATTTATGGTAAATTTGCAGATGAAAAAGGATGGCTGAGAGTGAGAGTGAGTGAGAGTGAGAGAAGAAAGAGTCGAGACCATCAACATTGGATTGGATAGAAGATGTTATCTGAAGAGCATCCCACGTCAGCAGACTCATCTGCCAAATCAGCAATCCACCCTATGAAATCATGGGAATGGATTGCGCAGGTTCATTGCAAACCAATCAAATCCCGCAAACAAAAATCCGACTTGGCACGTCCACATCCACCAGCTCAAGCTTATAGTATATCGCTTGTGAGCCATAGTTTCCACTACGTACTTACTGAGTAAGCCCTCCTCCTCCTGAGCTTAATTGGGGCAGGACGCCGGTAGCTGAGAAAGAAAGAGAGAGAGAGAGCACAGGTGAAGGTCAAGGTAAAACTGAAATAATGGCTTCTCTGGCAGCATCAACAGCGGCTGCTTCCCTTGGTGTGTCTGAATTGCTTGGAAACAGTCTGAGCAACTTTAGCGGCGCAGCCAGGTCGGCCCCTTCAGCCACCACCCCAGCCACCTTCAAGACCGTCGCACTCTTCTCCAAGAAGAAGGCCGCACCGCCTCCCAAGGCCAAGGCTGTTGCTCCTGCTGACGAAGAGCTCGCCAAGTGGTATGGTAAGTTGTTCATCATCATTTTCTTTTCTCCCTCCAATTATTAATAAATCAGTGCCATGCCATGCAGTTAATTAATTAATTCATCAGGTCCTGATAGAAGAATCTTCTTGCCTGAGGGGCTCTTGGACCGCTCAGAGATCCCAGAGTACTTGACTGGAGAAGTTCCTGGCGAGTAAGATATTAAACATCTCTATCTCTCTCTAGCTAATTGAAATGATTGAGCCATTACTTGAACCTCTAATTGAGTTGTCCATTACTTCATTTCATTGATATGATGTGCATGATCCAATGCAGTTATGGATATGATCCTTTTGGGCTAGGCAAGAAGCCAGAAAACTTCAGCAAGTACGCTATTGCTATACATAATACTCTCTCTCTCTCTCTCTCTCTCTCTCTCTCTCTCTCTCTCTCTCTAGACTAGAGACATGATTTCTTTCTCATGCAGTTAATTTTCATTAGGATGGAAACAAACAGATGATCAATGTAATTGATGACATGTGGGCGTAATTAATACCATGGTGTCTTTGAATAATGTTCATGCAGATACCAAGCATATGAGCTAATCCATGCTCGGTGGGCTATGCTTGGTGCTGCCGGATTCATCATCCCAGAGGCCTTCAACAAATTTGGTGCTAACTGCGGCCCTGAGGCTGTCTGGTTCAAGGTTTGCATTTAGTTTAATACGTCAATTAAACATGTTTTTCATATCGGAGTAGAAGCGTTCAACTTCTCATGACTCTACTGTATTATTTGTACCCATGAATGCAGACAGGAGCTCTACTCCTTGATGGGAACACATTGAATTACTTTGGTAAGAACATACCTATCAATCTTATCTTTGCTGTTGTTGCTGAGGTTGTTCTTCTAGGTGGAGCAGAATACTACAGAATCACAAACGGCTTGGTACGTAACTAGAATTCATTTTAATTTTATAGTTTCCTACCCTGATTTCATCACTGCTGTAATCTAAACTAATAAATTCTGAGTAAAGCCACATAAGATGTTGGAACTTTTCAAAATTTAGCCCGAGTATTTTAGTGTACAAGATAATTGATCATATCACAATTCACACACTACTAGTTATAATCTGCAAGACTGCCTGCCTTATATCTGCACTACTTGATGATATTTATCAACCCAGGAGCAAATCCCTTAAACTAAAGCCAAAATTTCACTTGCTTCATGAGGCAATTTGAAGAATCTGAGGTTGAAGACAATGATAGTAGGATACAGCTCATACATATGCTGGTAGATATATATGCCCTTTTAAGAAAAATAATAACGCAATCAATAAAAAAGAAAGGATTACGTGAATGAAGGATGACAATCTCATGACTCTGTTGTGTGATTTTCCTTGTAGGATTTGGAGGACAAGCTTCACCCAGGTGGTCCTTTTGACCCATTGGGGCTCGCTAAGGATCCAGACCAGGCTGCATTGCTAAAGGTGAAGGAGATTAAGAACGGAAGACTTGCCATGTTTTCCATGCTTGGTTTCTTCCTGCAAGCTTATGTCACCGGAGAAGGTCCTGTCGAAAACCTAGCAAAGCATCTCAGTGATCCCTTCGGCAACAACTTGCTTACTGTGATTGGTGGCTCTGTGGAAAGAGCTCCAACCCTGTAATTTTAAGTTTCCTCTTGCCGCTCCACTCAAAATTCAAGTGCATTGTATATCACATTCAGTCCTTTTTAAGGCATTTAACCTTAATCCTTGAATGGAATTGCAGCTGCTTTTCATTTTATATATAGAGACCTACCATAACATAACCTACGGTTGTAGTGTCTGTCAAACTATATATGTTCTTCCGGCCAAAATTATCATGCTCTGCATATCCTTGACATCCAATTTGCTCAATGATCATTATCAAAATTTGTTCTTCTTTAATAACTTGGCTGTTTGCTGTGACATGAGTTAATTTGAAACCCTTCAAATAAATAATACTATCAATGATATGAGATGACAGTTTCCAGAAAGGTTATACCATTACCATTCCTAAGCAATGAGTGCTACCAAAACAGAGATTTTAGTATGCAACCAACCAGAGTTTCAAGGAAGTTGAGCCACGCATCAGCCAGGAATGTGTTTGGGGAGCAAAAAACAGAGATTTTAGCTCCAATTTGTGCTTCTCCTGTCACTCCTCCAAGTGTGTGGAAGAGAATAACAAAAGTAGTAGAATTCTATAGTGAGATGAGGCACTATCTCTTAACCGTTTGATCAAATTAATAAATTTAATACAACAATTAAAAAATAAGACCTCATCTAACGACATTAAATAATGCCCTCACTATAGAATGACTCTAACAACGTAATCTGAAAAACAGACCAGATAAGTAAGTATGAGGCCCACGAATGGGCTTGTGCAGGACAGTAGCCCATGGGATCCAATAACGACCATCGGGCTTGTGGGCTGTAGACCCAATGTTTGAGTTTGACTGATGAGGCGCCGGCCCTACTTCGTTTCCCTTCTCATTAACAAAACTTGCCTAAAACAAAACTCTATCCTTGAATCTTCATTCACCCTCTTCGATTCTCAGGCTCTTAGCTTGTCAAAAATGGCGGCCATCGCTCCATCCTCTTCCTCCTTCTCAAATCCCTCTCGTCTCCCTTCTTCAACAAATTCCCAAAACAACACTTCCAGATTAACCCGCCCCTTTTCCCCTATTCCCCAGAACCCCACTCTCTACCGCCCTCTCCACATCGCCAATTCTCTCTCTCCCAAACCCAAACCCAAAGCCACAAGCACCGGCAGCATCACCACCACCCCTATTACCACCACTTCAGACCCACAAACTTTCATTTCCCGATATGCCCCTGATGAGCCAAGAAAGGGCGCAGATGTCCTGGTGGAGGCCCTCGAACGCCAAGGCGTCACCGACGTATTCGCCTACCCTGGAGGCGCATCCATGGAGATCCACCAGGCCCTCACGCGCTCCTCCACCATCCGCAACGTCCTCCCTCGCCACGAGCAAGGTGGCGTCTTCGCTGCCGAGGGCTACGCGCGCGCCTCCGGCCTCCCCGGTGTCTGTATTGCTACCTCGGGCCCTGGTGCCACCAACTTGGTCAGTGGCCTCGCCGACGCACTCCTCGACAGCGTTCCCGTGGTGGCTATCACTGGACAGGTCCCCCGCCGCATGATCGGCACCGACGCTTTTCAAGAGACACCCATCGTTGAGGTAACCCGATCCATCACCAAACACAATTACCTTGTTCTTGATGTAGAGGAAATTCCTAGAATTGTTCGTGAGGCTTTTTTCTTGGCCACCTCAGGCCGACCAGGCCCAGTTTTGATAGACATACCCAAAGATATACAGCAACAGCTTCTAGTTCCCAGTTGGAACCAACCCATGAGTCTACCCGGCTACATGTCTAGGTTGCCCAAGTCCCCCTCTGAGTCCCATTTGGACCAGATTGTGAGGTTGGTATCTGAGTCGAAGAAGCCGGTTTTGTATGTTGGTGGAGGGTGTCTGAACTCGAGCGACCAGTTGAGGCGATTTGTGGAGCTTACCGGGATCCCCGTTGCGAGTACTTTGATGGGTCTCGGGGCGTACCCATGCTCCGACGAATTGTCCCTCCAAATGCTTGGGATGCATGGGACTGTGTGTGCTAATTATGCTGTGGATAAGTCTGACTTGTTGCTTGCTTTTGGGGTGAGGTTCGATGACCGTGTGACAGGGAAGCTCGAAGCATTTGCTAGCCGTGCTAAGATTGTTCACATTGATATTGATTCAGCAGAGATCGGAAAGAATAAGCAGCCTCATGTGTCAGTTTGTGCAGATGTGAAGTTGGCATTGTCAGGGATAAATCGAATATTGGAAGGCAAAGGAAGCAAACTTAAACTAGATTTCTCAGCTTGGAGGGAGGAGCTGAAAGAGCAGAAAGTGAAGTTTCCATTGAGTTATAAGACTTTTGGGGAAGCCATTCCTCCTCAGTATGCGATTCAGGTCCTTGACGAATTAACGGATGGGAATGCAATCATAAGCACTGGAGTTGGGCAGCATCAAATGTGGGCAGCTCAATTTTACAAATACAGGAGGCCTCGCCAGTGGTTGACGTCAGGGGGATTAGGGGCTATGGGTTTTGGATTGCCTGCCGCTATCGGTGCTGCTGTTGCAAATCCAGATGCAATTGTTGTTGACATCGATGGCGATGGGAGTTTCATGATGAATGTCCAAGAATTGGCAACTATCAGGGTAGAGAATCTTCCCGTTAAGATAATGCTGTTGAATAATCAGCATTTGGGTATGGTTGTTCAGTGGGAGGATCGCTTTTATAAGGCGAACAGGGCTCACACTTACTTGGGGAACCCATCAAACGAGTCTGAGATATTCCCTAATATGCTCAAGTTTGCAGCAGCTTGTGGGATACCAGCTGCTCGTGTGACGAAGAAGGAGCATCTGAAGGAAGCAATTCAGAAAATGTTGGACACTCCTGGGCCATACTTGTTGGATGTAATAGTGCCCCATCAAGAGCATGTCTTACCTATGATTCCTAGCGGTGGTGCTTTCAAAGATGTGATAACTGAAGGTGATGGAAGATCGTCTTATTGATTTCCTGGCCACCATCCTTCGTAGTTCGTATCTACAATCTTGAGATGTGCTTAAAGTGTTTAGTTTATCCAAGTGTGTAAGATAAACTTATCGTTTCTATGCAAAAAAGTTATGTAGATGCTATCTCATACTTCACTTATTTGTTTATGTATTAAATGTATATTGTGTAAGAGATCAATCCCTAGCTTCCTAAAGAAAATGCTAATAGTTAAGATGGTATTCTTTGTTTAAAGTGAATTAGGTGATGTAGGTCGATTGCTCAAGGTTCCGTTTCTAATGCTTGTTTCAATACTCGCTAATTTGTTCTCTGCTGGGATTATTTTGTTTATAGAATTTGTTGGTCGATTGAGTAGGTATTAAAAGTTGACTTCATATGGATTTATTCAATACCGCTGGTACTGCCACTGTAACTTGTAAGTATATATTTGTTGGTTTCTACTTTCTAATTTTTAGGCATTTTTTTGGACCCTAATGTTGAAACAAAAAAATTCACACAAATTTTTTTGTTGCCAAGTTTCTATAGTCCTACAAACCTTATCTAATCTAAAATGATAAGTGCAAAAAAAGGGTAACTGACCATTATAAAATAATAAATAAATAAAATTTCAGCCAAACAAGTTTATTCGGTTTGATCCCATCAAGGGTACGTAGGCAGTTTACCATACAAATAGATGCAACCGCAACCAAATTTGAATCCCTGATTTATTTATTTTAACCAAATTCGCCCCAAACACAATTTCATATTGAATCCCTGGTTTATTCACCTAAATTCACTCAAACACTTCTCAGTACAATTCAAATCAAATTTTCCTTACAATGAGTCATTTATTCATTGTGATTCTTTGAACTACGAGTGGCTTGATTCCCGCAAGGGATACGTAGGCACCCTGAGGTTGGATTGGGGAGCAGCCGCAAAACCAAACACACACATTCTGTTTCTTTATGATGGAATCAAAAGGTGTTCCCTTGAAGTAAGGGATCGTAATTAAGAGACACCGCGTCTCGAATGAGTCAAACATAAAATAATAAAACCCATTTATTTAATTAGTGGTGGTGAAATTATGTTGGGAGGTTCACATTTTTCTTCAACACCTAAATTTAAGGCTTGCAAATTGATTCATTGACATTGTTGTTGGTATGGCTACCGTTAATGTGAACTTTTTCTTAGTTGCTTTCTAATGTTGACACTTCATTGATAGGGTTCGTCATCGGGTCAGGCTGGGCTAAAGTTTTTGAGTTCTAGCTGGGTTTTACAGGCTTTTTAAATTTTTCGTATTGGGCCAAGGTTTCAAAGGGCTTGATTCGGACCGAACTATCCGACCGGGTCAGGCTTTTAAAAAAATAAAAAAATAATTTTTTTTTGTTACACAGTTTTTGTAAGACCCGTGTTTTGAGGAAGCAAGAACGGTGAGCAATCCCACATCGCTCGGGGAGGGAAAAGTGAAGTGCCTTATATGTGTGGACACTTCTCTTCCTAGTAAGAGGCCTTTTGGGAGCTCACTAGCTTTGGATTCCATGGGAACTCCGAAGTTAAGCGAGTTTAGGCTAGAGCAATCCCAGGATGGGTGATCCACTAGGAAGTTGCTCTTGAGTTCCCATAAACAAAATCGTGAGGGCAGGGCCCAAAACGAACAATATCGTGCTACAGCAGAGCCAATCCTGGATGTGACAGAATGGTATCAGAGCCACTCTGACGTGTGGTGCGAGTGTGCCGACGAGGATGGCGGGCCCCTAAGGGGGTGACCAACGGAGAGGGAGTGATGTGCCTTATATGTACATACCCACCTCCATCTAGCACGAGGCTTTTGGGAGCTAATTGGTTTCGGATTCCATGATAACTCTGAAATTAAGCGAGTTTGGGCTAGAGCAATCCCAGGATGGGTGACCCACTGGGAAGTTGCTCGTGAGTTCCTAGAAACAAAACCGTGAAGGCAATGCCCAAAACGGACAATATCGTGCTAGGAGAGTCGGGTCATGACATAATGGTACCAGAGCTGGACCCCGACCGGAAGTGTGCCAATAAGGACGCTGGGTCCGAATGGGGGTGGATTGTAAGACCCGTGTCTTGAGGAAGTAAGAACGGTGAGCAATCCCACATTGCTCGGGGGAAGAAAAGGTGAAGTGCCTTATATGTGTGGGCACTTCTCTTCTTAGCAAGAGGCCTTTTGGGAGCTCACTGGCTTTGGATTCAATGGGAACTCCGAAGTTAAGCGAGTTTGGGCTAGAGCAATCCCAGGGTGGGTGACCTACTGGGAAGTTGTTCTTGAGTTCCCAGAAACAAAACCGTGAGGGTGGGGCCCAAAGCGGAAAATATCTTGCTAGGGGAGTTGGGTCGTGACAGTTTTTGTCAAAAGTGATGGATATAAAGAGTTTTCTCTTGAACAATAGTATAAATTACTACATAACTTAAGAAAACAAAAATATAATAACCAAACTTTTTTACTAAACCTAGACCAAAAGCCAATATATTTTTTTAAAAATATTATACCTAAAAATGAATTTTATGAAAATGTGTTACTTCTATGTCTATCCCAAATTAGGGTTGATATTATGAAAATTAAAGAAATTTTGCCATTAGAATTAATAAAGCCAAAATAAGTTTTCAAATTCTTTATTGAACCATTAAATTTGAACTTGACAAAAAATGGGCACTAAAAGATACAGTGTATATATATTGCTTGTTTGTTACAAATTTTTAGACAACATTGAAAAAATTAACTTAATTTATAACATGCATGTGTAAACAAAATAAGAAGTTTATTAGTTTATCATACATATTACATTATTTTGATTAAGTATAAAATGAGATTATGGAGTGCATCAATTAAATCTTAAAAAAAAAAAGGACATAGACGAGCCGGCCATGGGCGGTCCTAGGTCGGGTCGGGTCATGGGCTTCAAATCCTAAGCCCAAATCCTACCCAACCTTAGAGCGGATCGGGCCGATCGATTCTAACCATTGGGCCGGGCCAGGCTTTGGCTTGTTGGGTCTCGGGCTACCTACTTCGACCCACGGGCAAAAAAATTTCCCCTCTGTAGACCTCTCAATGGGTTTGTGAGTTCAGCTAGGTCTTAAAGAGGTAGTTTAGGAATAGATGGGTATTTATTTATAGTAATTTTCTTAATTTCCTCATCGATATTATCCCTAATTTAACCACCCACATATACGGTATGTGTGAGGTTTTATACAAAACACCTCGATGATATTAGTAGTTGAACCATTCATTACATATTGTATTTTATTTAGTAAGTTTCCGATGTAAAACTTCAATATTCTTCAACAGTTATTTCATCAAACTGGGTTCTACCATCAACCAATTCCCAATAGTGATATATGGTCATGTTTCATTAATTCTAAATGTTTGAGAAGTCGCGGGGCATTCCCCCTAGCCTAGCTAGTTGGCCGTGACAACAATTTGAACTTAAGAGGAAATAACAGTCTCGAATTAATAGCATCAGGAGTAACCATAACAGTCTCAAATTAAAAGCATAGCAGTAAGTAGCATATCCATTCTCAACCAGCATCGATGGAGAGAGAATGAATCTTAACTGTCCTTAATAGGATCCCTAATTACAATCCAAACCATAGACTTATACATATAATTAAAAGAGTATCAAGTTCCATTTCCAACTAGAAGATGATCAGGAGAGAGAGAGAGAGAGAGATGAGAAGATGAGAAGATGAGAAGATGAAAGATGAGATTGACCTAAGTCCTAACCATGGTTGGTGCGTTAGTGGAGACGAACCCAAGGGAACCAAAATATCTCCCAAGGGTTACATGCAGATGCTTTTTGAGCTCCACATCCATCAATGGAGTGCTCAAAAGTATGATGAGATTAATGTACTAGCTAGCTAGCTAAAACCTAAAATGCCAAAAGAAAAAGAAAAAGACACAAATTCTATCCCTTCTAAAATTAGTGAAAGGGCTAAAACTCCCATAGTTTAGCCACAACGAATTTACAAGAAATAAACAAGAGTTAGTGATTTGCTCCCCTCCTCCCCTTACCCTAAGGGAAGATGGTGGGTTGGTTGGTTGGTTAGACACATTATATCATGTGAAAGTTGACCAGAAAAAAAAACTTGGAAAAGCTTTATAAAGACTGACTGCTCCTAGCTAGTTCTAAAATCCTAAGACTAGATGTTAACAGCCAAAACAATTGGGGCATTCCATGCCCATGTTTTTTTTTCTTCCTAAAACTGCGCCTCTTTTTCTTGAGGTGATTGGTTAGCTGAAGATGGAGGGATTAGCCATTTTAGGACTGACATCCCAAGTGAAGGGCTTGCTATTTGTGTTGAATTTACAATATTTGCAAACCATTTTATGTCTTTCTTTAGCCTTCCTGGGCCAAAAGTTACATGAGGTTGGTTTTTTCTTTTGTTGCTTCAGCCCCTCCAGGGCTAAGAAGTTATAAAATTAAAAAAAGGAAAAGAAAAAACTTTTTTTCCAACTTAGCTATACCCAATAGCCCCAGTTGGTGATCAGTAGAAAGATGCTTTAGTTCTCTTCAAGGGAACCCAAAGTGTTTTGAAAAAGATGCAAGGGAAAATGAAAATGCATGAGTATGAGATGCACCCCAGCCAATTGTGGAGAATGATTTCATGTAGCCCCTATGGGAGGCTTTGTATGTGTGCAAGAGCTTAACTAGCCAAAATGCCATTTGCAAATTGGGCTAATTTGTGTGTTAGATGGCGAGAGAGAGGAAGAGATGGAGAAGTGAACCATGGTTAGGCCAAAGGTTTGCTGAAAATTCAGAAGCCATATGCAGCTGAAGAGGATGGAATCGAGTTTGAATAATTGGAGCCATGCACGCACTTTGGATTCAATGACTAGCGATGAGGAATTGGAGCAGGAAGGGCCATGGTTACGCCTGTGGCACAGCAAAGCACACTGTCAAAGATATTAGTACCCTCTTTCCACCAAACTTAAGTATTTCATTTGTAAATAAATAAATAAATAATATAATATTAGCAGTGATTAAGTGGGCAGGCCTAGCTAGGTTAATTACAAATTACCTGGCGATTGCAAGGCTGGTGAGGGCGCAAGAGAAATGGGAGGACCATAGTGCTGGTAGCCTCCTCCAACACCAGTTGAATTCAAGGCCGAATACTGGAACAGGTGGTGGTGGTGGTGTGGATATTGGACACCAGTTGCGTAGTTCTGCACACCTGAAGTAGTACTATAAGCTGCTGCAGCTCCTCCATTCCCTTCTGATCCGTATTGCAGATACGGGTAAAACGCGGCTGCAGCCGCCGCAGCTCCCGTCACCATTCCGCCTGCAGGGCTTGTCCCGTACATAGGATACTGCCCGGTTGCCCCTCCATACAAACCATAGTAGTTCTGAACCATACATATACCAACAGTATTGCACAACACCATTAATAACTAACTCGAAATAAACTACGTACCTTAAAGTAAATTAAAGTGAAATTACTTACAAATCAATTATATCCATACTTCTTTTTTAAATGTAACCGGCCGTTAATTTGGACTTTATCGATACCCAAGAAACGATACAAGACTCGTCAAACTAATCCTGTGGGTGGGATACTTTCATCATACCTAGTTTTTTTTTTTTTTGGGTTCTTTTTGTGTGTGTGTGTGAGAGAGTGTAGTGAAGACCGTAGAGTGAAAGCATAAATAGGATGGGAGGTTGGACCACATGTCCTTATAATATAATGAATCAAGGATTGAAAAGAAAGAGTTTGATTGACGAAATTAAATTATTTCTCACAACTTGACCCTCTTGGCATATGCTGTCGGTTGGTCCACTATATTCATATACCCTTTACCCTTAATTTCGAGAATGTGGAAGAGTAAATATACAGCTACGATAATTTCGAGAATTTTTTTATAAAAAAAAAAGAAAAAAAAGAAACCCGAAAGCCATCATTACCCATGTCTAAAGGGAAATTAAAAACTCTCAACCTATTGGCTAAATGTACACTACCACGTGCCACTAAGTAGTACTGATCTGCAAAAAACTACTTTCATTGTAAACAAATCCAACTTTAATTATGTGAAATTCTATTTAATAATGAATAATGAAGAAGTTAAACTCTCATCTAAAGTCTATAATCTTTTGGTTAAAAAAAAATAGATTATTGGTACGGTCCCATTTAATTAACGGAGTCGAGAGCTATGCTGCGGCATGCAATGCAATAACATCAAGCGAAAAATAGTTTATTTTGTTCATTTTATTTGAAAGGAATGCCGATACTTCAAAAAATGAACGCACCTTTAAAATTCCTTAACAAAAAATGACATGAATTTGAAAGGCGCGTTCACAATGGAAAAGGTAATTTTGTTTAGTTTAGTGGGTCGGTAATAAGCTCCCAAAATAGTTTCTTTGGACAAAAGGAAAACCAAGTGGTAAAAATATATGTCGAGAAATTTGAAAAGTGATTGCCTCCTGAAAAGGAAAAAGTAGCAAGGCTTCCAGGAGTATCCTAAGAAGCGAAAACTGTATAGTAGAAAAGAAAGCAAAAGTAATAAAAAGGAGAAGTGTCTACAAACCGTAGGGTAAGTGTAGTCTGGTGAGTATGGAGAGTACCTGAAACGGAATAGCGTTCAAAGAACGATAAGTTACAAGTTAGAAGCTGAACTAAAGCTTTGGAAATAATGAACTCTCAAGATCCAAAACGAATCTTCTTTTCAAATTATTTTTAAAAAACATGAAAATAATGATAAAATAGTTCATGTCATGCATGATATAGCGCATGCATGCATGCCTAAGGTTGCAAATGTAGGAGACATGCAATGCGATGTAAGGATGAGTTAATCTGCATGTAATATGAACAAATGCAAAAGGAGGAGAGAGAGAGAGAGAGAGAGAGAGAGAGAGAGAGAGAGAGATGAACGTGCTTTTGATTAACGAGGTTGGGTGGTGGAAGTGCATGAGTTGGCAATGCACGTGCAGCTTCCCATATATACACATGATGCGTACTGTTGTAGAAATAAAAGCATGTTCATGAATGAATTCATCCTACATACCCATAAAGATTGTAAGGTATCCCTTGTTGGATGGCATAATGAGGGAAGGTTGCTGCTGCAGAAGGAAAAGCTGATCCGACTCCACCTCCGAACCCTGTTTGGAAAGACCCCATTACCCTAAAGTTCCTGCCTGCTCCTCCACCACCTATCCATATATGAGGAGGATATGCTTCAAAGAAGAGGAAACATGTGGTTCCAAAACTATGTCTATATATGATGCTTTGGAATGGTAGCTGGGTAATTTTGTTGCTAATTAACTTAGTAAAAAGGATATATGGGACTTGTTCGACATTTAACCAATTCTAATTAACAACTTAATCCTTCATTTAGGAATATTCATGTTGCATGTATTTCACCGTGAAAGTGAGTTTACTCCAAACCAGAATATTTTCGGAACATCAATTAACCCCTCTTTTTAAGACATAAATTAAAATTCTTGCGAGGAATATCCACAACTCAAACACGCAACACTAATTCTTGCTAAAAAATTTGTGAGATCTGTTATATTTGATGACTAATTATAACCTATATTTGGAGAAGACCAATATGATAATGCATATACCTAATTCAGAAAAGAGATGAAAATAAAAGAAAATTGAGGAATGAAGGCGGGTATACCATGCTTTGGAGTTGAAGGCTTGGATCTCTGAACTCCCAGAGAAGCAAGATTGCAGTTGGCCCTCCTCCCATCAATCACAGGAGCAGCATCCACACAAGCTCTCATGGCAGCTTCGGATTCGCGAAAAGTTACCTGTATAAATTATACAAGTTCACTATCACAAAATTAAAATAAAGAATCAAGTATACTGATTTTATGATCGATTTCAATCCTTGTTTTGTTTCAAGATCTAGCTAGCATTAGTACATATTCATATGTGTAGATAGATATATGAGATGAAAAATGCATGTGATGAAAGAAAAATAAGAAGAAATCATACAAATCCGTAGCCTTTTGATCTGCCGGTGGCCTTGTCAGTGATGACAACAGCCTCCAAGATCTCACCGAACTGTTCAAAGTATTTCTTCATGGTTTCCTTCTGGGTTTCCCAAGCCAATCCTCCAACAAACACCTTGGTGTATGTGGTATCACCAAACTGCCCTGCCAAATTAGCTGGAGTCATCTTAATCTTCAAGGACAAATATGGGATCGATCTCTAGCTAGCAGCTCCTTGTACAATATATCTTGCTGTCTCTGGATCTCTCAGTCAGCAACAAAACTTTCCCTATGTATATCTTGCTGTTGTTGTTGATGTTAACTAATTATGAGCCCTATCTACCACTGTGGCACAAAGATAGCTAATAATAGATGGATCTAGTTGGTGGTGGTGGTGGTGGAACAAGAAGAAGAAAAGAAGAAAGAAAGAAAGAACAAGTCCCACTAGATTTAGAGGGATCTTCCACAAGATTTAGATGGTGAGGAATTTGGTGGTGAGGGAGGAGGGTGTTGATCAGAGAGACAATTAGGTCAGAGAGAGAGAGAGATCAAAAAATGAGGAGAGAGAGAGAGAGTGAAGAGAGAAGGGAGGGAAGAGAAAGCAAAAGTTGGAAAAAGAGGAAAGCCCCTCTCATAATACGGACATGAATTATATACACAACCAGCCCCCACCAGTTAACATTATTGTACATCAACTATTCACGCACTACCTCTGGCGCGTCTTCATCACACTCGTATGTTTTCCATTTTTTTATGAATCATCATGCTATATGTAATTATCTCCTATTCCGCATATGGGTGCATAGTCCCAACACGCGTAATAATGAGAGTGGGAATGGCTTCTGTTCGTATTATTATGTCCCTGGTCGCTGTCGTTTTGATTATTTTTAAGGGGAGGATGTCGAGTGACTAATTTGCCCCCTTGTTTGCATCAAAATGACGAAACTTGCCCCCAAGCAAGTGCGTTTGTTTTGTTCAACTTTTTGGTGGAGTGAGGTGAGGCGTGAGACACACTGACTCACTGAGCAGCAGTGGCAGAAACGGAACGGAAAAAGTTTTGGGAGGGAATGAAATCAGAAAAACAGCAATCACGCGGGAAGTCAAAGGTCAGCCTCGTCCAATTGGCAACCGCAGCAGCAGCCGTTTACTGTCTACAGTCTACGTGGTGGGAATTCTATTCTATGGTTTTTTTTAAAATCTCCACAATCAATCATTTAAAAAATAAAATTGGACTTAAACTTTCAGGTGCGTGACATAATAGTGACATGCCATATAGCACTTATCTGGGTTTGGCCAGGCTAGGCGGCTATGTCATAGACTCATAGCTCTTCATGCAAGGATTTATCTTCAAAAATTTCTCATTATGCGCTTCTAACTTAAATGTCAATATTATTATCAAAACAAAAGAATTTTAAGTCAACATTGAGCAACCAGCTCTTTTTTTTTTTTAAACAGTAAGATTCATCGAAAAACATGGCAAATACTCAGGACACAAATAGGAAAAACACAACCCCAAGGAGATTCTAACAATACATAAAATTTAGAAACACATGAAAAAAATTGAAAAAAAGGCACAAACATTGCAAGATAGTGAGTACAAAATAACAACTTAAACCCCATATTACTTGGAGTACATATAAGGAGGACCTATAAAACGTGCAACAACCAGTGCTTCAAGAAGACCAGGTAGAGAACAATCACTCAAATATAACTTGGGACACGGAACACCTCGAAGTGGAGGGCATTATTGCTCAGCTTCCACCAAGACATTCCAAAGAACATCACAACATCTTCAAATCTCCACTTCATTCCAAAAAAAAACTATTGATAGTAGATACAACTGAATCTAGGTGCTCCACCTCCAAAACAAAGAGAGTTGAAAGAGGTCTACCACAAAAACCCAAAAACTGCAAGGACACATGCAACGGAGGTCTAAAGTAGCATATATACTTAGATCTACCAAAATCCAGCCTCAAAAGGCTAATAAACAACCCTTAGAAAACTAGGATGAGACTAAACCCTTTCAAAGCAAGGAATAGACAAAACCCAACATAAAGTTGGTTGCTCTTCACAACATAACCGAGGGGAGTTGGGGAGAGAAGCCCGGTTTATTAGCCGAATGGGTGGTTCTAGGGCGTTTTCAGATATGTTGTGGGTTTTGGGTTGGGGAAAAGGAATAGTCGAGTGAGCAAAAGTTAAAAGATATTGTTTTAGGTTATTGAGCAACCAACTTACATGACTGGACTGTGGGTTTTTGACATCTTTTGTAATATAAAGTTGAAGTTCTTCTTTATACCCTAGAGATGAGAAATCTTTAAACCAAAACAAATCTATTTAAGCGATTTTGAAGTGATCAACCACAGTTTTGTTTCCACTTCAGGCCTCTTCGGGTGTCATGTCCTAAACTGCAAGTGTAGGGCTTTCCTTTAGCATGTGGGTGCCCCAATTTACTGCTTTCGGCCAGAAACTCTTTGGAACTTTTCCTCTTTTGCTAGCATGCTCATCACCATGTTATGGATTGTTCAATTCTTCCTCTCGGACACACTATTTTGTTGTGGTGTGTAGGATGTAGTAAGCTCTCTCTAAATATAATGTAAGGCGTGACAGGACCGGCCCTGAATTCCTTGGAATCTGGGACTGATCCTGTGGTTTTTCCGACATCCAACCGATGCCGGGCCCACATGCTAAAGAACAAACTTCCCCTTCCCGAAACAAAGGAAAAAGGGCCGAGACTTCTGCCGAAATTTAGGCAGAGTCTCCCCTGTAAAACGGACTTTACCAAAATTTTCAACATGTTTAAAACAATATAATATAGAATATCCCAACATCTAGCATGCTTACAAATACATAATAGGTCTTCGGCATGGAACAAAATATCCATAATATCCCGATATTTTCATCGAAATTTCCGTAGTTTTGGACTACCGATAATTCCGATACCATCGATATTTTAGATCTCCATGGACCAAAATATCAATAATATTGACGACATGAACCGAAATATCGATAATATCCTAATATTTCCATCGAAATTTCCGATACCATCGATATTTTATTCATTGGTCTTCGCCCATGAATTCAATCCTAAATAGGCAATATTAGAGCAATTCAATGAATATTCGAATTCAAACAACAGAATTCAAAGTTTACAAAAATGGACATAAATGTCCTACAGTTTAGTCGAAGCTCGAGGAAATGAGTGCTCGGCTTGATTGATTGGTTACAACTACTGCCTGGGGGGGCAAAACAGAAAATTGTGAGTGGACAAAAATAAAGTTTTTTTTATAATTTAAAACAACGTACTAACCCCACCGTTTCAAAAATGATGCTCAAAACATGCAGTTTAAACCGTTTATATACATAATATGTTTATGAATTCAAAATCCCACAACCACAACATAGTAACATAATATCTATACTTTAATATACTTTTCCTCTTTCTTTCCCACACTCATACAACCGCATACCCGTAGGCACTGCAAGTGAGGAAGGATCTTCACTAAAAGAAAATACGAATAAGATACTGCAAGTGAGGAAGGATCTTCCACTACTACAAAAATCGAAATAGACGTCGGTAAAATGACGACGGACAAAATAAATACCGTCGTTAAATTTTAAACGACGACGGTAATATAAAAACCGACGTGGATCAGAAACTAAAACACCTAAAAATTGGAAATTCATTTGGGCATTTTTAAAACACGACGCATAAAACTTTAAAAGCGTCGTCTTATTAAACATGCCATTCCGATCAGAAAAAAGACAACAAATAAACAACGACGGTATGTGTAAATATACCGACGTAGTAATTATAGACGACGTTTTACATATAATACCGCCGTTTTGAACATCCAATGAACACGACGGTAATTGTATTATTAGAGACGTATCAAGTACCATTTAATACGACCGTAATTTTATAATTACCGACATGTAAAGGTAATTAACCACGTCTGTTTTTTATTATTTTACGCCGTATTATACATTGGATTACGACAGTACTTATAAATAAAAGGTGGTGGTAAGCGATTACCACGTCGTCATAATATAATATAACGTCGTGGTTTTTCAGATAATACGGCAGTTCTATAAATTATATCGTCGTTGTAAATAATTTTAAGGTCCTTTATATTAATTATACCGTCGTTGTTATTTAAAACAAGCGCGACAACAAAATTCGAAATAAACGTCAGTATAACGACGACAAAAATCATAAATACCGTCGTTGTAGGTTTCAAATTGAAACTTTCGAACTGAAACGTCTCGCTTTATCTGCGAATTGAGACTGAAACGGCGGCTTTTAGGTTTCCAAGTCGAAATAAAGGCCCTTTTCGGTTTCCAAGTCTTAATTAAGTCACTTTTAGTTTTCCAATTCTAAATATTTCCTTTAAATTGTAGTTTTTATTCCAAACGTTCAATCTGAATTCTCACATCTCTGAATGGTTTCAGTCATGCAAGATGTCTCTCTTTGGAACTCGATTGTGTTTTTGCACCAAACCAATCTAAGAACTTCGGTTTGGTGCAAAACAACAACTGAAGTTCCCCGTAAAGATTAAAAATTTTGTTTCTTGTTTAACACAAATTTCTATTTCTCTGTTGTTTTTGTATTTAAGACGTCGGTTTTGTAACTAATCGACGTAGTATAGGTTTATAACGCCCTATTATTTAAAAACCGTCGTGTATATTTTAATTTATACACGGTTTAATTTTACTTTCCGTCGTTTATATCCAAGTTAGAGGAAATCCAAATAAGTTTATAAATGTATCTCTAACTAAAACTTGCTTCTTCTTTTTTAATCTTGGTTTTGCGAGTGCAAGAAGGCAACTCTAGCTCATACCCACACAAGAACAAATTGAAGAAATTCGGATCGAATTATAGTTTAATGAAACAAATTATTTTGTATGTATAGGAATGAAGATTGGTAAATATTTTGTATGGATATATAGGAATGAAGATTGGTAAATATTTTGTATGTAATTATTATTGATCTTCAAGTTTTATGAAACAAATTATTCTTGAGTATATTTATTGTTCACAAAGCATTATATATGGTTGTTTTTTTAGCAAGAAAAAATCGTTGCAGAGAACCATTGGAAGCAAGAAAAAAATATAAAAATGTAAAATTACTAAATCTTTGGATATAATAAACGACAGTTCTTTCAAATAAACCGTCGTCTTTACATTAATAGACGACAATTCTATCACAAAACCGACTTCTTTACATATAATAGACGACATTTCTTTCATAAAAATTGTCGTCTTTATATATAATAGACGACATGTTTTCATAAAAACTGACGTTTTTAAATATAATAGACGACTGTTATTAACATACGTATCAAGTGCTATTTAATACGACCGTAATTTTATAATTACCGACATGTAAAGTTAATTAACCACGTCTGTTTTTTATTATTTTACGCCGTATTAGATGTTAGACTACGACAGTTCTTATAAATAAAAGGTGGTGGTAAATCATTAGTACGACGTTATAATATAATATAACGACGTGGTTGTTCAGATAATACGACAGTTCTATTAATTATACCGTCGTTGTTGTTTAAAACAAGCGCGACAACAAAAGTCCGAATAAACGTCAGTACAACGACGACGGTAAACAGAAATACTTTCGTTGTAAGTTTCAATTTCAAAACTTTCGAACTGAATCGGCACGCTTTATCTGCCAAATTGGGAACTGAAACGACGGCTTTTAGGTTTCCAAGTCGAAATAAAGGCCCTTTTCGGTTTCCAAGTCTTAATAAAGTCACTTTTAGTTTTCCAATTCTAAATAATTCGTTTAAATTGCTGTTTTTATTCCAAACGTTCTATATATCTCAATTCTCACCTCTCATGCAAGAATGTCTTTCTTGCGAACTCAGCTTTTGTTGTACACCCAACCCATCTAAGAACTTCGGTTGGGTGTAAAACAAGAACTGAGTTCTCAAGTAGGATTGTATATTTAGTTTCTTGTTAGCACAAATTTCTATTTCTCCGAAGTTTTTTTATTTAAGACGTCGGTTTTGTAAATAATCGACGTAGTATATGTTTATAACGTCCGTATTATTTAAAAACCGTCGTGTATATTTTAATTTATACGTCGTTTTTATTTTACTTTCCGTCGTCTTTAAAAACGCGGTCTTTTGAAAAATTTGACCGCGAAATGTAATTTTTTCAATTTTCCCTAAACCCTATATATATAACATTTCGCTATCTTTCTTCAACTCATATTCTGACCTTAAAGTTTTCTTTCTCCATCAAAGTTGCTCCAAGTCGAGGTACATTTCATTCCGGCTGCTCATATTCTAATCTTTCATTCCGGTTTTCAGTTTCTCAAATTATTTGAAGTTTATTTGCTCCAAGTCGAGGAAATCCAAATAAGTTATGCTCCCCACTTCGGCTTTTGTTTCTTGTTTCTTTTTTTAATCCTGTTAAATGTATCTCTAACTAAAACTTGCTTCCTTTTTTTAATCCTGTTTTGCAGTGCAAGAAGGCAACGGTAACTCATACACACAAGAACAAATTGATGAAATTCGGATCGTTGTAGAGATATATAGTTTAATATTATGGATATGATATTTTGTATAGATATATAGGAATGAAGATTGATATTTTGTAATTATTATTGAATATTCAAGTTTTATGAAACAAATTATTCTTCTAGATTCATAGGAAGATGGATTATTTGGAGCTGCATTTATTGTTCACAAAGCATTATGGTTGTTTTTTTAGCTAAAATCGTTGTAGAGAACAATTGGAAGCAAGGAAAAAAAAGGTAAAATGTAAAAATAAAACATCTTTGGATATAATAAACCTCAGTTCTTTCAAAAAAACCATCGTCTTTACATAGACGACTATTCTATCACAAAACCGTCTTCTTTACATATAATAGACGACATTTTTTTCATAACAACCGTCGTATTTACATATAATAGACGACTGTTATTTCATAATAGACGACATATTTCACAATAATAGACGATCGTTATTTCATAATAGACGACATATTTCACAATAATAGACGATTGTTATTTCATAACAACCGTCGTATTTACATATAATAGACGATCGTTATTTCATAATAGACGACAGTTCTTACAAACCGTCGTCTTTACTTATAATACACGTCTTTTTTTTTTATAAAAACACGTCGTCTTTAAATTAATAGACGTCGGTTTTTAGTAAAAGCGTCGTTTTTATATATAATATAGACGACGGTATTTTACCGTCGTGGTTTTATGCGTAAAGATGTCGGTCGATTCCTCGACGGTTGAGAAAGTAAATTTACGACGGTAAATTACCGTCGTCTATTGCGATTTTTGTAGTAGTGTTCACTAAAAGAAAATACGAATAAGATTGTACTAATGTATATATATATATATATATATATATATATATATATATATATATATATATATATATACTTATAAGTAATATAGGACCTCTACACCAATACTAGTACCGGAAAACAATCCAACTTGGGGATTGTTTGACTAGACCCCGCACAAAGATCGCATTATCCCTTGCCTGGGGTTGAGTCGCCCAATGAGGGGACTACCGCTCTACCGTACACACGCCGGAATATCCAACGCCACGTGTATACCAACCGAAACATGTCCTATGCGCGCAGACTACCCAATCAATGGTCTTTGGCACACCCGATCAAAAGTGCCCTGACCTTTACTATACATCGAAAGTTCCAACGCCACGTATAGTAAAATAACCCTAACCAAATCAGTCCCACATGCCGAAAATTTTCAACGCCACGTGTGGTAAACCAGAGAGGGTACAAACCATGATGCGACTCTGACACCTCAACACAACAACCCACTACCCAACTTTCCAACCAAACAACCCAAACATATATGAATATATATAAGATAGACCTGAAGTTCCAAAACTCATAATCACAACTCAATATCATCAATTACTCAAATTAAACACAAGTCTCCAATATCCAATATAATCCAAGAAATTCATAAAATAACATAATTCGATATCAAAACAATAATACAATCCCAATACGACCATAAAATCCAAATATCAAATATCGCATCAATAATTTCATAAAACACCAATATCCAAGATTAAAACAATATTTAAAATCCCAATAGTCGAGAAAATCGATTTATATGCATGGTAATTCGATCTTTAAAATAATGCTCGTTTAAAAATAAAGTCCACTCATAGATAGTCCCAAGCTGCCTGACCCTGAGAGGGTCTCGCCTGTGGAGCACGAGGTGCCTGAGTACCTATTACAGAATACGAGAATCGGATTAACAAAAGTACTGTGAACAATAACCTTAGCTTTCTCGGGACTTAAAGTGTACATGCACATTTACCGGGGAGTTTCTAGAGTCAAACAAAGCTTTTCAAAAGGTGGAATAGCCTCGGAAGACTCACGGTCAATCAGGCGATCAAACTTCCCGTTTTGGTCAACTAGGCCCGCGAGGCCCACGACCTCAAATTTTCGATTCGAAAGTTCCTAAAGGTTCAACAAAGTCTACTAAACACGTCCCAAAAGTTGGTCTCGATCGAGCGGTCGGATTTCTCGCGATCGTACGATCGGAAGGTTATTGGTTTTCTAACCCTAATCTCAATCCATGACTCCGATTCTTGATCCGCGAGTTCCTACATGATCCTAGAGGTACAGAGAACAACATACTTAGAATTGGAACCGATCCAACGGTCCGAACATATTGAATCCGGATATAGCCTAATAGGCGTAAATTCGTTCGACTGTCATACGATAACGAAATTGAAAACTGAGCATACTGTCGTGCTCGGGACGACAAGGGGAACATTTTAGGACAGATTGGGCCATCACTCACAGAGCAGATTTGGGCGTCTTAAGAAATTTTCGGCGACGGAAATTTCTCGACGTCAATACTTATGCCAAAATGACAAGCTCAGCTAGGGGAGCAACTTATTCCACTAGCCCAACCTCCAATTTGGCAGGGAAGTGGCCAGAAAACACTGTTACACCGTTACAGTCGGCAAAAACATAGGTTTCTAATTGAGCTTCCAAACCACCGAATCAATTGAAACTACCTACCAAAATATCAAAAGGCCACTGAGAGGGTGAAGATTGGTACCTTGATCGACGAAAAATCTCGCCGGAATCGCGTGGCCGGCGTCCGAAAAAATCCTGAAACTTCTCTCTCTCCCAGTCTCTTCATGGCTCCAAATTGATCTCCGAAAACAGGTGGGTTATGTAGAGGAGAAAATTGGAGGTGGTGGAGTCCAAAATGGCGGTCGGACGGCGTCGTTTCTGGCTGTGCGTCGAATGAGAGAGGGTCGGGGAAAGAGGAGAGAGAAAGGGGGTGGGGTCTGGTGCGATTTCTAATTGGCCAGTGGGGTATTTAGGGTTTTTCAAATAAATTTTAAAACGACCGTTACGTCCTGTTTGTTCGTTACAACTCTGAATTGAGCGTGCCGCCCGTCTACAGACTTGTTTTGACGAGCCGAACACAGTGGTGCAACTCACTTCCCCAAATTCCTTCCAGATTAAAAAGTGACTATTTTAATTTCCAAAATTTATTAATTAATCTATATTATTTATTTTTAGTTATTTTATTTTAATGTATTTACTTATTTTGGATTCGGGATGTTACAAGGCATAAAAACCTTCAAAAGCTTGTGAAGTGTATTCTCCACCACGATCCATTCGAAGAACTTTAATTGTGCTCCCAATTTCATTCTTAACAAGGGCCTTAAAACTTTTGAATGCATTTAAAGCTTTTTATTTTCTACAAGAAATACACATAAATTTTCCTACTAAAATCATCAATAACATAAATAATGTATCGCCTTTTTCCATTTGATATCAGATTGGTATTTCCCAAAAAAAAAAAACACATGAATAGCGCATTAGGCCAATTCCAGTGTTGCCTTCATTCCAACCAAAAACTTCTCCTCATATGAAACTACCAAGAGAAAGGCAACAACTATCCCAACAACCAAGATGAATTCCCAAAGTAGCCTCTCTCTGCTACGCGACCTCATCAGTTCACCCTTAGCCACATCTATCCTCTTCAACAACCCATGAATTATCATATTTGATCGTGCACAAATGTCGGGATTAAACCAGTCAAAAAACCCACGCCCATTTGCCTTCACATGAATGTAATGCATTGACTACTACAGTGTAATTCAAAAATCCAAACAATTTGAAATTTGAAAGACAAAAACATACAAACCGGACCTATGTGGTTTCGGTTCCAGTTCGGATCGATTTTCATAGAAGGTATCTAGATGAACCGAACCAAACGGGAGGCAGTTTTTGGTTTGGAAAGATAAATATATGAAGATGTGAAGAAGAAAGAAATAGGAAGAAAATAAAAATAGGTAGTAGAGATAAAATAAGAGAGAAAGATGTGAAGAAATAAAGAGGAGGAGAAATAAAAAGAAATAGGTGGAAAATAGATAAAGACGGAATCGCAACATGAGCGGCTATGGTTCACCAAAAAGAAAAAAAAGTTGGGCTACAGTTATTTAGTTGGGTATAAATTGAAACTAAGACATTTGGGTATTAATTGTGCTAAAATATTTAGATATTACTTGGACTTACTAATGTGATTTGAAAGTTAATTAGGCTTCTAATTATTTTGGATATAAATGAATAAGTAAACTGAACATAACCGGTTTGGTTTGGTTTAAACAGGTTTTTTCAAGACAAGAATCAGGATGGGAACCGATCCAAAGCGGTTCCGTTCGATTTTTGAGCTTAGGTTGACTTTTTCTGTCAACACAGTGTTTTCCCCTTTTTTTTGTTTTACTCAGCTCACTTGTTCAAATGTCCACCCCTAAACACGACACGACCTAGGGTTCGTGACCAAACGCAAGAGTCCAGTGGCCATGCTTAAGTTAGGAGGTCACAAATACTGAGTTTTAGTAACTGAAGTGGAATATTTACGTGTTGATGAAAAATTGGTAAATGAGAAAGGATGACAACAAAAAAACATTTTCAAGTTGTTTTAAAAAAAATTAGGTTAATAGTTTTCATTTTTCGAAAAACAGAAAATGAAAATTGTTACTAAACATGTTTTCAATTTTTTAATTTTCAAAAACGGTAAAATGGAAATGATTATTAAACGAGCCCAAAATTAATTACAAAAATTGTATTTGGCACGGCAACGGCCTTATTGTGGTTCCGCAGCTGGTAACGTGTTGAAAATTATAGTTTTATAAGTCCAACAAGGCCCGTGGGTGTGCTAAGATGGGTTGGGATTTAGAAGAGAAGGGCATGGCATTTAAGCAATAAGATATGGGAGGAAGGGCAGTTAGGAAAGAGCAAAAAGCTAAGCAAGCTTTAAACAAAAACTAAAACCCTTGCTGATGATGATGCTGGTACTTGGAGAATATGGGGCACCAGAAATCCCTTGAGAATTACGATTATGTTATGTATGATATGAAATGAAGAGCATCCTTACGTACCATCATCACATTCATATTCATATGTCGTATTGATTATATTATTGTCCTTGTTTCATTACGTATCAACCATCCGATGGAGGGGAAGAGGAAGGTATGCATAATGAACGAGTGCGATAAGATGATGAAAGAGGTAGAGGTAGAGGGTGAGGAATAGGGAAGCAAAACTTAATAGGGAAAAGGTGGGGTAGCAGGGTGTTATCTGGCAACTGGGGCAGCTGTCTTCCAATTGCTTTGACCATAGAAAGTGACAATCCATTCAATTCCTTCCTTCCTTCCTTGCCATATCCAACTCATACCCACTGGGTTGTCCAAAAAACTCATACCCACTGTCACACACACACAGAGACAGACACATAGACACAATTAGTTTTTTTTTTTTCATATTAATTGTTTCACTCTGCGTAAAGTGGAGAGAGAGAGAGAGGCAAAAAAGGAGGAGGCAGTGACACAGAAGTATTGTTACCAACTGATAACACAAATACACATGCCTGTCTCATGCAGGGCTGCTTTATCTTTTCTTTTATCCCACCACCCCCACACCTCACACCCCTTCCAGCTCACTAGACACTTGCGTGGGGCCCCACTTTCCTTCCTTCCTTCCTTCCTGTGCATTGCCACCCCCCTATGCCCTATGCCTATGCCTATGCCTATGCCTATGCCTATGCCTATGCCCTATGCCCCGAGCCTCGTTGGCTTCATTCCTTCATTCATACTGTTACTGTACTAACTCTTCATCGAAATTCAAGAGTGCGCTAGGTTTCATCCATTTTCGTCCAAAGGTAACATAAAGAAGCACAAATGTTTGGTTTCAATACTTAATTGAAATTCTACTCAATTCAGGAACAATTAGTGCCCTCACCCGATAATAAATTCATTGCTCAACTTTTCTGTTCGAGTTTTCATCCCAATTTAATAAGAGGGGGTTGTTACATTATATCTGCGTTTTTTGAGTTGAATAAACAAAGAATAATGTTATTCTTACCACATTCTCATACACACTTTATGTAGCAGATAAAATAGACATCCATATCAATTAGAATTAATTTAATATTTTCTTTTCTTTTATGATTTATTGACACATTTTATTTTATGTGGCAAGAATAGTATAAGGTGGTATGAGAATGTAGTAAGAGTAGCATTACTCATAAACAAATTACACCACCACCACACCACAACTGGTTTGGGCCTAGCCACAAATGTCAATAAATCCTTAGTCAGGAACACTGATTTGCAGGCCCATCAGACAAGAGAGCATGTCTCCCTCGTCCCTCCCTTCCCATTTGACTACCTCTCTTGAAGTTGCGCAAGGCCTTCCATGGCAAGGCAAGCAGTTGTTAGGAATCAGACTCCAACGTTAGAGAAGAAAATAATACCATATCTTCAGTTCAACCATGGTGCCTTCGGTTAACTTTTGTACAGTGCAACCAACAGCTCCTCTCCGCCTACATTTAGATTTAGTTGCAGTATGGAGCAAGTGGTGGTTCCCAAGCAGTCCTTCCAGATTGCTTTGCCACCCTAAGACCATGGTCTGGCTTCAGTTTCCAAGATACAACCTTTTCTTTTTCAACAAGTAAATCCTCCATGAGTAATATAAAAGTGAACAGAAGACTATGCTAAATGTAACTTTGAGATAAAAAATAAAAACCAAAATACAACATTTTCACCTCCTAGCTTACTTACAGGGACTAATGCTTGAATGCCAATTACAACCCGAAATGCGTCCCTAAGAAGGTGTCACTTCAACTTATCTTGCTTAAACTCATGCCAATTACTTTTTCTTTTCAACAATGTAAACATATTCTTCAAAGAAAAAACCTCAAACCTTTTAGCTTTTCATTTTCTCTAACAAAAAGTCCACTTAGTTCGCTTAGACGTCTTGGTTCTCTTAATTATCCTAGCCATAAGAGAAGAGAAGCAAGACCTCTAAGAGAACTAAGTGGAACCACCTAAATCCGTATGATCAACTCACCTTAAGTAGAATTTTAGTTAGAGACATAAGAAGGTTGAATAAAGAAACAGAAACAAAAAGCTAAGCATCCCAGATATTGACTTTTGTCATGTTTACATTGTTTGGGGAGTCCAAATAAGATGAGTATAAGTCACTCCTTACTTTTGCGTTTCGAGTATGACAGGGTCGCATCCGTTTCAAACTCTACCAACACAAAAACAAAAATCACACCAAAAAGTGCAAAGAAGCCTGTACTTCATAGCACAAGCATTATGTGCAACTACGACAAATCCTCGTGATAAAGATGAAGCCCAAGACCAAAACGTGCACAAGCGCGACGAAATGCCATTGCTTCTGCCTTCTGTACAGGATCCCCAAAACTTGTGTCATCTACTGAAGCAGTGCCGGTCGACTCCCTAAAGATCTGGCAGAAACAAGTAGCATATAGTTGGGAAAACAAGTCAGATACATGCCAAACCTTACAATCTTTTTCTCTTCTTTTTTGTTTTCCAACATTTCTGAACCTCATTTAAAGGAGCTTCCACAAATTTCTTAATTTACGAAACCTGTGGAAGTGCCTGGAGTCCTGACTTCAACTAGTACAACATACATCCCAGTTTTTTATTGAATATATCTTAGCGCATAAAGAAGACAGGGACATATGCAACTATCCTATCCAACACGTAGATCACACAGGAGAGAAGATTAAAAATAAAATTAAAAAAAGGAAATTAAGAAACAGTTGTATAAGTTTTCTGATGAACACCAAGATCACAGAATATACTACCAAACCAATGAGGTTTTCCCATTTTAGGACAACTGAATTCTAAATTCACTGAAAAGAAAAGATAGTTCATGGCATCCCATTCATTCATTTTTAGATAGAAGATACATATGCAAAGTACACGTAATGGAATATTCTAGATTGCTTAGACAATTGTGAATTTATAATTTCCAACACTACGAAAATTAAAAGGTTAGAGGAAAATAAACGGAAATATGAATATTGTTGTACCTCAGCATCAGTGCCATAGAGCGTGACACGATAAACAACAGATACAGACTTGGCATCAGCAGAGTAAGTGATGCTGCGGACCTCACCGGACCATTCTACAAATAAAAGTAAGTGATGCTGCGGACCTCACCGGACCATTCTACAAATAAAACATGTGCAAAAAAAAATTGAAAAATTGGAAGTCATTTGGGAATATGAAGCCTGGTGTGGTGGTGGTGGTGGTGATGCCTACCTGGGGCATGCAAGTTCATAATCCGATTAACAATGTGCCTGAAATGAAAATATGAGGCGAGATTCAGACTTGTTTTGTTTTTCTGTCACAAAGATTTTGAAATTAAAACAAGATTATATTATAGTAAGTAATACCAGGGGATGTATTTGGAGGTAAAGCCACTTTCAGAGCGGGTTTTGACGAGGGAATCAGGGACTTTCTTGTTGAGTTGCTTGAGGATTTCAGAGAGGGGTCTGCTGATTCCCGAGCTCACTGCGAAGCCATCGTCTTCTTCCTCTTCTTCTGCTTGTTTCTCCCTCCGCCCTTCCACATTAGAAGAAGAGGCCAACTTGGCGTAGGAACGCCGCCACGGTGAGCCTTCACCCATAGCTACACACAGCGATCTCAACATAGAGGATTTAGAAGCGACTGATTGCGCCATTCCTTTCTCTCCAAAGGAAGCAAAAAACCCAAAAACAAACAACAGCGAAGCCCTCGGTCTCGGCCCTGTTGCTCTCTTTTTCTTTTGTTTTACTTAACGGCACAGTGTCACTTGACTTGCCAAATATTTGACAACAAATTAATACTATTTCCCTAAATTTTGGGGTCGTCTTTCACTTCAATCCCTAAAACCTCCTAAGGACAGATTTTTCTTTCTTTTAGAATTTAGAAAAAAAAATGAATTATTATTATTTTTTGTTCACACGTCATATGAAAAATGTAAGCGTCACAATACCAATTTAACGGAAGATTAAATGGTCAAATTGATAGGCGACTTAAATTGATTTTATTTCATAACCTCACGGTAAACTCACCTAAAACCTGAAGGTATAAAACATAATTAGATCTTCATCTAATTTACTGGTGAAATGAAGTTGAAAATTTTATTTAAAAGAAATGGGAATTTAGTGATTGAATTTTGGGTTCAATTCAATAAATCATACTTATAAGACAGCAATAACGATGCTCAAGTGGCATCTGATTCTTATCTTAGATTGAAAAACATCAATCTAAACAAAGGGTTTAGAAGAAAAAATGATAAGTATGGTGATCAGATGAGAGCCATTTGTTGGACGTTGATTGGGTAACAATCAGAGGGTGGGCCGTTAAAAGCCCGCCAAGCAAGGACGGCATTTGCAGCTTCAGTTGGGTGGTAGGCATCCCAAAAAATGTACTGATTTCCATTTGCGCATGGAACCGAATATGGAAGACATGTTATCTGCCCTCTGTTCCTCCCAATTCCACAGCACCCTCTATCAATCACACTGAACCCTGCCATGCCAAATTGCCAAATTGCCAATGCCATGTATTATATACTTTTAAATGCATCCTTAGTGTCACTAAAACGAAAATTATAAATAGTTGTTACCATAAAGGGCAGGATTATTAAGCATGTCACCAAAGGCAGCATAAGTATTGGCGTAGACAAAGATGGCTCCAGGATGGTTGGTGTTGAGTTGGTTGGCCAGTGATCTAAGCCCTTCATTGAAGCTACCAAGGATCTGATTCACATAATCCACACACCTTCCGGCCTGGGCCGAGGCTCTTTGGTTAGGAATGCACCCCAATGGCCCAATTCCTGCTAGCACAAACTTCCTTAATCCTACGCTGTGCAATGCCTGCAACATAACAATATTAATTTCAAATCTCATGAACGACAGATGTTGAAAAAAAAAAAAAAGAGTTCAATAAATAAGCAAGGAGTCTAGATCTAGTACCAGAATCTGTTGAGTATAGCGATTAAGGAGAAGGTTGGCAAAGGCAGGAGGAGTGTAAATGTAGCTGGAAGAATAGAGGGAAGGCAAGAGGTAGTTGTTGATGTAGTCATTGCTTCCAAACTCCAAAACTGCTATGGACTTAGCCAAGTACTGGGTCATGTTGGCTCCACTCATCATCGGTCTTAACTGATCCATGGTGCTCTCAAAATTCAGCACTTGCTGGCTAAGGCTATACCGCTGTCCCTGTGAATTCATTCATGTGTGTGGATCATATATATGTCACACTTGTATATATTGTCAGATAAATGTTTGTATTGTCAGACTATAAATTTTAATCGTATATATTTTTAACAAAATGAACTGAATCAATGGTCTATAGATTTCACAAGTGTGTGTAGATATATGCGTAAACATGTGACAAGTGAGGATTTAACTTCGTACGAAGTGTTGGCCTGTCTCATCAAGTATGCCAGCAGCTGCGGAAGCATAATTTACTCCCCCAAGTATTCTGGTTCCTTTTGTATTAGGATCTGCAAAGGGTGGAACATATGGAAGACCCAGCAAATTTCCTGCAAATTAATTAATTACCCATGAGAAAATGAATTAATATTAATTATACATGTATATATGTAGCTGTAGCCTGTAGGTACCAACCAAGCATATCGACAACAGTTCTTCCATTAGAGAATCTGCCAGTAGGGCCTGCCCTGAAATCGCAGCCATAAGGATAATAATTGGATTTTGCAAGGGAGCTAAGGAAGTTGTTGTTGCCAACATCAATCAATGAGTCCCCAAAAATAAACATTGCTGGAACCTGCGCTGCTGCTGACACTGACTCAATACTTGTTGAGCACTGCACCACTAAAATCATCATGATCAGCACCACCCCCACCCCCACCCCTACCCCACTACTGCCCAACCACACCCCTTCCCCTTCATCACAAATCCTCTTCTTACCACCCATATTATTCCTCCTCACTTCAACAACACATATTAAGGTCGGAAAATGTATATATTAAGGTGGGAAAGGATAGAGATAGGTGATTTGATTATATATATCCATTCCATTTTGACGAAACGGCTAAATATGACATGTAACGCAAGCATTTCCAAATTTGCAAAGCCATAAAACGTGCTTTTGGATGCCTTTTGGGGTTGTCTTTTTGTCGTCCGCTTTGCCTTTTATCTTCTTTCTGGGATCTGATTCTCCTCTATCTCTCTTGCTTCTTTGCATGTTATCAAATGAGGTCATATCACAAACAGACTCACATGTTTTTATCCCTTGTTACGTGAGATTCATGTGTACCCATCGCTCATCAAATGTGAAATCGGTACCTTAGATAAAGGACTTTGGAACCGTCAAATTATTTACATATATAATTCAAAAGGTATAGCTAGGTTTAATCCGCCTTTTCCATTTGGTGCTCACTATTTTATTTATTTACTTTTTTTTAACAAAGACAATTAGAACTTGAAGCTCTCTTCTAATATTTGGAGAAATATTACTAAACTAAATGCTAGTTATGCATAGAAAATCCTTGACATTGAACTTAAAAACTTAACGATGTTAATTAGAGGTTCATAACCTAACAAGATAGAACACATTACTCTAATCAACTGGCCTAACCTCTTCCCACCCAAAATCTTACATAATGATGACACAAAAAGAAAAGAAAAATACAGAAGGTCAAATCTTCAATTTGTTACGGGAGAAACTCAATTGCTCATCCTTTTTCCCTTGCTGTTTCCGAATTAGAAGATGGAAGTAAGCAGGGAACTTTTGGTTGTCTCCCACTCACAAGCATTTCTTATGCCGACACAAACCAAACAATGTTGATGGTTGGTTGTCCAAAAGAATGCCATGTGGCGTATCCTAAACGATCCAAGGGGACCCCTTATGTGTTGCTAAACAATAATCAGTAGCAAGTAGCAAGAGGATTACTATAGTTAAATAGTTAATTAAAGCACATCAACAATGGGAGGAAAATGTAATGATACTTACTCTCTATGCTTCTGACAAAAAGTCTAAAGGCCTCTATATATATATATATCATTCACCTTTCTTTAGGTATGGAAGATGAAAGCCCTTGGGGTTGGGTGATCAACCACCTACTCATACTATAGCTAGTTCCTTTTCACCCCACTAACTCTTAATTCTACTTCTTTTGACCCCTTTCCTTGACGATCAAGGAAATTAATTTCTAAAAAGAATTAGATTAGTATGTATAAAAGTAGTTTTAGAGAGATTTGGTGACTTGGTCGGTTGTCTAAAATATTTGACAATGACTATATAATTAGTTTGTATATTTTCTGTTTCTTTTCAATTAAATAATTATGTGAGCATATATAAATAGCATATTGATTGAAGTGGAGTTTTGAAATTCAAGACTACGAATGTCAAATGCGCTTTTCAAAATTCAAGAGAGAGTTGACATGAGGTAACAAATGGGTAATCATGAATTTGTTTGGCTCCAAGCAATATGTCAACCGAGCACTTACTTGTAAATGGTGAGGCTTTAATGTTCTCTTGCACTTGATTATCATTAATATGATACTTCTTCCACAAGTTTATAAAATGGGAGATTATTTACAAAGTAAGATTAGATTAATGCTTATCACTAGAATAGAACAATTGTAGATGGTAAAATTTGTTGAAGTTTGGCTCACCATTGATGCGGAAGGAAAGAAAGAACCAAAAAGGTTGCGAGAAGATGCAGCGGCTGGAGAACAAGAAGTCCGGCGCTCGAGCGGACCGGCGCTGTAGAGGAAGTTGCAGGAGCTCGAGCGGTAGAGAAGTGATTTTGTAGGCGCTCGAGGCGAAGCTGGCGCTCTAGCGGATCGCGCGATTTCCGAACGAAATTTAGACATATTTTCTCCTAGTTTTGGGTTCTTTTATGCTTCCTATTCCTAGTTAACTTGTAACTAAAGTCCTATGCATTATAAATAGGACTTTTATGGTTAGGTTAAATAGGAGATAAGAGATGTAACACAAGATAGAATTCAAGGGTGAGTTCTTGAGTGTTTACAAGGGCATCAAAGGGTTTGAGCAAGGGTGAGAGAAAAGAGATCTAGGGTTCTTGTGAGAGCTAAGGGGGTTCTTGATTGTAACCAAAGTTGTTCTTACATACTAGTGAATTTCTCGGGTGGATCACCAAGAGGACGTAGGCAG
This sequence comes from Prunus padus, assembly GCA_024362665.1. Classification (NCBI taxonomy): domain Eukaryota; kingdom Viridiplantae; phylum Streptophyta; class Magnoliopsida; order Rosales; family Rosaceae; genus Prunus; species Prunus padus. Next base: position 205,543 of record JANFAM010000006.1, read on the forward strand.
GAGGCCGAACCTCTATAAATCTTTATGTCCTTGTGTGTTGGTTTTACTCTCTTCATGGTGTGTGTGTTTTATTCTCAAGGAGTTTGTGTGTGTGTCGTCGCATAGTCCATCAACAACAAGGTCTTGGAGTGTTTTCGCACAACAATTGGTATTAGAGCCGCGGTTGTGGCGGGTATTGGTTTATGCCTAGGAGCTCTTATAGTCTTAAGAGTGTTTGCAAGTGTTAACGATGACCGGCGACAAGAAGGCGGTGGGAGAAAGCTCCCAAAGGAAGACACCACAAATGGATAGCATGAAGCTCGAGGTGAAGACGTTCGCAAGGAAGGAGAACTTCACGCTATGGAGAATGAAACATGACCTAGCCCAGCAAGGTCCAACCGTTATCTTGGCAGGCGAAAAGACAACGCTGAAAACCATGACAACGGAGGAGAGGGACGCGCTCGGCGAGTTGGCTAGGGGGTCCATCAAGGCGATGGAATACACCACAAAGCAAACACGGGAAAAGCTCAAACGGATGTTTGTAGGGAAGTCCCTATCAAACAAAATCTTCATGAAGGAAGAGGTCATCAATCTTCGGATGAAGGATGATGGAAATCTCACGGAGCATCTTAACACCTTTAATAAGTGTATTGCGGGCTTGCAGAAGGTGGACGTGGTTTATAGCACGGAAGATGAGGCGTTGATGTTGTTGGCATCGTTGTCTTCGTCCTATGAACACTTCCGGAAGACGCTGATGATTGACAAGGGTACTCTCAATTTTGAGGAGGTGGTGCAAGACTTGGTGCATCATGGGTTGGCTCAAAATTCTGAAGGTAGCTCTTAAGGTGTGGGTCCATTAACATGGAAAGGAGAGCGGGGTCATTCAAGCAAGTGTAAGGGCAAGAAAGGCAATAAGAGGAATCCAAAATTCAAGGACAATGAAGGGTGCTTCAAGTGTGGGTCTATGGATTATTGGAAGTGGGATTGTCCGGTAGTGAAGCGGAACAAGGTGAAGAAGGCCAAAAGTTCAAGCCTAGCCAATGTGGAACTTTTAACGGTTACAGAAGATGAGCGTAATGGGGACGTCGTGGCAAGTTCTTCGGGTAAGGGTTCTACTTCAGTTTGGATTTTAGATTCCAGATGCTCTTATCATGTGTGTTCAAAGAGGAGTGTATTTGATACATATGAGGAAATGAAGGGTAGCAAGATTCTGTTAGGAGACGAAACAAGTTGTGATGTTTTGGGAGTGGGAACAGTGAAGATCAAGTTGCAAGTTTATCAGCTTTTGAGGGGTACAAGTGCAGGTGGAGCAGAAAATTCTACCAATGAGGCATTTTGTACCAAAGAAAAGCGGGCATGGGATCTTACTATCAAGGAGCCAGTGCAACGGAATGAAGCTACAAGTTCGTTCAAGGCTACTTGGGCAAGGAAGGTTAGTCAAGGTTGTATGACTAACAGTTCATCATCAAGGGTGCTTGACTTCAAAGGTGTAGAAGTGGTGGAGTTGGAGGACAAGGACCACAAGGGTGAAGTCAAGACAAGGGATGATGGGGAGGATGTTGTTAAAGAGATGCTTCTTGCCAAGGTGGTCATGGAAGGGACTTCACTTGAGGTGGAGCTTGACACAGGGGCTGAAGAAGGTGGGCATCAACAACAAACTCACAAAGGGGTTCTACTTGAGGTGGAGCCTTCGAAATTGCAAAGTCCGGGCCCAAGGAATCCATCAAACCGTCCCTAGGTTTTGGATGGATGGATGGACCAAGAAGTTCCAACCACGTTTCGGAGTTCTATAGGGAGCATGAAGGGGGAAAGTTGAAAGGGTGCATTGATGAAAAAGAAGTTTGTTCATAAATCCAAGAGTAAGGTTGGTTGCTATGTGGGGATTTATAGAACAAGGGATGGTATGCGGTTTGCGTATCAAGGCATATCAAGAATTCAAGGTTCCAAGAAAGCGAGGAGTGAGGAGTTCGGCATGGGGGATCTCTCGTCTACACAAGAGGTCCAGATGGCCCAAGTCTAAGATTGGGTGGAGCACCTTCTCACCTAAGGTGTGTTGAGGCAAGAGGTTTCTTGCCATGGTGGAGCTCTTGGGAATTACCTAGAACGATTTCCAAGAGGTTGAAGATGTTCTATGAGTCAACAATTGTTCATGGGTGATGGATGGTTCGCCAATGTGGAGATTGTTGAAGTTTGGCTCACTATTGATGCGGAAGGAAAGAAGGAACCACAAGGGTTGCAAGAAGATGCAGCGACTAGAGAAGAAGAAGTCTGGCTCTCGAGCGGCAGAGAAGTGATTTTGCAGGTGCTCGAGCGGATCGTGAGATTTCCTGACGAAATATGGACAGATTTTCTCCTAGTTTTGGGGTCTTTTATGTTTTCTATTCCTAGTTAACTTGTAACTAAAGTCCTATGCATTATAAATAGGACTTTTAGGGTTAGGTTAAAGAGGAGAGAAGAGATGTAACACAAGATAGAATTCAAGGGTGTGTTCTTGAGTGTTTACAAGGGCATCAAAGGGTTTGAGAAAGGGTGAGAGAAAAGAGATCTAGGGTTCTTGTGAGAGCTAAGAGGGTTCTTGATTGTAAGCAAAGTTGTTCTTACATACTAGTGAATTTCTCCGGTGGATCACCAAGAGGACGTAGGCAGGAGGCCGAACCTCTATAAATCTTTGTGTCATTGTGTGTTTGTTTTACTCTCTTCGTGGTGTGTGTGTTTTATTCTCAAGGGGTTTGTGTGTGTGCCGTTGCATAGTCCATCAACGACAAGATCTTGGAGTGTTTTAGCACAACAAAATTCTCTCGCCAACATGTTAAATTGACAAAGTCAAGGTACAATCTATCCACCCATTACACAAAGTAAAGCATGTGTATTCCTTGTTGGATCCCAAATGTAAACCCTAACCAAAGAGACTATGTCCTTATTGAGCAAAAACTTCAATATCCTTTTAAAGTTGGTCACGTGATGACACCTGACCAATTTTGCTAAAAGTTTTGACGGAATACGACATCATTTACCAAATTAATGTGTAGGCTAAAAGATGATTGATCATATTGATTGATTTGAGAGTTTGAGAAAAATTCAGGGACCACTTGTGATAAATACCCTTAAATAGGAGAAAGACTTCCATAAAACGGGGATATTACTATTTTGCTATTCCGGCCAATAACGACATGACACGCGTGATAGTACTTCCATATATGATAGCATTATTGGTCAAATGTAGCAAAACAGTGTTATCCCCGTTGCAGTTTTTCTCCTTAAATAGATTAACTAGTATTTAATACATATGCATTTGATTTGTCACCAGTAAAGTTCAGTCTCAAGGCTGTCAACTAAAGGGACTTATCAAATACGAATCGCTAGATGGATGGGATTGTTAATGGGATATCCAGCAAATAGTTTCTACGTCAATTTAGAAAAGAGGAAAAGAAAAGCAAGAAAGAAAAGGAAATAGTAAAACAAATTAACAAAGGGCAGGAAAGTGAGAACTATTTGATATCAACTGTGTGTCTACTTGTGTTGTGTTGTGTTGTGCGCATTTCAATTCATTCATTCAATGACTTTGTTATGTAATATATGTGTTCGTCAAGTTATGTTTTTGAACACTTGTGATGCCCCTGGCCGCTGAGCAGGCTATACGTTGGCAACTAGCGGCTTTGTGTTTGGTTTACTTGCGTGTTAAGGAATTGTGATGGAAGAGGCTTGAGCTTGAGATGGGCTCAGAGACTGTTCCTTGGGGGATTGCGATAGGCGTGCCACTACTAGTGATACTCTTCTAGTAGAAAGAGGGAATGGAATGGTGTTTGTATTGTGGATGTATTGCACTCTTTATATCTTCTTCTAATCAAAGCCAATGGAATTTGGCTTTAAATAAGTTCTTTTTATGCCTCAATTAAGAGGAATTTAATATCTCAATTATGGTAGAATAAACTGCAGGATGGATGGTGGTTTAGCCCGTTATCGGGCTGAGAGTTTAGTAACAGCTTTTTGCATATAAACTGTCCGATTGACATAATACATTCATTAATGATCAAATACAACTTAAAAAGACTGAAATGAACTTAAGTGCAGTAAAATAAAGTCCAACAGATTTAGAAGAGGATTAGTTAGACAGAAGGCATATCATATCGGGCAGAAACAACAATCTACTTGAGACAGTGTTGTAGTGCCCGATAATGGTATGCTAGAGATGTTTACAGTTGGAACTTGTCTAAACCACAAACATCAGGCAGAAGACGAATCTTTATCTGGCAGGAGCTGCAGTGACAGGACCCGACCCGAATTCCACCCCGGAATCCGTGCCAAATCCTGTTGACAACCGACATCATCGCGATGCCGGGCCCACATCCTAAAAGAATCCCTCTTCCCGAAACAAAAATACAAAGGGGTCAAGACTTCTGCCGAAAAACGAGCAGAGTCTCCCCTAGAAATATAACAATGCCAAAAGTTCAACCTGAATATATACAACAGAATATGTATACACCAACAGTCAGCATGCTAACAATAAAACAACTCAGGCCTATAGCCATCAAATTCAACCCTAAAGAGCAATACAGAGCATATCTAGAGTACTCAAAAGTAAAGTTACAGAGTAACCGTTTGTAGACAAGGACAAGTGTCCTACATCAGGTCGAAAGCTCGAGAAGAGAGTCACCCAGCCGGACCGATCAGACGCTACGACTACGGCCTGGGGGGCGCAAAACAGAAAGAGTGTGAGTGGACAAAAACAAGGTTTTAGTAGTTCAAACCAAAGTACTAACCCCCACCGTTTCAAAAACAATGCAAACCATGCATATGAAATCATTTGTATACGTAGTTGTTCAAATCCCAATAGTTGCAATATAATAACACCAATATTATATCATAGTACTGTTTCCCATTCTTTCCCACTCGAACAACCACATGCTCGCAAGCACAACAAGCAAGGAAAGATCCTCACTAAAAGAAATACGAATAGGAAGATAATAAGACCTACATATAATAACATAGACCTCAACACCGAAACACGTGTACCGGGGAAACAATCCAACAAGGGATCATTTGACTGGACACCGGGACTGCATTCATGATGTGACCTGTGCCTAGGATTTACCTGAACACCCAATCAACATCATAATGGCCTCGTGCCCAGGGTTAAGCCGTCCAAATGGGACTAAGCTCACAGGCTCGCAAGGTAAGAACCATCAATACCACTACGTCCCAAAACAAGTCATACGCGCAGACTACCCAATCAAGGGTCTACAGCTACACCCCGTTAAGGTATGCACCGGATCGAACCCTATCCAATGTAGACGTCCATCTTTAGTAACCGTAACAAGAACAGGGGAGGTACATAACAAGGTGCTAACTGCACTCAAATCAATCGCTACACGATAATCAATATATATAGTTTAATCGCATGTACCCGAACCCCAACATAACACACACCAGGACATATATACGTCCCACAATCCAATAACAACATAAATACTCAAGACAAGGACATCACCGTCCCAAATATACAATTCTATAGTTAAAATAGTACCAAGCGTCAAATGACGGCATATCAACTCATAAACAATTAAAATGTCATAATCATTGAAAAACCATATTCAAACCATATTCAAAACCCAAGTCAAGAAAACGTCAAGTCAAACCTCAAGTAAAACATATACTCCCAAAACATAGTATAGGTACTATCCCTTTAAAATATAAGGTCCAATCCCCAAACGTATTATTCAAAATATACATATATATATATAACTAAGTATATATATATATATATATAGAAAACACAACGATCCATTAAAATACCAATACTCAAGCCGAAGCATTCCAAATTCCCACGTATCACTGGCATCCCTTAAATTCATAGTTAAAACAATATAAATAGTGACTCATTAAAATATAACCAATATTTCAATCCCATATATATATATCCCAAAACTCCATATCAAAGTAGATATATATATATAATGATATTCAAAGTAGGTATATATATATATATATATATATATATATATATATATATATAAATATACATATGATCAATTCCCATTTATCCAACCTATATTCTCGTCATTCCCATTAATCCAACATATTCCTTCCAAGTTGATCTATATGTATATATATACATATATATAATCGAAATATAAGTAATTATATTTCATAAGGTTTAAACATCAAAACCGAATACGTAATCAACCGGACTATACTAACGTCCAAATCTTACCGCCCAAATACTCATTTCAAAGTATAGATATAAGTTCTCAAAATAATATAAGGTATAACCCACAACATTCGTAACGATAAAATATTAAAGTCCGAAACCCAATAAAACCATAAACTCAATTATTAAATATAAAACTCAAGGAAAAACCATCATATTCCCACCGTACCCAAATCCGTACGTAAATACTAACGGACGCTTGACTCGTCCCAAAATCAATACTTAAATATATTTATATATATAATCAAAGTATAGCCAACAGGGCCCCACCACAAACCGGCAACCCAAATCAAGTATAAAACTCAAATACCAATTATAATCCAAATAACCCATCAATGGTCAAATCAAGATTTAAAACAATATTTAAATCTCACTTATATGCATTTCATGCAATTCATTCAAGTCATGCTCGTTTGAAAACAAAGTCCACTCACCTTTGGTCCCACGCTGCCCAACCCTGAAAGGGTCCCACTCGAGGATCACGAGAGGCCTGAGAACCTAATTCAAGAATACGAGGATTAATTAATAACCCGAACCGAAGCGATAACCTTAAATCAACCCTAACTAAACCCGACTCAAGTGTACAAATACGTCGTACGAAGAATTCTAAGGTCAAACTACCTCTTTTAAACAGTGGGACCGCCCCGGAAGACTCACAGTCAACCGGCGGTCAAACACCCCTTTTCGGTCAACCTGGGCCCGCGGAGCCCACAACCTCCAAAAGGATCTGGACATTCCTAGAAGTCCAACAAAGTCAACTACGTGGCAAGGCAACCTCGAGAAAGCCTCGGTCAACTCCGGTCAAACTTGGTCAAACTATACCCGAATAGGTCAAACCGGGCCCATGGGTCCCATGACCTCCAAACTTAGATCCGAAAGTTCCTATAGGTTCACTACGGCTTAGAGAACACGTCCTGAAAGTTTGGTCTCAATCGAACGGTCGGATTGCTCACGATCGCACGATCGGACGATTACGGTTTAATTCTAACTTCAAGTCATTGATCCGGAGTATCCGGGACTCCGAATCATGATCCGTCAAATCCTATAGACTCCTAGAAATACGAGGAATAACATACGTGAATTCGGATTCGATCCAACGGTCAGAACACATCGAACCCACGAAATGCGCAATAGGCGTACGTTGGTTCGATCTTCAAACGACGTCCGAATCACAATCCGCGCACACGTATGCGTTCACAACGACACGAGGATCGCATTGGAACGGAAATGCCCAATTGCTACAATGCCACGCGCCGCCGAGAGGGTGGGTGTCTAGAGTGATTTCCGGTCACCGAAAAATTATGGGATTGAGGTACAATCCATATACCAATCGAACCAGCACCTAATGGGGAGTTCAAAATCGGCCTGAACCGGCTGAGGACCGGCCGGTAGCGCTGCCAGATCACGGCCAAACCACCTAGGGTTTTGGCCGAATCTGTGAGATTCAATACGGTGGCTACGCCACCAGTTGCTGTCGCGGACCTAGGGGAAAGGAAGAGGGGGAAGAGGCGTACATTTTCCAAGTGGCGGTGTCGTCTGGAGTGACCGGATCAGTCGCCGGCGTTAATGGAGTTTTCACCAGATTTTCCAGTCGACACAGTCGGCAAACGGCAGGGAGATGGCCGGAGATCTTGGGTGGGTTGTGACCGGGAGGTGGAGCCGGTTCGTTTGCGACCGGTGCCGTGGTCAGTGGTGGCCGGACGAAGGAGTTGCGACGGTGAACAGTAACTGGCGCGATTTTGAGGAGAGAGAGAGTCTGAGCGAGGAGAGAGAAGGGAGGAGAGAGAGAGAAAAGGCTGGTTCTGATTGGCCCACGTGGCTTTATCAGATTTTCTCTCAAATTTGGAAATGACGCTTACGTCCTCCAAACAATCCGAAGCTCGTATCGAAACGTGCCACCCGTCACCGGACTCGTTTCGACGTGCCGGACGCAATGGCGCAACTCGTTTCGCCAAATTACGTCCCGAACATAAAGTGGACCAAAATGCCCTTTTAATATTTATAATTTCTTAATTAATTCCTATTTTATTATTTTATTCATTTTAATTCATTTTAAATTCCTTTTAATTATCCAAATTAATTAACTAAATTAATTAATTCATTTTCATTTAATTTTAGGTCAGGGATGTCACATGCAGTCTATTAGAGACAGTGTTATAGTGCCCGATAATGGTAAGTCAGAAATATATGCAGTCAAAACTTGTCCGAACCACAGGTAGGAAGCTTGTTTCTGAATGAGTGAGCTAGAAATTGAGACCAACTATCAAATCATACCAAACGTTGCTGGTAGAGCATATAGATTACAAACAATAGCAATGTTATTCCAATCAGGAGTTGTCAACTGGGAATTAGACAGAGTTATGTGTTTGGGAAAAGAATAGAATTCCAATCAGGAGTTGTCAACTGGGAACTCAAAGAAAAGGAAGGGATTTGATTCAAGACTTGGTTTTGGTCTGCAGTGAGACGCTTTGCAAGAAGTTGAGTCTAAGACATTGAGTCTTGGTTTTTAGACGTTGAGTTTGGGTTTTTGGTTGAAGTTGTGTGTGTCCTTTGCAAAGGCCTCATTCTTTCTATTTATAGGCTTCAAAGTCTGCAAATCTGATTGGTTGTTGGATAGGCACCGCCGTTGTAATTTCATAAAGAACAAAAGAGTACGCAAAGACTGACAAGCATGCTGTTTTTGCTTTGTTCCAAGTTGAATATTCTCTGTTCAGCCAGTCCATTATTGCCACTTTGGAGATGATGGATCACAACACATGTAGACACATAACAGTTTTATTATTTTTTAAAACAGAGTTTGAGCCATGCCCCTCTTAATCTTTGAATAATAGTTGTTTAAGTGTTTAAGTCAGTTAGAGAGTGGCCTGAGTTTCGATGATTTTAGCATGGGTTGTATTAATAAACCATTTTAATAGTTTATTTAACACATTAGTTTATTCGCTGCTTAGGACATTTTCTGTTCGAAATGGGACTGTAGCATCGGACATATCTTATGTCCGAAAAGGCACTGTAGTGCTTGTGTTCGAAACCATAACTGTAGCGACGGGCAAGTCTTATGTCTAAAGAAGGACTGTAGCTTCGGACACTTGTGTCCGAAGCGCTGAACTGTAGAATCGAACACTTGTGTCCGATACGCTGTTTGTCTCCGAAGCGCTTTGTTGACCACGTGCTTGGTCAATGTTTGCAGCTGCCTCTCGTCCGACGGGCTTTTGGGCCTCTCTGGCTATCAATTGGGCTTTCGCAGATGCTAAGTAAGCTCTTGGTGGTTTGGGCTTTCTTTATCAAGCCATAAATTTGACTCTTCATCTGTAGGAATTAACTTGTGTTAATTTTGATACGAACAATATGATTCCTAGTTGGCTACTTGTTGTGTAAATGTGAATTTACTTAGGAATTGGCTTAATTTCTTAGACTTGTAATTGTGTCCTCGTTGTGTAGATTTAGGCCTAGTTTTTAGGCAAATTAATTTGGGCCACAAGATTATCCAAATTGAGCAGATCAAGGGTTGACTATGTCTACAAGGTAATTTGCATTTGCATATCATATTAGGAAAACTATATTTTTGTGATTTAGTTTTATTAAGAATGAAATTCATAATAAAATCAATGAGCAAAATTGTTTTCCTCTTTTTCACGTTAAAACCAATTCTACTTTTTCCTACTCTTTTTGGAACGTGATTTCTCTTGATATAAAACAAAGCTTGAAGACCTGTGTTACTCACTTTTGCAAAAACTGATTTAAGAGATTTATATTGAGAGAAGCAAAGGTGAGTTCATGAAAATTAGAATGATAAAGCAACTTTGTGAAGCTTTTTATTTCTAGTTGCATCTTCATATTTCATATTTCATATTGGAAGTTGTGTGCAATGGAAGCTATGTGCTGGCATGCTTGTTCGTGAGGATCATCGATTCAAGAGAGTTCAAGCAAGGACTGAGTAAGGCAAGACAAAAGTATTGGATAGATTCTTGTTTAGAGTTTATCTTCTTGAGTCTTGTAATAGTCCATTCTTAGTGGATTTCTAGAGGTTTTTCCAGGTTGGGTTTTTTCCTCGTACCATTGGGTACAAAAATCCTTGTGGTAATAAACTTCTGCTGCAAGATTTTATTAGTTAGATTTGGGATTGAAATCTTTGTCCAATCATATTCCGGTTATCTATTTACTCTACCTGAGGCACGATTTCATGTTGTCAAATCACAATTGCGAGGTTAAGGGCCGCCAAAGCCAATGTTTACGGGTACACCAGAAATTCAATGTTTGCCACTTTCAATTTTCATCTATGAGTCTTGTGTCCAGCAAACAACCAACCCATATTATATATATTTGTTCCCTCCATATCTTTGATACCAATTGCCTAGTATCTTCTAATTGGCTAGCTTAGGATCATGAATTTCAACCCAACTGTTGTGACACCATCCACGCACTTTCCCACTATAATTGCCATATATATATATATATATATATATATATATATATATATATATATATATATATATATATATATATATATATATATATCACAACATCTTTGTAGCCATGATGGAGTCATTCTCCTCCCATTGCGGCGACAGTGGCTTTATGTTGTATTTTTTTTTGAATTTGTGATGGGGAAGATTATTATACTAGACTGTATTGGTTCTAGTCTATTCCCTTTGTTTGTGGTGCTTTGTTTCTTCCTGGTCTTTTCGGCCCTTGTTTTCTCTGTTTGTTTGCTTTCCATTTTTGGGGTTTAAATGAACTTAGTGTTAAGATTTCAGAGGGACGGACCCTTGGCCCACCACTAGCAACATCGATATTGTCCCCAACTTAACCACCTGTTTAGCAGGTGTGGGGTTTTATACAAAAGGCCTCGATGTTATTAGAAGTGGAACCATTTATTATATGAGACTTTCTATTTTGTTAAGTTTCCGATGTGGGACTCGTGTATTCTTTAACACTCATCCTCACGTGGGACCACTTTTTAGTGGACTACACGTGCAACCAATTTCACGTCGGTCACCTTTTTTTTTTTTTTCCATTTGGGGTTTGTTTGATTTTGATTCAATTTGGGGGTTTGTTTGTTTTGATTTGAGTTTGTTTGATTTGGGTTTAAACGGGCCCAATCAACCGACCCGCTCTGATACCATGTTAAGATTTCAGAGGGACGGACCCTTGGCCCACCACTAGCAACATCGATATTGTCCCCAACTTAACCACCTGTTTAGCAGGTGTGGGGTTTTTATACAAAAGGCCTCGATGTTATTAGAAGTGAAACCATTTATTATATGGGACTTTCTATTTTGTTAAGTTTCCGATGTGGGACTCGTGTATTCTTTAACACTTAGATTGATTACGACCCAAAAAAACATCTAAGTTCTAACCCGTTCATTGGACTCACAATATTTTGATGGAACAAGCTCTACTTTTGTTTCTTTTCGTGCTTATATATATAATTAAAATAATGTCATTGCACATCCAATAAAAAATGAGCATCTTATCTTCGCGTTGCAATTAAGTGATAATAATTGCCGCTATGATACCATGAAAGAATGCGAAGTTTTATTCCAAAACTAATTGACAATTGAGAAATAGCCCAACCCCCAATAAACTCTTTAACATCGTTACAACTTTGACTGATTTTTTTACAAGAATATTATACGATAACTTGAGAAAGGATACTCCTTTTTTTATAAAAAAAAAAAAAACTAAGGACATCTATTTCCTTCCCAGTGAGTATCTTTGGTTTAGAGACATTGCTCTCATATAAATCTTTAAAAAAGAAAGAAAAAAAAATTACTAACGACATTTTACTACATCGAGGTTTATGTGCCGTATCGAAATGGGCCTTGAGATTTCAATTTCATCAATTTGATACCCAAAGTTTTTAAATTTAACCAGATTACGTTATCCATCAACTTCACCGTTTGATTTTATGTTAAATTAATGATGAGGCAAGTGCGGTGTCCACTTTGATGCTGAAGTATGAATTTTTTTAAAAAAAATTCTTTAAAATATTATAAAATGATTAGAATTTTCATGAAGGAATTCAAATCGCCCATTTGACACATGGTCTGAATTTTGAATGCATTAATTTAGGTGCATGGTTTAATGCCCGTTTAACATCTGCTACATGCTTTCCCTAAATGGAATCAGCGCTAACAATAAAATAAAAAATAAAAAAAGTAATTAACAACATTTAGACCTTGATTCAATTGGTTAAATAGAAAATACAGTTTTAAGCATAAAGCAAAGCTGTGACACCCTACCAATATGTGGCACTATCTATTAATTTCCAAAACCCATCATGCAAACCACACCAAGTTCATCCCTTCCTTCCTCTAAACATAAACTGTTAATAGCATTTATCCAGATCTTATATTCGATTCCACATTCCTTCAATATTACTTTGTATATAAAAAAAAAAATCTTCATTTTATTAGTAGTATTAAACTATACACAAGAGTCAGAGGAAGTCAATGAAGCTCTTTCTTTAACAACAATTCTCTGCCACGTTTTAGGTGACTTTTGGCTAAAAGTGCAGGAGAGGAGAGAGCCCAGCCTTTGAAATACATTTGGTACTCATTTTAGGGACATGAGACATCACTGCCTTTGCCGAGCATAAAAGATGGATGGATGGATGGATGGATGGATGGATGCAGCAAAAGGCCCATCACTTTCCTCCTGCACCATATCTTATATATACCTAATTATCTTAATTAGTGCCTTAGTGCTTCTGCAATTTGAAAAGGGTCTGATATGTTTTTGACGGGTCTTATTTTATCCATATTGTCAAATGTTACATATATATATATATATATATAGTATTTTATACTATAGGCTGGCTCTATAGGCCAATGGTTAATGGCTTCTCTGCTACCATAGATCCATATCTAGTCTGGATATCAGATAAGCATGACCATAAAGTTTGGAGGATGAGTCTAATCACTTTGACTATGCCTGTCACTTTGTCTAGATGAGATGAATCACAACACAGAGGGAGGACACAGCCTTTTTGTTCATACCAAAAGTGTTTGACATGTCGGGGGTGTGGCGATCTCCGTCAAGTATCCTGCAAATCATATCTAGATAAGCTTTGGCACATGTGCTATCGGCTAAAGACACTCTGATGTTTTTTTTAAAGGATTTGTTAAAAATTGTCGTTAAAAAAATCACCATGATGAATATATATTGAAATTATAACTAAGAAATGTAACTATTTCACATAAGCATAAAAGTAGAATATTGTTAGAGAAACAAAATTTATTTATCAAAGAAAAAAAAAAGAGACCAAATTTGATTCAGCAAAAAGACGCGACAGTGTTTGATTGATTCAAAAATTAACTAGCAACAAGAAAAAAGAAGAAAAGGAAATTAGAGGGAGTATAGTATTGTTGAACCATGATGAATGAGAAAGAGAGAGAGAGCGCATAATAGCAGTATTGGAAGTAATGGTCCACTGTGTATGACTAGGTAGGGGGCAGCCCACCAGAGAGAGAAGAATGACCATGACCAATTGATTATGATTCACGAGTGACTAGTGTTGCCGAAAACTACGGCCCATGGTACCCGGAGCCACAAATCTGATCTCATCTTATATATATATGGTGGTGGTCGCCATGGCCGTGGCTGTGGCCGTGGTGTGGCCGTGGCGGTAGATGGTTTATTAGGAGGAAGCCTTGGATTATATAAAATTAATTTATGTATACATATATACCAAGTGAAAGTGATTAGATGATATGATTGTGGGGGCTGACTTAGTTTTGAACAAAATGGGGCATGCCACTACTGCCGAGTCAACTTCACGAGGACTTCAAATTCGAATTACTCTACCCAAAAGATCGGCCCCGAGGAAATGTAGGTTGATGGACACTATAAATATGAGGAGAGGCCAACCCACTTGATAGAGCTCGTCTCAAAATCACAAAACAAGTTTTAAGCAAGCGAGGGCCTCCGATTTCACAAAAACATATAGCTAGCTAGCTACTTCCATTAAGTCAGCAAAAATATACATACATATAACACAAAGAGAGGAAGAGAGAGTGTATAGTCAGTCTGTAGAGAAGAGATACAGAAAGTTGACGAGACAGAAATGAAATTGAGAGGAGATTCCATGTCTGAGGCTGAGGCCGTGGTGGAGGATATGTCTGTTGATTGGAGAGGCAGACCCTGCAAGCCTACCAAGCACGGTGGAATGAGGGCCGCTGTTTTTGTCCTTGGTCTCTCTCTTCTCTCTCTTTTTTCTCATGTTTGTTTATTTCATATTTTGCACCATATTCATATGATCTTGAATACATATCTTATTTTGCTCCTCTCTTCGCATTATGAATGTACGACCATTTGTTACTATATCAACTGTGAATATGGTAATACATGAACTTTATATGAATGGATGCAATCAACAGTGAGTTTCCTAAACCACGTGCATTCTTGCTGGTTTATAACAGAACGAGAGATGATAAAATAACACATGTTCTATATTGTTGGTGGATGATATATTTATATTTATGCAGGTCTCCAAGGTTTTGAGATGATGGCAATAGCTGCTGTTGGGAACAATCTGATTACCTATGTGTTAAATGAGATGCACTTTTCACTGTCAAAGTCTGCAAACATTGTCACAAACTTTATAGGGACAGTCTTCCTCCTCTCCCTCTTTGGTGGGTACCTCTCAGATTCCTATCTTGGGAGCTTCTGGACCATGATCATCTTTGGCTTTGTGGAGTTGTCTGTAAGTCGAATTTTTTCTTTTTTGCTTTTACTGCTCGCAATCTTTGATCATCATGATTTCAAGCACTATCTTGCAATTTGCATATTCAAGATTCTCTGTCTCTCTCCTGAAATCTAAGTTTATCTTATTAAATTCTGAAAACTAATCTTTCTGTAACACTAAATCAATAAAGTTTCAAAAGTGGCTGATTCTTGTCATTTCATTTGCTATACACAACAAAAGAGATGTATGTTTTACATGATGGTTTCTAGCAACACAACAGCCCATTGTTTTGCAACCCAAAGAGGAAAAGGCATATTCTGTGTGAAATAATAGTATAATTATGAGAATTAGATTTCTTTATTTATTTTTTTCTATTTCCCTAGCAATAATCTTTGTTTGCAGGGTTTTATATTACTCTGTGTTCAAGCCCATCTCCCAGAATTAAGGCCACCCCCTTGCAAGATTATGTCCCATGAGTACTGTCCTGAGGCAAAGGGGTACAAGGCTCTGATATTCTTTGCTGCAATATATCTGGTGGCCTTAGGAAGTGGTTGTCTAAAACCAAACATAATCTCTCATGGGGCTGACCAATTCAGGAGGGATGATTCCAAGCAATCCAAGAAGTTATCGTCTTACTTCAATTGCGCCTACTTCGCCTTCTGCATTGGAGAACTTATTGCATTGACTGTTCTTGTTTGGGTCCAAACACACTCTGGAATGGATGTTGGCTTTGGAGTGTCTGCAGCTGCCATGGCAATGGGATTAATTTGCTTGACTTTCGGTACACCTCTCTACAGGAACAAGCCCCCTCGCGGAAGTATTTTCACTCCAATTGCTCAGGTAAGCTTTCACTTGCCTTTCTCCTTTAGTCTCTTTCTCTACAGTTTTATTATAAACGCCTTTTTCCTTTTTCTACTTTTTCCCTTTGGAAATTGAGGAGCCTTTAGGCTATATGCTAGCTTTTGTGTTAGTTATAAGCTAATTCAACTCCAGTAAAGGAAGTTCTTTTTCTCGTTTGGTGTATGAGTGTGTTTGGTGTATGTTTCTGTAATGTTTTAGAGACTTTCTTGTAGCTCAATTTGCTGTTATATATTTTAATTATTCCTAGCACCCCACCCCTATGAAAATACCCCGACCGACCATACTTAAAATAATTATCAAAGTGCGCATGATCAATGTCTCTTCCCGATCCTTTAATTAATTTATTCATTTTTCTGTTGATCATCAGGTCATTGTTGCTGCGTTTACAAAGAGAAAGCAAATCTGTCCTTCCAATACAGAAATGCTTCATGGAAACCAAAACAATGTGCCAAACCACCTCTTTGTTCCAATGTCGCCTAACATCAGCCCTCTCCTCCATACTGAAAAGTTCAGGTGGGTTTGCTTTGCTTGCATGATTTAAAAGCAACGAATTAAACTAGAGTTGGATTCTTTTCTTTTTGTCTCAGAATCTGAGATTTATTTTGTGCCCTCTGCATTAATCAAGGAGAAAAAGGTTTGAGTTTGAAATGTCAATGTCAATGTCAACTTCTTTACATGTGAATACACATGTATTAGCATTATCACACTTTTGATAGGAAAAGTTTGTTTTTCTTAATTTTATGGGTTCTATTCTATCTAGTGAGTACTGAACTGACTGTGGTTACTCAAACTACAGATTCCTAGACAAGGCATGCATCAAAATTGAAGATGGAACTCAGAGGAACGAAAGTCCCTGGAGATTATGCACCGTGGCTCAGGTGGAGCAAGTCAAAATAATCATCTCTGTGGTGCCCATTTTTGCTTGTACCATCATCTTCAACACCATTTTAGCTCAACTCCAGACATTCTCAGTCCAGCAAGCAACTGCCATGAACACTAGGATCACAAGAGGCTTCAAAATTCCCCCAGCTTCACTTCAAGCCATCCCTTACATTATGCTTATATTTGTTGTCCCTCTCTATGAAATTGTCTTTGTACCTGCTGCACGAAAACTCACTGGAAGGGACTCTGGGATCTCGCCTTTGCAAAGAGTTGGCACTGGCCTCTTTATTGCTACGTTTTCCATGGTCTCGGCTGCACTGATTGAGCAAAAGAGAAGAAACTTGGCCTTGTCTTCGAACAAACAGCTTTCTATCTTTTGGATTGCTCCCCAGTTTCTCATCTTTGGCCTATCGGAGATGTTCACCGCAGTGGGACTTATAGAGTTCTTCTACAAGCAGTCATTGGAGGGGATGCAATCCTTTCTAACTGCCATGACATACTGCTCATACTCATTTGGCTTCTATTTGAGCTCCATCCTTGTTTCTCTGGTGAACAAGCTCACCTCAACTTCTTCAAGGGGAGGCTGGCTTAGTGACAATGATCTCAACAGGGATAGGCTAGACCGTTTCTATTGGTTGCTTGCTGCCCTCAGCCTCATCAACTTCTTCAATTACCTTTTCTGGTCTAATTGGTATTCTTACAACCCGTCTTTATCACTCCCTTCATCACCAAAACAGTCCTACGGAAAAGACTTGGAAAGCAATAACTTCAACCCTTCAAAGCATGTTGAAGCTCACAATATTAAAACTTGAAAGCTCACCCCCTTCATCTCTCTTATAAATTTTTCTTGCCCTAGCTAGACCCCTCTCTTGCTTATTAGTGCTCTAAGATATGTACAAAATTTAAAGGCAAATATCCTCAAGTAAATGGTACCTCTAGATAGATACCCTTAATTAGTGCATGCTAGGCTGTTAATTAATATATATATATATATATATATATATATATATATATATATATATTATGACTGTGTAAGACGGACCAGTCTAGAGAGAGTCAGCCAAGTCTTGGAATTGATATTGCCAAGAATATGTGAGGAAGATAGGTCTAAATCCATCAACCACAAGGTTCAAAGAACCCTCCTACTTCTCTCCACCTTTTTTCTTCAATGCTTCTTTCTGTTGATCATGTGAAGGGAAGCGGGTGGGTCTAAATGTTTCTTTTGGGAGGAAAAAGTAGGATTAAGTGGTGGGGTTGTTGCTTTATGCTTTGGTTAGTTTAAAGAAGAGTTTTTTTTTTCACAAAAGAAAAGCTAATCTAGCTATGGTGATGTAACTCATACATATTCATGGATGGATGTGTTAGATATATATATATATATTATTATTGCTTGTAACTTGTAAGCATTTTCATAAGCTTAAAAATGGAAAACACTTTTGACTCTTTCTGGGGTCCTAGGGATAATGTGTTTGCTGTGCTCTTGTCTCTTTCTCTATCACTTTCACCTTAAGAATGAAACATGTCTCATACATGTCTTGTGTTGGAAATGCATTATTATCTTCCTACCACTACTGGCTTTGAAAGTCAGAGTGTGGTATTTCAACATGATTTTAACTTTTTATGTTTCATTAAAGACTCTAAGGGTCCCCATGAGCAGCCATCTTTACCAGCAAACTTGTCCCCCATGCTTACTTACTGCTTACCCCTCTCCAAATGTTATGAGTAAATCATGGGTTAAGCAAGTAGATCATCATCGCTCTGATGACATTGATAGCTTAGCAGTGATTACCAACTGGTGATTCAGATTCAGCCTAGGGGTTTACCGACATGCAACTGGTGATTCGTATTTGACTCCAATAACTGTGACCAACTGGCTTTTTTTCCTGTCCCGTTATACCCTAAATTAATATTCCACATAAGGGCTGAATGATACATACATACATAAATATATATAAGCATTTTCCTAATGAAGTTTGGATTTCCAAAGCATTCAAAGACATTTCATGTTTTGTTTACACTTGAGTACTCGTGTAATTCATTTAACAGGGACGCCTAGCTAGCTTACACATTACTGACCAATGGAGAATCCAAGAACTTTTCTTTGTCAGGGTGGAAAAATATAATCAGCCGGCTACGTACCTTAAACTCTTTGAGGCATTTCTTCGAGCAGATTGTCTTCGTCATAACAAGAAGCATATCAATGCATCAACCTTTCATTCACAGCGAAATGGAGTAAAACCAAAGATTACTTTTGAGTGTCCACAGAATCACATTACCCACATGGGTTCTGAAATCATTTTTGAGCCTGATCGTCCATGTTATTCAAATGGGCTTCAAAATAATCAGGCTGAGCCCATTTCAGTATAACCTTTTTTTTCTTTTTGTTAGCAAGTTCATTTCAGTAGCAACTTTCCCGCTCGAAAAACCACCACCCTAGGCCTAGAGCTGAAGAAATTTTAGTATTGCTACAGCACAGCATCCTCCCTTAGGAAACTCTCAGTCTCTTTCGAAACCAAGGTCTTAAATATCGGAAGTTTTGAAAATATCGGGGGTTCAAAAACACGGAAATATCGATTGAAATATCGGGAAAATATCGATATCGATAAAAATTGGATAAAAACCACGGAAATTCTAAGAAAAACTTGGAAATTTTTATTGAAACTTTAGAGAATGTTTATTTAGTTTATCACAAAAAATTGGAAGGAAGTTCATTCCATGATGGATTTAACTGATTTAAGTTGATTATATAGCGAGCTAACAAATACTGTGACTGTAGAAAATATGTTGTAATTAATGCAAGAAGATTAAACACACCATAATCATTTATATATAATGATTTACTACAATATTTTATACTTTACACATTGCATTGTAAGATACATTAGTGACTTAGTATCATATAGAGTTCCTATGGGGTTCAAAATTTTCACTATCTTCATCATCTCTATTTGTAGAGTAAATGTATTGTGAAGAGTAGTCATTAAATGATAAATCCCCAAAATAATTTTGGGGAGTAATCACTGGCGGATCCAGGAATTTTTTAGCGGATGTGCAATTTGGAAAGGCTAAAAACTTTTTGTTGATTGAACATCTTAGGTTTTTTACCTAGATTGACCTTAAGTCCCTTCATGCATTCATATCATACATGAAAAATTGTTTTATGTAAGAATGTCATCTGATAGTTTCGTAAACCTTTGGGACGTTTTGTAATATTAAGCCATGTAAAAATATTGACTAAGTATGAAAAATAGTTTTTCGGAATAATCATTTTCTCAAGATAATTTTTGGCGGCTTTTATTCCTTACATATCAAATAAGAAAACTTGATTTTATGGGATTTTAGTATGAAGTATATATTGACTTAATGAGCCATCAATTTTAGCCTAAATCGTATTTTGCACTAAAACCGATTTTTCATATTTTGATTCGGTGGGAATTTGATTTTCTAGTATTTTTATTTGAATTCAAATGGGGAGTACTTCCTTATGTACATTGTAAACTTAAGTAAATGGAGTAATATAAAAATAAATTAAAGTAAAAGGACAAAGACATTTACTTAAATGTTGAAAATGGAAATAAGGTAATCAATTTTTATTTTTAGACACAGCTTGAGAATTGTTATATAAATATGAGTTTTGATAGGTTAATAACACAAACCCACCAGCAGCGTGGCGGTAAAGGCGCTGGGAAGGAATGAAGAATGACAGGTTCGAAGCCCCTGGTGCGCGGTTTTGCTTGAATTTTTTCAGTTTTTCAGTCTCTCCAAAATATCGATATTATCACCATTTCAATGGGAAATTGGGCTACAATATCGGCTCTAAAATTTTCGCGATATTTTTGAAAAAATCACGAAATCAAATTGGAAGTTAACGATAATATCCATGCCCACAAATTACGAAATATCGAAATTTCGGCGATATTTTTGATTTTTCAGACATTGCTCGAAACCCCTTATAATGGCACTGAGTTTTTCTTTGCCATCAATAATCATCTTTCTTTTTAACTAAAACATTGGGATGTGATTATGTTAAAGGGTTAACAAGTTAGTAATTTTTTTTAAATACAAGTGAGAGTCAGAGGGAATTTCTCACACACACAATACCAAGGTGTTATAGGGGTTCGAACATGAGACCACTAATCTATAAGTCAAGGTCTTTTTCCATTGGAATAGATGTTGGCAACAAATTAGTATTTTAGTTACTATAATTACTTTAAAATTGTCATTCATTATGTTTATGATATAGTGATTTTAAGGATTGTAACTATTATTAATGTGGTTTTGGCACACTGTAATAACTTACATTTTTGTCTTGCACTCAAGTTCGAGTCCCTCTCCTTATAGTGTAGATAATTCAGAATAGTTTAGATTATCACTTGTATAAAAAAAAAATTTATTTCATTAATTGAGAAAAAAAAAAGTCAAACAATAAATTAAACATATGCATGATAGAAAAGTCTTTTGATAAATGCAATCATAATATATATGTAAGATATATATAAATAAAACTTTAAGTCTCAGGCGTGTGATAAGAAAAAGCATCTCGCATATGTAAGATATATATAAATACAACCTAGTAAATTTTCTTTTCTTTTTTCTCTTGATTTTTGGAGAAGAAGAAATGACCTAAACATAATATGCCTGGGTTCCTGCCGAGAAGGATTTTGATCTCACGTTTATTGTATGCCCCACCTACCAATCATGTCAATTCGAATTTCGTAGTGCCAGATGGTAAACCTGAATCAAAATTACAGTTGTGAGGCGTGTTGTATGTATCCATTAATTGTTTAGAGAGAGAGAGAGAGAGAGAGAATTGAGTATGATTCCCACGATAAAAGAAAGTGGCAAGAGTAGCAGCAAGCATAGAGCCTCTGAATTAGGATAAATTATAGAATACTACGGTAGTATGGCCACGTGGTACATCTTGTGCACGTGTTATAATATTAGTGGATATTGATAGATATTATTCCCTAAAAGGGGGGAAAATAAATCCTAAAAGGGGGAAAATAAACCCTGTCGTCCACCCATATTATAACACATGTACAAGATCGTGGCCATACTACGGTAGTATTCTATAATTTTTCCTGAATTAGGCATCTAAACACCCCAAAATAAGGTCCATGTCCCAATCCAATCCAACACTTGAAATGAATCGTTCAAATAATATCGAGTGTCCTGCAATCTGCATGCTAATTAACATAACATGTGCTCTTAAACTTGTCTATTTCTCTCTTTTCTCACACATACATATACACTAGTTGAAGTTGTACACACTCGCACAAACAAAATATCAAAACCTTATATATTTGTAGTATATTATATATACCTTGCTCCAGGGAGAAATTCCCAATACACACGTAAAAAATATATGGTGCTTTTGAGGACACCCAAACAAAATGGAGGAAGTTCTCTTCTGTTAATGCAGACAATTTGTTGAACCATGAAAAGCACATGATTAAACTGCCAACCCTAACCATCCAAGTCATCCTTGTAATAAAGAGATGGATTACAGAGGCCGCTGGTCATGAGAGAAATATAATACCAGATTAAGAAAAAAGCGCTTAAGGTCAAGGACTTCTCTCATCCTTCCATATTAAGCGCTTCCCCTCACGATTGCGCGCGATAGATACTTTCTTAAGGTAATTATGAACTTTTCTTGTTTTCTTTTGAATTTTATAGCAAGTCATTTGCTTTTTCTAATGAAGGTACATAATAACTCATGTGGTCCATATAATTTTGCTCAGAGTCCTACATATACATGTAGCTAGATATTCTACAAGACGAACAGATGATATCATATAGGTTACCAATGAGCTGTGTCTGAGCTGACTTCTGCACTCCCATGTTTTCTGTTGAATATAGACTTGGTAGACTTGAAATTTAAACTATATGGGAATGACTAGTTTAGTTATAAGCTTAGCAACATGATACATGGCATGTGATCTACTTAATTGACTCTCCTCCATCCAGTTTCAATTGGATCTTTTTATGCCTGAAAACTAGTATTGTTGTACTGGTTTGACATTAATTTGATTAATTTGTATGGAATGAGCGTGTCATTAATTTTACTCAAGTTAAAGCCGAGAAAAGCAAAGAGGGTGGGAGTTTGCGTCAAAAAATTTAATAGGTTTCAAATCAACATCCCATTTTTTGTCACATGACCTGTATTTGAAGATGAAGAAACACCACCTTTCTTGGTAATAATATTAATGGCTGTGGGGGATTGAAAGCTTAGATAAATGAATATTTGCCACTTATATGTAGTGTAGATCAAAGGAAGATTGCAAAACATGTCCAGCTCCTAGCCTAGTTCGTCCTATAGGATTGATTGCTACGTACATAATTTCAGACATTAATATTAATTAAACAGCATTAGACTGATGATGTGATAACATTAAACAATTTAATCACCTCAGACCAATTGCATATATTTTTCTTCTTCAATCTCTCCATGATCAAGCCTTTTGCGTTGTTATCCAAAAATATGATCATCTTCTTGTATAGGGCCCTAATTAGAAACAGGTGGATGATATCAGGAAAGAAGCTGATTGCTGGAATATTCTGTTATTTGATACTGTGTGCAGGGCGGCTGTGGCGACTTGAAAACGACCGCGACTATTCAGGCAGGAAGAAAATCATCACGAGGGGAAAGCAGGTTTCAGGAAGAGCCATGTTGGTGTTATGTCTTGCAAGTTTTCTTGCAGGATCACTGTTTTGTGCTAGCCGCATGACATGGACCACTCAACCATCTTCTGATCCGAACAAAGAAGCTCATCAATTTCCCATCATTTCCAACCAGTTGTATAAGCTAGAGGCCTCTGTCACACAAGATTGTGATCACAAGCGGGTAAGTATTATTACCATTTAAGCTCATTAATAGTCAATATACGTTACATATCTAAATAGCTGTTATTCATTTTTCAATATGATGAGACAGTTCACGTGTAAGTTAACACATGCAATCTCGATATCCATGACATGATCAATTGGAAAGTTGATTGTGCATCTTCTTTTCATTCATTTTTCATTTTAGTCAATGAATTTATTTTGAGCACTGGCTAGCTACTAGTTTTAATCAATTTGAAACATTAATTTTCTTCTTCTTTCCCCTTTTTGAATCAGAAATTGGTTGAAGGAAAATCGGAAGATGACATTATGGGGGAGGTGACAAAAACCCATCAAGCTATCCAGTAAACTCTATACAACAATTTTTTTTTTTCTCTCTCTCTCTCTCTCTCTTCATACATTCGTTATAGTATATTAATCGTATTAACTTTTCTGTTCTTGTTTATAAATGATATTGAAAAACCAGATCACTGGATAAAACAATTTCAAGGTTGGAAATGGAATTAGCAGCAGCAAGAGCAAACCAAAGATTAGAGGGACAAGTTAAGTTAGACGGAGCATCAAACAATGCCAGTCCTCCTAAACAAAAAGCTTTTGTTGTCATTGGAATCAACACAGCTTTTAGCAGCAAGAAACGACGAAAAACAGTTCGAGAAACCTGGATGCCTAAAGGCTTGTTATAACTTTCCAAAGAAAGAACATATCAATGTTAATGGAATGGAATTATAATTTATATATGCGGTGGGTGCAGGAGGTGAGCTCAAGAAGCTGGAGAAGGAGAAAGGGATTGTTATAAGGTTCGTGATAGGGCAGAGTGCCACGCCGGGGGGAATGCTTGATAGAGCAATTGAAGCAGAAGAGGCAGAGCACAAGGACTTCCTTAGGCTCAAGCACGTGGAGGGCTACCATGAGCTCTCCACCAAGACCCGCTTGTATTTCTCCACTGCCATCTCCATTTGGGATGCTGACTTTTATGTTAAGGTCGACGATGATGTTCATGTTAATCTCGGTATGTAAATACTTTTGCTAGCTAAGCCTACAATTAAACAACAAATTCAAAAGAATATTAACTGGGTTTGAACTTTGTTTTGTTGCAGGAATGCTAGTGAGTGCACTTGCAAGCCACCGGTCCAAACCCAGAATTTATATTGGTTGCATGAAGTCAGGCCCAGTTCTTTTTAACAAGTGCACTTCTTCTTCTCTTCCTTCCATCTAGCTAAATGAGATTAATTAAGAAAACAAGAATGTAATATTACAAATTGTGGGTGCAGAGGGGTCAAATATCACGAGCCAGAGTATTGGAAATTTGGTGAAGAAGGAAACAAGTATTTCAGGCATGCCACTGGCCAAATCTATGCTATCTCTAAGGACCTGGCTGCCTACATCTCCATCAATTTGTGAGCACTCACTTTGTTTTTCCTTTTTTCTTTCTTCGGTTGGGCTCCTATTAACAATAACATGTGCATTCGATATTTTCAGGCCCATATTGCATAGGTATGCCAATGAGGATGTATCATTGGGCGCCTGGCTCATTGGGCTTGACGTTGAACACGTGGACGACCGCTCCATGTGTTGTGGGACCCCTACAGGTATTCTGTATTTAACTTTTGACATAAATAAAGGGCACTGACACGACAATTTTCTTATTTGGTGTGGATGAATAATGTCCAAATGGAATACTACCATATCACTTGGTTAGTGTCTATTGTATTACTCATGGTGAATTACTTAAGTAAAGGGATGATTAATGATGTTGTTAGTGATGTGACGATAGTTGAATTTGTGTTATGTGTATATGTACAGAATGCGAAGGGAGGGCAGAAGCAGGTAATGTATGCGTGGCTTCATTTGATTGGAAGTGTAGCGGGCTATGTGATTCTGTGAAAAGGATGAAAGACGTGCATAATTTGTGCGGGGAGGGAAATGGTGCTGTTTGGAACGTTGATCTTTGATTTCAATACCTATTAATATATATATATATATATATATATATATATATATGTGTGTGTGTGTGGTCTACTTTATTAGAGACTAGAGATGAAAATAGAGTTACAAAATCCTCGCCAACTTTATTAAATTTTTTGAAAGATTTTGTGTACCTCTTTTGTCTTGTTTGTTTTACATTTTAGTGACACTACTGTTATATAATGGAATAAATATGAGGGATATGCATTGCAATATTCTTAGAGCATCTCCAACCGAAATGCCAAATCCAACGTGGCAAGTTTTGACAAAAAAATTTGACAGTTTTAAGCCTCCAACCGTTATGCCAAATCCTAGTTGGATTGACATAATTCATTTTTGCTGTCAAAAATAACAGCCCACAAGTTGAGATGTCTTTTTTTATTTTATTATTATTTTAATGCTAGGCCCACTCCTTCTCTCCTCCTCCATATACAATTTTTACCCTATTTAATATTTTACTCTTAAATATTGAGCCCACTTGCCTTTAAAACTAATAAAATAATATATATATTTGACATATCGGTTGGATAAAGAATTTTACAATATGTCAAATTGCCACATAAGCCATCAAATTTAAATTTGATGTTTGGAATTTGACATCTCCCTTGGAGATGCTCTTATGTTAGTTTTTATTTTTTTAATAAATACTGCTTAGCTTGGCTCCAGAGTATTTACAATGGGCATCCTAAACCACTTTCTTAGGCAAATTTTAGAGATGAATTAGAAAAATACAACTCCAACCATGCTCCATATCCACCTCCTAAAATATGAAGACCTTTAGGAGCTCCCAAATATGAGGAAAGAAAAAAGACTCTTAGTGGCGCCATATAATTTAATGTTGCTTTGTTTTATGCATATTTTAAACTTTTAATTAATGCAAACTATTTTTTTATGTTATTTTGTATAGAGATGGATTAATTATATTGAATTAAAAAATAATTATAGTATTTATGACTCTCTAAACTAGGGAGTATGATTGGAGTTCAAATTTTATAGAGAGCTCCTAAAAGAGTTTTTTTGTGTTTTTAGCTAAATTTGAACTAAAAAATAGGGAGTATGATTGCAGATGCTCTAAGAGCATCTCCAACTGATATGTCAAATTGCTACACAGACATGAAATGACAAAAATTGAAGGTTAAAGTTGCTCCAACCGAGTAGTCAAATTCTACATGAATTTGAACGCTATAAGAGATATGTCAAAAACAACATATCAAAAAACTTGATGTCAAATATTATTTTAATATTTTCTTAATCTGGACCCCACTATCATTTACTCTCTTTTCAAACTTTATACATTATATAAGCCCCATTTACTTTTAAAAATATAATAAAATAATGAGATATTTTGCATTTCATATGGAGTTAAATTTTTTCCAAAATATCAAATTGTCACATAAGTCATCTAATTCAAATTTAACATTATGCATTTGGCATCTGCCTTGGAGCTGCTCTAATAATAAATTAGTAATAGATAAAGTGTTTTAATTTAAGCAAATTTATATATTGTGAATGAAACCTTGATTTGCCTGTAAACAGAAAATAAATCCTGAGGCGCTGGCGCTCAATAATTGGAAAGAAGAAGCTTGGAGAAACAAAAGCAAACAAGAGATAAGACCAAAATAATTACTCATCATGCTATAGCCTATAGGGTGGTCGGGCTGGTGGTGGTGGGGTCAGATAAATACATGTGTAGGGCCAAAAAGGTCCAAAAGGGTTTTGCAAAGAAGAGTTAATGGTCCAAGAATACCGATGACCGAAGACCGACTTTTGTTTTCCCATAGAAATTAAATACGATTATAAATATGAATTAAAAAGAAAAGAAAAAGAA
This sequence comes from Prunus padus, assembly GCA_024362665.1. Classification (NCBI taxonomy): domain Eukaryota; kingdom Viridiplantae; phylum Streptophyta; class Magnoliopsida; order Rosales; family Rosaceae; genus Prunus; species Prunus padus. The sequence continues at coordinate 232,795 of JANFAM010000006.1, forward strand.
AAGTGGGAAAGTGGGAATAGAAAAGGAAACAGAACGCGAAGAAAAATGACGAACCGCCATACGAAACCTTGGGATTTTAGAATTTCTCCTTCGCTCCTTCTCTCCTTCCCTCCTTCTCCTTATAAATAAGACTAGTAAATAAAAAAAAGTAAGAAATAGCAAAGCAAAAACGCAGCAGTTGAAGAAAGACCCTTCCCCCCTTGTTTATCTGACTGATTTATTATTAGCGACCGATTTCCCTCTCCTCTCCTCTCGTCTCTCTTCTTATTTATTTATATATTTATTTATTTAGTTGTGAATGTGTGTTCAAGTGTGAAGAAGTTTTGAATTTAAAACACAAGAGCAGAAGCAGAAGCAGCAAATCAGTAACAAAATTAAACAAAGTACCAAATACGAAACCAGATCTACTATGGTCATGACCGAGAGACCTTCCAAGCGGCTCAGGAGGAGGGTGACCGCTGATCTCCCGGACTTTTTCACCTTCCCTCAGCCCCACAGCGACGTCGTTCCCCCACAGCCCTTCCGTGAGAGCGTCCGCAGCTTCCTCATTCGTCACGCGCACGTCACGTGCCCATCCTCCTCGTTGTTCCCGTCCTTGGTCACCTCACAGATCTCGCTGCGGGTCGGGCATCCGGGCGACCCGACCGCCGTTCTTCCCTTGGACGTCGTCGAGGAGGACGTCACCCGCTCCAGACGATCCGTCTACTGCGACCAGTGCCGAGTCGTTGGTGAGTCCACTCACCCACTCTCTCTCTCTCTCTCTCTCTCTCTCTCTCTCTCTCTCTCTCTCTTCTCTCTCTCTCTCTCTCTCATAGACATAGACATACGTACATTCAGATGGATGCTTTGCTTTACTCTCTCTCGCTTTTTGGTTTTTGTTCGTAGAATATTTATTTTTATTTTGAGCTTTGGATAATGTTTTACGTTTGCTTCCTTCCTTTGACAAAAATACAAACAATAGGTTGGAGTGGGCATCCGGTGTGCAAAAAACGATACCATTTCATAATAAGAAGAGGCGCTGGGACTTGTGAGACTGAGATTCCCTTGCACCAGCAGCAGCAACAACAATACAACAACAACAACAACAAAAGTAACAACTGTTGCAATTCTATGAGTGCGACAATGGAGGATACGGATGATGTTGAAGAGTGGGCGTATCTTCAACTTCATGATAATACTCATCTTCTCCATGCCGTCATTCACTCCAACGGCTTTGCCCACCTTCTAACCCTCAACGGCAGACAAGGAGGCTCCACCCTTCTCTCTGGCCGTCACATTTTGGACTTGTGGGATAGGCTCTGTCAAACCCTCTCTGTCAGGTCCATAATTCCTTCCTTACTTGCCTTTACTTCAAGTCATTGTCAAAATTATAATCATTCTCGTTGTTATAATTATTTTTAATTGAGATATAAATGGGAAGTGATACTGAATTGCATTACATGTTTTGAACTTGAACAATGAACAGGAAAGTTAGTGTGATGGATGTTTCGAAGAAGTATGGGATGGAGTATCGATTGCTGCACACAATCATCAACGGCCATTCTTGGTACGGAGATTGGGGCTATGAATTTGGTGCTGGGAGCTATGCTCTCACTCAAGATTCTTACCACAAAGCAGTGGATACCCTGTCCAGCTTGCCTTTGCACCCTTTTCTATTCCAACCAAGGAGACCCCGGACTCGCATGCAGTCTGTTATTGCTTTTTACCAATCTTTATCCGATACCCAACTACCAACAATCAAGGATCTTTTTACATACATGTTGAGTCTCATCCATAGATCTTGCAAGCCCACATCATGTAAGAAACCCCAGCATCACACTTCCAATGCTTTATGTGCATGGACGGCCAATGATGTCGAACATGTACAACAAGCTATGATCAAGCTGCTACTTGTAGCAGTTGGTGTTGGAGAGGATAGCTGGGTGTCAAAGCGTGCCCTCAGGGCCGCATTGTATAAGAGTTCCTCTCCAGAGCTTCTTGATTACAGCCTTAAACACCTGGGAGGGAAGTTGGCAGCCAATGGTATGGTAATTAAGGCCCGATGCAGTCCTGCTTCAATTGATGTAGAATACAGGTAAAGAGACCAGCATTGTTTGGTTTGCTTGCTTTTGTCAACTTATACATGCTTTGAGTCCTGACACACATTATGGTAACAGGCTTGAGCCATTGATTATTGGGAACGTTGATGGATCTGAGGATTTGAATTATCCATCGGAAGAGCAAATCCTCTGTGACCTCAAATTTTTATATGATTCCATTATTCACCCTGACACCATGCTAAGCTATACACCTCAAGTGATGAGGGAACGTGTTATTGACGCAGCAACTAAGCTTCTCGATTGCAAGCAATTTGTGAAGGACTACATGCCTGATAAAATGGCAGTGGAAAGCTCCTTCGGCATTCACCTCTGGTGTCATGTGGAGCTTTCAGATGAACCCAAAGATGATTTGGTCCTGCCTCCAGAACTGATTGTCTTGCCCTTGAATGCAACCGTTGCTGACCTTAAAAGGGAAGCTACCATAGCCTTCCAGGAAGTATATGCCATGTTTAAGAGGTTTGAAGTTGAGGAATTGCTTGAATATGGCTCTATAAATGATTCATTTACAGTGAAACTTCTGGTTGGAACATGTGGCTCGATTCGTTTAAAAGGGAGATGCCCTGCAAAACATGGGCTTAACCGTTTCCGGATGGAGAGAGGACTTGAAAGCTGGACCGTTGATTGCACATGTGGGGCCAAGGATGATGATGGGGAGAGGATGTTAGCTTGTGATACATGTGGTGTTTGGCAGCACACAAGGTGTGCCGGGATTCATAGCTCTGATGCGATCCCTGCAAGGTTTGTTTGCATGAGATGTGTAATCTCATACCGCAAGAAAAGCCAAAACACCAATGATCCTGCCAAGGAAGCTAAAATTAGTGTCCCATTCTCCAACACAACTTGCAGAGCTAAGGCATCTGCAGCTGATAGTCCAAGCGTTGCATCTAACATGAACATGACATTTAGTGTACTTTGATTGTAATATTAACCTTATGTACAGATGACATTTGGTAGGTTTTTGAAGGGGCAGATTTTTTCACGTTTTAGGAGTTCCTTGCGAACTTTGCTCCATCGCCTCATTTTGAGAGGATTTTTTCTTTTTGTCTGTGTATATAGCTCAATGAAAAACGAAAAAACAAATATTTATTGTGTTACTAAAATTTTCAGTCATGGTTACTGATCTTGAAAATTGCAATAGGTACAGAATTACCTCTTCATTGCCCTACTCTTTGATCAGAATTCTTACCTGTTTCCTCGGGCTGTGTTAAGAAAACATTTCTAGCTTCTAAATTAGTGACATGGGGTTCTGTCCTAGAAAAAGAAAGGTGTTTAACGGCTGTGCACAGACCAGTATACTTGGTAACAACTTGTTTGTACACGCTCAGCAACCTCTCTACATCTCCAATTGTCAAATCCCCAGCCTCTTTGTCCATATAAGGGTAATTTGATGCACCTGTAGTTTTCGATAGAATGTTTAGATGGAATATAACAACCAAAAGTATAACAAACGAATATTTCTAATGGTTGATACATTTATCTGCAAAGTTTTGGATGGAATATAACAACCAAATAAATTTATCCCCTTTTATCCGCATACCTAACTCCTATTATTTAAATTTCATATTAAAAAAAATTATTTAAACACAAGTAAAAAAGAGAGGGAAAGAACAATTGAAGTTGCACATTATCTCTTTAAGGGGACAACTCGATGGCTGAAGTCATGCGGTTCTTGCACAACGGTTGGTATTGGTTGCATGTATTGTACTATGTATTGTACTATTGTGATGTTCAATCACAATGCATTTTCTTAGTAATCCTACACCAATTAAAGTTATCAGGCGGATTCAAACACCACAACTAAGGACTGAAGAAAGGGTAACCTTTAGGAAAATTAACAATATAGTTTGGAACTTACCACTTGTTTCTTTATCATGTGATCTTGCTGAAGGGCCAGGATCGGTCTGGCCTTGCAAGGTTGTCCTTTCTTCCAAAGTGGGCGTAGCTTCCTTTTCTGTCTCTTTATTGGTCATTCTTGCTGCTTGCATGCTCTCTTCAAATTCGATTTCATCGATAGAAAGAGATTTAGCATTTAACTCAAAAATAAATGTTTTGGCTGAGACAAGATTGGTGAGGTAATAGGCCGCTTCAGACACAAGTTTTGTCTGCCTTCGATATAACTGAATGAATTTGAGGTTGGAATGCAATTGTGGAGGATTGGCCTGTTAGTACAAAGACAAAAGACTTGGTAACTTGTGATGCAGCACAAAGGAAATCAAGCTACAGCTAAGGGGACATTTCTTCTAAGGCTTGAAATGATTCATCAACATCAAACACCAAATTCTTAATTAAATTAAATAACTCAAACGTCAAAACAAGTGCGAACACCGAAGGCACACAAATATAAATGTAGCTATGAAGGATTCTATCAGACTAAGAATTATTAATTTGTTGATAAGCAATGACTTCTTATTTAACTTTTGGTACAAGAATGCCACAACACATAAGAAATGCCACTAATTTTACTAAAGTAATCTACATGATCCTGGACAGTAAGAGAATATCATCCAATGACTTAATCAATTTGTATGTGGTAAGAAAAACATTCTGATGTTGCCAAGAAGACAACCAATATTAAGAAAAGATCATATTCTAACGCACAAAGCAGGACCAAACAAATGAACTAAAGAAAAAAAGAGAAGTTTATATTTCAGGCATGTGAAGGCACAATTTTCAAATATAGTATCACATCAAACTGTTAAAAGTTGAAAAACATAGGAACCATAGTTAAAAACTGGACATGATTAATAGAATGGCTTATTACCAAGGAGAGCTTGCCTTGATCATAACATATATAAGGACAGGAAGAAAGTCATCGGCTCCTGCCAGTACATGATTTTCTGACATTGACGCATTCAACAATAAATTGTTGATGACCTTGCAACAATTCATAACACACAGAAGCTTCTCACGAGGGGCTTTGAAAGCATTAATTTTCTGCAGTTCTTTTTCTGCAAGCTGAATAAAAAGAGAATTATGTCCTTGCTGCTTATCAGGAATAAGTCAAATATCAATGTAAAAACGAAAACAAGAAAGGATGACTTAAATTGATAACAAAAAAACAAAAGAGTGAAACTAACTAAAGCAATTATAAAACACTTTTACGAATCTAGTTCTCTGAATGGCCATTCGTCTTCATAACACCAAAATATTCAACAAACATCTGAGAGGGAGGAGGCTATTATCCAAGATTCTACACATTATTCAAACCAACGAAGTTCTTTTAAGATTATTTATTATCTCCAACTAAATGTAATCAGATAACTTATTTGTATGCATCCGTGGAACGAAATCATAACATATGTCACTTTTAAATAAATGTATGCTACGTTGATGCAGGGCAGCGGCTATAAGCTGCTGTCCAGCGACCCAAACATACCCAAAATACAGAGAATAGAGGGATAAAGCTGTAGAATTGAAGTTGGAACGAAGATAATTGAGTTCTAGGGCAAAATCCCAATAGAAACTCTATAGACTAAAGTCTGAAATTATATTCATCAAAAAAACTAAATACAAGAGTCTCTTAATAGCCTATTTATACTCAAATATAGAAAACCTAATTGACATAGGAATTAAAAACCTAAACAGGAAATTAAACCAAATCCTAGTAAGAATAAGAAAACAAGTAATAAAAAAACCTATTAATTTAATATAACTGAAACTTAGCCTTATTGGCTGATGCCCACTTAGATTAGGAAAGTCTAATAGATGCTCCTGCATCATACGTCCTGTTTGTAGTCTATAGATTTTTATCTACTGCTATTGAAATCAATGCATGATGCACTTAAATTCCATTACTTTCATACCTCTCATGTATGTGGTTTATATATCTATAACATGTGACACACAAAGTGATACAAAAGTACAAAGTGAGAAATAAGCACCCTCCCTCTACAAAGTAATAAAAGGGGAAGGAAAAATAAAGGAAAGAGCAGTAATATCCTTTTTGCTTATACGTAACAAATGGTTGAAATCAAAAGCTGTTACAAGTTTGAACCTAAGCTGCAAACATATACATGTGCTTAACTTAAAATTTTGTATTCCTTACTATACACATTCATTCATATTTTAGTTGTGTGCAGGCAGAGAAACAAGGCTGTTGTTTTGGTGTTTTTAGTTCATAAAGGGAATCAGACCTCCTCTGTTTAAAAATGAAACAATTTCAGTTCTAAATACTACCATTTCTCAGCAAATGTCGTCTACTGAACACGGTCACTCAAATTGAAAACACAAGGTGGAATAATCAATCTTGAACTGGGAAAAAAGATTATTAAGTTTCACTTTATTCAAGGTTCCAGGTAGTTATAACCATTGAGATAGAACCTAAAACTGTGAGCATAAATGACATGTCTCTTATGGTCAATTCACGTTTTCAAGAAAAAGAAAGCAAAACCAAGCATGTGGCTGGAAATCATCACCTTAAAATATAATAACTCTACTATAATGTATCACATTACATCAATGATAATATAACCATGAAACTAACAGCACTAAATCTAAAATTAAAAGCAATGTACTAAGCATGGTATTAGTATAATTAAATGGAAATAAATATAAACTAACTACCAACACAGTGCCAAAAATAATTTGCACTCCCCAACAATCAGAGTAAATGCAGCAAGCATACCAGCCATGAAGCTTCATTGCGTAGAACTGCTGGAATATCCAAATGCTCAGGCTTCAAGAAGGTCTGCAACAAGTGTATTTTCTGCGAGGTTTCAAGGTCAATCTTTACATCCTCGGGAGTAGAAGAAAAGGTCCGGGAGAACAATTTTGTCATGACATATTTCTCCAAACCCTGCAGTAGCAATTATAGGAAAACACAAATCTAACTGAATATCTCACATAAAAGTACAAATTGGTGGTACATGCTACGTTGTCCTCCCTTAATTTTAATCACATTTGGTTCTTACGCAGTGTTTTTTGTTCGGATAGTAGTTTAACTAGTATGAACTAGAAAGGAGGGAAAGGGAATTTAATGATCAAAAAAGAAACTTTCTTTTTTCGGGTGAAGCTAATTGTCAGAATCTTAAGAAAACCAACATAAACTAAACTAGATCCATCCACAGTGTTTGAAACAAGCATCGAGAAGTTGACAAATAAGAGCAGGCAGAGAGTACCTCCATTGCACAATCAACCTCCTGATCAGTGGCACCTGCCCACAATGGATGATCCCTAATAGCATCTTCCATTGTTGTGTAGAATTCTTGAACCTTTTTGCCGTCATTTTCAGGGTTGGCCGCGTAAAACGAAAATGAGACAATAAAGCTAACGAAGAAAAAAGAAAAGGGATACAGTCTATGAATGAAACCAAACAATACAAATATGTATGAGTATGAATTAGGGTTTGAGCTCTAAAGTACCTTTTGATGGATCGGACGAGATCGAGGGAAGCAGGGTTTCGCATTCGATCGAGAAAATCATAGAATATAGCCGAAGAGGATGAAGATCCCTCCATTCTCTTTGAACTCTTTGATTGATATGAAACCGAGACCAATTTAGAGGAGCACTGCCGCCAACAACACCATCACCGGCAATCTCTGTCTGGAGAATTTGACAGAAACAGAGTATGGAGGTGGAAGAGGGTTGAAGAAGCAGCATAGTATAAGTCGTTACTAAGACCAACAACTGTTTAAGGAGAGAGAGAGGGAGAAGAAGGAAGAATGGTAGGTTTGGCACGTGACCCCCACCTTTTTCTTGCTGTTAAAGAATCAAAGAATCGGAAGAAAAACCGGGCGAACCGGCTCTGAACCGGGTTGGACCGGTTTTATTTCACTGCAAACCTCTGAAAACCAGACCGGACCTAGTATTTTAAATATATTATTAATTAAAAAATAATACACGTGTCAGCGGATGATTAGTGGATTGTATGGCATATCCTACTCCTTCCTACACCAGATCGAGATTCTGTGAAACCCTAAAGAGGTTGTTTGGTACGGCGGACTGTTATGAACTGGACTAAATATTGGAATTGTCTTGAATTGGCTTGGCTTGTCTTAAATTGGATAATACTTGTACTGCGTTTGGTGTATATTTGATTGGACTATGACTAAATTTGTTTATAATTTTTTTTTTTTGAAAACTAAGTTTTTTTGGTGTGAAAAGTAAGGTTTTAAAATATTTTTTTGACTTTTCTTCTCTCTCTTTCCTCTTATTCCGATTCTCTTTCTTCTTCTTCCTCTGCATCTCTTTCATCTTCTTATTCTCTGCATCTATGTCATCTTCTTCTTCTCTATCCTCTCTCCTCTTCTTCTGTCTACATTTCTCTTTATTTTTTTTCGAAAATTTTATCTTCTTCCTCTTCTATTATGTCTTCCCCTTCTCCTCTTTTTCTCTTAGAAAAATTTCAGACAAAAAACAAGCAAAAAACCCAAGCCAATTCCGCATCATCTCACAACATCCCTCCCCCAAACACCAAAAAAACTTATGTTTCTTTCTTTTCTTAGCCAAAATTGAAACCATTTATGTTCTTTTTTGTTCTGTAATTTTTTTTTTGGATTTGTAGAGAGGGGTAGAGAAGAGGAGTTAAGGGAGAGGGGAACATCAATGTTGCTAGGGTGGGGGAAGATTGGGACTTTGATGCAGTGGGTTTGTGTGGTATTTTTTTTCTTTGAATTTTGAACTGGTTATGGCTTGGGACGATGATGCAGTGGTCATGGTGGATATGGTGAATCTGTGTTGCGATTGGAGGACAGAGAAAGCAGTGGTGGTGGGTGGGTGGGTCTGCTGGCTCTTAATTATTGGTTGTGGTTGGTTGCAGGTGACGTTGCTCGTTGAGGGAGAGGGGCACTGTGATGCGATGTCGCTAGCGAAGGGCTCGGGACAATTTGTCCGCCCTTTCCACACAGGCTTCCGTAAGAACACCTAAAAGCATCTCCAAGGGAGATGTCAAATACAAAACATCAAATTTAAATTTGATGGCTAATGTGACAATTTTACATCTTATAACTTTTACACTCCACCCGATATGTCAAATAAAATTAATAATTTATTAAAGAATAAATGACAAACAAAGAAAAGATGGTAAGAGAAAAGCATATTAAAACTTAAAAACATCACTTTTCTACACAGCATGTGGGCCCCATTCATTAAAAATCTCTTGATAGTTAAAATAACGTCTTTGTTTCTTGTTGTCAAAATTGCCACTGGTTCACAAGACGTTATTTACACGTCGGATATAGCACTTCGGGTGGAAATGAGCCAACTGTCTTTTCTAGTCGTTTAGCACTCCACCTGGCTTTTAACAGCTCGAATGGAGATGCTCTAAGAGCATCTCCAAAGGAGATGTCAATTCCAAACATCAAATTTAAATTTGATGACATTACGTGATTTGATATATTGTAAACTCTTTATCCAACCTAGACAAATATATATATTATTTTATTAGTTTTAAAGCGAAGAGCTCAATATTTAAGAAAGTAAAATATTAAATAGGGTAAAAATTGTATATGGAGGAGGAGAGAAGGAGTGGGCCTAGCATTAAAATAATAATAAAATAAAAAAGACATCTCAACTTGTACATTTTTTTGACAAAAGTGAATGATGTCAATCCAACTAGATTTGGCATAACGGTTGGAGAGCTTAAAACTATCAAATTTTTTTCACAAACTCGCTAGATTTGGCGTTTCGGTTGGAGATCTTTAAGGAGTTGTTTTGGTGGGCCTAGTATTAGTTAATCCCATTTAAGATTAAAATCATGGAAAACAAACATGGGATTAAAGTTTGGCCAATCCAGTCCAAGCCAATTCCTTGTACCAAACGAGCCCAGTGATCTGAAGGGCTTCGAATTTTTTTCTCATTGCTGCGCCTCTTTCTTCCTCTCAGTCTCAGTCACCCGACTCTCTCGCCTCTGCCTCTCTCAATCACTCTCGCCTCTGCCTCTCTTTTTTTCCAGATTTTCTCACACGATCTCTCAGTCACTCTCTCTCTCTCTCTCACCCGCTCTCTCTCTCTCTCACCCGCTCTCTCTCATCACTCGACTCTCTCGCCTCTGCCTCTCTCAGTTCCTCTCAAGTTCCTCTTTTTTTTTCTTTTTTTTTCCAGATTTTTCTCACCCGATCTCTGTCACTCTGTCTCTCAGTCACTCTATCTCTCACCCGCTCTCTCTCAGTCACTCACTCTCTCTATCTCTCACCCGCTCTGACTCTCGTCTCCCTCAGCCAGTTTCGCTCTCTCTCTCTCTCTCTCTCTCTCAGCGGCTCTCTCTCAGTCTCTCAGCGGCTCTCTCTCAGTTTGAGGTATTAATATGTGTAAACCCTAATTAAAAAATTTAGGGATTTGACAATTTGTGTTAATTCTATTTATCTGATCTGACTCTGTTGTGATTTTTGGTGGACAGAATTGATTTTGGGATCATAGGAAACGATTGGCTTGCTCTAGGTAATTTCTCTGATCTGACTCTGTTGTTGTTTGATTTATTTCTGGTGTTGTTGTAATTTCTGGTAATATGTAGGATCATATAATTGATTTTGGGACAGAAGTGATTTTTTGTTGCTGTGTTTGATTTATTTGTGGTTTTCAGTTGTTTTATTTGTTATTTTTGGTGGTAGTTTTATTTGTTATTTGTGGTTGCTTTTTTATTTGTAGTTTACACACAGAAATTATTTATGTTAGATATTGAGTAATATTGAGTAATAATTTAAGTTTTATGATTATTGTAAAATTGCATTTCGGATTTCATGTCATTTAAACTTTATTTGTGACATTAATAATTTAAGCTTTATTTGTGACATTAATAATTTAAGCTTTATTTGTGATTTCATTTCGGATTTTGGAAAATTGCATCATTCAATAATGTGATTTGGCAGATATTGAGTAATAATTTAAGTTTTATGATTATTGTAATGTCACACTAAATTTGGCACCAATACACATAGGCTAAAGGCATAGATAAGAGGTTAGAAAAGTGGAATTATTAAATAATGTGATTTGGCAGATATGCAATATTTGTATTTTGGGTGTTGCTTTATTTGCAGTTTACAGAAAATATTGATGTTAATGCTTATTGTTTTTGGTTATTGAAGCATTAAATATTTTTATTTTCGTAGGGTATTATTAATTTAATGGAAGGAGAATCTGAAACCACTGTTTCAACTAACCCACCACCACCATCAGCCCCTCTACAATCAGCCCCTCCACACCCTCCACAATCAGGCCCTAGCACTTTAGGAAAAAGAAAGCCTTGTAAGAGTGCTTCGGGGGTTTGGGATCATTTCACAAAGATAAAGTGTGAGAATGATACTAGTGAGCCTAGATGCATATGCAAGTACTGTAAAAAGGACTGTGCATGTGATGGTAAAAGGAATGGCACATCCACTTTGTGGCACCATTTGAGAAGTCAATGTTAGAATTCTCCATTGAGACATGAGAAAAAACAAAAAGGCCTTTCATTTGAGGGCCATCGGTTTGTGTGGCATCTTTGATTATCTGTTGCAATACATGACCAAGTAAGGTTCCGGTCATTGAGATTGAAGGAAACCCATATCTATAAGTAACTAAGATAGTAAGGCATATACCCCACATACAGTTCAGGTCACTTGATAAAAAATAAGAATCCAAACATTTCTATGCCCATGAAAAAAATTAGTAAACCCATCCTATCTTTTCTTTGAGAAAGCACAAAAATGCAATTAAACTCATCTCCACTCGGTTTAATTCCCTACCAGTACGGTGTAAGTTTTTCGTTCGCATTATAATCCTTGCTTCTCAGACTCCTATGTATGTTCTGTTTCATCAAAAAGTAGTTGTTATCTGTATGTTTGTTTGCTTATGTTTTCTGTAGAAATTGAATAACCTACTTACTCAACGAAGCAATTCTATTTTCTGGGTTTCTATTTTTCATTTAAATTATTATTTTGTTATATTTTTCTTGATAAATGAATCATCCAGTTTTTTGTAAGCCGTGCAGCTCCTTGTTTAGTTCGTTGAAATCATTTGGTTTATATTATTTTTGGGATTCTTCGTGATATTTAGAGCTTAAATAAGTCAAATTGTTCGGTTAAGCAGCTCAGTTGAGTTGTAAATTGTTTGCTTCTGGCCCCAACAACAGTGAGAATATGAAATTATTGCTGTATATTAGTAAGTGATAAACGTCTGTAGGTCATTATGTTTTAGTAGATTTTGTATTGAGTTAGTTTTCTTTGGAATTGGATTAAGTGAGTTTCAAATGTGAATTATGTACACGCAGCTATCTGGTTGCCTTAGCATGTGGAGTTTAATTGCATTTTTGTGCTTTCTCAAAGAAAAGATAGGATGGATTTACTAATTTTTTTCATGGACATAGAAATGTTTGGATTCTTATTTTTTATCAAGTGACCTGAACTGTATGTGGGGTATATGCCTTACTATCTCAGTTACTTATAGATATGGGTTTCCTTCAATCTCAATGACCGGAACCTTACTTGGCCATGTATTGCAACAGATAATCAAAGATGCCCCGTAAACCAATGAGGCATCGCCGATTGATGAAATATCAACCTCTTACTTTTTCCCCATTTGCTCGTCAAGTCGCTCGGGTTGCCTCCAGCTGCATGTCCAACCGCCAAATGCACGGCCCAGACCTCCCAAAAAAATCTCAACCTAACTCCGCTGGTATTAATATCATCATCTAAATAGCCCTTTTCCTTAAGATAAGTCATCACTTCATAATTAACATTGCTATCTGTTAACTGTTTAAGAATGGACGTGCTAATGACTCCATATCTTTCTTTTTAGGTAATGGATCGAGAAAGAACACTTTGAAAGTCAAGAATGAACACTCCGAGTCTTCTGATGAAGAAGAGTTTGATGTAAGCACGTTCTTCTGGTACTATTTCTTTTAAGGGATAGAAAATTCTGATGATTCGTTGTCCATATAATTGCATTTGTGTATCAGGATAGCTGAAATACAAAAGTAAATACTCTTTCATATTGTATCTACTAGCAATTTTATGAGAATTTGGTTCATACTTTGAAGGGAACTGTGCAAGCAGATTTTGCTTTCTTTGATCCAAAACCTGATGACTTTCATGGAGTGAAGACCTTGCTACAGACCTACCTTGATGATATAGAATGGGATTTGAGTGGTTTTGTAGACTTAATTTTGGAACAGACCACTGTAGGAACTGTTGTTAAAATAGAGGATGATGAAGACAATGGAATTTTTGCTCTTGCTACTGCCCTTAACTTGGGCAGATATAAGGCAAGTAATCTATACTTTTGTATTCCAGTTATTCACATGGCTACATCTTTCTAACGTTTATCTGTTGGTAGGCATTTTCTTAGCTTTGCATTGCTTTTTCCTACTATTTAGATCCTTGATTGCGTTTCTTTAATTCTTAATAGGACCACAAATGTTTTATGGAGGTTAAGGAGTTTCTCCTTAAGGTATCTCAAGTGAAGGATGTAATAGATGACCTGCGATCACTTTTGGGAAAGGAAACAGAGAGTGTCAGTCTCTTGGTCTCTCAACGGGTGATGAATTTACCTCCACAGCTCTTGCCACCTCTTTATGATGCGCTCTTTGATGAAGTCTCTTGGGCTACAGAAGATGAGGTTAGATTCAGATTATATGGGATTGAGGTTATGTATATTTCCTTACCTGCCGGGAACAAATTCTTTTACTTAAATAACATCTGTTGTTTCACTTTTTGTAGCCAACAGAGGATCTCCGCAATTTCTTTCGTTTTAAGTTTTATATAATAGTCAGTAAAGTTTACAAGGTATGCCATTTAAGCATTCTCCGTGCTCATTGAACCCCCTTCCACTCTCTCTGCCATATATTTATTTTGTTTTCGGATGGAAAAATACAGCACAAAAATGCACACCAGAAAAAGGGCATGAGTGCTAGTGACAAGGAAATAATATATATAAAGCCAGAAGATGAAATTTTTCACGAGGTACTGATCATTTCACATAAATAATATTTCATGTCTCTTTTGCTTCATTTACTAATTGTTTCCTTAAACGCATTTCAGCTAAGCTCCTGGTCGTTTGAATTTTCTTTGCACACTCAGCAGCTTGCAACTCATGAGGCAAGTATTAAAGATATTGGCAGCCTGTCCTGATTTCTCGTATTGATTCCTATTCAACTTCAAACTCTTGTCTTGGCCCTAATCCACAAACGTACTTATGAGTAGTTCACCTCCAAAGAAAGAAAGGGATGGAAAATTTGAAAATCTCTTCTTAAATTAGTATTTGATTTGTGAACGAGGATTGGAAAAAACAAATAAACAAAAACAGTTTGGGAAATTACACGGAATCTTGCTGTTAAGTCCAGTTCCCACACTTTTTCTCAAATAGTTCGTAGCATTTTTCACCTGGACAATTTCTCGAGATCGCAGCAATACCAATTAGCTCAAAAGTTCCTTATGCTGAAGACATTCAAACTCTATCACGAATGTCTAATTAAGTTGATTGCGCCTATGGCTAAATTATTGCAATTTAATTGCCTTTATGACAATAACGATTTCTCTGTTTTTCTTTTTAAATTTTGCAGCTGAGAGACTATCGGCAAATGGGGTTAGTCATGGTGGTTAAAGCAGACAAGATCCCTGCATTTCGACAGCAGTTAAAATCTTTCGTAGAGGGATCGTGATGCTAATCGAGAGGTTTAGCAAATTCTTTACTCAAGTACCTTAATTACTATCTTTAAACTTGTCTGCAACGGATGTCGTAGTTACCAACAAATCGGTAGCTGTCCGCAGGTGTTGCAGGTGGCAAATTTTGATTTATAGTTGAAGGCATTAGGACATTCACATGGTGAAGGTTTTAGAAGCGCTCGTTGGTCCCAAATGGTCCCTCAAAAGATTCATCGAAAAAGCAGAGCAAGGAAAGGTACAGAAATATTGTATTGAGAAACGTGTCATGGACCATCATAAGCTATTATCTCCCAGATTCTATATGAACCAGAAAGGAAAATAGAGAAAGTTTGAAACCATCCAAAAGAAGTGGAACTTTACGTATGAGGCCAAAGAAGAGTACCATTATCTTATAATATATGTGATTTTAAATTTTGTGTGGCGATAAGAACAATATACATGGAATATTTGCTTCAACTTGTTTGCACACAGATATCACATAATTACATACACAATGTAGTCGATGCCTTCTGTCCAAAACCAGACCCCCCACTGCCTCTTCCTGTTCGTATCTTTTAATGATGGAGAAAGCTCCAGTAAAAGTTAATTAAAAAAAAAGTTAAGTAAAAGTTGACTAGGCTATAATATGAAAGCAGTCTCATCAAATTATGAGTACTTGAATGCTGGAGTTATAGTACTAGTGCATATTGTATGGTTCGCATGAAAGGATTTCGATCTTATCTAAATGTGGAAGTTGGCAAATAATAGGGCAGTGGATTTGTGTTAGTGACGATGTCAATTTTGATCATGAATGAGAGTAATCTTTCATGAGTATAATTAATAATACCATTAGCTGGTAATCATATTTATAATAATGAATGATTGCGTTTTTGTTTATTAAAAAAAAGAATATTTGATTTTCAATTATCGCCTGCATTATGTGAGCACATGTGTCGTCGTTTCTTCTTGTTTTAGGACTGTATTTAAGTGAAATATATAATTTCCATGTGCTTCTTAAACAATAATTGTAATTGACCATTGGAGGTTAATGAATTCCTGATTTCTGAAATTTTTTCTTTTCCTGGGTGTGAGAATTTTTACAAGGTTTGACTTTTCTCTCTTTTTGGTGATCAGAGTTTGAGAGAAATAGCGATAAGTTTTTACTACAAGGAAGTGAAGGTACAAAAATAATAAGATCTAGAACACCTCTCCTTGTAGTAACGGGCCATTGCCATTACCGAACACCTGTCCAAAGTTTATTTGAAGTCCCAATGTTTGAGCCCGGCTCTTCACAGTGTGCAGCCCAATTGTTTTGAGCATGATAGTTAATTAATCTTAGCTAGTAAGCCCAATAATTAATCATAAATTATAACTAAAAATAAATTATAACAAAAAAAAAAACAATTAAAAAATATAAAAGTTAACCTAATTACACCATAACTTCCACACAAAAAAAGTTAACCTAATTACACTCACCAACCCATCCATGAATGAGCATGTTATGGCTATGCCTATGCGCCTAAATTAAATCTAATATAAACGGTATATATATTGCAGGTGGTCTGAATGATGAATGAGTTTCAGACTTTTTCCCCTAAAATTTTGTATAAAAAGATAAAAATGAGTTTTGAATCTTTAGCTCCCCATAAGAGTGAGGCCCAGTTTGGGATTGCTGTCAGTTTTTAAAAAAGTTGCTTCTACTATGCTTTGAAAATAATTAGCTGTAAATTTAAGCAGTTCCATGTTTGGTAAACAATATTTTTAAAGTGTTGTTAGTACAAAAAGCACTGTCAAAACAGTTTGGTAAATTTTAATATAAAATTGTTGTAACTGTGAATAATGACTAAAATAGACATGATGTTGAAAGTGTTATGTACTAATCATGTGGTGGTAGTAGTGGTGATGGAGTGAAGGTGGTGGTGGTGATGAAGGTGGAGTTGGTAGTTGTGGTAGTGGTGGTGTTGGTGGTGTGAATGGCGGTTGTGGATGTGGGGGTGGATATGTGGAGGTTTTGGAGGAGGTGGTGGTTGTGGTGGTAATGGTGGTGGTGGTAGTTGTGGAGGTGGTGGTGGATGTGGAGGTTTTGGAGGAGGTGGTGGTTGTGGTGGTAGTAGTGGTGGTGGTGGTGGTGGAGGTGGAGGAGGTGGTGGTTGTGATGGCGGTGGCGGTGGAGGTGGCGGTGGTTGTGGAGGTAGTGAATGTAGTGGTGCAAGTGATGGAGTTAGATGTGGAAGTGGAGGTGGTGTCATTTTTTAAAATGAATGACAATATATTGGAAATTAAAAAATTCATTAAAGGTTCATCTCTGCTTCTTTTGTAGGAAGCTTTGAAAAGTAACTAGAGCTCGCTTTTAAAAGCTGCTGTCAAAAGGCCACTGCTTTTAAAATAATCGGGATTTTTTTTTTACCAAACACCTTAAATTGCTTACCTTTAAAGTGAAGCAGATTTTTGGCCAAAAAAAAGCAATCCCAAACGGGGCCTGAGGGGGAGAATTGGCATTGAAAAAGGGTAGGGAAGGTGTGGTGCAATTAGCTTAACTTTTTTTACATAATTTTTTTTTTGTTTTTTATAATTATTTTTAGTTATAGTGAGTTGATGGAAATGCCATTAAACTTAACGGAAATTTTAACGGAGTTAGACATAAGTGGTGAATTGCATCACTTTACAAAGTTCAGGTTGTTAAAAATAAAAATTCAAAATCCAGGTGGTATTAGTGCATATGCCCAAAAGTTCAGGTAATATCTATGCAAATTTCACACGTGTGTGTATATATATATATGTATATATATTTATTTATGAGCTTGCAGTTACAATTTTTTATTTATTTAAGGAGGGCTGTACAAGATGTAACACGGGTCGTGTTACCATAGTATTGTATAATCACTTAATGAGTTATTATGCTTATCAATTAATTAAACCAAAAAATCACTGAATGAGTTATTATGCTTATCAATTAATTAAACCCCAAAAGCAGTTAAATTAAAGCCCTTGCAATGTTCAATGACTCGGAAGTAGAGTGGCAAACATCATCAAATTGGCTTGTGGGTAAAGGTTTCCGTGGTTTTACTTGTGGCCTCTTCAATCTTGTGATGGTATTTCTCGAAAGTCTAAGACCCTTTTGTTTAGGGTCGTGTGTTGTTTGGTGCTTTTTTTCTTTCTTGTGCTCTCCCTTTGGGAGTAATTTGTCCCCTGTTCTTGTCATGGTTTGTGTTGTGCTTCTCTCCTCTTTTTTATACCTTATTTTATTGGTTAAAATAAAACATGCATTACTTCCTCCCAAAAAAAGAAAGTTGCATATCTACAATGAAATTGAGAGAATGTTACCTCTTGATACTAGCCATAAGTTTAATATGATTTCATTATGAAGCACGCACAAGTTCAAATTTAAAAAATTACCAGTTTATAAAAATATATAGACACAACACAGCCATGGATTTGTATTATATTGTTGATGAATGGAAGGACCTTTCATTGATTGCATGTTATGTTACATACTTGTCCCATTGCTAAATACGTTTTCAACTCTAATCTTCATTTCTCATCATCATCATCAGGCGACATTGTGAAAACAACCATAACCATTCCATGCTGCCGCAATGCTTTTTACAGTTTACCACTATAATTGTTTGGGGATTGATTTTCCTACTCCCTTTAATGTCGGTAGATACGTCTCCTGCTAGCTCCTTAGAGGTTATTTTCTTTAAATAAGTCTAACAATGCAAGTGCCTGCAGTGAATCCAATTCCAAATATTAAAAAGCCAAGCTAAATATTAAGTACTTTTCAAAACGCCACTGTTTATGGGCATAAAAGACTAATTCTACATCAATAGGGATATTATAGAAATTGTCAGAAATATATAGCATTGTAAAAAGAAAACAAGTTGTAAAGAAATAAAATGACCTCAGGCACAGAGAGCTGTAAACGAAACTTAGGGCCATCATAGTGGTGGAGTATTGGCCTGAAAGCATCCTCTTCTAATGGTTTGCAGCTTTCCTTCACTCGAATTCTAACCTGAAACCAATTCAACTTCTCATTTCAAACCTGTTCAGTCTCAATTCTGCTAGCTGTTGTTACATATGTGTAAATTATTCAAACCTGAGCTGGAAATCTTGATTCTCCTTTGCACTTCTTGTCTTCCCACGCTGTTGGATCAATGTTTGACCCTCCAAAACTTTCAGCCTTTTCAAATTAAAAAAAAAAAAAGACAAATGAGTCAATCTAATAATTTCTAAAAGGATCCAGACACCAGAGACAAAGTAAGCAAACCTGAAATACTCCATGCAGCTGATGGGCTGTGTAGTTATAAAGAAAAAGGGGTAAGCCTGGGGTTATTGCCCTAACAGAGTCCTTATATTTCTGTGGGAGCCCTGCAAAAATAATAAATCAAATTTGCAACATTTTGCATAACTACATTCCTTATTCACTTGAAGAAGAAAAAGAAAACTCAAGGAATGTTATGTCCATGATCTCCTATATATCTAGAGAAAGTAGAAGAAATGTAGAACAAAGATGAATATGGAATCTGGATGGATGCAGAAACTGTTAGTAATTAATCAGGTAGACCGTAGAGCGGAGAGAAATTACCGAAGAGTTGGCGATGGAGATCCTCTTGCATAGTCTCATTGTTACACACAAAAATGTAACCACCCAAGACCTCATTCCTAGGCAGCATTTCAGCCTGAGGCAAACTCTTATGCCACTTATCATGACTAGTGTTACTCTGCTGCACATAAATTGAATTATGCTGCTGCTCTAACGATCTCAATTGCAAAGGCATATTAAGATTATTGTTGAAATTAATCTTCCTATTATAACAATAATTATTATTATAATTAAAGTCTTCCTCCTCCTCATCTTCTTGATCAATATCTGCGTTTGAGTAATACTCGTGTCTTTCTGTGATATTTCTGAATTGATTGTCAAGTGCAAGCCTTGATGCCACTGCCCTCCTTGTTTGGTACTGATCATCAGCTGCAGAGCCAGAGCCAGAGGCCATCACTTGATGATGATGATGGAAATTGAATTGATCTTTACCAGCTGACCACTGCCACACAGAGCTTCCAGTACTCATTGATGACATTATTGTGTAAGTAAGAGCAAGAGATGAGGAGGCAAGCAAGCAAGGGATTAGCTACTTTTAAATACCAATGAAATGAATTAATTATTTTTAATTTGGTGGACATACACATAATGGACTTTCGGCACTCGTGGGGTCCTTTTATTTAACCTTTTTGTTGTTGTTGTTGTTGCTTTACAATCTTTTGGCGAGAATTTGAATCAAAATAGTCCGCCATTACTAAAACACTAGAGTATACTGAAAAGGTTGATGAATGATGATTGTGGAATTTGATTTTCAAATGTTGCTCCCTCCCTCCCTCCTTTCGTGTGATTGCTAAAAGTTGAAACATATGGCATCGCATTGGGGTCGGCGTTATAAGGATGATGAAGGATGAGACAAGAGACAAAGGCAAGTCTTGTGTTGTTCCTCCCCATGTAAATTTAAATTGTTATTCTATCTAAGAAATGTCACATCGGATGCACCAACCAGCTAAAAATGGACCAATTGTATGCTTTTGTAATGAGTAAAAATGTTTGTCTTATTTGTGTTCTACTTGCTCTTTAATGCCACCAGAAGCTACCCTCAGTAAATAAATTAATGCCTTGCTTGTACTTCTATGCTGAAATTATATTTATATATATATAAGTTTTAGAAAATTATCACATTATCGAAAGACTTAAACGAGCCAATAATATATATCTCATTCAATGAGAGACGAGCACACACATGACACATACATGCATGCAAGATGCAACCTCATAGAGAGAGACTTTCATGCAACGGAAATAATTTTTGCTATTCCTGATCAATAACGCAATGAAATGCGGAATAATTTTTTCACATGTCATGGCATCATTGACCAGGTATAGCAAAACAATGATATTCCCATTACAAGAAAGTTTTTAGGCTTGTGTTGACTGTGCTATGCAAAACCGTTTGAGAAAGTTAGACAATTGCTAGAAAGATTTCCAGAAACTACATACTTAAACAAATAATTAATTAAGAAATTGACCAAACATCTATATCAAAAGCAACAGTAAATGGTGGCAGCCAGGCATTAGATAATACAACATCTGTTTAGTCAAGTACTATAGCTGTCTGTCATCAAATTTTAATGTTCAATCAAAACTACGTATGAGTTAAGCCACTTGCCTTTAGCTCACACAAGATTCTATATCTCGTCGTGTGGAGTTGTAGTTATTGTTGTTACATGTTAATTATACAGGTGGATGTGACAATATGAATGCCTGCAATGAGTTGAATATCTTCCATATTGAATATTATATATATGATCTATGTTATTTTATTTTAACTTTGAGTCTTTTTCTTAATCGAAATTTAAACTTGAGTTAAGTACTTTAATTTGCATTAATACTCTTAAATATTTCAAATCGCCCAATCACACCATCCAGAAGCAGAAGCCACAACAGCTTTGTCATGGAGACATTAACTAACTATATAATATAATGATGGAGGATCGAAAGATAAAGTAATTGGCCTTGACCTCTTATATTATTGGAGAAGCTGAGAATAAATAAGAAGATAGAGTATTAGAGAGGATTTTATTTATTTTATTGTTTTTATATGATTTATAAATACTATTTTTCCCTTACTATATTAACTTACAGAAAAATATTCGGAATATTCGGATTTCGGAATTTTGTAATTGATTCGGGTGTGTCAAAATCAGTTACCATATTCTACATGCTTCATTTCATAATGATAGGAAACATTTAGATATCAAAAAGTGAAATTCATATGAACCCTTTTGAATTTGAGGACATCTCTCTCAGATTATTGGGGGTAGGTGTACTGTTTGAGGTTTAAATTGAACCAAACGGACCATGATGATGACCCTTAATTCTATTGTTCATGGTGTTGAAGACAGAGAATATAGCCTTATTGCATTCAAGCAAAGAACATGATATCGATGGATTGAATATGAAAATGCATGAACCATACGAAAAATGGAGTTTCCATGAAATATCTACGATACACGGAGTCATATACTGAGCTATCATGCATGTGGCATACTTACTATAGCTAGCTAAGCCTAAGCCTAAGCCTACAATTGTGGTTGCTCATCTCATCTCATGGCTTGATGAGATTGTACGTCAAAGAAAATCACTCCAAATAGAACCTGAGATATCCTTTAATATTTAATGATGAGCAGAGGGTAGACCCGTATCGAAAGGATAATAAATCACAAAAACAAAAACAAAAAACAGAAAGGAAGAGTGCAATTGAATCAAGTGAAGGCTTTGAAGGTGATCCCCACATCACGATTCACATGCGCCATCGAGCCCCAGCAGCTGTGGCGACTGCGTCTCCAACTGTTTGATATTATTAAGTTTTAAGACCAAAACCCAAAATTATGAAAGCTAATATGAATGCTAATAATGCATATAAAATTGCGGAAACGCGAAAATCCCAAGAAGGTTTAGTAGCTGTTTTTCCAAGCCTTGCTTTGGAGACAATCAAGTATCTCATAATTATATTACTTTTTATTTTCTTGGGATCGTTTCTTGCTTTAAATACTTCCCTTATACTAATTACAAACCAAATAACAAGAGCTACTCCAAAGTCACTGTGGAGCGCGTGGTGGAATGTATTATATATATATATATATATATATATATATATATGATCAAATTCAAAGTTAAGATTTTGATGAGGACCATTCGCTTAGGTCTCACATTTTCAACCAACTATTATATCCACAATTTCTACCAATGTGTTAACCTTTATTCAAATTATGACATTTTCAATCATTTATAAGTAGATATATTATCAGAAAGGTTCCTACACGTCTAGAGTCTCTGAGTACCTTGTAGGGAAATTTATTAGAATTGCCTAGTTTAGAGAGTTTATTTTGAACCGACGAACTAGATCTGTATTTCTGTGGTGCCTTGGTCATTTTCCCAACGAATGATCTCTACGTATTTGGCTATTTTCGACTTTAAAATCGACTGTTGAATTATCTCTACAACAAGTCACCATGTAGTGGTTGTTGAAATACAATTCAATTGATAACTAACTAGTAAGTGGAGTGATCCCAAATATATAGTAGTGAGACATGGTCACAAATGACAAGGTCCCAAGTGTAATGAGAATTAATGTGTAAGAAAAATAATAGGATATGGAAGAAGGAAGATAATCCTTTAGTGTTATTGACTAACTGATTGGAGAGTGGAACCACTCTCCAGAGAAGCAAGTGATGAAGAAGGCAGGGAGGGTAAATTATAGGAAAAAAGCCATCCTAGTCTCATTCCATATACTTGCTTTTTACGAAAGCTTTAACCATCCCCGTCGGCGTAGTCACCGGCCGTCAACCTTTTCCCCTAAATCAAAGCCCCCCCGTTGACACACACGATGATATTTAAGCCCCATGACACCATCTCCACGGAAAATTTGATTCATTGCTCAAACTCAAAACACACACATACAGAGAGAGAGAGAGAGAGAGAGAGAGAGAGAGAGAGAGAGAGAGAGAGAGAGAGAGAGGAGCAAAGCTAGCTAACTTAATTGTTAGTGCAATATTGGTGTAGATATATACATATTGAGAGTGAAAACATATATATTTGAAAGAGATTGGTGATTAACTAGGGATATGGCTAATTCATCGAGTGGGGGTGTGCCTCCGGGGTTTCGATTCCATCCGACAGACGAAGAGCTGCTTCACTACTATTTGAAGAAGAAGGTGTCGTTTCAGAAGTTTGACATGGAGGTCATTAGAGAGGTGGACTTGAATAAGATGGAACCTTGGGAGTTGCAAGGTATGTAAACTTGTCAATTAATTTTCTTGTTTGCAATAGTTATTATATCTTGGGCTTAATTATAATCTAGTTTTGCCAACAGCTTCATATGTAGTGTGCTAGGAACAGGATTGGAATGATTGATCTTTCCTTCAAGGATTGTCTTTACTCGATCTTAATTGGTTTTGGTTAGAATTTTTTTAAATATGTCGAATATATATGTAATATATAGACACACACATACCAATAATTTAATATATAATTGATCATTTATATTTGCAAATTTGTTATTATTTTTTTCACATTATTCTAGAATAGATCGAGTAAAATTTATAAAATATAATGATTTGTACAAATTTCTCAATTCCATAAGAATAAAGTTGCTCAATTTGCCATATCAAAATGAATTGGTCGAACTATCTACGTACGTAAGATTCAAGATTTTCTATGTAAATCTTTCCCTGTCCTTATTTAGCTGCTCTTTCTTCAAGATACGGCTATGGCTTTCTCATGTAGTCAAGTCAACCAATTGACCAGGGTATGCACATTTTCTCTCTGTGCCACATAAAAAATTTGTGATAAAAATTAGCTAAGAACAATTAATGGCGGGGCATATCTTTGAGGACCTTTTTTTATACACTAATGAAGCGACTTCAACACATTAATCTGCAATATGCTCCTATCGTATACTTTAACTAATTGTTTAGTTTCTCCTAATACAATCTGATATATCTCTCTAATTAATTCATTAATTTTGGTGTGTTTATGTATGTATGTACGTACAGAGAGATGTAGGATCGGATCGACACCACAAAATGAGTGGTACTTTTTCAGCCACAAGGACAGGAAGTACCCAACAGGGTCTCGGACAAATAGGGCTACAAATGCTGGGTTTTGGAAGGCAACAGGGAGGGACAAGTTCATCCGAAACACCTTCAAGAAGATTGGCATGAGAAAAACCCTTGTTTTCTACAGAGGGAGAGCTCCCCATGGCCAAAAGACCGACTGGATTATGCATGAGTATCGCCTTGAAGATGGTGATGATCCTCAAGGAAACTTATCTAGTGTAAGTCTTTAAAACATTAACTAAATGAGAGATTTTAATTTGCAAGCACAGATATAACCTTAAAAAAATGCAGGAAGATGGGTGGGTGATCTGCAGGGTATTCAAGAAGAAGAACTTATTCAAGGTTGGGAACGAAGGAGGAAGCTCTAGCATGAACTCATCGGATCATCATCAGCTCAACAACACATCAACCACCAACCAAGCTCGCTCCTTCATGCATACCCACAGAGACAACCAATACTTACTACGCCAACAACACAGCCAAGCCTTCGAACTAAACAACCCTAGCCTTCACTACGCCCACCTCCAGCCATCCCCTCAGTACTCTCTTTTCCAACCCCAAGCCCTAATCCCAACTCACAAGCCCCTCGCCGGCTACGACTACACTCAGCTCCCTTCCGACGACTCCCCAGGCCACGGCATGGTGAAGCAGCTCATGACAAACCCTAGAGACTGTGAGAGTGGCAGTGAGAGCCTCCGGTACCAAGCGTGTGAGCCGGGGTTGGAAGTTGGGTCGTGCGAACCAAATCAAGCACCAATGGTTACAGGAGGAGGTGGAAGTGGTGGTGGAAGAGATCATCATGATCAGGGTGGCATGAATGAATGGGCGATGCTCGACCGCCTTGTTACGTCTCATCTCGGTAATGATCAAGACTCGTCGTCGAAAGGAGCAAGGTATGATCAGGATGCAAATGCTGCTGTATCCTCCGTCACCCAAATTAATAACCACCTCTCTTTGCGTGGAGAGATGGATTTTTGGGGCTATGGAAAATAGTACTACTGTTTTATTAATTAATAACGGCCGCAAGTGTTGTTGGGAATCTTATTATTAGAAAGATGAGTTGGAGTTAGCCAACCAAAAATGGCTCTAACCCTATCTACATATTATATATGAAGCGAAAATATACCAAATTTTTCGATAGAATTGAAGGAATATATTATATATATAGTTGTTCGTTTTAGCTAGACATTAAATATTTGACATTTTTCTGATTCTTAATTAAGTGTAAATTTTGAATTAATTTTTTTTTTGGGTAAATACCATGAGGTGTCCCCACACCTGAAGGGTGGGATTAATCCCCGCTCGGCAGTGGTGGATCTAGAAATTTTTCAGGAGAGGGGCAGTATTTGAAAAGCTAAAAGCTCAAAAAAAGAAATGACAACTACATATCCTTAGAATTTAAACAATAGTAATTGGGCAAAACCTCATTAAGGCTTTAGTCAAACACATAGTTTATAAGCAGGGACCCAATTTTTTTAAAATTGGGTGGGCAATATTTATAAAGATAATTTTTTATTTGTAGGCTGATGTTTGTATGAGCCCATAAGAACAATTTTTGCCGTTTTTCCCTAGAATCCACTAACATGGAGCCCACATATTGGACATGAAACTCAGCGTTTCACTAAAGAGGCCAAGCGCTATTTCTCATTTGTTAGGGCACCAATACACGCTTAACTTCATCACTAGAGACACAGCCGCCTCTGCAACTCAACTATTCTTCTTCATCAAAGAGTTCAAATCCTCCTTCATGCTAATAAGCAGCCGTAAACGCAGCACCCGTGTCGTTTGCTCATTTCATCGAACAACTTGTGTGCGCCTCTGGTCTAAGCAGAGGTGCAACTCCAGCAGCTTTTATGGAGTTTTCCGGCAACCAGAGGTGCAGGTGCACCTCCTTGCGCCTGCACAGGTCCGCCACTGCCGCTCGGGGTTCAACTTGTCCCTGACCACAAAGTGATTCCAACGAGTTATTAATTATGAATTTAATACTCAATTGTACTTAATTGAAATGACATGTTTTTCTACATGAAAATGATCAGCACACCCAATCCATCTCAGCTCTTATTAGCTTGCAACGGTACACTGTCCTTCCACAAGGTACAAAATCAAAAGAATCAAGTTTATACAATAAGACAATTGCAGTCCTCCAAAAGTGTACGTATTATAATTATGTTAGACAATTATAACAGTGTATGTACGTACATACATATGTTCTTAAACAATTACAATACAAAAGTGTATGTATATATATGACGTCAATTACAATTTACAAGAGTTAGCTAGGCAAGCGTATGGTGTAAATATATTATATATGATAAGAACAAATACTACTACCAATCAATGCATAACATTATCATTGTTGAAATATATAACACAAATTAAAAATAATTATTATAAGATAATATATAGTACACAAGTATCATACAATTGTTTACAGTCCAAAATGCTATATAATTGTATTAGAAAATGTATAAAAGTGAACAATTGTGCCACGCTTTAATTTTCTTTTTAAAAGAAGGATATTATTTAATTTAAATATTTGCCTATAAATATCAGTGAAACAGATATGTTATCTCATGAGATGTGTAGAGCCTCGAGAGGGTAATTTCGTCTACCACCAAGTTGGGGGCGCAGAGACAGGGTTGTCATAAAATAAAATAGGATTTTTAGGTCCAATGGTCACTGAACTTTGACCTCATTCACAATTTGATCTCTTAATTTCCAAAATCGTTCACATGGTTCTTTAACTTCACTTTCGTTATGACAAATGGTCATGCCGTCAAGTTTGTTATATTTTTTAGGGTAATTATCAGTTTACTACTATGAAGTTGTCCGTATTTTAGAGTTCGATACAACAAGTTTTTTTCGTCTCACATCCATAACGTTTAATTCTGTATCAATTTCATACATTCTTTAATTTGACCGCATGTTCTCCGTTAAATAATGAAGTGGTAATCAATGGTGCCACCACTATTACATATTACTATTTGCGCGACGGAGACAATTTGGTCGCGCAAAACACAATATAGTCGCACAAAATTTTGCGCGACAGAAGATTCGTCGCGCACAATCTATTGCGCAAAAGTCGTGAAGAAAGACTTTGCGTGACCAAATAAATTATTGGTCGCACGAAGATGAGCGACGTTTACATTCGTCGCAAAGATTCTGTCTCAAAAAATTTTGCGCGACGGTATTATATTCGTCCCGCTACAATAGCGCGACGGTTAGTGTTCGTCGCACAAAATTTTTGGGACGACATCAGTCTTCGTGTCGCAAAAATTGGCGCGACGAAAATGTCTAAGTCACATTTATCTTCGAGAGACGATATCAATATTCGTGTCGCAAAATTTCGCGCGACGAAAAATGTTAATTGCATTTATTTTCGCGAGACGAAATCTTTCGTCACGCAAAAATAAAATATTTTTTAATATTTAATATTTTTTTAAATTTTGTAAAATAAATAAATTTGGTATTTTATTTGGTAAAAAAAATTAAATTACAATAAAAAAATGGAATAAAGAGAAAAGAAATTTTAAAAATAATATAAATGTATATAATACAAGAGAAATGTTTAAAATGTAAGAAAGTACAAAACTAATCAAATAATGGTCCAAAATCTAAGTTGTCTTGCAAATGCGGCTCCGAGGTCTGGACATTATCGACAGGGTCAGAGGTGTGGTGGCCATGCTCGGGTTGGAAGGGCTGGGAGGTGGACGAGGCACCAAATATTGGCGGGACTGGAATGCCAGACCTTGTGAGGGACTCTACAAGTTGTGACATCTGGGTACAATACGAGGCCATTTGGGTATCATACGAGGCGAGTTTCGTCTTAAGCTCGGCCACCTCAGCTGTCAAAGCAATCACCTGACTATTTGACTGCGACGATGAAGGGGCTCTAGGTTCTCGCTGTCGGGCATTCCCCATCCCTCGACAATATGTCCCTGACCTCCTCCCGAGAGTCTGATCCAAGATCTCCGTCAGGATTTGAAACCCCACATCCGGTGGAGGATCCATAGACTCGAGCGGAGTATCGGGAGGAAGCTGGGAGGCGGACTCCCGAAGAACCAACTGACTCTTCTCCACCATCGTCGCCTAGTTAACATAACATAAAATATTAATTAAAACATTCATATAATAACCATGAAAATTGAATGGGTAAGACAATAATTTAAATTAAAGAATACTTACATGAAGGGACCCGGCCAACTCATTCCCAGGTCGAACATAAACGTCGCCAAAGACGTCGATCTCCGGGAATTTTGACCCCCCCTGAATTGAACAAGAGAAGAAAAATGTTAGTATGAAAAAATTAATATTAATGACATATTAAAAATTGAATAAAAACGACTTTATTATTACCTGCCGCCGCTCCTCCATCCTATATGAGAATGGCCTGGAACCTGAACGGTGGAGAAGAGTCTTCTTGTCCCTATTGCCCTTATTTGCTTTCGTCGTCTTCTGTTATACAAAAAATAAATGTATTAGTTAAAATTGAAATGAAATATAAAAAATTAAATAAACAATAAGTAAGGCACATGTAATAATTTACAACTTAATATTTAAAACATACCAAAAAATCGGGGTCCTGAAAATGAGCGCAGAGCCACGCCCAACTATCCTCCCGCCCCTCAAGCTCCTTCGGGCAACCCTCCTGAAGAGCGACCTGCGGATCATCAAATGCCTGAAAGTGGTGGTGCAGGTCGCTCTTCCACTGCTTGTACCTATCAGCAAATAGTCTGTTGACGTACGCCAACGACTCATCGTCCAGGTCCTCTAGGTTGTAGTTCGTCTGCAATAAATGAATTACATACATTAAGTAATAGAAATATATAAAGTTTGAAGGGAGAACAATTTAAAGGTAGGATACATACCGACAAGTGTCCGCGAACCACCATCTTTATCTCATCGGGCATCACATTCCAAGACTTCGATTGCATCGGGCAATGGATCCGAATGACGTGACCAATAAACTATGCTGGTCCGCCGTTTCTGCAGAGCGATGCCGCTCGTCGTATACAATGTTGATACGACTGTTGGTCACTCGAGTGATCCTCGTCGTCTTCAACTGGCGACAAGGTCCTCGGGTGTTCTTCTTTGCTACAAAGAAATATAAACTTAACGTTAAATAACAAATCATATTAACATCTTTATCCAAAACAGCTGGAAATGAAGGAAATATTTACGTGGTTGTGACCCCGACGCACCAGTAGCGGATGTCGAGGTTGTGTCGGTCGTGCTAGGGGGACAATAACGACGCCTGACACTAACAGGTTGCGCCCCTGATGACAATGATGACGCCGGTGCATGGGAGACCCCGGGACCAACCGACGTGTCCATCTGTCTTTGGGCGATGCATTGCTCCCGACGAAGCATGGATAGGCGAACTCTCAGCAGTCGTCACCGCCTTACGACGGCTAATAAGTTTTGACATCTGGACAATTGAACAAATAATCCATGTGTGAAAAAAACAATTAAAACTTAACAAATCAACAATTAATTAAAATTATATACACAGATACCAAAACTTTATATTAAAAGGAATTCAACAAATATTATTGCATAAGGTATTCAGTTCATATGTATATTTGTTTTGAAAAATTATAGGATAGTATTCATAATTTAACCGAAAAAGTCATTAAGCACAAAGAATGAATTAAACAAAGTAATGCAATTGTAAATGATTTTAACATTTTCATAATTTTCCCCTGTTTTTTACAGATTTTCACCCAGACTTTGTGAGACATTTTGACCAATCTAGAGTTAACTAAATTGGGGAAACTTATAGTGGCTTTGAAGCCTGTTCTCTCTAGTTTCTAACCCAACAAACGACACTCAAAACAGACCTATAACGAAGGAGAAAAGTAGCTCCAAAGTTGGACTCGTAACTGTTTTTTCTGCAGAAACAGATTTTTTTTCCAAACATTGCACAAGCTTTTAACGTATCAAAACTCAACCAAGTTCAACGAAAGCAATTGTGTTTTGTTCCTTGCCAAGTCTATTTCAAAACCCAACAAACGGATTCCTCAAACAGTCAACGGATTGGGAGAACAGGAGAGCCAAAGTGAGGCTCACAGACTGAAATTTCCCAAAAAATGAATTTTTTTCTAGATTTTTACCCAGATTTTGTGAGACATTTTGACCAACCTAGAGTTAACTAAATTGGGGGAAACTTATAGTGGTTTTGAAGCTTGTTCTATCTAGTTTCTAACCCAACAAACGACACTCAAAACGGACCTATAACGAAGGAGAAAGCTATCTCCAAAGTTGGACTCGTAACTGATTTTTGTGCAGAAACAGAAGTTTTTCCAAAATTTGCACAAGCTTTTGACCTATCAAAACTCAACCTAATTCAACCAAACCAATTGTGTTTTGTTCCTTGCCAAGTCTATTTTAAAAGCCAACAAATGGATTCCTCCAACACTCAACGAATTGGGAGAACACAAGAGCCAAAGTGAGGCTCACGGTATGAAATTTCACACAAAATTTAACGTTTTTTTCCAGATTTTTACCCAGATTTTGTGAGACATTTTGACCAACCTAGAGTTAACTAAATTGGGGAAACTTACAGTGGTTTTGAAGCTTGTTCTATCTAGTTTCTAACCCAACAAACGACACTCCTTTCCAAGTCTATTTTAAAAGCCTACAAATGGATTCCTCCAACATTCAACAGATTGGGAGAACACAAGAGCCAAAGTGAGGCTCACGGTATGAAATTTCACACAAATTAACGTTTTTTTCCAGATTTTTACCCATATTTTGTGAGACATTTTGACCAACCTACAGATAACTAAATTGGGGAAACTTATAGTGGTTTTGAAGCCTGTTCTCTCTACTTTCTAACCCAACAAACGACACTCAAAACGGACCTATAACGAAGGAGAAAACTATCTCCAAAGTTGGACTCGTAACTGTTTTTTCTGCAGAAACAGATTTTTTTCAAAAATTTGCACAAGCTTTTGACCTTTGAAAACTCAACCAAATTCAACCAAACCAATTGTGTTTTGTTCCTTGCCAAGTCTATTTTAAAATCCAACAAATGGATTCCTCCAACACTCAACAGATTGGGAGAAAACGAGAGCCAAAGTGAGGCTGAAGGACTGAAATTTCACAAAAAATTTCACGTTTTTTCCAGATTTTGTTCTAAGTTGTTTTCAAACATTTTAACCCACCCAATCGTTCCTATAGCTTAAAAAATCAATCCAAACATCACACCTATAACTTAAAACTAAACTTGCACCTAACCAACCAATCGTTCCATTTCAACAAAAAATCAATTCAATACATAATTAAACCTAACCAACCATCAGACTAGATAATTAAAATTTAACTACACATATACAAATCAATTATACCTTAATGCCCCTGTTCCAAAGCACAGCAAAACCTTGCTCAATGTCTGTCCAAAATTAGAAAACACAACATCAATATTCAACCAAATCTAATTCATAAACAAAACCAAATAAAACCCACCAAAATCCTTACCAACGACTTGGAGAGGGATGAGAGGGATGAGAGGGACGAGAGAGAGGGTGTGAGAGGGACGAGAGAGAGGCTCTGAGAGAGAGGGTCTGAGAGGGATGAGAGGGACAAGATAGAGAGGATGCAAGGAGGGGGCGCAACACATTACAGAGAGAGGCGAGAGGTTGGAAGGAGAGGGTAAAGGGAGTTTTGGCAATGGTGGTGAGACTGGGTTCGATGGTTTTCTGGTTATTATCAGAACTTGCGCGACGAACAATAATGTCGCTTTAATATTTGCGCGACCAAACAAAATTACTTCGCGCAACGACACAAATTAAATACGTCGCGCAACATGTTAAAAATGCACCAATATTTCACCAATGGCCGCCAATATTATACATATTTGCGCGACGCACAAATAACTCGTCGCGCAAAATTAAACTAATCTTCGCGCGACGTCGAATTTCATCACCTCGTCGCGCAAGGTGCAAAATAAAAAAAATGCGGCAAAGTAAATATATTTGCGCGACCGTAATTTCAGATATTTCATCGCGCAAAGTGTGAAAATTAAAAAAATGCGCGTAATTTTTCATTATTGGCTGCCAAAATTATACTTCTTTGCGCGATGAATAAATTATTTTGTCGCACAAACTTAAATAACTTTGCGCGACGATAAATTTCAGGTTATTCGTCGCGCAAAAAATATCGCGCAAACCCTAATGTGAACCCTAAACCCTAATTTGCCACACATTGCGCGACGGAGATAGTTAGCGTTGCACAAAGTTTATTTGCGCGACGACATGGTTGATGCGTCGCGCAAGATTTTTTAAAAACTAATGATCAGACCTAGGGGTGAGCTCGGGGAACGTTGGTTCGGTTTTGGGCTCAACTCGAAACCGAACCGAACCCTCTCGGTTTGGCTATTTTGAAAACCGAAATCAAATCATAAGTTATGAAAACCGACCACTTCGGTTAACCGGACTTGTTGGTTTGGTTTGGTTCGGTTTCGGTTTTTGGCTTTCTTAAAGAGAGGGAGAGAGAGAGAGAGAGAGAGAGAAGAAGAATAAGAAGAATAAGAAGAATAAGAAGAAATAAAAGCAATGAAGAGAGGGAGAGATGGAGAGGAGAGGAGGAAAAAGAGAGAGAGAGAGAGGAAGAGATGGAGAAGAAGAAGAAGAATAGAAAAAGAAGAGAGAGAGAAGAAGAAGAAAAAAAGTATTATATATATATATATAAATTTCTTTAAATTATATAATATATATATAAACTATGTATTATATATATATATATATATAAATTTCTTTAAACTATATTTTATATATATATATGTACATATAAATTTCTTTAAACTATGTATTATATATATATTTTTTATTATAATATGTTTTTAATGACTTCGGTTTGGTTTGGTTAAACCGTGGGTTTGGATATTGCAAATCGTAAACCGAACTATAGACCTCGATTTGGTTTATGTTCAAACCAATAACCAAAAAAATTTGAAAAAAAACCAAACCAACCCGACCCGATCGGTTAGGTTTGGGCGGGTTGGTCGGGTTTCGATTCCAAATGCCCAGCCCTAATCATACCTTTAATTTGTGAGTAGTCAAAGTGTTTGGTAAATTTTTACCAGAAGTGCGTTTAGTGTGTATAATTACAAAAAAAAGCATGATGATGAGGGATTGAAAATTCATTTCTCGTGTTTGGTAATGCTAGAAAAATAATTAGGAAATATCGTTTTATTTATTTTCTCATGATGTAAATAATGCTTGACTTGGTCTTCCATATGGGAAGAGAAAATGAAAATATGACAACTGGTATTTTTGGGGTTTTTTCTTTAATTTGTAGGTTGTAGGCTTTCTATATAAAAACAGTCCTAGAAATAGAGTTTATTATAATTTTTTTATTTTTTTATGTAACTAGATTTTTCAAAAAAGAAAAAAAAGAAAAACAACTTGATTGATATTTGATGTCACTATATTTTTTGTTTTTGTTTTTCAATCTATTAAGAAACTTGTCATTATCTTGTCACCTTGTTGCGATAGATCAAACCCCATAAGGCTCAACCTTGTCATTTAAATGAATTTAATTTAATTCAATTAAGGAGTCGTATCAGTAAAAGTGTCAGAGATATGTAAAAATTCCTATCGGAAAATAACTTTTCTCTCCACCATGAAAAAGGGTTTGAGCGATTAGACCCACCTCCATAACTTTCTTTCCAATCATCGCTGAAACCTTTTTCTTGATCAAATTATAAGGGATTGGATTATTAAGTTTTTGATGTATTTTATTACATATATAAATGTAACACGACGAAAATAGAAATAAAATACAAAAAATGCGGAGTTAATTAAAGATCAGCTACACTAATTTAATATAAGAGTTAGTTATAATGATGGAAGCATCGGATAATTAAATTACAAAATTATAAATAATTTTCATTTATACATCAGATAATTAAATTACAAAAAATTTCATTTACAATGCTTTACATGGGAAGTCGCATTTATTCATCATCTGAACTATAATAACATTCGTCATCGTCGTTGTCACATCCCAGAATCGCTCCGCCGTAGCACGATATTGTCCGCTTTGGGCCGGGGCCCTCACGGTTTTGTTTCTGGGAACTCACGAGCAACTTCCCAGTAGGTCACCCATCCTGGGATTGCTCTAAGCCACAACTCACTTAACTTCGGAGTTCCCACAACTCCGAAGCCAGTGAGCTCCCAAAAGGCCTCGTGCTATTTGGAGGTGGGCATGTACATATAAGGCACATCACCCCCTCTCCGTTGGCCGATGTGAGATCTCACAGTCGTTATCATCACTTTCGGTCTCCCAATCCTCCTCTGATCCATGACTGTTGTCATTCGGGCCCACTGCAACATCGTATCGCGGAAGATCACCGAGGTCAATTGTAATTGACTGAATCGGTATTTCGATTGAAGCCACTCCTTGTATCTGAAACGGTTCTTGTATAACATTTGTATCTCGAAGTGTTTCCGCATCATTTTCCATTGAAGATTCTAAACATTGGTCAGTGACGTTGTCGACGTCGTCGTCAATTGGGTCTTGTTGATCCATCTTCTGAACAACTTTCCAATCTCTCCCGGCTTTAGGGTCATCTAGATACACAATCTGTTTTGCCATGTTTGCCAAAATGTAAGGGTCGTCATCATACCAAGTTCGGTTAATGTTCACATATAGTAAGCCATGGTCGATTTTAACATTTCCCGACCTATTTGGGTTGGTATCAAACCATCGACACTTAAACATGATCACTTGGTATCGGTCTTTGTAAAGCAATTGCACGACAGTTGTGAGTTTGCCATAGAAATCAATTTCCGTACTTTCCCTTCCACCTGGGACATGGACACCGCTGTTTTGCGTACACAACTTGTCATCTCATGCAGTCCCCAAAAACTTGATGCCGTTAACATGACATCCCGAGAACAATTCAGCGCGAATCGGGCCGAACGCCAAGTTATATAACTCGTCACAGTAAGTGGGAGAATTTGATGCTTTCAACTTATTCACCTAATATTACACAAAAACATTCACATGTTAGTTTCAGAAAATTAAATACTACAATATATATGTCAAACACAAAACACTTATAACTTACATATTCGAGAAACCATTGTGGAAACAATTCTCGGTGTTTCTTAACATACAAATGTGATGGATGTTCTCGCTTCATCATCTCTTCATGTTCATCTAAGTATGCTATTATCTCATCACAATTGTTCAGTACGAACCAATGCGCTACCTCCATGTCAATTCTGAAAAACGACTCTCCTCGTCCAGGATATCCAAAAGGCTTTGCGCTTTGGGCAAAAACAGAGAGTTTCTCCTTTCTCACACCTCCGTCATTATTGCGCTGAGGACGATTGAAAGTCGTCTCCACATCTTTCAAATACATTCCACAAAAAGTAAGCGACTCATATTGAACCCAAGCCTCTATAATTGATCCTTCGGGCTTCGCCCTGTTTCGTACATTTTTTTTCAGCTCACCGAGAAGCCTGCCAAAATAAAACAATACGATACATATTAGCAAGCGTGAGATAATGATGCATAAACAAATGATGATGACTATATACCTTTCTATTGGATACATCCAGCGATAGTTGATAGGACCAGCAAGCAAAGCCTCTTCGGGCAAGTGCACCATCACGTGGATCATACTTGTGAAGAAAGCAGGAGGGAATATCATCTCAAACTTGCATAGGACTTGGACAATGTCATGGCGCAACTGATTCATGTCTATTTTTCTCAAGGTTTTTGCCGTCAGTTGGGAAAAAAATATGGAGAATAACATGATTGGCTTCACAACATCTTCCGGCAATAGGTGTCGAATACCCATAGGAAGTAGGCATTGCATAAACACATAGTAGTCATGGCTCTTTAATTCGGCAAATTTACCCCCATCAACATTCATGCAACGCGCAATATTAGAAGCATACCCGTCGGGAAACTTTACAGACGATACAAACTTTAGAAACTCTTTTTTGTCCGTCGGTTTCAAGGAAAAAAATGCAAGATCCCTTCTAGCTTTATCATTGTCCCTATTCATCCATAAACCCCTTCGTATGCCCATTCTTTCCAAATCAAGACGAGCTGTAACGCCCCTGACCTAAAATTTAAGGAAAATAAATTAAATAAATTGAATTAATTAAATAAGGAATTAAATATGAATTAAATAAGAATTATTGGAATTTAATATGTAAGGGGCAATAAGGTCATTTCAATTTTTGGACGAGAATTTGGCGAAACGAGTTGCGCCATTGCGTCCGGCTCGTCGAAACGAGTTCGTGGATATGCGGAATGCCCAATTCCGAGTTGTAACGAACGCGTAACGGTTTAAAGAAAAGAAAAAAACGAAAAAAAAACGAATTTCTGATTTTTACCGTAGCGGATACAGATCGCTACAAGAAAATTGATTTTTCTGATCTTCTTCTTCTTCTCCCTCATTTTCTCCTCCCTCACTTTGAATTGCGATTTCTCCTCCGTCCCTTGTCCGATTTGGGTGTTTCCAGTCCCAAAAGTTTCGTCTCTTCGTCCTTTACCTAACCTACTCAATTTCCCAACTCGAAAGCCCACTAATTTTAAACTGGAACGACTGAAAGTCCGGCAGTTTTTGAAGTTTCCGACGAGTTTTCCGGCGACTCCGGCCACCATTTCCGTCGAGTGAGGTATAAAACTTCATCTACCCTTCCTGCTCTATCCATTTTTATAGGTATTATTGATCGATTTTGAGCCTAAGTGATCGGATCTATAACCTAAGTTTTGTCCGGTTTTGAGGTTGAATTTCCGGCCACTTGCCGACGTCTATGGACGTTCTCATAGTTGAATAAGTTGTTCCACTCATCGAGTAGTATAGGCTGGTGGAAGGGCAGCTCATGGTTTGGAGTTTGCCCGGCGACGGGTTATCGCTTTGGGCACCCGATACGCTGCCAGTGTGGGTGGCTGTGTGGGACCCACTTTTAATTGTCAAACTTTCTGCTACAATTATCCTTACGTCGTCACGAGCGCGTAGGCGTGCTCGGATTCCAATTTGGACGTCGTTTGACTATCGATCGGATTTACGCCTATTGCGCGTTATCCGGGTTCGATATGTTCGGACCGTCGGATCAATCCCAATTCTTAGTATGTTGTCCCCCGTATTCCTAGGATCATGTAGGAATTGATGAATCGTGATTCGGAGTCCCGGATACTTCGGATCAATGACTTGAAGCTTGAATTAAATCTTAACCGTCCGATCGTGAGCGATCCGACCGTTTGATCGAGACCAAACTTTGAGGACACGTTGTTTAGGCCGTGTTGAACCTGTAGGGACTTTCGGATCTAAGTTTGGAGGTCATGGGACCTACGGGCCCGGTTTGATCTAGTCAGGTTAGTTTGATCGGGGTTGACCGAGCGTCTCCCGAGGTCTTCTTGCCACGTAGTTGACTTTGTTGGACTTTTAGGAATGCCCGGAACCTTTTGGATGTAGTGGGCCCAACGGGCCCGGGTTGACCAAAATGGGGTGTTTGACCGTCGGTTGACCGTGAATCTTCCGGGACGGTCCCATTGGTTAGAAGAAGTAGTTTAACCTTGAAATCCTTCGTGGGACGTTTGGGCACGTTAAGTCGGGTGTTAGTAGGATTTGAGTTTAAGGTTCTCGTTTCGGTTCGATTACTAATCTAATCCTCGTATCTATCGCTTTAGGTACGTGGACTCTGCTACGCAGCAAGCGGGACCCCTTAGGGTTATGCAGCGTATGACCAACGGTGAGTGGACATTGTTTTTAAACGAACATTATTTTAAAGAATGAATTGAATTGCACATGAAATGGTTTTCTCTCTATTGTTTGGATTTAAATATTGTTTGAATCTTGTATTTGGATTTTAATGGAACTTCTTGAATATAATTTATATTTGGGTTTATGCATATTTTGGGTCCTGGACTATATGCGGGACATGATGATTATGTTTTCATATTTGGTTATTTTGGGATCTTCGATTTAATATGAATTTATGGCATTGTGTTTAGTAACCAAGTTTTGTGGTGATTTGAGTATTGGGTGACGTGTTTGGGATTTTATTATTATTTTGGTATCGGATTATGGATTTCTTGGGTTATGTGACATTGGGGTTTTATATGGTTTTCAAATGATAATTTAAAGGATATTGGGGAATTGCGAGACTTGCGAATACTTTGGGTTCGGTTAATATACTTTAAGATTAGTTACTTATACTTTAAATATGTTTGATAAGTTGAGGTTTACGGTTTACCGTATTTCGGATCTTACGAAATTTGGTTATTGAATTCTTGGGATTCTATATGGTTCAAATTATGAAATTTTCTATTTACTTTAATATTTGAAATCTAAGAACATTGCGGGTTATATTCCATACTTTGGAAATATATATATTCTATACTCTGTAAAATCATAGTGTATATCTTTAAGAATCTATATTCTATACTCTTAGTGAAATTATATTATATATCTTTTGGGAAAATTATATTATGTATTTTTGAGAACTTATATTATATTACCTTAGGAAATTATATTCCATATCTTTGGGAACCTATACAATATACTTTTGGGAAATTATGTTTATACTATCGGAGTTTATATTTATAATTTGAATTAAACATTTGGGCGGTTAATTTGATAAATGTTGG
Source organism: Prunus padus (assembly GCA_024362665.1). Classification (NCBI taxonomy): domain Eukaryota; kingdom Viridiplantae; phylum Streptophyta; class Magnoliopsida; order Rosales; family Rosaceae; genus Prunus; species Prunus padus. The sequence continues at coordinate 271,727 of JANFAM010000006.1, forward strand.
GTTTCGATCTTATATTTGGATTTGTTGAATAGTTTCAATATTTGGAATTTATAAACATGAAGGGGTTCTTAATGTATACTTTCATAACTAATAGTGATATGTTAACTAAATATCTTGGGTGTTGGATTTTACGTTGAGAAGTATTATCTACTTTTCGCTTATGGAACTTTATTATTATTTAACTTTTGGGACTTGTGTTATGCGGGTTATTTGGGTCACTTTTGATACTTGGAGTTATGAATGTACGAGGGTTATATTATTGTCGTATGCTGGAATTATATTGCGTTATCAACTTATCGAGATATGTGTTGGTATTTGGATTTTGGTGGCATGTGTGAGTATTTACTTTGGATATTGAGTTTTGGTGTATATATATATATTTTCGGGTCTTTGACATATTGCAAGTATCTTGAGTTATATAATATTTTTGAGAATGAATATATGTATGTTTGGTTATGTGTGGGGTACGTGGGTGTGGTTATTGTGGAAAGTGAGAAATGGTTGGTTATGTCGGTTTGAAGTGCTATAAGCACTACCCTATGTACCTCCCGGTTATGGAATTTTGGAAAGTGGATACTTGATGAAATGGATATCGGATATGTCGGATACCCGGCACCCTTGACGGGTGTCGCTGTAGATCCTTGAGTGGGTAGTCTGCGCGCGTAGGACTGGTCACAGCGCATTTGCAGTATTGAGGATTCTGCTGTACGTGCCGATAAGCTTAGTCCCACTGGACGGCTTGTTCCCTAGCCACATGGTTGTTGAGGACTCCTCTATGTGGTGCAGTCAAACGATCCCCTGTTGGGATTGTTTCCCGGTACAAATATTGATGTGAGAATCTTACTATATGTATTTATTATTATTATTATTATTATTATTATTATTATTATTATTATTATTATTATTATTATTATTATTATTATTATTATTATTATTCCTTCTTCTTTTCTTTCGGTGAGGATACTTCCTCGCTGCAGTTGCCTACGGGCATGCGGTTGGTTGAGTGTGGGAAAGTAAAGGGGTAAAGTCTACTTCATGTGTGTTGACTATGTCACTTTGTTGTCGCTTTGGGTTGTTTGGTTTTACCTGGGTTATTGGAAGTTTTATGCCGTTTTAATATTTGGAATTTTCTTGATTTTCATGCTTACAATTTTCAAGTGGTTTCTGTTTATATTTACATATAAGCGGATCAGTTTTGGGAGGTTATGCCTCGGGAAAAAGGAAACGAAAAAGGTTTGGATTTTCTTTATTTCCTTTATTATTTTGAAGTATTGGGTTTGGGAATCAACTACGTATACGAAGGTTTTAAACTGGATTGTTTTACATCGTTTTTAAAATTAAAAGTGGGGTTAGTATGTTGTTTTAAGTATTGAAAACTTATTTTCGTCCACTCACACTTTTCTGTTTTGCGCCCCCCCAGGCTGTAGTGCCGCGAACCGAACTTGCAAGCCGAGCTTTCCTTCTCGCGAGCTTCGACCGAGGAGTAGGACTTCTATGTCCCTTTCTCTTGAGGTTGAATTGTTGTTTAAATTCAATTACCCTTAGATATGCTCTGTTATCGCCCATTAGGGTTGGAATTGAAGGCCGGATGCCTATTTCTGTATTCGTAGTTGTTTGCTGGCGCTTGGGTTGTAAACTGTGTGTGGTTTGGCAGGTTGAAGTTTTGGGTAAGTCAGTTTTTCAGGGGAGACTCTGCCGAAATTTCGGCAGAAGTCTCGGCCCTTTTACTTGTGTTTCGGGAGTAGGAAGCGTTTTTCTTAGTAAGTGGGCCCGACATCTGTCGGATGTCGGAAAACCACAGGGTTCGGCACGGATTCCGAGGGAATTCGGGTCGGGTCCTGTCACGAGCTTTGATCGTGTCCTTTGTCTTGCCCTCGATATCTAGAATCGTGCCCATTAATGTGTCAAAGACATTTTCTCAACATGCATAACGTCGAGATTATGCCTCAATTTTAGTTTCGACTAATATGGGAGCTCAAAAAACATAGATTTGTGTGTCCAGTTCATATGTGTAGAAGGTCTTGTCCAGCTCACTATTTTCCCGAACGGAGCAAAATCCAAACGGTTAATCTGTTCCAAAATCTGATCACCAGACCACTCTCTAGGTCTTGCTCGAAGCTCTTTGTTCCCGTCAAACTCTCTATCCTTTTCCCGCCACTCGCGATCCCATGGCAACCATCTTCGATGACCAAGGTAACAAACTTTCCCAGTGTGACACCCAGAAGTTACATCTTCCTTGCATACAGGGCGTGCCATATAACCCTTTGTACTCCACCCAGAAACCATTGCATATGCGGGAAAATCATTCACAGTCCACATAACTGTTGCCCGCAAAGTGAACATCTTCCCAGTGGATTTATCGTACGTGCGCACACCGTTTGTCCATAAATCCTTGAGCTCATCAACCAACGGCCTTAAGTACAAATCAATTGACCTCCCAGGATCCTCAGTTATCAAAACAGTCATCATCATGTACTCTTTCTTCATGCATTTCCAAGGCGGCAAGTTATACGAGAATACAAAAATCGGCCAAGTGCTGTGGTGTTGGTTTAGAACCCCGAACGGATTGAATCCGTCAGTGGCAAGTCCCAATCTAACATTTCGGGGTTCAGCAGCAAACTCGGGGAACGTTCGATCGAACTCTTTCCATGCCTCCCCATCTGCAGGATGCCGCATCACATCGTCGTCTACCCGTTTTTCCTTATGACATCTCATGTCCGTGGCAGTATGCGTCAACATATACAATCGTTGCAACCTTGGTTTCAGGGGCAGATAACGCATGACTTTTTGTGGAATCTTAGTCATTCTATTCCGAGATGTCTGTTTGAACCTCAACTCATTGCATATAGGGCATGTATCCAATGTTTCATACTCTTTGTAGAATAACATGCAATTGTTTTTGCAAGCGTGGATTTTTTCATACCCCAATCCAAGACCGCTCAACACCTTCTGCGCCTGTCTGTGGTCTTTCGGCAAACTATTGTCCGTCGAAAGCATTCTCTTGAAAACCCCCAAAAAGTAATCGAAACACAAGTTCGACATACGGTACTTTATTTTTCCGTGCATTAGCTCCACAATGGCCGTCAGAATGGAAAAACTCTCGCACCCCTGGTATAACTCTTGGTTGGCATTTTTTAATAGTTTTTCATATTGTTCGAACTCTGCACTGTCCATTAGTGTAGGCACATCATCTTCCCCTTCCTGATTGTTGCTGGTCAATGTAAATGGAAAAGCATCATGTATAATATCCATGACTTGGTCATTAGGATCCACAATAGGTTCAACATTGTCCCCTCTTGTGGCCTTTGAAGACGAAGCAATGTCTGATTGTTCCCCGTGATAGTTCCAAGTGATGTATGTCTCAATCATTCCATTCATTACTAAATGAAATCGAACAATTTCAATTGTCTCCCACAGACTGTTGTTACACCTCCTACAAGGACACCGGATTCTCATTGCACCCGGGTTGTGTGTACGTGCAAAGTCAATAAAATCATCGATTCCATCCAAGTACTCGTCTGCGCATCTATTCGGGTTCTGTATCCATCTTCTGCTCATAATTCCTGGAACCACAATAACATTACAACAATCACAACAACTTCATACTTTATCTTAATGTCACCTTATGCCTCCGGTAAGGGCATCCCATTCGGGAATGCATAGTCATGTCACGTAATGTACGGCTACATGAGATTAGATTTCGACGTGGATGAATTTCGGCAGCATCTCGATACCTACGTATCACCCGAAGAACGTACAGAGATAACACCGAAATCTCCACAATCGAAACCTAATCCTGTAGCCGTACATTACGTGACATAACTATGCATTCCCAAACTGCCCAAATAATGGGACAATTCAAGAATTAATTGGACCGCAGTCATGCTTTACGCATCCATGCACAAAATCCAACTAATCTCGAACGGGAAACTAAGTGTTACTCGAAATAAAAACAAAATTACGAAGTTAATTAACTTCGCAAATCATAACACATTGTGTGACATCACGCAAAAATTTAACAACATAATATAAATATAATTTTACAAAACAATATAAACATAACAAACTAAGTCTAACATAACCCTTATATTTTTAAAATATAAAACGAAGAAAATACCTTCTCAAACATTCTCCACCAGTCGCTAATAACACGTAATATCCCTATAGACAACGCAATTAGTGTCGTTAGTATGAGTTTATATTAATACTTTAACACTAACGACAAAAAATACTTACCCAATGAACACAGCAAACATAGAAGCAGGGCAGAGGCAAATTGCAAAATTTGAGCAATTTGCCTCTGCAATGGCAGAATTGGGATTATATAGGGAAACATGCTTTTGCACGACGAAGGGTATTTTCGTCGCGCAAAAAATCAAAATTCCTCGCGCAAAATCCTGTCGACATCAAACTTTATGCGACGGAAAAAAATTTTCGTCGCGCAAAATTTTGTCGCGCTAAATCCAAATTTCGTCGCGCAAAATGCCTTTTTCGACGCGCAACGGCGTGCCGACATCCAACTTTACGCGACGTGAAAATATTTCGTCGCGCAATGTTTTGCCGTCACCTTTTGCGCGACGAGTACGTTATCGTCGCGCAACTATTTGGCGCCAAATAAAAAATAACCCCCGCTTTACTTTGACGCGACTACATAAATATAGTCGCGCAAAGTTTTCTTTTGCGACGAAAATGGCGTCGTGCAAGTATTTGGGGCCAAATGGATTTACGCGCGTCTTTTTTCCTACAGTTTGCGCGACGAATATTTGTGCCGTCGCGCAAAGTTATCACTTGCGACGAACATTTTGTCACGCAAGTATTTGGCGCCAAATAAGATAACACCCGCGTTATTCTCGGTACCTTTGCGCGACGGTATAGTTTTTGTCGCGCAAATGCTTCTTGCGCGACCATAATTTTCGTCGCACAAATTTTAAAATATAAAATTATTATCGTTTCATTGTTGCGCGACGAGGAAATATTTTGGTCGCGCAAATGTGTTTAGTGCGACTAATGTGGTTTCGTCGCGCAAAATTTGGTCACGCAAATGTTAAAACGTAGTAGTGCACGTGGATCACCCATATTTTGCCACGTGGATTATACAATAAAAATATGTTTAATTAATCAATTAACATTTATATATATATAACAAATAAAAAGTAATTTTTTATTATTTAAAAATTAAAAAATTTAAAAAATTTAAAAAATTTAAAAAATTAAAAAAATTAAAAAAATTAAAAAAATTAAAAAAATTAAAAAAATTAAAAAAATTAAAAAAAAAACTTTTTCCCTCATCAATTTCTTCTCCCCCATTCTCCCATAACCATAGTCGGAAATATCGATAATATCGACGAAATATCGAGGATATTTCCGTTTTTTCGAGTTACAGATATTTCAAAACGTATCCATTAACATATCGTATAAATATCGAAAATATCGAGGAAATTTTGATGTCGATAATTTCCGTCACACTTCAGCAATATTTGGTCAAAATTTCGATGTAATATCGCTAGAATATCGAAAATATCAAAAATATCGTGATTTGTGCATGAAAGGGAAAAAAACACACAGCACACACGCAAAGGGTGATTCGGACTCTGTTTGAGTGGGAAGTAGTAACTATGGTTATACTCATAACCAAGCCTTTCCCTACTCTTCATATCACATTCCTTTTGGGATGGAATCGAGCGGCTCATGGAAAGAATCTGAGACCCAATCTTCAAATGATTTTTCTTATGGACAACATCAACCAATCTCGGATCCATATGGATGGCATGTTAACAATTACATGCAAAACTATTTTGGGGATTTATCATTTGATGACTACTCTTCACAATACACTTACTCTACACATAGAGATGATGAAGATAGTGAAAATTTTGAACCTCATAGGAACTATAAGTCACTCATGTATCTTACCATGCAATGTATAAAGTGTAAAATATTGTAGTAAATCATTATATATAAATGTTCATATGGTGTGTTTAATCCGCTTTCATTAATTACTACATATTTTTTACACTCACAATGTTTGTCAGCTCGATATATAATCAACTTAAATAAGTTAAACCCATAATGCAATGCATTTCCTTCCAATTTTTTTTATTATTTATAAACTAATAGATAATTGACTAAATAAACATTATCTAAAGTTTCAATAAAAATTTCCAAGTTTTTCTTACAATTTCCATGGTTTTTATTCAGTTTTTATTGATATCGATAATATCCCGATATTTCCATCGAAATTTCTGTGTTTTTGGACTATCGATATTTTAGTCCTTGCCCATAACCACCACCCACAAGCTCCAACCCCCAAACCCATCCCACAACCACCCTTAACCCTAGCCAACAACCATAACCCCCATGAACCCGTAACCCCATTATCCCCCACCTCCACCCCAAGCCTGCACTATAGAAAAGAGAAAAAAATTCCACGAACCCCTCCCCCAACGAACTCGTAACCCAAAACCCCAACCCAACAACCACCCGGACCCCACCCCTGCCCCTATTTCCCTTTGTTGTTGACCGCAACCCACCACTCTCCTCCCTACCCGGCAACCACACCGACCACAAAAAAAAAAAAAATATGTAATTACCTAAAAATATAGCCACATCCACCCCCACAGACCTCTCCCTCATTTTTTTTTTCACCCACAAACCCTAAACCCTAAACCCATCACCTGCAACCCACCCCCACAGAGAGTGGTGGTCATGGGAGAATGGGGGGAAAAGAAAATCGTAGTGGGGATGCCTGAAAAACGTTACCCATAAAAAAAAAATTCCACCATTGGGTTTGACCCCAGATCTCATCGACTCAATCCTATAAAAATTGACGACGTTTCTCATAAATGAAGCTTTGATTTCAACGATGCCTTTGCAAGAAGAAATTATAAGCAAGAGCTTAATGACCTTGCGGTCGACGAGGTTGTCATTGACGGCGAGGACGTGAGCTTCTTCGGAATTCATCGGCGAGATATCGAACCTGTCGAACTTCACCGACCTCCTTCGCCATGAAATGACGTCACTTCTGGCCATCTTTCGAGTCAGAGTGAGACAAAATTAGATTGGTACTTGATTTTGGCTCGGTTGAAAAACAAAGGCTTGTCCTGCTTCTATGGCCAATGTTTTATACGGAAAAGAGAAGAAATGAAAATCAGGTAAAATTGTCATGAGTAGGGGGTGGGGGTGTTCGGGTGTTGATGCGAGAGAGCGAGGTTTTATTTTGTGGAGTGTTGAGTTTTTCTTTGATTGAAGAAGGTTGATCTTTAGATGGTTGAGTTTTTCTTTTTTTATGGGTTCATACTTAGAAGACATCTGGGTTTGATTAATGTATTTTATTTATTTATTTTTTTCTTTGGGTATTTCAAAGAAAGAGAGGAGGCAAGAGAGAGAGAGAGAGAGAGAGAGAGAGAGAGAGAGAGAGAGAGTAAGTTTTATGTTTTTTTACCTTGATTTTTTAAAGATTTATAATTTTTCATAATTTATTTTATTTTTAAATATAATTTGTGGGGCCTATCTACCGCCATGTCAACAGTTAACAGACTTGTTAATAGAAAGACTGACGATATGTATGAAAGTAATAAGAAAATCAACTTTGTGTATGCGACTGAGATGAAAAAAATTTGATGTACCATACTCTAAAAGTCGATCAACTTTACCGTAGAAAAGTGAAAATTACCTTATTTTATTAAATGCAAGGGCAAAATTGTATTCTTTTTTCTTTGGTGGAATAAAATATTTAAATTCAATTAAAAACTATCAAATAAAGGGTTATTAGTTCTATTAGTCCTTGAACTTTGACCCCGATTTGCATTTTGGTTATTCAATTTCCAAATTCGTTCTCATGGTCCTTTAACTTCACTTTCGTTAGGACAAATGGTTCTGCCGTCAATTTTGTTAACTTTTTCTGTTAAATGCAGGGGCAACATGGTATTTTTGTATTAAAACAAAAACAAAGAATTAAAAAATCATATCTTTAAAATAACAATAAAAGAAAATCAAATAAAAAACCAACAAACAAAAAATCAAGTTTGGGGTGGGGGATTAGAAATCAGGATAGAGGGAGAGGAAGGGAGAAAATAAATAAATTAAAATATTATTTTTCGGAAAAAATTGCATAAAAAGAGAAGAAAAAAAGCCTCCCCAACCAGCGCCCCCATAAGTTTCTTCCCTCTCTGCGATAACCCATCAATAAAAATAAAAACAAACAAAATTTCAATCCTTCTCTCCTTCCAGTCCAGCCCAGCATCTCTGCAACTCCAGTTCTCCCTCAATTCCCATATTTGCAACTCCAGCTCATCCCATGGATTAATCAAATCCAACGATTTGTACTAAAAGAAATTAAAAGAATTGGTTTTTAATTGGAAAACTTGGGATTTTGGGTTGAAATTGATTTAGTTGGAGGGGGGATTGTTCTTGGGTTGGGTGTGGTAGGGTGGTGGGGAGGGGAGGATGGAGGTTGGCTCTAGGTGGGGCAATGGGAGGATCGCCGTAGATGGTGATCGATGGGTTGAACTGGAATGAGAGAGGGATTGAGATTTTATTTGATAGTTGTTAATTGAATTTAAATATTTTATTGATATTTTATTCCATCAAAGCAAAAAAATAATACAAAAATATCATTTTACTCTTGCATGTAACAGAAAATATAACAAAATTGACAGTAGGATTATTTGTCCTAACGAAAGTGAAATTGAAGGACCATTGGAACGATTTTGGAAATTGAGAGACCAAAATGCGAATGAGGTCAAAATTCAGGGACCATTAGACCTAAAAACTAATAAAATAATATTCACCCTTAAAACCAACGACATGTAACGTTGGGTTTGTTTGTAAGATTGAAAGCCAGGAAACGGCGGGTCGTGTTGTGCACCAATATAAAACTCATTTGCCCCTTCTCGGAATTAAACCAAAAGCAACAAAGCGCTGCATTCTCTGATTTCAGATTTTGAGAGACAAGTTCGGACTTCGGGTTCGGAGGTCTTTAGCTTTAGCAAAGATGATGAAGGCTTTGCGCCTCTTGTCCTCATCCAGGTACAAACTCTCTTTTCTTTCTTTTTTCTTTTTCATTTTACTTTGAAAAGAAAAAACCCTTTGTTTATTTTCCTTAAACTCTGAAAATTAGCCTGAAAAATCTACCTTGTCGAGAAACTGTGCTTGAATCTTATGAATCTGGCTGCTAAGAAATGAAAGATTTCCTTTTTATCAGTCAGTCGATGTAAATTTCCTGTATACATAGGTGTGTTGGAAATAAAGGTTGAAACTTTGAGTTGCAATGTTTTGTTTTGTCAATATGGGCATATATATATATATATTATCTGTATTATAAAACTATGTTATGTTCAAATTCTGATTTTCAGTATATGGTATGGCACCCACATTGAACTTTTACTTTGTTCTAACACACCAGATAGACTTCCACACTCGCATGAATTGGCCATTTGATTGATTTCGTCTTATTTCCTACTTGACTGTTCTTTTGTTACCCTGGGAATTAATAAGAAACAAGATGACCTGAAAGGCTGAAAGTCTTCCCTGTTTAGCTGTATAGACACCATCAGCTTCCAATTTTGGAGCATTATCTTAAAATTGCTGAAACCCGGTTCTTGTAATGGATCCAACTTTTTTGCTATAGTCCAAATTTAAGGTGAAAATGATGTTGTACTTGTTTCTTAAGAAGGTAAATTTTATCAGTTTTTGAATGGTTTTTCATCGAATTGGCTAACTCTAACAACATTTCAAACACTAACCCATTCCTAGGATTAGTCTCCATAATCTCGTCTCTTAGTATTTTTCTGATTTTCTTTGTTGAAAAAGGAACCAGTTCCCCACTAGAGGTGCTTTATCAATGCATGCTTATACACATAGCACCAGCTTTTCAACTGCCAGTAAGAATTTTTCTGTTAAAGGTAACTTGTTTAAACAATCGATTTTAATTTTTATCTCTTACATCTTTCTTTCATGTTGGATAAAGTTTACTCTGCTTATCCGTGTTCTTTTGTTTCTGAACCTGCAGGAACTAGTGTTCATAATGTATTTGCTCCTTTTGATATCTTCAAAGGAAAAGCTGCACTCTCTTTGAGTCCTGTTCTCCCAACATTCACCAAATTGGAAGTATGCATCTTTACTTTTTCATTCATAATTTCATTGAGCTCCTTCTTATGAAGGGATTCAAGGATGTATCTCCTCATTCACCTCTTTGTATTTGTATAGTCTGGAAATCTTGTAGTTGGTCGGCGTGGTGTTGTCATGTTGAAGTTCACTCCTGCCATTGGCGAGCGCAAGTATGACTGGGAAAAGAAACAGGTAATTTCCATAGAAGTTCTTATTTACATTGCCTTGATTTTCATTTTGTTTACTTTCCAAATAAACTAAGTAATCTCAATGACATTCGTTAGGCATTTGCTTTATCAGCGACGGAGGTTGGCTCTCTGATAAGCTTGGGTCCCAAGGATTCTTGTGAATTCTTTCATGATCCCTCAATGAAATCAAGGTTGATTTTCTGACCTGCTACTTTTGTGGAAACATGTGTAACAAGGGTGGTTTCTTTTTTTCCTTACCTCATGGAAAGAAATGCATTTTGATAAAACAATTTTCAGAGGGCATCATCTTTTTGTTTCAATGTTAAAGCATCAGTTGTTTTTGTATTATTTTCGGGAAATAGATAGTAATTGGCTTTAATGAGCAATTCATGTTACAGTAATGCTGGTCAAGTGAGGAAGAGCTTGTCAATTAAGTGTCATGCAGATGGCAGTGGCTACTTGGTTTCTTTGAGTAAGTACACTATATCTTCTCGTATTTCCTTGTGTACTTAAATGAATGTGAAGTTCTTACTAAGTGAATTATCTGCTTGTATTTACATTTTCTTAAAAAATAAAATAAAATTGAGTTTGTGATTTATCAAGTGTTGCTTTAAATTCGAGCAAGTGATTTGAAGTTTCGATGCTTTGAGTAAAAATTCCGTGTGCTTTTAGTTACTGAACCTTGGTCTAAAGTTGTACTTTTGCTTCATTTAGTCATGTGGCTATAGAGATATATGGGATTGATGCTATCTACATTTTGACATTGTGCCCCCTATTTTTGGTGACAGCTGTTGTGAACAACCTCCTCAAAACCAAAGAGAATTTCACAGTTCCTGTCACAGCTGCTGAATTTGCTGTTATGAAGACTGCTTGCAGTGTATGACATGACTATGAATATGAAGTTTCCTATAACTGGAATAATAATTAGGGATATGCATTTTGATGCTTGTATTGATTTAATTCTTGTGCTTGTAATAAAAACAAATATTTCTTGTGCAGTTTGCGCTGCCCCACATCATGGGTTGGGATAAATTGACGAGCAATATGCCAACAGGTGTAGGAGGGCAACAATCAAAAGTGGTTCCACAACTTTTGGATGAGTGGGATAGATGAAGTTCACCAGTAATCTCATCTATATCAAGCTTAAGGAAGTTGGACTTGCAAACTTTTGTTCCTAGTACCATGGACTTGCAAGATCGTGTGCTTTAGCGTGGACTTATCGTGTATAGTGTATTTTGATCTCTTGCCAAAAGCTTATTTGACCTGGTGTAGACATTTTTGTCTTAGATGCTCAAGTGACTATCTTCAGCATGTTATGTATTTAAGATAAAACTAGTGGGTTTGAGCTGATTTATGGGGATGTTTTGCTTGAAGCCTTCGAAATGAAAGGTTCTGATTAGTGAATAGATTACATGATGTTACTGCTTATAATTTGGGTTAAGATTACTTATTTTGGGCCAAAATTCGGATACCTACCTGATTAGACTGTTACTTTGGGGATTTTCCTTTTGATAGTTTATGGGTTGTAGTAGCACCAAACCAATTCTTGTTATACAAAAAAAAAATGTAGGTGTTTGGTGCGTGCAGTCATAAAAAGTGAATCATTAACGTCTTTCTTTTTATGAATTTTATGATTGAAAAATATGATCAAAATGAGTACACCATGTCTATAGAGTCGTAATTCCACCGTTGGGCAGATTTTGCTCCTGTGGAAAAGATATTTGGGATGCATCTTAATTTACCATCTCTATTCTATTGGCAAGCCAGCAGCTGGAGTGATTATAGAATACTACAAGTGGATATTTATTTATACTATTTTTTAGAAGGGGAAAAAATAAATTGTCATTAACCCATTATACATGTACAAGATGTACCACGTGACCATACTATCGTATCCAAAAGCTGATAAATAAAGATAGACAAAAACTTGCATGTAAATAAGATAACTTTGTTAACAAATAATGTGTTTATGAAAAATATATAAGTGAAATCTTTAAAGTGAATTTACATATTCCACGGAAATTCTATTTTTTTTTAAATAAAAGAGCGATAGTATTTTATATATTCAGCCTTATGACTTGAATTTGTATTGACATGTCATTTCAATGATAAAAATGAAGTCTTCCTAATAAATAAATAAATAAAGGAAAAATAAAAGTAGGGTGATTTTATTTGCACCCCATTATTTGCTCTTTACACCCCATATTTTCTCTACACCCCACTAAATTTTAATTAAATTTAAAAATACTCACTACACCCCATATTTCTTCCTAAATTGCCCTCACTACACCCCATCAACAACTAAAAGGGCACCCTGGCAGGCGGCTAGGGATCTTGATACTTCATAGCTAAAATCCACATGACCAAGCCTCTCAATCAGATTTAATAAAAAACTTGGTTCTTCATGGTCACCATTGTTGTCTGCACCGTGAAAATTGTGCTTGTAAAACATGGTAGCTGTCTGCGCTTGTACAGTAATTCCCCTTTCTCTCTCCACCTAAGAAAACCAGACCATCGTGCCGACAGAGACAAGAAGAACAAATCCCATATACCAGACGATTGAAACAGACTTATATCCTCAATGCAGAAACTCAAAGCAAGAAAACATTCCAAAAAACAACCATTTTCCTCTCTCTCTCTCTCTCTCTCTCTCTCTCTCTCTCTCTAAATTACACAAAACAATCATAAGAGATTTATATACCTGCAATTTGTCCAGGTACTGAGGCTGACCATGACCTCTCTTAATAGTCCCAGTGAGCTCCAAAAGCCTATCAGCGAGAGTAGATTTTCCGTGATCGACATGGGCGATTATTGAGAAGTTCCTAATCCTCTCAGTGGGATACTGGCTCAAATCTATGTCACTGTCTTTGTTGTTTTTCCGAGAACAGGAACAAAACGCTTGGCTCAATCCAAAATGGCCATAACTGAATTCACTGTAAAGTGGGTTCCGTCTGGAAAGACTAGATATTGGGCTGAATTTAGAGTTGGTTTGCAACAAAGGCAAATACTTGGATGACTTCAGGGTCTTCGAAGTTCTTCTAAGAAAACCCATTTGAGGGTTTAACGAGCCGTGGAGCAGAGACGAGTATGCACTGCGGCGAAGCTAAAATTAGTTAGGAATGGGGTGTAGTGATGGCAATTTATGAAGAAATATGGGGTGTAGTAAGTATTTTTAAATTTGATTAAAATTTAGTGGGGTGTAAAAAAAAATATGGGCCGTAAAAAGCAAATAATTGGGTGCAAATAAAATCACCCATAAAAGAAAGCCTCCGAGTGAGTGCTTGCTGGTTGTTCCCTCTCCCGCCTTGGACTTGAACGTTGCGCTAAAAACCCTGAGAAAATCATCGCCGACAGACAGACAGAGAGGCAGACAGCATCCGAAAACTGAAAACCCCTTCTTATTTCTTATTTGTAGCCCTTAGCCCACCCACAAGGACACGATAACCAGCTAGAATATGGACACTTGGCAGATCCTCCACATCCCAGACAACCCCCCAATCGCTCCCGACCAACAACCCACAGTGGATGTAATTGCTTCACTCATCGACCCAAAATTTGCTAACACTCTTGTAAGGTGCTGCTTGACTTCTTTTTCTTCTACTTTTGCTACCATACTCTGTTTTTGTTTATATTTTCTATTAACATGATGATATTGGTTTGTTTTGTTTTACTGGGTATGTCGTAATTGTGTTTCTGCCTTCCAATTCTTTCTCTTTTTGATGAAATTGATGGTAAAAAGTAATTAAATTTGTGTAGGCGTTTGAATCAAATATCACCACTGGAAAATCTCCGCCACGTGAAGCGGGTGAAGAAGAAATTTGTTGAAGGAGGTCTGTATCTGTCTGTCCTACCCAGTGGCGGTTCCAGGATCTGAAAATCGGATGGGCAAAACTTACTTACTAAATTTGACGGTACAAGTTAATTTGATTAATAAATATAAAAAATACACATAGAGAGGAACGAAAAATTGATGAGAGAATCATACCAAAGATTCGTGTTGGATAAGTGGTAAATTAATCAAGACATATGCACACCAATCATTTACGTATCATATTTCCCTTTGTTTTTTTCTCTTTTGTGGTTTTGGTTCTCATTTGCTGTTATGTATTCTTTTTTTTGTATTTGTTTCTTCTTTCAAAAAATAATATGACCATCAAATCATTCGTATTGAAAAAATAAAATCTCAAGAACAGAGAAAAAAAAATTCAATTAGAAGTCGTAGTAATGCACAAAGAGTAATCATATAGAAGAGGAAACTATAAGAAGACTATTGTATTTTATCTTCACAAGCAATATTATTTTGTTTTTAAGTTTTTATGTAGAGATTTTTCTTCTTTGTACTAAGAATGAGGAAAAGAACATATCCTCAAGGTGTAAAAAAGAAATGATGACACAATCACATGTTGATGGGAAAAGAAAGGAAAACAATACATGATGAGGAGTAAAAATGACAACTAGAAGAGTGATGAGTAGCTATAGTATTTTAATGAGGGTTGGATTTTAAACTTTCCTAGCATAAAAAAAGAGCAATTTTTATACTATTTTATTGCCTTGGGAGAAATTCTGCCCAACCAAAAGGAGAAGGGGAGAAGTGGTGAGCTGGGACTCGGGTGGGCAATGTATGAGTATAGGTTAACATATGGAGCTATTTGTTTATTTGGAAAAATTTGAGCTGGGCAGTAGCCCACCCTGCCCTTGGCATAGATCCGCCAGTGGTCCTACCTAACTTTATTTTGTATTGTTAAACCCTAAACCCTACCTAACTTTAATTTGTTGAAGATTGTTGATTACCAACTAGCTCTTGGTCTAGTGGTACTTCTTCCAAATGTTGGAAGAGGTCCAAGTTCGAATCCTCTCATCCCCAATTGATCAAAAAATAAAAAATAAAGAAGATTGGTGATTACAAATAAATGATACTTTTATGCCAAGACGATATTTACCTGACACGGTGACACCACGTTGCTCTTACTATCTTATCTTTACGGTGTTGACTATCAGTTTACCTTACAGGAAAAACTCAATTATCTGTGATCCTATGTCTAGCTTCTGAAAATGGTAATCAGTTGGAGAGCATGCAGAATGATGTACAGGAGCTAATGAATTCCTACAAGTTGAGTCCTTTTATCACAAAAGTGGGTCTTTCTTTTTCCATTTTAATCTTGTTTAATTAGTGCTGTATATATATATATATATAGATACATTTTAAAGACTACTGTTGTGCTACTGTAATATTTTATGTCTTAGTTGCATAAGGGGATTATTTTAATTATATAATTATGTAAATCCTAATGTTTCTCTTGTTATTTGGTATTTAAATATTGCACTATCAATAATCTTGCATTACACGGATTGTTCTCTATAATTTACTATTGAGTGGAATCATTTTAATTGCATTCTATTGAATTCCGAGATTTTTCTTGGACTTTGTTTTACTTAATACTTCACTTTCACGCAATTGTACTTAGACCTTGCCTTGTAAATACAATGATACCCTTTGTTAAAAAGTTTTATGATCCCTTCCACATGAACTTACTATCCCGTTTTGAATATTGCAATTTGATTTGCATGAGTTTTGTTATTATTTTCTGAAAACCTACTCTTCTTCTGGTAGTCTCCAAACATGCTCTTGTGTTTGTTTACTTTGGCTTTAGACAAGACTGTCATGTTTTATACATGTCAATCAACTCAATTTTAGGTCTGCAAGTATGCTGCATTATCAAAAGAAGAGTGGGAAGAACAATGCAAGCTATGGCCAACATCTTATCATCCGCCAACCTAGTAAGCTCTTGTTTTGTTTATCCAAGTGTTTTTCCTTTTTAACACAAATTTACTTTTTATTAATGTCTTTCTTTGTGGATTAGTGAGCTCTATCATTCATGTTCAGGAGTATTTAGTTTTTCCTTTCTAAGTTTAGGGTGATGAGGAGGTAAAAAATATCTCAGTAAGGATGAACAGTAGTCCTAGAATTTGTTCCTGAACATATTTGATGGAACAAGGTGATGTGATAGCTTGCCAAAGTGCTATTTACAGTAATATAATTCATGTTGCCTGACATGAATTATATTAATAATATATGACGAAAATGGAACCTACAATGAGTTATGCTAATGCTGGCAGGAAAAATAAGAAAAAGTTTTTGCATTTACAAGTGTAAGGTATCATATTGGATGGTTGTAAAAATTCTTTTCTATTTGCACCTTTCCAGTGTGGGTTTTGTTACTTCTTTTTTTCCCTGTAGCTGCTGGTTCTGCAATGCTCCAACACATGTCAAATAATTATTTGTTTAATATTATCTTAACTCTTGATTGTTTGTCCTTTACCTTTTAAATACAGTAATATTGATGGCATTACTGGATTCAGTGAAGAGGACTCACAATCAGTGTTCAGATTCATGAAGTATGCTATTCAGTTGGCAAAGTCTAGCTATAATTTGGTAACTATTTTATTTTCTTTGTGTTGCCTCTCTCTCAATGGTTATCTATTTGCTTAATCTCATATCACCATTGTGACTTTCAGAAGTACATGCCAACCTTTGCTCATAGGCTTTCAAATATTCAAAATGATGCTAATATTTTGAAAGTATTATTAAGAATCCTAAATGAATTGGGAGGGTTAGGGTGGTGCTATTTATGTTTATCTCTTCTGGACTTATTATATATTTATTTTTCAGCCAGCACCCTGTTGTATCCTTGTTAGTGCTGCTCAACACACATGGATCAGCATCGGTTTGAGTATAAAAATTGTCAACAAATGAGTAAATATTGACGTTTCCTTTAAGAAAGATGATAAATGATTGTAAAGGAGTTCGTCATAATCTTCGTTCTTGAAATTTGTTCAGAGGTGCGGGGCTAAGTTTTTTATGGAAACTTCTTTCTGGTAGAGATTGGGTTGCAGACAGCAACTTCTTAAAGTTGATGCAAGGCTTAGAATTCTCGATGTAGGATTTAAATTTTCAACACGTCTCCTCACGTGTGGTTCGCCTGAGCCAAACACATGGGTCAATTATATTGGGTGATATAGTGCACGTGTGGCAAAACTGGGTCTAACACATGGATGGATTGCCTGCTACGCTATCATGTTAAAGTTATGGCATCCAACCCAGCCAAAGAGTTTATTCTGTGTAATTAAATTCTCAATGTAGGATTGACCCTTAATTGAAACCTTCACTCTATCTGCAGGTAGTCAATGCTGCAGTTATAGTGGATCCTTCAGTTAAACAGGTAATCACTACTGCATGTGATCAAACTTGCTCTTCGTATGGTCCCACAAACAAGATCACCCTTGAAACCAGCTGCTGTGAAAAGCTAGAAGCTTTTTTTTCCCATAGTGATTCAGATGGAGTATTGAACCATGAAACTGTGCATTCAAATAGTTTTCCAGACAAATCAAAACAATTATGTACCGGCGTATCTTGTTTATATCCTTGGCAATGGGCTGATCAACAATCAGACATGAGTTCGTGTTATTGGCACCCTTTACGTCATGCTGCCATTGTTGCTATTGAATCTTCTGCTGCCAGAGACAGATATCTTTTCCCCAGTTTGGGAAACATCCAAGATGAGTCTTTTGAAATGGACCACATGCAGTCTTCTTCTGCAGGCTCTCCAGCAAAAAGACAAAAGACTAATTCTACAAATGTGAGTTGTTTCTTTGTGCTTCAAATTGAGCCATTTTGGGGAGAACACTAAATGAGGGTGAGGGAGGGATTGTCTAGTGTCCCCTCATTTCCTGTCATTTAGGAGTTCTTTTTTTCTCGGTAGGGGACCTATTGCTTTGAATATGAAGCTTGTGAAATGTGATGTATATCATTGTCACACAATCATTAAAACAGTATAACTGTAATTTCACAATAGCATTGTCTTTGAACAATCGAAGTTCTTGGGTTGGGTGACTTGTATTCAAATTTATATTTAAGAATCTTATTATCTATTCAGGTTCATAGTGACGACAATCTGGACACTAATGGTGAAGGTTCCAGTTCTCTATCAGCCAGGCCTTATCTATGTACAGGTTTTGACATGTAC
This sequence comes from Prunus padus, assembly GCA_024362665.1. Classification (NCBI taxonomy): domain Eukaryota; kingdom Viridiplantae; phylum Streptophyta; class Magnoliopsida; order Rosales; family Rosaceae; genus Prunus; species Prunus padus. The sequence continues at coordinate 290,046 of JANFAM010000006.1, forward strand.
CTTGTTTGGGAGCCGTGCATAATGTAAGTTTATGAATAGTGTACTCAACTAGATTCTATTGTGCCCCAGAATTTGTTAGTTTTCCTGATAGTAACATTTCTTTGAACTTTTTATGCTTGTGTATGGTCCAAATGATATTTATGGTTCCATACTGAAATGATTGGGTGGGGTTCCGTTTGCTTTTATTTCTAGTAGTTTGTAACTTTGTCTGGCCTGCGTCACAATGAAACTGTTTCTTCTTAATATTATTTGTTTCTTTAACTCTTACACTGCCTTTACATGCTTGCTGATAGGGACTTGAACCTAGTTGACATCTTAAATTTTGTTAATCATACTTCTTTCATAATCTCGTAGTTATTCCAAAATCTTGTGATACTGAAATTTGGACTGTTCATCCTTTCATTTCTCTCCTCACTAAGATCTTTCAAAGGTCTGGAAATGTAGGCATGATTTGACCTCTTATCCTTGGGTTATTTAATCTTTTCCTTATCTAGGCTTTGATCATTTCGGTTCTGTCATCCTGACCTCTTCCATTGGTAAAATCTATCTTTTGTTGTCTGTCAAATAAATGCGCATTTATATGTAATTTGCATTATAAATCTGTGTTGCATCCTCTGTACACACTAGATAATGTGTGGAAAGGATTGTTTTAGAGAAATCTTGCATTGGCTGATACACACTGTATGCAATTGAAATGTCCACCATGAAACCCTCTCTCTCTTTCTCTCTCCCTCTCTCTCTCTGGAAACTGGAAACCTGATTTTGTGTTTTTTGTTTTAAACTAGTTTTATTCTGTTCAATATTCTGATATTATATTCTTATTAAAGGTGTGCAATGGCACTTGTCCATCAGAGAATTAGGCGTATATTCTTTGCTTTCCCAAACCCAAATGCAGGGGCATTGGGTAGCGTTCACAGACTACAAGGGGAAAGAAGCTTAAATCATCACTATGCTGTATTCAGAGTGTTAGTGCCTCAACAAATCCTTAGTAGGGAGGGATGAAACTTCAATTACCAAATGAGTACAAATGAAATGAGAATATTGGTTTGTTTGTTCTGCATAAGCTTCATTTGTGGACTAGACTTAGACATTTTTTTACCAGGAAGCCAACTGAACTCAACTGAACTAGGTTACTGACTGACTGACTGGTTAGCCATCACCCATTTAGCCAAGAACGCAAGCAATCCAAGGCTTCCATGCTTCAAGCCCCAGAAGATTTAATTTCCTTATCCACCTCTACCTTTGGGACTCTATTTATCATGCAATGTTTTATCAATTAAGAGGATCATAAGTGCTGCAAACTACATGGACACATTTATAATTTTGTTCACTATTCAATCTCCAAAGTAGCTATGGTTTGAAAGCAATATCCAAGTTGTTGAAAGAGTTGAAGTGAAAAACAGTGTGATGCCCAACACTGTTATTTTGATAAAGCATGTAGGATCCACAAAGTCCCTTTCAAGAACTAGTTCATTGCAATTTAAGAGTATCTCCAAGGGAGATGTTAATGCAAAATGTTAAATTTGAATTTGATGGCTTTAGTGACAATTTGACACTTTGGAAAAAATTACTCCACTTGAAATGCCAAATATCATATTATTTTCTTATATTTTTAAATGCAATTGGGGCTTATATGATGCATAAAGTTTTAAAAGAGACTAAATAATAGTGGGGTACATGACTAAAAAAATATTAAAATAATATTTGACATCAAGTTTTTTGATATGTTATTTTTGACATATCTCTTCTAACCTTCAAATCCATGTAGGATTTGACTACTCAGTTTGAGCAATTTTAACCTTCAATTTTTGTCATTTCATATTCATGTGTTAATTTGATATATCATTTGGAGATGCTCTAAGCAATTTACCAATTTGTAACAATTGTGTAAGGGCTCATTTGTGAGTGATTCTGGATAGGACAATAACCACTTTTAGGGAGAATCACATTTCCATATAATCACTAAAAATGATTATGAAGGAAGTTGAGGTTCCACCCCAAAATCAATTGGCAACGGGGGGAGCAGTCCAACTCCTTGTAAACCCAGAATAGGTCCCTTAACTTTTCAATGTGGGACAAATACTCTCAACACGCCCCCGCACGTGTGGCGAACTTTGAAGCCTAACACGTGAACAACACATATTGGATGGCGTGGGAGCACGTGCGGCCGTTGGGCCCAACGCGTGAAGCCTTGCTCTGATACCATGAAGGAAGTTGAGGTTCCACCCCAAAACCAATTGTCAATGGGGAGAGTAACCAAACTCCTTATAAACTCAGGCTAGCCCAACTCCTTATATGGAGAAGCACATGGGAGATGCTTCTTCCCAGAAGTGATTCTGGCCCATCCAGAATCACTCCCAAACTAGCCCCAACACCAACACCTTATTAAGCTTTTTTTTTTTTTGCTTTTAAGGTGAATTGGCTTTCGTTAACATTACTTTTATTAAAGTCTGAATATATAAACCTTTACTGTTATCAATTGGGGGTTGGGGATTCAAATGTCTCCCAAATTTGAAAAGACAAATATAATTAGACCAAGAGTTACTTGGGACATTATCACACCTTTATAATAGCAATTGAACTACAATTGCAACTACACACTTCAGAATGTTTTAATTACCTCGCAACACAATATCATGCATGCTACACGATATCTTTATTTGTGAGAATAAAATAATTAAGGCAAAAATATAAAAACAACCACTGACAAAACCCTCCATTAATAAAAAAAACACCCTAGCAATTCCCTAAATTGTAAAGTGAATTTTTATATAGCTGGCTGTTTCCATCCCCAACCAGCCAGCCACCATAGATGCTGAGAATGATGAACAAATATAAACATAGCAAGAGAGAGGTTACGCATACAACAATACCTAATAGGATGCTTCAATGCATGATACACTATCCCAAATGACCAAGAATAATACTGAAATGATAGAAGACATCCAAAAATCCCAGCAACTACAAATATTATGTAATTGCAAAGGGTCATCGAAACACTCGAACTGAGAAGTTGCTAATTTCATAAATCTGCATATACATAGCATTGGAACTGTAAAACTATACACCAAATTCCTCAACCATCTGTATTTTGAGCACATGCCTTCAAATAGATGTAAAAACATCATTGAGAAGGTTAATACTTTGCTTCCATATACTTCTTTCAATCTCTCCCTCTTCCCTCTCCCTCTCCACCCCCTTTTCTTCTCTATCACTCTCCAGAGACCTGTTTCTTGATGACCTATGATTTTCAGCATCTCTAGTCATGATTTCAAGCTCCACTTTAGAAACTGATCAAGTTTGGAATCACATTTATATTACAAGATATTCAACGGATGCACTCAATACCATGACAAATCAATAACCATATCACAAACAGTATTACACAAACAGCCGCATCAATGGCAAGGACGATTCGCACATGGCGGCACCACTTCTTTCGAATGCTTTGAGAGCCTGACCTAATCCTCATTGAGCACAAATCTTTTTGTAATGCAATTGAAGAACCTGCTCCAGCATGGCTATTAGAATCTGAATTTGCTGAGTCAATATTGACACCTCTATCCGTAGATTTCCTAAGTTCCTCCAACTCAATGTCTCTCATAGCAATAACATGATCTTTCGCCTTCTTCTTATCTTGCTTGTTAGGCTTCCCCAATAGAGGGGCTTTTGTAGAAGTGGCAACTTCAGTTTGTCCATTTGCACCACTTGGTGATGGAGAAAGACCAGCATGAAGTGACAGGGAAGTTTCAGCTGTCCAATTACTACCACCCTGAGAAACATTCTCCAAGGAGGTGATCAAGCGGTGGATAACAGGAACTAACTGTTCTTGTATGCCAACAGAGCTCATACTCGACAAACTTCCCCTGGAACCCTTCCTGGCTACCTTCTTGAATTCGTCTCTCAAATGCTCTAGAAACTGAAGAACACCAGGGTTTCCCAGAGTCTCATCAACAATTGTGAAATAAATATACCCATCTTCAATTAAGAACCCATAAGTCCTTTTGCCCACGGTCTCAAAATACCACCTATGAAAAGGAGGAGTCTTTTCCAAGCACAAAGTAGCCAAGTTCTCAATTTCACCATCGCCACCACTGTATACATAAAGGATACGATTACCCCTTGATACACAACAGTAGTAAACGGTATTTTGAATCGAACCCATATTATACTCAATTGTAGTCTACAACCAATTCTACTGGTGAACCTCAGTGCCAAGCATCATCAATACCAAACGAAATGTAATTATGCAAACAACTACTCAGATACAAAATAAAAAGCGTCCAAGAAATACAAGAGCAGTTCTTCAGCTAAGTACTCAAAGTCAATAATGTAAGTCCACCATGCATTGTTTTTGGCTTTTCAGGACCACCTACAAGAGCAAGAAAAGAAACTACTCTCAGGACCCTAATCTGTAATCAGAACAAAGAGAAATAGACAATCAATGAAAATACAACAAGATTCCTAACAAAACCACCCACAAAAATTCATCAGTCATTACCTTCAGGCTTCAGCATAAGTTAAAAGTCAGGAAATTGAAAGTTTCTAATTAAGTAACGACATCGCAAAACCCAAAAAATACATGCTATGAGACCCACGAAATCGAGCGTTCAGTGTAATCAATGAAAAGAAAGGGACCACAAATTATACCAAATACTAGAGAAAGAAAATCAAAATTTTAGATTGACCCAACTACACAGCTTCAGAAAAACACAAAGATCTATGGGCAATATATTGAAAATTGAAGGTCAACGACCAGTCTAGTTCTGTTTGGTATCGATAAGTAGTAAGAAGGGAAGAAAAACTCAACTGCCCTCCAACAACTGGTCTGACTTTGGAAGGACTTGTAAGAGAAAAATGCACTCTCTTTGAACAATTTTCTCATCAACCAAACAGATCGAAAAAAGGTTTATGCCACAGATTTACCTGAAGAAACTCTCCAAAAGAAGCCTTGGGCAGGAGCCAAATTATACATGTGAGGCCTGGCTCACTGAGGAGAGAGAGGTGGTGTTAAAATGGCAAAGCCTCCAAACAAAGCGATTGTTTGCTTCAAATGCGATGCGACTAGTACTTCTCTATGCTTACGTATTCTAGTTGACAATTTCAATTTTCTTTGCTCTAGTTTGGGTCTTCTACTTCAACATACGGACAAAATGGAGGAGCTCCTAAACACAAAACAGAAGATGAAGATGCGGAGCGATCGATCGGCAAACATTAGTAGGGCGGGGCATGGGTTGGGTTGGGTCGGTTTTAATCATAATCCGTAAATCAACTCGATATATAGTGATTTATGATTTTTTGAATTAAAGACCTGCTAATTATTAGGCCAACTCAACCCAACATTTTTGTGATTAAATTGGGCGGTTCGGTTGAGTTAACTCAAAATAAAGTCATTTTTAAGTTTTGGTTCCAACTAGTAACTCAACACGTACAAAGCGGTTTATGATTTTTTTTAAACTTAAGACCCGCTTATTATTAGGCCAAGCCAACCCTTTAATGATCGGGTTAGACGGTTCGATTGGATTTACCCGACATTGTGTCGTCCCCTAAGTATTTGTATTACTTAAGGCTATCTCCAACCCAAATGTGCTAAAACTCAACCATTGTTGCATTATACCTAAACATTTCCTTGAATAAAGTGTTGGATTAATTGGATGTTTGTTGTTCCAAAGCAAAAATAATAATATAGGCCCTTGTATTGTTAAAGATTTGCACTGGTTCTCACATTTGAAATTCTAGGGTTTTGTTTCATTTTTGGTATGAATTTGGGTTTTTTTTTGTTGCCGAGTGGTCTGAATTATGCAAGTGATAAGAATTACTGGAGATTAGTAGAAAACCCTAACCGCCATTAAACCTTCTAATTTTCTCGCACTTTCTTGAACCTCTTCGAGCGGCCACAACGACCTCATTTACACAACAAGCCAAGTGCATGAAGATCTCCGGTGTCGGATTGCCCCCAAATTCAACCCCACGGGCCGATCTCCCTTTGCATTGCGCTGCACCAGATCATTCTCCAATCTCATAGATCTCACATTCAAAATTCTAGAGTTTGGTTTCATTTTTTGTATGAAAATTAGGGGTTTTTTGTGTGTTGAAAAGTATGAATTAGGGGTTTAGTTTAGAGATAATTATAAATAAAAAAGTCCAACGAGATGGGAATGGATAGGAAATTCATTTTCTTCCATTCCCAGGATTGGGAAATAAGAAGCTCCTACTAGTTGACAAATAGTTAATGAAATGAACAATTTTACTTTTTCAATAGTTGTAAGATAGAACATCCTCTCAAGTCATTAGATAGAAGAATTGTCATCGATGGTTATAATACATGTGTTTATTCATAGAGTATGATAGTCAAAGCAAATGATCACCAAAATTCCTATTTAAAAATTTGTAATTAATGTGTTAGGGAACAAACAAAAAAGAAGGTCCCGTGCATCATGTTAATTTTTTACGAACATTGAGCAACTCTCGTAAGGGTCATTGGTGACAATCTACGGTGCAGTAATAATCTGTGGATATACGTGCACTATAGTAACAGTTGTTAGTGTTCCTTTTTACTTATTCTCTTTATATTTTTTAGGTCAAACTTTGAATTTCTTGCAACATTTGGTAGAAAATTTGCAAATTTTAGCTGACGAAGTAACAGTGTAACTTCAAACTAAACCTAAATACTATTTCACTTCGTGTCGTCATTTTTTATTCATGAGAGCTACATATCTCCTTTTATACAATTTACACTTTATTACACTATACTAAAGATATGTTACTAGTCACATTTCTTTTTAAAAAGCTGATTTTTAAGCTAAAGACAAAAAGAAAAGGTGATTCAAAAGAAAAGAGTAATAGTGTTTGTCGTAAAAGTGTGGATGTTGTTCAATTGGACCTAGAAAAAGACTCTTGTTAGGCCATCCCCAATGGCCTTAATTGGCAAAAAAAAACTTCCGAGGATAACACTGTTTTGCTATCTCCGGTTAATAACACAATGATACGTGAAAAAGCTATCCAACATATCATTGCATTATAAGTTGAGAATAGCAAAAAATGCTAATCCCGTTGCATTAGAGTGTTTATAAGGCTCCATCTCCTTCGAGCTCAAAAATATAGAACCCAAGTGTAAAGGGGCATCCCCAATAGAAGAGTTTTTGGGGCCCCTATATAATAAAACTTGCCGGAGCTAGTTCTAAATATACGGACTCGTATAGAGTCTTGGAGCCCAAGCAGGCCCCACTGTTTTCTGGCATCCCTAATTGTATTTTATGTTCCACCAGTCCCTTTTTTTTCCTTATGTTTGCCGTTTCCTTCTTTTTTTCCCGTTTGTTTTTCGAATCTTGTCCAAATTTCAATTGTTTTTAGTAGAAATGTTCATTAAAAAAATAAAATAACATAAACATACATTACAATAAAATAATTTAACAACCATAAAATTATTGCTAACAACTGTAATGCACCAGAAAGATGATTATCAGAAGAAAGGCCTTCCAAGATACTAGTTGCATAACTCATACAACACTCTCATGGCTCATGCCAAGTAAATAGTAACCCTTCATTACAATCACATCTTAATTCTCAAACTCCACTAATCACCACATAAAAGTGGATATTGTTCATAATATTCATTGGGAAAATGAGAATTGAATGCCTGTCAGATTCAGGCAAGGGATAAACTCACCTACAAGCAACGAAACGTTCTCATCAAGGCAAGACCGACGCCAGATCAATAGGAAAACCCTTCATTCCCATCTGAAAACACCAATGTTCTTGTTTGTAAATTATACAGGAACTCCATCGATTGTTCTTAGCAACTCCTTGCTGATGAGCAAGTCTTCATCTTCATGTTAATATCAAAATTTCTCGAATGTTTCAGTTTAGCTGCTTCTTGCCTTTCTATAGAAGAATTTGACCAAATACTCTCTCAAAATATGGCAGTTTAGAAGCTTTTAACTAACCGCTGTGTCTCACTTGGATACTATACTAGTATGCAGAATTCTTGATGGTACTGTCAGCTTTGATGCCTCAATTCAACTCAAGCTGTGTGGATAGACAGACAGAGAACCAAAGAGATGTCATTAGCTGAAAATTTATCATATTGAATAAAATTAGTATACAGGCATTTAGAGATCTGTGAGGTCAGCTGTTCAAGGAGACTATTTGGATGATCCTGAAAAGTCGTTTAGGAGTTTAATGGCTAAACCCAGATTCTTTTTATCTGGTGCTCTTCCTAAAGCTGTGGTGGAAGCAACCTCATTGAATAAAGTCAAATTTGGAGATACAACAGATTAATTACTCTAGTACTTTCTGTACTACTTGAAAGTGCAAATGATAGGCATTTGTTAAACAAATTCACAAATGAGAATTAAGACAAGAAGTTGTGTCTCATAACCTTAAAGGTAATAAATAAAACATAGGAAAAGGCACAATCCATCACAATAATGATATCCAGTGGAAATGTGATAATCAAATTATGATAATCGCATTTATATAATAGCAAAAGAAAAACTTCTTTAACAAATTGTTTTGAAAACGGGGGCAAAAATGTGAGGGAAAAAAAGAATCAGCTAAGCTAATGATAAAAAAATAACAAATTACCAGAAGATCCACAAGTATGCTCATGCAACTCAGTTGCATTTCCTACATCCCTCAATTCTCGCTTACAATCAACCCATTGAGAACTTCTTGGATCTTCTTCGGAACTGTGTAGGACAGTTCTAGGTTCCTTATTCCTCAACCCGGACTCTGTAGCTTCTGTTTCTTCACAGGCTTGGGGCATCTGTGTAAGGGGTGTTACAAAATTATTCTCTGCAACAGAAGATTCATGACTCGACTCCACCGGTACATCAGGCGATTCATTTTGAGATTTATGAGACGAAAGGAGGGATAAGCGGCAGAGTGGACAGGTGCTGTGGGTGGAAAGCCAGCTATCAATGCAATCAATATGAAATGTATGGGCACAGGCTGGTATTTGTTGAAGCCTATCCTCTGCTTGATAGTCACACAGGCATACTGAGCATCTGCAGAAAAACAAAACATGCCTCTTTGGTTGAGAGAATGCTAAAAGTTCTAAGGATTTATTTTCATCTAAAGAGAACACACCATCATGGAAATAATTTTGAGATTATATAGTAAACTATTAGCTGTACTTTGTGCTAAATAAAAATTTATGGACAGTAAGACGTGTTAGTTTTAATTTAATATGATTTTGAGAAATTCAGCCATATTTATTTGAAACAATAAGGCCATGTCTGAAACAATTACTGATTTCGATATTCACCAAAACAATCACTCAGATTGTATGGCATGAATTGATTCTTTTGACAATTTTTTTAAAAAAATAGCTCCAATAATTTATTTATCCCACTTTTTGTATCTCATCCTGTCATCAATAGTCATGTTTGTTTGAATATTCTTTCCTAGCATTTGCAGAAAGTAACCAATTTCTTTGAAAACAATTTTTATACTATAATGCTAAGCAATTATGAAATCCCTAGGCACTCACTGGTTCACAAGTCTTACTTATGAACAAGGAAGCAAACAGAAAAATATTCATGATATTTATCTGTTGATATAAGTTAACTAGCTGATAACCTAAAGCCTCAGGTGTGCCAATGAAGTTTTAGTGCCAACCCAGGTGGCATCTTTGTTACTTGATTACTAGATTGGAACCATTTGTCCCAGCAGAACTCAAATGGTTTGAGGTCTCCCTGTTAAATGGTTTGATAACAACAAATGTATTTTAGAGGTGTTAAATTACATTGGGCATGACTTTACAGCTCTTTCTGCAAAAGTATTAAGACTTAAATTTAGTTCAAAAGTATCAAACTTGTATTAGGTTGGATGGTCATCTTGTCTTACTCCTGGTCTCTCTGTGTGGAACAAAACGAGATTATCTAGAAGAAAAATGATATACATCTTCTGGCCACAACATACAAAGGATTGGTGATCCCACTAAATAAAAAGAAACCCAATCCTTTGTATACATGGAAGTATTAATTTTTGTTTTGTTTTGTTTTTCTTTTTGTGGCCAATAAATAGAAAGAAACCCAGATTGATCACTGACATAGAAAGTTTGAAAGAAAAACAAAGCTAATACACTTAAGCAGTCATTGCATTCCAATTACTCAAAACAAAAGCATCATGATTAACTTAAAAATATCAAACACAGAGGCAAAATTGACAGAAAAGAAGGAAAGCCCCACTCACTGTGTATCTCTGACGGAGAAGCTCTCCTTATATACAATAATGGGTAGCATCTCTCTCAGTTCTTTTTTCAAGCCCAATTCAACCTGCAGGTAAACCATTTTAACATAAAATAAAATAAAATGCTATGAGCCCAAAATGCGAACAGATAAACAAACAGTGAAACAGATGGACAGAGAAAATAAATAATTCTTACAGTGGCAATGTCATTGTTAATCTGTGGAGAAGTTGTCATTCTAAGAGTTGACCAATTGACCCGTCGAGGGCGAAGATAGAACAAGTAGAAGACGAAGAGGAGGATGAAAGTGGAGAAGATTGGTACACAGAACACGAAGAACTGGTAAAGCTTGAATTGACCTGAAGGACTTTCTTTTGACTTACTAGAAGAGTCTGAAGAATTTAAGCAACATCTCGGATATACATGATTATAAGACATCACCTCAAATCCCCTACAGGCTAATAATACTAGTCTTGAAATGAAATTAAAATAAGATCCCAATGAACGGAATCCAGTGAGAAATGAAATGAGAGAGGGGAAGTGTGGTTTGAAGATGCACTTCTTCAACGGCTCAAATCTAAAGGAGATTCCATATTATTGACAAATGGTTGAGAAAAATGTAAAAGTTTTGAAGAAGACCCAGATGAGAGAATTTGAGACAGATTTGTTGATGAAAAGCAGTAGAATATGCCACCAAGATGAAAAGATTCTATGTGTCTTTAGGATTAGAGAGAGAGAGAGAGACAGAGAGAGAGAAGGAAGCAAAGAAGATTGTAGTGGGAAGAAGTGGTATATAAATTATAATTATAATAAAGTGAACTAAAAAAGAAGAGTTGAGTTAGGTGCGGGAATGAGAATCATGAGATGAGACGATGAGATTCTGAGTAGATCACAGATCCCATGCCAACTTGCCCAGAACTGCACGTGTTATCACCATACCCCAAGCCAAGGCTAGTGCTCCTGCCCTGTCATTCAACCACACTCACACAAATGCTCATCTCGTCAATTTTAGCCGTTGGATTCATTAATTAAATAGCCATTACGTGATGTCAAATAGTGATTAAATAATTCTTTTCAATTATTTTGCATTTAGCTGATTTCACTACTTGATTCGAATATAAGGTTTTCTGTTGTCAATAAAGTCTACTCCAATAAAAAAGTGCCTTTATTTGCGACTAATAATCTCGTGTTTGAACACCATGGTATCTTGATACTATATGTGTAACAAAACCCTCCGCCTTATGGGTTGTGTTAAAAGAAATATATATATGTTTAATTCTTTTTTGAAAAAAATGAAAGAAGACACATTGACAGACAGCGTTAAATAAATTTGAGCACAAAATGGAAAACCTCAATCAATCTTTTTCCTTTCCTTTTCTGGAATAGCCTAAAAACCCAATGAAAATATATCATTATATATCATGATAACATCCTAAGGTTTTTGAAGTTTCGATAATATAGGTAGAGCATTTGCCAGAAGGCCAAGTCAATTACACTGAAAATAATAAACTCAAGCAACTTTCTTCCCTCTGATTAAACAACCAATAAAAAACACAGACAAAAGACAAAGGGAAGAATAAGAACCAGACACTACGTGATCGTGATTTCATCTCCTAACAGCTCCATTACATTTCATCATGAACCAAAAAACCAGGAATAAAATCAATCGTCATTATTGTAATCAATCACAAGCCAAGCTCAAATTTATATAAAAAGTTAGGGGAGAATAAACATCAACCTTTCAGAACTTATACCTACCTGCAAACAGAATCCACAGTGGAGAATACTATATTATACATTGTGTTGTGACCAAAGCTTATGTTCTCTCACGTTCTCGTGCTTGACAAAAACACTGGTTTAGACATATCCAACATGCCAATATAAAACATTTACATCCATTAACCACAAAGTGGACGAAAGAATTGTGACTACTATTGCTGACCTGCCAAAACCATACACCTAAACACAACATGAGTGAGAGGCACCAACTTCTTCATTCACTGAGTCTTTGGTTTTTGAATCTTCACATAAGGGAAGAACCCCATGAAGTGGACTACTGCTGGATTCCATCCCAATTGCTCAGCACGACAGAACATTAAAAAAGTGTTTGCAAAATAAGAATTAAACCCCATAAATACGTGCCACAAAGCATGACCTTGTGGGTTAAAGTACCAGCCACAGACTTCCCTGCACAAGACGCGATCCAAAAGCCAACAAAGAACCCCTAGGGATATGGTGCCCAGATACAACTTTGCAAGCCACTTGGCATTTACATCTTTTGTGTGGATGTAGTACTTGTACATTCGAGGAATGCAGAGAAGACAGAGTACCACATAGTGTACCTTAAAGCCAATTCTAAATCGTACAAGCGAATGGAATACAGCAAATACAGCACCATATAGAAACAAGAAGGTGGGCATTGTGCTACGATAGTGCCAATCGGGTGAGTAAAGGATGTAGATATATAAAAGCATTTCCCATACCATTGGTGTTTCATCACCTTGCTGCTGCCTGGAAACATATAGAAATATCTCAAAATTTCAGATCGAGTAGTAGATAAACTAATCAAAACAATCATATACACAAACACAAGCTAATTTTGACCGACCAGTGCAACATGGCTGATGGGGCCTACAGCCCACTTATATCAGGTGTTTAGTTGTAGGGGTTTATCAACAAACCGATATAACTATGAGGTAAATTGACATAGACAACCACAGATAAATAAGAATTAACATAAGTTTTCAGGCTTTATGAAATCTTTTGGTAGTGTGGAATCAATCATCTTTTGCTTCAAAGATCTTTTTCATACTCCAACATTACATTATGTAAGTGGTTTATGCATATATTTGCCCCTCCCATATAACAATTCCTCTGAATACAATAGAAAATGAGAAAATGAAAAAAAAAAAGCTAGTAAGAAAGAAAGAAAGAAGTGGTTGTGCTAGTAAGAGAAAACAATCTCTATAGGCAATAAGACAAAAACTTTGCAGAACAATATCAAATATTATCATCAAGAACTTCATCGCAATTCACCAGGGTCTCATCAAAGGTTTGCAGAACACTACTGAATTTCTATATATCAAGGCCAAATTATCAGTTCGAAGCTTCTGAATTTTTTTTTCACAACAATCACATACACAGCTACCATGCCCCTCTGATGCTCTCAAGCCTTTTATCCTAGACCATCTCATATTGTCATTCACTCAAATACACCCGACGCATCTTAAGAACTCAAAATTACATCACATTTCATCTACTGCTGCTGCTCAATTGCAACTGGAAAAGATAGCACATAAGCACTGTGTTGACTGGCACATAAGTGGACCGCTCATAAGTGACCCCTGCCATCAATGATCCACAAAATACCTACACCTATGCAAGCTTTAAAGGAACTAATGTAGACATCTTCATACCATATCGAAACAATGCCAGAAATGCATCACTGCACAAAACAAGCAGCCCAAATTAATATCAAGGCACAACCTTTGCAACCTCAACCACCACATTACCACCCTATCCTAACCACATTTCTGCCATACCTCAGCTACACCTACACTGCCTTGGCCCATCAAGAGATCAAACCACGATCCAGTTACTAATCAAGCTCAGATAGAAGTATATCCCACTAGATATATGACAACACTACTTGGCAAGCCATATTGGACCTTTTCATATTACTTACTTCTTTTCAATTCAGACAGTAAAAGAACTGCAAGTGTACCTTTCGTAAAGGAATTTGAAGTTAAGGAATAACATAAGGACCCATTCATTTTTTATGAAGAGAACTAAAATAACCATCATAAGCATGTCACATGTGCACACACATTACAATACAAAACAAGATAAAAGCTTGTGGTTCATCTATTTCCCAGTGAATCCATCAATAAAAGGTCTGAAGCAGCTGTTGTTTATGGAAAAATAGAAACAAAAAGAATAAAAAAGACACAGTAGAAAAGGAATACTTACAGACGCTGCAAAGTGGCATGGTAAAGCATGCTCCCAATAGCAAGTATCATATTGGAGATATGAAGAACGCTAAATCTCTTCTCAAAGCGTTGCCTCAAAGCATTGATAAGGCCAATGAGTGCCAACAAGATGCCCGGGAGATTCGATATAGTGTTGAAGAACTCGGCAATATAAGAAGAGTAGACATAATTTTGCTCACACCAATCTTTGGATGTGACAGGACCCCAAAAGCTGGATAAGCCATCTGCCATAATTCGATAAGTATTGACTCAACGCTCACCAGGATGATCTTGTGGAGTTCATAAAACCTGCGATCAGGCCATTTTTAAAAGGTAATCGAACAGAAAAAACAAAACAAAAAACTTGGAAAAAGTCAAAGAACAAGTGCATGCTTTACTAGTTATCAAATAACCAACAGTAAACTCACGAAAAAGCTATAATTATCTACGCTTAAATTTAGTAAGAGTTACATCTTCTCTTGTCAAATACTCTGGGAAAAAAAATTGCAACTGAAAGTTGAAACTAGGCAGTGATGTCTCTAATATTACAATACGATGGCGTTTTATTAAGGGGAGAAGAAGCGAACGAAGGAAGGAAGGGAGTGGATACCTGGAAGGAATTAGGCAGTGAGAGTGAGAGTAACTTGTAGATGCCGCCACACATTCAACATCCACATAATAAGAAGAATAATAATAATAAAATCACCACTTCCTCTTCTTTATGCTGCTCCTCACGGTGGTGGTGGTGCCGCCAGAGAGAGAGGCAACTGCAACTGCAACACTCGGATGTAAAATTAGGGATTGGAATTGGCTGGGGGATTTTGAAAGCGGCTTGACTTGGCTTGGCTTGGTTGTGACGTTGTATTTGTATTGAAAATTGGAGGAATGGGACGGGATCTGCTTTGCTTTTAGAGCGCGTTGGGTTGGCGTGGATCGTAGGCTCAGATGGCAAACACTAACTGCCAAAAGGAAAAAGGCGCAAACGGAAATCCTTTTTCCGGTTTCACACAATAACAACTGAACTCATTGATTTGTGGATGGAGAGCATACCTTTGTTTTAATGTTGTAGTCTTGCCGACATAAGTTTAGTCAAGTTGGCTATAAAGGATGTGTTCTCCACTCTATACACTCGAGTTCTAATACCTCTCTCTCTAATGAATTATACATATGGTTACATTTTCATCCATTAACTCCAAAAATAGTTGCAGAGGTTCCTCAATTATGTATCGTGCAGCACCAACTTTGAGATTTTAAGGGACATGTGCCAAAACAACAAGAGGGCCTCCTAAAATAAGGTATTCAACGAAAAAAAGTCTTGTGATCATCAAATTACTAATTATCCATAACCAATAAAAAAATGATAATATACAAAATATAGGAAAAACAAAATATGAGAATTTGAGAGAGAGAGAGAGAGAGTTGAGTGGTTGAAGGCTGAAGCTTGAAAAAAAATTAAGATAGATGCGGCTGGAAAAAAAAAATTGCATACAAAATTGTATGTTGGAGGTTTCTTATATTGGGCAACATAAAAATTAATATTAAATAGGAATAGAAAAATCAACATTAATATTATCTTATTAATAGCCAAAGTTTCACGTTTCCTCACATTAATAGGGTGCTTGTGGGCTCAATTTGGAATGAATTCTTCTTGAGGACACGTTTCCTCTTCGTGCACTTGTTCCATCACTTGATTGCGTTTGAGCTCCAAGCACATACGAGGATTCTCTGTCTTGGATGATGGTTGGTTTCGCCATCATTTGTGAGTTCCTTTCCAAGTCATTTGCGGATTGATTCCTCATGCGATCTTCTTTCGTCATTTGGGGATCCAAATATGAATCCCTGCATGGTGCCAATCTGTCCAAGCAGTCGGTCCACTAATCTGGTTTGGTTTTCCAATCTATCTGCCGGTTTTGCAACTTGATGATTCAAAGTCCCCTGCTGGATGTCCTCTTGCATAGTCTAATGGACCGGCGCTATGACGACAAATCATGTTTGGAGTCACACGGGTGATAACTTATAAGACCCGTGTCTTAGGAAGCAATAACGGTGAGCAATCCCACATCGCTCGGGGAGGGAAGAGTGATGTGCCTTATATGTGTGAGCACGTCTCTATCTAGCAAGAGACCTTTTGGGAGCTCACTGGCTTCGGATTCCGTAGGAACTCTGAAGTTAAGCGAGTTTGAGCTATAGCAATTCCCGGATGGGTGACCTAATGGGAAGTTGCTCGTGAGTTTCCAGAAACAAAACCGTGAGGGCGGGGGCCCAAAGCGGACAATATCTTGCTAGGGGAATCGGGTCGTGACATAACTCCTCCATGTGCATTGCATTAGGATCAGTCGTGTATGCTCTTGAGGACTATTCAGGTACATGCTTGATGTTTGTGCTCTTTGTTCCTACAATGGTGAACTCAGGAACACGTGTAAGCAATTAATAGAAAATTTGAATAAAGATAAATGAAGAAACTTCCGTTATTTAATGAAAAGAAGCTTGCAATATAAGCACCAATTTGTGGATGCAAATTTCCCCACACATGAAAATCGGGGAGGATAAAGTAATACTCACTCTTGCAATGTATCCAACAAATGAAACATTTCTTACGCTCAATAGACCTAAAAGAACCTGAAGTAGGGATGAAACGATATATATAACACATCAACAATTATCTCATAAAGCTTTGTAAATGCGAAGAGGCCTTGAAATTACACTAGGGAAAAGAGAAGCTTCGAGCTCCAATGTAACTTTGGCCTACTCAGAAATCAGGGGTCCTTTTTTTATAATTTTTTTAATAAATATTATAGTCGTGCGGCTATACTTTTAATATTTCAAGAGTATAGCCGCACGGGTATACTGGTTTTTTAAATTATTTTTAAGGGTTAATTTCAATTTAGTACCCTAAACTCTTACCTTTAAGGCACATTTGCCCCTGCTAACTCAATTTTAACAATTACATACCCTAGCCTTTTCAATTTGGTGCAATCTGATTTTAGCGTGAACTTCATCATCATATTTCTGTTAATTGCTTGTGTGACAAGTTTGAGTCCAACTTATTCACTTCTTTTAATGTCAGTTAAAGGGTATTCTGTTAAAAAATAGTTTGGTATTAATGCGTGTAATGTGTTCTTCATGGGATGGAAGACACCAATTACCCAAAAATACTCTTCAATTGACATCGAAATAAGTGAATAGGTGAGACCCAAGCCTACCATGCAAGCAATTAATTGAAATTTTGATGTTGAAGTTAACGCGGGAACCATATTGCAAAAAATTGAAAAGCTTAGAGTATGTAATTGTTAAAATTGAGAGTGCAAGGGCAAACGTGCCTTAAGGCTAAGAGTTCAGGGTATTAAATCGAAATTAACCATTTTTTAAAATAAATATTATAGCCGCGCCTATATTCTTTAACTACATTATATTTAAAATGTATAGCCGCGTGGCTATATTGGGGTTTTTTTTTAATTTTTTAATAAATAGTATAGCCGCTCGGCTATACTTTTAAATAAAATATAGTTCAAGAGTATAGCTACTCGGCTATACATGGTTTTTTTAGTAGCCGTGCGGCTATCTTGGGGTTTTTTTTAAAATAAATAATATAGCCGCCTATTTCAAGAGTATAGCCGCCCGGCTATACTTGGGGTTTTTTTAAGACTAAATTATTGAAATGCCCCTATAACTCAATTTCAGTCTCAGTTTCCCCCCCGAAACTCTAACGGTCTCACTTTCTCCCTTGAAACTCCATATAATGTCTCACTTTGGTGTTTTTGTATGAAACTCCATTACAGAATCAACTTTGGCTTGTGGGCTTCCATGTCTAAGGGTTTCCACCAAAAGCAGAATGGCACCGTAAGCACTTATGATTGGCTTGTTGACCATGAGCCGATAGAGTGAGTAGAGATGCAATGCATACTCGTGCGAGTTGGAACTTTGTGACTCAAGGAAAGTAATTATTGGTTCTAAAGCACCAGCTTCCACAATCTTTATTTTATTCATGTCAGATCAAATTTAAAAGAAAAAAAATGGAGTTTCATGGCAAAGTGAGACGCTATATGGAGTTTCAGGGAGGAAAGTGAGACAGTTAAAGTTTCGGGGGGGAAACTGATATTGAAATTGAGTTATAAGGGGCATTTTAATAATTTAGACTTTTTTTATAAGAAATAGTATAACCGAACAGCTGTACTTTTCAAGTGTATAGCATTCGTGGAGGTGAGCTTGACTGAGACCACCAATGGATTGAATCAGTTTGCTTAAAGGATGCTTTTTATAGCAAAACAAACAAACTAAATATCGACATGATATCAATATAATTGTCCTGTTCTCTTCAACCCCTATGGTCCAAGTGACTTGTGGACCTGGTCACCCACTCTTTGATCTAATCTAAGGGTTCAGAAAAAACTAGTTAAAAATCAAGATATTAATTTAACTTAATCAAAAACCAAAATTTAAATAATAAAAGTTCACTAGAACAAAGACACGTTCAGAGGAGAAAATCATGAACGTGTTCTTCCTCCCATAACCGCCATAGCACCTCCAATTCCGGCGTCATAGACGACCCTCTGCAGACATGATGTTACTCGAGCCACCCATAGTCAGTTGAATACAAAGGCTTTTTTTTTTTTTTTTTTTGCGGACCAGAAAAGTTTTTCTAATTTGGCTTTTTCGGTTTTTACAATTATGTTTCCTCCTCTTTTATTGGTTAACATGATTTCCATGAATCTTATACCATCAAGAAGCGATTAATATGTGAACAGGAAGCGGTCTTGGGTGGGCATCTTGCAATTACATCATTTGAATTATTATTTTTTGTTTGCAGACCTTCATTCATTTGTTTCTTTAATTCTTGTTTTCCCTTTGTTTATTACATATCGATTGAGTTAAATTGTGAGGGGATGGGTCGATTTGGATTTTCGTCTGGGACGCCAGAGTTAGGGTTACTGTGGTGGCGATGGCGTCGGAGTTGTTGTGGAGACGATGGAAGGAAGAACCTATTCCTGATTTTTTCTGCCCTAAACATGTTGTTTGAGTAAAGTGTTATTATTTCTTTTTTAACTTTTAGTTTTTGGTTAAGTTAAATTAATTTCTTATGTAGTAAAATAAAATAAAATAGATTTTTGTGAACCCTAGATCTAATCTAAGGGTGGGTGACCACAAGTTCCTTGGACCATAGGGTCCAAGAGAACGGGACTCATCAATATAATGACACTATTTTTCCTAAAATACACTGATTAAATAAAGGATCCGGATCCTCTGCTCTGATTTTCTTTGCCATGATCTGCTTGACTTTTGTTCTTCATATGCCACCTCATTAAAATTTAGGCCAAAAGTCAATTTTGGTCCTTGTAGCTTGACACTTCAACCACTTTTGACCCTGTAGTTTCAATTTCATCACTTTTGACATTGTAGTTTCATATTTGGAGCAATTTAAGGACAATATTAAATTTCTGTCAATTTCTTTAACGGAGTAACCACGTGCCTCTCACGTGGTGGGGCAATATTGTCATACCAAATCCCACACTAAAAGTTGGTCTCTACCTCTTCCCCAGGGATCCTAGATTCATGATTGGTTGCATCCATGGTTAGATGACAAATTCTACATTCCCTCTCCACCTTTCTCAGCTACCTCACATTCCAGATCCACTGAACTCTTTGACACAGATGATTCCCTCTCCACAATCTCATACGCAGACTCACTTGAACGCCTCTCCTCCTCTTCTAACTCATCAGAGCTCCGGTGACCCCCGTCTTCTTCTTCCACATCAACAAGAACGCGGGGTTTGTCTATGGCTGCCATTTCCAAGAGCTAGAGAGAGAATCTTCATGTAATGGCTTTGTGAGGCCGAGATCATAAATGCCCACAAAGGTTGAAGAAGCTCTTGTCACTTCTTTCAACCTTGGTAAGCAGAACATCTTAAACTAGTAGAGGAGTGGTTTTCTTAGATTTTGAGCAATTGGGTACTGTGCTGATAGGTTCCTCTCTCTCCTACTTGGTGTGTCAGTGCCCATTTTCGTGCCCTGGGGAAGAGGTAGAGAACAACTTTTAGTGTGGGACTTTGGTTTGACAATATTGCCCCTCCACGTGAGAGGCACATGGTTACTCCGTTAAAGAAATTGATAGAAATTTAATATTGTCCTTAAATTGCTCCAAATATGAAACTACAAGGTCAAAAGTGATGAAATTGAAACTACAGGGTCAAAAGTGGTTAAAGTGCTAAACTATAGTGACCAAAAGTGACTTTTGGCCTAAAATTTAATCTAAGAGATTTAAAAGTTGACACATCATCCTAAAAACAAAAGTCCAATTTACTCCTAATTAAAAAAGAAAAAAGCCTTTTTTTTCCTCTCCTTCCTACTTCACGTTATGCCCTCTTCTCTTTTTTGTCTTCTTCCTTACGTTCTGGCTTTTTTTTTTCCCTTCATATCTCTGGCCCACAATCTTACCTTTCTTTTCCCCAAACCTCTGTAATCATAATCTCTTCTCTTTCCCCTATCAAAAGAAAAAAAAATTAAAATTATCTTCCCATATCCATTGTTTGATGAGTGTGATTCCAAAGAAAAGATTCCTTTATACTCACTTTCAGCCTTTGTTAAAGAATAATATACTTTCCAAGGCTAGATGGTCTGGAAGTACCTCTTGGTGCTCTGTGTTTGTGTTTATCTGTTGGTATTTATGGAAATGAAGAAACTAATCTATTTTTAATGTTGAGGAGGCTGCACCCTTTAATCTAGGGCAAATTATCTCATCTGCTCTATCTGAATGGATTCTTGTGGTGGTAATATAGTTGGAGAGAAAGTGCAGATTCTCTTGGCGTGGGATTTTCCTACTACTGGAGGGTTTAAACTGAATGTGGATGGATCTTGTAAATCTGCATATGGGAATACTGCTTTGGGGATTGGATTAAGGGATTTGCTGTGAATTTGGGGAAGGCGGAAATTCTTGAAGCTGAGTTATGGGTCTATTTTTTGGTCTTAAAATGGCTTTGGATAAAGGTGTTAATAGGCTCGTCGTTGAAATGGACTCAACTCTTGGTGTTCAACTAATCCAACAAATTGTTGCCTATCGTTTCCATTCTCTTGCTGGTTTGCTGCATAGCTGTTGTACTCTTTTAAGCCATTTTGAGAACTATCATATTCAACATATCCACAAGGAGAAGAATTATCTTACTGCATGTCTTGCAAGATGGAGGTACAATCTGGATTTGGGCATTTGATTTTTTGAAAATGCCCCCTTGTGGGCTAGTGATGTGTTGGTTGATGACTTGCTAGGGGTCTCTCGTGCTCGTCAGATCCCCTTTGATAAAGCTTAGGAGTAAATTAGGTGTTAGGGATTTTTGTCTTTTTTAATTAGGAGTAAATTGGGCTTTTATTTTTAGGATGATGTGTCAACTTTAAAATCTTTTAGATTAAATTTAAACGAGGTTGCGTATGGAGAACAAAAGTCAAGCAGATCATGACAGAGAAAATGCAAACAGAGAATCCAGAAACATCTCTTTTATTTTCCCAAAAGTTTTTCTTTCTTGATAAACATCTCTTTTTCTTGTACAAAATAAATAAAATAAAATCTATTCTCTTCCCATATGTCCAATCTTGCATTTGGTACCAATTACACAAATTTTGACAAAAAAATTTATTGTGATGAACACAATGGTGGCCATCGACTGTAGCTATTTTTTTTCTTCTGGAAATAACAAATGGTTCCTGATAGATAGTTTTGCTTTGTATCTAACATATTATTTTATTATATGTTTTTTATTTTCTTAAAATTTATCAAATCCTATCCAAAGTCACAACACAAAAAAAAAAAAAAAATTCAAGTTATAAGGGATTAAAGAAAAGAAGATCAAGAATGCACTAGTCATCAATACTCAAATTACTTTTCGATGAGAAAGATTGAATGTTTGGATTGATGAGGCAACAATGAGGTTTTTGGGGGCAAACACTCAGAGAAAGGAAGAAGGAGAAAAAATAGCAAACGAGTGCAAGGGGTTAAGTTTCACGATAAGTTAATTATGACATTTTTTTCATTTTTAATTAAAAGTAAATTGGGTTTTTATTTCAAGGATTATGTGTCAAGTTTGTATCCACTAGATTAAATTTTTGAGGTGGCATGTGGAGAACAAAATTCAAGCAGATCATGGCAGATAATATTAGAGTAGATGATCTTGATCCCAAGTGTAATTCGATATTATATTTAATGCATGTGGCAGTTTTTAATTCGATGTTTGTAGAGATTACAATAGGCCGGGAAGCACAAGATTTCACCCAAATAAGAGCATCTACAATGGGTTCCTAAACCACATCCTTAGACAAATTTTAGAGAGGAATTGGAAAAATACAACTCCAACCACGCTCCCTATCCACCTCCTAAAATAGGGAGACCTTTAGAAACTCCTAAATTTGAGGAGAGAGAAAATTTCTGGTGGCTCACTATAATTTAATCTTTGTTTTATTTAATGAGTATTTCAAACCTTTAATTAATGTTAACTATTTTTATATTATTTTTTAATAGAGATGGACCAATTAAAAAATAGTTATAGCATTATATTTCACTAAATTAGAAGTATGATTGGAGTTTAAATTTTATAGAGAGAAACAAAATAAACTTTACGTGTTTTTAGTAAATTTTAACTAAAAATAGAGAGCGTGATTGTGGATGCTCTAAGCCCTATGCGCGAGTTAGGTTTTTGTTTTTGTTTTTTTTTTTTTCTGGTCTGAATGCGCGAGTTAGGCTAGGTTTTCATTCCTCTCTCTCTCTCTCACTCTCAGGTTCTCTCTTTTCCGGCGAAACCCGTCTCTTTCTCTCTCTCTCTCTCTCTCTCCCTCTCTCTTTTCTCTATCCTCACTCTCAGTCGATCAGCCACCCCGCCGACTCCAGCCCTGCACGCAGGTCAGCTTCCCTCTCTCTCTCTCTCTCTCTCTCTCTCTCTCTCTCTGTCTTATCTGTTCTTTTTTTCCCCGTCGGTTCTTTGCTCCGCTAACTCTCTCTTTGCTCTCTCTTCTTATCTCGATTTTTCTATGTTACTGAGGCACAGTTTCTGATCGCCGACAACATCTATTCCTCTCATGCGATTTCTTCTGTGGGTTTCTCTCTCATATCAGTTAAAGGTGAGAGCATCATCTTCCTTTGAATTTAGGGTTTATTCTAAATTAAATTTATGTCTTTTTTTATATATTTTGAATTAGGCTTGTCGATTTGGTGGTTGAGGTTGATGTGATGATATATTTTTTCTGTTAAGGGTTTAGGGTTATCGAATTAGGGCTGCTACCAATTAGGTTATATTGTGCTGTGATGATTATTTGAAATTGACAAAGAAATTATGAAACGTTAGTTTCATTATACTAATCAGGCTGCTACCAATTAGGTTCTTCTGTTAAATTATACTGTTGTGATTGGTTGTCCTTGGCGGTTCTGTTTTGCTAAATTAATTTCTGTTTTATGAAATTAGGTTATGTGAAACTACTAGGTTCTGTTTCTGCTGCTGCTGTATTAATTATGTTTATGTTTCTTTTTGTTAAATAGGTTATGCTGCACGCTAGGTCTGTTTTTATTGGTTAGTTTCTGTTTTTATTAAAGGAGAGATGGACCAATTTGAACACTTGCCTAGTAGTAATAAAGCATGTTCTTCTTCCGCATCCACATCATCACCATCACCTATTATACCAATACCCCAACCTCAAGTCCAAACACCAACTCAGTCCCAACCTCAAGCCCAAACACCGCCTCAACTGAGTGGTCTTCCACAATTACCTCCTTCCGGGACTAGATAATCATTCATAGAAAATTGGAATCAACAAACGGAAAGAAATTGAAAAATACTATTTGTCAAATATTGTCCATTGTTTTTCAAGAACAGACATTTTCAAATTTCAATACTAAGATGAAATCTTTTAATTTAGGCTTCAAAATCCCCAAAATTGGAAGCCCCAACATAGATTACCGGAAATTAGTGGAAAAAAAACAGTAAATAAGATAAAAACCCTAATTTTTGGATTAGGGTTTCAGAAACGCTTCAAAAAGGTTAGAAAGCACAAAATTACTGTAATAAAAAAGTAATTAATTTTTCAAAACCCTAATTTTTGGATCAGGGATTTCAGATCTAACCTCTGAATTAGATGTAAGCCCACAGATGATTGGCTCCACTGCTCCATAGACTGAGAGAATAAAATCTGAGAGAGAATAATGACGTTAGTACAATAGCCGAGCTGCGGAGAGAGAGATCGAGCGTTAGAGACAGAGTGAGTGAGAGACTAACAGTCGATCGAGAGTGATGGCGGTGGTGTGAGGCGTAGAACTAAGAGAGTGATGGCGGTGGTGCAAGACTGTCAGTCTCTCACTCACTCTCTTTGTCTCTAATGGTCGATCTCTTTCTCTTCGCCGTTCGGCTGTCGTACTAACGTCGTCATTCTCTCTTGACTTTTATTCTCTCAGTATCTGGAGCGGTGGAGCCAATCATTGGTCAATATTTGATAAATAGTATTTTTCAATTCCTTTCCGTTTGTTGATTCCAATTTTGTTCCAAACGCTGGAATGGAAATTTAAAATCACAGATTATGGAGGTTGGAATCTTCTGGGGTGTCCTCGGTCAAATCATTTTCTGCCCACTTGATTGCTAATCCTTCCTCACCTATCTTCTCTTCTCGTGTAATCGAGAAGGCTAAAGTACCCCCCAAGGTAAAACTGTTGGTGTGGCTTTTTGCTCATGGTAAGGTTAACACTTGTGATTTGATTAAAAGAAAAAAATCCTTGTTTATATTTCTCTCCTAGCTGGTGTATTTTGTGTAAATGTGCTAATGAAACACTGGATTGCTTATTTATGTCTTGCCCAATTGTCTCCTCTTTGTGGGCAAGATTATGTCAGGAGACTGGGATGATCTAGGGCAATTATAATTCTTGTTATGACTTTTTGGGGTCAGGGATGAATTTCTTTGGAGGAAGGAGGGGTGTAATTCTGGGCTACTGTGCGGTGATGGTGCTGTTCTGGGTGGTGTGGGGAGAGAGGAATAGAAGAATTTTCGAGAATTTGGAGGGGGATGAGATCGAATCAGGTTTTGGACATCGCTATGGGCATCTACATCCGCAGAATTTAAGGACACGAGCTTAAGTTTCATTCTATTAGATTGGAATGCTGCAATTGTGTAGCTTGTGGTTAGCTTAGCCTTTGTTGTTTAACTTCCTGCAGCCTCCTATAGGTTAGCTTTCTGTAGTTTTTTGTTTGTTTCGTAGGCCTTTAGGCCCTGTGGCTCCCTTAGCCACAATTCTTTTGTGTTCTTGTCTTTGTCAATAAATTATCATTTCTTTTCAAAAGATGGAAATTTAAAATCGTTCCTTCCAGGATAGTTAGGAAAGGGGATACAATTCCTATTCCTACTCTAGCATTCCGTCCATACAAATGGGGCCAAGGTGTTTAAGAATTTAAAAATGTAAGAGGAAGTGTGAAACGAATTAAAGAAGCACAGAATCGAAAATTAGCATCATGCGTCAGATTTTTGACTGTATGTGCAAGAGTTTATCTTCTAGTGTTATCATATAGTTGGATATTTTAATTATCACAACAAGAATGTTCCTTTTCTTGTCTCTAGATAATGATTTAGCCTCAGATTTTTGGGTTTTCAATGTAATTGTTGCGGTATTGTATCCATCTTGAAAATAAGTTTATGTTTTGTATAAATTTAGGTGATATACAAGCAAGCTCAAGCAGAATACACATTGTCGGATAATGGCTGTTCGGACTTCTTCTAAACCGAATCTATTTGATGATGAGGATGACAAACCTTTAGTTTTTAAACGGTCCAACACAAAATCTAAACAAAATCAGTTAGATGGCCAGTTAAAACTGTTACCAGAACAGAATAAGTCTACCACAATTAAGGAGGAAAGTAATTCTATTGAACATCCTGCTGAAGAAAATAGTGATTCTGAAGATGCAAAACCGATAAAAGCCCGACTGGGGAAACCTTGTGAAGATTCGGATGATGATAAACCTTTATCATCAAGGATTACACCAAAGTCCAAGGTGGGAACTTCAGGCAGTCAGCCTTATGATTCTAAAGAAAGGAAGCCTGTGGCTTCAAAAGTTCAGAAGAATGGTTCCAGCACAACAGATAAAGGCAAAACTTCTTATGTGATCTCTACTAAGAGGCCTCTAGATAAGGCCAATATTTCTGAGAAGTCCTCAGCTAAAAGGCCAAAAGTTTCAGATTCTTCTACATCTATAAAGAATATGCAGGCATCAGCCAAAAAAGAACCAAAGGAAGAAGATGATGACGACTTCATTCCAATTTCCCAGAGGATTAAGAAAGCTACATCAGATAATAAATCACCTCTGACAAAGCAAAAGGTAACACAAGTTGGCTCATCCTCAATCAAGAAAAAGATCAAGAAGGGCCAAAAAGCGTCGCAATTTTCAAAGTATTCTAAGTCTACAACAGTTCCACCAAGCTCTAATGATGGGCAGAAAAAATGGGCTAGTTTAGTTCATAATGGTGTCATTTTCCCACCTCCATACAAGCCTCACGGGGTAAAGATGCTTTATAGTGGGAAGCCAGTCACCTTGAGTTCTGAACAAGAGGAGGTCTCTCTCTTACTGATTTATATTTCCTGCTTCGTATATTCCACTATCTTAATGAGTTAAGTTTCCTTTAATCTGGATTACTTTCTTCATAGTTTCTGAAAGTTTTGAAGTGCAGGTTGCAACAATGTATGCAGTGATGAAAGATACAGATTATGTGCAGAAACAAACATTCAGAAACAATTTCTGGAATGATTGGCATAAGTTGCTTGGGAAGAACCACATAATTCAGAAATTGGATGCTTGTGATTTTACCCCAATATATGACTGGTATCAGAATGAAAAGGAAAAAAAGAAACAGATGAGTACGGAAGTAAGTCGGTGGCTCTAATGTATACCCATTATCTAATGAATAAAGCTAACATTTTGAGTTAAATTACAAACCAAAATATCATTTTGTATTCGTTAAGTGGTTTTACTTCTTTGATTCATTTATCTGCATTTCTTTGCCATTTTTTTGTAATAAGAAACAATGACAGACTTCACAACTGTATTCAGCTCAGTTTTGTTATTCAACAATATATTTCTGGTGTGTTAGGGACTATAAAATGAGAACTATGTTCGAGACTGCCCATTTAGCATGGAGTTAAAACTTTCAGTCTCTTCCTGAAGAGTTCTCAATAAGGATGCTGTAATGGCATTTTTAAGAGGTCTTTAGGAGTAGGGATTGTCAGTTCTACGGATATTTAACTGGTTAAATGTTTATTGAAAGATGCTTTGGTAATCTATATCATAATATAGCATTGTCCGTCTTTATCCAATTGCATCTCTTCCAAGCACACTTGTGACGGGCTTCACATCTGTTGTCAATAAAGAGACAATATTTTGATAAGTCATGATGAAATATGCTTTAAGTATCACCTGACCGTCCTTTATAATACATCAATTGTCGTCCACAGTTTCCTATGTAATGGAAGTGGTTCATATATTTGGGTCAAAATTGATACATCATTTCATGTTACCTGCTCTGCAGAAGATTTTCCTTATGCCTCCTTGTTGCAAAATTTATAAGGCGTTTCTGTTTATGCAGGAGAAGAAGGCCTTGAAGGAAGATAAACTCAAAGAAGAGGAGAAGTATATGTGGGCCGTCGTCGATGGTGTAAAAGAGAAGGTTATCTCTAGCTTTGATTTTACCCTGTAACCTAGGTTGCAATCTGCTTAATCCACTCTGCAATACATGTACAAAATATATGGTGCTTTTCTGGTGGGTGTGAATATGGTAGTGCTATGTCATCATCTGAAAAGTTTGCCGAGTGATTTGTGACTGCAATGTTAATACAGGTTGGAAACTTCAGAGTTGAACCACCTGGATTATTCCGAGGTCGTGGAGAGCATCCAAAGGTTTTTATTTTTATTTCATGATATTTTTATTTGTGATGCAGATTTCTGTGTTGTCCATGATGAGATAGTTTGATATGTGGTGGCTGAGTGTTGAATTGTTTACAATGATTCTGAATTCTCTTTGCATATGTTGCTGTTCTTTCTTGCTAAACATGGTATCAGTCGGGGAAGCTGAAAAGGCGGATTCGTCCAAGTGATGTTACAATTAATATAGGAAAAGATGCCCCAATTCCAGAATGTCCCATCCCTGGTGAAAGGTTTTATTCTTCATGATCTAAGTGAAAGAAAAAGAACTCATTTACTGTCAAAGATTCAAAGGATGATGCTTTTCCTATTAGATTTTATCTCTGTGTTCTTTTCATTCACCAATTTTGAGTTTAAATTGATACATGCGTTCCATGCAGCTGGAAAGAAGTAAGGCATGACAATACGGTTACATGGTTAGCTTTCTGGAACGATCCAATTAATCAAAGGGAGTTCAAATATGTGTTTCTGGCACCTAGTAGTTCCTTGAAGGGGCAAAGCGACAAGGAAAAATATGAGAAAGCAAGGATGCTGAAGGTGTTTAGATGGAGATATGCCCATAAGCTTTTTATGATAGTAGTTTATTATACTTTTGGATAACATAGAAGATGCTTGTCAACATATTGATGAAACCCTGTTATTTTTGAGTGCAGGACTACATAGGAAACATCAGGGCTGCATACACTAGGGATTTTACTAGTAAAGATGGTACTAAGCGGCAGATAGCAGTTGCTACATATCTCATTGATAAACTTGCTCTCAGGGCTGGAAATGAGAAGGTGTAGTGTGTGGACTTACTTCAGCTGTGCATATAGAAGCAATTGGCCTTTCTTTTTTTGGTTTTGTTTTTTTTTGTATGTCTTTGTTTTTTAACAAGGTTATGCAGGCTAACAAGTGATGTAAACATTAGCCAGACCATGGAAACATACTCTCCGGTATCAACAGAGTGGTTTAATACAGCAATAGGATCTCTGTAGCTAGAGCAAGCATGACAATCAAAGTTAAACCATTTGTCCACAAAGAAGTGGACAAAATTTCGACCAAAAAAAAAAGTGGACAAAATTGTTTGTGCTTGAATTTTAATGGTCATTCTACTGCAGGACGATGATGAAGCTGATACTGTTGGTTGCTGCACTTTAAAAGTAGAGAATGTAAAAGCAATTGCCCCTAACTCGTTGGAGGTAATCCTTGCTTTTGTAGAAATTTAAAATCATTGCTGGTAGTTTGCCAGTATATTATCACCAGGAAATGACCAGTCAACTCTGTTTTTTTATAATTTCAGTTTAACTTCCTTGGTAAAGATTCAATCAGATATGAAAATACTGTTGAAGTTGAGATTCCTGTTTACAAGGCAATTATACAGTTCCAGACTGGTGAGTAGGTGGCTTTCTAAATTTCATATTTCCTTTTTTTGGTAATAGAAGCTCATAAAATATGTTTGACTTTCTTTTCCTATTTGCTTCAGGGAAACGTGGCAGTGATGATCTCTTTGACAGGTTGGATACCAGTAAATTGAATGCTCATCTAAAGGAACTGATGCCTGGCCTTACAGCAAAAGTGTTCCGTACCTACAATGCTTCTATTACATTGGATAACATAGTAAGTTAATGTGGGCCTTCACTGACTTTGAACCTTGTATTGCACTTATATGTTTTATATGAGAGTTAAGATTTTTATGTTTCAGAAGAAAATTCTAATCGCAAGGAGCTTTCGTAAAGATTAGAGAACTACTATGTTTTACATATACAAACCTGTACTGCAGTGGTGCAGTTATACATTGCTGACTTACAGTTGAGGGAAACTTCAAAAAATTTACTTCTGTATTTTATTAGTTGTCAAAGTAAATTGAGGTTGATCTACATGTTTGCATTATTTTATACACCAAATTTTCGTGAATAGGAGTTTACACCAATTGAGTAGAAGTTGAGGCAACCTCCCTAGATCTTTTAGTTTTGTAATTTATATATATATATATATATATATATATATATATATATTTTAAAGTTTGAGGTGGCTTTGTCAATGGTACATCATTAGAAATTTTAATTTTTTTACGTATTTCCATAAGGCATATAAAAAACAAGGTATTGCGATGATTGTTGACTAGAAACTGTTTATCCATCTGATGACTGTTGTGATTGCAAAATATTCAGTAGTCAAGATAAGATGTACATTCATCATATTCCCCAATCCTAGTACTTAGGTATTGTGTCTCATCTGTATGTTTCACAGCATTAACAATGATAATAGTCTTATCTTGTTCTTGACTTTTAACACCTTTTCAAGTTTTATTACTGTGTGGTTCACTTTCTCATTATCTTGCCCATCTCCCTGTTTCAGTTCCTGTTATGATAATTCTTCTTCTTTTTCCTTTTTTCCATGGCCTGATGACAGTTGAACAAGGAAACGAAAGAGGGAGATCTTTCAGAGAAAGTTGTTGTTTATCAGCATGCAAACAAAGAGGTATAGCAGTCAATCCCTTGAGAATTTGTACTGAGCTAATAGTACTGTTCCTTTTGACTCAGTGGCATCTACAATTTTTGGCATTTCATTGCAGGTTGCCATAATTTGTAATCATCAGCGTACTATCTCAAAGTCTCATAGTGCACAAATGTCTAGGTTACTTGAGAAGATTGGTAACCTTCAGGTAACGACCTTGTCTGGGGCTTTACCGAAATGTTATGGTCATGCTTGAAAACTGAATGGTGTAACTTTCTGCCTTGGGAAAAATTTAGAGTGTTAGACCAACTGCTCTTTCTTTCTCACTTTTCTAAGAAGGAAAGGGGAAAATTTAAAAACAGAAACCTCTTTGTCTGACTGGGTTTATAAACTTACGAATCTTAAAATGCATGTCTATTTCTTGCTCGGGAACTAAAAGAGGAAAATTTAAAAACAGAAACCTCTTTGTCTGACTGGGTTTATAAATTCACGATTCTTAAAATGCATGTCTATTTCTTGCTCGGGAACTAAGTCTGTTATTGGATTGCAGAGCATCCTGAAAGAGCTGAAAACAGATTTGGACAGGGCTAAAAAAGGAAGGCCCCCACTGAAAGATGCTGATGGGAAACAAAAAAGAAATTTGACCCCAGAAGTGTAAGTTTACTTGTTTGCTTATTTGAACCAATGTCTGGATATGGCCTTTTATATTAATTTTTGGATTGACACAGATTAGAGAGGAAGATAGCTCAAACGACTGTAAAGATTGAAAAAATGGAACTGGATATGAGAACCAAAGAGGATCTGAAAACAGTGGCATTGGGAACGTCCAAAATTAACTATCTTGACCCTAGGATCACTGTTGCATGGTGCAAGCGACATGAAGTTCCAATTGAGAAGGTAGGCTCTTGTGATTTTGTTTTCGAAATAAATAATGTTAGCAATACTTAGGCTTCCATTTCTGGTTCTTTGAACAAAGTGGAGGTGAATTTGTGGGTGGGGTGCATATATCTCCAATTATAGTGATAGGTACTTTTCATTTGGTTTAGATTGGCTAATTGTTTGTATGCCCTGCTACATGCTTGACTATTTGCCATTGACACAGATATTCAACAAGTCTCTCCTGGCAAAGTTTGCTTGGGCAATGGATGTGGATCCTGACTTCAGATTCTGATATTTGGAGATGATGTTGCTTACATGGACGCCATCCCCTCCATTTCAAATTGAAAGAAAGAAAAAAAAGCCTACCTCTCCTTTGATCCTTTATAGAACATCACATTTTTCCCTTGTCTTGTTTTTTCTTTCGGCGGAAAATTCTTCTTGTATGTTAATTAAGTGATTGGCTGAGTTGCCTTCCTCCTTGACATTTCATTTGTCGTCTCTTCTCTTTCCTGGATCGCAGGAATAGTTTATTTTACACTTTGAGAACCTCCATACTGATTCTAAAGATGTTTGAGATGCATATATATTGGGAATCTGAGATCATCAGAGTTGTACTGTTTACTTGTTTATCTTAGTTTTCTAGGATCCAATCCTGGTCCTGCAAGGCTGTTCAAGACTTTCAAGTCCACGTTGATTTCTCTAATATTACTTCGACTTGTATATTTGTACCAAATCTTCTCAAATATTGCTTTGACTTGTATATTCATACCAAATCTTCGATGATGTGATCACTTCGAAAAGTATGATGATGTGGTTGAGAATGTGAAGTCGGATGGGACCAAATCTTCGATATGTAGAAAGAGAGCTAGTAAAAAAAGGATTTACTTGGGAAAAAAAAGAGAGGAAGAAAGAAAGCTCCTACTTTCGGATTTTGAAATTTGTATTGATCTTTGTATTATCGTATTCCTGCAGCTTTATGAATTTTCTTCCTTGTTTTATTTTTGGGTGCAGCCTTTTGCTTTACTCTTTAAGAAATTGTCTTAAAAATTCAGCCCCCCAATTTTCAAATCTTTGGATCAGTGCCTGCCTGCCTGAATTCATAATCATTATCGTTTATTTTAAAGTGAGCGCAATAGAAGGCAGAGAAGTTCGAGAGTACAGCAGGCAAGAAGTTCGGGAGTACACCAATCTCTCCGACCCAAAAGGTTTCAAGGATAATCTTCAATTTCTGTAAAAGTTTTAACTTCTCTTAGTTGTGGAGGGGTAATTCGGTCAACAAAATATTTAAAAAATTCATTCATTTTTTAAAATAAGTGATAATATATTATTGTTGAACAACAAACAAAAATACAAAGCAACTATATGCCGAATATGGGTAAATCTTCTCCAGTGACCAAACACAACCGCATATTGAATTGATCTGAAGAGAATCTGTTTACACCAAAAAATTTCCACACAAGCCCTATGAGAAGTGTTGATGTGGCATGGCCCCATTTGGTCACAAGCTAGGCCCAACTAACCAGATTCCAAACCAAAGATAAAGACCCATCTTTAAGGACCCATGACTGTGACAACAGACTTAGCCCAAGCTGAGGTTTTCGGCCGAAATGACGAAAGCCACGAAGCCCAGTAAAGGGACGGCCTGAAACTATTTCGGCCCAAATTCTAGAAACATGGCCCACGGCCAATTCCAAAACAGTAAAGACCCAGGGCCCGAAAAATGGAAGTCTTGATCAGTCACCATCATTGCCACATGGAATGACCACGTCACTTAACAAAATATCAGGCAAGCACGTGCAAACCGACCTTCTGCAGCTCAAACCGTGCGAGTGGCCTAGGCTTTGTGATAGAGGCGGATCGCCCATTTCACTGAACTCTGCGCCACGTTCGGCCAGTCTCCCAGTTTTCGGTTCGGCCTAGGCCGAAATGGAACCACCCTTGCATTCAGGATCGAGGTCCTCCACTAATAAAGAGACTCAACGTGCCAAATTCACACTGCTGAATGCCAAACCATAGCATTTCTATTCCCAAGATCCGACCAACATGCTTGGAAACTCACTACAGGCCAAGATTCGAGAATGTCAGAAGAATATCGAAGCTTGGAAACTCGCAACCGAGGCAGCGACCTTCCCCATTTCGGTCGCGCTTTATCCCACATTGGCCAGCTCATAGTCTGCTCAACCCAAAACGCTAGCACATGCCTCGAAAGAGCTAGTACCCATATAAATAGAAGACGCCCATCAACATACCAAGGGTACAAACACCAAATCAAAAAGCCTCAACGAGCAAAAACCTCATTTGTCCACCATGTCAAAGATTTAAATGCTTTCTAGGAGTAGGAATAACTAACTGTAACTCTCAAAATCCCAAAGCTTGTTCTGGGTGAGTAGGTAGACCCCATTTCCATCCATCTTTATATAAATGAGAAAAGTTCTTAGAGATACCAGCATTTCTTTAAGTCTTTTCTTGAACACTGTACCATCG
The DNA here is from genome assembly GCA_024362665.1 of Prunus padus. Lineage (NCBI taxonomy): Eukaryota > Viridiplantae > Streptophyta > Magnoliopsida > Rosales > Rosaceae > Prunus > Prunus padus. Next base: position 323,933 of record JANFAM010000006.1, read on the forward strand.
ATCCATCCAGGTTCCCCAGGATACCTGCATTTCTTGAGGAGTCTGAAACCACAGTGCTACTGAGCCCAATGACTCCCATCATCGCCGAGCTACCGAGTTCCGCGACCCCTTTGGTCTATTCGTACTTTTCCAAAAGACCCCCGTCCCCGGCCTAGTTCGAACCCACTATGTTATCGAGCCTAGTGCCACCTTCGACCCGCTGTGCTACAGAGCTCAGCGCATCGCCGAGCTGCAGAGCTCAGCGCATTGCCGAGCTACAGAGTTCGACAACTCCATCATTCATCCCACCGTATCCATAAACAGCCTTGTAGCTCAGGTCGTAAACATGAGGGCCGAGAACTATTCCTTACTCGGCCACAATCGTTTTACGAGAAGTAAGATCCAGTCGCACTTAACCACTCACCACTCATCACAAATCGCACTATAGGCCGACTCGGCCCATGTGCTGGCACGCCCGCACATTGCACCACACATATCAGGAAGTCTGTGATGATCTCCATTCGCTCGGACCAAGAGACGCTAGGCCGAAAAGATTTGGATGCCAACATTTCTAGCACGCTTGGTGGGATTCTATGGGATCACTTCAACTACCAACCAGTGAGATTCTATCAAACTAAAGTAACTGTGTTCTATGCCACCTCCTGAGATCCCAATTTAGCCTCAGGGTACAACAACCACAATTGTTGTGCCTACTGAAGCACAAAGTAGCACGGTCCTAGTCTCATAGATATCGACCGCAACGGCCGACTTCCTTTTCAACTGGCCTAACTCTGACATGTCCAACTTTTCAGCGTTTACTCCGCCACCAGTGTTCCAACTGGAGATCCCACCTTTCTTGGAGGAGGCCATGGTAATCCATGGTCTACGATTGGAATCCTCGATTTGGCCAGTCTAGAAAACATGACTGCTAGCATATGCAGGATGCTCCAAGAAAGGCTACCTCTCGACCAAACGGCGATTTTACCGACCAAGCGGTGGGAGAGAGATTCGGGAAAGTGCCATGAAATACCTCCCGGGGAGGACCTTGATAAGTCTTCGGCTTTGCCAAACGAGCAGTTTGGCCGACCTTTGTCTCCCATCTTTACAACCGGGAAGGGGGGGAATCTCATCTCAAATCATTGGTTCAATTCGATCAGTTTCTAGGAGCCAATAAAGCTCAACAACATTGAAAGACCGATAAACTAGTCGAACAGCGGCTAAGTGGGCCGCATCTACAAAAGTCTGGCAAGTATGATCCGAACTTGGAGAATTTTCAAACAATAGAGCCACTACCGCCACAATGGCTCCAATTGGAGGATGTACGATGCATGATCGAAGACTGCTTAACCCGGAGGCGACCAGAGAGGACGAGATATGTTCGGCCTTATCCACCGGAGGTAGATCATGTACCATACCCTTGAAACTACCGTATACCAGATTTCATATTATTCTCTAGTGATTAAAACTTGTCATTGGTCGAGCATGTTGGCAGGTTTTAGGCCCAATGTGGAGAGGCGGACTCCGATGACTTAAAACTTAGACTATTCGTCCATTCACTCATTGGCCCGACATTTTCGTGGTTCACCAACCTACCGCCAAACTTGGTATGAAATTGGACGGAGATGGAGTGCATTTTCCATGAGCACTTCTACAGATTCGACCGTGAGGTTTCGGTCCCAGAGTTGGCCACGATGAACCAAACTCCCAGTGAGTCACCTAGAGACTATTTATTCAAGTTCAAGGTGGCCAGGAATTGGTGCTAAACCATCTTGGCCGAAAAAGAATTCGTCACCATTGCCCAAGAAGGACTACACCTTGAGCTACAAAAGAAATTCCAAGGTATTGAGTTATGTGACATACATGACCTGAAGAAGATCATAGTGACGACAAACTAGAAATTAGTGTTGCCAAAGTTCATATTGAGAAACCTTTTGTATGCAAAGAACTCGCAAGAGCTGACAATAGCAAGACAAAGCTCCCCGGCACAAAATTCACAACGTACGAGCTAAAGCATTACACATTCGAGCTAACCAGGGCCGAAGCCATCTTCAATCTCGTTTCTATAGAAAAACATATCAAGCTCTCGGAAGGGCACAAAACGCCCAAGGCCGAGGAGCTGAAGGAGAAGACTTTCTGTAAGCATCACAGTTCTTGGTCCCATGCTACTAATAATTGCGTGGTATTCCATGATATTATAAAGGATTTGATAAACAAAGGCAAACTTCGGTTTTCGGATAACAAAGGAAAGACAACCATGAAAGTGGATATCGAGCCTGAGGCCTCTACCAGCATGGTTGACGTTCACTTCCCCATTCAGATACCCTAGAGAAGCAATTCTTGTAGACAGAAGGTTGATCTGACTATGACTGACGTATCAAGGAAAAGAAAGAAGAAATCGTCATCAGTCGAAACCCAAATGGTTGATACTCACTTCCCCACTCAAATACCCTAGAGAAGCAATTCTCTTAGGCCGAAGGTCGACGTACCAGGAAAGGGAAGAAAAAATTGTCATCGACCAAACCTGCACTTTGTGGGCGATGTATGGAGGAGATCCGGCAGGAACGATCGAAAGCAAGGAAGCTAAAGAGAAAAATAGCCGAAGCTTCTCGGTTAGTTTCAGAACGCATTGGAGCATACCCCAACCGAGCATCCTAGGACACTAATGTGTTCAAACAGCTCGAAGAACAGTTGCCATCAAGGGAGGCCTAACACGGCCAGAATACCCGAATTGAATCACGGGTGGTAAAAACTTTCAAGCCGTCCTTGGTTCATGACAATTGTTGACATTAGAATACTGCGGTGGAAGGAAGATGTGAGGTTCTGACTAAAACACAGCTCAGAAGACTGCATAGCCAGGTGCAATTGGCTAAGGCCGACCAGGCCCAAGCCAAAAGAAACAAATGTGATAAACGGCACACAGGTGCTGCCAAAGCAGTGGTAAAATTGGCTGAGAACTCAGCCAAAAAATCGTTCGTTAACCGACAAGAACCAGAGGCCCATCCGAACTCAAACATAAAGGATGCAATCGACATTTTTCCGAGAAGAGACCCTCTTTTCACAAAAGATATTCGGCCATCGATCTCTACGGCATGATCTAAGAATGCTAAAATATTGTTGTGATGGCCCTTCAAAATCCACAAGTCGAACGACTTCTGATCATCAAGGGTATAAACCAGCAAGTTAGACCCTCTATCAAGCAAATCGTGAGGCCAAGGCCAAGGTTTTTCGTCATATCAACCTGATATGAAAAGGCTGGAAGCCAAGGCCCCAATCACTACAAGGGACTTGGCCTTCCAACGATAGTATTTTTCAATGGCCCCGGTTGACGCCCTTCTTGGCTTAACATTTGTAGAAAAGATCCGGATCAAAAGGATAGATGAGTACTTAGAAGCTAGAGATTCTCGGTTCGAAGCTTTAAAGTTTTTAGAGCTAGTGGCTAAATGAACCAAGAAGAAAGTAGATGAACGGCCGAACTCGACTGAAGAATCAAGAAAGGAAGAGGACTCAACACCAAAAGAGAGTTCGGCCACTCATGGTTCGGTTGTAGAAGACGATAAGGCCCAAGATCCTTTGCTCAAGGAGTCGAAAATATCAACTTGCGATGTAAGAAGTAGATTTAGTCGAAAAGGACCTGGCCAAAGATCTCCAAACAGCCGAACTTGACGATCTCCATTCTTTTCTTATAGAGCGAGACGAGGCCGAAGTTGACAACCCCTCAGTTTAGACAAAGTGGACATCAACATGGTGATGATTTTGCCTTCTGAATTCCTAGCTCCCGAAGGTCAAGTCAATTATCTTAATGGTGATGTATATGAAGGCGGCCTAAGTTCCATACCAAGATCATCAGAGGATCTCCTTGCAATGGCTTTAAAGGAGACAATCCCCATGGATGGGCCAAACATACATCATCATCTCAACCCATTGTACATCACGGCCCAGGTCGAGGGGACGCTGTTGTACAAAGTTTTTGTTAACTGTGGGGCTATGGTCAATATTCTCCCATCTTCGATGATGAAGAAACTGAGCAAAATAGAGAAAGACCTCATCCCAAGTGGGGTCACTATGAGTAGCTTCATTGGCCACAAATCCAATATAAAAGGAGTGTTGCCGTTAAAGATAACCATGGCCAATCAGACACGAATATTGGCCTTCTATGTTGTAGACTTGCATGTCAACTACAACATGCTACTAGGCTAAGATTGGATCCATCAAGCAAATTGCATAGCTTCCTTACTTTTTCAACTGTTGTTCTTTTGGGATGGCAAGAATGTGTCAATTCACCCGGCCGACAACAAGCCATTCGATGTTCTTTCCATACAAGCTAAGATATATGACGATGATGTTGGCTGGATCACTTTGACCGGACACAATGCAAGTGGCCGACCCACAAGAATCTCAGTCTAGAAGGTTCTTGAATTAGGAGCCTAAAATGTTCGTCAGGACTCGACGCAAGGTGTTGATAGACTTAACAAGTTTTAATAATGAGTGACACTACAACAAGGGAAGAAGGAGCAGCCGCGATCGCCGACATGATGGAGCTACTGCTGAAGCATTGGGCCGAAAAATCACTACAGCCGAACTCGGTCATAAATCTAATCAAGTTTTTACAAGAAGCCAGAGATAACAAAGTTTTGAACATTGAAGACCTCAATCCGGCCCCAGCCGAGATGGAGGATAGTCGCCCCTAAGTTGAGCAAGCAAGTTGTAAGTTTACTTCATGAATACAAGGACTGTTTTGCTTGGCGTTACCACGAGATGCCAGGATTACAAAGGGGTTTAGTGGAGCATGAACTAAGAATTAAGGAAGGATTCAAACCTTTCCAACAACCAGCACAACGATTTTCTACCAAAGTCCAAGCAAAGGTTAAGGAAGAAATTGAACGGATTTTTAAAGTTCGCTTTATACATATAGAATAGCTTGCCAATATTGTTCCGATAATGAAGAAAACTGGTGATTTGAAGGTATGTACGGATTATTGCAATATGAAGTTAGCTACCCCCAATGACGAGTATCCGATGCCTATGACCGATCTTTTGGTGGATGGAGTTTCGAAGCATGAGCTTCTTTCCTTCATGGATGGCCATGCCGGATACAATCAAATCTATATCGCTGAGGAGGACGTTCACAAAATGGCGTTTAGATGCCCAGCTACTATTGGGACGGCCATTAATCTCATTTTTCCAAGACCTGATCGGCCATACTGTCGAGGTATATATCGATGATGTCGTGGTTAAATCAGCATCTAGGGCTAGTCATGTGGATGATCTTCTATGCACATTCAAGCAGATGCGAGCGCACGGACTAAAGATGAATCCTAAGAAATGCGCGCTTGGCATTACAGCCGAGAATTTCCTTGGTTTTCTGGTCCACTAGAGAAGAATTGAGGTGGAGAGGAATAACTGTATCATGATAGAGCTTGATCCTTTCCTTATAGATGTTTGCATGCTCATAGGCTTCATTCTGGAGCTCATCCAAGTCACTCACTTGCATCTTCCCATCTAAAGCATCAACTGTAAAACATTCAAAAGAATTTGAAGGATAAGACATAGAATCAAACACTTTATATTCCACAGTTTCGTCTAGGACTGTCATGGCGAGCTTGCCATCCTTCACATCAATTATTGTATTGGTTGTAGCCATGAATGCGCGTCCCAGCGAAATAAGCAAGTATCGGTCATGCAAAGGTGCATTCTCCATATGTAAAATCACAAAATCAGTAGGAATTATTAATTTATCAACTTGGATTAATACGTCTTCTACAATGCTTATTGGATATTTAATTGAATGATATGCAAGTTGTAGAGACATTGTAGTCGGTTTTAAATCACCCAAACCTAACTAAAGAAAAATAGAATAAGGCATTAAATTAATACTAGCTCCTAAATCAAGCATGGCCTTTCCTACTTTTGTATCACCAACAGTAATATTAATAGTAAAATTCCTTAGATCCTTGTGCTTGGGTGGAAGTTTCCTTTGCAGCACTACGCTTACTGCTTCTGAAACCATCACCTTTTCATAAGGTTCATACTTACACTTGTAAGTATTTAACTCATTAAAGAACTTTGGAAACGCTAGCATGTTCCCAATCACATCAAGCAATGATATGTTCACATTAACCTTAGATAAAATGTCATAAATGTGAGCCCCTGAAAAATTCTAGATTATTATTATGCTCACAATATTAATAGCACGATCCTATTTGAGATAATTGCATGATCATAGAAAATTAGAAGACATCGATACGAGCCCGTGGTATTTTCAGAGAATTTTTCTGAACTCGGAGGTATTTTGGCGAATTTTTGAAGTTGGAAAATAAGAAAATCATAATAGTAACTGCCACATGGCAGCTTGTGATTGGCTGGTCCATCAATGATTGAGTTCATATATTTTTCTGAGACACAAACAGGTTTTACGATACTATTTCGTGAACTCGTTTAATCTAGACTGTTGATCTATTCTAGGATTAGATCAGGATCGTATGATCAAATCATAGAGTTCTGATTTGATCTGGGCCATTAGATATGTAGTTGGGAATGCATATGGACCATCCATCTATGAACTACTGTTAACTCGCAAGTGCACGGGCCATTGGATAGTATAGCATGTGTAAGTACGAGGTCGATTCCACGAGGATTGATGATAGATTGATTCAATTTGATTCCCTGCACAAAATAGAAATGAAAAGAAAATAAATACAACAAGAAAGAAAGAAAAGAAATTAACTCAAGCAAATTAGTTACCAAGTTCAATTTAGATTCACAGATTGATTCTAGCTAAAGTATGATTAAGCCATGGTGTCTGGTCCTAACCTTGTATTCCTAATTCCCTAATTAGATCCTTGTTGTCGAACCTAAATTAAGCATTAGAAATCCATTAAGCAAAGAAGAATGTTTTAAACAACCAAGCATGTATCTAATCCCTGTTGTCGAATGTCCATACATACTCTTCCTATTCATAGTTCAATTTGAATTAATGCATGGTGTCTACTCTTAATTCAAACCAAGATAGCTAACATACAAGTTTTAATGGTGATCAATCATTCAAACAAGCATATTAACTTATAAGCATAATGAATAAGAACAAGAACTATAATTGAAACTTGAAAACTTAAGAAAAGAATTTACATTACAATGAAAAATAAATTACAACTAGGGGAAACTTAAAGGAAAATTTAGCAAAAGGATTTTGTTACAACAATTGAGAACTAAAAAGAAAACTAAGAGAATTTGAGGGAGAGAAGGGAGAGGAGCTCTAGAGAGATGTTTGAGAGCTCCCCCCCTTGGGGTGTGTTTACAAGTTTGGAGAACCTCACTATATATAGGCTTAAGGGAAGTAAAATTCCGAATTGAGTATTGCTTCTACCTACAACACTCACTTCACCAACTTACAACACTCAATTCACCAACTTTACCTAACTTCCCCACTAAAAATAATTAGCTCATGCATATGTCATGCATGACAATGCATTGCAGTCTGCTTTTGGGCTCATTTTGGGCTTGTTCCTCCATTCTGAAAAATCTGGAAAAATCTGGATCTTGAAGTTCTTTGAAATATATTTCCAAGCATATGCAGCCCAGCTCAAGGAAAAATCGGAAAGACCTTCAAATGTCATTTTTGGCCCAGTAACGCAGATCCTGCCGATTTTGACCTTAAGCTGCCAAAACTTGTATAACTTCCTCTAGAGGACTCGGAATCATGAACCGTAAAATTCTTCAGAAACTAGACTTCCGCATCTTTCCAATGATGTATGATTCATTATCTGATTCTTCCTGAGCAAGTACAGTCCAATCCATGAAGTTGATTGATCTGCAGACACCGTTTTGAGCTAACTTATCTCCAAAATGCATTTAATGACTCATAAGCTTATTACACTTAAACAAACACAAAATAGATTAAAAGCACAAGTTTAACTCAAAAACATAATCAAATCATAAGTTAGAAGGGTACAAAATGATATGTAATTATGCACCGATCAACTACCATGCTCCTTCCCATATGTTATCGAAACTCAACTTTCAATATGGACCTTCGAATTAAATATTTAAATTAATCTGAATTGTTTGGGTATTCTATAAATACCTCTTTCCTCCCATTTTTTTCACACCAAAAACTCTCCAAAACCTTCCTCCCTCTCTTCCTCTCCTCCTCCACCATTAAAGTCACTATTATGATATTCTTCGAAGTTACTATTCAGTCACTATTCAATTGGTTACTATTCATCCAAACCCACTATTCATACCTGAAATCACTCGTCGTGTCTACTATTCATTGTTTCATGTCATCTTCGCTCATAGTATTTTACCGAGGTAATTTCTCTCCCTTACCTTGTCTTTTAGTCATTTCAAATGCCATATTTCCTTTCTGAAGTGTTATTCTGCCCAATTTAAAATTGTTAAATTCAATTAATTCTATTTTCTTAGATTGTGTTTCTAAGTTATTCCTAAAATTGGACCCTTGTGCCGTTACTTTGTCCATTTGAATTCTGATAAAAAACATTCTTATGGACCTATTTTCCATTTTCCTTGGACTATTATTACCGGACCTAATTATACCTATTTCCTCTCGTCCAGATGTATGAACAATATTAGACTATTTGGACATTTTGGACTGTATTACAATTACCTGAGACTTCAAGGACCTATGCAATTATTGGGCAATATGAGGGCAATATGAGCACCTAATGACAATTTGGACAAAATTAAAGGACCAAAGTGCAATTAAAATAAATATAAGGACCAAAGTGAAATAAACACAAGTATAAGGACTGAAGTCCAAATAAGGAAATTTTAGTAACATTTTTAAATGTTGGACTAGGACTCATTTTCCCAGCAAAGGTAGGTTGAGCTCAAAGGCGCAGAGGGCAAGTCAAGTTTTAGTGTATGTATGACATAGTAAATATTGTTGTATGGAAAATCTGCATTATTTTTGGATGTCATATGTGCATGGTTTTATGGATGCTTGGGTTTGGATTTTTACTAAGTTTTGAAGGGTATACGCATGTGGGCATTATCCTCGACTACTTGAGGGTGAAGGGGGCATAGTGACTTTCTTGGGTTTCGATGCCCTAAACCTCTGGAGGCGCTCTACACATACCGAATTTTCCAATGCCCTACACGTGAGGTCTAGTTGAAGTAGTGTAGCCGGTACATAGACACTCTCGCTACTGTACCAGGTAAGTTGATTATATTTTTATTTCTGGTAGAGGTAGTTGGCCTATAGGGATCAGTCTTCAGACAAGCATATTGTGGGTACCGAAAAACGTTTACAAAAGTTGTGTGAGCATGCTAACTGTTTTTGGATCCTATATTTATATGAAAATAGTTTGTGTTGTACATACTCTTTTCATTGTTTTTCTTAAACAATATTGTATTATTTTTCGTCATTCTATTTTCAAACTTGGACGGGAACCCTCCTGCTGGGCAGATGAACGCATATGATGATCACCCATACTTTTCCTTGCAGATCAAAATCCTTGAGCGTAACCTTATTATTGTTTCCGGACCTGTCAACAACTTGTTCCTGTTCCTTGTCCATCTTCGACATGTCGTGATTTCCTCTCCTTAAAGCCGACTGTGCTTGTTCATGTCCCTCCTCTGTCTATAAATAAAGGATGAATTGGCGTGGATTTTAATTTTTGGTTTGTAAAATAACTTTTGAGGTTTCTGGCACTGTTCACAACCTCTGAAGTTGGTTTCTCTCTAATAGTTTAATATTTTTATTTACTGCTGCTATTAAAAACTATGATCCAACCCGTTTTAATAAAATAAAGAACTTAACATATTTTGAGAATCTTGGGAGTATAACTCCAAGAATTTGGATGTTATATTTTCAAGATCCTCAAGGTATATGTCGTTGTCACGTGTCCTGATTTTAGTGCATGACTGAAAAATGATATCAGAGCAAAACTTTGTTTTCAAAAAATTCTGAACAATATTTTTACAAAATGTTTTATGAAAAAATTAAAGTTATTTTTCAAAAACACCCAACATTTTTCTCTAAGGGTGCGTTTACTAATCCGTAATCAAATTGAGAGGAATTAAATTGAGGAGAAATTGAAATGAGGTAGAATCATAATTAGATTCATGTTGAAGTTGTTTACTAAAACTATCTGGAATCGGAATAGAATTCAATAAAGCTGTTTACTAATTCAACAAAATCGGAATATAAACAAATATGATTACTAAAATGCCCTTGTCCCAAATCAAATATTTTATGTTTTTTTTAAAAATAAAATTTGATATAGTATATAATAGTAAGAAAAAATTAAATTTCTTTTTTATTTCATAGACACACTAAAATGATTTTTTTTAATAAATAAATTTAAGTATTTCTATTAAGTTTTTTATTTTTTTTATTTTATAAATGTAAGTATTTCTATTATTTAATCCTTAACACTTAAAGTGATTTTGTTTTTATTTCTAGGGTTAAGGATAATCTTGGAAATAATGAAAGTAAGTGAGGGCATAAAGGGAAAAAAAATTAGAATTCTGATTGCTCCCTAAACCCGGAATCCAGATACATCATCAATGTTGGGAATCCAAATCACCCAAATCTTGTAATTGAATTCCATTTTTTGTGTGGGCTCCACGCACTTTTGATTCCTCCCAATTTTAGTAAACACGGGTATGATCCGTAATCAGAATCGGATTCCTTATTCTCATTCAGATTACGAATTAGTAAACACGCCCTAAATTCTTTGGTGTTGAACTTGTTTGTCCTACAATTCTTTCTCATGTTGATAAGCCATTGTTTAAGAGTTTGTGCACAACCACACCAAGAATATAGATCCTGAACAACTGGCAACCATCGTCCAAGCAGTGCTACAAACTTTACCACAGAACATCGTGAGAGAGTCGACAACATGGCCTGCTTTTAAGTTCATTAGTAAGAATTACGATATGATCATCTCCTAAGAGCAAGCCTATTCTACAAAATCTAAGCTGTTTTCTTCCCAACACAAAAAAGATGCTCTTCCAACTAATCCATTGTCATCTCAGCCTCCTCCTTGCAAGCAACACTGTAAGATAGCCAAAAATTCTGGTATTTACTTAAATGATCCCAACAAATAACTTGTCAAAGGCACCAAAAAAACAAAAGGGATGTGAGTAGAAAACAGGCCGTATCCTAATCCTTTGGAAGTAACAGTTCCTTGATCATCTAAACTTTTATATGAAAAACACAGACTTTATTTATTTATATTGCAATATCGCTCAATCCTGAAACAAATTGAAATTGCAACTTGTGTCCCGGCCGAAAATACACATATTTCAATAACTCATTCGATGAATGTGGTGTCTTGCACAGCAATACATCCGATGATGCAGTTCAATAGAGAGACATGACATGCATCAGTTTTCCTGTCACATATATATATATATACAGAAATTCTCTTATGCGGATATCCGGACGTTATTATCGTGCAGACGCAGTGTATTCTGTACTACCCCCGCCTTGCTTTCCTGCCTATTTACACATGTATCCGTACGTTCCGCACGTTAATGCATCCGGATAAGAGAATGACTGTATATATATATATAAATCAATCATCATCGGACTTTCATGTAATTCTTCTATCCAGAAGCTACCTTGGTTAAAATATGAATACAACATCATAAAGCATCATATACTTATACACACAGAGGGCACAGGTGAGAAAAGTGTCAGTGATATTCTATGTACAGGTGTTATTATTAATGTCAGAAACATGTGAAACAAAGTACCCTGTTTATGGCACAACAAGTAACTGTGCGGTTAGTACAATGTTAATCAGGCATCTCTTACCTTAAGCCTGACTTCTGTGGGTGAAAGTGCTTTCTTTGGGCTTAAATGAACAGTGCTGAACTTGGGAACCAACACCTTAAAACACGGTAGAAAGAGTATGTACAGTGCGGCAAAAATTAAAGGAGCAGCAATGAGCCATCCCAACAACTGCAAAAATTGATACAAGTTAGACATGAAGGGTTCATAAACATAAATAGCAAGACTGAGAGAGAGTTATGATTACAAGATGTTAAGTTGGCAACCTACCGCATGCGCAATACTTAATAAGACCTCACGTGAAGCTTGGCCAGTTAAAACTTTCTTGAAAGCATCAGAAGTTAAAGGAAAATGAGCTCCACCGGAAATAAATTCACCAAAGCGCAAGAAAGGTACAATTAAACTTGACAGCAAACAAAAAAGCAATCAGAAATACAATCATATATGTAGTAGCATTAAATGTAAAATGAATGATACAAGAGAAACTGAAAGCTGTAAGAGAAGTTCTTTTAGGCGCTATAACATGTTGTTTCTATTCTCTATGGCCTATATCAACAGACTACAGAAGAAACAATGTACCAAGTACAAGATCAATGGGCGCATGTACTGGCAGAACATAAATGCATTCATACTACAAGACCTTTAGATAAACGCGAAAGTACCTCAGTTCTATAGGTGTAGCAAGGACATTAGTCAGCATCACAGTTGGAGCATGGCAATGCGACCGCAGCGATGCAATAGCCATCCCACACAGAATCACAGTTGTCCCTGTTAATGAAACATTAGCTAATATGAGGTCGTGTATTTATTAACATTTCGAGAATCCAACATAAACTCAACTACTGATAAATCTCCACAACTAACAAATCCATTATAACTACAAAGGGGGAATAATAACAACATCCTCCACATTATATCCAGCCTAAATTTTCCTAAATGAACCTTCCGCATGTTTAAATCCCAGATTGTAATTCCTTTCTGTTATTTGTGCTGCATGATAAAACTATGAAAATACTCTGAAGCAAGAGCCATAGATCGCTGAAGATACAACATACCACATATTGGGAATACTCCCAAGGTAATGCCAAGAGCTGCAGAGAACGCCAACAGCTTAGGTTCTGCACCCCTTCATATCATAATGAAATAAAATTTTAGTGTTTTGTAATAAGATTAACAAATAATGACAGAGAAGAAAATGAAAGAAGAAAAATACGCAATTTTGTTTTGAACGTTCTCAGCAAAGTAATAAGAAACTTCCTTATTGCATTTAATTTTTTCCAATCAAATCATTAACATAAGAATCAAAATGCACAATATCCATTGGAAGATTGGTAGGCAATAATTATTTCGAGAAATAAAAGAAATACTTGAGCAAAAAAAAGATAGCAAAAACTGAATCTGAAAGAGAGTACCTGCGGAGGATTTCGAGGAGAGGATCAACGACCTTCTTTTTGAACCAAATGGACAACCCGTTATTAGCCATCGGAGAAATTTCGACTGATTCTTATTGTACTCTTTCCGTGAAAGTAGAATGCTGGGAAAGGAAAGCCTTGGATATGGACTTGGAATGCAGAGAAATGGAAAAACAAGAAGAAATGAATTGCGATGTCTTGAGTCTGACTGTCCTCTTTTGGTTTCCACGTTTTGATTTATTTAATTAAAATTGAAATTTTGGATCTGAATTTCTGAAACCAGAGAGATTTTTTGTGGTTGGGATTTCGTTGTGTTGAGAATTCAGATAGACAGATGCTCCTCTCTCAGACACAAGACAGACCAAATAATAGAAAGAAAAAAGTAAAGTTTGTGTTGAGAGGAGATCTCGCAGGGGAAGTATAAAGTTTCTATCCGGTGTGGTGCATAGTGGAGAAGTTAGGATTTCATGTGTGTGGGGGCCTCTTACAAATTATAAAAAATCAAAAATTTGAATTCACAATACATATGAAAAATAGTATATATATCACATATGTCAAGAGTTATATTGCTTATTGGTTGCAATCATAATTGTACTTGACAAAGGGATAGATAAATACATTTTGAGCAAGAAAAATTGCAAGAGATAGACAAAGAGTAGCGATTTAGCAAATATCTTTAAAGTTTTTCCCCCCATTAAACCCAATAGAAAGAAAAAATCAAAATTTCACAAACTAAAAAAAATCTTAGGTCCCTTCATGCATTCATATCATACGTGGAAAAATGTTTTATGTAAAAATATTGACTAAGTATGAAAAATTGTTTTTCGGAATAATCATGTTTTCAAGATAATTTTTGGCGGCTTTTACTCCTTATACATTAAATAAGAAAACTTGATTTTATGAGATTTTAGTATGAAGTATATATTGACTTAATGAACCATCATTTTTAGCCTAAATCGTATTTTGCACTAAAACTAATTTTTCATATTTTGATTTGGTGGGAATTTGATTTTTTAATATTTTTATTTGAATCCAAATAGGGATACTTCCTTGTTTACATTGTAAAATTAAGTAAACGGAGTAATATAAAAATAAATGAAAGTAAAAGGACAAAGACATTTACTTAAATGTTGAAAATGGAAATAAGGTAATATGTACACCTGGAGTGCACCACCACCAGCTGAGGAAAGGGGCAATTTGAAGCACTTCCTTGTGCCTTAATAAGTCCGCCACAACACATATGGGTACATATCAAAACATAAAGTATTTGAAATAATATACATATAGAAATACATAACAGTATATTACTTTTAAAATATAAAAATAAACTTGAGTGGGGGCCCGGGACCACATTGGTCCCAGTGTGGCTCCGCCCCTGGTGGTACACGCTTAAGGTACTTACGCCTTTACCGCGTATGGCGTTGAGCAACGTCACGAAATGATGAGAATATTTTCCCTCAGCAGATGAAAAGTACCTCCTTGTCAGCCGCAAAGCAACGTGGAGGTAGGAAATTGGAATGCGCAATATAATTTAGCAATTTTGGTATCGGATGTAGGATTCTATAATTCATTATTTAACACACAGACATTGTCTAGCTTAGTTATATAATGTCATTTCAATTTATACTTGTACTAGTTTACTCATTTGTTTGATTTCATTTTTGGATTAACTTAAACCCCCCAACCTATAGGGGTGAATAGGGGTCATTACAAATTCATACCCAATTTTTGTTGACCCATTTGACCTGTACATGAACTTTGTGAATCCTTTCATAAAACACCCTCCGTCACTCAGTCCATCAGGAACCTCGTTAAGTGATGAGGTGGTGTTGTCGACGTGGATTTTTTTGATGACGTGGCACAAATTAATTGGTCAGCTTTGGACTTCAACTTGAGGAAAGCCACGTCGGATTCGACCGTCTACAAAACGTATCTGAGCCCCAAAATCGATCATGGAATCCCTAATTTCATCATCTCCATTTTTTTCCAATTGGTACGAAGATGGAGGCGCCGAAGTGTTGTTGTGGTAAGCGAGCTCAGGAGTTTACTTCCTGGATTGATGCGAACCCTAGGAGACTTTTCTTTGGGTGTGCGAAGCACGAGGTAAGAGATGTGAGTTTTATGTTGTTGAATTTCTCAATTTTTTGTGTGTTCTGGATCTAAGTTAGAAACTTATGTGGGTTTGATGTAATGTACAGAGAGGACAAGGGTGCAACTTCTTTCAGTGGATTGATCCCCGAATGTGTGAAAGGTTGAGAACCGTTATTCCTGGGTTGCTGAGAAAGGTGAAAAAGCATGAGGAGTTGCGAAGAAAAGTGGCGACAAGAGGGAGGGTTGTGCGGGTAGTGCTACTGGGTTCATGGGTCACTATTTTGGTGCTTTTGTTGTTGTTGTTTGGTGGGGGCTCAAGAAAGTATGTACCTAACAAAAAGTTAGGCTAGAACTAGAATTTTAGGTTGTCTTAGTCATTGTTTTGCAAAGGGTGTTTGTATGATAACATTGTAATCCATGTCTATAATGAAGTTGTAAACCTTAACATTTTGAAATGAGAGAAGTAGAGTTGAAAATGTAGGTGTGAAATAAAGTTGAAAATGTAAAAATGAAGTTGTAAACCTTTACATTTAGTAAACTGTTTTTAAAAAAAACAACTGTGAAAATGCAAGTGTCTCAACACATAAGTTTGCATCTCAAAAGGATAACCATTCCCATATCAAAATATACCAAATCACACTTGAAATCTCAAAATATACCAAACTCAAGTGTCAAAATACATAAGTTCCAATCTGAAAATTGATAACTTCCCATCTGTAAATACAACCAAACTCAAGTGTCAAAATACAGAAGTTTGCATCTCAAAAGGATAACCATTCCCATATCAAAATATACCAAATCACACTTGAAATCTCAAAATATACCAAACTCAAGTGTCAAAATACATAAGTTCCAATCTAAAAATTCATAACTTCCCATCTGTAAATACAACCAAACTCAAGTGTCAAAATACAGAAGTTTGCATCTCAAAAGGATAACCATTCCCATATCAAAATATACCAAATCACACTTGAAATCTCAAAATATACCAACTCAAATGTCAAAATACATAAGTTCCAATATGAAAATTGATAAGTTCCCATGTCAAAATACATAAGTACATAAGTTCCCATGTCAAAATATAAGTTCCCAAACTCAAGTGCCAAAATACATAAGTTTCCATGTCAAAATACATAAGTAGCAAAATATACATAATTCTTCCCATCTCAAAATATACCAATTCATAGTTGAACATAACTCTTCCCATCTCAAAATGAAAGTATGGCACAGTTCAACAAAAGCAAAACAAAAAGTCAAAGGTCTGGCTTCGTTTCACTTGTCCTTGCACAATTGTTTCCTTTTTCTTTCCCTAGTTAGGGATTGACTTGGTCCTTCTCAAAGGGTACTTGGTACTTGGCTGGTCTACAAAACAAAAAGGTGCAGTTAATGCTAGTTCATACTTATAACCACCACATGTGCAGTTAAATGAATACCACATTCATTGTTACTAACCTGGGTGGGTGCCTCCGTTGAATTCTTTGATTTGGAGCTTCTTTTTCTTGTCCTCACTGCAATTGGGTCATTTGAGGGGTTTGATTCCTGTATACATGAAACAAATGTATAAGAACAGTTACCATGCTTACCATACAACTGTATACATGAAAGACCATACTAGGGTTTACATGCTTACATTTGGAACTTCTCCAACTTGTCTTTTTGTCTTCCCCTTGGTGGCAGATGCTTCTCCACTTTTCTTGTTTTGCTTTGGAGGTAGATGCATGTGATGAGTCCTAGTGTTGTGACCTTCTTCTCCACATTGGCTACACCTCATAGCCATGCCCTATCTTCCAAGCCATTTCTTTCCCCCTTTGTCAATTTTCTCCTCAAACTCTTTTCTCCTTAGTTGCTTTGGTCTTCTTGGCTGTCTACTGTATGAAGATGGCTTAATAGCTTTATGCTCAGACCTGGCCCATAGATTTGGACCATTAATTGGTATGTGGTTGTCATAGGCTCTGAGGTAGGCAGTTCTGCTATAGCAAGAGTTCACATAATCCTCAACTGGTTTACCCCCTTTGTAATGTACTGCAGCAATACCATGAACACATGGTATACCACTCAAGTCCCACTCTCTGCAAGAACAGGTGTGTCTGTCTAAGTCCACCACAT
Source organism: Prunus padus (assembly GCA_024362665.1). Lineage (NCBI taxonomy): Eukaryota > Viridiplantae > Streptophyta > Magnoliopsida > Rosales > Rosaceae > Prunus > Prunus padus. The sequence continues at coordinate 341,279 of JANFAM010000006.1, forward strand.
ATTGATCACCTTTGCCACCATCCACTTGATATTTACAACCTCCTGACCGCATGACAGTGCATTACCCAGATATAACCTTTTTGGCTTGTAGTTGGTTAAAAATGTTAGGGCATATTTGATAAGGCCAACTCATCATCTTGCACCTTCTAGATGCTATTCTACGCATCAATAGGCATCTTATCATCTCCACCAAAGTTATGATTGGCTTATCTCTTGCAGGCTTAATTGTGTTGTTGAATGACTCTAGATATATCTCAATCTCCTTAAATTCTGAAACTAATGCACACATATCTACTACATCTTCATCATACTGCAGCAAGGTGAGGGAGTTTGAATGCCCATGTAACTTATAATGATATAGTATAATCCCTTCCAGATAATCCAATTCCTCAACCATATAACCTATTTCAACCATAGACAATCCGTCCTTATCAACATAATCAAAATAGGCAATATCACCTCCAACATAGAAATTGTCACTAAATCTGCCCCTGTGATACATGGTCACTGTAAACATATCAGGATCACCTGAAAATACCAAAATTCACATGCAATTACACAACATATATACAATAGTATTCATTTGGGACCTCAGAAGTCACTGCATTGACTAACACAGTGGTAAAAACCCTCATTTCAGTATCACATGGAACCCAAACCGTAAAAGGGAAAAACATTAACTAATGGGAACAATATATAGATTGCAACAGAGTTATACGCGCCTATCGTGAGGAGTTAATTGTGGGGTGGACAACGACATCCCATCGTGAGGAGAAGAACTGTCGACGTGGGTTTGAGGAGGGTGGTGTGGTGTTAATTGTGGGGTGGGCAACAACATCCCATCGTGAGGAGAAGAACTTGCATGTCACGGGGATAGCATTGTTTTGCTATCCTATCCAATGACATTCCATCATATGAAATCCTTATCACTCATAGCAGAACATAATTAGTTGGGTATAACAAAACAGTATTATTCCCGTGATATACAAGTTTTTCTCTATGGTGAGACGTTGTTGAGGGTGTGGTGTCGGCAGAGCATTGTGGGTGTTCACTTCAACTAATGCAATAGTCAATTAAAGGATCATAACTCAAAGTCAAAAGTAACAAAATCCTAGTTTCAGTCAAAATAGGCACACACAATTTAAATCAATGCCTTATCCTTATCGGCCATACTAATCTTTTACCAAAACGATCGTAAAGTACTCATTCTATCATATGCTTCTTTTTCAGCATCAAATCTATCTCATGACCTTTGAGAGCATGAACCAACTACTTAACAATTGATGTGTACAGTGATATCTTCAGATTTCTTTCTGATATAAAACTTATAAAAATATCAGGAGAATTTAGAGGAATATGCCGAGTATAGGATTGTTCTGCTCAAGCTTGCATTTCATTCTCATTATGTCGCCTATTTATAGGCAAATGATGTACAAATGGAGTTCACTGTTTACCACACTACCAAATATAATGTATTAATAAGTGGTAGGTTATTAATACATTAATGTATGCACTACTATAGTGGTAATAGTTGTTTATCAAAAGTTGGATGGTGGGCATTCATTATCCGACTTATTCATAATATGCACTACTATAGTGGTAATAGTTGTTTATCAAAAGTTAGATGGTGGGCGTCCATTATCCAACTTATTCATAATACTCCCCCTTGGATGTCCACCATGCATGAAATATTCCTCGTTAAAAACCTTGCCAATAAAACCCAGTGGGATAAAATCTAAACATAGGGAAAAAGAGTACATATTCATATGCAACATATTATTTTTTGTTATGTACCATATAACACTGACAAGCGTGTGACACTGCCTCATTAAAACATTTCCAGGAAAAACCCAGTGGGATAAAAACCTGGACGAAGGAAAAAGAGTACAATGTGGGAATCCTTATTAATGACACGCTCCCCCTTATGCTGGCAGAATATCTGTGAGTTTATACATCCCAATATCGTGAACCAATTTTCTGAACCTTGTAGTTGGTAATGCTTTGGTGAATAAATCTGCAAAGCTTTCACTTGATTGTATTTGCTGGATATGTATGTCACCGTTTTGTTGAAGTTGATGTGTGTGGAAGAACTTTGGTGAGATGTGCTTGATTCTGTCACCCTTGATGTAACCATTTCTGATTTGTGTGATACAAGCTGCATTGTCTTCGTATAATATTGTTGGAGTATTTTTATCTGAAGACAGTCCACACATTTCCCGTATATGTTGAATCATAGATCTCAGCCATATGCATGCACGACTTGCTTCATGTAGTGCTAAGATTTCAGAATGATTTGAAGAAGTGGCTATTAAGGTTTGTTTTATGGATCTTCATGATATGGCAGTGCCACCACAAGTGAACACATAACCAGTCTGAAATCTACCATTATGTGGATCAGATAGATAACCAGCATCTGCATAACCAACTATGTGTGGTTTTGATCCTTCTAAGTAAAATAAACCCATATCAGTTGTTCCACGAAGGTATCTCAGTATATGTTTAATACTATTCTAGTGCCTTTTTGTTGGTGCAGAGCTATGCCTTGCTAAATTGACTGAGAAAGTGATATCAGGCCATGAACAATTTGCAAGATACATTAAGGCTCCAATTGCACTAAGGTATGGTACTTCAGGACCAAGTAGCTCTTCATTATCTTATCTTGGACGAAAAACATCTTCTTTACATCAAGTGATCGAACAACCATAGGGTTACTTAATGGATGAGCTTTGTCCATGTAAAATTGTTTCAACAATTTTTCTATATATGTTGATTAATGGATAAATATTCCATTTGTCAAATGCTCTATCATTTCAAATTCTTTTGTTAAATATGCAGCAATTTTATAAGCTCTTCAGGGTTCCCTACAAGATTTAAGTCATCTACATAAACTGCGATAATGACGAATCTATTTTCCGATCTTTTAATAAAAACGCACGGACAAATGGGATTATTTATATATCCTTCTTGTACGAGGTATTTACTAAGGTGACTGTACCACATCCTTCCTGATTGCTTTAGTCCATACAGAGACCTTTGTAATTTGATTGAATACAAGCCACACTGTTTTGGATCATTTATTGCAGTGCTTTTGAAACCTTTAGGGATTGTCATATAATTATTAGTATCAAGTGATCCATATAGATATGCTGTAACGACATCCATAAGTCGCATATCAAGTCTTTCTGTGGCAGCTAGGCTAATCAGGAAGCGCAATGTAATTGCGTCTATCATGGGAAATATGTCTCATCATCATCAATTCCGGGTCTCTACGAGAAACCTTGTGCTACGAGACGTACTTTGTATCTTATTATTTCATTTTTCTCATTTCGTTTTCGTACAAACACCCACCTGTATTCAACAGGTTTTACGCCTTCAGGCGTTTGGACTACTGGTCCAAATACTTTACGGTTTTCCATTGAATTTAATTTTGCTTGTATAGCATCTTTCCATTTTGGCCAATCATTTCTATGTTGACATTCTTTGACCGTTTTTGGTTCAGGATCTTCATCGTCTTTTATAATATTTATTGGAACATTGTATGCAAATATATTATTAATAATCACTTTTTCTCTATTCCAGCTTTTTCTTGTACTCATGTAATTTAAACTAATCTCATCAGACATATCTTCGAGTGCATATGCCACTACGAGGGCTGTGTCTTTGACAACCTTGAACTGATCAGTTACTGTCTCTTCAGGAGTACTCATTTGTTCTATGACTTTATATTCTTCAGGAATATGCACTAGTGTCCTTTTCTTTCGGGGATTTTTATCTTTAGCACCCACAGGACGCCCACGCTTATGGCGTGCCTTTGATGTATTATCATGTTTTCCTTCAGGGATATCAATCCTCGCAAGAGTATTTATGGCCGGTATATAAGACTTTATTACTTTCTTTGTATCAGTAAATGCGTCCGGTAATTGATTTGCAATGTTCTGCAAATGAATGATTCTTTGAACTTCATGTCCACTTTGATTTGTATGTGGATCAAGATGAGATAGTGATGGTACATTCCATGTAATTTCTCGCCGTTCTTCTAGAATCGGTACTTTTTCTCCCCCTAACGGCGGGAAAACTGTCTCATTAAAGTGGCAATCCGCAAATCTTGCCAAAAACATATCGTCCGTTAAAGGTTCAAGATATCTAAGGATGGATGGAGAATCAAATCCAATGTAAATTCCAAGATGGCGTTGGTGAACCATTTTAGTTCATTGTGGTGGAGAAATTGGAACATAAACAGCACAACCAAAAATCCTTAAATGAGAAATATTAGGTTGTTGTCCAAAAACAAGTTGTAATAGAGAATATTGATGAATAGAAGTTGGACGTATGCGAACTAAAGATGCAGCATGTAATATAGCATGTCCCCAAGCTGAGGTGGGTAATTGTGATCTTAAAAGCATGGGTCTAGCAATCATTTGAAGGCGTTTGATAAAATTTTATGCTAAACTATTCTGAGTATTAGTGTGTGCAACAAGGTGTTCAACATTAATACCAATTGACATGCAATACTCATCAAAAGCTTGAGATGTAAATTCACCAGCATTATCAAGACGAATAGTTTTAATGGGATAATCAGGAAAATGTACCCTTAATTTGATTATTTGAGCAAGAAGTTTTGCAAAAGCAGTAAACCCAGTAGAAAGGAAGCATACATGTGACCATTTAGATGATGCATCTATTAATACCATAAAATAACAAAAAGGTCCACACGGTGGGTGAATAGGTCCACATATATCTCCTTGGATTCGACGTAAAAACATGGGAGATTCACCAACAACTTTTACCGGTGATGGTCTAATAACCAACTTTCCTTATGAGCAAGCCTCACATGGGCAATCACTAAATGGAAGAATCTTTTGGTCCTTCAATGGGTGACCATTTGAATTCTCAACTATCTGACGCATCATTGTTGTCCCTAGATGGCCAAGTCTATCATGCCAGATCATAAAAATTTGGATTGTTAAACTTCTGGTTTATTATAGAATTTGATTGTATTGCACTTATGGTGGTATAATATAATCCTGATGATAAAGCTGGAAGTTTTTCTATCACATGCTTCTGGCATGAGTTAATAGAAGTGATATGAAGATATTCTTTGTTCCCCTTATTCATAGTTTCAACATGAAACCCATTAAGACGAAAATCTTTAAAACTTAGCAGATTTCTTCTTGATCTGACAGAATACAAAGCATTTTTTATATAAATATTTGTTCCCCCAGGTAATATTATTGTTGCTCTCCCGGAGCCCTCAAATAACTTGGCAGTACCTGAAATGGTATTTACATTGGCTTTAGCTATTTTCAAGTGCGAGAAATATTTCTTATCTCAAAGAATCGTACGCGTCGTTGCACTGTCTACTAGACATACATCTCCATAACATCTCTTGGAATTGCTTAAGGCATTGAAATTTTTCATATTTCTATATGAGACAATAGGAATAATTAGATCATATATTCATCTTATTGAATTAAAATATTACACTCAAAAAGTAGAAATTGAAACACTCAGTACACAACAAGCCTTCTTATTTTAAAGCATTACACACAAGAAGTAGAAATTCAAACACACAACATAAAGTACAATACAAAGATCAATATTGAATTAATCAACATTCATGTCATCATTGCCATCATTGTTGGTGTCGTCATCATCATTGGCATGTTTTTCATTGATCATGAGATTAGTGTTTTCACTTGTTTCTGTAAAAAAATCAGAAACCTCAAGATGGGCGATATCTACTGCCTCATTGACATCATCAAAAAGGTTATCAAAGTCAGTGTATTTTGTTTCTTTCTCTTTTCCTTTTCCCTTAATTGATTCTTGATATAGATTAACAAGATGTCTTGGCGTACAACATGTACGTGACCAGTGCCCTTTCATGCCACACCTGTAGCAAGCATCATCATTTTTCTTTTGGGAATTATTATACACAACTTTTCCTTTTCCTTTTCCATCATCATTATTATTCCACTGCTGGTGGTATGATGTGTTTTTCTGATTTGAATAACTTCCTCGACTTCGAAATTGTCAAAATTACGACCACGACCTCGGCCGTGCCCACTACCGCGCCAATATATGCTTGCATTTGCTTCAGGCAATGGTGTATGCATATTCTCACTTGCATTCGCTTCATGGAGTGGTTTTGAGCCAGTTGAATGAGACTGGTGATTTTTCATCAAAAGTTCATAATTTTGTTATGCAACAATGAGACATGAAATCAGTTGGGAATATTTCTTAAAACCCATTTCTCTGTATTGCTGCTGCAGGAGCATGTTGGATGCATGAAAAGTTGTGAACGTTTTCTCTACCATATCTTAATCTGTAACTGTCTCCACACAAGGTTAATTGAGATACAATTTTAAACATTGCAGAATTATACTCATTTACAGATTTGAAATCCTGCAAGCACAGGTGTATCCAGTCATATCGAGCCTTTGGAAGTATTATGCTTTTCTGGTGGTCATATCTTTCTTCTAAATTTCTCCAGAGCGTTGCTGGATCTTTCATCCCAAGATATTCAATTTTTAAACCTTCATGAAGATGACGACGAAGGAAAATCATTGCCTTCGCGCGATCTTGCTGGGATGCTTCATTTCCTTCATTGATTGTATCTCCCAGGTTATTCGCATGCAGATCAATTTCCGTATCGAGAACCCATGTTAGATAATTCTTGCCAGAAATATCTAACGCATTGAAATCAATCTTGGCAAGATTTGACATTGTTGTATATCTATAAAGACAGAAATAAAGAATTAATAAAAATAACAATATGCATTAATAATATAAATATTCAAGAGTATGTATTTGAAGCTACATGTTCAAGTTTAATAAATTTTAAGACTTAGATTATCACATCACTCAGAACTTCTGGTTCTAGGATTATTTTGATTTTAAACTTCAGGTTTTCATTCAGTTAGAATAAAATTCATTTCTTATAAAGTATTCATGATATTACAGTTATCTTTTCAGTTTAGAACTTCATGTTCCAAATATATTGATTTATGAACTTTGGGTTCATGTATGATAAGGAAAATTCATCATATAAAAATGACAAGTTTAAATATTAATAATGAATAAACTTTAGCCGTTGGTTTTGCATAAGTTTAAAGATAGTGAGTATATAATATAAATATCATGTACAAAGTTTAGATAAAAAATAAACATCTTCCACAAAGGTTAGGTCTCATAGAAGATTCATGCTTTCATATAACTTCTACATGTATCATTTAATATGTATATAGGTACATATAAATGAAACTTGGTTAATAAAAATAGTAATTTAAATAACGGAATATAAATGTAGAGAAGAGAATTATACCAAGCTCAAACTCATATCCTTGGGTGGTTAGAGGCTCGTGCTGATAACGCAATATAAAACTTAAAGAAATATCAGGAGAATTTAGAGGAAGATACCGAACATAGTATTGTTCTGCTCAAGCTAACATTTCATTCTCATTATGTCGCCTATTTATAGGCAAATGATGTACAAATGGAGTTCACTGGTTACCACACTACTAAATATAATATATTAATAAGTGGTAGGTTATTAATACATTAATATATGCACTACTATAGTAGTAATAATTGTTTATCAAAAGTTGGATGGTGGGCATTCATTATCCGACTTATTCATAATATGCACATCTAAGGGGGAGTATTATGAATAAGTCGGATAATGGATGCCCACCATCCAACTTTTGATAAACAACTATTACCACTATAGTAGTGCATACATTAATGTATTAATAACCTACCACTTATTAATATATTATATTTGGTAGTGTGGTAAACAGTGAACTCCATTTGTACATCATTTGCCTATAAATAAGCGACATAATGAGAATGAAATGCAAATTTGAGCAGAACAATCCTATGCTCGGTATCTTCCTCTAAATTCTCCTAATATTTCTTTAAGTTTTATATCACTTTTCTTATTTTTTGTTAGTGACCTGATATCTTCAGATTTTTAAAAATGTGGAATACCGATTTCCAGAAAAGTACAAGTCTACTTGGAAATAAATGGATATCATTCTGATAATGAGAAACCGTGCTCCAAACACTGTGTTCTGATATCTTGCATTAGACCTTGAAGCATAGTGGGGTTGCTTGTAACAATGGCATCTACACGCTCATACAACATTTCTTGCATGGAATCCATATCATCAACAGTCCACGCATATACTTTCTTCTTTCTCCTGTTAAAACCCAGACATAATAAAGCATGAAATCTCATAACATGCATATACTCTAGGTACCACAATGCTTATTCCTCAAGTCAAAGTCATACCCATGTAGAATTCTCACAAGTGTCTCATCAATCAATGGGTGGTATACACCAACGACGCCAGCACCTTTCATCCTCAGTAAGTTGGTTCTGGCCCTGGTAGACGGATCAGTCATAACAATGTACCCGACCTGCATCATCATAAGGCAAACACTAACTCAAATGTTGTTCACTGACAGTTTATATCATAGTGCGAGACCGCAAACAATTTCATTGATTCAGCCCTGCAAGTGCAGGGTCATGCAACAACAAACTGAAACAAAAGATCCTGCAAACTCACTAAAGTATTTGTACTGGACCAAGCGGTTTTGGGCCGACGATAGTGCTGTACACCAGGTTTGTCTTTGAATATCTAAAAACAGGAGGCAAGTTGTTCTGTCACTCATACAGAAAAGGTGCAGCTTGTTTGAATTTTTGTCTTTTATACCAAGAATTTCATATACAATAACAAAAACAGGTCGATGAGAAAGAAAGGGGTTAAAAATGATAAACTACAAGCTAACTAATACAGTGATTAAATCAATTTACATAAGAAAAAGGTCATCATACTTCTTAAAAAATAAAAATTGAACTGACCTGGTTAGTAAAAAAAGGGGGGGCTTATGCAAATGTTTCATGGTAATGATAGGTCCAGAAGTTTAGAGACCCAATAGTCTGTCATTAAATTCAATCTGCTATATGAGACAAAGGTCATTGTATTCCTTAAAAAACAAAATAGAACTGACTGGTTAGTAAGAAAAGGGCTTATGCAGATGGTTCCTGAGAAATTGATAGGTCCAGAAGTTTAGAGACCCAATCAAACATAATGACCCAGAAGGGAGAAGAAAACTTCAGAAAAATGAAAAATAATATTAATAATCACTTCCTCTCGTCAGCTTCATCTTCTCAAAATCTTGCCACAAGTGTTTACATTTGTCAACAGAAGTCGTTACTAGTGGAGGGTAATGACGAGCAATCTCAAACTCTTGCTTTTATTATTATTATTGCTATTATTTTACTATTTTGATCTGAAGAGGGTCTTCACAATTGCTAGATATGTAAATATATCTGGTTCACAAAGTAAACATGATATGTACTTTTTGCGGTGAACCACACGTAGTGATATTTCCTATCATGGGTACTTCAGTTTGGATTATTCAACCAAAGAAAGAACCTATACATACACACACACACACACACACAAACATATTTACTTTGTTTGTTGAAGGTGCTCCAATCAGGGGTATGTCTACGACTCTACACTCACAAGGCCACATGGACCAAATGGCGAACCTTAAGTGTATAGCTCACAAGTTTGGAAGTAATGCACAAAAAGAAAAAGAAAAGAGAAATAAACCTTCAGGCGCTTTAAAAAGAAAAAGAAAAGAACAAAGAATTCTATATCTTTTAAGGAAAATAAACATTTTTAACAGAAAACTAATTTTACATGTAGACTCCTGCTACTCAAGAGATACGATGCTTGCAGGTAAAAGGAACCTACAGCTTGATCAAAATTATGCATATACGGAAACCACCCTCTTGAGATAAAAGTCCCTCAACTAATCAAATGCAGCAATGAACACAAACCACATCATACCTTAAATTCAAACATGTCCCTGAGAAATCATGCAAGAGACCAGAAAAAAGGAAATTGTATGTTGCTAGTTACCGTGACATCTGATGATAGTTTGATTACATCCCTTGCTAAATTGTCGCTTTTAGCCCATACTAGGCAATTCTTACACTGCATCCTCTTAACCTGGAAAAAGTTTCATTGAGAAGCTTGAGGCAACTTGGAAAGCCATGTCAATTGTAATTACATGTGTGTGAATAACAATAACAATAAGGTAGCAATAATAAATAATAAAGATAAAATTTCTATGACTTCCGTGAACATGTAGATGTTGACTATGTTTTGGACCTTATTAAGAGTAAATCGTGATTTTAATGATTTAAAGATATAGAATAAACAAGGGTGGGAAAAAGAAGCAAAAAAGAAAACTTACAACAGAAAGAACATCGCTTGCAAGCCCTTTTTCATATGATGGAGGCCCGACCTTTATATCTAGAATCACCTGCCGGACTGAACTTGAAATTACCTGCAACAATATTCAGAATCATAGTCAAACAGCAATTGGGGACAGAGGCAGCTGCTAGGGCACACCAAAAGGATCATTTGCAAAGATTCAAAACTATCATTGAGAGAGCATAAAAGGAGTTCATGAAAGATGCCTCCAAAGCCTCTTCAATTGTAGGAACATTTTCATCTGGGAACTTCCTTGCAGATTGATGCACAGAACCAAGATCTTTTATCTACAACCACAAACTAAATATATATTCTCAATCAACATTATCACAAATACCTTACAATATAATTTAAAAATACAGACAATATAATGTTCTAAAGAAAGCCAGGATAGAAAGATTGTATATCATAGTTTACAAGAAAGCCAGATAACAAAGAAAATTCACCTCTTTCATACTTAAGCACCCAACCTTAGAAGCATTGTTTCCAGTTAACCGCTGCAAATCCCTGCCTGTGTAATTTGAGAATCAAATCTACAAATACAATTCTAACGAATGATACTCCAACATAACCTAAAATAATATGATCAAACTTTTAGTTGACATAGTATTTTGATGTCATGTCAGAGATCCAATAATACCTAAATCCTCAGAATTCGAGTTGGCTATGAACATTCAAACACAAGCTTTATTTCTTTGGTTTGCTTAGTTACAACTACACTTTAAACATCTGGACGATCAATGACGAGCATTTGATTACTAAGGTGCAAAAACTGTGTGCATTTTAACCTTGAAACTTCATGACTAAGGTGCATAAACTTCTCAATTTCATTTTTTCTTATGTTTATGAAATCACATGGATTAATAATCTGTGTGGTTTGGACTCTAGGACGGTCATCTAGTGTGTTATTACATAATAAAATGATAACAGAAAGTTCATCGTAGATTTCTTGTTGTTCATAAAAGAAAAGTTATTTGAAAGTAATTGTTAATAATAAGGTAGGCGAATAGTGTAAGATGACAATCACTAGATAAGGGGTAAAATTATGAACATTATGTGAACCAATGTACCTGTCATGGAGCGCAAGCAGAACTCCATCCAAAGAACGAGAAATGTCAATCTCAATGCAGTCCACTTGGGAATGAAGAACAAAATGATATGCAGCCATCTGTTTAGTTGTGAACAAATACTAACATCATGTGAGAGAAAGAGAGCGAGAAGGGGCAGGGAACTCAACAGTCAGAACTTTAAGAGAATAAATTTCTCGCAGTACAAAAAGTTTGATCTATTTTACTCAAAGTTCAATTTTATAAAGAACAATGGAAAATTTGGTTGCTGCTTATTCATGGGCCTCACCTATTCAACGGTTCTAGGAGGTAAACATGTAATCATTCATTGATCCTTTACAGGTTAACTTGGGAAGGGTGAACCCAAACTATGCCCCAAGTCAGGCCAAAACTTTTAGTCACTAAATTTTTGTTGGACAATACTGAATACTAAATTACCCAACCAACTAAATTAATTAATTAAGATTGCGAGCCTACCGTGTTAGGGAAGGCCTTACTTGAGTCACCCCCATGCGCACACACAAGAGGAGGCTCATTTAGCCAGCCACACTTTCTTAACTGCGTCTGTAGAAAAATTGAAACTTACAAAGTAAATATTTGAGTCTACAATGAAAAATATTATAAGTTCTACACATTATCTAAGTAAAATGCCGCATTTTTCTCAATGAATATAAGAGAATTTTTGTTTCCATTTATGAGCATGCACCATTACTACATTACACAACTTGATATGCCCAGCCATAAAAGAATGCATCAATCAGTTTGTTGCCGTCACAATTTAGTTAACTAGAATCGAACACCCAAAAATTAATCCAAGAAATGCAAAAAAAGAGAAGATTTATTAAAACAAAAGACAAATATAAATGTAAGAACTCCTCGTCTTTTCTAAGACGTTGAGGAACCCAAATGAAACATACTGCCACTTTGCCCAGATCAATTAAGCCAAAGCCATTATTTCAACAAATTGCGACCGCCCACATAAATTGTTTTCTGTCATTCAGCCCCTATCAAATCCACATAAATTGTTTTTATGCGCTTGAGCATAAAAACAAACATCTATGAATGAAAATGTCAAAATTAGCTTATGAGTCTTTTCATATTAGTACAAAGAAAACGTATAGAGTGTAAAAGAAAAAGAGCTTACCTGGTGAAAGCGTTTGAGCTTGAAGAAGAAGAAAATGGGTGGGACAAAAGCAATGAAGGCGAGACTTTTGAGAATCGCACGAAATACTCTCTTTGACGAAAATCTGAAGAGAAAGGCTCCGAACCCAAACCGCTGCTTCCTCTGCTGGAGGGATAGTCGCCTTCCCAATCTCGTTGAGATCGCCATTTGGATCATACAGAATGACCACTCGAGTGAAAGAGCGAGAGAAGAAGTCGCATATATTTTATTTTAATGACCGATATGGCCTTACTTTTTAACCATTTGTATCATGTGTTGAAATTATTTTCTACAAAATTAACTAAATTGAAAATAAAGATTTGTTTTAGGAAGGGCAAAAAATACGAGTTAAGTCATTTGATTAAGACAATAAATTTGATTTGGGAGAGGCAAGTTAGGCCAGTTAGGCCAATTGGTTAAAACAGTAAATCCGCTTCTCCCTCACATTGTCGCATATATATTTCTATACAGCTGGCCAATTGGTTATTAGAATATCACATATATATTTTTGACCAAAACAAAAAAAAGACTAACGCATACATTAAAAGCAAAAACTTAGATATATAGGTTCGAGAAAGGGGAAGTCTGAAACAAAAGTAATTTTTCTTGGCTTTAAATTTTCTGTCTTTCGGCCCAATAAAAATCAGCCCACATCAACTCAAGGACTAGCACTATTTGTTTTGGGCTGGGTTAGTAAGGGGTTATATCACGCCATCAGAGCCTCCATCTTCTGCTTCTTAACTTTCCCTCCAAAAATCCCCAATCGTCACATACTCTCGCTCGCTCGCTCTCTCTCTGTAAGAAAGTAAAGAAGAAGAAAATGGAGGAATACTTACAGTACATGAAGACATTGCGTTCTCAGATGAACGGTGCGTTTCGATCTCTGTTAAGATTACCTTACACAAATATGATTCAATTGCTTTTTTTTATAGATGTGGAGGATCAAGCTGCGAAGGTCTCAGTGGAAGAGCAAATGCAACTGACCACCATTCAGACCTTGGAGAGCGATCTCAATTCTGGTTTTTCTTCTTCTTCCTGTTCGCATTTATAATTTCTGCTTATTTTTACTCAATTTTTCTGAATGAAAAACTTAATTCGGATTATTTCACTTGTATTTGCGTTTTTTTTAATTATTCTTAAAATTTATGAATAATCTGTGAAGAATAATTCAGCAAAACTTTATTTGTTAATATCTCTTCTAGTTTCTATTTGTTTTAAACTTCCACCCTCAACTTCTTTCACATATATCTATACAGATTTTTTTTTAATTCGGAATTTGCAATTCGTGAGTGTTTTTGTTTAGTTGATCATCGATGAATTTTTAAGAATCTATTTTACAAGGCATTTTCTGTTTTTATTTTTATTTTTTATTTCGTGTCTGTGCTCTGACCACTTGCCATGTATATAAATCTGTTAATTCTTTTTAGAAATAAATTAGTAAAAATTAAGATTCCTTTTCCCTTTAAATTTGGTTAATATCCGTATTTTTCTTTGCCCTACCAAATTAATTTCTAAAAGTCTAAAATAGATTTATTTGTTAAGTAGCATAATGTTCTAAATTGCTTGTATTTCGGAAAGGGAAAAACTACACATACTTCAGTAGAGAATACTGCGGTGCATATATAATAGTTTGGTTTCACATCAGAAGATCAATTCAAGTTGGAAGATATTTCCTGCTTCTAGTACCAATATGAGGGCCACTATTCAACTTTATCTTCTAGCATGACTTGTTATATCATCTAACCTTTTTATTTGTGTATTATTATTTCTCAAATGCTGGAACATGGACTTTGCATCCCAGCTTCCTACTACAGTAGCCTCATCTAATATGTGAACAAAATGCCTGTAATTTTTAAAGAACATCCTTGATACTGTTGAATCGGGTCTATCTTGATTCCATGCTAAAACTGGCTACACTTGATTCTTGGTCACTTGAGTAGTGAGAAGTTGTTGCTTGGACAGTGAGATTTAAGCATGAGATGCATTCAATTGAATTGGATCTATGTTCAAATTTTTGAGTATCGTAATTATGCAAGGGTTTCTGTTTTTTATAAGTCCTGTATCGCACAGGATTTTGGAATCAATTATGGACCATATGTGGTTCCATAATAGGCTGTATCTAAGCTGTATTCCTTTCTGGGTTTTTAATTCAATTTTATTTTTCCTTACAGTAGTCCGGATGTTACAGTCATTTAAGTTTTCTTTTTATTTCAGTTGGTTGTGTATTTTGTAATCCAGCATTCGTCATTTATTGCATTTCGAATAATTTAAATGTATTGAGTTTGAGAAGTGAAATCTGAATATAATTTGACATTTATTTTCCAGTTAGTTGTTTTAACACTTTTGAACTGTTTACTCATTATTGTTGCAGCAATATCTGAAACCAAACGATTCATGGAAGACATTGAGCACATGAAGAACGTGAAGGGTCAAATATGCTCACTGATTTTGGAAAAACAGAGAAAGACAGCTTCTTTGGAGTCTGATTCATCCACCCTTATCCAGGTAGCCTCTTTGTGTGCGTGTGGCTTGCCATATTCATATTGAAAGTTAATGTAATAATCAATCAAATTGAAATTTGTAATGCTCAAGAAATATTTTGATACCTATGTAGACTTTGGAGCTTATCGAACAAGAGAGGGCCAACTTATCTTTCAAGCGTATAGAAAAAAGGTAATTTGACATGCAAGTTAAATTGATTGAATGCAGCTGATATCACATATCAACTTATCAACTTTCCATATTCGTCATAACAGCACTTACTACAGGAAGGTTAGAGAGGATATCAATGCCAAATTGCAGCAACACCAGGTTTGGTTTTGGAGTCACATTTATGCATATTTGTGTTGTGTTCTATGCTCATTGCATTTAGAGTTTCCCTTTTCAATTTTGATCAGGATTGGGTCTATTCTCATCACACTCATACGGAACTGGGAGAGCATGGAATGGTACACCCTCATGTTTCCTTTTCGTCTTTCTTTATTTACATATGTAATATAGCTCCTTTGGTGTGGTTGGATGTCTTTCTAGTTTTCTCTAGTAGCTAGGTGTACAATTGCCTCACTTCTTTGACTTGATGTCTTGATTGAAGAAAGGGTAATGTTCCTATTATGGAAGTTATTTTTCATCCTATCTTTGAGTGTAATTCATGAATATATTTTCCCATACTTTGACATAATATGAAGCTCTTGTAACTGCTGCTAGTCGTTTTTATCTTGTTGCTGTTGCTTCTGCTTTAAAGTTTAAAATTGTGCAGCTAGAAGTTAATTGTGTTGCAGGACTGATTAGAATTTATGCAGGTTAAGGAGAGATCTGATGAGCAAAGAGGTGAGTTTCAAGTTATGGCTTTTATACTCTTACTATACCCCTTCTTCTATCATCAAGAATCTGTAGTGTATAATATAATTGAATGGTGACGCGAGCAAATGAAATGTGTGATCTGTTAAAGTTATTTATGCTCTCTAAGGTTAAGTCCTTCTGAACGAAAGCTGGTAATCCATAACCTGTTGCACTTTAACTGTTGATTCTTCTGAAGTCGCTGTTTACTTGCCTTTGCACCCTACCTTCTAAATGAAAATATGTAATAATCATTCAGTTTAAGAAAGAAGCATGGCCTTCCTGGCAAAGACGCTTTGGTATTATAATTTTATCCTTTTTTTTTCAATTCAAGGTAGCATATAAATTGAGGTATTTATCATGGGTTGTGAACCAGCTGAACCAAATTAGGTATTGTAAGAGGCTATGAGCAACTGGCCTCAATTATACATCAGTGATAGGGAAATATCTTTTGCTCCATGTTATGCTAGCACCATGCCTTGTAATTAAAGATCAAGTCTGTTGAGGATAGTAGTTTTACTCAGGAATATAATTTTTTCAACTTCTTCATAAACTGGACTTCTTTGCAGGGAAGGCTAGCTTTGATAACCACCTCAGCATGGGCAATCAGGTATGAAACTACTTTCATTGATCCTTGAGATGTATGGAGCTATATGTAGTAGCAATCTTGTGACTTATTTTTAAATAACAGGGCAATGATGCAAGGAAGAACCTAATGGCCACGTTGGACTCTGCTAAAGCCAAGCTTGATGAGATTTTAAAGATGAAATCTGAACTTGTTATAGAAAACCGCAAGGTTGCCTCTAAACTGGGATGCTGTTCCACTAAAATTAAGATGTATTGATTCTTTCTTTTAGATGGGGTACGTATAAAGGATATCCTGCCAGAGAGTCTGACATGCTACGTTCTTAGATTGTCAATTAGGGCAATATTTAGACATGATTCCCCCTAATCAACAGTCTTGATTTGCAGTTTGGCCACATACATGTTGGACTGTCCAACAAGAGAATTTCTTTCTTTTTCTCTGTATATCTGTCTGTCTCTCTTCCTTCTATATATGTATTTATTTATAATGTAAATAAATGGACACCTACTGTTATGAGATTCAATTTGAGTTGAAGTGAATCATATGAAGTTTACTCTGCTTCTCACATCATTAAATTAAAGTTGCAACTATTTGACATCTCTAAGAGATTTCTGCTTTACAACTCGAGGTGTGATTGTTTATTCATTGTGAAGTTTTATTTATTTATTTTTTCTCTCGATTTTATTCTCCTGAAAGAGTATTTTACCAAGCTTAGTTGTTCTTGTTCTCTACTTTTCCTTGTGAAAAATAAAAAAGGATGTCTGTCTAGCAAAGAAGAAAAATAATAGACAAGAAACGTAAGGAAGCTAATATTTTCTAAAGCACCCTCATTCTTATGCTGCTTTCTTGTGCCAATTCAGATGAAACAGGCTATTGAGCAAGCAAATTGCAGGGAAAATGATTTTAAGGTCAGTTGTTTTCTCAATACAAATAGGTGCAGTCTTTGTGCATGAATGCATGCCTGTGAGCATACTGTAATCAGTTGTAGAACACATTTCAGATATTTATAGGATGTTGAAATTTGTTGCTAAGATATACTCTGTGAGGTTGGCACAATGGCATCACACTAATTTTTCATTTCTTTTCTCACAATGGGTGATTCCAGCCAGAGCTAAGGGCAATGGATGTAAACACCCTTGAAGAGGAATACGATGCCCTTCTATCAGATGAAGCTGGAGTAACTGAATACCTGAAGTCTCTGCAGGACCAAATTGAGAAACTGAAGGTGAGCTGTTTATCAGGTTTTTCCTTGGTGTTTAAAGATTACAGAAAGTAATAACCAAGTGATCATTTGATGATATGGCCAATCAAAGTGGCCAAAGCTGGGTCTGTGGAAGGAAGGGTTATTACTGAAATAGACATGAAAGGGAATTATCTGGCATATGGTGCATAGTTTCCATGGAAATTTCATGGTTTGGATATTTATGATTATTGAAGTCTAGGGCCCAGTGCATATATTTTGGAAAAGAAGACGATTTTTTATAATAAATTGTATTCTTTCGTTCGTTGAACCTGTCCTGTTTACAGGAAATATCTCATGTGGTTAAATGTGCTTGTGGAGAAGAATACAAAGTGGTAGTGGACTTTTGTGTATAAAAACTTGAAACTAGGGCATGAATTTGGGCAAGATGGAAGGCTGAGAAATGGAATCATCAGTTGGCTGGACTACTTGGTTTGCTGTTCAGGTAATTGTCCAAACAAAAGTCAAAAACAATTTCTGATACCTTTGTTGCAACAAGGACGTAATGATATTACTTTAGTTGTTGGTACAGTGCAAGTTGAAAGTAGTTTGTCTTTAGTGAATAGACGTTATTTCTGTTGCAAACACTATATTGTACATGAAAATATGTTTGTATCTTAAGTGAGTGGTGAATTTCATTAGCTGTGCTAAATCTATCATTCACATTTTTGATAAATTGGTTCTCTTAGAGAAAATGATGAAACATGGCTTTGACATTCACCTATCTAACATGGCTTTTGATATAAATATATCTGCCATTATTCACCACATGTATATAGGTGAGTTTTGTGTTTCATAATTATTAAAATGAAATACGATTGGCCTAACATGGCCTAATAAATGTTTAAACAAAGCACTTTAGGGTGTGTTTGAATGTCTAGTAGACAGTATTTCATAGATGGGAGCCCTTTTTGTAGTAGTTAGTAATGAAATTAAAAGATGGACGGAAAAATGGAAATTTCAGTTATTTTATATGTATATACTTGCAGAAACCGAAATTACTTACAAGTAGTTGAGATGTATATTCTCTTATGTGTGGTACTCAGACTTGTGCTTGAGTTGTCGAAATATATTCCCTATATAGAGAAGTAAAGAAGAAATAATGGAAAAACTAAAATCACTTGATCCCCATTGCTTCAATTGCTGCTGAGATATCATGGGCTTGATAGCTCTCCACAAGGACAATGTTAGGGCTCTCTTGTGGGACTACATCTTCTCTTTTGAAACTATCTTCACCATGAACAAACTTCTCACTGCCATACTCAACCGAGCTTCTTAGAACTAGGGTCTTATGGAGGCCAGCCAGCAGGTCTTCATAATCTGTATCTCCTTTTTCCCCAACAAACACAACCACTTTGGATAGATCAATTCCCCACCGAACGGAAAGATATCTACATAGCACAACAGAACAGTAATTTAATCATAACTAAGCATTTTGTTGATGTCTTGCATAATATAGTAAGTAAATGAAACCCAACCTTAGTGCCTGTATTCTTGATGCAACTAGTGGTACAACATTTAATCTTGATGCTACACGAGTGTAGACAAGGTTGCACCGGAAGCCCCTCATCCGCAGCCTTTGGCGCAGGTCATCGACCCTTCGAGTCTGAAATTGATACACCAGATCATTATAAAAAAATTATGAAACTACAAATGTATGTCTTAAGGCACCACTTTCCATTGAGGTTAGTAATTTTTCTACAGCATAGTAAGTTTCTCACCTTGGCTCCTGGTTTCACATTATAAGAGTAGCACCTAGAGCTACTTGATCCTGCATACTCCATGATGTCATCCTCAGCCCCAACTTCTAACGTGGCTAGCCTTGGCACCATGGATCTCACATTCTCTCCAGGCCATCTATACTCAATATGGATTTCATAATCTGCATCAGCTGCCAAATCCCTCCATGGGTAATACATTTCACTCCCACTTTTGCAGACCAACGCATCAAAATCTTCTATGTTTACTTGGCAGCCTTTAAATGATTTGATGGTCTCTTGTAAACTTGAACCAGTTAACAACACAAAACCTACTCGACCCTGGCCATAGCCTTCGCTTGCTGCTTTCTTTACACTCATCAGAGTTTCCTGAAATATCTGGGCATCATCTCCATTCTGGTCATAACAATCAATGGCTATTACAAATAGCCTCTGCCTTCTACCAGGACCATAATTAACACCAGTATTGCTGTTGGATGAAGCCATTCTAGTTATGGCTTCAATGAGTTCCCTCTGTCTCGTTGCTGCATCAAGCTCTCCATTATGCTTGAAGTCTCCCTCTACAGAGAATCTCAAAGAAAGGTCTTCCACATCTTTTAGAGAGTCACTCAATGGTTCTTCAGGAATTGGCATGATCTGAAGGCGGGTGGTGGGGTGGCGGTGTCGGGAATGTTCAACATGGGAGAGGTAGTTTCGGCAGTGTTCTGTCCACGAAAAGCAGTGGATGTTCTTTAGGCCATTCTTTCTGCATTCGAGCCAGAGGTTTTTGTCTCCAACAAGCTTTAGAAGTGCATCTTCTATGGCTTTCTGGTCATGTGGGTCAATTAGGAGGCCGTTGTTTAGTGCCTGATAGTACAGAGTCAGCTACCCATTAGTTCTTTAGACTTAAAGTGATACTAATTGTACCACATTGTCATAGAGATTGGACTCATCACATCTCTAATAGAAGTGAGACCCACACATACAATTGTGCTCCACCTCTATTATGGAAATAATGTGGTAGAAATAGTATTCTTAGACATACATCCGCACCTGCTCATTTTAGTCACATGGAATCTTGAAGGTTTTTCTTAAACTTCCAAATACATTATTAGTAGGTTATATTATAGCAGACTCCTTGAGGTTTGGATATAGGACATGTACTAGTTACCTTTAGAATATCCACAGGTCCTCCATTTTTCGTGGCGACCACTGGTAAACCATAAGCAGCTGCCTGAAAACATAATCACACGAATATAAACATGTAAATTGTTTTGAGAGAAAAACGTGGGGGAGGGGGGTGTTTGGGTTAGTAATTACAGTTTGATAAGATTATCCCTACTAGAGGCTAGAGGCTAGAGGTGAAGCATAAAAGCAGCATAGGCTAACCTCTATAACTGTGAGACCGAAAGGTTCCACGAGAGCTGGGTTGATGAAAACACCCTTCAATAGAATTCCCCATAAAGTGTTACTGTTAGTAATTTAGGTGTTGAAAAGAAAAGACTAGCAGGTAACTT
Organism: Prunus padus; assembly: GCA_024362665.1. Lineage (NCBI taxonomy): Eukaryota > Viridiplantae > Streptophyta > Magnoliopsida > Rosales > Rosaceae > Prunus > Prunus padus. The sequence continues at coordinate 362,176 of JANFAM010000006.1, forward strand.
GTGCATATTAGAAAAACAAATAATCCGGGGTCCATCTATTAAGTAGTTGAGGCCCTGTATTACACAGTATGTACCTTTGTTTTGGCAGCTAAACGATATATGTCAGGCACATCTGATTGCTTGTGATGCTTGGGATAGGCCACTTGCCCATACAAATCATACTTGTCGATGAGCTTGAGCACGGTTGTGAGAACAACTGAACTGCTATTTGACATTTCTTCAATGTCATCTCTGTTACCAAGTATTAGTGTCTACATAAACAATAGGTGTTAGTATTAGTTTCTGCTTTAAACAATAGGTGATGCTCCGTACTTGGTACTCAGAAATATTATTTACTGTATTGAAGCAGATTTGAGTTATGGGAAATTAAAGTGTGAACTTTACCAAGTTGGCTAGCTCCCGTAGAGCTTGGCATTCACCAAATGCCTTGAGCAATGTAGTGACATTTTTCTTGGGGTCAGGACGAGACAATGCAAGTATGGTGGGCTTGTGAGGGTTGGTGAAAAATCGCATGACCTGCATTGCAACAAACAAAATAAATGGCAGACATTTCTAATTAGGTTCTTTGATTCCCCACATGTGAAGTGAAACTAAATCCTTTTTGTTATCAATAGGTAATAACATGCATATTATAAGTCTAAGCCTAGTTTGTTTATAGGAAAAGCTATGTAGGACATTGTAGACTGTTTCGTTTGTTTTCTTTTGTATAACTAAATGAATGGGGTGGGAACATGTGAGAGGAAAAAAATAGGTGGAAAAATATGCAACCTCGGACCATATTAGAGGCAGATGCCTTTTGTTTTGACCTCTGTCAGAGCCAATCAATGATTTCAGATCTCCATCTCCTTCCGTATCTTGGGCTATAACATAGCTGAAGTCCATGCCTGGAGGTATAACCTAACGCCACCATCACATAGTGATTAGTATGTACAAGAATTTTGAAAGAAAAGAATGAAGTTTGAGACATGGCAGTGTTTAGTCATCTATCTTTCAATTGAAAAAGCCAAGCCACAATCAGTGATAATGAGGAGAGCGACTGTGCAGTATGCATACCACCATTCTTGGCATGTATCGTCCAAGGCAGCTGACTCCACGACGCCTCCTAACCCTGAGCTTCCTCTCCAACTTGAGATCGAAGCCGTCATAGAGTCCCCATTGCTCCTCAATCTCTTGCCTTGTGCTGGTGACCACCATTTCAGCAGAATCCAATCCCAGCTCCTCAGCCTCGATCCTCTTCATGATTTTGTAGGTTGCATTGATGTCTCCCTTTGATAACCTCCCTTGTTTGAGCAATTGTTCAAACTTGTTTCGGCCTAATGAATGCCCAGTTAGCACCATTGGCACGTTCAAGGCCCCAGACAAGTGAGCAGCCACCTCCCCACCATCAGCATAGTGGCCATGGATCACATAAGGCCATGTCGGTCTCCCTCCATTGACTTCTTCACCAAGAGCTCTTGCCATGTTCACAATGTGGCCGAGAGCCCCGTCAACGAATTCAGGTATGTGAGGCCAAAGTGACTCTTTCGGTATGTACCTGTAGGCAGCATGCCTCAATCAAATTCAAGTGTGTATTCTTCATGTTCACCATAATCAGTAGACACTAGGGTCATAGCATTAGGGTTGAAGACAAGAGAAGAGTGAGTTATTACTTGTCACGGGGCCCACAGGGGATTCGGACAATATAGGCTCCACAGCTGCCGCTGCCATCAGGTGGACAAATGAGCATCTCATTGGGTTCACCGTAGCTAGAGTCTACCTCTGGTGAAGTAATTTGTCTAGTTAGCAGATCAACTCGGTAGACTCCTTTTGTATTGGCCAGAGCATGAGCAAGTTCCACCACATATTTCACCTAAATTAATAGCTACCATATGTAAGTCCATAATCCAACATACTTTTTCTGATGGTCTTAATTATCATTTAGTCTAATTCTTAATCAGTATATTATTGTTATTATCACCTGACCACCTGTATCAGAATCTCTTCCGAGTTCCATGTTTTCTCCACGAATCAACCCATGAATGCTACAACAAGGTAAGAACAAGAAACATAAAGCAGTATGAAAAATTATGCAATGCTTTTACTTAAACTTGCTGTATTTAATGAATGAATGAAATACCTGATTAGGACAATGTAAAGATGCCTAGACTTATCAATATCATCGGACCATATGCGCATGTCTGATTTAGTTCTTAAAATATCCTTGACAAGTGGTTCCCCTTTTTCCTTTTCTCCTTCTTTTTCCTTCTCCCCTTCGGACAGCTCCGAAAGGTCATCCTCTGCGTCATGACGCCCTTGTTCTCGCTCCAGACGTCGTTTTGCAAGTCTTTGTGCATCATCCCATGCTATCTGCAGCAATCACACACACACACCAAATTAAACAACTTTCACTTCTATGTGTCTCCAATTAATTTCAACTTATTCCTAATTAATTTTATGCACATTATATATAGTTTAAATGGAATGAGATTCCTTTTCTTTCTTTTTACTTTCATGTTGAATGGAAATTGTTTCATATATCCCTATTAATATTACATATGCACTTTGTCTTTGTGAGAGACGAGATTTCTCATCACCTGTTTCTTTTTACGAGCGAGATGCCAAATGCGCCAGCACATATTCTCAAGCCTATTGCTGCATTCACGGGTATTCCTTGTAGCTATTACCTGCACCAACAACACCACCACATATATCATTTCATATTTTTTTAAAGCATTTGTTATCATGAGGTCTACTAGTTGAAAATCACCATTGTGTTTGTGTAAGTAAACATAGACGCCACAAACCTCAAACATATTCTCATCACTCATCCTATGTTGTGAATCAGATTCTGTTTCATTGAGTTCCACAAGTGCTTTATATTATCTCATTCCAATTAGCTAATTACATATATATTACATCCATCAAGTGCTTTATGGAAATGCATTATCATTGTTTTTCAAAACAGATTTGTTTTCGATTTTATTGGTTAGATTAATTTAATGTCTTGCTAGCACGGGAGAGGTATGATATGAGGTTATGAAAACCTGCAAAACCTTAATCAATGGCTTAACTGTTGATTTAACATAAACTAATTAAAATTTAAGAGAGAGAGAGAGAGAGAGAGACCTTAACCCATGTCCTGTGGAGGTCAGACTCATCGAAGCTATTGACAACTTCTTCCACAAAGTACTTAGTAGGGCTAAACATCTTTTCCTCCTTTACTTGCTCTTCAAACTTTGCAATTTTCACCCTCCCATCATTCATCTTCCTTGTGTTACTTCCTGCATCCAAAATTGCTTCCAAATAACCGTTTAACCAGTCATTTCCCGCCATCTCTGTATCTCTTTCTCTCTCTCTACTCTGCTTTCCTGCCCTGTTTCACCCTCCTTCTTGTTTCAAAGACAGGCAAGGCTGAACACTATTGCTTCAAGCTTTGGTATGTGAAACAAGAGATGTTTCAATGGCTTATATATACAAATATCAGTTCATGTAACTAAAAGCATTGAGAAATAATGAGAATAATAGTTCGAAAGTTTAATTCTTGGAATCTTGTAATTATGCAATAAAATGAAATAGAATACTGCAAGTATTAGATTGCAAAGTATATCTCATATATATAATACAATTTCTAGAACATACATATATGGTTTGATGCTGAATATAAAAATTTTATGCTCTACAGTCTAGAGAGAGAGAGATGGTTTCAAAGAAACTTGAAGTTTGAAACCATCATGGGTGAAGAGGCAAAGCTCCTTATAAAGGCTTCGCCTTTTAAATTGGCACTAATTTTAGTATTCATATATCTAAAAATTTGTGAACATGGATTGGGTGGTTTTGGTTCTCTCATTTTCTTGTAGAGGTAGATCACACAAACATCTTCATTCTTTTATATATAATATGTATTATTCTCTCCTCAACACTGAAAAATGTTATTTTGAATTTACAATGACAATCCATTTCCAATTATACAATCATATATAGTCTCCAACCGATCTGAATTTAAGATAGGGCTTATAAATTTGAAAGAGGAAAACCGAAAGGAGAAACAAATTTGAACATCAACTAGGTCAAATTTGAGTATAAAGTGCTTGAATAGTAAACTATTCTCATATTCAGAATGTCTGGATGTTAAGTCGATCGACTAGGTCAAATTTTGTGATATTTTGTCTTTGGATGTATATATCGACAGCCCAATTTTGTGTGTGTATCTGTCCTTATTTTTATAAAAAAATAATTTATGACTATGATTTCGATAGAATTACTTCATTGTTTATCTCTATAAATTAAACCCTAAATCCTAAGCAATAAACATGACGATGGATACATTCTTTAACAAAGAATTATATAAAATAGTAATGGGATTGTAGTTCAAGTGATTAAGAATATTTATTATTATACTTGATGTCTTATGTTCGATTCCCCCACTTCCTAATATCATTTATATAAAATAAAATAAAAACATTAAATAAAATGTACACAAGACGATCGATGGGGCTATATATGACACTCGACTATGGATACCTATATATATGCATTAACATGACACGTAGAATACCTACCAATATACCGTTCCACTCACTTACCGTTCCTTTTCTTTCCTTTTCTTTCCTTTTCCGTTGTTTCCTTTTTCCTTTTTTCAAAGTTTCAATTGGGGCTAGGATTGTGAAAGATTGATAATAGTGTACCACCAATGGACAAAAAGGCATTTGATATCATGTAAAAGAGAAGAGAATCATTTTCTGTAAATAATGGTGGCGTGAAAGGGAACCTTTTGGGACTTTTATGCTAAAATATGAATATGGGTTTGAATGCTTTTGGTTAAGTTGTATTCTTCTCCATAGGAGGATATATATGAATTTACATGGGCTTTACAAGGAAATAGAAATATAATCAATTAGGATAGTATCTCCTAATTATACAATGATTTGTTAACTATATAAAATAAGGAAAGTAAATCCTTTAATTAATCAAGGAAATAAATCTCCTTGATTAATTAGGAGACACACTTTAACACTCCTCCCTTAAGTTGGTGCATATATGTCACCAATGCCCAACTTGGTAAGTGAGTCATAAAATACTCTTCCACAAACAATTTTGTTAAGATATCCGCTACCGATCTTCTCTCGATTTTACAAACTAGAAATGGACGATCTTTTTTCAATTTTTTCCTTCGATGAAATGTTCATCCACTTCAACATGTTTGGTTCTCATGTTGAACTGGATTATGAGCAATATCAATACTTGACTTTGTTGTCACAATGCAACTCCATCGGCTTTTCGTGTTTTGAAGCCCAATTTTAAGAGTTTTCTCGATCCACAATAATTCATAAACCCTTGAGTCATTCCTCTATACTTCCGTCGCACTAGACCGAGAAACCACATTTTGTTTTTTACTCCCATGACTAGTGACTACCTCCCACCAATGTAAAGTAACCAGAAGTAGAGCGTCATCCTGTGAATTGACCCACCAATCAAGCATCTCAGATATCCAACAACTTCAAGATCTCTATTTTTTGAGAACATTAATCCCTTCCCTGTGGGCTGACTTTAAGTATCTTAAAATTCGATCAACTGCATTCCTATGAGAAGTACTAGGTGAATGCATAACTGACTAACCACACTTACAGCATATGCAATATCTCGGTCTGTATGTGCCAGTATATCGCCTTCCAACAAGGCGTTGATACTGTTCCTTATTGGTTGGTTCTTGGTCCATATCTTCACACAACTTGTGGTTCATCTCAATAGGTGTGTCACCGGCTTACACCCAAGCATCTCCTGCTTTCAAAATGAAGAGATCCATTACATACTTCCTTTGAGACGTAAATATACCAGTTTTTGACCTTGCTACTTCAATTCCAAGAAAGTACTTTAGATCACCTAAGTCCTTCATCTCAAATTCCCGAGACAAATACTTTTGCAGCTTCAGCTTGCTCTTCAGTTGCTCCAGCTAATGACTATATCATCTACATAAACAATCAAAGGCAAAAGTCTTCCATCACGCTTCACTGGGGTGTGATCTCGAATTACTCGTGTATATCCAAAATTCTTCATAGATTTAGTAAATCTGCCAAACCATGCTCCGAGATTGCTTTAATCTATACAATGATTTTCTAAGCTTGCAAACGTGATTCTTCTTGTCATGAGCTGAATTACATCCTGGGGGTAAGTCCATATATACTTCTTCTTCCAAGTCTCCATGTAAGAATGCATTTTTGACATCAAACTGATGTAATGGCCAATCAAGATTTGCCGCTAGAGATAATAGGACTCTAATAGTGTTAATCTTGGCTACTGGGGCAAAGGTTTCCGGGTAGTCTATCCATATTTTCATGTGTACCCTTTCCCACCAATCTAGCTTTATATCTTTCAATGGATCCATCTCGCTTGAGCTTCACAACTAATCCATCTGCATCCTACCTGCCTTCTTTTCCATGAGGTAAGGCACGAGTTCTATGTGACATTCTTTTTGAGGGCTCGCATCTCTTCATTCATGGCTTCTTTCCATTTTGGGTCTTCTAGTGCTTGAATCATGTTGGGGGACAGGTATGTCACCCAATTGCTTTACAAAGTGTACACGTGCCTCCGATAATCAATGAGAGATATGTAATTGTTGATGGGATATTTCCCTTGGCTTTTAAGATCTGCTTCATATTGTACTCGAGGTTTGCCACAGTTCTTCCTTTCTCGAAGTTGATATGCAGTGCTCTGTGCCTTCCAAATCAAATCATCATGGGGTATTTCATTAGTGTTATTAGTTTGTGAAAGATGTTACCACGAATGACTTCCTCAAACAGTGATTGGTGTGGTACTGGAGTCAAGCTGCAAAATCTCATGGAACGGCTTCAATTTCCTCCTCCCGATTTTGTGACAGCGTGGAGACAACGAAACATTTTCTTCCTGATCGTCGCTTTGAAGCAGTTCTCCAGGTTTAAAGAACTAGAATAGCACTTATAATCAATTGGCGACGGCCGCTTTGAAGCAGTTTTTCAGCGCACGGCCGCTTTCCATCGGCGACGGTCGCTTTGAAGCAGAGTTGTTTCCTGGGGAAAAAATCAAGAATTTGGGAGTATTTGATTCTTGATTCTCCTCCCGTGCTTCAAAAATATACGTCGTGTTCCTTAACACAACATCCATGGAGGTATAGACCCTTCGACTAGGAGGATGATAACACCGATCCTTTCTCGATGAGGTGCATAACCAATGAAAACACACTTTTTCGGCTCGAGGGTCCAATTTGCTTCACTGGTGATCATGTAAGTGGACAACATACAACACAACCGAAAATTCGGTTCTAAGTTTGGGGTTTGAGGTGTTTGGATATGGTGGTGAAGTGTTTGAAGTGGTGTTTGGAAATTTAGAGATACCTGGAGGAACTGACGATTGATGATGTACCGCGCAGACGACGCTTTCTCCCCAAAAAGATCGAGGCATATTGGCACCAAAGAGAGAGGCACGAACCATCGCTAATAAATGTCTGTTTTTCCTTTCAACTCCATTTTGTTGGGGAGTGTAGGGACATGAGCGTTGATGTATGATGCCATGATCTTGTAAGAATTTGTTAAGATCATGGTTGAGAAATTCTCCGCCATTGTCGGAGAACGAAGAACTTGGATTCGTCAAATCGTGTGTCCACCATTTTATGGAACTGCTGAAATCTTAAAACTGACTTCCCTTTAGTTTTGAGAAGGGAACCCAAGTCATGCGTGTGCAATCATCTATAAACGCGACGAACTACCCAGGCCCGGCCGAGTGGTAACCTTGAGCAGTCCCCAAACATCGAATGAATAAGAGAAATCAACCAAACTCTTATTTGAACTTAATGGAATGGACACGATGGCTCTTAGCCAACCACACGATTATCACACCGAAGTCGAAACATCAAGACCGAAAATAATGATGGAAACAACTTCTTAAGATAATCCGAATGAGGCATGCCCAAGACGTTTATGCCATAACCAAATTTTGTCTCTTCTCGTAACGAGCTCCCACTTGTTGTGAAAGCTTGACCAACCTTGGTCTCCTATCCCTACCACCCAAGTAGTAGAGTTTGCCTACGAGTACCACAACCAATCGCCTTTCCTGTGGAGGATGTCCTTAAAAACACAATGATTCGGCCAAAAAGTTTAGCAGACAATTCAAAGTCAGAGTAATTTGGGCAATGATACAAGAGATTATGGTAAAGACGGAACAATCAACACAGAATCCAATTTGAGAAAGTCGAGAGAGAGAGTGAGCCCTCCCAATCACTGGGGAGGGGGTACCATTATATTAGACACCACCGATTGAGGAGATGGTGTATGAGTGGTAATTTGTCCAGGATCAAAGGTCATATGATCATCGCGGCTCAGATCAATGATCCATGTGCTTTTGAGGACGTATGAAAAAGTGAGCCTTTGGTGGTGACGATGGAAGCATGAGTCCTGATGGTCGGTCACAGGATGGAACGCATGCTTCGTGAGTCTTCAAGCGTGGAGAGAATCGTGGGGCTCTGACATCGCAATGGGAAGTAAAAGTTGATTACAGAATTTGAGGAATTTGATTTGGAGGACTTTGACGAAGGATATGATAAGAGGATTTGATTTGAGATATGTAAGATTTGTATTTGAGGAATTTGAATTTGATAAGGAATTTGATTTGAGAGGTATGTGTATAAGATTTGAGGGTATGTGTTTAGGGATTTTGATAAGATGAATTTGATTTAGGGATTTGGAATTTAAATATGAGGAATTTAATTTAGGATTTGGGATTTGAATACTTAGAAATTTGATATGAGAACGTAGAGACAACCGGCGATCGATTCGTCTGATACCACGCTAAAATACGGAATATACGGTTTGAATGCTTTTGGTTAAGCCAGATTCTTCCATGGAGATATATGTAATTTCAGTACGCGCTTTTAAGGGCGAAATAGAAATAGTAATCAATTAGGATAGTATCTCCCTAATTATACAATGATTTGTTAACTATATAAAATAAAAAAGTAATCCTTAATTAATCAAGGAAATAAATCTCCTTGATTAATTAGGAGACACACTTTAACATTTTACAGTTGATTTTTTGTTTTACATATATAATTTTTTATATTGTCTGTCAACTATTTTGGCATGAAGCGCAAAGAGACACTCTCGTTAAGTATTTTTGTCTTCATTAGCACAAACAGATAAGTCTTTCCATTCTCTAGTTATTGTCCGCTTCTCCTCCAATCCCTTCTTCTATAAAATTCTTTTTGCACAAATCAAATGTATTTTGCACTGCACTGCACCCCAATTTTTAAGAGAGCTAATTTTCACACTCATCTTTTCTTCACTTACACTTCATTTTATTTTTTAATATTTTTTAATCAATTTTATTCTTTTTTATTCTTTCTCTTTTCTATTCTACTCTTACCCTATATTAATGTTTTGATGACTAAAATTAAGAAAAGTTAACATAAAATGAAAAAACAAACAAAAAAGAAGTCAGAGTGTCTTCTACTCCTTCATCTTGTCTTTCCCACTCCTCCATCACCTCTAACGACGGAACTCAGCCACTATCTCCGACGAACTTGAGTTGTTTCCAGGGAATACCCAAATTCTGGCATATGAATCTACATGAAATTATTTTCTCAGTCTTTTATGAATCATGATTTCCCCATTTCTGTAAGAACCCACAAGAAAATACACAGAAATTTAAAATTGAAGGCTTCTTATTCAATTTTCGATGTGTTTGTTTTAAAAATTTAAGGTTAAACAGGGATTCTAACATGAACTGATACGGTAACCATTAATCATGCCTCCTCATTGGGAAAAAAATAAATAAATAAAAAAGCAAAGTCTTTGCATACTATTCTTTGCATCAAAACATGCAATCCACAAAACCACTTTTGACAGAATGAAGGAAACCTTTAGGAATTAATCCCCAAACTCAAGCGAGACAATCAAATGTCGTCCACATACAAATTTATATTTTTCTCAAAAATATTTAGGCAAAAAAAAGAGCTCTTATGATACGTGTTCACTGTTCACTGAAGGAGTAGAAGACGCTCTCACTTCTTTCTTCTTTTTTTGTTTTATGTTTTATTTTATGTTAATTTTTCTTAATTTTAGTTATCAAAACATCAATATAGGGTAATAGTAGAATAAGAAAAAGAAAGAACAAAAAGAACAAAATTGATTAAAAAGTATTAAAAAGCAAAAGGGAGTGTAAGTGGAGAAAAGAGTAGAGGGAAAATGAACTCCCTTTTTTAATCTTCATATTATATACAGCTAAAATGTATTTTTTTAAAATTAAATATGAGTGTTAGGTTAGGCTTTAATCTTACTTAATTTAACACTCAGATGTAATGGAAAAAAACAATTTCTTATCCAATGATGATAAACTAACTACCCTCTTAATAAATTTCAGGTTTTCTATAATTACAAAAATTTCCATTAATTTTTGAGTTTACATAGTTTAGATATAAAGATATAGTTAGAATCATATGTATTAATTGAATTAAGAATCATATATTAAGAATAATTTTTGAATGAAGTTGTTTTACTTTTATCATGGTTTCGGATATATTCCAGTTGGCAGTCATACGTCTATCATTTCTTTTCTAAGAGAATGTTTAAGTTTAAAAATTTTCAATTCTCAAATGTTGTAAAACAAAAATAATATTACAGTTGAATGAGCTTAGGAAATGGTGGACGGGTGTGTGTTTAAACCTAAATTCTGTACTTTTACATCCATCCTATGCTATACCCTAAACTATGTCCGAATGAAATCATATATATATATATATATATATATATTTAGTATAAGTGATAGTTTAAACTATAGGGAATGGGAGGTTTCTCACACACACAATCAAGATGCTATAGGAATTCGAACTTGAGACTTTTGGTTTACAAGTTAAAGTCCTTTTTCACTAAACGAGATCCCGTTGGCATCAAGATTAAACTAAACATGAACTTCGACATAAGAGAATAATAACTCACATAAGTGCTTTTTTCACAACTTTTTAACCTTTCCAAAATATTCCACTAATTAAGTTGGCCTGCATGGTATAGTTGAGTGAACTATCTAGGTATATCTTGTCAGGCATCAGATACCTTAAAGCAAAGACAGTTGGCAGCAGAGGCTCATATTGTGATCACCTTACCTAAAGATTGAACTAATTGTAGACAAAACAAGAAACAAACAATCCATATATATGACCATGAAAAGAGAGAAAAAGAGAGAGAGATATATATATATATATAATAGGGCGAAGTGAAGGAAAAAAAACAAAAGAAAACCAGAGGCTATGGAAAGAGATGGTAGTGTATGAACATGGGAGTTGGGAAAAGTTACATCAAAATGATAAAGAGATGATGAAGTGGGCATCGATGAGGAAGTGAGAATATAAGCCATTATATGGATATGGGGCTCAAAACCGAAAGGGCAAAATACCGTAGGATATTTCAAGGAATATCCTATGTGTTTAGGACTCTATCACGTTTCTGGCCATTCAATTCTTTTCCTCCTTTTTATCTTCCTCTCTCACCCTCCAAGCCTCCCATCCCATGCATCTACGCCACTTGCACTTATTGACATTACAGCCACTTGATAAAAAATAATAGGCTTCGATGCGATTGGTGTACAGTACTGATTCTTTCTGCTTATAATTGTCGACTTCTTGTCGACTTCTTTGCGAGAAACTTGTACCTCAAGTGATTAAGATTATTTATCCTTATACGTGGTGTTTTGTGTTCGACTCCCAAGCAATGATTGAATGCACATGTAGGCCATTCATTCTAAATTTTTTTCAATTCTTGTATAAATCGTCGTCCATCCATATATACAATTTATTTACTTAAAGTGACTATGGTATAAAGCATCAGACTTTTCTCAAGAACAATCACAGGATTATTGTTGTTTCCCAGCACTGAAAAGTTCCAGTATTCATGACCTTATATCACTGGGAATTTAAAGTTTACCATTAAAGAAACAAGAATACAGTGACTAATTTTTTTAATAAAAAAAATTCAAAGAAAACAATGACTAATTTAAGCACAAGAATATCACTAATACCAAAAAGTTGTTATTTGGGCGAAGGATGTAGCCCTTTATAAAGGCCTAATTTAACGTGTCCCCTCTACAAACACGTATACATGTCCCAATTCCCCAAGTACACAGCTTTGAGGAAGATTTACAACAAAGTTCATTTAATTAGGTTCTAATTTCTTAAAAAGAAGTTAATAATAGTGTTGTGCTTGTTTGCCGACGGTTTAACTCAATGGAATATTGTATTGACTTATAGATTAGTGGTATTAGGTTTGAACTCCAATGACACATTGTCATTGTAAACAAAGAAGAAAGCAGGAAATGGTAGTAGAAAATACATGAAGTCTGCATATACAAACAGAAATTCTCCTATACAAACGTCCTGACATCTTTACCGTGCAGAAGTAGCGTCCACACGATAATAACGTCCGAACGTCCGCATAGGAGAAGAACTGAGGAAGATAGATTGGACAATTTTAGTCCAAACCCATGTTTGGCAAAACGGCATATTTATTTAGTTAAAAATAAGATAATATTGTATTTACTACCTTGTAGCATCCATAGTTTGTGTTATTATTATTTTGTTGTTGCTGTCGACAACAATGGATGTTGTGTTGCATATGCATGCTTTGTTTTGTTGTTTGGCTACAAGTACAACTACATCAACTTGATTGAAGAAGCCATTAGCACCAGAATTATTGCTATAGGCTAGGTAGCACGGACACTCCATTAGAGTGTCGGACACGCGAACACGAGGACACACTTCGGACACGGCTTGAACACGGGTCAACGGTCAAGACACGGTCAAGACACTTTTGAACACAGGTCAACGGAAGTCAAGACATGGCAGGGACCCATTTGAAAATTTTAAAATAAAAACTGGGGTCAAAACATAATTATTGAAATATTTGTGGACATATTTGAAATATTTTTTTTAAATGGGCTAAAAATGTAATTTTTTTATTTTTATTTTTCTAATAGCAACAACAACAATGAAGACATAGATACATGAAGATAATTGAGAGTTTACATCATTTATGTTTTATTTTGTTGTGTATTATGTATGGATGATGAAGATGAATACTTTGTTTTGTTTTATGGTATTATGACATTAAAGTATTGAGTAATGGGTGAATTATTATTTTTAAATATATATAATTTGTAAGTATATTAGGATTTATTATTATTTTAATTGCCGTGTCTTAACCATGTCCGTGTCCTAATTTTTTGAGATTTTCCGTATCGCAGTGTCGCCGTATCGCATTTCCGTGTCCCCGTGTCCGTGTCCGTGCAACATAAGCTACAGGTAGAACTTGAAAATAACAACAGTTGACATTTTTGTATATCGATGTAGATTGTCTTTGGTGTGCCGGCTTCATTCTATGGTAGATTGTTTACTAATATCAGTCTGCAAATGCAAGATATGATCCAAATAATATAACAAGCTATTTAATTTAATTTCTTGTTTTCTTGTTAATGGTTGCAGGGTCGGGGCTAATGGAAGAGGAGAAGACTTTCTTCACTTGTATGCATAACATCACATTTGAAGACTTTCTTCACTTGTATGCATAACATTCCAAATAATATAAGAAAAACTTCTGCCGGCAACCCAAACAGTTTCTCAAATGTTGAATGAATCCCTATGAGGTAACCATTGATTTAACTTTCAAGTACCAACAAAGTAGTTCAATCAACATCTCAGAAGAAACTAGACTCAATTGAAGTTTTTAAACATTCAGTAGGCACCACTAAGTCAGTAGGACTAAATGGCATCATAGTTTTAAAATTCAAGCAAATAAAAGAAAGAAGAGATTGTGATGCAGTTTCCTCACCTTGTTTCCATCATATCATCAACTAGTCCATGATTGTTTCAACTCCTTTGTTTTTGTCAAAAGAAAAATTCTCGACTGCAACTTTGGCCGACAAGGAAGGAGCACGCTTGCTCTCTCAGGGGAGACCCGCCTCTTGGAGTTCAGAAAATTGATCTCGGGCAGCATAGTGGCATAGCTTGGTGAAAGGGGCCATCCAAATCAAAAAGTTCCACATCTAGCAATGGAGGTTCTTCTGTACCATCAAACGCAGGTATCTCTGCCCCATTTTTTCAGGAGCTGCAAGTGAAGTTATTGGTAAACAGAAATTGATAAAACAAGAAAAAGTCCTCTCCATTTCATTCAGGTTCACTAGTTTGAAGCTTGACAGAGTTTGTAGTTGTTTCAACATTGCTGGTGAATCCCACATAGGGTTATTAGATGCAATAAAATTAGCAACCTAGGAAGTCAAGAAACTTAAAATATGACTTGGTTATTAGATGACATCATAAGTATCTTTCATAACAAGCATTCAACAAGTGTTGAATTTCATACAATGGCAAGGGAAAATGCATTACAACTGGTGGCAACATTTGATGCCTCAAATTTAATGAATGTGACTCACTATAGAAAGTTCAACTAATTTCTACATAATTATAAAGGACACAAGCTTTTCTACATATTACCATAAAGCAAACCTTAAATCTCACAACTATTGGACTGAAAGAACAAAACTTTATAAGGTTTCCACCTCTTCCAAGCTAGAATGGATACAGGAAGTATATGTAAAAAGAAAGTGAACAAAAGAAACAGAAAGGAATAGCAAGACAAATTTGGTGCAGCCAAGAGCCATTGCACGAAATCATAGCTGCTGGTCAAGAATAGGGTCTCTAGCAGTTCTTGGAGATCCAACATATTCAGACACACCAGAAACATAATCCTTCAACCAGGAAGTGCTGCGTGTCAACCATCCTGTTTCTTCTCGTTCTTGTACTTGAAGCATGCTCTTCCTTTCTTCTTCCACCAGTATCTCTAACCATCTATTGGCCATGAAAACCTTGACCGCTTCCACACCTTGTTGAACTACGTCCGGGGGTGGAAGCACAAGAGGGTTCCCGTCCACATTAAGTTTGGTCAAATTGTCCAGGCGGCCAAAAGTATCTGGAAGAGCATGAATCTGATTGTTGCTGAGGTCAAGTTCCTTGAGGTTGGTTAAATCACCGAAAGTGTCAGGCAGCTCTGAGAGATCGGTAAAATTACTGCCGAGATTGAGGATTTGAAGATTGGTCAACCGGCCAAAGGCTAGAGGAAGGCCGCGGAGCTCATTGAAGTGAGCATCCAAGTAGCGCAAGGACCTCAACTCACAGACAGAGGTGGGAAGGGAACGTATTTTGTTTAATTGGATAGAAAGCTTCTGCAGATTGACCAACTCAAAACCAATGTTGGTTGGCAAGTATGTGAGGCCGTTGAAGCTCACATCCAACTCCACCAATGACCTAACCACATTTCGCAAAACCAAACTACTAATCATTCCATTTCTCACTCACTCATACACACACACACACAACTCAGTCTTACTTATTGTTATATTCTAATAATTAAAGAAAAACTAGATACAAGCTTTACAATTTTTTAGAATTTACCTGCATTGACAGATAGAGTCAGGAAGGGCACTTAGCTTGTTCCCACAGGCACTCAGGACCTTCAAATTCTGCAACATCCCGATTGAGTCTGGCAGTGCCTCCAGAAGATTCGAAGACAAATTTAGCTCTTCAAGCTTCTCTAATCCAGCTATTGAATCAGGAATTACCTGTTCAAAATGGATTTTTTATTTATCTTAATTCAATATTAACAAGTTAATTAAGTCAAATCAAACCAAATGAACTGAAATCTAACCTGGAGTTCATTATTGGAAAGATCGAGCATAAGCAAACCGCGAATCCGGCCAAAGGCCTCTGGCAAGAACCGCAACCGCCGACCGGAGAGGTTGACCCTGTCCAGCTCGGTTCCGGAGGCCTCCTGTAGAATCCCAACCACCTCCTCGTGGACTTGGTCGCTGGTCAAACCCTCCTCCTCCACCTTGTCATCTTCGACGACTACGCCGGCCTCGGCCGACTCGTAAATCTTGACGAGCCTCTGCTCGGCGTCCTTGAGAAGCTTCTCGTAGGCGGAGTGCAACTCATCCAGCTGCACAATCGCCTTGTAACCTTGTTTCTCCTTCTCCGCCGACTCGCGGCACTCCTGCTCTCTCTCCGCAAGGTGGGCCCGCCACTGGAGTCGGTCGACGTCCGCAGGGCGGGGCGAGAGAACGAGCTCCTCTAGCTTCTTTGCCAAATCGGCATCGACGGCGGCGAGCCTGGCCTTGGAAACGTCGACGGCCTCGTGGTCGGGGCGGTCGCCGAGTGTTTTGAGAACAGAGCGGGTCTGGGAGACGTCGGAGATGGCCCGGGTCATGGCGGCGAGGACCTTGGGGTCGGACAAGTGAGGCATGTGGTCAACGATCGCGGTTTGAGAGGAGGAGGAGGATGGATCGGCGGATGGTGGTTGCGGGTGGGCGTCGATGTGGATGGAATGGAGGTCAGAGGCGATGGAGGTGGTGGGTGCGGTGTGCTTGGTTCCCAAGGAGGGGAGGCGGTTCATGACGTAGGAGAGGATGGGGAAGTTGGACGGGTTGGGATCCATTTGGGTCGGGTCGGAGGAGGAGAAAGTTGAGTGGATTGATCGATTGAGTTTCAGAAACAGAGAGAGAGATTGATTGATTGAGTTTGTGAAACAGAGAGAGAGATAGAGTGATGAGGAGGAGGAGAGAGTTGAGAGTTGTGAAGAATGAAAATGGGATGATTAACGTCGTTTCGTTTGTGGAGAAGGTTGTGCCCGTTTTTGGAGGGCGTGGATGACGGACTTGACGAGGTCAGGTTTGAATTTGAGAATCTCATCGTTGGGTGGGGAGGAGAGAGAGACTGTACTAGAGTATTAGATTACACGTGTCCAAAATGAAAATCTCATCGTGGGGTGGGGTGGGGTTCACAATTTATCTCTAGTGTGTATATATTGAATAGTGTGATGATACGTCAATTTCAGTTCATTCACAACTTTGGACAATTTCAGTTTACAATTTTTCTTATGACAGTTTTCTTTCAAATGTAGCACTGCTTATGGCTTTTGCTGATATAGACTCATGTCCAAGGGCTGATCCACGTTAAGGCTACAGTGGACTCCAGCCCAGTGATGACTATTCAGAAAATGAAATTAGGCTTAACTGTACAAACTCAATCCAGGCAAATCAACCCCTATGTAAAGAAATCACCACACATACCATCTAGATTGCCCAACGTGAGCATCCTTATTGAAAATTCATACAGCCTCAACCACTACTTTAGACTTATCCGAACGAAGCTTTTGTCAGGCTTGACCTATCCCAACGAATTCTTTGTCTTGATAGACCTATCCCGACGAGTTTCTCTTGCATGATTTGACATTCTTATTATTTTATTTTGAGACAGATAATACTTCTCTTCTTGCCCATAAAAAGGAATTCCTTATTGCCTATTGTTGTGACTCAGCTACAATCTGGCATGTATATCTCTTATTAAGATTAATTAAAACGAAAAATAAATACACTTTCGAGAATATTAGAAACAAAATAACATGTGTGAATTTATGGTTGAACCACATTAGTAGGTAAGGAGGAATTCCTCCTTGTGAGCAAGGAGAGAAGCACTATCATTTTGAGGCTATCTCGAAGCTTGGCACAGTAAACGGCATAGAGAAAAAATAATAATTGAAAAAGATAAATTCATGCGTAGTAGTCTTCAAATTGTGAAGCCAAGCATGGCCATGAGACTGAGAATCGTTGCACAAGCAACGGCAAGGAGGCCTCTCTCTTTCATGATCACCCGGAACAAGTAGATTGCGACATCAGCGGTGATGAGCTTCCCGCGTAGAACCAAAACCCGACGACGATTCCCGGCAAATGTCAGCAGCACAAGCACTGTGATCCACGCCATCATGGTCGCCCGTGCCGCGATCACAACCAATGCTAGTACCATCAACGCTCCCAGAACTGGGAGTAAGAGGGCTGTGATGTGGTCATTGTAGTTGTAGAACAGGAGGACCCACAGAGATGCCAAGAAAGACAGCAAGAACGTCGTGGTTGCAGCTGCTTGTGTTGTGGACAAAATCATGGCTGAGGCGGAGGCTGGGGGATGGGTGAAAACGAAGGAAGGATCGATCACCAGGAATGAGAGAAGGATTTGGGGTTGGTTTTTAGTTGTGTTGATTATTTTGGTTGAATTGAAAATAATGAAGGATGTGCTGCGCGCACATGGGTGGGTTGGCAATGGCATGGCAGAGGAACCCACCAACCAACCAAGCTCAATCACATTATAGCGTCCGTTGAGCCAACCACCAAATACACAAGTACATTAATGATGTATTTTTCTTTCTATATATGTTTTAAGTGCACAACTTTGCCTTAACAAATTTGTTAAGGAAGGGTGAGTCTCTACATACACCTTGGCTTGGTTTCGCTTGGCTTGAAAAAATTTGTTATCAAGAGGTATAAAATGACTTAAAATTGCTAAATAACAAAATGTTTCTAAACATTACTATAAATATATTCTGTCACTGTTTTGAAGTTCATGTTATTTAAAGTTGATATCAATTTGGTAAATATATAAATGTGATATGGTGTTTGAGATATTTTATAATTTTAAAATTAGATATACACGAGTGTGTGTCATAAAAGATATAGTTCCTCTTCAAATTTTTGACTTCTTATGGAATTTGAGATCTCTTTTAACATTGAAAACAAAACACCGCTATATTAGTAGAATACAATTTTTATGAGGACTTGTTAAAATAATTTTCTAGTCTTCTTTTTAAATAAAATTTAACTTTGATTCATTCTAGATGTTTCAATGCAAGATGACGAACGCGTGCACAACAACACTACTTTGAGGGCGCGAATCTTCCTTCTTTTTCTTTTTTTTTTTATCAAAAAGAAGTAAATTTCATTAACCGGAAGCATTGGTTACAATAAGGTCATCAAGAATACAATTCATTAGCCACACAAGGCCTTCTTCTAACCAAGGAATAAAATATCCATAATATCCCCGATATTTTCACGAAATTTCCGTATTTTTGGACTACCGATATTTCCAATACCATCGATATTTTAGATATCCATGAACCAAACTATCGATAATATTGACGACATGGACCGAAATATCGATAATATCCCGATATTTCCATCGAAATTTCCGTATTTTTGGATTACCGATATTTCCGATATCATCGATATTTTATTCCTTGCTTCTAACCAATAATAAGGACATTGTTCGTGTAAAGCAAAACGGGCAATAGAATGAGCCACTTTGTTACACTCCCTAGGTCGAAATTGAACTTCCTTTAAAGAGAACTGCATGAGCAAGTCTCTCACATCATCCACAATGTTGCCGACAGTAGCCCAAGTAGTCTCCCTTGAATTAATCATCATAACAGCCTCAGAAGAGTCAGTTTCTATGAGGAGAGGGAAAAAACCAACAGCTGTAGCAAATAAAACTCCTCTATAGATCGCTTGCAATTTTGTAGCTAGAATGGAAACCCCGTGAGGGCTTTGCATGGCTAGGGCACCCATAAAAACTCTTGAATCATTACGAACAACTGCACCTATACTATGCAAGCCTGTTGCGTTGTCAGTAGCTCCATCAACATTGAGCTTATAGAACCCTTCAGGGGGACAACTCCAAATCTCATTCTGATTAACCTTACAAGCACGTGGTTGGTCTTGAGATTTATGAAATTCTTCGTAGAGCTCAAAACTCCTCTCAAGAAGATGGGTAGGATCATGCACACCTTGACCAAGAAGAGGCCGCGAATCTCAAACAAAGCTTCCTCGTGGGAGACAGCGCAAGTGGAAACATAGCGCACCACGTGGCGCTCAGATGTAGCGAACACGTGTTCCGAAATCTGAAGGTTGTTGGGATCTTGTCGATCCAGCCATTTTTCGGAGGATAGGAACAGACGGAACCCGAAAGGAGGTTGGTGGGAGTGCCGATAGTGAATTTGGAGCGGACGGATTGGATGTGTAGGGCGTTTTTGCCGGAAGCGTTGGATCGGGATCACCCGGCGGCGAACGTGTTCGGACCTAAATTGGAGGATATATCGGGGTCGGATATCCGTCGACGATTGTGTTCGTGGGAGGATTTGATCCGCTGCAAGAGTGGCAAAAGAGATACTACGAGGGGTTGAAGAAAAGCGGGAAAGAAGCTGAGCTGGTGTATTATCCGAACGTCATTCATACTTTCTATGGTTATTCGGAGTTAGAAGAGTGTGCTGCTTTTTTTTAACAAAGTCAGAGATTTCGTGCAATTGCAAATTGCAAGTAGACATAATATAAAATAGGATATGATATGATTTAGGAGGATGATATCATATAGGGAGCATTTTTGCTCACCACTTTAACTATAAGTGTACCCTCACCACCACCTTCAATGTTTGACACGTGTCCATAGACATAATCATAGTTAACTTTTGCTTTGTATTTATGGAACCATGGTTATACCTATGGACACATGTCAAGCATTGAAGGTGGTGGTGAGGATACACCTATGGTTAAAGTGGTGAGCAAAAATACACCCATATCATATATGAATGGTGGGGCCATCCATAGTGGTTTTGTTTAGGTGGCTAGTTAATGATTTTCTTGCAATTTTAGTAGAAAATAATTTAAAGAAAAGATTCTGATTACCATTACATGTAGCTGTCTCATTGAAAACCTTTCATCTCATAGGCGGTTTGTAAAAGCCTTTCAATCACTCACCTCACGTAATGAAAAAGATAGACACATAGCTATAGTTAAAGACCGTCTCACAGACAAAGTTTTTCTCCACAAGTAATGGCACAACACCTGATAGGTATGCTCGAGGACCTGAGATACATGAAATTAGCAAATATTATAGCTATTCGTGCATTTACACGCATTTAAGAGAATGTTAACCATAAATTAATTTTAATAAGTTCACATCATTATAATTGTAGTAAACCAAAAATAACCATTTGCACATATAAGATTTTTCCTATTTGCCACCCAGACTATGCTACTAGTAGATCTCCCTTGTTTGGCACAATGCAGTGGCAAGCTTACATTTGTTTTCATTATTTATTATAGAAGCACAAAATTGAAGCTCTATACAAATAGCTGGCTAGGACCCACAACCATTCAAAATTGAAGATCCCTGAAGAGGGAAGTAGTGACCCACAACCATTACTCTAAGGGCACTTCTAGCAGCCCCTAGGGCTCGGGCTTTGGGGGGGAGGGGGCAAGAGCCCAAAATTAAGTTCAGCAGCCCCCTAGGGCTCGGGCTGGTCTTTGGGCCCACCAGCACTGGGTGGCCTCGGGCTCTTCTTGCTTGAGAACAACTGTAGGCAAAGTGACGTCAATGACGTAAAAATATTTAAAAAATCTGAAAAAATCCAAAAAATTCAGAAATATTTTTTAATACATACCTATCAATTTTATTATTATTAATTTCATACATACAACTAAAATTAATCCCATGTAAAAAAATAAAATAAACAAAAAAATGAATAGTATTTGCCATTTCTTGAATCATTTGAAGACACATTGTTTTTGCAAAGGCAGCCACTATTCACATGAATAGTAGCTGCCATAGCTCCCCCCTTGCCATGGCAATGGTTTCACTGCTGGAAGTGCCCTAAAGATAACATAATATTTTTGTGTTTCTTAAAGTAAAGCTTTCCTCCGTCAGTTTAATAACTTGTATGTTCTTTTCTCTTTTTTTGTAAATACCACGAGTTCTTTTGCCACAACACAAGTCATCATAATGCTACATGCCATTACCCACCACTGGAGCCCAAAAATGGTAATTAAACTTTGGCTAAAGATGTGAGAATTTGTCATATCAAAAAGAAAAAAAACAACCATCTTCCCCAACCCAGCCTCCTACCCCCACCGCTAGGCAGCCATGGCAGCTGCCCCTTACTCTCTTTTCCTCACACCTTTTTTATTTATTTTTAATTTCATAGTTACTGGATAGATAAATTTTAATAAGTCCGCATCATTATAATTGTAAATGCGTGTAAATGCACCGATGCTAAATGCAGAGGCTATAATTAGCAAATTAACATTCTCTTAACATTCTCTTAACATTCCCATTATATACAACTCCATAGGTCTGTTGAAACGCTATAATTATTATGCTAAAAATATGTACCCTCAAATACAAATATTGCATAATTTCCCCCAAAAGAAAAAAAAAACTCTGATATTGCATTGAAAATTCAGCTCCGTACTTTCCAAATCCAAGTTCAATAAAGAAATTAAGCCCTCTGGTTCTCATCTATGGGTTCGTTGTATCAAGCACTAATGTTGTGCACTTCGCTTCCTCCAAAACAATCAACAACGCCACCACTTCCAATCTGAAATCACCTTCTTTTCACAATATGACCTGGGAGAAGACTACAATTTTCATAAAGGAATTAACTATTTACAACTCAATGAATATTGGATAATAAATCACATCCATACTTGAGTACATGTATCTTACGTTTCTTGGGTTCTTTTCAGGGGATAAAAAAAACTACAATTTTCATAAAGGAATTAACTATTTACAACTCAATGAATATTGGATAATAAATCACATCCATAAATCACAAAAATGCAGTGGCTGGCCCGGTTTCAAACTTATCTAAATTTTATGAAAAATAATAAAATTTAGATCAACTGTATTATTTGTTGAAGTTAAATATCAACAGTAACGAGATCTATCAATAGACATATGACAAAATATAAATCTCAAGAAAACCTTAGACGGAAATTTTGAATCAAATGTATTAACACTACTGGAAAAATAGTATCGAGGATATTATAGGTCTTTAATACTGTTCGGACACAAGTCATTACATGACTGTTGATAACTTGATATAAATGCTGAAAAAGCGAAAGTTTCAAAGGAAACATCAGGACCATAACATAAGTTTTTCCTTTTTATGTCAATCTAACAACAGGACTTACATTGTTCATCATGAACGTAGTAGTGCTGGGAAGTTTTTTTTTCCCACCTAAAGTAATAGTAGTTATCTCCGTATTAGCTATTCCTAAAAGAAAGTTACCGTAAGAATAATATAAATGAGAGACAAAGCACCTATCAGTTTATTGAAATCCTAAAATAACAGATAGCTGGCCAGCACCAATATGTCTGTCATAAGACAGTATGATATGGCTACTTGTCCTAGTCAAATTAATAAGAATAATTTACCCTATGTTGCTCTTACTACCATCAAGAAGAACCAAGTACACCAACCTTTCTCAACCACTCATCTCCTGGTTTTATCAAGAACCTCAATGAATCTCTTTGGGATCCCATATTGTTCAATCATATGCTTTGCCAGATCATCAATCACACCACCTTGAACCACAACCTCATGCCCTTTCTTACCTGAAAAGAGAAATATAAATGTATGTTCATAAGAAAACCTAGGAAGGGATCCTCAAGAAGCCACAATAAGTACTATTCCCAGACAACCAAACTTGCAAGATGCATTTCGTACCATCGGAGAAATTGTATCATCATACAATAAACAAGAAACAACACTTACATGACTAAAAGGACCACTAATATTCGAACCCCCCACCACCCAAAAAAAAAAGAGAACCACACACTCTTACTAGGTATGGGGAACACAGGACCATAATGTTTTCAAATATATAAAAACAAAAAATAATCACCTCTGCTTATATCAACAAAAGACAAATAGAAAGGCAGAAATGTAATATTATCTACTGAAAAACTTTCCACACAGACATTAATTTTTCTAATAAATGGCTACATAAACATTCCGAGTCATGAAGAGAAAAAGTTACGACCCAACAGACATTCATTCAGGGACAATGAAGCACTGCACCTGGTAGTTCAGCCACTGTTGTGCTGCAAGCAAACTTCTTCTGTAGCTCTGATGCCAAAGCTTCAGGGTCCACCAAAAAAGTTTCCAGTCCTGACAATTTGGTTACTTTCTTATTACCTTGCCGCCTTTCTGTCATTATTTGTATTGTTTTCAAACCACCTTTACGAACAACCGACTCACTTCCCCTTGTCACAACGTGATGCGCTTGCATCCGGTTTACAAATGCCGCTCCTAAATCCCTCTTATGAATTTCCGTTGGGTACATTGTACCTTTTTTTATGGCTCCTTTGAACAGTGCATCACATAATATTGGATCCAAAACCACAATGGATTTATCTGTCTGCTTAACCAAGTTTTCTTTTTCAACATATGTAAAGACAATATCAGTGGCCTCTGAAGCACTGTAAAGTTTTCCTGTGTCAGCCCCTACAGAAGCTAATATGGGATTTACGTGTACACTTGGTTTATAGACCTCGACCACTTCAAGCATTTTGAGTGACCGACTTTCACTGACAGTAGGAACACCAGTTTGAACAGTTTTCTCCACTTGCCGTTTCTCTGGCTTGAAAGATGAGTAATCTGGATGCTTGCGGTTAACGGATAATAATATGGACTCCTTTTTATATTTATCTTCTTTCACTGTAATCTGCACATGTTTTGAAGCCAACATAGCATGAGCAACGAGAATAAAGATTCATCTAAAAAACTTAACTGTAAAAAGGCATAACGGTTACAAGAACATCAAAATTCAATCACCTGTCTCTTTTAAACTTCTCTACTTAATCAAGGTTATCACCCCCTTTCAGAACATACCAGAGATCTCTTAACAAGCTAAGCATAAATATCAACAAGACTCAAAAGTCATAACTCAGTATTGCTACCAAAATACAACTTGCCATCTACACATAAATTCACAGAAAAGGTGCCCATGAACCACTATTCTCCAGTTATAGATCACTAAACTAACCTGAAGAAAATCATGCCTTCTTTTTTTATCAGCAGAATTGAAAACTAAAGACAACAAAATTGAAAGACAAGTCATCAAACGAAGAAATACACTGCTGAAACCAATAAAGGAAGACTATATAACTGATCTTGGAATTAAAGTTTTTTTCATTTTTTTTGCTCACTGTATACTTCTTTTTCATAATGCTCGTAGAAACTTAGGATAAAATCTTTTTAGTCTCTCTTCCAAGTTCCAAAGCAATCCTATTAACATAGCTGAGACCAATAATGCCACTCATAACTCTCAAAAATCAATTTAACTTGACACATAGGAATACCTCTGAAAACATTTAAACTTAATTCTTCATGTATGCCCTGAATATAATAAAGCACAACCTTAAATTTACTAGAATACAGATTTATAACTATAAATAAGTACTGTTACAACTTTGTCCATGCTTGCTAAAGAGTAAGACTCACAGCTCAATTCAGCATCCTATTCATTACTATCACTTGGTGCACTTACTATAAGACCACTTAGAAGTTTAGAACTCAGTGGCTTGCAAAATCAAGAAAACTAGAGGATATCCAATAAGACACAAGCTCCCAAAATGACAAGGTTAAAGCACTAAAAGGGTTCTCTTTCAAGGAGAAGAAAATGAAAAGCTGTACGCACCAATCCCGTAGAAGATTTAGCTTGTAACCACTTCGATAATTTTTTGTATGATGATTTCTTGATGTCTAGTGTGATCCCAGAAGGCCTACAAGGCAAAACATGGTTTGACCTGTATAAAACAAAAAACAAGTGAAGGAAATTTTATAAATCAAATGTTTACACCAGAGAGAGATCATGTGGAACAAATATAATATATTTATCATACCAAAGTGTGCTTCCAGGCATGGGAAGGTCTTTATCCTTAACAGTTGTATGCAATGCTTGCAAAAGGCATTTTTCTAAAAACGTGTCTACATCCTCAGTGGAAAGATGTTGATCCTCCCCAATCGACTGATCAGCAGAGCCATCATCTATTACCTTTAGATCGTCTACATGTGCAGCTATTTCTTCAGCAATCTCATTCCCAGAATTGGTCTGTGCCACCGAAGCAGAACTAGGTTCAGAGAGCACATCAGCAACATCAACAGATTGCCCATTTTCCTTATCATT
Organism: Prunus padus; assembly: GCA_024362665.1. Taxonomy (NCBI): domain Eukaryota; kingdom Viridiplantae; phylum Streptophyta; class Magnoliopsida; order Rosales; family Rosaceae; genus Prunus; species Prunus padus. The sequence goes on from JANFAM010000006.1 coordinate 388,009, forward strand.
GATGCCATTCTGTTGATCATTTGAACCATCATTTGCGCCAGAGTATGAATCAGAAACTTGCAATGATGACAAGGTAGGATCCTCAAACACAACATCTTCAAAAAAGCCTGCATTTGGCACATAAGGACCCTCTACTGATTCCCTGGAAAAAGATCCCACAAAAAATGTTATTATACAAAATTTCCAATTATTGATCAATCTCTAAGTCCGTTTCTCCACAGATACTTACCAAAGTAAGTCATGGTAATAGTGCATAATCTTTAAGGCCTTTCCTCGTAAGCCAACTTTTACTGCTTCAGTACTGCTCATAGTGGTAGTCCCCACCTGTAGTGAAATTGACAAATAAGAAGAATATGCCCTAATTTTAATTTTAATAAATAAATGAACTGAAGGTTTGTCCTGGTAATCCTAAATGCATTAGCATATACTTATTAAAAGGAGCCTTACAGCAATTGGAGCTGGATTTCCTGGAACTTTTACTGCCCATGCTTCCCCTGCTATAAATGAAGGTAGACCTTCAGCAGGTACGCTGATACCGGGGAACATCAAGTCCGCCCCTCCAATGATATACCGAGAAACCTCACCCCCTTTCAGCATGAAAGAAGGCAAGAGATCAGGGACCTTCCAGAGCGCATAAACTGAAATGGAAAACCATCAAGCAAACGAAAAATGTGAATATGTTGCACATATGCTCTGACTAGCATATTTTGCATGATTGACCACATTCTACCAGAGAGACTTCTTCAACTTTTTATTGACCCAAATTAGGAAGTGAACAACCAAGGCCTAGTTTCTTCAGCTTTGTACATTCTTTTATAGAAATTATTAAATAATTTAAATTGCTTTACTTATAGTTTGGCGTCACTCTTATTCCAAACCAAATTAGGGGCCAAACTTCTCGGCAATTTTCATTTATTTCCTTTCTGAATTATCCGTAGTGTGCAGGTGCAGTGTGGTCTAAAGATTTTTACGATACAAATCCACTTAACATTAATTTAGGACCATGCCTCAACACTATAGTGAGAAAAGAATGCACTATAGAAAGATTGTACTCTCACATGGTAACCTTTCAAACATAACTTCTACAACTTATAACACAACATAACCCAATCAAAAAACACTTAAACAAGCCAAACCAGTTCCAAAGAGAAAAAAAATACAATTATTTAAATAAGAAGAATTAATTACACTTTGGAACTTCAATAGAATAGTTAATTTAATGTGTTCAGTTCGTAACTATATCTTTCACTGACAGGAAACAGGAACTCAAGTAGTCATGTGACAGCATGAAAAGTAGTTCACGTTATAATTTATTTCCAAAAAGTTTCTCCATATAAAAACCAAATTGCGCATCAAGTAATGCAGGAAATTTAGATTTTAAAACTAATAATAAGAAATTATATATATACAGAGAGCTTCCATTAAGGGATCCCTCTGAGGGACACCCTTGTAGGGCTCACTCTGCATTGTATTTCGCTTATCCAAACCGTCTATTTTTTAGATAATCATTCAAAGATCATCTCTACAAAAAATCACTTGAATCTGATATCATTCGAACGTTCAATTGAGTTATTGAAATTTTAGTACTTTCTTGAAGCACCGTGTTCGTTGATTTTGTAGGACACAATTGGATGTCGAAATGGTTTCCGATTTGTCTAATTTTTAGCAAGGATGATCTATGAATGTAGACTTAAAAAATAGATGGTTTGGATCTTTGAAAAAAAATTCGTAGGGGACCCTAAAGGGTGTCCCTCAATAGAAGGGGGACTGTATATATATATTAGTAGACATTATTTGTTTGATTAGGCTCTCTTTCGAGAATTATCGTAGCAATCAAAGTAGTGTCTTTGATACACATACTCCTCTCGAACAGAAAGTTAAAATTATCGTCTTCATACTTCTTGGTGTCATGCTAGCATCAACCTCATTCAAAAGAACTACCTAGTCAAGTGTGGCACATACTAGAAAAATATATTAAGGCTAGAGACCAAACTACACATTAAGGAAAGAATATTTGAAAAAGATGGCATGATACCTGTGGGAAAAATGTCTGTGCCACGCCCATCAATATCAAAGAAGATAGGAAAGCCTCCCTCTACACCATATACATGGACTCGATTTTGAAACTTTGCAACTGCTATCTCCACCTAGAAGATTAATTTCATAAAAATGTGCAGTTGTCAGTAATGAATAATATTTTATCCAAAATAAATCTAATATCAAAACTTCACCCCAGTTATTTCTGTTGTAATTCGTACTGGATGTTTCATTATCAACTCACTAACTTAAGAATAATTGCATTCTGGTTATTAGTACAATCACTCACTGCAATTGGCAATAACTACATGCAAAATTTTAGTAAGAATGCAGTAATTTGAACTCAGGGCACCAGTACAAATGAGAACCAAAACAATAGAAAAAGAAGTCTAGTAAACCCACAACTAGAATAGGATTAGGCTAATTTTGAAAATCGAAATGCATACCAAAGTGCATTTAGTGAAAATTTTAAAATCCAAAACTACAAAAGGATTAGGCCAATACTAAAATTCTGATAAACACGGGGAAATGGTTCCTACCTAAAATGCTACACTACTACATGGGATAAATAAATAAATAAATCCTACTAATCCGAACAGGAATAATAGATTATCCAAACTCATCATAAGTGTTTAAGATTAAACAAAAACCTTAACCCCGCTTTCAACTACGCTTAAAAAACAAACCCAGAATTCATTCACCAATCATTGGAAGTATTCAAATTTTTCGAAAGTAACAAGATATATACATCAAGGCAGCACTAAAACTCGAGGAAGCACAAAAACCCAGAAACCTACTGAACCCATTTCGAAATGAGAAATGCCAAGCAATCCCATTACCCAATTAATGGAGAAACAACATACAAAATCATGAATTGAAAGACGACCTTGGGAGGGAGTAAAGAATCGATATCGGACTCAGAAGCTCTGGGAAATTTGCCCTTGATGCTTCTCTTAAGCTTCTTCCTATCAGCCCCTGACAGTCTCTGGTGTGACCTTGCTTCCACTGCCTTCTTGAACATCTTTGTTTCTCAGTTCTTCTTTCTTTCTTTCTGAGAGTGCGTTTTCACATTTCAGGCATGTGTTTGTGTTTGCGCTGTTTAGACAGCAGAAGGTTCTGGGCAAAAACTGCTAGGGCGGTGCGGCTATGCTCTTGGGCTTAAAATCATATAGTAGGGGCTGTTATGTCATATGCACCCAATAATTCGATCACTGCACCTGCCCAAAAATATACCCAAACTCCATTTGGGCAAACACCTAATATGAGTTAAACGCAAAACCAAATGTGGGTTTGTGTATAAAACGTGTACACGACTTATCCAAAAAGTACGAGTCATTTTATAGTGAGGACCTTATTAAGGTCATTTGATGAGATTTTATCTTTTTCGTTTGATCAAACTAACCAATTTAATTCAATAGCTAACTAATTTGATTTAACGATTAAGAGATAAGATCTCATCTAAGGGCTTTATTAACTATAGATTTCTTGTAATAAGTACCTTCTTCTTTTTTCAAGGTTGTGCTAGCTGCACAATTGTGGTTGGGCTAACTCAGCATCAAACTTGCTTATCAAAATTTGTGTCATTTGTGCTTTGGCATTCTTCATCTTGTTCCGCTTCTCTTTCCATACCGGACAATTCCGCTTCTAGTGATCCTTAGACCCACACTCGAAACACCCTTCATTGTCCTCGGATCTAGAATTCCCACAATTGCTCGACTTGCCCTCGCGCTTGCTTGAACGGCCTCGCCCTCTGGTCCTTGCCACGAGACCTTCACTTTGAGAGCCTTCTTCGGAACGTTGAACCATCCGATCATGCGTCAGGATGTCTTGCACGATCTCTTCATACTTCAAGGTTCCCTTCCCGAACATAAGCGTTGTGTGGAAGTGCTTATAAGACAGAGGTAAGGATGTCAACAACATCACAGCTTTGTCTTCTGACTTATAAACCTCATCCATCATTTGCAAGTCTGCAATACACCTGTTAAATGCGCTAACGTGCTCCATCATGTTAGCGCCCTCTTCCATCTTTAGAGAGTGAAGCTCCTCCTTCAAGAAAAGTTTGTTGGACAACGATTTTTGCCGCAAACATCTCTTCTAGCTTTTCCCACGTCTGCTTCGCGGTGTCTTCCATCTCATTACAGAACACCTCATCAGTTAGATGTTGTTCGATGGATCCTCTAGCAAGCTCATCTAGGTCCTCCCAATCCGCATTTGTCATGGTTTCCAGCTTCTTCTCCTTACCTGCCAAGATTTTGCTGAGACCTTGCTGCTTAAGGACATGTTTCATCCTCCTTTGCCAAAGCGTGAAGTTCTCCTTGCCGGTGAACGGCTTTAACTCGACCTTTATGCTATACATTTGTGGTGTCTTCTTGTCGCCCGCCATCGTCAACACTTGCAAATTCTCTTAAAACTTATAAGAGTCCATTGCTAACCTGACTCTGATACCACTTGTTGTGCGAAACACTCCAAGATCTTATCGTTAATGGACTATACGACAACACACACACAAACCCTTGAGAATAGAAACATACATCAAACCACAAAGTAAACACACCCACAAGAACACAAAGATTTATAGAGGTTCGGCCTCCTGCCTACGTCCTCTTGGTGATCCACTCGAGAAATTCACTAGTATGTAAGAACAACTTTGGTTACAATCAAGAACCCCCTTAGCTCTCAGAAAAACCCTAGATCTCTTTTCTCTCACCCTTGGAAATACTCAAGAATTCACCCTTAAATTATGTCTTGTGTTTCTCCCTTGAAAATTCACTCTTGAATTTTTCTCTCTATTTGTGCTTATAAAAAACCTAGTTCTAAAGTACATATTTATAAGTATAGGGCTTTAGTACAATTATACAAGGAATAGGAAACCTAAAAGAATCCCAAAACAAGGAGAAAACCTAGTCCAAATCTGACAAGGATTCCAAAACAAGGAAAAAAAATAGTCCAAATCTAACAAGGATTCCATCCTTCCTTCTATGGTGAGCCAATCTTCAACACTATTGCTATGTACTGTGTATTTAATATGTATGGAGTTTTGATTTGAATCTTGAACTGTCTGTTGGAGGTTAAAACTCTAAATCTGAGTTACTAAATATCTGTTTCCTGAAATTCTGTTAGATTGTATGAAGTGAAGGATGAGCGGCATTCAGAAGCATTCTTAAATCGTGAATGCTTCCATTTGCAAAGGAGGAATTGCTTCCATTGGGCGAGAGGGTAGCAGCTCTCAGAGATGATTGGCGGGTTTTTGCTATCCCAAGTGATGTTAAGCTGGGACCCGGAGGTTCTCGTGAGATTTCTTTTAGAGCTAGAAGCTCCGCCAAGTACAAAGAGGACGAGGAGGATGAAGAAGCACAGCGTGGAAAGATGAGGGAAGTTCAATCATTGGGACTAAAACCAAATAGTAATGGATTTGGAAGTCGGGGGAGAGGAGGCAGGGGAGGTAGAGGAGGCAGAGGAGGAGGGAGATGAGGGCATCGTGGGAGAGGTAGAAGTGGTGGGTGGTAAATTATTTCCAATTTGTGTACGCATGCGCCATTTTTGTTGTCATTCTTTAACCAGCCTTTATACAGAGTGACGTTATCATTTTGTTGTTGAGAACTTGAGATAGTTGATGAGCATATTTTATATTATATATTTAACCCCATTCTTAGTACAGTTTGGTTAATATTTTGGAAGAATTTTGATACTTTGAATTGTATTTGCAATATAGGACTTTCGACTTCATCTGGAGCAAAACATAATCAAATGGATGAATTTTGGAGTAATTCCAGTTGGAAGACGTGCTGGAGTCACTTAGCTTGATCGTATCAGAATTTCAGATTTTTCCACCAAGCGATTATTTTCTGGCAGTCAATTAAAGGAGCAGTGCGCTGTGCTGGAAAAGTGACGTTTTGGGCTTTTCTGCGTTTTTGGAGCCCAAGATGACCTTGGATGGGTTCGTGACCTTCTGGAGATGTGTTCAGAATATTTTTATCTTCAAAACGAGCTATCTTGGGCCTGATTTGGAGCAGTTTTGAGCCCAGAACGTGGTGGGCAGATTTTGAGCGAATTTCCATAATCCTATTTGGATTTTACTTCCAAGATTACTTTATTTTAATTAGTTTCCTTGTGGGAAAAGAAAGGCTGCAATTGGGCAGCTAGGTTTTAGGTAGTATTTAAGTTCCTTATCACAACAATTTTAGGATTCTCTTTTATCATCTTTTTACTTATTAAAACGCGACTTTGTGGAGAGCAATTGCTAGGGTTCTTGAAGATCTTCAACTTCAAGGTGTATTCAATCTTTTTCTATGATTTCAATTATAATTATGCGTAACTAATTTCTTTTTGCTAGGGTGAAACCTTAGCCTTAGCATGAATATGTGATTTTTATTTAATTGCTTATGATTGATTGCATGCATACTTTGAATTGTTAATCACTGTTTTAAACTATCTACTTGTCTTGATGCTCGATCACCATTAGGATATTTAGAAAAGTAATTTGATGCAATTTTGGTCGGAAGGTTCCACGGAATTGACGCTTCTTGTGATTAATAATTGTAAGTTCACTTAAGGCGAACACCACGCTCTTAAGGGTTGCATGGTTTTTCAAAGGGTTTTCACAAAACGTAATGAGTCTTTCGTGTTCAGATTTGATCCGAACGTCCGGACGGGTTGCATGTTAGATATACGTTCTATATTGGAGGTTCCAAGTAGAATATACATTAGGAAAACCTAACCTTCAAAGTGGCATGTGCAAATCATAAGTAATTGGTAAAAATACATAGGATTGCTAGGTGACGGTGAATCCCTAGTGCTTTTATAAATTGATATCTAAAACTCTTTTCAATTAATTGTGTTTTTAATTAAATTCGTTTTTAGCTTTAACAAATTCAAAATCAAATCAACTTTCTCTACTTTTAATTTTAGTTAATTGGAAACCGATTTTACATAAATTGCTTAATAGTCCCTGAGGAGATCGACCTTGCATGAGTATCTATACTACAATAACCTTGTATTCTTGCAAGTATTTTATGTGATTTTAACCCTGTTTTTGCAGGTACAAAAAATCCTATCAATAGTAAATCAAGGTTAGGGAAAGCTCCAATGAGGTACAGCAGAGGAAATGATGCTGTATATTGGAATTATTGTATCTTAAATTATCAACTTAACTTATTCAAAGTAGTATAAACTGGTAGAAGTTAGCCAGAACTTGGAATTGGGTTGTAGTTCTATTCTATACATCATTTCTACAATACTTGGGAGTTATGCAACTATGAGTATCAGACTCGATGCGCCAAGGCGCGGCTATACTTGTTTGTTTAGCAAGCGGCCGCATTCTCCAGGTGGAGGAAGTGATCAGGAGAATGAGCTTAAAGCAACTTCTATATTTCCAAATTCCAAACCCCTCCCCACCCGAAAGCGCATGTGAATTTGTGGATCTTTATTTATTAGGTCTGTCGTAGCATGTGTGCAATATGTACTGTACATGTTATTTATTATTTTGTTGTATTGTGTGTGTCGGTGTGCTATTAAGGCTAGTTTAGGATTTTTCCTATGTAGTATCATGAACTATAAGCTACGAGTATGAGCTAGGATTGTTTTAACTAAGCATGAACCAGATTGAAAAAAAAGAAGAAAAGGAAATAGAAAATACTCATATTTTATACGTAAAATCCAATATGCCCTTTGATCTGGAAAATGTCACAAGACCTAGGGAAATTGCATAGGCCGCCACTTAGAAATGTTGACAACACGCATAGATGTATTAGCAACTGCTATTGAATATTGATCCAAAAGAGACTTCCACAGTTTTCAACTCCTTTTCAGCTTTCAAAAATCCTATTGAGCCACAAACGCAAAGAATACACACGCAATTAGAATTAGCAACCAGAAGCTTCGATTGCTCTTTTTTGACCCCTGGGTTTGACCAATGAATACCTTTTCGTTTGTATTAATTTCCCAATAGATTATTCAAATACACCGTTGAATTTGTCCAAATATTTTCATGGTTGAATTGAATCAAAGGGTTTGGAGGAGTCTTAGGCCAAAAGAGGCTGTGGTTGGTTGAGAGGTTGGGTTGGGTTGGGTGCTACATAACCATCTAAACTTATTGCAACTCAGCCTCAGGCCCATTGTGTTGATTGAACGACTCACTTTCTAATTGGTTGCCTGTATTGCTGTAAAGTTCATGTAAAACATTAACCGACCTTATTGAAAATCACAAGGAACCGTCACATTCTCCTTTTTTGAACCGCAATGCCAATACTTTCCTTTGTAGTAATTTTTTGTTGAAAGATATTGATAATCTCCGTCCATTACCAATTGGTATTTTATTAAATGTCTTCATTCTAATCCTGTACGGAGATAGTGAGTGCTAACTAGGAAATGAAGTAATTCTATGACAAATGATAAATAACATATCATTTAGATATTTAATTCTTAGACTCTAGACTATGCTTTACTAAGAGCACTTCCACCCATTTGTCATGACAAAAGGCAAGGGGAGGCAAGGACTGTTACTATTTATGTGAATAGTTGCAGCCCTTGCAAAAGGCAAGGTGTGTTTCCACTCATTGCCATGACAACCACTATTCACATGAGATATGAGGAGATGAATTTGTATAGAGTTTTGGTGTGGAAAATGAAAATATGACTAAGTATTTATTAAAAAATATTTATGAAATATTCAGTAATTTTTTCGATTTTTATATTTTTTTGTTGTTGCTGACGTCAGCAAACCCAAGCTAGAAGTCGGGCTCGTTTTGCCTGCGAGCTGGCCCTGTCTCGTGGGGTCCACTGTTTGCCAGGGCAAGTTTGGCCCGTTGGAAGCTGTTGCCTGAGCTCGAGCCCTGTCCTGCCAGGGGCTGAGGGCTATGGCTGGACTTACTCTAAGGAGGAGGGCCTCGAGCCTCACTTTGCCTTTAGATGTGCCAAGGGGTTCGGTTTGGTACTTGTTAGCTCCACTCATTTGAATTGCAACCATTCGTGGTTTGCATATACTTGTCCTGACTTATTGAATAACATAAGATGACAATTACAGAGTTCAAAAGTATATCTCAAACAAAGGACACATACCTCAAAATAACTCACAAGCCTAAATAATGAAAACTACCACCACCACTCGAAGCAATTCCACCAATTATTGTGAAACATTGGGTGGATATGAGGAAAATATGATATCCAACGATTCAATTTCGCATGATAGTGAATAGATGTCCTTATTTGACGAAAATGACCAAAAACACTTGAGTAGATAGCAGCAAAATCCACTAAAAAACAGGGTAGTACTAAATTGAGAGAAAGTTATAATTTTGGAGGGAGAGTTTTGAGAGAGAGATTGGATTGAAAGAGAAGAAAGATGGTTGTGGAGTAGAAAAAGATGTTAAAAGGAGTGGGGAGTGCGGCTACAGTTTGTTTTTGCTCTCTCTTGGATGTGTCGATTTTTTTTTTTGGTCGAATTGGATGTGTTAGTTTTGAATATTTTAGCACATGTATAAATAAACAAAAAATAGAATATTTTAGCATCCATACAAGCCTCAATTATGTTTTTAATCAATATATATAGATTCCAACCAAAAAAAAATGTTTTCTTTTTAAATTTATTGCAGGAGTAAACTTCTGGTAGAACATGAAGACATTGAAACTTAAATACCGCTCCTTTAAAATGTCCTATAGTATGAACATAAAATTTTAAGGATAAAGAAAATAAAAGAAGAATAATAACTAAAGCACATTTTTCGTATTGTTGAACATTGAGATATGAATTCATGACCAACTAGCTTTTAGTTTAATAGTAATTATCTTCGTGATGCTTAAAGAAATTCAAAGTTTGAATTTTATCTATTCCGTTGATAAAAAAAAATATAAAATTCTGAAACAACTTCTTTACTTACTAGGAATGGGTACAATAAATTTTTTTTATTTATTTCCAATTTGTTTTATTCCCCTATTTCTAAGTTCCCCACCCAGTTCAAAGTAAGTACCAAGTGAAACTAATGACACTAGTGGCAGAACACACGTTGAAAGACATTCAATTGGAAGATCACACCCTTTTATTTATTCAACATATGTTGTTCATAATTCCAACTCTCTCTTATATGATACAGCTACTAGTCCTACTATCAAAAGAGAAGGCTTAAAATTTGAGGTAAAAAACTTGACCCAAAAAGTTTTTGAGGGAAAAAAAAACAACAACATAGAGAAAATAGTGGAGCAAAATCATTAGAGAGAGAGAGAGAGAGAGTTTAAAATTGAAATTGAAAGGGAACCGGAACGGAACCCAGCTAAAAACTTAAAACATTTAAGATTCAAAATAAAAGAAAGAGAGAGAGAGAATGGCGAGAAGAGTATGAGATTTCAAAACGCTAGAGAGAGAAAGTGGGAAGAAATAGATAGAGACTCTAGAGAGAGAGAGAGAGAGACAGGCAGAGCTTCTCCCACATTTCCTCTTTCCTTAAATTTCTTCTGTTTCCTGTCTTCCTTCGCAGTTTCGCTCGATATCTCTGAATCTCTTGAATCTCGAATTCTAATTCCTTCTAGCTAGAAGACAGCCAGAGAGAGAGAGAGAGAAAAAGGGAGATCGTTTTCATTTCCAAATTTCCAATTTCTAGGGTTTCAATCAGATCCATCGCTCTCTCCCTCAGATCTTTGATCCTCAATCCTCTGCTGCGATGGAGGCGATCGAGGAGTTGTTGCAACTATCAGACTCGATGCGCCAAGGCGCGGCTATACTTGCCGACGAAGATGTTGACGAAAACTCAAGCTCCTCCCGCAGGGCTTCCAGTTTCCTTAACGTCATCGCTCTCGGCAATGTTGTAAGTCAACCAATCTCCTTTTGGATTCAATTCGTTGGAATTTGATCTCTTCGATTCCACATGCTCTGTTTCCAATCAGCGATCTTTAAATCTACGCTTTGGGTTTGGACCTTAATCGATGTTTCTTATTTGATTTGGGTTTTTGTGAACACCCTGTTTGTTTGTGTCAAGAACTGAGGACTAAGGCAAACATAGCTCACAAAAGACAAGATATTGAATCTGAAATCCAAACTCTTATGAGTTTGATTTGATTTGGGCTATAAATGAGGAAAATGATCACCAGACACAATAATGGTTTAAACGCCTTGGGCAGTTCTTGGCGATCTGCAATGGTCCACCTTACTGTGCCACCCTGAATTAACGGAAGAAAGTTACATTCAACAGTTTTCACTGCTGCTATTGCTATTGTTTCCTTGTAAATAGGAAATAAAGGATCTATTTCGTGACTTGTTCTCTTGCTGTGCATGTAGTGTGCTTTTTTGTGCGTGTCTGGATATGTGCATTTGTTGGTGCATTCTGCGTGTGTGTCTGTCTATATATGTTTTTATCCATGGAATCACTCTTACCTTGCAGCTTCAGGAATTCTAGAGTTCAGTAGCTATCTATTCTCATAATCTATGATGAACAGCTTGAAGATGAATTTATATTTGCAAAACATTAAATATATATGGCATCATTTCTTATGTTTGGGATTACTCTTGTACTTATCCATACTGGCCTCACTGTCTGGAGATCCTGATATTAGCCTTCTTTTTTTCCTGATGGTTGTTATTGTCAGGGTGCTGGTAAATCAGCTGTTTTGAACAGTTTAATTGGACACCCCGTTTTGGTAAGTAGTACAAGGTTTGTGTTGTTTGTGACCAAATAAAAGCTCTATTTTTATTCTAAGGTTAATTTCCTCTTATTCTTCCAGCCAACTGGTGAAAATGGTGCTACTCGGGCTCCCATTAGCATTGATCTGCAGAGAGATGCTTCTTTGAGCAGCAAATCTATTATATTGCAGATCGACAATAAATCTCAGCAAGTTTCTGCAAGTTAGTAATTGCATTTTTGCATTCTCTCATTAGTTCAAGTTCTTGGTTCACTGTTGCTTTTGTTCAGATGTATTTGGTCAACATTAGGAATCCCCTTTCAGAGCTTTATAGTTTTTGAATGGCCTTTAACACATGCTGGGTGTATACCCAGTTGAAGCCAATGTGACTTACAACCCCTTACAAGATAGTGTAGAGAAATACTACGATGTTTTGAATACTTGATGTATGGTAACCTTGCTAAGCTCATTCTTATTGTGTCAATTTTGAAACTCTAATATGATTGATGTTGTTCTGCAGGTGCTTTACGGCATTCTCTGCAAGGTAGGCTGAGTAATGCCACAGGCAAAAGTCGAGATGAAATTAATTTGAAACTACGGACAAGTACAGGTTAGTTCATATTGTTACCTAGCTTCTAGTCTCTTCACTCATTAATTAATGGTAAGTGGTTGATTGAATTTTTTTTTCTACTAACATGATTTTTATTGCAGCCCCACCCCTAAAGTTGATTGATTTACCTGGGCTTGATCAACGAATCATGGATGAGTCTATGGTAAGTGACTGTTTGCAGTTCTAGAGTGTTAGTCTTCCAAGGAATATGTGGTAGGATTTATTTGATGTCTCAGTGGCACTGCTACTCCCTTTACTAAATTTTAACATGGTAATCTTTAGCAAGAAAGTTTCATTTTTCCTTTTGTAGATTAGCGAATATGCTGAGCACAATGATTCAATTTTGCTCGTTATTATACCTGCATCTCAAGCACCTGAAGTTGCTTCATCTCGAGCCCTCAGAGTTGTCAAAGAATACGATGGGGATGGTAAAAACATTGCTATTTAGTTTGTAAGACCTTTTTTCCCTACTCGAGGGAGTGGGTTGCTGAAATGTTCACTTTATTCTCTGCTCTCTAATTATGTTCACCTTAATGCACCCCCTCTAATATCCTTCCTTTTTCCCATAGTTTACTACATTGTTATTGTTTTAGTTGTTTGAGCAACTGAAAAGGCAATCAAATATTGATTACAGGTACCAGAACTGTTGGTGTAATTAGTAAAATAGACCAAGCTTCTTCAGATCAGAAAGCACTTGCTGCAGTCCAGGCTCTTCTGTTAAATCAGGGGCCATCAAGAGCATCTGATATTCCATGGGTTGCTTTAATTGGTCAATCAGTTTCAATAGCTTCTGCACAGTCTGGAGGTTCTGAGAGTTCACTAGAAACTGCGTGGAGGGCTGAAAGTGAAAGTCTGAAGTCCATTTTGACTGGAGCCCCTCAAAGTAAGCTAGGCAGAGTAGCATTAGTGGATGCTCTGGCGCAGCAGATTCGGAGTCGTATGAAAGTCCGGCTTCCAAACCTCCTTACTGGGTAATGTTTCCTGGATTCTATATATCTTTTTTATTATATTGCATTTTCTAAGTCATTCATTTTATTGGAAGCACATGTCTTTAGGCTATGCTTAGTGCTGTGTTACAAAATGGTTATTTGGTTTCCAAAACCAGACAATGAGTAAAATGTAGTTGGATGCCTTGGTATCAGAGCTTGGATCCTAGTCTCCACAAAGAAAAAACCCCAGCTTCCATCAAAAAGAAGAAAAACCTAGCCCCACCCACTCCCCTCACAGTCTGCCCCCTATGGAGGTGGGCCTAGTCATGGCCACATCTTGGAGTTTTTTTGGCTGCTGTTTGGTCAGGGTTATTTTCTTGTTGGTAGCTTGTATATTCTTTTGGCTTTATTCTGGAGTTTTGGGTCCACTTTTTCTGCTGATCTAGTCCATCCTAGATGCGTTTTTGGTTTCTGGTTTCTGGTTTTGGGTGGGGGGTGGTCTTAGGATTTTTCATTTCTCAGTGCTGTTCACAGCCCACTTGGCCATTCCAGTTGCATTGGCCTAATAAAATTAGTAATCAATACTTAAGATATTTGTAATTGTAAGTATCAGCTTAGGACTTGGAAAGTTTCTGATTGAACAGAAATGTAGTTTAATTTACACCCCTTGCTTCAACTATGGTATTAATTTTTTTTTCCAAGTTAATTGGTTAGTTTCAATTCAACTTTTACTTTTGTATTTTCCAGGTTACAAGGCAAGTCTCAAATAGTTCAGGATGAGTTGGTAAAGCTTGGTGCGTCAATGGTGCAGAGTGCTGAGGGTACCAGATCTCTAGCTTTGGAACTTTGCCGTGAATTCGAGGATAAGTTTCTCCAACACATTACATCTGGTGAGGTGAGTTCTTTTTGTTAAATGTCCATTTTTGTGTTCTAAGTATATTTTGTTGTATATTACTTTTTATTTCCTTCAAATTATTGGTAAATACATATACAATATATTGAATAGTTCATATAAGAAAGGTAGAAAAGTGGCAAAAAGATACAATCCCTCCCAAAACCACATCTCTCTTAAAAGTGGATGTATGTTTATTTTAAAATGCTGTAAAGTACTAAGCCCTCTTTTTTAATTTTTTTTTTTAATCAAGAAGTTTGTCCGATCATTGTCTGACAATGAGACGACCTTGAAGGTAGGTCTAAAATCTCATTATTTTACTCCTTGCCTTGGGTTTTTAGATGCAGTCCATATTGCAGTAATAGAAGAGTCGTTCTGAAATATCTAATACATTAAACTTAGCAATCATTCAATTTATACAATGTCTCACTAGAAGCCTTACTAAGGTTAATATGTTGTTCCACTGCCATGTTTCTATCAGCTGCTCATCCTATTTTTTTTTTTTCCATTATTATGGATCATAGTTTCCATTAGCTTAAATGGCCCCTTTGTTGTTACTTTATGTGGTTTCTCAGATTTCTTCACGATATTGAGAATAATTGGATCTTTTTTGGGTATTTAGTACCATTTCGTTTCCTACAATGAGATGGAATGTTTCAGGTTTAGGTAATTTTCATGGAGTTACTTGAATTTTTTGCTCATATGGTTTTATAAATTACTTTGCAGGGTTCTGGATGGAAAATTGTTGCCAGTTTTGAAGGAAACTTTCCAAATAGAATAAAACAACTCCCATTAGACCGACATTTTGATATCAATAATGTGAAGAGGGTATGTTTTGTCTTTGCTTTGTTTCTCTTACACTCTGGTTTAAAAATTCTTTTAACTTCACATGACTTCTTGCTATCATTTTCTATCAGATTGTGTTGGAAGCGGATGGCTATCAGCCATATCTCATATCCCCTGAAAAGGGTTTGAGATCTCTAATAAAAGGTGTTTTAGAGCTTGCAAAAGAGCCGTCACGTCTTTGCGTGGATGAGGTAAACCTAGCCATGTCTTGTTCTGCTTTTGCACAAGTCTGAATTTCTTGTCTTGCTGTTTTCAAGTGTGCAGAAAGCTATTGTGTAGTCTTCACCTTCATTTTTTCCTCATTATTATTATGTTTGAGTTTATTGCAGAATAATAATTATAAATAGGATTTTCTCAGGCTGGAAAAATTGAAATCTTTTGACTTTGATCTATTTATGAGTCTTAGACTGCATTTCCTGTTGTGTTGTAGGTCTACATTAACTTGGGTTTCTTCTAATATCAAAATAATAATTGTTGAATAATATAAGTCCCACATCGGAAACTAGACTAAATAAAATATAATATATAATGAATGGTTCCACTACTAATATCATCGAGGCCTTTTGTGATAAAATTCCACACCTACTAGGCTTTGTAGGTGGTTAAGTTGGGGACAATTTCGGTGTTTCTAGTAGTGGGTTATTGACCCGTCTCTCTGAAATTTAACATGGCATCAGAGCAAGGTTGATTGACTGGGCCTGAATTGGGCCTTTACCCTTACCCAATATGTGGTGTTTACATGTTAGATTTGAATGTTTACCCCTACCCCTTATCCTATGTGATGGTCTCACGTGAGGGGGCGTGTTGAAGAATATAAGTCCACATCGGAAACTAGACTAATTAAAATATAATATATAATGAATGGTTCCACTACTAATATCATTGAGGCCTTTTGTGATAAAACCCCACACCTACTGGGTTTTGTAGGTGGTTAAGTTGGGGACAATTTCAGTGTTGCTAGTAGTGGGCCATCGACCCGTCTCTTTGAAATTTAACGATAATGTGGACTCATCTATTTTGAATTTTATTATTTGATATGAATGAGTGGTCTTGGAGGGCTTTACCTTCACTGCTGTGCAATCGTAGCATGGACAATTGTATGAGTAAATATTGACAAGGAAATCTTGGCTGATTGATTAAATAGGTACACCGTGTCCTGGTAGATATAGTCTCTGCTGCTGCAAATGCTACTCCAGGTCTTGGAAGATACCCTCCTTTCAAGAGGGAGGTATGATAACTGAAATATTGTCCGGTTCTCTTTCGTTTTTAGCTCTTTGCTTCCTGTAATTTTTCACAATGCTTAATCCAATGAATAGATTCTGTATGGGTTAACTTTTTTTTTTCTTCAATTTATTTCAAGGTTGTGGCCATTGCAAGTGCTGCGTTGGATGCATTTAAAAATGAAGCTAAGAAAATGGTGGTTGCACTGGTAGATATGGAGCGTGCTTTTGTGCCTCCCCAACACTTCATTCGCTTGGTGCAAAGGAGGTAGTTTCTATTTTTTTGTTTGATCGGTGACGCATAATGCCCATTAAGGTTCCAGGCGCAAACTGTTTAAGCTTCTGTACATATTGGACATCATGCAGTATTGCTGAAATCAATTCCTTTTGCATGTTGAGATGGAAGGAGCTTAATTAGCTACACTTTTGTCATATAACTTAAGTGTGTGTGCACGCACTTGTTCTTGCACACATCGTGTCCACATGGACTTTTTTATTAAATGTTTTGTTTTTGAGTCGGTATTCTGATGTATATATGCAGCTTGTTATACGATCTATTGATTCTTGGTCTATTACAGGATGGAGAGACAGCGAAGAGAGGAGGAAGTGAAAAATCGATCCTCAAAGAAAGGACAAGAGGCAGAGCAAGCAATAATGAACCGGGTAAGGGACTGACTCTTTGTAGTTATGTAAACTGCGATTAATGAAATTGAATATACTATTAAATGGGCAAATGAATTTATTTTACATATGAAGTGCTGATTTTATCGTCTCTTAATTATTTAAGGTGCTTGTTCATGATTGTTCTTTATCTTCTTTTTTTAGGCGACTAGTCCTCAAACAGGGGGTGAGCAAGCTGGTGGAAGCTTGAAATCATTGAAGGATAAGGATAAATCTGGTAAGGACGTCAAAGAAGTACAGGAGGCATCTGGTTTGAAGACTGCAGGTCCGGAAGGAGAAATAACAGCAGGTTTGTATGTAACTTTTTGCACATTATGACTGCTAGGAACAGGGATAGATCATACATCTGATAGACTGAACTTCTTGTTTTGTGAAACTGATGCTTGTTGTATTAATATGTTTGAGAAACAGTAGGCCCTGCTGGTGACTGTTTTTGGAAGAAAAAAATTGAGTTTTCCTGACTGAAAGCGCTTTTAGTGGTATTTTATAAGGATATATCTCATTTTTATTTTGCTAAATACATACTTATTATAGGAGGTTGCGTGAAACCTTTTTTTTAAAGCTTAGAATTACCTGCGACAAAGTTCTCTGGAGTCAATTGTCTTTTTTTATGCATGTCGGAGGTGCATTGTTCTCAAATTAGCATCCTTGGACATTATTTGGCAGTTAGCAGATCATTCCTTCACATATTTTAAATTGCCTGTGTAAATTTTTGCAACAATGTCAAAACATACATACCAGTCACAGAAACTGATCACCTTGGTCAGGAAATGTGGAAACAAACATGCCAGGTCTTGTATGCTCTAGTTCAATCCCTCCTTTCCCCAATTCGTAACTAATAAAAATGATGATAGTAACTGTGGGAACTTTGAGCGATTGAAAGCACCTGTACTTCAAAAAATTGTGTCATTAATCAGGGAAATGTGGAAATGTGGAAATGTATTATCTTGTGGATATATTGGTCTATTTTTTCTTCATTATATGTTATGATGTGAATTCTTGAAAGCACCTGTACTAAGCTAGAGTCTTATTGTAGCTGACTGCACTTTTCTATTAAAGTAGTAAATGGCCAACTTTAAATTCAAAATCCATCTTGTGTTGGTTTTCTTTGGGCAAGGGGGATTTACTTAACCATTTAGATCTCTAAAGTTTTATAAATTGCATGTATTAATTTTAAAGTTTCAAATATTTGCAGGTTTCTTGTATAAAAAAAGTGCCAAGACTAGTGGGTGGAGCAAGCGATGGTTTGTTTTGAATGAAAAGACTGGAAAGGTTTGTAAAATTACACCCCAAGTCTATGATAAATCCAAGCTTATATAATTGCAATGGATTATGGTGTCTAGATATCAGATGAGTGTGTTTATATGATGCATCAAATACTCAACATATGTTGGATAAATTTGTTTAGTGTTTGATATGAATGATATTTAAAGACATGGATCATTTGAGTTTATTTAAAGTAGTATTTTTGTGTGTGGGTTTATATGAGTTCGGTACATTGTCAAGTAAATGGAGTTCGTAATAGAAGGCCAAGGAGGAATCAGCTTTGTTTGTCAATCACCAAACCAGTCTGCATCCATTTCAAATAAATTTAGAACATAATCCATATAAGCACTAAGGAGATAGAAGGGCCTTTCTTTGCCCATACAAAAAGCCACCTTATGAGTTATGCCTCATCTCAGTCCAGAAAAGAAAAAAGAGTTGTCCTTTGTTGGAGAGTCTTGATCTCAATCAGAAGTTGTTCTATGCCTGCAAAATTTCTGGTGTCTCTTCCAAGCCGTCAGTACCAAAATATATCTTTATCACTAACTTTCTATGCCATCCAGTATATTGCCAATTGAAGTGATGGCACCCAACCAACCATCAGGCAGAGACACATATAACCTTAAAACTCCAAAAATGCATAAGAAATTGAGCCATACATTTCCTATTATCTTTCACATTCTACAACCATTAACAAGAAACCTGCCTCCTTTTGGGGAACAAAGAAAGAAAACACATCAAGGCTTGGTGGCTAAAATAACCACTTTCTTTATCTGGCTACTCTTTTGCTTACGTTTTTCTACTTAAAATTCCACTATTTGTTTTTTGATTATTATCAGAGAGGAAAGCCTTCATGTATAGTTTTATGTATGTTCCAATCCCTTTTGTTTGAGTCCTTATAAGATAGTGTCTTGCTGCCAGACAAGAAGTCTTATAAAGGATGGAGTAGCATGTGCTAGCTCGCAGATTATATACATGTCCCAAGATGTCGGAATTGAGTCATTTGTTTGCTTTCTCTTTATTTTACTTCAGAATATTTGATTGTAAATGTGTTACTGTTGTTATTGCTACTCCTTTTGATATATGGATATAATTTGACCATTTCTTTATTGCACAGCTTGGCTACACCAAAAAGCAAGAGGAGAGACATTTTCGTGGTGTCATCACTTTGGAGGTATGAGAACCCCTCCAATGCCTCACCTCTTCAAATTTAAGATTATTAGTTATCTTAATCAACCAATTTTAATCCTTTTGTAGCATTTTACATTGTATTGCCATCAGTTGTGGTTGCCTAAGAGTTATCTTGAAGTAATATTTAGTTTTCCAATGAATAGAAGTAGGATGTGCTTCGATGCTGAGTTCTTTTCTTTTGAATGTTTTTTCCCTGAGGTTCTCAGAAACATTTCAATTGATTTCTTGACTTGGTGGGCTTGATTGATTATGAATTTTGGGTCGAAGGTCCTAACTGTGCCTACTGGTTTAACTAGGCTTGACATTAGTATATGCATACTGTTTGATCTTTATGGAATCAAGTGAATCCCTTGATAGCATAATAAATATTTGTAATTGTGAAGTTGTTTGCACAGAACTAAATTCATGTTGGTGTTAAAAATATGACCAGCATTTCAGATAGTAATGAAAATTTTGTTATCTCTTTAATCTTCTCATCCTGTGATCGAGAATGATGCGACGACCTATCTGTTTAGTCATCTTGGTGCATGCACAAAAGCATTATATTGAACATGTGAACTCAACATGTATATTGTTAAGAGCGGTCAGGGCTTAGACCATTCATTATTAAGCTGAATGCCAGTGGCAATAGTGACCAAACTCATTATTATTCTGCAGGAATGTAATATTGAAGAGGCTTCTGATGAGGAAGAACCACCTCCATCAAAGAGTTCGAAGGACAAGAAGGGAAATGCGTCAGAAAAAGCACCCAGTCTTGTGTTTAAAATTACTAGCAAAGTTCCATATAAGACGGTTCTGAAAGGTAATCCTTTTCTTTGGTTGTTGAAGTTGCCCGGCCAGTCTGAAACGCAAGTTCATTATCAACTTGATTTCCATTTTTCTTGCAGCACACAGCGC
Organism: Prunus padus; assembly: GCA_024362665.1. Lineage (NCBI taxonomy): Eukaryota > Viridiplantae > Streptophyta > Magnoliopsida > Rosales > Rosaceae > Prunus > Prunus padus. The sequence goes on from JANFAM010000006.1 coordinate 408,181, forward strand.
AGTTGTGTTGAAGGCTGAGACTGTGGCAGACAAGATTGAGTGGATAAATAAGATTGGAAAGGTTATTCAACCTTCTAAAGGACCACTGAGGGGTGCATCAACTGAAGGTGGTCCTACCATGCGACAAAGTCTTTCTGATGGTTCTCTTGTGAGTTACCGACTTCTGTCACGCTTACAATTATGATAAAATGAATGGATGACTGTATGTGAATGTCATTGTGGAATTCTGTTTTTCTGTGATTCATTATTTTGGTACCTTCACTATCGCTATCTATTTCTTTGTAGTTGTAATTCCCTGTGTCAGTGGTCTACTATAATATTGTGAACCTGTAGCCTTAATTTTATTTGTTTATTTTTTATATCCGAAGTTCTGACTTCTCATGTCGATCTCTTTTTAGGATACCATGACTCGAAGACCTGCTGACCCTGAAGAAGAACTTCGGTGGATGTCTCAAGAAGTTCGTGGATATGTTGAAGCTGTTTTGAATAGTTTGGCTGCAAATGTCCCTAAGGTAAGCTTGGAACATCATCCTTGTATTTTTTTCCTTGTGATTGGACATTTGGAAGGTACTTTAATACATTTGTGATTGGTTGAGCAGGCAGTTGTTCTTTGCCAAGTTGAAAAAGCCAAGGAAGACATGCTAAATCAACTATATAGTTCTGTCAGGTTAATTTGATATTTTCTTTCCTGCTTTTTATCTACCTTTTAGCTTGGACTTGCTAAATAGGCTGCCTTTCATATGTTATATGTGGTTGATGATAGTTGTGATAAATTAGTAATATATGTGCAGTGCACAAAACACAGTGAAGATTGAAGAGCTGCTTCAAGAGGATCAGAATGTAAAGCATCGGAGGGAGCGCTACCAGAAACAGTCCTCACTACTTTCCAAACTAACACGCCAACTTAGTATTCATGACAACCGAGCGGCTGCTGCCTCCAGCTGGTCCAATGGTGGTGGTGGTGCACCAGGTATGTAGTTAAGAGCTGTTCTCAAATTATTTTGCTTTGCTTATAAATTTATATGATATCCTGGAGTGAATGAATAAATAAATAATAGAAAGTGCTTATCATTTATAACATATCTTTCCTATCTTTCTTTCGGAATTTGTAGATTCATTTTCTTTTACTTGTCACCTGGACAGCCCTCAAATGTTTTTAGTCCACTGAATTTCTATATAAATGCTTCATTCTTTTTCTAACAGACTCTTAGATTCTTTGAAACCCTTAATTCTGATCAAGACTCTACCTTTTTGCTTTTGAATTTTATTTGCTTAGTAATTTATGGACATTGTATGTTAAATTTGCAGAAAGCAGCCCAAGATCAAGTGGTACATCAGGTGATGACTGGAGATCTGCCTTTGATGCTGCCGCCAATGGTCCAGTTGATCGTAATTCATCTTTATCTAGGTCTTCATCCAATGGCCATAGTCGACATTATAGTGATCCAGCACAAAATGGTGATGTGAACTCGGGTTCAAACTCTGGTAGCCGTCGTACTCCTAATCGGTTGCCACCTCCACCACCAGGTTCTTCAGGCAGCAGATACTTTTAGATGCGCGTCTAGATTGATTAATTGATGATTTATATTTTCCTTGCATTCTTGGTGGGTGAGGCTGCTCCGCCCTACTACATGATTTTTCTAGTAGAATCCTTAGACGAGGAGAGAGGGTGTGTGTACATAGAAGATTACATTCCTATCAGGTTCTTACGGCTTGCCCCAGTGTCACAAGGATGGATTCAAGGCATACTTGAAACACTATCATATATTCCTCTATTCAATATTTCTTTCCGCGCGTAGAATTTTACCTTTCTTTTCATTACCTTTCCTTTTTTATTTTCCTCCACCCATTTTTGGATACTATAGCTGTATTTGCCTGTCATGATTTTGATTTGATATGTACGTTCAAGCTTTGATGGCTTTGTAACATCTGGATTGTCCTCTGTAGAGGGATGGATATATTATATCTCTCTCAATGTCATATATTTTGTTTTCCAGTATTGAACCAACCTTCTTCAGTTTTTAGTTGCGGCAGATGGTTACTTGTGCTACAATCTGCAATATTCAAATTTATGATATTTCTTGTAAAGAATTTTTCATTTCCCAAAGATTAGAAGAGGCTGATAGAACTGTTGAGCCTTTGATTTCGGTTTTCGTGTTGTAATCGTAAATAAATTGTAGAAGGCATAAAAAAGCCAATATGATATTAGAAGCGTGATTTTTATCCACATTATGCAGGCGAATGCAACAATAAATTACCAAAGCGTTAGGTTGTTGGTGTCATTTATAAGATTTGAATTGATTGATAATTTTTTGGGTTTTTTGGTTCCTGGTAGGAATGGGTATTCTTCTAAGAATGATGATTATTAAAAACGAAAAATTGAAAGAAAATAAGGATAACAAGCTAAGGTGGCTCTGTAATTATATCTTCTGAGAAATGTCTCTTAAGGTACCTTTTCCCCCATTGGGAAAAATAACAGAAGATTGTTAGTCCCATCAGAAAAGCTTCTATTCAACTTGATCCTCAATGTGGATGTTCAACCTCCTGAGCCAAATAGAGTGAACAATCATATTGAAAACATCAAATCTCTTGGAGGGTCCATTTACCACAAAATGCCTTTGAACCTGTTTCACTCTCCTGTGCATTCTCAAATACTGACTCTGAGATATTCCCATTAGTATTGTTTTGATGTTTGGTATATCCTTCACTTGTATTTGGACAGAAAATGACTTCCAATCAAGAACATCACTGAATGGTGGAACATAGCTATCAGATATCAACACAGGAATGCATTCAGCATATATGGCTTCCACAACTCTGGGGCTTGCCACTTCATAACCGCTAGGGCATAAGCAAAACCTGCTCTTCTTCAACATCGATTCGTAGGACATTCCGTGGGGAAGTTGGTCGTAAACTTGCACATCTTGGTCTTTCTCTTTCCATTCATTTAGAAGCAAGTACCTTATGTGGCCATGTAGCCGGCCTGCGAAGAAGGCAAGAATCGACCTGCGAGATGGGGAGAGCCCACCAACAAGTCCTTTGGTTTCCCCGGTTCGGAGATGGATTTCTGGAAATGAGGCATCTTTAGAAGGATTGAATCCTTCAGAAGTGTTGGCGTTGCATAACACTCTTATGGACTTGTGGTACAAATGAGGAACATAAGAAGATGTGCGCGGCCCCTGTAGACAGACAAATTCAGTTCACGACATAAATTTGGTACCACTATTTTAAGCCTCATGCAACCAAGTCACCATATAAATATAATGGACTATATTGTATAAACAGAGAAAACAGAAAATGAAAAGGAGAGGCAAACGTTAGGGGAAGAAGGTGATACGATTTCTTACCCAATCATGGCAAGAAAGCATAAAGTGATCAGCGCCAAGGCTTCTATTCCAGAAGGGATGCTTATCAGAAATGACATTGACATAGTCGATGACAGCCCGTCCAATGGAGTCTGTGTTATGGGAGTCGGCCGCATAGAGGTACTGAACCAACATCACCACACTAAATGGGAGAAAATAAACCAGGGCCTCATCAGGGTCTGTGGTTTTGTAAATGTTATTGTCCATTTCCATTTCATGAATAAACCTCCCTTCTGTAGAATATATGCTCTTGCAAGGACCATTGTGAAATATTGGTGGGTCTCCTTCTTCATATACATATATCTTGAAAAGCTTCTCCATCTCCAAATAACTCCTGCAGTTCAATCAATTTAATTTTTCTCTGATTTATAAAGAATCATTATCCAAGTCGTAAAAACTATTTGTTCTAATAATTAGGATTGTAATTGAAATACCTGTGAAAAGCATTTGCATTCCTGTATATTGGTCCTTTAGGAACATAGTCGGAATCTTCATGGGTAGAGGTTAGATTTCGAACTCGAGCTGCTTCTCTTATCGAAGCCCGAACTCCAGCCAAATTTGCTTCAAGTTTCTCTAACCTGCTATATCTCTTTATAGTTACTGTTGATGCAGGAGTCACATTAACTTCATCAGCTCCTAGGCCTTGATCATTCAATACCATCTCTTGTTTTTCTCCCTGTGGTTATGCAACACCAATAGAACAATGAGCTACTTTGTGAACTTGAAGAAACACATTAATGATACATATAGTTACAATGGTCATGCATGAAAAAAAAAATCAAAATCAAAATCTTCATTACAATTTGATGAGGGAGAAGATGTGTTGTTGTTTCATTTGGTTTTGACGATGATGAAGAATTAATATGATGAGCTTCTGCAGCTTCAAGCACTTGAGAAGGTCTTGATCTTGTAGAGACAGCTAGGGATGAAGAATAGTCAATCTCCAATATGTTGTTGCCAAATCTCCATGTCCATGAAGACGAACCCGAAGTGCAAACAAGCACTGATATCACAAAAAAGGGTACTACAAACACTAATATTAAAACTGAATAATATGAAGAAGATGACCACAATGCTGAAAACAAAGAATATGGTTTAGTGAGAGGCTTCATCTCTCTCTCTCTCTCTCTCTCTCTCTCTCTCTCTCTCTATGGTCATCCACAAATCACAATTACACTATGTGTGCATGCAGTACTAGAGTACTGAATGAGCTTATTGTGCTATTGACGGATTCATTACTTAAACTGCTGGTTATTCCTTGCTGCTCATAAAAGTCATTCTTTGAGAGAGGGTTGTCTGGCAAAGCTTTTTGGTGTCTCTCTCTATATATATATATATATATATGTGTGTGTGTGTGTGTTTCTGGCCATGAGATACTTCCTTGCTACTTGATCCAAGTTTGGCTCTCTTTCCAAAAGTAACTTTGCATTATTTTTCCTGTCATTCATTTTTTTTTTCCTTTCCAATTACTACTACTCACAATCACTGATGCAGGGATCCTAACCTAACCAACAAATTACAAATTAGAAATTAGAAATAAAATAATTTAAGGGCTTAATAAATTTGCAAAAATGTTCTTCCCAAAAAAAGAAAAAATAAGTATGGGGGATTATAATATTATGATATAGAACGTGTTTATTATGCTTGCAGATAACAAGGCTCTCTAACTTCAAGTATCAATTCCCAGTAATCAATCTGGTAAACTAATTAAAGTAATGCAGTGAACAACTTATAAAATATCTCAATCCTGTCCCAGGTATCAGACAGTGCTAGTTTAACCCAATGAGATAGCTGTTAGCATTTTATAATGAATTGTATTATAATAGTGCAGGGTGTAAGGACACATAGGAGGGATAAAAGAACAGTTTCAAGTACAATAGAAACTTAAGAGCCCTTCTTTGATACGAAATAATATTTGATTATATGCACCTAAATTCAAAAATGGAACCTACTTCATTACCAAGTCATCTTGGGATGCCCTCAAAGTCCGACTTTCTGTCCGTCACCGTCACCGTCACGTACACTAACTTTGATTTTGCAAACATTTTAGAGAACCCAAAAAATGTAATATCCTACCAGGCTCTCCTACGAAAATTGTCCAATTCCAATGGTTTCATTCTCGCCACCTATGAATTATCCCCATATTTGCTAGCCTAGACAAACTCAGCTTACCAGTCTAGAGTCTCCCCTGTTCGTTTCGGAATGCCATACAATTTTTGCTAGTTTTGAAGGGAGTATTATTGTTAATTATAAACGCACCTTAAAAGATTTTAAATAATGACTTAGTGTTGTCCATTTTGTTATCATCTTCTGTAAAGCGAATTGTGCAAGTGTTTGCCGTTTGGAGGGTACCATCTCCATATAGAGACACAGAATTTACTCAAAAAGTCAAGAGGAACCCCTTCTTTTGAATTTTAGTACAAACCCAATAAAGTGCAGGCCAAGAAAACGTTGCTAGCACTCTATTGTTCGTATTTTAAATGGAAGGGGTCGGTCAATATGCAAGTTGTGCTTCAATGCCCAGTATTGAATCCAAATGGAATTGTTTTTTTGTTGTTGCCAAAGTTAGGAAGGGGGAATAGGGTTTTCTCACACACACATTGTCAAAGTGCAATGGGCAATGGATTCGAACTTGAAACCACTGGTCTACAAGTCAAGACCCTTTTTCAATGGACTATACCTCGTTAGATGTAGTAAAAAAGAAGTAAAACCATTCCCCACAAGAAAGCTAGAAAGCTCCAAGATATGTTACCGTTTATAATTATTATTAAGGGAACGAACAAAAAAGAGTTGTTGCAATGATTATAATGATGATATAAATAGGACAAGGATACAGCTCACAAGTAACATGAGCCAGGAAGAGCTCAACCGAAAAAATTTCCTGGACTGGTCTGTTCTATGACCACTAAATGCCATATAAACACTAACCGCCATATCTATGAAAAGCTTCACAAGAGCTAACAATGAAAAAATTAAACATACAAGAAATATTATGATACCCTTATTATCTACAGATTGCTGCTTCTCCCTCACCTTTTCAACCTCAGATCTGCAAAGCAATAACAATTGTATTAAGAATACACGCATCTAATATGAACTGTTCACCTAGCAGAAACAATTAGCAGATGTATTCAGGCTAGATACATGGAGGTGAGCATTAAACCATTGTTTACTTTTTTCGGTTGCTTCAGCTTACATATATTTGATGAAAACGACGACGGAAAACATGCATAAGTTTGCCTTATCTTTACATTAACTTGCTTAAAAATTAATCCACGTATATAAAATATTTATTAGATTTGAAACTAAAACAAATTTGAGGGCAAAGTTTAAGAAATATACAGAATTTGAAACACTTCAGTTTTCTTAAGTTTCTTTTTCTTTCTTTATTTGCTGTAACTTTAAAATGATTGAATAAACTAAACAATACAGATGTTTGGAAAGAGGAGCTAATAAGATTGCGTGCACTAAATAGTTACTCCCCAGAAAAACGTAACTTGTCAACTCAACACCGCATCAATGTAGAAAAGAAAATTTCAATACATATAATCTGGAGAAGTCTTAAACAAAAGATCAAACCCTTACCTGAGGATAGCATTGTCCCTGACTAAATTACCCAATTGCATGGAGACTAGGGACTGCCAAGATATAAGGTTGCGAAAATCTTTAGCCTGCAAGGACAAGAAAACCATTTAAAAAAAAGTATAATGCATAATACCGCCAATAAAGAAAAGGCAATACGAATATTTCCAAGAATAATGACAAAGCTAATAATAGTCAAAATTCTATGAGATAAGAGTTTTACATACAATGATTTCCTGGCCTTCAAGGAGATTCCTTATGTCTTCTCTGATCTTCTGTACATCTACATCTTTTTGTCCCAAATCTTTGTCGAATTCTCTGAAAATACTGCCATATCTTGAATTAGATTCCTCCAGGTATCGCTCCAGAACTGATAAACTAAAATCCAAGGAACGAACTTTCTGCATTAGTATTTTAAGAACGGTGTCCCCAGGCATCCTGTTAACTTGTAGATGGCGAACCTCTTTGATAGGATCAGGCACTTCACTTTTCATTATTTCATTGTTCAAGTCAGAGTTTCCAACTGCATCTTCAGGTTCCAATTCTTTAACAATATTATGATAAAATTCATCAACCTCAGGGGAGTCTGGGTTGGAGGACGAAGGTTTCTGGTCAACAGTTGCTCCCTCAGAAGCAAACGGACTGCTTTCAACAGAAATCAAATCCTCAAGCATTCGCTCAACAGCATCCACTCCATTAATTTCAACAACACTGAGTGTGCAATAGAATTCTGAACCATGATGGCTCAAAAGATTCAACTTTATATATCTCACCCACTTGGGTTCCTGAAGATCAAACCTTTGTGCAAGCTTATTATGTGCAGCAGTGAAATTCCCAAGCAGAACCCATTCATCTGTTGGATAGACCAAACTGCCAAGCAGCTCAAAAGCCTTTAAATTAGAAGAATAGTGCTCATGATTAGCTATTTGAATTGTATCTACTAATGTTTCTTCTGAAAGCTCTATATCAACAAATTTTCCTTCTGCAGAACATGGATTGCGAAGGTACTTGTCCTTATCTCTGCCTAAGATATTAGAGGCACCCTTAGCTTCCTTGTTAAAAGCCAAGACCTTGGCTCCCTTTGCAGCTGAAGCATAATTGTATTCAGCACCACCAGGCTCCACTCTGTGTTTTATGCCTCCAGCCTGACCATTTCCAGATTTAGTTTTGGAATTAAATGTTTTGCTCTTGAACTCATCAAGACCAAGTGGCACAGCACGAGGTAGGCGGCCATTCTTTGGAGTGTCATTTTCAAGTTTCACATCTGAACCAGAGCTCTCCACCTCAGGTTGCTCACTAACAGCTGAGTCAAAAAATATATTTCCTTCAGCTGAGGCATGATGTCTACTTCCTTCACTAGCAAAGAATTCACCATTTAAACCACTGGTTTCAACACCATTTGCACACACACCTCCAGAATAGTAGACCAAATCAGTTTCTTTTTGTATATCTACAGAATCAGAGTGTTCATCCCGGTCCAGCTTAGCTTTGTCCCAAGTTGATATACCAACTGGAGATACAGTGGATCCATCTAACAGAAAGAAGAGACAAAATAGCTCATAACAAGCAGCATGAATGGAGTAAATCATAAAAATCACACTAAAAGTGAAAAAAGATAAAGAAAAATAAGAAATAAGATGAATGTAAAAAGCGAAATTAATGACAGTGTTTCATCAAAGAATTCACTTGTTTGCAAGGGGAGATACACACAGTCAATTTATTGAGAGATTTTCAGCCGAAATTTCGCTCAGGATATCTCAAAGCATGCTAACACTGCAAACCATCTTAATCTCAGGGAAGTTTCATGAAATTGCAGAAACCTTCCAGACGATTTCCTTGCTTGGGCACGAATTTTGGCCTTGCACAGAAAATACTTCAGGTGCTTCTCTACTAAGCACCCCTATTGTGCCCTTACACAAGAGTTGATTGCCTCTTGGGTTTCCTAATTTTTAAAGCCTTAAGCTCTTTCCTTTTTTTTTTTCAACCAATGTCAGATGGTAAATACAAGGTTGAAATGTCCAGTTTCCAAGCCTCCCCGGCCAACTAGACAGCCCTCAATAATATAACCTGCAATGATTTCGCTCTTCAACAGTTAGGAACCCAATCAATTTTCCCAGTCTTTAAAATTTCCCAAAGCCCAACCCTCAGCACCAGCAGCCCCATTTTCTCCATATTGGCAGCCCTATCATCAGCAGCGTTAGTCATCCATCGTCAATTTTCCCGTTTGTGATTCTACCCAAGTACCAAGCCAATGCACCATCTCTTCGTGATTCTTTTTCTGTTGAGTAAAAGTGTATCAATGTTGAGATGTACACATGTACAAAGAGCTTCCCTACAACTAATGTCCGAATGTACAAAAGGGAAGAGCTTTGCTCTAAATGAAGTTAAGGTATCATATATGCAGCCACATGCAATAGTAGTGAAGTATGAATACCATTTTATCTTTATTTTTGTTTTTACGAGAGTGATATGAATATTTGATTGAGTATATGAGTTTATAAAAACTAAAAACTAGATGGTTAAACTAAATCCTTACTTGGTTTGTTTAGTAGTCAGCAGAGAGTATTATATATTTTGGGATTAATTATTATGCTTTCTAGAGATTTTATTTATTGAAAATTTCGTACATTTTTAATTGTAAACTTTGAGTGCCAAATGGCTTACATTTCAACACCTCGAGGCTTATGCCTTGCCTTGTGAGTAATAAAGTGCCCCCCCTTATGCCTGCACCTTTGAAAACTTTATCCTAAATCATATAAACCTCCTATGCACCTATACTAAACCCCATTGGGCAAGTCAAAACAGTAGATAGTTGACTTAACATCTCCTGAAGTGTCATTTATAGTTTGCTCATTTTTCTCCTAATTTCTGCCGCTTCCCCTAAAATTTTACTGATATCTACATTTCTGTGTTTTCAGATCGTTGATATTTCTAACTTGTTTTCAGGTTATGATCTGCAATTTTCATTATTGTTTTTCCTTTCGGTGATTAGCTATGGAGCAGAGAGGTTTTAGGTACAGATAACCACAAAGACATGCCTCAATAACTCTTCTATAATTATATCTAGTTCAATCTGTGCTGCTGTACAACATATAATAATATGTTTTCAGTGGCTTATTAAAATTTTCCCCAATCTGGTTTTGATTACAAGTCTACGCAAATGGAAAAATATTTCATCTTTAGATCCTCCCAAATTATACCCATGCATGAATTTCAAATTATTTCGTATATTAAATCGCTCACCACATCCAGGATCATAGTTAACTAACTGAGTCACTGAAGCAGAAATGTAGCAAATAATACCATAACATATAAATCACAACGCTAAATTGGTGAGTCAAACAAAAGAAAAAGGAAAAAAGATTAATATATGCAATGAAACGGTCGAGCTGATATTTCAGGCAAACAAGAATAAGTTGAGACCACTGATTCTAAGCTAAACTCAGCATCAGAAGCAGTTTTGCAACCAAACAAAAAATGGTGATCATATTCACTGCAGAAGCTTAGTGCTTTAGATATTATTTCAGAAATTCACGAACAGTTCATAAAGGAAGCCAACTGAAGAAAATTATATTGAGTAGAGAGGTTACCTCTGTATCCATCTCCACGACTGAACCATAAGCTGAAAAGAAAGACAAGCCCCCACAAGAAAAAAACTAAAGACAGAGACACCTTGTACAAGCGGCTCCTTCCGCTGAACCCCAAAGCTCTTCTTTGCAGAAGAGCTCTACGTGACCTTTGCATTGCACATCAATCCAATCCACTGCTGAACGCTGAAAAAACAGAGAACAGAGTACCCTGTACCGAACAAAACATAGACTTGAGTTGAGTTCCACTCTCTAAAAATATAAGAAAATGAAATTACATACATTTCACAGCTATGATTGTTGTAAATGGATTCCAATCCAAGTCAATGAATCAATCAGAATACAATGTATAAATAAATATATATACAAACATGTATAGCTTGCAGATTCAGCTACATGTAACTACATTTTCAAACAGATGTGAAATGAGTTATCTTGAATGGAAAAAAAAATGAAGTGTTTAGATTGCAAGCTATGCAATTCAGAGAAAACTTAATGGGTGAAATACCAAACCGAATTATCTAGTAGCTGTACAAATTGATGAGAAAAAAAGAAGAAGAAAGATTCCATTTCAGTAAATTGAAATGGGAATTCTCTACCAAAAGAACCAAATTCACCTTAGCAGCCAAGCAAAACAACCTTTTGATCTCTAAAAGACACACTCTTTCACCAAAACTGATGGCGAAATGAGAAAACAAACAAAGCCCATGAACTAAATTAAAATAGAAGATGAAGCAACCCTTCATGCCAGCCTGGTTCTGTCTATAAAATTCAAAAAAGATCTTTGTTTATTAGAAAAGAAAAGCAAAAAACTACAATGATATAAATATATGCAGATCTTAGTCTAAGTGGATAGACAATAATTCCAGCTTCAATTGGGTAACCAAAGATGAGATCCAATTCAAAATAATTCAAAAAAATACTATAATAAAAGAAACCAAAGAAAAGCAAAATGTTCAAAAGAAACAAAGAATAAGAATCACATGCCGACCTTGCAGGTTGGTGAATCAGTCGGTATCGTATTGAAACGATCAACAAATAAGAACAAAACAAAATCGGCAAAGCGGGGAAATTTTCGAGATTAGCGAAAGCAAATCAGAAATGCGAAGTCATCGTAGAAGAGCGAAAACAGAGCGTCAATACGGCGTAGTTTAAGGAGATTGTCCGCGTTGCCTTGAGCGTCAAACGTCTTCCCCCTTTTTATATTCTTCTTCATCAACGTCGTCACTGCCTGTGTCGCTTTCTTTTGTAACGGTTTTGCTTCGATTTGATTTCGCCGAATAGTGTCTTTTCAATAACAGTTAAATTTTTTTTTGAAATTCAAACATTTTTTTATATATTTTTTTACCCTTTGCCTTTTTCTAAATTGCAACAGTGAAAATCTTGGGGTTAATCTGTAAAAAGCATGTTTGGATGGTGGATTGAGGCTTTTGGTACATCGGTTGGCTCTAGAATTGGAGAAAAACTTCCTGGCCAATAATGCTATATCACATAAAAGTGTTATCACACGTGTCATAACTTTATTGATTGAAAATAATAAAATAGTGTTATTCCCGTTTCATGAAAATCTTTCTCCCAGAATTATTGGAGAAGTAGAGGAAGTTGTGTCGCTCAACCCAAACAGCAACTATTTTGGGGATTGTGAAAAAAAAGACCATCATTCGTGGGAATTTTCGGAACTTGAGATGAGGAAATCTAGATTTTTATTGTAACTCATAAAAATAAAGTAACAAAAAAGAAACATCCTAAGCAAGCAAGCATATAGAAATGAACAAAAAAGAAAGAGGGAAGGATTGCTGGTACCTCTTTTTGTAAAAGCAGCTTTTACCTTGTGCATTAAGGCATACGAGCAACTCTGCCCAGTAAGAAAAAGAATTTCAGACTTTCTCAATAATGGCCACATTGGACAGGATACTAGGTATTTATAAAACTCACAAGGGCACTAATAACAGTACAAGTTAGAAATTCTAGACTTTTTTTTTCTTTTCTGTTTTTGTGTACCACAATAAGCCAAAAAAATCGAAATAATTGAACCCTTTAAAAATATATATATATATATATATATATAAAATCTTCCATGCTAGACAAGATGCTTGGATTCGTGCCTTATGAATTGCAGATTCCATTCCATTAAAATGGGAAATTAAATTTTAAAAAGCTTGTGCAAGTATTTTGTCATGAGTGGATGACCAGGAGGATGAATGAAAATGTTTTGTTTTTGTCAGTGGAGTGAGCTGGAATCGCATGCATATCATTGCCAACATCTAGTTAGTACGTGGGACTGTGGCACGTGGCAGTGCCAGTATGTTTCTTACACGTATACATTGACAAATAGACATGAGCTGTACCTGCCTTCCCTCTTAAGTCTAAAATACTACCGACGTGTCCAGCGGGCACAGCTCGAGCTTATCTTTGCTCACCACATATCACCAAATTGGTGGTGATCATTTTTAACAACAAAAAAACAAAACATCCCCATTTCATTGTGAATTATTGAATGAGTTTGATTTAATGTATTCGCCTTCACTCTTACGTCTCTCAAAACTAAACTACGCTACTGCCGACATGGCCAGCGGCCAAAGCTCTTCTCCACATCGAGTATATTTTTTTATGAGATAAAAGACAATAAATTGTATTTATAATTTAAATACAAAGGTCGAGTTAGTACAAAAATAAATAGCCACACAAGGTTATTACAAATTCAGAATCGCAATAACGAGAATTTTTTTTAATGTAATAAGCATTTTGACCAAAAAAAAAATGGTGATAAGCATAATCTTTTCATTATTAATTATCGAATGAGTTCGATTTAATGTATTTCCTTTATAAATTACTGGGTTTTTTTAATTTATAAAAATGGTCCTGGAACTTATCCCAAAATTACATTTTGATCCTCTAAAATTATTCGCTTAAATGCTGCTTGAACTCTCTATTTTGTAATGTGATCGAACTAAGATACCTCAAGGTCAAAATTAGTAATGTGAGCCTTTACAATGGACTTGAAGATCTTCCCAATAACTTACGCATTCTTAGATGATTTTCCTTTACTATAACTTAACATGTGTAATAGTTGCATAAAACATTTTCTGATGGGAACAAAACTATATCCTTTTACTCATTTGATCTTTTATAACTGTTTAACCAGGGAATCTAATTTTGCTATGCTTTGGCAATTGACAGCCTTTACACAATTTTAAAACCATCAAACTCAGTCACTCTCTGCATCTTGTCAGCACACCAAACTTTAAAGGTATGCCAATTCTTGAGGTTCAGAAATGTGAACTTATCGCAGAACAGGGTAAACAGAGCGTCAACACGGCATCGTTTAAGGAGTTTGTCTGCATATTTTGTTGTTGTTGTCATTCGACATGGAGGGAAGGGGGAGAGTTTGGCCCAACGCTCAAGCCAATGCAATGAGACTGTCTGCATTGACTTGAGCGTTAGATGCCGTTCCCCTTTATATATTCTTTCATCATCCCCATCATTGTGTCTCGCTTTCTCTTGTAATGATTTTGCTTCGATTTGATTTCGCCCAATAGTTGCTTTGCAAAAACACTTTTTCTTTTCCTTTATTTGAAAATTTAACCCTTTTTTTTTCACCCTCTGCCTTTTTTGCAAGAATGAAAATCTTGGGGCTAATTTGTGAAAAGCAGGTTTGGATGGTGGATTGAGGCTTTTGGTATGTCGGTTGGCTCTAGAATTGTTGGAGTCGAGGAAGTTGCGTCTCTAGTCTTTCCCCAAACAGCAACTATTTTGGGGCTTCTAAAAAGACCACTATTTGGAGAAATTATACAATACTACTGTAGTATCACATGGCAATGGTGCTATTACAGATGAATGAGATAATGACATATGGGCAACAACTACAATAGCGAGAAGTAACGTTAATTGGTGTTAACCTCACTGTCTGAGAAACTTCGCGTACCCACCTTCTCAGTTTTTACTATCATTGACGACAACCATTGCCATTCTGCAAGATTTTTTGAAAAGCAGTCATATTGCTTCTTCACAAAGCTGATGAAGAATTATCCCAAAAAATGGGTCATCAGTGACTCTATCTGTTAACTTGTTTTTATATGAGGGATATTGACGTTAGATGAGGAAACTTAGTTGATGCCTCCGGATCTTCATATTCCTCTTAATTTCTCCTTTGTTTTTTTCTTTCTTTATATTTAATTGAAATTACCCTTGCCCCAATTACTTGGGTGCTAGTAAAGGAAAATCATGAAATTTATTTATTTATTTGGGTAAAGGGGATTACTTTGAGGATCTCAGACACAACCATAGTTGTCCAGGTGCCGTCATCTCATTGGTTCATACTACAACCTATCAAATGCGACGTGGTGGTACAGTACCATTATATAATTTCTCAACTATTTGTGGGAATTTGGGAATTTTCAGGACTTGAGATGAGATTTCAATCCTATTTTTAATATAAATCATAAAAAAGAAACATCCTATTTTCTACTACAACTATGGCACAAAATCAAAGCTTATAGAAATGAACAAACAGTGTGTGAATCAATTATAAAAAATGTGCAAAGGATTGTTGGTACCTCTTTTTGTAAATGCAGCTTTTACCTTGTGCATTAAGCCATACTAGCAGCAATTCTGCCCAGCAAGAAAAAAAAAATTCTGACTTTCAATAGGCACATTGGGCAGGATAAGAGGTATTTATATATATATATATATATATATATGGTAAATGAGGGCACTGATAACAGCAAAGGGTTTTAATAAAAGTTAGCATTTGTAGATATTTTTTTCCTTCTATTTTTTCGTGTATCACAATAAGACTTTGAATTATTGGACCCCTTTTTTTTTAATAAACAAAACAAAATATAAGAATTGGACCTTATTTTAATTTAAATCACTCAAAGCTGCTATGTTGCACATACAACTGAAATCCCTTGATTTTGATAGCAAGAGTTGAATTCCTTTATAAATCTTTATATTTTGAAAAATATCTTGTGACTTTCCAATTAGTTAAAGAGACAACCCTTGTTAACGGGGCCTACCTCAGTGAAAAAAGACATTAACTTGTAGATTAATGGTTTCAAGTTTGAACTCTCATGACATTAGTGTGTGTGTGTGAGAAAACACTCACCCCTTCCTAACTTTGGCCCAAAGAGAGAGAGCTCTTGCAATATTTTACTTCATGCATAATCATTCATATAAGATAAAAAAGAAATTATAGAAAATTGGGCATTTGTCTTGTGGAATTTTAACATACAACCCAATCAACCAGCTTTTGTTTGTAAAAAAAGAAAAATAAAAACTATTGAAATAGAAATAGCAACCTTCCTTGAAATAAAATGAACTAGTTAATAACCTTTCCATGCTAGACATGATGCTTGGATTCGTGCTTTATGAATTGCAGATTCCTTTCCATTGTTGCAAATTTTCTTGTTATTACTTACTATGTTGTTTGAAATGTTGAATTAAATATAAAAAAAGCTTTTACAAGTATTTAATTACCGCATGAAAATGTATGAAATGCATGAAAATGTTTTACTATTTTGTCGAATAGAAAACAATTGAATTAGACTATAATTTTTTATCTAAAGAATAACCGCAATAATATTTCAATAAAATAGATATAAAATGATTTTTTTTTGTCGAACAGAAAAAATATATCTTCTAATAAAATCAAAATTACAAAACTATAAAATCACGCTTCTCCAAAACAACCAGTCAAAAAAGTGGCTGGAAAGACCAAAGGGGCATCCAAAACAACAGACCAAGGAGGATCTGCCAAGCTAGGAAACCAGCTTATCCATGTTAATGCATATGGGGTAGCACAACAGTAGAAAACTCTCCCCTCCTTCCAAAGTGCACTTGAGTTTGATTCACATAGGAGACGATATTGAGACAACCCAATATAATACTCCCCCTCCCTAACGAATGAGGAACAAAAATTTCAGCTTTTTGCTGGGATTTGTAATCCCGCTAGAATTGAGGCTGAAATCCAATCCAAGATGATCTGGGGCACCATACAAAGGAGTAGGATTGTGCATTCAATACAGTGTTTTTATCCAGACCACCAAACGGTTCGTTCAGGATCCGAAATAAACATAGGAAATGAAAAATTGAAGATATAGGTTGATCTTACCCTCCCTCATTTCTCTCACCTTCCCTCTATGATCTCAGGCTCCCTCATATTGCTCACGATCTTGCAGCCCCCATCCATACCTCCAACAATGTCATCCATTGTCTTTTTGTTGGATCTCTTTAATCTCATTGATGAATTCATGTAGAATCAAGCATAATTCTATAGTGAGATGACCTCTTATGTAACCTTCATATTAGTCACATGATCATTTCATTAAACTTAAGTACAGTTACTATTCAGATGAATCATGTGGCTAATATGAACGTCAATATCTATGGTTCATTTAAGACACTCTCATGATAGAACAACTCTCGTAGAATCCAATTGCTTCTTATGGGTAGAGTGGGCTTTCCCTTGTTGGGCATGTTGCTCTGTTTCTTGTTAATGTTCCTTTGGGCATCAGTGAAGAGTCATTTTCTAACCCAGAAAAAAACAAAAACAAAAACAAAAAAAACCAAAAAAAGTGTTATAAAAATAATCAGAGTATGAAAGTACCACTGAATATTGGGAGTGGAATTGTATTTGCTCTTGTGGTTTTACACTAATAGAACTTTCTCCCTCAGATAAAACTCTTCTAAGATAAAGCTCTCTCAAATTTCTTTCTCTATTTTCTCTTTTGATCGGTGGTCTTCACATAAGGGAGGGGGAAGCCTTATTTATAGGCAAGTAGTAAACCATTCCCATGAGTGTGCAGTAGAAGCTTTTGCACCAAAGTCTTCAAACAAATAGTATGTGGGCTCCATATGTTTATTCTTTACAACACTCCCCCTTGGAGACCACAAGTCCCTTAATTGGTTGTCTCATTAAAACCTTACTTGGAAAAACACATTAGGAAAAAACCTAAGTGAAGGGAAAAGCGTACAACTTCATTTGGGATATAAGAACAATGTTAAATGCGCTTATGTTGCCTCGTTAAAACCTTGCTAGGAAAAGCCCAGTGAGAAAAATCATAGTCGAAGGAAAAAGAGTACAACACGCATATGTCCTATGTTAGAGGACTCTTGAATGCTCCCCCTGACTTTGCACGCTTCAATTAGATTGCTTGCAAAGTTGACGTAATCCGATACCATGCACTAAATTTTGGAATGTACACTTTGGCAAAGATTTGGTGAAAAGATCTGCCAGGTTATCTCTTGTACGGATTTGTTTGACTTTAATTCTTGACTCTTCTGAAGCTCATGTGTGTAGAAAAACTTTGGTGATATGTGCTTGGTTCTGTCACCCTTGATGTATCCTCCTATGATATGAGCAATACAACCTGCATTGTCTTCATTCAGGATGGTTGGAGTGTCTGTTGTTGAGGGTAGGGCACATGTGCTTCAGATGTGATGGATTACCGACCTTAACCAAACGCATTCAAGACTGGCTTCATGGAGGGCAAGTATTTCTGAGTGATTGGAAGATGTCGCTACCAACGTTTGTTTCGTTGAGCACCATGAGATTGCAGTTCCTCCACATGTAAACACATACCCAGTTTGTGAGCGTCCTTGATGTGGATCAGAGAGGTATCTTGCATCAGCATATCCAACAATACTCAGGCCATTGGTCGATTCACTGGAATAGAATAAGCCCATGTCTGTTGTCCCATGAAGATATCGTAGAATAATTGATGCTGGTCCAATGTCGGTTTGTTGGAGCAGAGCTGTATCTTGATAACAAATTTACTGAAAATGCTATGTCTGGTCTGGTACATTGTGCTAAGTACAATGAAGCACCTATTGCACTAAGGTATGGTACTTCTGGACCAAGGACCATTTCATCATCTAATTTTGGACGATATGGATCTTTCTTAGTGTCAAGCGACCGAACGACCATTGGAGTGCTAAGTAGATGAGCCTTATCCATGCCAAACCGCTTCAATACTTTTTCAGTATAAGTTGACTGATGCACCAAAATACCACTAGCACTGTGCTCAATCTGTAAGCCGAGACAATATTTTGTCTTTCCAAGGTCTTTCATCTCAAATTCGCGTTTGAGATAATCAACACTCTTTTGGAGCTCTTCAGGAGTTCCAATTAGATTCATGTCATCGACCTATACTATCACTATGGCAAATACAGACTTTGATTTCTTAATAAACACACATGGGCAAATATGATCATTTGTGTATCTTTCCTTCAGTAAATACTTACTGAGGCGATTGTACCACATTCGCCTAGATTGTTTTAACCCATACAATGATCTTCTCAATTTAATTGAGAACATGCCTCATGGTTTATTTTTGGCAGCTTTAGGTAGCTTAATTCCTTTTGGGACTTTCATGTATATATCTGTATCCAATTCTCCATACAGATATGTAGTAATGACATCCATAAGTCTTATATCAAGTTTTTCTGAAACCGCCAAACTTATTAAGTAACGAAACGTAATTGCATCCATTGCTGGAGAGTATGTTTCCTTATAATCAATTCCAGGCCCTGTGAAAAACCTTGCATAACGAGTCGTGCTTTATACCTTGCGATCTCATTTTTCTCATTGCGCTTTCTTGTAAATACCCACTTGTAACCTATAGGGTTCACATTGGGTGGAGTTGGAACAATAGGTCCAAAAACACTCATTTTTCCCAAAGAATTTAATTCTACATGGATTGCATCTTTCCATTTAAGCCAATCTTGTCTCCGTGTGCATTCATCAATAGAGCATGGCTCAATATCATCATATTTTATGATCTCAGTAGGCACTGAGAATTTAAATATATCATCGATGATCATCTCATTTCTATTCCATAATTCATTAGTGGATGTATAATTTATGGAGGTTTCTTAACTTTCAGGTACCGCTGCCACTTCAGGGGCATTTGTCTCACCAATGACATTTTACCTTTTAGGAAGTACCTGTGCTCTTCGAGGGCATTTGAGTTATGAATTGTGGGCTCTCCAATTATTTCATTTGGATTCATTTTGGCCATCGACTTTCGAGGGACTGAATGCTTTGAGCCTATTGGTCTGCCACGCTTTAGGCGTGCAATAGATGAATCATTTGCTGGCACATTGTTTTGTCCATTATGGACATCAATCCTTGTACGTGCATTTGCAGCTGGGATATGTGATTTTGTCACTTTTGTTGCATCATTAAATGCATCTAACATTTGATTGGCAATACTTTGAAGATGAACGATCCTTCTCACTTCGTTTTCGCATTGAGCGGTACGAGGATTGAAATGAGACAAAGTGGGTACATCCCATGATAATTCACGTCGTTCTTTAGGAACGAGTTTGCCTTATTGTTATTTAGGAACAGGTTTTTCTCCCCTTAATAGTGAGAAAATTGTTTCATCAAAATAACAATCTGCAAACTGTGCGGTAAAGATATCACCCGTCAGGGGCTTCAGATATCTAATGATAGATGGTGAATCAAAGCCAACATAAATTCCCAATATGCGTTGAGGACCTATCTTAGTACGTTGCGGTGGTGCATGGGCACATAAATCACACAACCAAAAATTCTTAAATGTGAAATGTTTGGTTGATTACCCAACACAAGTTGTACAGGAGAATATTGATTGTTGGCAATGGACCTCAACTGCACAAGTGATGTTGCATGTAAAATGGCATGTCCCCAAGTAGAAACTGGCAACTTTGTCTTTATTAGCAAAGTGCGAGCTATCAATTGAAGACGCTTAATTAAATCTTCTACCAAACCATTTTGAGTATGAACATGAGGAACAAGATGTTCAATGTCAATGCCTAGTGACATGCAGTAGTCATTAAAAGTATGAGATGTAAATTCACCAACATTATCGAGTCGGATTGACTTAACGGGATAATCTGGGAATTGGGCTCGTAATTTAATTATCTAAGCCAAAAGCCTAGCAAATGCCATATTTCGAGTGGACAAAAGGCAAACATGTGACCATCGGGTAAATGCATCAACCAAGACCATAAAGTACCAAAATGGTCCACACGGAGGATGAATAGGCCCACAAATGTCCCCTTAGATTCTCTATAAAAATGATGAGGATTCAACATCAATATTTGCTTGTGAAGGTCTGATCACCAACTTCCATTGTGAACAAGCTTAGCAAGAGCTATCACTTGACAACATAATGTGTTTTGTCAACATGAGATACCCTTTAGAATTGGTGATGATCCTACGTATCATGGTGGATTCAGGATGACCCAACCGGTCATGCCAAATCTTAAAAGTATTTGAGTCAATGAACTTTTGGTCCACGACATTATGTGCCTCAATTGTCCGTATGGTTGTATAGTACAACCCTGATGATAGTGCACAAAGCTTCTCCAATATACACTTCTGGGTATCACTGAGGGTAATGCAAAGATATTCCACATTTTCTTCATTTTTTGTTTCAACTTGGTAGCCATTCAAACGCATATCTTTAAAACTCAACAGATTCCTTCTGGAGTTAGATGAATATAGTGCATCCTGAATGGACAGTATTGTTCCATTTGGTAACATAACTTGGGCTGTTCCTGAGCCTTTAATCAGATCTGCAGGACCTGATATGGTTGTTACCTTTGCTTTTGTAAGTATCAAGTTTGAGAAATACTTTTGATCTCGAAGGATCGTATGAGTAGTCGCACTGTCTGCGAGACAAATATCTTTGCTAGAGTTCTTGTTTTGGGAGCATCCATAAATTATATCCATGCCTTCAAATAAAATAAGTTGAATTAATAAACAATTATTCAATGTAAAGGAAAAACACTGCCACTTTTATTAAATTGAAATTAAAATTAAAAACAGTACTTCAGATAATACAAATGGTACATAAGGGGATTTAGTCTAATTTGGACCCATAAACTTCATTCCCTCTTTCAATAACAAAATCGGAAACATCCAAATGAGTCATGTCTAACTAACGCGATATTTCCAATGGGCCATGTGTGGCTGGTGGATTTGGTATATCAATCGGATCAACATGATCAATATAATTTGTCTTCACTTTCTTATCCTTAAGTGAAGATTGATAAAGATTTGCCAAATGCTTCGGCGTACGACATGTATGCGCCCAATGTCCATTTACGCCACATTTGTGACAAGTGCCTTCAACATTTCTTGGCACATGGCTTGTTTGAGCTTTCCCCTTATTCCGGGATGCATTTTTGCAGCTCGTGGATGGATTGCTCCTTGGACCCAAGCCATATGAATAGGCGTCACGATCTTTTCTATTCCCTTACCAGCGGCCACGCTTGCCTCCTCGCCCATGTCTGTGGGTACTGCCACGAGAGGAGGTGGCATTCACTTTATGAGATGCAGCATTGACTTAAGGGAATGGTGCTGAGCCTGTTGGGCGAGATTGGTGATTTTTCAATAAAAGCTCATTGTTCTGCTCAGCCAATAAAAGACAGGATACTAGTTCTGAGTATTTCGTAAAACCACTATGCCTATATTGTTGTTGCAGGAGTACATTTGAGGCATGAAAGGTACTGAGAGTTTTCTCAAGCATATCCTCCTTGGAGATATTTTCATCACATAACTTCATCAGGGAGGTGATTCTGTGCATCGCCGAGTTGTACTCAGACACTGACTTGAAATCTTGGAATCTCAAGTGTGTCCACTCATATCTGACTCTCGGGAGGATCATCGTCTTTTGGTGATTGTATCTTTCCCATAAAGCTTTCCACAGAACCAGTGGGTCATCGACCGCCACGTATTCACTTTTCAGCGCTTCATGAATGTGACGGCGAAGAAAAATCATGGCCTTTGCATTTTTTTTTTCTGGGGATGCATCACTTCCATCTACAATGGTTTTTCCAAGGCTATTGGCATGCAGATGGATCTTGGCATCTTGGACCCATGATAGATAGTTGTTCCTAGATATGTTCAAGGTAGCAAATTCCAGCTTTACTAAGTTTGCCATCTTCAAAAGAAAATGAGATGTATCAGAATTTGCAATAATCTGTTTGCACTTTATTAGAACTTTAGGTTCCCAATATATTTTTGGCCAATATATTTTTGAACTTCAGGCCAAAAATATATTGCATATTTTACCTGAAACTTCAGGTTCGGGATTTGGGACATTAAGCCATTGCTTAACAGGAACTTCAGGCCCCCATTGTCCATGTATATTAACAGATGATTTCTTTCATAAAAATAAAGTGATATAAATAAATTGCTAGTATGGACGATAAACCCGCACCATACTTTAAATAAAAGTAAATGTGCGAAAAAATAAATTGCGAGGCGTGTACATTATAAATTGCACCACACTTTAAAGTAAATGTGCGATAAACTAAATTTGCGGTAAAGTAAATGCGAGGCGTGGACATTATAAATTGCACCACCCTTTAAAGTAAATGTGCGATAAACTAAATTTGAGGTAAAGTAAATGTGAGGCGTGGACATTATAAATTGCACCACCCTTTAAAGTAAATGTGCGATAAACTAAATTTGAGGTAAAGTAAATGTGAGGCGTGTACATTATAAATTGCGCCACCCTTTAAAGTAAATGTGCTGGTATGGGCACTAATTCTACTCCATACCTTCAATAAAGTAAACGTGGGGATAAAACCACCACCTAATATATATGAAGTATATAACATGTTATATATTGTGGGCAATATAACTGCCCCACTATTCAAGATATAATAAGATGGACTTTAAAATCACACCATCATTTTTATTACGATAATATGTGTTACAACGTGATGGGCAATGAAATTACACCACCAGAAAATAATAGGATGGGGTATAAAACTGCGCCATTCCAAATTACAGCATGAAAAAATAAATTAAACAAACATGGATGAAACAACATAAAATTTGTGAGAATACAAAAAAGAAAGTTTACATGTTGTCGTAGTAGTAAAGTAAGAGTAGACATATGATAGAGAGGAGACAGAGAAATAACCACATAGTGTCTAGCTGGGAAAATTTAGACGTAAAGAGGAGAGACTATCGTACTGATAACATGTTATAAAAATAATTAGAGTATGAAAAGTACCACTGAATATTGAGAGTGGAATTGTATTTGCTCTTGTGGTTTTACACTAATAGAACTTTCTCCATCAAATAAAACCCTTCTATGATAAAGCTCTCTCAAATTTCTCTCCCGATAGTAAACCATTCCCCTGAGTGTGCAGGAAGCTTTTGCACCAAAGCCTTCAAACAAATAGTACATGGGCTCCATATGTTTATTCTTTACAACAAAAAGAAATAAGAACAAAAAAGAAAATGTTGTGTCAAAATGTGTTTGGTTCCAACTTCCAAGAACCTCCCCGCTTGTTAACTTGTTACAGTACATGTACAAGTCGCTCTCTTTGAAGATTGTAAGTCGACATTATTTGTTTATAATAAATACATAAGTGGATGGATGTTATTCCTTGTAACAAAAATCATTTCTTGTGAAAGAAAAACAGTGTGAACACAAAATTTGCGTACAGTGGGTCAACGAAAAAAGGGCCAACAATTATTGAACGCTTTGGGCAGCAAGAAGAAGATGCATGAACTTGAAATTGAGAGGCGGCCCCTCCACTCCACTGAACCCGGTCATGCTTCTACCTGCGACCAAAAACAATGCCCAGATTATTTCAGTGGTGCTTCTCAAGACGAGACCAGACGAGCAATTGAATCCATTTCGAATTGCGCGCCAAGAAACCAGGTTAAGCTCCAACTGATTATTTATCTAAATTCTAATAGCCTCCTCCTAGCGTAGCTATTTTTAATTTGTTTTACATTTTGCATACGTATGTTTGGCAGATGCTAGCAACTGACTCTGTATCTGGTATGTTGGGTTTTCAAATCTAGGACAGTATAGCTGAGTCAACTCTAGTCAACTCTAGTCAACTCTAGGATATAGAAGCATCTACTTACTACTAAGCATTGTAAATTGTAATATACACAGTGATCAATACAAATCATAATTTCTCTCTGAATTGAATTCTTTCTTCATTTACACTGGCATTGCATTTTCAGCTGCTACGTACTAAATATCCAACAACCGTCATTTATACTTGTGATCATGACCTCATTGTACACTTAATACCACTCTTTCTTTATAGATCGAGTATTTATATTTGGTTCACATGCCAGTGCCAAGCCTTGAAGATAGTGATGAAATGAAAGCTACTGGGATTACTCTCATTGTCCATCCTTGGAACGATCTCCACGCCAGTGAATTTCCACAAACCAGAAACTAAGGAGAAGGTTCCGGCAGCGACAATGAGCATACACAGAACCTTCACATCTTTCCCTTCTTCATCTTCTCAATGGAAATATGATGTCTTTCTGAGTTTTAGAGGTGATGACACTCGCAAGGGTTTTACAGACCACTTATACACTGCATTGGAACATCAAGGAATTAGTACTTTCAGGGATGACCTTAAACTTCAAAAGGGGATGGCTATTTCTCCAGAGCTTTTGACTGCAATCGAAGAGTCGAGGTTTGCGCTCATTGTTCTTTCACGAAATTATGCGTCATCAACATGGTGCCTGGATGAACTTGTAAAGATTCTTGAATGCATGGAAGAAACAAAAACAGTGCTGCCAATTTTCTATGATGTTGATCCCTCTGATGTCCGAAAACAAACAGGAACTGTTGCAGAAGCCTTCATTAAACATGAAGAGAGGTTCGTGGATGATGCAAAGAAGGTACGAAAGTGGAGAGCCGCTTTAAAAAAAGTAGCAAATCTCTCTGGGTGGAATTCAAAGGACTGGTACGTTACTCTTTGTTTTTTCTATTCAAAGGACTGGTATCTCTTCTGATATATCTATATATGCATGAGGAACAGAAATAGAATAAAAATATTTAAACGGCTTTTTTGGAATCATCAATATGAATATATAGTTGTAATATTGCATTACTTAACAATAGCTGATTTCCTTCTTCTTATTTTTACTATGTATGCTACACTTCACATGGGACATAAGAAATTAGATGACCAGTTCCAAACTCAGTCTCATTACAGTAATAAAAACGAATAAATACAATGCAGGATAGATATTGTGTAATTATTTAGCTTTGGCCTGATCAACTACTTTGACCAGCTTCAGGTCCTCTTGTAAAAGCATATCTCCATTTTGTTTCTTTATCTGCATTTGAAAACTGAAAACTAGTAAAAGTATATCTGCATTAGTTTATACTGATAATTTGAACAATTTTGGTTGTAGGTACGAGTCAAAGCTCGTCAAAGATATTGCTGAAGTGTTATGGAGAAAATTACTGTTTAGTTCAGTGGAGAACCAACTAGTTGGAATTGATTCAAGATTGAAACCAATCAACTTGCTCTTGGGTGCAGGGGTGGATGATGTTCGCTTTGTCGGGATATGGGGAGTGGGCGGTATTGGTAAGACAACTATTGCTAGAGTTGTACATGAGAGAATATCTAATGAATTTGAATTTAGCATCTTTATTGGCAATGTTAGAAATATTGTTGAAAAAGGTGGTCTTGTTAGCCTACAAAAGCAACTTCTTTGTAGGATATGGATGAAAAAGGATGATATATCAAACCTTCATGAAGGAGCCATGATCATAAGGAGGGTTTTATGTCAGAAAAAGGTTCTTCTCATTCTTGATGATGTGAATCATTTGGAACAATTAGAAAGTGTTGCTGGAAATCATGAGTGGTTTGGTTTTGGGAGTAGAGTTCTCATTACAACTAGAAATGAGCATTTGTTGATCAAACATGGAGTGGAGAGAAGATTTCAGGTAAAGGGACTAAAAAGTGAAGATGCTCTTCAACTTTTTAGTTGGAAAGCTTTTAAAAAGGATTATCCTGAAAAGTATTATCTTATTTTGTCTAATTGCATTGTGAGTTATGTCAAAGGTCTTCCATTAGCTCTTGAGGTCTTGGGATCGTTCTTGCATGGAAGGGGTTTAAGTGAATGGAACAGTACGTTGGGAAAACTTGGAGTGTGCAACTTGGAAATTTTTGAGGCATTAAAAATTAGTTATGATGGTCTAGATGATAAGGAGAAGAAAATGTTCCTGGACATTGCGTGTTTCTTTAACGGGAAGGACAAAGATCGAGTAATAGAAGCTTGTGATGTTTCTGCAGTTGTTATAGTAGAGGTCCTCATCGAGAGATCTCTCGTAAAGATTTTGGGTGGAAGGCTTTGGATGCATGATTCGCTCCAAGAAATGGGTCGGCAAATTCTACTCCGAGAATTTCCTGATGAGCCTGGCCAGTGCAGCAGGTTGTGGTTTCGTGAAGATGCCAATCATGTCTTGAGCAAAAATACTGTAAGAGATTAATTAGTACATGCACAAGAATAATTTGAGTTGTTATATGATAAAACAACGAACTCTACTAACCCTTTTTTAACGTTAATTATGAGCTTCACTATTCCATGTTAATAGGGAACAGAGGCAATAGAAGGCATAGTTCTGCACCCAGCTGATCCAGGGGTACAGGTGCATGCAAATGCTAAATCCTTTTCAAAGATGGTGAAACTAAGATACCTCAAGATTAGTAATGTGAGCCTTGACAATGGACTTGAAGATCTTCCCAATAGCTTACGCATTCTTAAATGGACGGGGTATCCTTTAACATATTTCCCATCACATTTCGACCCAGAGAAGCTACTAGAACTCAAAATGTGTCATAGTTGCATAAAACATTTTCGGATGGGAACAAAAGTATATATCTTTTTACTCATTTGATCTTTTATTACCTACAAAAACTGTTCAATCAGGGAAGCTAATTTTGCTATGCTTTTGCAATTTGACAGCCTTTACACAATTTGAAAACCATCAAACTTAGTCACTCTCTGAATCTTGTCAGCACGCCCAACTTTAAAGGTATGCCAAATCTTGAGGTTCTGATTCTTGAAGGTTGTACACGATTGTTTGAGGTAGATCCATCAATCCAAGTGCTGGAAAGACTTACTCTGCTGAACTTGAAAGATTGCAAAAACCTTGCCCATCTTCCAAGCAGTGTACGTTGTTTAAAATCTCTCAAAGTTCTTAATCTTTTTGGTTGTTCAAGGCTTAATATATTGCCAGAAGAGTTGGGTTACATAGAGTGTTTGGAGGAGCTTGAAGTGAGTAGAACTGCCATAAGAGAACTACCTTCCTCTATTGGAAGGCTTAAAGGTCTTATTTTGATGAACTTGAAAGACTGCAAATATTTTATGCATCTTCCAACTAGTGTAAACGGCTTAAAATGTCTCAAAGTTCTTAATCTTTCTGGTTGTACAAGACTTCATGAACTGCCGGAAGAGTTGGGTCATGTAGAGTGTTTGGAGAAGCTCGATATGAGCAGAACTGCCATATCAGAACCACCCTCCAACCTTTATCTTTTGAAAAATCTTAAAATATTATCAATTCAAGGATGTAAAGGATCCATCACCTTTTTCTATTGATCCCAAATCTCTCATTTCTTTTTGCCTTTGGTGTTTCATTTTTTAAGAGGACCTGCTCATAAAAGTGACTGCAATCTTTTGGGAAGGAGCAATTCCAATGTTCTCAGCTGCTTTTCCTTATTGAGAAGATTAAATCTAATAAGAAACTACTTTGCTAGTCTGTTTGTAGATGTTCCTAATGAATCTCACTGGACACATTGTCCAATCTGAAGTAATCCGTTGACTTTTAAGCTTTGTTTGGATTTTGGTTCTCTGAATGTTTGGCTTTCAAGATTATGGACTCCATCTCCATCTCCGCACCATGTGTTGGTTTTGGTCTTCATCCACTCTGCTTTGTTATTGGCTTCACTTGCATCATCAATTCCATTAATTGGTGTGTGAGGAGTGACCTCATGAATCATGGTCCAAGTGAAACAATAACAAACAAGAGTGCTTTGTAGCCTTGGGCAATGTTGAAATGTGATTTGATATTTTGGTTTTGGGTGGAAGAATACTGTGATCTTTCTCTTACATACTGGAACAAAGCAACATCCAGAGCAGAAAAAAGAACTACTGGTTTTTATTTTATTTTATTTTTAATTTCCTGTGGATCAAAGCACATGTCCAGTTGTTAGTTGTGCGGTGCCGAGACAGAGTCAAAGTCGAGTCAAAGTCCTAGTCATAGAGCATTTGGAGGACAGATCAATTCACGTCGGTCAAGCTTTTCCCTGGACGGTGCCTCCAGCAAGGTTTAGAGACTTTAGATGACAAGCCCTTACCCTACTGGGCCACTTGCACTTCCTCCTCAACCATTGACTTCTTCACCAAATACCAGAATTCTATTGAGCCACTCGCACTTCAAATGTGATTTCATATTTTGGTTTTGGGTAGAAGAATCATCTGCCTCAAATAATTGAGGTGGTACTTCGATCTTTCTCTTAATATGGTCCATCTTGGAACAGAGCAATATCCTGAGCAGAAAAAATAAATAAATAAAAGAACAACAGGTTTTCATTTTACTTTGTTTTTAATTTTCTTTGGATCAAAACACAATACGACTAGAAGCCCACATGTGCGGTGGCTGTAAGTTCGCGCGTTTGCTGTGGAATTGGTTTGACATCTCGGCAACCCAAGCCAGGCCTTGTAAGAAGAAAATGCACTAGTGTTATATATTTCCTCTCTCCTGCATCACATTCTTATCACATTTCGCTAAGTTAACACACCTTAATTCTGTTATCTTCCTCGCCATAAACAGACTACGCACTAACCCTTCACTTCTTCAATGATCACCCAAATAGATATTCCTTCTTCCTCTTCTTCTTCTCCTCCGACCCCTCGATGGACATACGATGTGTTCCTCAGTTTCAGAGGAGAAGACACCCGCACAAATTTCACGGACTTTCTGTATACTTCTCTGATACAGAAAGGAATATTCACATTTAGAGATGATGAAGAACTTGAGAGGGGAAAGCCCATAGCTCCAAAACTCTTGAAAGCAATCGAAGCATCAAGATATGTAATTGTCATTCTTTCACGAAACTATGTCAATTCTACATGGTGCTTGGATGAGCTTGTAAAGGCTGTTGAATGCATGAACCTGATGGGACAAACAGTACTCCCAGTTTTCTACCATGTGGATCCATCCGAGGTACGAAAACAGAAAGCAGATTTTGGGGAAGCCTTTAAAGACAATAAACAGAATGTGCAAAGATGGAGAGATGCACTTATTCAAGTTTCCAATCTCTCTGGATGGCATTTACACGATGGGTAAGACCTGAAGCTTTCTTATTTTCTTGTTTTTTTTATTCATTTATTTATTTTTTATAGACAATTATAATCCAGAGAGTAACTATGGTCTATGACCATAAGTGAAACATTTGACCTATTGCCACTAGTACTACCACAAAAAAAACTAACAAAGAAAAAGGCACGGTTCTGGTTTTAAAGTATTTTGGGAACGCTGGTTCGGCTGAGTTAACTCATACAATTCTGTGAAGCATTCCATTATCTCTGGAACCTCATTGCTGCTGCATGACTTACCATGAGATGGTTATTATTTTGCAGTTATGAATCAAAAGTTATTCAAGATATCGTCGGAAAGATTTTCACTGAATTAAATCAAACAATCTCAAGTGTATCCACAGATTTAGTTGGGATGGATTCTCACGTGAAAGAAATGCTTTCTTGCTTAGACATGGGGCTGCGTAAAGTTTGTGTCATAGGGATTTTGGGCATTGGGGGAATAGGTAAGACAACTGTTGCAAGAGTTGTTTACGAGAGGATATGTGCTCAATTCGAAGCTTGCAGCTTTCTTGCCAATGTTAGAGAGGTAACTGAAAAACAAGGCCTAGTTGATTTGCAAAAGCAACTTCTGTCAGATATCTTGCTGGAAAGTAATGTAAATGTACATAATATTTATCAGGGGATCAGTTTAATAAGGCAGAGACTACATACTAAACTGGTTCTTATCATTCTTGATGATGTGGATACTGCGGAACAACTGGAAGCATTATGTCATCATAGTTGGTTTGGTTCAGGGAGTAGAATTATCATAACATCAAGAGATGAACATTTGTTGAGCACATTTGGAGTGAATAAAATGTATAAGGTTAAGGAATTAAATGATTCTGAAGCTGTTAAACTCTTTAGTTGGAAGGCCTTTAAGAAAGACCAAGTTGGAGAAGGTTTTCTCAAGCTGTCTAAGAATGTGGTTGAATATGCCAGTGGTCTTCCATTGGCTCTTACAGTTTTGGGTTCATTCCTTTTTGGTAAAAGCGTTAAACAATGGTCAAGTGCATTGGATAGACTAAAAGAAAATCCCGATAAAGGAATTATCGATGTGCTTAAAGTAAGCTTTGACACATTACAAGTCACCGAAAAAAAAGTATTTTTGGACATTGCATGTTTCTTTAAAGGGGAGGACAACGATCGTGTAGCAAAAATACTAGAAAGTGGTTGCAGATACCGTCCAGACATTGATATAAAAGTTCTCATAGATAAATCTCTAGTAACTCTAGTTGGAAGAAAATTGTGCATGCATGATTTGATACAAGAATTGGGTTGGGAAATTGTACGTCGAGAATGTCGTGAAGATCCAGGAAAACGTAGCAGGTTGTGGCTTCCAAGGATATCATCCCTGTACTTGTACAAAATAAGGTTAGAAATATAAGTACAGTTGTTAAAACTAATTATTAATGTCAGTTTATGCTGTTGTATCATGCGTATACCTTATTTCTTGTTCCTTTTTATTAAGGGAACGGATATAATTGAAGGTATATTCCTCAACTTGCTGAAACAAGAGGATGTTGACTTGAATGCTAATTCCTTCTCAAAGATGTCCAACCTAAGATTGCTCAGAATTTGTAATGTGGCCTCTCCTAGATCCATTGAATATCTTTCTAATGAGTTACAACTTTTGGAATGGCATGCATGTCCTTTAAATTCTTTGCCGTCAAACTTTCAATCAGATAAGCTTGTTGAACTCAAAATGCATTTGAGCCGTGTCAAACAACTGTGGAATCGAAATGAAGTAAGATTATATTCTTATGCATGTTTATATTATTTATGTATCAACCAAATGTTTGTTCTAATGCATATGATTATTTTTCAAATATTATCAGAGCTGGAGCATGCTGAAGTGCATTGATCTGAGTGATTCCCAATACTTGATCAAAACCCCAAACTTCACTAAGGCTCCAAATATTGAGATGTTGGTGCTTCAAGGCTGTTCAAGATTGGTTGATGTTCACCCGTCCATTGGAATTCTCAAACAGCTTATCTTGCTGAATATGAGAAACTGCAAATCTGTAAAGACTCTTCCATCTTTCATTAGTATGGAATCTCTTGTGAGTTTAAATCTGTCCGCCTGTTCAAGACTCAAGAAGTTTCCTGAGATAGAAGGGAATATGCAAAGCCTGTTGGAGCTTCATCTAGATGGGACTGCCATAGAAGAATTACCTCCATCAATTGAACATTTGACCAGTCTTAAATTGTTGAATCTAGGAGACTGCAAAAACCTTTTTCATCTTCCGAGTACCATTCAACATTTGACATCTCTGAAAACTCTCATTCTAACTGGTTGCTCAGAACTTAATGACATACATGAGAATCTGAATTGTGTGGAATGTCTGGAGGAGCTTGATATAAGTGGAACTGCTATAAGAGAATCGTCGTTCATTGTAGGTTTGAAGAATCTAAAGTCTCTATCTTTTCGTGGTTGTAAAAATCGGCCTTCAAGATCATGGCATTCAGTCTTTAATTATTGGTGGCGGGGTAGAAATGGTCATGTTCCTGGTAGTTTATTGTTGCCTACTTCACTTTCAGGTTTAAGTTCTTTGACAAACCTAAACTTAAGTGATTGTAATCTGATGGATGGAGAAATTCCCAGTGAACTTGGTTCCTTGTTCTCCTTAAAAA
Source organism: Prunus padus (assembly GCA_024362665.1). Classification (NCBI taxonomy): domain Eukaryota; kingdom Viridiplantae; phylum Streptophyta; class Magnoliopsida; order Rosales; family Rosaceae; genus Prunus; species Prunus padus. The sequence goes on from JANFAM010000006.1 coordinate 440,484, forward strand.
CATTAGATTTAAGGCAGAATAATTTTGTTGGCTTACCTGAAACCATCTCTCAACTCTCCAAGCTTGAATTTATCAATGTGAGCAAGTGTAGTAGGCTTCAATTGCTGCCTAAGAAGCTTCCATTAAGTGTTCAACGTGTGAATATGGAAGATTGTGCTTCACTGATAGACTTCCCAAATAAAGTCAAAATATTTGCTTCACCTCTCTTGGGAATGACTACCAGGGATTCCCGCATTTTATCCAAGTTTCAAGATTTCAATTCTGAGAAACAAGAATGGAGACCAGTTGACGATTTGCAAATTAAATTGCTTCAAAGACAGCTTAAAGTCTCTCTCTCTCTCTCTCTCTCTCTCTCTCTCTCACACACACACACACACATGGAAACCCTTAGCAAACACGGGGCATCCTGTTTTCCATGACTACTTACAATCCTTTTATGTTTTATGTTACAGCGGTTGAACTATAGATTAACTCCCTTACAGACAGTTAGTTATCAAACCGAAATTCCAGAGTGGTTCAGCCATATGGTTACAGAGGATTCTATTGCAATCCAGCTATCTCCAGATTGGAGTGATGATAGGAAGTGGATAGGGGTTGCTCTATGTGCTGTTTACTCAGTCAAGGGACATCCTGCTGTCTCTTGCATTGAATCGGATTCAGGAACTTCTTACTTCTATCAATGCAAAATGAGAATTCATAATTTTAAATTGGAACCATTTATCCTCTACGGCAAGCTACATCGCAGATTTGGATCTGATGATTCACTTTGTGTTTTCTATTTACCTCGTCTGTTGTTTTCAGATGTGTTAAATGATTCAAGTGTTATGGGTGCTTTATTTGAAACCAACAACCCATGCATGGAAGTCCAGAAATGTGGGGTTCATCTAGTATATGAGCAAGATGTTGCAGGGTTTATCCAAACATTACTACAGTGTGTCACTGGACCCCAGCCGCATCAAATTTTCCCTTATGATGGCTGCAATATAATTGAAGAATTTGATGAAGATGGCTTTAAAACTGGATGGTTTAGTATAATGGAACACATTCGGAGATGGTAGAATTTATTTGTCCGAGAACTATATATGTTGCATCGTATTAAATCTTCTCCATAGTTGATTTGACCTTGCATATTACATTTGAATATGATTGCAGGGAGAAATTAATTCCAGCTTACGAAGAAGGTGTTGGTCCAGCTAATGAAGGTGGTGTTCGAGTTCACTTACCATTTTGGAGTAAAGTTTGGAAGCAGGAACAACGGAGCAAACAGAGGATCCGACGAGTTAGACGAGGATGGGTGGCTGGTAGTGTTACTGTTGATGTTGGCTCACCTAATCGATGCGGAAGGAATGGAGGAAACGGTCAGTCAAAGTGCTGCATACCCAGTGACTGGGTTATGGCACTCAAGCAGCAGAGAGATGATTTTCGCGCAAACCCGGGAGCTCGAGTCGAGCGGACTTAAGGCGCCCTCGAGCACGCTCGAATGGCAGTCGCGTTGCGCTCGGATATCATATTTTAGCAAAACATTATGATGAATGCATAATTATTACATATGTTATCCCTAAATTTATATTGTTAGTGCCTTATTTAAATTTATTTTATTATTTTTATTCAGTTTTCTGTTTTTAGGTACATCTTTCATAAGTGCAGCCATCACCAGAGAAAATTAAGCAAACTCATGCTTGAGGTGTTGTCCACCTAGAAAAGAAGATGCAATAACCAGCAGATATTGAAAATAAAGCTTGGAGTGCCGCACCAAGCTTTTAAGCAAGCTAATGGATTGAACAAATGAATAAGAAAATGGGATGTAAGAGGAGTCTGCAACACTATAGAGGGAATTGTATAGACAAAGGCAATTGGAAGATAATAAACAAATGTATGGCTATCTGATTGTGGGCTGGCGGCAGGTGGTGAGGATTTGTTTATTCATGGCAAAATACAATTGGTGCAACAAGAGCAGCTCCCATTCCTATAAATAGAGCGTTGCTGCAGATGGAAAATTACACCAAGCTCACAATCTTCTCTTGAGCTCTCTCTCCTTCAATTATTCTAGTTCTAAATTTCTGTTTTAGTTTTATTTTATGGGGAACTAACTCTCTAGCTAAGGTTAGGGAGAAAGCTTTTAATATGAGTGTAATTTTTATTAGTTTGATCCAAACTTAAGTTTTAATGTGAATTTGTAGTTTTCTTTTTAATTAATTGATGAATGTTTGATAATCTATTTCATGGGTTCAATCATATTTTTCCCATGGTGTAGTAAAAACTTTCATTCTTTTAAAAGAGGAGAGAATTACTAAGAATAATAGAATATTGATGAAGATTATTTTTTGATAGTTTGTTGCCAATGGTGCAAGTTATGCTTAGAATACTTCTAAAGGACTTTATTTATTTTGAACAACTACAATGGAGAATATTTTGAGGATCAAATTTGCTAAAATATGAATATGGTTTGAATACTTTAGGTTAGTGGTATTCTTCTCCATAAGAATGTATATATAGGAGTTTACATGAGTGCTTTACAAGGAAATAGATACAGTAATCAATTAGGATTATATCTCCTAACTATACAATGATATGTCAACTATATAAAATAAGAAAGTAAATCCCTGAATTAATTAAGGAAATAAATCTCCTTGATTAATTAGGAAGGCTCACATCAATAAAATTAATAAGAGTTGCTTGCTTATGTTAAAAGTGGAACCCCAATGCCTTAGTGTTTTAATCAATTAAATTTTCTTTAAATCAAATCTTGCTTAAATCTACTTCTCTATCTCAATTGTTCTTTTTCAGCTCTGTTATTTTCTTTACACCGCTTTCTGTGGATACGGCACTCAGACTTCCAAACTACACTGTTGTACGACACCTCCCCTTGGGTCTTGCAAGCGGTCAATCACATTACTACAGTGTGATACTGGACGCCACCCACATCAAATTGTCCCTTCATGATGGCTTCAATATAATTGAAGTTGGTGAAGCTGCTTTTAAAATTGGATGGTTTAGTATAGTGGATAATATTTTAAGATGGTATAATTTATTTGTCTGAGAACTACATATGTTGCATCTTAATGAAAATATTCTCCTTAGTTGGTTTGACCTTGCATGTTACATTTGAATATGATTGGAGGGAGAAATTAATTCCAGCTTATGAAGAAGATGTAGGAGTTCGCTTACCATTTTGGAGTGCAGCTTTGATGGAGGAACTACAGAGGAAACAGAGGATCCGATGGGTCAGACTGGTAGTGTTACACTGAGAAAAATGTGAAACGTACTTGTGTATTAAACCTTTCCTTATTCTTTTTCCAATAGAAGGAAAATGTGATTTTGCTTTTTGTATCTCTCTGTGGGAGCAAATTTCCCCACGAGAATATTCGGTTGAAAAGATTCCTCTTTCTTCTTCGCCGCCTCTTTTTCCCTGCAAAATAGAACCAATAAGAGGACCACACCCGGGGGGTGTTGGCCAAAGGCCCTCCGATGCCTAAGTTAGTTTGAGAGTTTATGAGAAAAACACTAGCTAACTAGGGTACGGAGATATATATGTTTATGGTGTAAACCGGGCGGCCGGAGCCTTATGTAAAAGAGGGAGAGAAAGGAGGTGGCTAGAGTTGCATAGGGAAATTTAGACGTAGTTTGAGTAGTAATTCTGACGTACCTCAACCCTTTGTGTGGCCATGCATTTATAGGGGGCCTCGACGAGGTTGGTGTGGTAGGTGTGGTTGGTGTGATTGTTGTATTTAGGGATTTGATTTATTAGGGTTAAATCAAATCCCTAATTGTGGTAGGTATCCAATCAATCCCTAACTTAATTAGGTAAATCCTCCTTTAATTGGGAATTGTGGTAGGTGCCAAATCAATTCTCAACCCAATTAGGTAACATTCCATTTAATTGGATAATCCCCAATTAAATTGAATAATTCCCAATTAGGTCAAATAATTCCCAATTAGGTCAAATAATCCCCAAATGGAATGAATTATTTGACCTAGGATTATGACTAAATTCGGTTCCCACAAATGCCCCCAGCTTCTGCATGGCGCGTGGTGGCATGTAGGAGGTGTAGATCATCTGTTGGGCTGTCCAGCTGTAACTGGGCTTCCTTCATGGACTTGGGCTCCTGAGTGGAGGAGGTGTTTGACTTGCTAATTTTCCGAGCTCCCAATTGGAATGGGCTTGTGACTCTTTGTAGGTCAATGAACCTCAATTGCTATAAGTGCAGGGCTTCTCTTTGCTCCTTTTCAAATTGCAAACTTGCTTCCTCTACTTTCTGTTTGTGAGAAAGATCTTGGAGGACTGTACTGCTTGTCAAGGAGAGGAGTTGTCGTGCACACCAAGGTAGATCATGATCTGCTGATCTGCTTCAATTTGAATTCTTTGATGTGTGGCTGACTGACTTCAGTCTTCTACTTGCAGATGATGATATCAGCAAGAAGCTCAACCTCGGCTCAGACATGGCCAAGGTTCATTAGGCTCTAAACGTCCCTATCAGGTTCCGTGAATGGCGCTAGTTGCTGAGCGAACATCGGAAGGAGGTTGGTGGTCTGCCCCCTGCCAAAGATGTTGGAAGATGGAGGTTGTATGGTTCGGATCTAGATGATCTGCTAGCTGAGCAGGTGGTTGCAGCTAAGTTGAGCAGAGGAACAAGTGTTGCAGAGCAGGCAGCTGGGTCTGCTGAGCGGGTAGATGCAACTAAGCAGGTAGCTGAACAAGATGGAGGTGCTAGCGCCGAGTAGGCAGCTGGGGCTGTTGAGCGAGTATCGGGAAGAAGTCGATGGGTTGCCCCTGCCCAAGATGTTGAGAGATGGAAGCAGAGTGGTCCAGACCCTGATGATCTGCCTGCTGGACAGGAGGAGTGTTCTGCTGAACCCTCATTGAAAAGGAAGGCTGCTGGCAGGTCCTCAAGAGATGAAGCTGGTTCTTCGCGGGTGAAGAGTGTGTCTCCATTGAGGAAAAAGACAAGGTTGCCTTCTATTGAGGAGACACAAGTACGAGCTTTCCCCCCATCATCCGCCAAGGTTAAACACCTTGTTGGTGCAGATAGCAAGAAGATTGGCGGTATGCGCAATGCTCGGGATGTTCTACTCAAGCCTCATGCTGACAAGCTTGAAGACCGTGATCTGCTCCGCGAAGTAGTCCGTGTGAGATCTAGTTCACTTGCTGAGAAGCAAAGAGATGCAGATATTCCTCTCCGAAGTTCCGGTCGTCTGCATCAGTCAAAGGATGGAGATCGAGTTGGGAGGTCTGCTCATGATCCGACTGTTGAGTTACAGACGGTCAAGTGTGGAGTTGATTCAGCGTCGTTGACTCCTTTGGAGGTGAGGTTGGCTGAGGCTAAGAAAGCGAGAGACTCATCTGCTCGAGCGAAAGGTTCCTCTGTAACGCCCGCAACTAAGACCGGGGTGGAACACTTTAGTCATGTTGGAGATACCGGCGTGTCTGATCTGCTCAAGACTAACTTTCTGTCAAGCCCGTCCACTTGTGCTGAGCTGGTTAATCATATCTGTCAGGCCGGCGATCTTGAGACCTTCTCGAGTTTTTCCTTGGAGAAACAAAGGGAATCGACATTTCATCTGCTTCAAAAGGGGGTAGTTTTTGCTGTTGAGACTATCCGGAACTCGTCTGCTGTTGCCCATCTTCTTCTCAACTCAGCGAGTTGGAGAAGAAGAATGCTGAATTGACTAGCAAGCTTTCTGCCGAGCAGGCGCGTTATGAAAAGAAGACGTCTGATTTGAGGGCGATAATATCTGAGCTGAAAAGTTCTCTTGCCGAGAAGGATTCCGCGCTTAACTCTTCTGCTACTGACTTGGTTAGTCGAAAGGATGCTTACTTCCGTCTTGAGCGCTAGAATGCTGATCTCTCCCTCAGTTGACAAGCTCCCGGTTAGATTGCGTGCTTACCACAAGTCTGCTGAAAAATCCAAGTTTGAGGCCACTGTAGATGCGTATAAGTTGGGCTACATGGACTGCACAAATTGGACTACTCCCTCCTATGCCATTGAAGATGTAGACATCGGGACGCTCTGCCCTGACTTGTTCCATGTGAAAGGAGGAGTTGAAGGGCAGGTAGCTGGAGCGAACGGGGCTGAGGAGGACGTGGTGGATGAGATGTTGGCAGATGTCGCGAAGCAGGCAAGTGGAGCTGCTGAAGGCGTGGCTGATCAGGCAGATGCAGAAGAGACTGTAGATCAAGGGCCTCCTGCCGGCGCTTTGGAGTAGATGGCGACTCCTTTTCAGCTTTTGTAGTTTCCTTTCTTGTTTAGAATAATTGGTCGTGTTTGACCATTTTCTTTTTTGTTGAACTTGGCCAGTTGGTCACTTTGCTATGAAAATTTCAGTTATTTCTTCAACTTCAATTTGCATATTGTCTTGTGAACTGCTTGAGTAGCCGTCCAGTGTCTTGATTGTGTATCTTCCTTTGGAGATTTATGAGTGCCAGGGTCCCCTTCGAGGGATTCCGGGCGTGTTCTGCATATCCTGTAGAGTGTTTTGGTCGTTGCCCTGCGTCTCCCGGAGGACGCTACTTATGGGCAACTGTATGACTATCCTGCCTCACTTAGGAAACGGATAAGGACCTGGGTACTTCCCTTAGGAAATTCCTGGCGCACCCTGCGTCTCCCGAAGGACGCTTCTTTATGGGCTGCGTATCCCGAAGGACGCTTTTGTTTGTTCACCCTGCGTCTCCCGAAGGACGCTGCTTATGGGAAACTTATATGGCTATCCTGCCTCCCTTAGGAAACGGATAGGAACCTGGATACCTCCCTTAGGAAATTCCTGGCGCACCCTACGTCTCCCGAAGGACGCTTGTAGTCGTTGCCCTGCGTCTCCCGAATGACGCTACTTATGGGTAACTTATATGGCTATCCTGCCTCTCATAGGAAACGGATAGGGACCTGGATACCTCCCTTAGGAAATTCTTGGCGCACCCTGCGTCTCCCGAAGGACGCTTCTTACGACGGGCTGCGTCTCCCGAAGGACGCTGCTTATGGGCAACTATTTGTCTATCCTGCCTCCCTTAGGAAACGGATAGGAACCTGGATACCTCCCTTAGGAAATTCCTGGCGCACCCTGCGTCTCCCTAAGGACGCTTCTTTGTGGGCTGCGTCTCCCGAAGGACGCTTCTGGTCGTCGCCCTGCGTCTCCCGAAGGACGCTGCTTATGGGCAACTTATATGGAGACATTCTGGATACCTCCCTTATGCAGGTGAGATGAGGACCAGAGTATGATCTGTGAATGAGCTTGCTGCCGTGCATGTAGTATCTCGCGGCATTCTGCTGGACTTTTCTAGCTTCGAACTTGTCCGTTGGTAGATTTCCATTCATCAGGTAGTCAATGATGGGGTCTTGCCAGCTGGGGTCCTCGTCAATCTGCATTGCGTCGATTGGCTCTATTTCTTCGATGCTTGGTCGGTCAAGGTGTTCGACCGGGATGGAGCGTCTGAATTGGGTATCCAGAGCTGATCTTAGGCTCGCCAGGGCATCTGCATGTGCGTTCTCTGCCCGAGGCACCTGTTGGATGGTGAAGGTAGGAAACACCTTTAACAGCTCTTGGACTTTGTCAAGGTACAAGATCATCCTTGGGTGCTTCGCCATGTATTCACCTGAGGCTTGGTTCGTGATTAACTGGGAATCTGAGTAAACGGCTAGCTTTTGATCGCTAGCTCCTTTGCCAAGCGCAGGCCAGCGAGTAATGCCTCGTATTCTGCCTCGTTGTTCGACGCTGGAAAACCAAGTGTAATGGCTTACTCCAACAGGGTTTCATCTGGGGTGATGATGATGACACCTGCTCCCGCTCCTTTTTGGTTTGACGCCCCGTCTACGCGGAACTGCCACATGTCTATGGGTTGGCCAGGTTCAGCGGAGGCTATGTCTGCTTCTGAACTTTCCTTGCTTTTTGTGACCAACTTCTCTTCTTCGGCTGTTGGAGTAAACTCTACAACAAAATCTGCTAAAGCCTGGGCTTTTATGGCAGTCTTTGGCCGGTAGAGGAGGTCATACTAGCTTAGCTCTATAGCCCACTTCATGAGTCGCTGAGAAGCATCAGGGCTGTGAAGTATTGATCTCAAAGGAAAGTCGGTCATGACGATGACTCGGTGAGCTTGGTAGTAGGGTCGTAACTTTCTCGCGGAAACTACAAGGGCCAAAATGAGCTTTTCCAATTTCGGGTAGCGAGTCTCTGCATCGAGGAGAGCTTTTGACGTGTAGAATACCGGATGTTGGGCCCCCAGTTCTTCTCGGATGAGAGCTGAGCTAATGGCCGAGTTGGACACTGCTAGGTATACGAACAAGTCCTCGCCTGGAACTGGCTTTGAGAGCAGGGGAGGTGAAGTGAGGTAAGTCTTCAGATTCTGAAAAGCTACTTCGCACTTCTTATCCCACTTGTCTTTCTGTCCTTTTTTCAAAGCTTTAAAAAATGCCCTGCACTTGTCAGTAGATCTCGAGAGGAATCGATTGAGGGCCGCTGCTCTGCCTGTCAGACTTTGTATTTCCTTCATAGTGGAAGGCGACTTCATCTCGAGAATGGCCTTTATTTGGCGCGGGTGTGCCTTGATACCCCGTTGTGTGACTAGGTATCCTAGAAATCGACCGGACGATACACCAAACGTGCATTTACTTGGATTCAACTTCATGCGATACTGGCGTAGCAGGCTGAATGCCTCGGCGAGGTTTTTGATGTGATCTGCAAGTTTTGGGGCTTTGACCAGCATGTCATCCACGTAGACTTCCATAGTCTTGCCGATCTGCTCCTTAAAGATTTTATTCACGAGTCTTTGGTATGTTGCTCCGGCGTTTTTCAGCCCAAAGGGCATGACCTTGTAGCAGTAGGTCCCTCTTTCGATGATGAAAGAGGTTTTCGCCTTGTCATCCTCGTGCATCAAGATTTGATTATAGCTAGAGTAGGCGTCCATGAAGTTGAGCAACTGATTGCCGGAAGTTGAATCCATGAGCTGGTCGATTCTCGGCAATAGGAAGTTGTCTTTAAGGCATGCTTTGTTGAGGTCGGTGTAATCGACGCACACTCTCCATTTGCCCTCTTCTTGTTTTGCCACCAGAACAACGTTGGCTAGCCACTCCGAGTAGGAGACCTCTTGAATGAAGCCAGCAGCTAGGAGCTTGTCGATCTCGGCTTCAATGATCGCGACCCGTTCGGGGGCGAAGTTGCGTCTCTTCTGCGCCACCGGCTTGCTAGCAGGGTTGACGTGAAGTCGATGACAGATGATCTCTGGGTCGATGCCGGACATGTCAGATGGCGACCATGTGAACATGTCTTTGTTATTCTGGAGGAAGGTGGTCAGGTCCACCTTCTCGTCTGGGCTTAGGCGCGAGCCGATCCGCGCTTTTCTATCTGGCTGGTCAGGATCAAACGGTACTTGTGACGTCCCTGCCCTTTATTTTGAATTTTAATTAAAATAAATGACGGGGGTTATTTTAATTGATTAATTTAAAGGGTTTAAGTGAATTAAGAATTTAATTTGGATTTTTTTTAAGGATTTATTAAATTTAAGGGGTTTTACGGTTCACTTAATTTTCGGGACGGAATTTGGAGACACGGGTTGCGCCATTGCGTCCGGATCGTCGAGACGAGTCCGTTGACGGGTGGAACGTGTCAATTGGAGGTCGGGAGCTTGAGGGGCATTTTGGTCTTTTCGCAAAAGCGATAATTGGATAAAAGAACCCTAGCTGACAAGTCAGCTCTTTTCTCTCTCTCCTCCCGGTTCTCTCTCTCTCTCGACGAAACTCTCTCTCTCTCTCGTCGAGAATCGCGCCGTAAACGGCGCGGACTTTCCGGCCGTTTCGGTCACGCCAAAGACTCGCCACCGGTCCCATTCGAACCCCTCTCGCTCCTCTACAGTCGTGCCCCTATCACCGGGCCGAAACCTCCATTTTCGCCGATCGTGTCGACGTGAGATTTCGACAGAAAACCCCATCGTCGGCGGCGACAGCTCCAACCACTTCAACCGCACCGCCACCTGGAAAAGGTAGCCCACCTCTCACTCTCTCTTTCCCCTGGTCCGCGACAAAACCCGGAAGGGGTGGCGGCGTTGGAAGCTCTGAAAATCCGGCCAAAACCCTCACGGGTTTGGCCGTGATTTGCCCGATTCCGACCTGTTTTTGGGTTGTTCAGTATGTTCCATACTCCCCAAGGGTCTCTGAGTCGATTGCTATAGGTGATGTACCTCAACCCTTAGATTTTTCCGGTGGCCTGTTTTGCTCAAGGCACCCAACCCACGGTGGCGCGTGGGCTGGGGTGTGGCGGCGGTTCGAGGTTCCTTTAGCCTCCTCGTGTCGCTGTGAGTGCGTAGGAGTTGACGGATCTCAATTCGGAGATCGTTTGACCATCGAACGGATCTCGCCTTTTGCGTGATTCTCGGGTTCGATAGGATCGAACGGTCGGATCGCGTCCATTCTTGGATATGTTGATCCCCGTATTTCTAGGAGCCTATAGGATTTGACGGATCGTGATTCGGAGTCCCGGATACTCCGGAATCACCAACCCTAGCGTTAGGTTTGTTAGGAACCGTCCGATCGTACGATCGCGAGAAATTCGACCTTCGGATCGAGACCAAACTTTGGGGATGTGTTTGTTAAGCCGTAGTGAACCTATAGGAACTTTCGGATCGAAGTTTGGAGGTCATTGGACCCACGGGCCCGGTTTGACCCGCTCGGGTCGATTTGACCAAGTTTGACCAGGTTTGACCGAGGCTTTCCCGAGGTCGCCTTGCAGCGTAGTTGACTTTGTTGGAGTTCTAGGTTCGTCCAGATCCTTTTAGAGGTCGTGGGCCCCGCGAGCCCGGGTTGACCAAAAAGGGGTGTTTGACCGCCGGTTGACCGTGAGTCTCCCGGGGCGGTCCCTTTGGTTAAAAGACGTCGTTGAACCTTAGATTTCTTCGTAAGACGCTTGTACACTTGAGACGGGATTAGTTGAGGGTTTGTTTTCAAGTTATCGTTCTAAGGTTCGGTTGTTAATCCTTAATCGTATTCTTGAATTTAGGTACGCAGGCACCTCCTACTTCGCAGGCAGGACCCTCCCAGGGTCAGGCTGCTTGGAACTACCTGTGAGTGGACTTTGTTTTCAAATACATATATTTGTCAATGATTAAACAACATGCATATGAGTTGATGTTTTCAACGTTATTGACTACTTTGAATATATATATATATGTTGAACTTGGATTTTGGACGCTTGGGTCCGGGTAATCGTATTTGGGGTTGGGTGCATGATTGTGGGTTGAAATGTAAAAGTATATGAATATGTATAAATGCATTATTGCAGGGCAATGGTTGTGAGTGTTGTAAACACCGTATTATGTACCTCCCCCTCCTGTTCTGATACAGTTACTGAGATATGGTTCGATCCGGTGCATACCTTAATGGGGTGTAGCTGTAGACTCTTAATTGAGTATTTAGTCAGCGCGCATGGACTAATTCGGACGTATGGGTATTGAGGATTCTGCCATGCGGGTCGGGTAGCATAATCCATTATTATGGACGGCTTGACCTGGGTGCGGGGCCACTGCGGTGTAGTCCTCGTATCCAGCTAAACTATCCCCTGTTGGATGGGTTCCCGGTACACTTGATCTCGTGTTGAGTTATTGTATATATATATATATGTATATATGTATATGCGTGGGTTATTATATTCGTATTCGTATTGTTGTTGGTGAGGATCCTTCCTCGCTTGTCGTGCCTACGGGCCGGTGGTTATGTGAGAATGGGATTGGTTTCATGATGTGATTTTCATCTTTGTTATACTATGATATTGGGGTTTTGATTCTCATAATCGAACCGTTATATAAATGTTTTGAATTGCATGATTTCAGCATCGGTTTTGAAACGGTGAGGATACAATGTTGTTTTAACTTATGAAACCTTATTTTTGTCCACTCACACTCTTTCTGTTTTGCGCCTCACCAGGCCGTAGTCGTAGCGTCTGAGCTGTTCGTCCGAGCGCTCCTCTTCTCGTGCTCGACTTGACTGTAGGGCACTTGCCCCTATTTTGTAAACACGTTATTTATGCTTTATTCGAATTACTCTTAGATTGCTCAGACGCCTGCTAGGGTTGAATTTGACGGCCCGAGGCCTTTTGTTGCGTGGTTTGCATGCTAGCACTTGGATATACATTTTATGTATGTTTTAAACAGGTTGAATCTTTGGGTTTTGTGCCTTTTACAGGGGAAACTCTGCCCGTTTTTCGGCATGAGTTTTGGTCCCTTTTTCTCTTTAATTCTTTAAAGAGGGTTTCTTTTAGTAAGTGGGCCCGACATTGAGTTAAAGTCGGTTATCTACGAGGTTCGGCACGAGTTCCGGGGTGGAATTCGGGTCGGGTCCTGTCAGTACTAACTCAACGTCCACCTCGGGCTTCCATCCTTCTTCAGGAGAGACCTCTGGATGGATTCCCTCAACTTGGTCCTGATTCTTTGATTGCTATTTGGGAATAGCTATTCCCTTTCCCTTATGGCACTGCTTGGTTCTTTGGGGCGAGATCTGGTTGTTCTACTCCCTTGATTTGCACGATTCACAAGGAGGAACTGTGTTTGCTTGCTCTCCTTCAGCCCTTGAGCGAGCATTTCCTCGCCATTGCACGATCACTATTGATCTGACCGACACCGCCCCTGTGGATGGGGTAGCGGATCTTCCGATGTTTGGCGGAGGTGATGGCGTTGATCTTGCCGATCCAGGGTCCGCCTGCATGCCATTGTAGGGTGAGACTTCATCAATGACCATGAATGTTTGCAAGGCGATTATAGGTGGGGAGTAGACGTCGAGATCTATCGTGCCCACGGTAATCGTTGTTGCGCCATTGAAGCGATCGGCGACTTAGCTGATTTGTTGATCTTTGTCTCCAAGCCCATCTCACGGATGACCGCGATTCTGCAGGATATTGGCCGTGCCGCCCTCATCTGCATGGATTCGGTCGACCTCGGCCCGAGCAATCTAAATGCCGATGACAAGGGCGTCATTGTGTGGCATATCGAGGCCGACTAGATCTTTCTTTTGGAAGCCGATCACGGATCGTCTCACACCTTGAAGGTCGGTCGAGATTTGGAAAATCACAATGGCCTGTTTGATCTTCCTTTTCTTTTCCTTGCTGGTCAGCCCGGATTCCTCGGAATCGGCCAGGATCGTGTTAATCCTTATAACTTTCTGTGGAGGCTCCTTGGCGACGTCGCGGTCCTCGATCTGCTGAATGGCCTTCTTTGCTATGAACTCGGTGCAATGGCCTTCTCTCACGAGCTCTTCGAGGTGCGTTTTCCAAGCAAAGCAGTTGTTTGTGGTGTGCCCATGCGTCCCATGGAAGGCACAGTATTTTCTAGTATCCCTCTTGTCCGGATCTCCCTTTAAGGGTGGCGGTCTCTTTACCCAAGGCTTGTCCTTCACTTGGGCTAAGATTTGATGTATGGGGATGGAGAACTTGGTAAAGTTCTCCCCTACCGGTACTTCTCCTTGCGGGCGCGGCTTACGCTTGTCTTTGTTCCTGCTATTAAACTTGTCGCCTCCCTGACTTGCCTGCTTGGTAGGCTGATCTTCCCGCCTGGTGAATTTCTTTGCGGCGATTCGATCTTCATCCCAGAGCGCGTAGCGTTCCGCAGTCGCGAAGACCTCTGCCAGAGTCTGGCTGGGAGTGATAGTCAACTCGCGGTATAAGTCGTGCTCGACTGGAAGACCTTTCTTAAAAGCAGTAGTCGCGACTTGGTCATCGCATCCCACAATGGTCGCCTTTTCTGCTTTGAATCTCCTAATGTAATCTCGGAGAGATTCATCGGACTTCTTGTATATGTTGAACAGGTGACCGTGGTTTTTCTTAATCGCTCAATAAGAAGTGTACTCCTTAGTGAAGACATAAGCCAGCTCATTGAAGCTGCTGATTGACTCGGACGGTAGGGTGTGGAACCAGTCTTGGGCTGCTCCTCGCAAGGTCATTGCAAACACTTTACACATTAACGCATCTTCGGTCTTGTAGAGGATCATAATACTCTTGAAATGCTTCAGATGGCTTTCAGGGTCGGAATCCCCTTTGAAGTGTGTAAGAGAGGGCGTTGAGAATCGCTTTGGGGGAGCAGCCTGCTCGATTTCGACGGTGAAAGGTGTGGAGTTCGCTCGGTCTACCTCCCTATGTAGTGCATCTTCAAAATTTCCGCCTGCCTTCAAGTCTCGAAGTCGGTCATTCACGAGCTTCTCGACGTCTTCTGCACGCATGAGTTGTTGGTCAAGTCGGTGACCTTCATGATTCGGGCGGCGCTCGTTGACTTCCTCGTTGGCTCGCAAGGGCCGTCATCCTTGGTTGTCTTGCCTAGGTGGCGTATTGGTGGATAGCACTTGCGATGGATTCCTTGCGACTTGTCGGCGAGGATTGGTTCTTCGGGAACTGGCAGCCGAGCGTCTTTCTTCACGATCCTCGTTGCGAGAGTCATCAGGTTGACCTTCTTGAGGGCCCAAACGGGCGCGGATTTCAGGTCGTGGGCCCAGCCTCTCAAGCACGTTGGTCCTCGAACTCAATCTTGATTGGATACTTCGTCTGCTCGGAGTGTGGCTCGCGGATGCTTGTGACATGCCAGCTTGCTGGTCACGTTGTTGTCTTCCTCTTTGTCTGCTCGCTCCTGCTCGACCTACTTGAGACCTTTCGACCTGCCTGTCGATGCGTTCGTCCATCATTCTCTCTTCGCCCTGTCGTCCAAGGTCAAGATTTTGGACCAAGCCTGCTTGGTTGAGGAGTTGTCGCATCAACTCGGGTAGGTCGTCCATTCTTTGGGTCAGTTGGTCGACTCTTAGACTGAGGTCTACTTGACTTCGTGGACCGGGAGGAGAGAATTGCGTGGAGCCCAATTGCACACGGGCTAGGGTTTCGTTAGAGGTGTACGCGGGAGCGTACGTCGAGCGCGGCGGCAAATGAGGGAGTGATTGAAGTTGCTCCAAGATTGGGCCTAAGTCGGCAGTGGTAATGAGCCCACCTTGATGGGAGGTTCCACCATGCTCGGCGGTGGTGCCATGAGGGCGGCTAGATCCGGCCACGGGGCCTTGGATGACGGCGGTGGCCGGCGCGGTGGTGAGAGGTGGTGGTGCCACCATGTCGATCGCGGGATCATGGGTGGAGTGGCTTTGGGCCGTCGCGGATTTTGCCATCGCGGCGGTTTTGCCCCTCGTCTTCTTGCTTCCAACCATGGTTGTTTGGAAGGCTTCGGTGGATTGGAAAATATGAGGAACGGATTCCTTGAGCACGCGTTGAGTATAACTCGTGCTCTCAATGAAAGCACCAATTTGTGGGAGCAAATTTCCCCACGAGAATATTCGGTTGAAAAGATTCCTCTTTCTTCTTCGCCGCCTCTTTCTCCCTGCAAAATAGAACTAATAAGAGGACCACACCCGGGGGGTGTTGGCCAAAGGCCCTCTGATGCCTAAGTTAGTTCGAGAGTTTATGAGAAAAACACTAGCTAACTAGGGTACGGAGATATATATGTTTATGTTATAAACCAGGTGGCCGGAGCCTTATGTAAAAGAGGGAGAGAAAGGAGGTGGCTAGAGTTGCATAGAGAAATTTAGACGTAGTTTGAGTAGTAATTCTGACGTACCTCAACCCTTTGTGTGGCCATGTATTTATAGAGGGCCTCGACGAGGTTGGTGTGGTAGGTGTGGTTGGTGTGATTGTTGTATTTAGGGATTTGATTTATTAGGGTTAAATCAAATCCCTAATTGTGGTAGGTATCCAATCAATCCCTAACTTAATTAGGTAAATCCTCCTTTAATTGGGAATTGTGGTAGGTGCCAAATCAATTCTCAACCCAATTAGGTAACATTCCATTTAATTGGATAATCCCCAATTAAATTGAATAATTCCCAATTAGGTTAAATAATTCCCAATTAGGTCAAATAATTCCCAATTAGGTCAAATAATCCCCAAATGGAATGAATTATTTGACCTAGGATTATGACTAAATTCGGTTCCCACACTCTCAATCTCAATATCTTCAAGTAGATTATGCGTGTATACGGAAAATGCAAAAACTGTTATATTGCATATTCTTGTATATGGAAGCTCATGGTGGTCTCAAGTAGCCTTTGGCTTTTAAGCTTTGTTTGGATTTGGTTCTGGGCTTTGCATGCCCTCGGGCGTTTCCTATGCCATTACAAGAGAGAGCAGTGAAATGAGCAATGTTGGTTTTGGTCTTCATCCAGTCTTGTTTGTTATTTGCTTCACTTGCATCATAGATCTCATGATCCAAGAGAAGCAGCAACAAAGACGAGTGCCTTGTAGCCTTAGGCAATGTTGAAATGTGATTTGATATATTTTGGTTTTGTGTGGAAGAATATCTGCGTCAAATAACTAAGGTAAGACTTTGATCTTTCTAATCAAATTAAATACATTCTCAGAAATAATTCCAATAATTTTTTTCCCACTTGATTCAGTACTTCTCTATCTCTTATAATTGAATTACTTTGATTTGTGGGCTAGTTAATTTGTGCGTTTGGATGTTAGCTCTTGTGCTATCTTCTGCATTCTGCTCTGTATTTTTCTGGAGAATTAACTATTTATTACACTTCATGGGGTGCATTGAAACGCTGTCGGAAAGTCAAGTTTTGGCTTCACCTGATATACCTATGATACAAATTTGAGTTAGATGAGTGGTTGAGTTTTGCTTTTGAGAGAAGCATTGCAGGTTTGGATATCATCGGTCCTTTAAGCTTTCCATCTTAGAAAACTATATACTTTGTTTACATTCCGAAGCAAATATTTTTGAAATGGTGCATGAGATCAAGTTCAAGTAACGTGATGTGCAGTGTGTTTTAGACCCTGGACCCTGGTGTCCAGGCTCAAATCTCTGGGCTCCGTACAAGGTTTTGTATAGACAGTCACCGAGTGCATATTATGCAGCTCAAATTCCCAGCTTTTTGTCTAATAGAAAAAATATATTTTCTAATATAATCAAAATTACAAAATTATAAATTCATGCTTCTCCAAAACAACCAGTCAAAAAAGTGGCTGGAAAGACAAAATGGGCATCCAAAACAACAGACCAAGGAGGATCCGCCAAGCGAGGAAACCAGCTTAACCAAGTTAATGCACATGGTGGCACAACAGTAGAAAAGTGGGTTAAACTCTCCCTTACCCCCAAAGTGCACCCGAGTTTGATTCACGTAAGAAACAATCTTGAGACAATTCAATATAATACTCCCCCTCCTTAACGAATGAGAGATTTTGCTGGAATTCGTAATCCCAATAGAATTGAGGCTGACGGGATTATAAGTAATCCAATCCAAGATGATTTGGGGCACCATACAAGGAGTAGGATTGTGGATTAATACAGTGTTTTTTTTTATCCAGACCACCAAACGAGTTCGTTTAGATCCGAAATAAACAGAGGAAATGAAAAATTGAAGATATAGGTTGATTTTACCCTCCCTCATTTCTCTCAACTTCCTCTATGATCTCAACCTCCCTCATATTGCTCACGATCAATGTCTAAAATATCAATGGTTTCAGAAATATCGGTAGTTCAAAAATACAGAAATTTTGATGGAAATATCGGGATATTATCGATATCGATAAAAATTGAATAAAAACCATGGAAATTGTAAGAAAAACCTAGAAATTTTTACTTTAGAGGGTGTTTATTTAGTCAATTATCTATTACTTTATCACAAAAAATTGGAAGGAAATGCATTGCATGATGGGTTTAACTGATTTAAGTTGATTATATAGTGAGCTGACAAATACTGCGAGTGTAGAAAATATGTAGTAATTAATGAAAGAAGATTAAACACACCATAATCAATTATTTATAATGATTTACTACAATATTTTACACTTTACTAAAAAGCCCTTTAACCCCAATTTAAACGGATAAACCATTTGACTTCTGCCATAATTTCGATAGAGTCTCCCATGTAATTGGAACAATTCCCAAATTACAGTACCTGCAAACAAGTACAGAACTAATCCCAACTTTCAGCATGCACAAGTTAAAGGCACACACCACAGTTAAGACTATTGAAATGTGCTTCACGCCCTCTACTCAAACTCGAAACGAGTACGCAAAGCAACTAACAATTTAGTTTACAACTCGGGGAAAAATAAAGGTAAAGAGTGATAGTAGAACATTCCTACGGAGCGAACAATGATGATGCCTTGACGTGGTGGTCTCGAACTCGGATATCTAGAACCTAGGGGGCACAAAACATAAAAGGTGAGTGGGCGAAAAAAAAGTGTTTAACATAATTTGTATTTAACATAAGTAACCCCTCCGTTTTAGAAAATAATGCCAAGCAACAAAATCCTTTGTATGCGTACATATATATACCAACCAACACTTAAAAATAATTTCATTAAATTTGTAGCTTAGTACTTCTTCAATTTCTTGAAAAACGCAAACTTATTCATTTAATCCTTATTATAAATTTGTATACCAATCCACCAAAATATTCCGTTGTTACAAAATATAATCAGCAAGGCCAAAAATTCTCATTTTCCCCTCAACCATACCCTTCTTAGGCGTATGTTTGCAAACACATAATATTCCAAGTATTTCCCTTTTCTTAGACGCCATGAATTGTTGATGGTTACATCCTTCACTCAGCCCAAAAAGATCTTCCCTCCATAAAGATAGTCATGAAGATATCATGAGGAGATATTCTTGAGGGGAAGCATCCAACAAGACTCACAGAAGAAGTGTCAACTATGACATTCAGAAAGATGATCAATAGTGTGGAAACCAATTTATTCCCTTAATAATTTCCTAGGTCAAATGATTTCCTTCCATTTGGGGATTATTTGATTTAGGGATTTATTCGATTAATTGACCTAATTGGGAGTTACCTAAACTAATTGGGAGGTTATTTGATTCTTGCCTTAATTAGAGATTTGATTTAAATCCCTAATCACACCAACCTCACCAACCACACCAACCTCACCAACCTCACCAACCTCACCAACCTCACCAACCTCACCAACCTCATCAAGGCCCTCTATAAATAGATGGCTACGCACAAGGGTGAAGGTACGTCTAAATTTCTCTATGAAACTCTAGCCACCTCCTTTCTCTCCCTCTTTTACATAAGCCTCCGGCCGCCCGGTTTACACCATAAACATATATATCTCCGTACCCTAGTTAGCTAGCGTTTTTCTCATAAACTCTCGAACTAACTTAGGCATCGGAGGGCCTTTGGCCAACACCCCCAGGGTGTGGTCCTCTTATTGGTTCTATTTTGCAGGGAGAAAGAGGCGGCGAAGAAGAAAGGGGAATCTTTCCAACCGAATATTCTTGTGGGGAAATTTGCTCCCACAAATTGGTGCTTTCATTGAGAGCGCGAAATAATACTCAAAGCGTGCTCCAAATCCATTTTCACACTCCATTCAATCAACCGAAGCCTTCCAAACAACCATGGTTGGGAGCAAGCACACTATAAGCAAAACCGCCGCAACGACGCACTTCGGAACGGCCGAAACGTCGCTTCCACCACAAGGGGCAGCAGCTGTACCTGTTTTACAGCCCCTCCATGCAGCTGCCAGTGGTTTACAACCACTTCTGATGGCTGCCCACACATTGCAGCAACCCCCCATGGCTGCCCTTGCCTTGCAACCACCTCCGGAAGCCCTAGAACGGCCTCCAACGGTCGCCGGAACGGCCACACATGCAGCTGAAATTTTTGCACCTATTATAGCTGCACAAAACCAAGGCCTCGTGGCCTCCTCCACCTTGCCACCGCAAGGAACAAGCAACGGCGCCGTTTTGGAGCAAATCCGGACGTTCCCTTCTTTGCTGTCATACTTGGCGTACGCCGTCAGTGAAACCCTAGCCCGTATGCATTTGGGCTGTAACGACCCTGACCCAAAATTAAAGGAAAATAAATAAATTAATTGAGTTAAACAAATAAAGAACTAAAAGGAATTAAAATAATGAAATTTGAATTAAATAAGAAATTAATAATTAAAAGGGGCATTTTGGTCAACCTAATTTTCGGACGACAATTTGGCGAAAGGGGTTGCGCCATTGCGTCCGGCACGTCGAAACGAGTCCAGGGACGTGCGGCACGATCAATTTGGTTAACAAGCGATAAAGTGGAATATTTTAATAATTTAAAATGGGATAAAAACAAAAGGAAATTTCTGATTGGTCAGTTTTTTTCTTTCTCTCTCTCTCTCTCTCTCTCTCTCTCTCTCTCTCTCTCTCTCTCTCTCTCTCTCTCCCTCGTGCGCAGCCCCTCCCCCGACACTGTGCAGCCGGCTGGGTTTTGACCAGCCGCCGCCTCCGACCACCCTGTGCCACGGGCCGGAACCAAAAGGACCGGGACGGAGTCCCGCACCTTCCCCGCCCTTCTCCGACGAAGCCCGCCGTTCTGTCGCGGAAAACCCGAAATTCAGCCCGGTTTCTCTGTAAATTTTCAGGCGTTCGCACGGCCGGCTCCGGCGAGCTCCACCGTCGCGCAAGGTACGAAACTGAACCTCCTCCTCCTCCTCTTGCTTCCTGCATGGTTGGTTTTCATCGATTTGGTCTCTAATCGATTGGATCAAGAAACCCCAAACTGGCCGATTTTTGGAGTGAATTTTCGGCCAGTTCGTGGCCGGTTCAGGCCGGTTTTAGAACCCCTCTAGGTGCTGATCAGTTTGGTGTAAGGCTTGACCCTTGAATCGACGAAAACCCGAACGCCGGAATCGCTCAAGACACCCACCACGCGCTGCCGGCGCGTGTGGCGGCGCATGGCGGCTGTGTGGTGGCGGTTCAGTGTTCCAATGCGATCCTCGTGTCGCTATGAACGCGTACGTATGTTCGGATTTCGATTCGGACGTCGTTCGGACCTCGAACCATTGTACGCCTATTATGCGTTGCTTGGGTTCGACGTGTTCGGACCATTGGATCGAAACCGAATTCACGTATGTTGTTTCCCGTATTTCTAAGAACGTGTAGGATTTGACGGATCGTGGTTCGGAGCCCCGGATGCTCCGGATCAATGACTTGAAGTTTGAGTTAAACCGTAATCGTCCGATCGTGCGATCGTGAGAAATCCGACCGTTCGATCGTGACCAAACTTTCTGGACGTGTTCTCTAAGCCGTAGTGAGCCTATAGGAACTTTCGGATCTAAGTTTGGAGGTCATGGGATCCACGGGCCCGGTTTGACCTATTCCGGTAAGTTTGACCAAGTTTGACCAGAGTTGACCGAGCGTCTCCCGAGGTCGTCTCGTCTCCTAACGAACGTCGTTGACCTTAGAATTCCTCGTACGACGTTTTGGTACACTTGAGTTGAGTTTGGTTAAGGTTGACTTTTAAGGTTATCGCTTCGGTCCGGTTGTTAACCTTAATCCTCGTGTTCTTGAATTAGGTTCTCAAGCGCTTCGTGATCCTCGAGTGGAGTCCTTTCCGGGTTGGGCAGCGAGGGACCAACGGTGAGTGGACTTTGTTTTCAAACAAGCATGATTTTAAAGAATTGAATGTGATGCATGTAAATGAGATTTAAATATTGTTTTGAATCTTGAATTGATCTTTGATGGATTTATTATGATTAGATTTGGTGTTTGAGTTTTATATTTGTTTTGGGTTGCCGGTTTGTTTGTGGGGCCCTGTTGGCTATATTTTATTTTTATGCTTATCTTTAAGTATTGATTTTGGGACGAGTCGAGCGTCCGGTAGTATTTATGTTTGGATTTGAGTACGGTGGAATTTATTGGATTTTCCTTGGTTCATATTTAATATTTAAGTTTATGGTTTTGTTTGGGTTTCGGACCTTAATATTTTATTATTACGATTGTCGTGAGTTATACTTTAAACCTTTGGAATTTATACTTTATATTTTTGGGAAACTTATATATCTACTTTGATTATATAAATATACCTACTTTGAATTGAGTATTTGGGCGGTAAGTTTTGGACGCTAGTATAGTCCGGTTGTTTACGTATTTGGTTTTGGTATTTAAACCTTATTAATTATGTTCTTGCTAATACTTTGAATATGTATATATATATATATATACGTATATATATACATATAGATCAACTTGGAAGGATCATGTCGGATTATTGAGGCTATCGAGAATACATGTCGGATAAATGAGGCTATCGGAAATATATGTCGGATTATCGGGAATTGATCATATGTATATATATGTATATATATATATATATATATATATATATATATATATATATATA
The DNA here is from genome assembly GCA_024362665.1 of Prunus padus. Classification (NCBI taxonomy): domain Eukaryota; kingdom Viridiplantae; phylum Streptophyta; class Magnoliopsida; order Rosales; family Rosaceae; genus Prunus; species Prunus padus. The sequence continues at coordinate 462,608 of JANFAM010000006.1, forward strand.
TATATATATATATATCTACTTTGAATGTATAGTGTATATATTTCTCTACTTGAAAATAATTATACTTATCTACTTTGAATATATATTACATATATATATCTACTTTGAAAATAAGTATGTATATCCACTTTGTATTTGTATAAATATATTTCCTTTGAGTATATATGTATATCTACTTGATATGGAGTTTTGGAACATATATGTGTACGGGTTTGGACTTCCGGTTATATTTTATTAAATCACTATTTGTATTGTTTTAAAGTATGAATTTAAGGGATGTCAGTTATACGTGGAATTTCCATGCTTGAGTTTAAATCTTGTATTTTAAAGGATAATTATGTTTTGTATATATATATATATATATATATATATATATATATATATATATATATATACGTAGGTATATTTTGAATAATACGTTTCGGGGTTTGACTTTATATTTTTAAAGAGTAGTACCTACTATGTTTTGAAGCATATGTTTGACTTGGGTTTTGAATACTATTTAATTGTGCATTTTTCCGTGATTTGATATTTTATTGGTTTTGGATTTGTTATACCGTCGTTTGACGCTTGTGAATATTTTAACTATAGTATGGTATGTTTGGGACGGTGATGTCCTTATTTTGACTATATGGTGTTGTTGGATTTGTTATACGGATATTTGATATGGTGTGTGATATTTTGGGGATGGGTGCATGCGGTTAGATTGGTATGTGGTTTTTCGTGTGGTGTTGATTTGAGTGCAGTGGCACTGTGTTATGTACCTCCCCCTGTTCTTGATATGGTGACATGGTTTTGGAGTTTGGTTCGATCCGGTGCATACCTTAACGGGTGTAGCCGTAGACCCTTGATTGGGTAGTCTGCGCGTATGACCGGTTTCGGACGCATGGTTATTGAGGACTCGCCATGCGGGCCGGGAGCTTAGTCCCGCTTGGACGGCTCGACCCTGGGCACGAGGCCATTGCGATGCCGTCCGATGTCCAGTTATCCTGGGCATGAGACCATCGTGAATATTGTCCCGGTGTCCAGTTAAACAATCCCCTGTTGGATTGTTTCCCCCTGGTACTTGTATTTGGTGTCGAGATTATATTATATCTATACGCGTGTGTTAGTATCTTCGTATTCTTATTTTCTTTCGGTGAGGATACTTCCTCGCTTGCAGTGCCTACGGGCATGCGGTTATTTGAGTGTGGGGAAGAAAGGGTTAAAGGCTTTTAAAGTGTTTTTATATTACTTTGTGGTGGTTTTGGATTTCTCGGACTTATCTTGATCTTTGGACATTTTACGTTGTTTTGTTTTATGAAAACTTTATTATTTTCTTATGTTTACTATTTTCAAGTTGTTTCGGTTTTTAATTATATTTATGTCTTCGCGGTTTAGTTTTGAGAGGTTTTGCCTCGGGTAAAGAAAAAGGTTTGGTTTGGTTTTATTCTTTGATTATTTTGAGATATTGGTTTTTGAATCAATTTTATATACAACGGATTTTAATTGCATGATTTACATGGTTTTGAAACGGCGGGGTTAGTACGTTGTTTTGAACTACTAAACTTTGTTTTTGTCCACTCACACTTTTCTGTTTTGCGCCCCCCAGGCCCTAGTCGTGCTACTGTACCGTCCGGCCGAGCGCTTCTCTTCTCGAGCGTCGACTTAATTGTAGGACCTCGTGTCCCTTCTCTGAACTTTAAATTTCTGCTATTAAACTTGAATACTCTTAGTCGCTCTGTTATTGCCCATTAGGATTGAACTTGTTGGCCAGAGGCCTGTTATGTATTTATTGCATGCTGGCAGTTGGTTGTACTTTTTCTGCTGTTTTTGAACATGTTGGAACTGTTGGGTTTGTGTGTTTTTCTGGGGAGACTCTGCCCGTTTTTCGGCAGAAGTCTTGACCCCTTTGTGTGTTTGTCTCGGGAAGAGGGATTCTTTTAGTATGTGGGCCCGACATCGGGTGGATGTCGGTTGTCAGCAGGATTCGGCACGGATTCTGGGGTGGAATCTGGGTCGGGTCCTGTCAACTTGGTATCAGAGCATTAGGTTCAATTTCTTGTGGACTTCGCTTTCTTTGTGCACTCTAACCACTAATGGTTTCCTTGTTTTCCTTCTTCAAGTGATCATGCCTCCGAGACGCGGTAGGCTAAGAACTCATCTCCGTGGAGATAGGGGTTTTGCTCCACCTCCACCTCTTTCACCACCACCTGCTGACGAGCATGATGGTGAGAATGAACCAGACTTTTGTCAAGTGTTTGACCAGTTTGCGAGGTCGATGTCTTCAGCCCTGCGTGGAAGGCGTAACCTTGAGGGTGCTGACATCAGAAGGGTTAAGGAGTTGGGAGCTCAGGACTTTTATGGTGAAGCTGATTCAACAATTGCTGAGGCTTGGCTTGCAGATGTTGAGCGGGTGTTTGATGTCCTGAGATGCCCAAGTGAAGATAGAGTTCGACTTGCTCCATTCTTGTTGAAGGGGAATGCGTACCACTGGTGGAAGATTGTTCGTGGAGGGTATGCTGATCCTGCTACCATTACTTGGGAAGAGTTTCAGCGTGTCTTCTGTGAGCAGTTCTATCCTAATTCCTATCGTGACTTGATGAAGGATGAATTCTTGGGGCTATGTCAGGGTGACATGTCGGTGCTGGAGTACGAGCAGAAGTTTGTTGAGTTGTCGAGGTTTGCCCCGGAGTTGGTTTCTACTGAGGCTGAGAAGTGTCGAAGATTTCTGAAGGGATTGCGGCTTGAGATTCAAGCTGTGGTCACTACAACTATCTATCCAACTTTGAGAGCTTTGGCTCGTGCCGACGGGGTGTCACAGAGTGTTTGTGTTGGTGCTTTGATCGTGTTAGTACAGAAGGCGTCGTAGAGGTACGATCGACTTTGGTGGATCTAGTCAGTCCATCAAAGAGAGGAGGATCAAGTTCTAGTTCGTGGTAGTGGTTGGTCGTGTGGTTACGATTCGAGCCTGTGAAGTGGTTGGTTTGGACCTGGGTCAAGTTGGAGTCGTGGTGCTGGTCAACGATCGGTTGCCGATCTGACTTGTGGTCCTTCACATCGACGTGACTCGGGTTGTCACAAGTGTGGTCGGGTTGGACACTTCAAGAGGGATTGCCCTTTTGGTGAACAGGGTAGTGGTTTTGGTTTGGGAACCGGAGTTAAGCTGTTACTATTGTGGGCAAGTTGGCCATACCAAGAAGATTTGTCCTAATCTCTTTCGGAGTGGTGCAAAGAATGCAAGAATTTGTGGCCACAGGGGCAAGGGTTTGTGGCCCGGGGGCAAGGTAGTCGTAATCGGGGCAAAGTCCAAGTGATGCCTCATCTTCTCGTGGCTGGTACTTCAACCAAAGTGGAGTTCAATCCACCTTTCGTGGAAGTGGCGGCAGAAATCTGAGGGGTCAGCCAGGGCGATCGACTTGGCTCGAGACTTTGGCCTTGGATCTTAAGGCGAAGAGAGAAGAATAAACCAGCAGACTGTCCCACAGTACGAGAGATCCCGAGCCAGTCAGTCAGTGACAAGCAGACAAGAAGGAGAGCGAGAGCGTGCTGTTAAACACTCGAACCAGAACCGTACCCAAGCTGCTCAGCACTTGAACCAGACCCAGACATATGCAAGTTAATCATGAAGCCGGTTGATGATCAGTTCGAGATTAGGTCCAAGGACCAACGTGCACGAAAGGCTAGGCCTGCAGTCCGATGTTCACACCCGCTTGGGCCCACAAAGAAGTATCCACTCTAGATTGGGCCTACAAAGAGCTCGAGGTCGAGAACATCCGCGTGACGAACGCGACGATCGACGCTTGCCAGCTCACTCAAGGTAGACCAACTCACGGTGACGAGCCATCGAGGAATCCTCACAAGCTCAATCCACCAACACGTCCTGGGTGCAGAACAACCAAGGGGATCGACCCTTGCTGAGGAGGAAACTAGCCAGCGACGCTCGAGACACCGACCCGAGCCACCAGCCCTACGGGCAGAAGATGTCGAGAGGCTAGTGAATGACCAACTCCGAAGTTTCCAACTTAAAGGAAGCACGGAGGAAGCCCTGCTCAAGGAATTTGATCATTTCAACTCATCGCCCTTTACCGACGAGGTGGAGCAGGCTACACCTCCGAAGCAGCTCACGACGCCATCCATCACACCGCTCAAAAGAGGCTCTGATCTTGATGGACACCTAAGACACTTTAAAAGTACAATGATCATGTACAAGGCAGACGATGCCCTGATGTGCAAGGTGTTCGCAATGACCTTGCATGGAGTTGCTCAAGATTGATTTTACACCCTCCTGTCCGGGTCGATCGACAGCTTCAGAGGGTTTTCCCTTTTTTTCACCAAGGAATACACCTCCTATCGGACGATCGGAAAGTAATCAAACAAGCCAATCAACTAGTTGAGCAGGCAAGCCGAAAGAACGACGAGTTCAATAAGAACGGGGGCAAGCGCATATCGCAACCCCGAGAAAGAACTCCAGCAGCTGATGATTACACCGAGTTCACTATCTCGATTTACCATATCTTAGCTCAGGAGAAAAGACCACGACCTCAGAGTGGGGAACCTGCATCATTTGGCATGCGCGATGGCCACGAGCATCCCTTCTAATGATATGAACATTTGGCATGCGCGATCCCATGAGCATCCCTTCCAATGTTCAACACACTACATCAGTTGGCATGCGCGATGCCCACGAGTATCCCTTCCAATGATACGAACATTTGGCATGCGCGATCCCATGAGCATCCCTTCCAATGATTCGATACATTACATCATTTGGCATGCGCGATGCCCACGAGCATCCCTTCCAATGATACGAACATTTGGCATGCGCGATGCCCATGAGCATCCCTTCCAATGTTCAACACACTACATCGGTTGGCATGTGCGATGCCCACGAGCATCCCTTCCAATGATACGAACATTTGGCATGCGCGATGCCCATGAGCATCCCTTCCAATGATTCAACACACTACATCAGTTGGCATACGCGATGCCCACGAGCATCCCTTCCAATGATACGAACATTTGGCATGCGCGATCCCATGAGCATCCATTCCAATGATTCGATACATTACATCATTTGGCATGCGTGCCCACGAGCATCCCTTCCAATGATACGAACATTTGGCATGCGCGATGCCCATGAGCATCCCTTCCAATGTTCAACACACTACATCAGTTGGCATGCGCGATGCCCACGAGCATCCCTTCCAATGATACGAACATTTGGCATGCGCGATGCCCATGAGCATCCCTTCCAATGATTCAACACACTACATCATTCGGCATGCGCGATGCCCCGAGCATCCCTTCCAATGATTCGACACATTACGTCATTCGGCATGTGCGATGCCCACAAGCGTCCCTTCTAAAGATTCGACGCAAGACACTCAAGCAGTTCACAAGATGCAATGCGAATTGAGCAGGTGACCCCTGGTCAACGACCTACTCGACAGCCCTAGTTGCTTGCTCGGCACCAACGCCTCCATCATGTTCAGCTACCGCTCGGCAGCTCTAGTCATTTGTTCATCAGCCCCAGCTGCGTACTTCGCAACATGTACGCCACCATCTTGCTCGGCTATACGCTTAGCGACTCGATCCACATGCTCGGTAGCCCTAGCTGCCGCTCGGCGCCAACACCTTCATCTTGTTCAGCTACTGCTCGATTGCGACTACCTTTCGGCAACCCACTGCCTACTCTGTAACACTGTTCCTCTACTATGCTCGATCGTAACCACCGCTCGGCTAGCAGATCATCTAGGTCCAAGTCATTCAACCTCCATCTTCCAACACCTTTGGCAGGGGACAGACCACCAACTTCCTTCCGATGTTTGCTCAGCAACCCGCGCCATTCACGGAACCTGATAGGGACGTGCAGAGTCTGATGAACCTTGGCCATGTCAGAGCCGAAGGTTGAGCTTCTTGTTGATATCATCCTCTGGAAGCAGAAGACTGAGGTCAATCAGCCACACATCAAAGAATTCAAATGGAAGTAGATCAGCAGACCATGACCTACCTTAGTGTGCACGGAAACTCCTCTTCTTGACAAGCAATACAACCCTCCAAGATCTCTCTCACAAACAGAAAGTAGAGGAAGCAAGTTTGCAATTTGGAAAGGAGCGAAGAGAAGCCCTGCACTTATAGCAATTGAGGCTCCTTGACCTGCAAGAAGTCACAAGCCTCCTCCAAACAGGAGCCCAAGTCAAAGAAGGAAACTCATACACAACTGGACAGCCCAACAATTAATTCACACCTCCTCCATGCCGCCATGCGCCACGCAGAAGCTGGGGGGCATTTGTGGAAACCAATTTATTCCCTTAATAATTTCCTAGGTCAAATGATTTCCTTCCATTTGGGGATTATTTGATTTAGGGATTTATTCGATTAATTGACCTAATTGGGAGTTACCAAACCTAATTGGGAGTTACCTAAACTAATTGGGAGGTTATTTGATTCTTGCCTTAATTAGGGATTTGATTTAAATCCCTAATCACACAAACCTCACCAACCACACCAACCTCACCAACCTTACCAATCTCACCAACCTCATCAAGGCCCTCTATAAATAGATGGCTACGCACAAGGGTGAAGGTACGTCTAAATTTCTCTATGAAACTCTAGCCACCTCCTTTCTCTCCCTCTTTTACATAAGGCTCCGGCCGCCCGGTTTACACCATAAACATATATATCTCCGTACCCTAGTTAGCTAGCGTTTTTCTCATAAACTCTCGAACTAACTTAGGCATCGGAGGGTCTTTGGCCAACACCCCTCGGGTGTGGTCCTCTTATTGGTTCTATTTTGCAGGGAGAAAGAGGCGGCGAAGAAGAAAGGGGAATCTTTCCAACCGAATATTCTCGTGAGGAAATTTGCTCTCACAAATAGTATGACTTAAAGATATTTTGCCAAGCATCAGGGGGAGCGTGCTGTCAATAAAGATCTTCACACACTGTACTCTTTTTCCTTCGTCCAGGTTTTATCCCACTGAATTTTTCCTGACAAGGTTTTAACGAGGCAGTATTCCACACGTTGGCAAGGTTTCCATATATTATGGTCTCCAATGGGGAGTGTTGTAAAATGATGAGAGTGGAGCCCACATGTTGGAAGGAAATTTCCTTACAACTTCCTGAAGCCTTCCTACTCTGGTTATTTGCCAAGGCTTTGCCTATAAAAGGGTTCATCAATTTCCTTTGTAATAAAAAAAAAAGATTGAATAAGACTTGAGTTATAGGAATCGGTCCTATATTTTCTCTGCCTCTAAATTCTCTCCAGAATCTCTTTAGTTTTATAACAACTGGATGTTAAACAGTGTGAACACAAAATTTGCGTACAGTGGGTCAACGGAAAAAGAGCCAACAATTATTGAAGGCTTTGAGCAGCAAGAAGAAGATGCATGAATTTGAGAGGAGGCCCCTCCACTGAACCCGGCCATGCTTCTACCTGCGACCAAAAACAATGCCCAGATTATTTCAGTGGTGCTTCTCAAGACGAGACGACGAGCAATCGAATCCATTTCGAATTGCGGGCCGAGAAACCAGGTTAAGCTCCAACTGATTAATAGCTGGCTTGCCTCATCCTAGCTTAGCTATTTTTAATTTCTTTTACATTTTCTGCATACATATGTTTGGCAGATGCTAGCTACTGACTCTGTATCTGGTATGTTGGGTTTTCAAATCTAGGACAGTATGGCTGAGTCAACTCTAGTCAACTCTAGGATATAGAAGAATCTACTTACTACTAAGCATTGTAAATTGTAACATACAGAGTGATCAATACAAATCATAATTTATCTCTGAATTTAATTCTTTCTTCTTCTTCCTCTTTCTTCATTTACTCTAGGAGTTAAAAAGTTTAGTTGATTCTTGGGTCTTTTCGACGAACAGGGATTAAAAAATTACGAACTCGAGGAATTTGATTGAGACAGGAGGCAAATTACACATGTTGTATTATTTATTATTGAAAAGAGAAAGAGAAAGTAGGCGGCGAATGGTTTTCAGCTTGGGAGCTATATTTACATACTTGTACATTCACTAGAGGAGTGTCAATGTGTCTTCTATGATAGTTTTAAAGCTCCATGATTTGATTAATGGTTGTTGTGATGAAATTTTCTTCAAGACCATATTATGTGAGTGGATACCATATTGATTGTGATAAAAATTATATCAGTTGGGATGTATTGGCATTGCATTTTCAGCTGCTACGTACTAAATATTTACCGTCTTCAATCAATATCGAACAACCGTCATGTTATTATCAAGGAATAACATCACACTTGTGATCATGACCTCATTGTACACTTATACCACTCTTTCTTTCTAGAATAATGAGTATTTATATTTGGTTCACATGCCAGTGCCAAGCCTTGAAGATAATGCTGAAAGCTACTGGGATTACTCCCATTGTCCGTCCTTGGAACAATCTCCACACCAGTGAATTTCCACAAACCAGAAACTAAGGAGTAGGTTCCGGCAGCGACAATGAGCATACACAGAACCTTTACATCTTTCCCTTCTTCGTCTTCTCAATGGAAATATGATGTCTTTCTGAGTTTTAGAGGTGATGACACTCGCAAGGGTTTTACAGACCACTTATACACTGCATTGGAACATCAAGGAATTACAGCTTTCAGGGAGGACCTTGAACTTCAAAAGGGGATGGCTATTTCTCCAGAGCTTTTGACTGCAATTGAAGAGTCGAGGTTTGCACTCATTGTTCTTTCACGAAATTATGCGTCATCAACATGGTGCCTGGATGAACTTGTAAAGATTCTTGAATGCATGGAAGAAACAAAAACAGTGCTGCCAATTTTCTATGATGTTGATCCTTCTGATGTCCGAAAACAAACAGGAACTGTTGCAGAAGCCTTCATTAAACATGAAGAGAGGTTCGTGGATGATGCAAAGAAGGTACGAAAGTGGAGAGCTGCCTTAAAAAAGTAGCAAATCTCTCTGGGTGGAATTCAAAGGACTGGTACGTTACTCTTTCTTTTTCTATTCAAAGGACTGGTATCTCCTCTGATATATATATATATATATATATATATATATATATATATATATGTATGTATGTATGAGGAACAGAAATAGAATAAAAATATTTAAACGGCTTTTTTGGAATCATCAATATGAATATATAGTTGTAATATTGCATTACTTAACAATAGCTGATTTCCTTCATTTTTTTTTTACTATGTATACTACAGTTCACATGGGACATAAGAAATTAGATGACCAGTTCCAAACTGAGTCTCATTACAGTAATAAAAACGAATAAGTACAATGTAGGATAGATATTGTGTAATTATTTAGCTTTGGCTTGATCAACTACTTAGACCAGATTTCAGGTCCCATTGTAAAAGCATATCTCCATTTAGTTTCTTTATCTGCATTTGAAAACTGAAAACTAGTAAAAGTATATCTGCATTAGTTTATACTGATAATGTGAACAATTTTTGTTGTAGGTACGAATCAAAGCTCGTCAAAGATATTGCTGAAGTGTTACGGAGAAAATTACTGTTTAGTATAGTGGAGAACCAACTAGTTGGAATTGATTCAAGATTGAAACCAATCAACTTGCTCTTGGGTGCAGGGGTGGATGATGTTCGCTTTGTTGGGATATGGGGAGTGGGCGGTATTGGTAAGACAACTATTGCTAGAGTTGTACATGAGAGAATATCGAATGAATTTGAATTTAGTATCTTTATTGGCAATATTAGAAATATTGTTGAAAAAGGTGGTCTTGTTAGCCTACAAAAGCAACTTCTTTGTAGGATATGGATGAAAAAGGATGATGTATCAAACCTTCATGAAGGAGCCATGATCATAAGGAGGGTTTTATGTCAGAAAAAGGTTCTTCTCATTCTTGATGATGTGAATCATTTGGAACAATTAGAAAGTGTGGCTGGAAATCATGAGTGGTTTGGTTTTGGGAGTAGAGTTCTCATTACAACTAGAAATGAGCATTTGTTGATCAAACATGGAGTGGAGAGAAGATTTCAGGTAAAGGGACTAAAAAGTGAAGATGCTCTTCAACTGTTTACTTGGAAAGCTTTTAAAAAGGATTACCCTGAAAAGTATTATCTTATTTTGTCTAATTGCATTGTGAGTTATGTCAAAGGTCTTCCATTAGCTCTTGAGGTCTTGGGATCATTCTTGCATGGAAGAGGTTTAAGTGAATGGAACAGTACGTTGGGAAAACTTGGAGTGTGCAACTTGGAAATTTTTGAGGCATTAAAAATTAGTTATGATGGTCTAGATGATAAGGAGAAGAAAATGTTCCTGGACATTGCGTGTTTCTTTAACGTGAAGGACAAAGATCAAGTAATAGAAGCTTGTGATGTTTCTGCAGTTGTTATATTAGAAGTCCTCATCGAGAGATCTCTCGTAAAGATTTTGGGTGGAAGGCTTTGGATGCATGATTCGCTCCAAGAAATGGGTCGGCAAATTATACTCCGGGAATTTCCTGATGAGCCTGGCCGGTGCAGCAGGTTGTGGTTTCGTGAAGATGCCAATCATGTCTTGAGCAAAAATACTGTAAGAGATTAATTAGTACATGCACCAGAGTAATTTGAGTTGTTATATGATAAAACAAGGTACTCTACTAACCCGTTTTTAACGTTAATTATGAGCTTCACTATTCCACGTTAATAGGGAACAGAGGCAATAGAAGGCATAGTTCTGCACCCAGCTGATCCAGGGGTACAGGTGCATGCAAATGCTAAATCCTTTTCAAAGATGGTGAAACTAAGATATCTCAAGATTAGTAATGTGAGCCTTGACAATGGACTTGAAGATCTTCCCAATAGCTTACGCATTCTTAAATGGACGGGGTATCCTTTAACATATTTCCCATCACATTTCAACCCAGAGAAGCTACTAGAACTCAAAATGTGTCATAGTTGCATAAAACATTTTCGGATGGGAACAAAAGTATATATCCTTTTACTCATTTGATCTTTTATTACCTACAAAAACTGTTCAATCAGGGAAGCTAATTTTGCTATGCTTTTGCAATTTGACAGCCTTTACACAATTTGAAAACCATCAAACTCAGTCACTCTCTGAATCTTGTCAGCATGCCCAACTTTAAAGGTATGCCAAATCTTGAGGTTCTGATTCTTGAAGGTTCTCCACGATTGTTTGAGGTTGATCCATCAATTCAAGTGCTGGAAAGACTTACTCTGCTGAACTTGAAAGATTGCAAAAACCTTGCCCATCTTCCAAGCAGTGTAGGTTGCTTAAAATCTCTCAAAGTTCTTAATCTTTTTGGTTGTTCAAGGCTTAATATATTGCCAGAAGAGTTGGGTTACATAGAGTGTTTGGAGGAGCTTGATGTGAGCAGAACTTCCATAAGAGAACTACCTTCCTCTATTGGAAGGCTTAAGGGTCTTACTTCGATGAACTTGAAGGATTGCAAATATTTTATGCATCTTCCAACTAGTGTTAACGGCTTAAAATGTCTCAAAGTTCTTAATCTTTCTGGTTGTACAAGACTTCATGAACTGCCGGAAGAGTTGGGTCATGTAGAGTGTTTGGAGAAGCTTGATGTGAGCGGAACTACCATATTATTAGAACTGTTGGCTAGTCTTGTTAGGGAAGTCTCTAACTTAGTCTTGTTAGGGAAGTCCTTAACCTAGGGTGGTCTCAAGTAGCCTTTGGCTTTTAAGCTTTGTTTGGATTTGGTTCTAGACTTTGCATGCCCTCGGGCGTTTCGTATGCCATTTCAAGAGAGAGCAGTGAATTGAGCAGTGTTGGTTTTGGTCTTCATCCAGTCTTGTTTGTTATTTGCTTCACTTGCATCATAGATCTCATGATCCAAGAGAAGCAATAACAAAGAAGAGTGCTTTGTAGCCTTAGGCAATGTTGAAATGTGATTTGAAATATTTTGGTTTTGTGTGGAAGAATATCTGCGTCAAATAACTAAGGTAAGACTTTGATCTTTCTAATCAAATTAAATACATTCTCAGAAATAATTCCAATAATTTTTTCCCACTTGATTCAGTACATCTCTATCTCTTACGATTGAATTACTTTGATTTGTGGGCTAGTTAATTTGTGCGTTTGGACGTTAGCTCTTGTGCTATCTTCTGCATTATGCTCTGTATTTTTCTGGAGAATTAACTAGTGTAAGTTAAGATGCGAAGTGCCATAATGGCAATAGATGGTAATCAAAATATATGCATCTTGTAACTTGTAAGTAGCCTTCTTATCTTTCTCATTAGATCAATTTTGTTATTAATTTGTTGGGCGAATGCAAGAGGTTGTCAGATCTGATATACCTTTTGTTAGTGGCATGCACTAATTCGATGACCATGAAATCACTGGAAGAAGTTTGGATCAAGCTTAGTAAGAGAGAACAAATTGGAATGAAAGAAAGCATTTGGATCAAGCCTTGTCCAGGAAGGTGCATGCCTCCGAGGTTTATTATAATTTGGTACCTACCAAAGTTTAATCTCAAGTCAGCTGTGTGCCTGTGAGTTCTCTCATTAGTTCAACCGACTGCTATGATTTGCATACGAATTTGACCCTTTTCGAAACGATAATTCTGTATTGAATTAGTAGATGCATGTAAGCTTGTAAGATAAGAAAATATCTTCTCTTTGGGGTCTGCGAGAGATTTTATTTTTTATTTTTTATTTTTTCTGTTAGTGAAGTAGTAAGCTTCATTCATTACCAAAAAAAAAAGTATACTTCAAAAAAATGGTACCAGAAATTGCCATGGATTTCCGGATTTCGTAATTTGGATAAGACATTGTACAAGAAGATACCTCCAAGGTTTTTAAATATTACTTTGGATAGAGGATCCACATCCATCATGTGTGTGTTTCTCTAGAGTTTAGTCTATCAATCCCTCTCAATTGATAGAAGCCCACCACTACATGTCCAAACTATGGAATTATAGAGTCACGATCTCTTGGTCCCAAGAACTAAGAAATCAATTACCCAATTTTGAATCCAATGGCCCACCTACTTTGCACTCCTTTTAAGAACTCTATCGCCATTGGATTTGAATCCAAGGGTGGGTGACAATTCCTTTACTGTGACCAAGAGATCATGACTCTGGAATTATATTGTCTCTATTTTAACCATCTAGGGTCAATAATTGGGTTGGGAGTAGACAACCTACATTGAAATGTAGATTATTATTATGTTCTTCGATGTGGAATTTACACATCATGATTTATATCGAGCTACTTACACCACCATTATGTGTAATAACTTGTATCCAGCCGCCCTACACCTACAGTACACCACCATCGTTTGCTTCGATTGGATTATTAAGAGTCTAATAAATGTTGTGTTTACTTCAACCTCGGGCCGCTCTTTGTACTAAAATTACATAAAGCTCGCTCCATGGCAGTTTTTCATTTTCAAAAACATCTAATCGCTTTCTTTCTACTAGGTCAAAATCTGTTTGGTCCTGAATTTCCAGATTTTACAAACATTGCCCATTGTCTTTCTCAAACGCGGACTAACTCCAAGTCTTCGACGGCTATTGCACCTGTCGTCAGGGTCGGTGGCTCATCTTCGACGAACTTTACCGGCGCCATTGTGAAGATATTGACTGAAGAAAACGACATCTTGCTCCCATTCTTAGGAAAGTATAAGGTAATTAGGAGAGCGGCGGCTTCTAAAGAACCAAGGAGAATAGAAGATATAAAAATTGGGTAGGAGAGGCTGGTCCATGTCATTCTTCAACCAACAAAAAATAAAAACTTAGTCAGAGACTCAGAGATAACATGGAAATTTGATGATAGTATTTTTTTAAAGACAGCATGCGAACTGAGAGTCAGAGTCAAACATAACACGTAGGATTGCAAGAAGCGTTAAGATAAGTGGAAGGTAGTTATATGTTTTTTCTTTTTCCACTTGCGCTCCCAACTTGACTCGTTTCCTCAATTTCTACCATTTGTCCTTTCTGGAAAGAATGAATGAAGTGTTATACCGATTTTCAGATTTTGCATCCATCCACCTTTTTGTAATTTTCCCGTACATACTTGTGCAATGATCACCGGAACAAATATCTCTTCTTCTTCTTCGCGGAACCATCTCTGCCCATATGAGGTCTTCCTCACCTTCAGAGACGAAGACACCGGCGCACATTTTGCAGACCATCTCTATGGTGCTTTGAAAGAGAAAGGAATTATCACATTCAAGCTGGAAGAAGAAGGAAACTCCGTCGTCTCCAAACTCTCCAAGTTCAAAGCAATCGAAGAATCCAAGTATGTAATTGTCCTTCTTTCGAGAAATTACGCGTTTTCAACAAGCTGCCTGGATGAGCTTGCAAAGGCTGTTGAATGCAACAAACTGATGATGGGGCAGACACTCCTCCCCATTTTCTATCACATCCATCCATCTGAGGTACGAAAACAGAGAGGGAATTTCGAGAAAGCCTTGTCTCAGCATGAGCAAGCCTCTCAATCTCAAGGCGATATAGCCAAGGTGAAAAGGTGGAGAGCTGCACTTTCTCATGTAGCCGGTCTCTCTGGATGGCATTTGCAACATGGGTAAGCTTATTCTTGCTTTACTCAGTACTTTTTATTTTTACTTTTCGCAAAAACCCAACTAGAATATATGATAGTTTCTTTGAGGTTTTGGTTGTTTATTAGGAAGAGAAAAATTAGGAATAAGGGAGAGAGGAGGAATGGGATCAACTACTCCCCTAATCAAGCTAATTTTGTTATGGAAAAATAATAATAAATAAACAACCAGACAAGATAATGAGACATTCCATTGTCTTCAGTGGGTGCAGTGGTGGTGGGTGTGCCGACTGATATTTATCATGAGTTACTATCTTTTGCAGATATGAATCAGAACTTATTCAAACTGTTGTTGGAAAGATTTTCATGGAACTAAATCAAACAATCTCAAGTGCGATTCCGGATTTAGTAGGGATGGATTCTCGTGCAAAAGAAGTGCTTTCATACTTACAGATAGGCTCAAATAAAGTACGGGTGGTAGGGATTTGGGGGATGGGAGGCATGGGCAAGACAACCATTGCACAAGTAGTTTCTGAAAGGATAAAAAATAAGTTTGGAGCTTACAGCTTTCTTGCCAATGTTAGAGAGGTAACTGAAAAGCAAGGTATAGTTGAATTACAAAAGAAACTTGTTTCGGATATCTTGTTGGAAAGTCATGTAAACATTCAGAATCCGGAAATGGGGGTCAGGATATTAAGCCAGAGGCTACGTACTAAGAAGGTTCTCATCATTCTTGATGACGTGGGTCATGTAAAACAATTGAAAGCACTCTGTGGTCACAAGACGTGGTTTGGTTCGGGGAGTAAAATCATAATAACAGCAAGGGATGAGCGTTTGCTGATTGAACATGAAGTGGATGAAAAATATCAGGTTAAGCCGTTGACTGATGAAGAAGCTCTTCAGCTCTTTATTCAGAAATCCTTTAAGGGAGGCCAGGTTGGACAGGATTTTTTCGAGCTATGTAAGAATTTTTTAATATATGTTGATGGCTTTCCATTAGCTATTGAAGTTCTGGGTTCGTCCCTCTTCTCTAGAAGCAAAGAAGAATGGTCAAGTGCATTGGATAGACTAAAAGAAAACCCTGACAAAACAATTATTAATGTGCTTAAAGTAAGTTATGATGGATTACTGGAAACAGAAAAGAAAGTATTTTTGGACATTGCATGTTTCTTTAAAGGGGAGGACAAACATCGTGTGACAAGAATACTGGAAAGTTGTTGTGGCTACCGTCCAGTGCTTGAGATAAAAGTTCTTATGGAAAATTGTCTTCTAACTCCAGTTGGAAGAAAATTGTGGATGCATGATATGATACAAGAACTGGGTTGGGAAATTGTTCGTCGTGATAGTCCTGAAGAGGTGGGCAACCGTAGCAGGTTGTGGCTTCCCCATGACATCACCCATGTTCTTGAAAATAATTTGGTAAGAAATAAGTAGAAATACTGATTCAATGTTGTGAAAGCTAATTAATTTATAGTCTTTGTATGATCTATACCTTGTGCTCCCCTCCTACAACTAATTCTTTCTTCCTCTGTATTAGGGAACTACTGCTGTCCAAAGTATATTGTTGAACTTGCCAAAAAAAAAGGAGGTTAACTTGAATGTTAAGAATCCTTTTTTAACGATGGACAAGCTAAGATTGCTCAAAATTCAGAATGGGAACTTTTCTGGAGATATCAAATATCTTTCTAGTGAGTTAGCACTTATGGAATGGCATTCATGTCCTTTAAATACTTTGCCATCAAACTACGAATCAGACAGACTTGTTGAACTAAGCATGCATTCGAGCCGTATCAAACACCTATGGAAGGGGGAAAAGGTGAGATTGTAATTAGTTATGCTTGTATACTGAACATATATACATAATATATATATATATATATATATATATATATGTGTGTGTGTGTGTGTGGGTGTGCGTGTGCGTGTGCGTGTGCATTATATATAAAATAAAAGTTAAGATTGTTTTTTAGATTGTGATACGTTCCCTAAAGACTCTTTGATCTGTATATGTTACTTAAATTTGAACACAGGTATATTAAAACCTATTACCAAAAGTAAACACTACTCCTGCGTGCCTAAGGACTTTATTATGAAATTTTCAACTACTTATATTTGTTTCTAATCATGTGATTATTTTCGAAATGATACCAGAGGTGGAGGAGACTAACATTCATTGATATGAGTCATTCTCAGTACTTGACCAAGACCCCGGACTTCACTAAGGTTCCAAATCTTGAGAAGTTGGTGCTTCAAGGTTGTATTAGATTGGTTGAGGTTCACCCATCCATTGGAGTTCTGAAAAAACTTGTGTTTTTGGATATGAGAAACTGCAAATCTGTTGAGAGCCTTCCACATTCCATTAGTTTGGAATCTCTTCAAAGTTTAAGACTCTCTGCTTGTTCAAGACTCAAGAAGTTTCCTGAAATTGAAGGAAACATGAAAAGCCTGATCAAGCTTTATTTGGATGGGACAGCTATAGAGGAATTACCTCCATCAATTGAACGTTTGACTGGTCTTACTTTGTTGAATTTAGGGGACTGCAAAAACCTTTTGTTTCTTCCAAGTACCATTCAATGTTTGACATCTCTGAAAAGTCTCATTTTAACAGGTTGCTCAGAACTTGATGGGATGCCTGAGAATCTGAATTGTGTAGAATGCCTGGAGGAGCTTGATATAAGTGGAACTGCTATAAGAGAATCATCTTTCATTGTGGGTATGAAGAATTTAAAATATATATCCTTCCGAGGATGTAAAGATCTACCTTCCAAACCTTGGCAGTCGCTGTTTAATTGTTGGTGGTGGGGTAGAAAGGGTCATGCTCCAATGAGTCTGTTGTTGCCTACGTCACTCTCAGCTTTAATTTCTCTGACGAATCTAAACTTAAGCGATTGCAATCTGATGGAGGGAGGAGTTCCCGATGATATTGGCAGCTTGGCCTCCTTGAAAATGTTAAATTTGAGCGGTAACAACTTTGTTAGCTTACCAGGAAGCCTCTTTGAGCTCTCCAAGCTCAGAGAACTTGACGTGAGTAATTGTAGCAGGCTTCAATCACTGCCTAAGAAATTTCAGTATAGTCTTCTACAGGTGAATGCCAAAGATTGTACTTCACTGAGGGATTTGCAAAATCAGGTCCAAGTAATGAGTTCAGAAATCTCAGGAACCACTACAATCAATACTCTCATTTCATCCAAGAATGTAGATAATGGCACAAGAAAGTACACTACTTCCGCCCGGCCAATGACTGGTTTTAGTATAGAATCTGAGCATCAATGTGAACCACACGCTTTTGAGTCTTCACAGTCAGTTCGTGGGCTTCTAAAACAACTTGAGGTCTCTCTCTCTCTCTCTCTGTGACATGCACGCTGATAAGCATGCACGATCTGTCCTTTTATTCACAATTACTTATAGTAATACTTTTCTGTTTTACATATTACATTACAGGGATGGACTTATCAATCAGCTTTCCATTCGATTGTTGGTGTTGGATATAAAATTCCAAAGTGGTTCGGCAATGCAGTTAGCAGGAATTCCATAGAAATCCCAATACCTCCAGATCTAAAAGAGGATAAGGCGTGGATGGGGGTTGCTGCTGTTTTCACCTTGAAGCAACACGATCGTGCCATGTCCTACATTGAATCAGATTTAGAAGCTTCTAATTACTTCTATAAATGCGTATTGAGTACTCATGAGTTCAAACTGTCACCATATTTTTTTCGCCGGAAGCAATGCAACTTTGTCAGATCAGGATCTCATCTACTTTGTGTTTTCTATCATCCATGTGTTCACTTTCCAGCATGGTTAAATGAATCAGGGGCGTTTGTGGCTTCATTTGAAACCAACCACCCTTACATGGTGGTCCAGGAATTTGGAATTCGTCTGGTATACCAACAAGATGTTACACGGTATATTGAAGCATTATTGTCATGCTACGACGTCCAAAAGTACCAAATAATCCCTTCTGATGACTGCATTAAGTTACCTGCAGTTGATAAAGCTACATTTGATTCTGGATGGGTTACTCTAGAGGATAACATGTTGAGAAGGTATAAAGTTTAATTTTTTACGAGTACCATATATGATGTTGCTTGCTTGTTAACTAAACCTTTCTTCATCCTTAATGGGACCTCGTACCTTAAGTTTGAATCTGATTGATTGCAGGGAGAAAGCAATCCCAGCATTTGAAGAAGAAGGCTCCGTAATTCTGGCAAGAAGGAACATTGAATCACTTCTTCGAAGATATCTTAAGGTCTCTCTCATCTCTCTCATCTCTCTCTGATGTCTCTCTGTGGGACAAATATATATGATCAATTATATCTACATTTCCAGGGACAAATCTCAATGTGTGAACGCTATTGTTTTGCTATAAGTGGAAGCCCAGTGTGGTTCAACCCTCAAAGGGGGTCCTCGGTATCAATTCAGGTGCCTCAGAATCTTGGCAAGAGTAAGAAGTGGATGGGATTTGCTTTTTGCGTGTCACTTGCAGTGGACACAAAAGAGTGTCACTACGATCTTTCCTATGAATTAACGTCGGAAAATTTTGAGATAAAACCGCGCATGCACTGTGAAAATACATTTGATAAACATCAACTCTGGGTTTTTTACTACCCAATGGTAATGCTTTCTTCGGAACGGTGCATACGGTCAAGTTCAAGTAGAATGGTGAGCATTTTGTTTAGAACCCATAACCTTGGTGTCAAGGTTCAAATCTGTGGGTTACGTATCTTGTACCAGCAAGATTTGCATGGGTATGTCCAGGCATTCATCCGGTGCATATTCCGCAGCTCATCAAATGCCCTCTTCCATTATTATAATGACATGGTTGTAAAAAAATGGATAGATTTTATTCAACTGCAGCAAAGTCATAACAAACTAGATTCAGAGGGAAGAGCAAGTCAAAGGATTTACAGGCACCCTGGTATGAGTTCCACATATGCAAGAAAGTATGAGGGGATCTCTCTAGATTTTCGACATCGGGTCTCTCTCTCTCTCTCTCTCTCTCTCTCACACACACACACACACACACACACACATATCTCTGTCTCTCTCTAACTCACGTTGGAAATCTTATTTACAGGACTGGCCTGTGACTCAGTTTACCTGTAGCTTCCCTGGAATTAGAATTCCCAAGTGGTTCGGGGATTTATACAGAAGCGGAACTCATGCACGAATTCAAGTACCTCCAAATCTGTACGATGATAGCAACTGGTTGGGGATTGCTGTATGCGCTTATTTCTCTGTCCATCACATTCCCGATTCAGAAGTTAGTCATCCTGCGCTTGTTTGTGAGCTGCTCACGAATGTTTCTTCCGTCAGAATTTGTGGCGCAGAGCGTACAAACGAAGCCATGTGGATGAATGCCTGCGGTTTCACTTGGTTCATATACATACCGCGTGCTCTATTTTCTTCTTCCTTGAACCAATGCGATCGAATTTGCGCAATTTTGACATCCAGTAACCCAGAAGTAAGGGCCCATGAATGCTCCCGGCGTCTAGTGTTTAAGGAGGATGTGGATGACCTTGTAGACATCTTGACCCTGTGCTCGTTAAAAGCAGGATCCTCTCCTTTTTCTAGTTCCATCGTTTTCTCTAATAACCAAGATCGGGTGTTCAAAGCAAATCCGCATTCTGCACACAATATGAATTTCACACGCCCCGCACCGCCGTCAATTATAGAGATCTCAATCTGTAAGCATTCCTTTTAACTCTCTAGATAACAAGGCAGCTCAAAACTACATGTTTATTGTCTCTACATTACATAGCATACTTGAAGCATGTTTGTTATGCTTTCATAGTTTTATTTGGTCGGTAATTGTTTCTAGTTAGCTTTGATATATTTACTCTTCAATTATGTGCAGCTGTATAAGAGAAAAATAAAACAGACATTAAAAGTTGAGCCCCTTCCCTTGCTCGATCATTAGAGAAGAATTCAGAGGAAATAAGTGGACTCACAAGGAAGACAGGAAAGCAAAAAACAATTGGCCAATTAAATTTGTTCATACTAGGGCAATGCAATATAGAAATATATAAAAAGACACTTTGGCACTGCTGGCAGCTATCTCCTCTTCTGGCTCTCAATTGTTTTCTTTTCTTAGGGTTTATTTTTCTCGTATGGAGAATTAAATTCCCAGGAAACCTTTCAATTTGTGCAATTTTGTTAGTAATTGTTTCGGTTTGTGCTTCAATGAGAAATTCTTTGCTATGATTTGTTCAATTTAATTCTGATTTTTCACATTGATTGATTAGTGTTGATTTTTTTATAGAATAATGTTACTCTTACCACATTTGTATACCACATTCCAATACCACCTTATATGGTAGATGAGGTGGGCAACCATATCAATTAAATTTATTTAACATTTTCTTTTCTTTTATGATTTATTAACACTTTAAAAAACACTATTGATTAAAATCTCTTTATTAAAATACACTTCATTGATTTAATTGATGTGGCATATGATATGGACATGCCACATCATGTGGTATAGAAATGTGGGATAAAAATGTTGTAAGTATAGCATTACTCTTTTTTATAAATTTATTTTCTTTTGTATTTTCACTTTCTAGTTAGTTTTAAATGACATGGCATGCACGCGTTAGCTACCATATAATATGGTCGCTTAAATGTCTGCAATGTTAATATGCTATTTTTGCTCATTAAATAAGATCCAATAATTAAGTGCTCCATCCCTCAAATAGATCCCTTAACTGAAGGGGATTGTATAAGCTTCAGTTGAGGGATTCTTCAAAAAAGTTTATTTGAGGGACATCCTTATGGGCCCACTCGACATTATATTTCAAATATATGAATCATCTATGTTTTAGATATTCGTTCAAAAATCATATTTGCAAAAATCACTTGAATCTGAAATCATTTGACCACTCAATTAATTGTTGTAATTCTAGTGTTTTCTTGAAGCACTGTGTTCGTCTATTGTGTAGTCACAACTAGATGCCAAAATGATTTTTCAATTAAACCTAAAGCTCTGATACTAAGTTGACAGGACTCGACCCTAATTCCACTTTGGAATTCGGGTCAAGTCCTGTCCGTGTTCGACATCTGTTGGGTGTCGGGCACACTTGACCATTTTTCCCTTGTTAAAACAAATTCAAAGGAATCCAAATTTAAAGGTTTGACTCCTGCCAAAAATTCAGCATAGTCTCCCCTGTAAATGGCTGAAAACCCAAAATTTCACACATGCACTAAAACACCATTTTAATAGCCACAACGTTCAGCACGCACAAGGTAAGTTTCACACACCAACAGAAGTGACAATTACGGCCTCAGGCCTTACAGAGAGTTCGGGCAATTCAGAGCTACTAAACTAATTAATTAACAAAATTCTTCGGGTTGTGGACCCTACACAAAGTCACGAGAGTCGAAGGCGGTGAAGAGGGCCGGTGGTGGTGCTCAGGTGCAATCTACTGCCTGGGGGCGCAAAACATTTGAAAAACGTGAGTGGACAAAAAGAAAGTTTTAGAAAATAGTATAAGAACATACTAACCCCACTGTTAAAACATTTAGAAAACAATTCTATATTCGTACGATAAAACAAGGCATGCATATATACATATTCATATAATTTCACCAAAGCAGAAATTCTAATTTCATAAAAAGAAATAATATCATATCAAACTTTCTAAAATCCACCTAGGTGTACCCTTTTTATATTTCCATCAATTCCATTTCCTCGCTAGACTCGGTGACACAAAGTCAACCGAGCCACGTCCTCGCAAGACTCGGAAAACACGAAGTTTACCCGAGCCGCGTCCTCACTAGACTCGGAAAACACAAAGTTTACCCCAGCCGGGTCCTCGCTCCGCACAGTCCAGGCGTCCCTGAGACTCGTGGGGCGTAAAGTCATACGCGCGCAGACTTATATCAAAGATACTATGTTCGTAGACAAGGTAATAACCAATATCCATGTACTCCCACATTTAATATGAAATCCGAGGCAACAAATCCGAAAATAACAATAGGGTACCTAGGGTTTGAAAAACTTCCAATAAGCATAACATTAAAACCATTTACGTTAGTAAAACCTTGAGCCTTTCCAATTCCATAAACCATAACCATAAATTCCATTATAAGTTCCAATTCCAAGGCTCGGAGATAAATTTATAAACAATTATTTAGGAACTTAAATTATAAAATTCATAAACAATATTCACTATCATTTATTCCATAATAGCAGTAAATAAAAATTTATTTTATAAAAATCTATTTATAAAAATCAAATGTCCACTCACTGTTGGTCTGAGCTAGCTTGACCCTTAGAGGGTCCTTCCTGCAATTCCCCCGAAGCTTGAGCACCTATTTGCAAAATTAAAGCAATTTATTAATTAACCATAGATTGGCACGATAATTTATCAAAAATCCCAACCCCCGGGCCTAAAAGTGTTCAAACTTGGTAAGAAGTGTTCCTAAGCCCTCTAGGTTTGATTTTAACCGATAGCTTAATTTTATAATCCTCGGAATTAAATATTTGAATAAATTATTAATTGGGTTCGACTCGATCGTTCGTAGGGATTTCGACCTCCGAATGACGATCCGTAAGTTCATATAGGTTCCAAAAGGCTTATAGAATATATCCTGAAAGTTTGGTCTCGATCGAACGGTCGGATTGCTCACGATCGTACAATCGGACGGTCGGATGATTTTCCGTAACCCTAACCCTAGGGTTAGCGATTTCGGAGTATCCGGGACTCCGATTCACGTTCCGTTGAATCCTACATGATCCTAGAATTTCATAGATCAACATATAAGAAATTGGATGCGATCCAACAATTCAAACCTATCAAACCCGGGAATCGCGCAATAGGCGAGATCCGTTTGGGGTTCAAAAGTTATCCGAATTGGAATCCGCAAGTTCCTACGCACTCAAGACGACACGAGGATCGCATTGGGCCAAAAATCACAACTGCTACAGTACCCACGCGGCGCCACATGCACCGGCAATGCGTGGGTGTCCAAAGCGAATTCAGGTGATCGGGTTTTCGTCGCAACAACTCACAAGACCTATACCAAACTGATCAGGACTACTTGAGGAGTTCAAAACCGTGAAGACCCGGCCAAGAACCGGCCGGAATCTGGCCGGAAATTCAATCCAAAATCCGGCCAAAACCTAATATCTAGATCGGGTTACAAAATTGCATAAATGATCGAAACCCATCCCAAAAACAGGAAGAGCATGTTGAGGAGAGTCGAAAACACACCTAGATCGATGCCGTGCATCGCCGGAGCAGTCGGAACGGGGGGTTTCGCGAGGAGAGAGAAGAGAGAGAAGAGAGGTAAGAGGTTTTTAAAAAAATGTGCCTGCAAAATTACAATTTTGCCCCTCAACATAATTTTATCGTATTTTCTTCAATACAACTCCGATTCGAGCCCACAATATACCCACGAACTCGTATTGACGAGCCCGACATAATGGTGTGGCTCGCTTCCCCAAATTCTCTCCCAAACACTAAAAGTTAAATTTAAACCTATTAAATTATTCCAGGGGTAAACTCGTCTTTCTCTTTACTATTTTATTATTTTACTCTTAATTTAGGATCGAGTTGTCACAGAGGAAGGAAAATTATTATTTTTAAAAATGATAGAGAAAAATCAAAGTGAAAAAAAAACAATGAGAATTTTGTTTTGTTTTTAGTTTTTTTTTTTCCTGTTTTGGTAAAAAGCTAGAGGTTCAGTAAAAATGAAAAAAGAAGTTGTTTTGACAATTAAAAAAGAGATGACACATGTAACTTTGTGGTTGAGCCACAATTTAAGGTAAGGAGGAGTTCCTCCCTATGGATAAGGAAGGAAGTATTGTCCAAAAAATTTGTTGTGTATCCTAAAAAGTGTTTCTCATAAGTTATTTGAGGAATCCCTCAATAGAAAGGGACTGTATAATGTAATTTTAAATTATTATAAGGTTCAAAGTGGTCATGAAAAAAAGTGTAATTAATGCTTAATTAATGTTTTCTTAGTTTTCCATAAGAGGAGAAAACGGGGAATTGAGGGTTTATATTTACTAGCCTTTTCGCACACGCTTTCGAGCTTGTCAGAGGCTTTTTTTAAAAAGTTTAAAATTTATTTTAGAATTAAAAAAGATAATGGGTAGTTGTGTTCCATAAAAATAGGATCCATTATCTGATTTTTCTTTAAATTTTAATTTTTTTTAATATGAAAAAGTGTGAATTTACCATATTATTATAATTTAATTAATAATTTCAATTCTTAGTATTTGCATTAACTAATGGCATTTTCTGGTATTTTAAATGTTTTACCATTTTATGCCTTTTGCTCAGGAGGAATTGAGGGTTTCATTTTCCCTTTATTTTCCTAACTTGGAAACCTATTCCGATACGTGGCGTTACCCAGCTTGTCTTCTTGACGTCTTTGTAAAATGCATCAACCCAGCTTCACACGGAAATTCCCAAGTTTCATGTGAACTAAACGGTATCCTTAGAAGATAAGGTGGCGTTCGGTAACGTTTTCGGAGGTTGTTTTCATTTTCAGAAAACAAAAATAAGTCAAAAACACGTTCGGTAGCATGTTTTCATTCTCGTGGAAAACGTTTTCATAAAATGAAAACAAGTTCATGTATACTTGTAGAAAACATAAAAAAGTTGTTTTCATTCTCGTGGAAAACGTTTTCTCATAAAACATTACAAAAATGAGTCAAAAACACGTTCGGTAGCATGTTTTCATTCTCGTGGAAAACGTTTTCATAAAATGAAAACAAATTCATGTATACTTGTAGAAAACAAAAAAAAAAGTTGTTTTCATTCTCGTGGAAAACGTTTTCTCAAAAAATATTCTCCGAAAACGTTACCGAACGGGCCCTAATTAAACGTCATGTCCCACCACCACAACTTAGCTACCGCAAGGGCTTAGGAACCACCACCTCACACCGGGTCCCAAAAACGCATCAACCCAGCTTGTCTTCTTGACGTCTTTGTCACTAACCACCTGATAATCCGTGTGCCAATCTCGGTGACTTATTAGACTAAGCCAAGTTGCCAACCAACCTTGAGCAATAAGCAAATAGACTATGCCGACCAACTGTTTGTTGAAATGATATTTTAAAAACCTTGTCTCTGGAACCGCGCTCTCCTTTCGCGGTACGCACTACGCACAACTTGGCCGATTGGCCGAGGTGAAAACAACTTTTTAAAAAGGATTTTTAGCCATTTTGCCCCCTGAACTATTAGGCAATTCGAACTTACCCCCCTGAATTATTTCGTCTGCCAATTTAGTCCCTTAACTCGTAATAAATAGTTAATTTCCCCCTTACCGTTAAGTTTATCTAATTCCATCAATTTTTCTTTTAATAACAAGGGCAAATTTGTAATTTTAACTTAAAATTCATAAAAATATTGTAAATAATTAACTTTTAGAAGGAAAAAAAAAATTATTCTCCCCACAAAACTCCCACCCCCACCGATTTCTTCTCCCCCAAAGATTTTTTTCTTCTAAAAGTTAATTGTTTACAATATTTTTATGAATTTGAAGTTAGAATTACAAATTTGCCCTTGTTATTAACAGAAAAATTGATGGAATTAAATAAACTTAACTAGAAATGAAATCGACTATTTATTACGAAATAGACTAAACCTGGGCAGACTAAATAATTCAAGTGTAGTTTCAATCGCTCGATAATTCAAGAAACCACACTTTACCCTTTTAAAAATTGTGAATCCTTGACGACGAAAGTGTTTGGCGTGTGCATTTGTTTTGTCTTTTAAATAATTTGGAAACTGCTATGGCATTTCGGTGACTCAAGGCTTAAAAGGAGAAGTTATTAATGCAATGTGTTGCTAAACCCCATTATCAAATTTTGGCCAAAAACAGAGCAGTAACCACCAAACACTCCTTCTATGATGCTCCAAGCAGATAGTTCTTCTTTGTCTTCTTCTTCTTCTCCGACGCCTCTATGGACGTACGACGTCTTCCTCAGTTTCAGAGGCACAGACACCCGCACAGGTTTTACAGACCATCTCTATGCTGCTCTGAATCGAAAAGGAATTATCACATTCAGGGATGATGAAAAGCTCAAAAAAGGAAAATCCATCTCAGAGCTCTTCAATGCAATTGAAGAATCAAGGTATGTGGTCGCCATTATTTCGAGTAATTACGCCGATTCGACATGGTGTTTGGAAGAGCTTGCAAAGGCTGTTGAATGCAAGGAACTGATGGGACAGACACTAATCCCAATTTTCTATCACGTCCATCCATCTGAGGTGGGAAATCAAACAGGGAGTTTCGAGATAGCCTTTTCTAAGCATGAACAAGCCTTTAAAGGTAATTTAGAAAAGGTGGAAAGGTGGAGAGCTGCACTTTCTCAAGTAGCCAGTCTCTCTAGATACCATTTGCATAATGGGTACGCAAAACTAACTATTCTTCAAGTTTTTTTAATTCTTCTTTTTGACCAAAGCAGATATTCTATATGTTAGGCTACTAGATTTTCATAATTAGAAGAAGTAATGAACTACAGTTTTAGAAATTATGTTCAATTATCTTTGATTCTTGCATTTCTGGTGCTGACTGACTTTCCCATGAGATGGTTATTTATTATTATTAGTTGTAACCTTTTGCAGATATGAATCAGAACTCATTCAAACTGTTGTTCGCAATATTTCCACTCAATTATATCAAACAATGCCAAGTGCATTTACAGATTTAGTTGGGATGGATTCTCGCGTAAAGGAAATGCTTTCGTACTTAGAGATAGGGTTGAATAAAGTACGCATGATAGGGATTTGGGGGATGGGGGGAATGGGTAAGACGACTATTGCTCATGTAGTTTCTGAAAGGATACGTGCTCAGTTTGAAGCTTGCAGCTTTCTTTCCAAAGTTAGAGAGGCTGAAAAACAAGGTGTAGTTTATTTACAGAAGAAACTTCTTTCAGATATCTTGCTGGAAAGTAGTGTAAGCATACACAACACTTATACAGGAATCAGTATAATTAGGCGAAGATTATGTACTAAAAAGGTTCTTATCATTCTTGATGATGTGGATCGGTTAGAACAATTGAGGGCATTGTCTGGCCATAATTGGTTCGGTCCAGGGAGTAGAATCATCATAACCTCAAGGGATAAACGTTTGCTAATAGAACATGGAGTGGACAAAATATATCAGGTTAAGCCATTGACTAACAATGAAGCTCATCAGCTCTTTAATTGGAAATCCTTCAGGAGTGACCAGGTTGGAGAAGAATTTCTCGAGCTATCTAAGAGTTTTGTAAAATATGCTAATGGCCTCCCATTGGCCATTGAAAATCTAGGTACATCCCTCTTTCAGAGAAGCCTAGAAGAATGGCCAGGTGCATTATTTAGACTAAAAGAAAAGCCTGACAAAATAACTTTTGATGTTCTTAAAGTAAGTTTTGATGGATTACAGGAAATAGAAAAGAAAATATTTTTGGACATTGCATTTTTCTTTAAAGGAGAGGACAAAGATCGTGTAACAAGAATACTAGAGAGTTGTTATGGCCACTGTCCAGTCATTCATATTAAAGTTCTCATGGAAAAAAGTCTTCTAACTCCATTCGGAAGAAAATTGTGGATGCATGATTTGATACAAAAATTGGGTTGGGAAATTGTTCGTCAAGAAAATCCTGAGGCAGGCAAACGTAGCAGGTTGTGGCTTCCCAATGATATCATCCCTGTGCTTGTAAATAATACGGTAAGAAATCAATACAACTACAGATCTAGAGATTGTTGAACTTAAAACTAAGCAATTCATCGTCTTTGTATTTCTCGTATTGGGTGCTACAACTAATTCTTTCTTCTTCCTCTTTATTAGGGAATGACTGCGGTCCAAGGTGTATTCCTGAATTTTCAAAAAAATGAGGAGATTAACTTGAGTGTTAATGATCCTTTTTCAGAGATGAAAAATCTAAGATTGCTCAAAATTTGGAACGGGGACTTTTTTGGAAAAACCAAATATCTTTCTAACCAGTTAGCACTTTTGGAATGGCATGAATGTCCTTTAAATTATTTGCCATCAGAATTTGAATCAGATAAGCTTGTCGAACTCAAGATGCATTCAAGTCGCATTAAACAACTATGGACGGGGGATAAGGTAAGATCACAGTTAGCCTTCTGCATGTACATTGTTGAATATATTTGAAGTTGGGGATATTTTTAGATTCTAGTCCCTGGTCTACAAGATGTATTTAGAAAACCATGTGGTCTTTATCATAATCATATAACGTCCGTAAAGCCTTTTCAGTCTGTCTAGTGCTGAAACATCCATGCTAGTATGTTAAAAAAAAAAGTTATCCTCTTGCCAAAATTACATATTACTGCTGTGTCATAATTACTCTCTCTCTCTCTCTCTCTCTCTCTCAATTATTTTTTCAAATTGTGAAAATATCATAGCTCATCCTACACATAAAATTCTATTGAAAGACAAAAGCGAATAGAAGTATCTGTGAGACAGATTCATTATGGTAATGCAATATAATTCACTTCTTCACATAATGAGAACGTATCTAAACTATCTTGATGTGGTACAAGGCAGCTTTTCACAACATATAGTATCATGGATACATGCTGCAACTTAACTCACTTTTTATCTGTGCACATTGTCTTCACTGAGTTTCTGTATACATTTTTATATTCATCTTAGGTCTTGTTTGGTAGATCTCGCAACTACAAGTGTATGAACAAACATGTAAAATGAATTTGTGGTACTTAGAATTTTAGAGAGAAAAAGAAACTTTCTAAAAGGGGTACTAGTTTACAAGGGCTATTGGTAGTAACTTTCCAAAAAGGTACAGTAATCTCGTAAAAACAGACACAAAAATGAAGGAATCTAACTCAAATGGGGGAAAATCAAACATTTTATATTTTAAACCAAAAAACACTTTTGATGAGGAGCCTTAAAAAGAATTTATTACTAATTTTTCTACCAATTATTTTCTTTTAAACTATGTGATTATGTTTCAAATGATACCAGCATTGGAGCAGGCTAACATTCATTGATGTGAGTGACTCCGAGTACTTGACCAAGACCCCCGACTTCACTGAGGTTCCAAATCTTGAGATTTTGGTGCTTCAAGGTTGTACAAGACTGGTTGAGGTTCACCCATCCATTGGAGATCTCAAAAAACTTATTTTGTTGAATATGAGAAACTGCAAACGTGTTGAGAGCCTTCCACCTTTCAAAAGTTTGAAATCTCTTGAAACCTTAACTCTGTCCTCTTGTTCAAGACTCAAGAAGTTTCCCGAAATTGAAGAAAATATGAAATTATTGTTGGAGGTCTATTTAGATGAGACTGCTATTGAGGAATTGCCTACATCGATTCAACATTTCACTAGTCTTACATCGTTGAACTTAAGAGACTGCAAAAACCTTTTGTCTCTTCCGAGTACCATTCAATATTTGACATCTCTGAAAAGCCTCATTCTAGCTGGTTGTTCAAAGTTTGATGAGATACCTGAGAATCTGAGTTGTGTGGAATGTCTAGAGGAGCTTGATATAAGTGGAACTGCTATAAGAGAATCATCATTCGTTGTAGGTATGATGAATCTAAAATATCTATCCTTCCGAGGATGTAAAGATATACCTTCAGAATCATGGCACTCGCTCTTTAATTGTTTGTGGTGCAGAAAGAGCCATGTCCCCACAAGTTTGTTGTTGCCTACTTCCTTCTCAAGTTTAACTTGTTTGACAGAGCTAGACATAAGTTATTGCAATCTGATGGATGGAGCAATTCCCAATGATTTTGGCAGCTTATTGTCCTTAAGAAAATTAAATTTAGGTGGTAATAATTTTGTTCGGTTACCAGAAAGCATCTCTCAACTCTCCAAGCTTGAATCTCTCAACTTGAGCAATTGTAGAAGGCTTCAATCGCTTCCGAAGCTGCCGTTAAGTGTTCGACATGTGAATGCAGAAGATTGTATTTCACTAATGGATTGCCAAAATCAATTCAAGTTATGTACTTCAGCTGTCTCAGAAATGACGACTGTCAATTCCCTCAACTCATCCGAGAATCAAGAATATTGTACTTCAGTACCAAGATGTGTCTCAAGAATGTACACTTCTGCAGGCGTTGGAATCACTACTTTCAGTATATCATCTGAGCATCAACAATGGAAACCATGTGTTGTTTCATCGATGCCAACTCAACTGTTTCAAAAAGACCTTGAAGTCTCTCTCTCTCTCTCTCTCTCTCTCTCTCTCTCTCTCTCTCTCTCTCTCTCTCTCTCTCTCTCCACAGCACACACATTTAATCACACATGTTGCAATTCAGACACACTTAAATACTTATAGTCCTTTCTGTTTTACGTTGCAGTTATTGGATTGTAGGTCATATTCCATGAGCTCTGTTTGTGCTCTAAATGAAATTCCAGAGTGGTTCAGCAATGTAGTTACTGGTGATTCCATAGAAATCTCGATACCTCCAGATTTGAAAGATAATAAGAAGTGGATGGGGGTTGCTGCTGTTTTCTTAGTCAAAGGACACCCTGCTGTTTCCGACAGTGAATCAGATTCAGAACCTTCTAATTACTTATATAGATTCACATTGCGAACTCATGAGTTTCAACTGGAACCATATCTCCTTGACTGGAAAGAAAGTTGCACCTTTGTCAAATTTAATGCTGATTGTTTTCTTTATTTTTTCTATGTATCTCATCTGCGCTTTCCGAGGATGTTAAATGAATCAAGTTCAATGTGGGCTTTATCGGAAACCAACAGCCCGTGCATGGAGATCCAGAAATGTGGGATTCGTCTTGTTTATGAGCAAGATGTTGCAGGTTTTATCCAAACATCTATGCGGTGTTTTGATGGAGGCCAACATCAACTTGTTCTACAGGAAGTTGATAAAGCTACATTTGAGAGTCTGGATGGTTTAATGTAGTGCACAAGTACATTTTGAGATGGTAGAATTTAAATTTTCCTTGAACTATGTTCTTTGTGCTTCATTTAAATTTTGTCATCATTGATGTGCCGTCATCTGCTTGAAAAGTAGACATTAACTCCTTTTTTTTTTCCTTGTGTGTATATATTTATCTCCTTGCAGGGAGGAACTACTTCTGAAGAAGGCTCTAATTCTGCTGAGAAGGAACATTAAGTCTGTTATTCTGAGATACCTTCAGCTCTCTCTCCTGGAGCTGAAATTTCCAAGTGGTTGAATATAGGTAACCCTGGACAAATCCAACTGCGTCCAAATTGGGTCGCTGATGGTAATCATATCATTTCGTGTCAAGTACCACCCGATCTCAAGAATTCATGGGCCGACAGGCGGGCAGGACAGAATGGGCGGGAACTACTAACCATGCGGAGAAAGTCAAGTGGTTGCATGCATGCATTGAATTCTATTTGCATATAGCACGTGCTTGAATTTCTGATTCCTGGAAGCAAAAGTAATGAATTCAGGGCAACTGCTCTGCTGCGTCCAATATAGCCTTGGCTTAGGATTGCATGAATGTGTCCCCTCCCCTGCCGGTTATATGCAAATTGCCACCTAATAATCATTGTGATTCTCAAGCTGCAGAAGATGAAGATGATAATCATGTTACGTCCATGTTAAACGCATTTGACAGAAAGGCAAGGAAGAAGGGTTGCCTTCCAAATTCCTTTTCCTTGCTAAATTTTTGTGAAACTTTGAAAATAATGTTGTATATAAAGGAATAAGATATTTTCTTCGGGTATTTTCATTATTTTGGTGGTGATGATAAATAAGTGATTGTTGGTTCCAGCTTTAGCTTCTTTATTTTTTTTGGTTCCATTTCCATCCCATATTACTCAGCAGTGTTTCTGAACATGTAGACTCCGAAAATAAATAACAACCCTTTAAAAGAGCAGCGGATTTCCAGACAAAACTGAAACTTGGAACTGTTGCAGCAGCAACAGCGAGAGCGAGAACAAGAGCACTTCTTCTTTGATCCAATTGGTAATTTCTGAACCTAAAAATTAATCTCTACTCTTTAACCTCAAGGGAAGGGAGCCCTGATGTTACGCCCATGTGCTTGCGCGCGTCGCATCTCTCACAGAGCCTTTAGCACAATCAACCTTCCCACGCCTTCAGGCCTCAATTTGCAAACGAATAATCTCCTCGGCGAAGTGCGGGATCTCTCCACACGCGGTCAAGTTAAGGAAGCCCTCTCACTCTTCTACACCCTTCAACCTCCACCTCACTGCAATCAAACCTACGCCACTCTCTTCCATGCTTGTGCTCGCCACCACTGCATCCATGAAGGCCTGTCTTTGCACCATTGCATGCTTGCCCAGAAACCCATCAACCCACCTGACCTCTTTGTCACGAACCACCTTATAAATATGTATTCAAAATTTGGTTACCTAGAATACGCCAACCAACTGTTTGATGAAATGCCTAGAAGAAACATTGTCTCTTGGACTGCTCTCATTTCAGGGTATGCACAACGCGGGCAAACTGAAAATTGTTTTCGTTTATTTGCTGGCATGTTGGTGGACTACCAACCCAATGAGTTTGCATTCGCCAGCGTTCTCAGTTCTTGTGCTGAGAGTGACGGTGGATATGGCCGGCAGGTACAAGCACTTGCTTTGAAATTGTCTTTGGATGCTTGTGTTTACGTTGCAAATGCTCTTATCACTATGTATAGCAAGATTTGTAATCATGGAGGTGTTTATGATGTTAGTAAAGACGAGGCGTGGAATGTATTTAAGAGCATGGAGTTCCGGAATCTTATATCTTGGAATTCCATGATTGCAGGGTTTCAGTATCGTGGACTTGGAGCTCAAGCTATTCATCTATTTATACAAATGTACCTTGACGGAAATGGGTTTGATCGTGCCACACTTCTTAGCGTCCTTTCTTCCATGTGCAGAAGCAATGGCCTTGATGATAATGGGGTTACTAAGTTTTGTTTTCAATTGCACTGTCTCACCATCAAAACTGGGTTTGCATTAAAAATTGAAGTGGCGACAGCATTAGTTAAAGCTTATTCAGATCTTGGAGGAGATATTGCCGACTGTTACAGACTCTTCTCAGAGACAAGTTGTCATCGGGATATTGTTGCGTGGACTGGCATCATAACCACCTTTTCAGAGCAAGACCCTGAAGAAGCACTCTTCCTCTTTCGCCAATTGCGCCAGGAGAACTTACTTCTCGACAGGTACACTTTCTCAATTGTTTTGAAAGCTTATGCAAGCCTTGCAACCGAGCGCCATGCCTTGGCAGTTCATTCACAAGTGATCAAAGCTGGGTTTGAGGGTGACACAGTCCTTGCAAATGCCTTGATCCATGCCTATGCTAGGTGTGGCTCCATTGCCTTATCTAAGCAAGTGTTTGATGGAATTGAATTTCATGATGTCGTTTCTTGGAACACAATGCTTAAGGCTTATGCCTTGTATGGACAAGCTACAGAGGCATTGCAGCTCTTTTCACGAATGGACGTCAAACCTGATTCCGCCACCTTTGTTTCCCTGCTCTGTGCTTGTAGCCATGCTGGACTGGTAGAAGATGGAACCCGAATCTTTGACTCCATGCTTGAGAGGTATGGTATTGTACCTCAACTTGATCATTACGCCTGCATGGTTGATATTCTTGGTCGAGCTGGACAGATTTTTGAGGCTGAGGAGCTTGTAAGTAGAATGCCAATGGAGCCTGATTCTGTAGTCTGGAGCGCACTCCTTGGATCATGTAGGAAGCATGGAAAAACACAATTGGCCAAGTTAGCAGCAAATAGATTGAAGGAGCTAGCACCAGAGGATTCATTAGGTTATGTACAAATGTCAAACATGTATTGCTCTGATGGTAACTTTGGTGAAGCAGGCCTGGTTAGGAAGGAAATGAAAGGGTCTAGAGTGAAAAAGGAACCTGGATTAAGCTGGATTGAGATCGGAAATCGGGTCCATGAGTTTTCTTCTGGAGGCCGACGTCATCCAGAAAGGAAGGTTATATGGAGCAAGCTAGAAGAACTGATTGTGCGGTTAAAGGAAATGGGTTATGTTCCAGACACAAGCTTGTCTGTGCATGATGTGGAAGAGGAACACAAAGAGGAGCAATTGTACCATCATAGTGAGAAGCTAGCTTTAGTATTTGCTATTATGAATGAAGGCAGTTCAAACTGTAGTCGGACTGCTATTAAAATAATGAAGAACATCAGAATCTGTGTGGACTGCCATAACTTCATGAAGTTAGCATCAAATTTACTTCACAAGGAGATTTTTGTGAGAGACTCAAACCGGTTCCACCACTTTCATGATGGCATATGTTCTTGCAATGACTATTGGTAACAAACTAGCAACACGAAACCAAATTAAGCTGGTTGTGCCGGTTTTATCACTATGCTTCATCGGTCCCTGAATGGTTCATGCAGATGCTGTTGATACTTGAATTTTTCCCATGATTTCTGTGGATCATTTTGAGCCAGTGTCAACGTGATAGGGTCCATGCCTTCTTGCTGAATCCAAGGTTGATTTTGAGCCCATCACAGCTTGTACGAGCCTATCAAGATTGTATTGGAGAGAACAATCTATAATTTAAAGATTTCGAACAACTCAGTTCACTATGCAAGAATTACCTGCATGAGCATGACTGGAATTTATCAGAGCTTGACTGCAAAAGAGATTAACTGCCTACTTATAGGAATGCAATGCAACTGATCATCATCAAACTTATAGTCCATTCAGCATTGGGTGCAGCAACACATTTGTGTTGAGAACATATGAACAGTGTAAAGTTTTCGAAACCGAGGACTTGTCGATTTGCTAATGTAAGATGCAAAAAGGCTGTGCTGTAACAGTATGATTGTTGGCAATTACCAGCAAACCCATTCTGGCCTAAAAAAAATGGCGCAAACCCATTTTATGGTTTAATACCACTGAAAATGTATCAATGCTAACTACTGTGTATTGTGAGATTTTAATTATTATTTTCTTTTTTGGACACCCAGCACTCTGCTTTTTATTGCACATTGTATAGAATTTGGAAAACCTAGGAAATTTCGTCTTCTTGTCAAATCCAAATCTTTTCTTTCAAAAACCCACATAGAAACTCAAATTCCATTCCATGATGGGATTGAATGAAAAAAGAAGTAAAATATATTTCCCATGTCTGGTTGGTAGAGGGTTTTTCCTTCCCTCCCTGCTTAGTTTTCTATTCTTGGGCCTTGGGCCCTCCTATGTATCCAAAGAAATTTAAAAAAATAACAGAATACGAAAATTGCTAAATTAATTTTTTTTTCCTTTCCTTTCCCGGGGAGGAGTGGGAAAGAAGACGTGTCGTTGTATTATTCATTACAGCCTTTAAAAAGGAATACCAGTAAACAGTATAAATAAATCAAACGACGCTCCTCCTTCGTTGTAAGATTTTAAGATCAACATTTCGCCTTCTCTCTTCAAACGAAGCACAAGGGTCGTTTTTGTCTGCCTTGCCTTTTACTACGTCGTTTCGAGCTAGGGTTCCGCCTCCGATCTACCTGCTAAGGAAGTTCAACTCACCATGTCCACGCACTCAAAATCCAGTGTTTACATAGGTCAGTACACTACTCCTTTAATTTTTTTAAAAAATTCTTTAGTAGCAGTTCCCCTTAAAGTCAGTAACTCGAAAACGTTATTTTAAAAAATTAATTCTTTTCCATGCTTGTTTGATGGAAGCTGGTTTTTTTTTCTTTTCCTCATTGGAATTGGTTTTCATATATTATTTTCATCTTTTATATAAAAAAATTTTTTTTAAAAAAGTGTGTGGATAAGTTTGTGCTTCTGGGTGCCAATGAAATTTTCAAGATTCAAAATTTAGTGTGAAAAGTGTTTCTGCTGAATGACTCTTGTATTGTAAGGAATTATATTGTTATATCTATGATGAAGAATTAATTTTCAGAATAAATGGTAATGATTAATAAAACTAATCTAATAAATGGTAACATGTACTTTGCCCCTCTGCTTCTATCTTTATTTATGTTTTCTATTAATTATGTCTGTCATATCTAAATTTATTATTTATTCTGGCATGATTATATGACATTTAATTTTAACAGGTAATTTGGACGAGCGAGTGAGTGAGAGAGTTTTGTATGATGTTCTAATTCAGGCGGGGAGGTTAGTAGACCTACACATTCCTCGGGACAAGGAAACCGATAGACCTAAAGGTTATGCTTTTGCAGAGTATGAATCTGAGGACATTGCTGAGTATGCTGTTAGGCTCTTCTCTGGTCTTGTGACTCTCTACAATCGGACACTGAAGTTTGCGGTAATTTTTTTGCATTCCACTTGTTTGCCACTCCACAAATGGTCTTCTATTTGTTTGGCCTGGCTTTGGGCCCTTTAACATTTATAGATACTGTGAGACTGTCTCCATTAATATTCTGGAATAGTGAGAATTCTGTCATTTCACGTGATGATTTATATTCTTTCTGTTATAACCCAATGACAGTGATGTTAGCTCATGTTATGTGGGGTGCCTTTCTGTGATTGGCGACAGACCAGCATTTGGAACTTTTTCACTGTAGGCTATTACTGTTCTAAGTGAGACTCTTGACATTGATACATTTTTTTGGCTCACAGATTTCTGGGCGGGACAAGCCTTCACACAATACTCCTTCGACGGTCGCATCCGCATCTAGTTTTCCTCACAAACTGAGGTCGGCTCCATTATCAATTAACAGTATGGAAATCTCCCCGAATTCCATTGGTTTATCAACACCCAGAATTTCAGACTCTCCACTAAACTATCCCCCAGGTGATATGTTTGTTCTTTTCTTTTGTTTCATTTGCTTGATTTCATTGTTTTAATTTTTTAAAAAAAAACCTTTTTTTTTTCATACTTGCTGAAACATTCTTTTTTTTTTTATTCAGTGCCCACTCCCCCTGGTGTAAATAAACAATCTAATGGGTATGGATTACCTAACAATGGCAACAATTACGAATATAGTCGAAGAGTTATTGGGGCAACTTTGGATACCATTAGTCACTCTAGGTCACGCCGCCATGATATGAGCAACCCAATCTCCTATCCCCCTTACTAGAATTTAATATGAAGGTGATTAGGTGTCCGACCTTTTCCATGGCTAATCCTTCTGGTAAATTAGCAACTTAAGTGTATTACTGGTGTGAGTATTTAGTGGGTAGTGGAAGATTCACCATTTGAGTAAGCTAGTTTGTATTGCTAGTATGTCCATTCATAGGTGTACCCAGGTATGTATATTTGTTGTGCTTCCTGTGTTTAGATTTGACTAGTTGTAGTTTTGTTCATGTAGTTAATGTAGTTTCATTAATTAACAGTAAGATGCTTCTCTCAAGAGGCTGAACTTTGGAATTCAAAGAAACAAGTTTATCATATGATTGTTTATTTATGTACTCCATTTGGAATCATTATTTCTTTTTTTGTCATAATTTTAATGTTTTTCATCTTTGTTCTGATTTCTTGTATGTAATTGTGGACATTTAAAGCAAAGCTTGATGGAGTTCCATTGAAATCATGAGACTGGTACACTTTATTTGTTGTGCTTATTCATCTCTCTATATGCATGTATGCCCAATATGTGTATGCAGTGATCCCATATAGTGTTCTTTTGTTAGTTTATATTTTCTCCATAGCTGTGTAACAACTCAATGAGATTAGTTTTTGTGCTATGCAAAGTAGTTACAGGTTGTCAGTTTGAACTTAGCATTCTCCATCCACTACCTAAGTCCAAGTTGAAATGGTTTATTCTTCTAGAAGCGTAAAGTGATATGTATGACTTAGAGGATTTGAATTTCCATTTTCATTATTTTGACAATTAATATGGTCTAATATAGAGGCAGCATTTTGGTTAAAATTTGCTCCACTATTTTGAGTGGGCTGCATTGTAAGCTTCTTGATGCTGTTGTGGTAGGGGGTCTAGAGGTTATTGGTTATGAGAAGTTCTATTTTTGAAATGGTGTAATTAGTGAAACTTCCACCAAGCCTCTAGGTCTAGAAGGGGCTTCCTGGTTAAATAGGATTCCTTTTTTATCTCATATATAAACTACATTGCTTTTGGATAAAACAACTTACAATAGAAAATCCAGGCTCTGATATATGCTCTATGTGTGGTGTTACGTATGTATGTCAAAGGGGACAGTCCCAAGAGTCGAGAGGTAGATTTTTAAGTTAAAAACAGTTGAACTTTGGGTTCG
The DNA here is from genome assembly GCA_024362665.1 of Prunus padus. Lineage (NCBI taxonomy): Eukaryota > Viridiplantae > Streptophyta > Magnoliopsida > Rosales > Rosaceae > Prunus > Prunus padus. The sequence goes on from JANFAM010000006.1 coordinate 501,133, forward strand.
TTTATTAAAGGATAAAGAGAGAAGAGGGGTTGAAATAATGGGGGTAGAACGTTGCAATGTTAATTGCATTGGTCAAACTTTTGTTTGGATCATGGTGGTTTGATTTGGTCATTTGTGATCAAATCTAGACTGTGTTTGATATTACCCAATTTAGGGTTTAATTATGTTTTAAGATATACTGTCATTTCATTTGTTACATTGAATATTTAACTTAATGCAATCTCCTTTTTAATTAACTGTGTTAGTCTTGTAATATAGTTCTATATTTCTTCAATCAAGACTACATACACTTTATCAACATTGCTCATTGAATATGAAAGAAGCATCACATGTGCCCTTTCCTGTTTTATTTTCATTTAGTGGACTATCTTACTTTGCTTGGTCTATTTATTTTTTAAAAGTTTGGCTTCATCTGGCGGAGCTTTGGTTGAGATTTTCTTGGGTTTTTATTGTATGAATATGAATTTCATGCTCATTCAAATATAGAAATGACCTCTTCCCTTTGAGTACTGCTAAATAGACCAACTTTTGGGACCACATTATGTGACAGGTGATGTGTGTATTAGTGGTATATTAACAGATGTGATAATAATCAATTCTTACATGTTACATAATGTCATCTAGATATGTGGTTTGTCGGTGTATACAAATGCAATGGTGGTGCTCTCTTGTGCTCATTGAAGATTGATCAAGCGATTGCATGCGGTAAAAATCTGATTTGGTGTGCACATACATTTCTTCTTTTACCAAGATATGATTTGGTATTAAGGTTTTGCATGTGCACACCAAATCTGATTTGTACTGGAAGATTGATCAAACGTTTCTTTAGTTTCTCAGTGTACTAGTTGTGCGCATGATTTCTTCTTTATCAGGATATGATTAAGTAGAATGGTAGAGGAGCATGTCTTCTGCACGTGTATAATGTGTGCACACTTACCTCACACTAGGAGAAATATATTTTCACATACAATGCTCCTCTCATATAAATGGCTATGTGATCAGCACATGATGAGGCAGGGTAACTGCTGAGACAGTGACCATGTTTTCTTTTTATTTTGGTATTTATGGAAATCTGTTAGTAGAAATAAGATAATGTCAAGTCAAGTGGCAGGGTATCTATGAGTTGAAAGATATCATGTGTTATAAGTTTGTAGCTTTAATTTATGGATTGTATAACACATGGTATTTCTTAACTGGACAATGTATGTCACTCATCCTATGCATGGGAGGAACACGACATGAAGTGTCTCTCTAAATTTCCCTAAACCAAAAATTCGATAATTTCCTTGTCAATTCAGTGATCCCAAATAGTTTTGTTCCATTGGTATGGTAATGGTCTCAAAATTGCTGTTGCAAGCTTTGGATTTTGAAAAGTTGAAAAAGTATTTTTGTTCGGTTTATTGGCTGCGGGGCTAGTATTTCTTCATATTCACAGCCAATAAAGAAAAAGATGATTCACCACTTATTTCTCACTTTCATATGCCTCTTCAAACCCTTGAACAGAAGAAGTTGAAAATTAAAAGCAGAAATTTTGTGGATGCCTTAAAAGTACTTTGTGGTTATGCGCATGGCAGGGAAAGTAAGTACTGAACATGTATGTTATATTGAACTTGATGTGGTGCAGGTTCTACGTGATGGTTTCTTATGTTACTTGGAAAACAAAGAAATTAAAAACAGAACTGGTCTTCTTCCTCTCAAGAGATTAAATTCATCCTTTTTGTTAATCTAACCAGATTTTCTTTTCTTGTGTAATAAAGAAGTTGAAAAAACATTAAGATGCCCCGTCAATATGGAGGAAAGGGAAGAACGATGATTTAATTGTGGAGTGGTATCCTTTTCTCAAATCCCACAAGCGAAATGCACAACCTAGCATGGGTAGGAAATGGAACATGTTTCTATAAATCAATTCTAGACAATTACGAATTGTACAATGTATGGGCTGGGAGACGGGGCATCCATAATCTATCTCCCTAATTCACAAATCAAAACTATATCGATTGGATTGGTTAGTTTTTTTTATATATAAATCCTAACCTTTTCAATTTTTTTCCAGTAAGAGAGGTGTAAAGAGCTTTTTTAACTGCGAGTCTGTATCTCTTCTTTGAATTTGAAATGGGCTCTCTTGGAGAAGTGTTGGGTGAAACCGTGAGAGACGCAGGTGGAGCTTGCTTTGATGTTTAATCAAATGGCTCATAGGTTGATTCATGGAGCTGCATTGTGTCATTGAACACCGCGTGGATCAGTAGATCACTTTAATATTATATTTTGTTTTTTCTTAGTTCGGCTTTGGATTTGTAGGGTTTGTCAAACGGCTCGATACAGTTCGAGTTTGAGTTTGACTCGTTTTCGGCTGCGTCGAGCTCAATTTATAGAGAAATGAACTGAGCTCGTTTTACAACCATTTTCCTTCTTTTTAAAATTTGAAATAGTCTCTTAAATGTGGTAGCGTCCCTTTCTTTCGTATGCATTATGCAACGTTGTAATTCTAACTCTTGGACCACACATGAAAATCCATAAGCTTTCATTTTTGACCCATAACCTGCTCTTTGTGAGCCTACAGTCATCTACTTACCAAATCATACTAAAAAAGAAGAAAACACAGAGAATAAATATCCCATCCATTTTATGGTTGGGATAATCAGAGATAATTATCTACAATATAACCCACTCCTATCTGAGTTTTGAGGTGTCTCCAATCCAATCAACTTTTGTAGCTGCCAGCAAAGTATGCCAAGGGTCCAACAATAGCACCATTTATGTAGGTTGCAGGTTCTGAATGACTATAGTCGCTGCGGTCATCTGGGAACCCATCATTCTGATTTGGACCTCCAACAATGGCTCCAACCAAGATGTTAGGATTTGGGTTTGCTGAATAGAAGAATGGTTGGAAACCACCATCACAACCTATGTTCTGTGGGTGGCTTGCCTTTGAAGGCAAGGAAGATCCTCTGTGGTGAATTCTCTTGGGAAAATAGGGCCCATACCCTACCATGTACGACATCTTCAGAGGGTTTACCCCTAATATGTAGTCCACCTAAAATTTCAATTCAAATCAGTCATCTATAAATCATAAACGTATACTTATGTTGTTAGACTGTGAAGCGGTATAGATCCGAATTAAGTGATATACTTGCTGTTTGGCCAGGATTTTTAAGGCGCTCGGAGTGACAACGAGGCTGCCGCAGTTAAATGTTTGCTTTCTAGCAGCCATGTACTTTGAGTAGGTAGTAAGCAAGAATGTTATTGAGGTTACATATTGGAGGTTACTTCCAGGCAGCTTGTATATGAGCCCTCCTTGTGTATATTGTGTACTTGAAGAGGGTGAGTTTGGCAAAATCCGACACATAAATTGCTCAGCTTCTTGTTTAAATGGCTCAAAGTTCTTATCGTTGCTCAACAATGCCCTCTGAAAAGTAAACCAGATTCCAATATTGAATAAATTTATAATTAATGAAAATGAAAAAGGATGGAAAAAGTTTGATAATAGACATGCAATTTTACCCTTGACAACAGAACATAAGCACCAGCAAATTTGTTGTCCCAGCTGAAGATGTCTGTTGAATCACTAGCTCCCAAGGATTTCAAAAAATTGAAGTAATAAACATCATTTGTTGCTCTAAGAAGCCAAGCAGCTCCCCACAAAAGCTCATCCTGAATTTTTTTTACCAAATTGGAAAGCTCAGTAAATAGATAGTTCAAATTTATATTTTCCACTTTCCCTCTTAAATTTGATACATGTAGAAATTAGCAACAATATACCTTATATCCAGAATATGAGCAATAAAATGGGCAGACTGCAGATCCAAGGGAATCACTGTAAGCCCCTTGGTACTGCATCGCAAATTGCATCACTTTCTTGGCCGTGCTCAGCAGCAACTTGGAATATTTTGGGTCAACCTTCCGAAAAACCATAGAAGCAGCCGCTAATGCAGCGGCCGTCTCTCCAGCAACATCCGAGCCCGGATTGCTTTGTGAGACCGAATACACGGTTCGGACTGTGTCCATGTCTTCGGGCCTCTCCCAACACTTGTGGTCTACATTGGGGTCACCAACTCCAACGTAGAGCCTACCGGGAGTGACTTGAGCGCACTTTAAAAGGTAGTCCGTGGCCCATCGGATTGCGGTCCGGGCATCTGATAATTGGGGCCCCATGCGCTTGCCATATTCAAGCGTGGCCCATGATAGCATTGTGGTGGTGAAGGCCATTGGGAAGTTAAATTTGACATTGTCTCCAGCATCATAGTATCCTCCGGTTAAGTCCACCTGCAAAATTGAAACAAAAGTTATTTCATGCTGGTAAAAACATGAGATGAAGGTTCATGCTAGTAAAAAATATACAAGCATATGCAGAGGGACCCAAACCAACTCTTTTTATTTATTTATTTCCTTTCCTTTAAAGAAATCATTTTGACCTCCTCCCAACTTTTGACCAAATTGTAGCAAAATAAAAACTTAAACTATAACGTTTCTTCTTTCTTCGGATATGCAGAAAGTAAGCTCATATAAATTTGAATAATCCCTATGAAGAACATTGTTTGCAGTGCAAATGGGTGTGCATGAGAGCTAATGCATTCATAAATAACTCAGAAATTAAGTATGTATAATGAACTTAATAAAGAAAAATAAATTAAAAATGATGACATGCAGGAATTAAGTAGCTTATATATATTACATGTGCCTGAAGACCATCAGAAAGCCCGGAATTGGACCTCCAGGTGATTTGTTGGGCGGCGCCGGAGGGGAGCCTCCCTGACCTCTGTCCCTGAAAGAAGAGTATGGACTTTGCAAGGGCATCTCTGTAGTTTGGATGGCCTTGGACTTGGACAGTGTTCAAGACAAAGACAGAGAGGAAAATCAAAAGGCTTAAAAGTGCTCCCCTGCTTTTCATTGCTATTGCTACTTAATTGTTCTAAATTTAGAAAATTAAGCACCAATAAAGCAATGTGTGAATTTCAATTAGTTCATGGCTTTGTGTCCTGTGAGATGCCTTTAAATAGGGGCAGGGAAGGCCAGTCACCCACCATGCCGCAAATTCTGGCTTTTTGTTCTTGCTTCATTCTTCTACTTAGTTTTCTTTTTCTTTTTCTTTTCTCTCTAATTTAGGATATTTAAGAATAAAAAGGCAGCTCATGGAGAATTAAATCCAGTTGAACTGGCTTACTTTTTTTTTCATTCTTTATTTTGTAAATGGGGGCGAGGAATTGAAAGTTTCAACATTGTGAAGAAAAAAATTGTTGGCGAGATCCTAGTTTGATTAGGAGGGATTTTATTTATTTCTCTTTTGTACAAATTTTATGTAATTAGTATTTTATTTGTTTCCTTATATAACCCTACTAGGGTTTACACATTTGTTTTATAAATATTTCCTTTTGGAGAATGGAAATATATCAGAAAATATTTTACCATATATTGCTTGACTTGGTATCAGAGTCTACTTTCTAATGACATGTGTGTTGTGTTGTGTCCACCCATATTCTAACCCTATAATTTGTTTCTACCTTTGCCATGTGTGCCCTATTGGGTTTGTGTGTTGTGTTGTCATGTGTTGTGCCTCTACTGTGTTCGTGTCGTTTCCGGATTCGTGCATCTGTCGTCCGGATTCCTGCATCTTCCGTGTTTGTGCCTCTGTCGTGTTGTGTGATGTGCCTCTGCTATGTTCCGTTGTATACTCTACCGTGATCTGTTGTGTTTCTGCTGCAATCATGGGTGGTAATTCAAATGTTGGTGATGTTGCTAGTGCAAACTTGTGTGTTTCTGACTCTATCCCAGATACTGACTCCAATATTTGGATAATTGACACCGATGCTATTAATCATACGACTTACGATGCTAAATTGTTTGATGAGTTGTCTAGTAAAACCCGTGACCCATACATAACTAGTGCTAATGGCTTGCCCTCTCTAATTACTGGTGAGGGCACAATCTATCTCACTCCCACTATGTCCTTGTCACATACGTTACTAGTTCCTAATATCCGCTACAACTTGTCATCTGTTTGTCAATTACTTGATACACTTAATGCTTCTGCTACTTTCTATCCTACACATTGCTCTTTCTAGGATCTCAAGACTCATGAGACGATTGGGCATGGTAAACAGATATGGGAGTTATATTTAACATTGTCTGCTGCACCAATTTGTGATCATGTCGTTAATATTGTTTAAAGTTGCAGTGTCAAAGACAAACAACAAATTTGGTTATGGCATTGTCGCTTGGGACATCTGTCGTTTGGCTACCTTAAGCGTATGTTTCCATCTTTATTCCGCTCTTGTGATGAGTCCAGTTTTAAGTGTGAGACATGCATTTTGACCAAGAGTCATCACACTGTTTTTCCTTTAAGTGACAGTAAAATTGCAAAATCTTTTCATTTAGTGCATTATGATGTGTGGGGTCCGACTCGCGTTACTTCGAAGGATTCCGTTGGTTTGTCACATGTATTGATGATTGTATCCGGCTCACTTGGGTTTTCTTGCTGAAAACTAAAAATGATGTTGCTTCCTTCCTTCTAGAGTTTTGTACTATGGTGTCTACTCAATTTCGGACTCGGGTCAAAGTATTTCGTACTAATAACAGAGGAGAATACGTGAATAATACTTTGGCGTGTTTCTTCCGTGCTCAATGTATTATTCACCAAATGACAACCCATTTTACCCCCCAATAAAATGGTGTGTCTGAAAGGAAGAACCGACAATTGCTTGAAGTTGCCCGCTCACTCATATTGGATATGTCTATTCCCCATCATCTTTGGGGATATGTTGTTCTATCTACTGCCTATTTGATTAATAGTACTCCTAGCAGGTTCTTGATTTCAGGACTCCGCATCCAACTTGAGGGGGAGTGTTGGCGAGATCCTAGTTTGATTAGGAGATTTATTTAATATTCTATTAGGATTTTATTTCTTTCTCTTTTATACAAATCTTGTGTAATTAGGATTTTATTTGTTTCCTTGTATAACCATATTAAGGTTTACACATTTGTATTATAAATACCTCATTTTGGAGAATGAAAATATATCAAAGAATATTTTACCCCATATTATTTGACTACAATACCATTAAACCGTAGTTAGTTTTTAAAATAATTTTTGAACTTGAGATTAATCTTGAACCTCTTATGGAATCAAAAGCTTCTTTTCGTTTTCTTTCTTTTTACTCCACCCAAGAAAGCAAACCCCACTATACACCTTAATTTATCGATGTTTAATTGGACTGCCTGCCATGCTAATATGATGGATTAGGCTACTCGTGTTTTTCTCTTTCTAAGTTTGAACATGAAGTTATTATCATAGTGATTTCATAATTATAGGCGGCATATGCATGCATATGTTACATCTCATGACAATATCAAAATTTCGTAATAGGGCCAACAAGGGCCTACAAGGTCAAGCTCAGTAGAAAAATGTATTGATTTGCAGATTAGTAGTTTCAGTTCGAACCCCTATAGCATCTTGGTAGTGTGTGTGTGAAATATCTCTCCCTTTGTAATTTAGACTATCGCTTATATTCTAAAAAAAATGATAATAAGAGTCGAATAGTATAAGGGGAGATTGATGAATTGAGTTCAACTCTTGAAGGAGATAATCAGTACAATAAGTACAAACATTGTACCTATATATCTTATCTTTGTTTTTGTTGAAAAAAAAATAGATACAAAATTTATACCTATATATCTTATCTTTGTTTTTATTGAAAAAAAAATAATATTTAGGGTTTTTTTTTTTAATAAAGATCTTTTTTATTGAAATGGACGATAACATATTAAACTCACTCACACTACACGGATACTAGAATAAAAACCCAAAACCTTTTATAGAGGGAGCATTTGCTCCAAATCACTACACTAATAGATCCTTTGAATGTTTAGGGTTTTTTTTTAAGTGGGCTACCTTGACCCACAATTCACTCAGCATGTAAACCTTTTGATTTGAACCTTTTTAATTTCCTTATTTTGGGATGGTAAACCTTCCCGCGGTTGGCCCATTAAAGTACGGATTACAGAATTTGTATATTCCTGATTTTCGGAAGCATAAATGTCATTGCAGCAAGGGAGTTCCTATCCTACCCCATCATCAACGGTCCCAACTACCACTTTACCAACATTAGTTATGATTAAATTCATAAGCATAATTATCATGCATGGCATGCATTGGCGCCTCTTTCTTCTGGCCAATAGCCATGAATTATAGATAGATTCGTTTTGACTGTCGTGTCTGAAAATTTGTTGAGTGTCACATCACGTTGGTGTGGTTTTTCTTTGGTCAATACGTTGGTGTGGTTTTTATCCAAGTTAGATATTAACACTAGTGCATGTTTTATAACGTGGTTTCTGATATTAGGAATGGTCTCTGATTAGTTTTAAACTTTTAAATCACTCAATGTTGGTATCTGTCGACGGATTTCATCAAAATAAAACATACTTACCAACGAGACAAATAATCTCATGTCTTTTATTCAATGAGATCATTTGTTCTGCTTAATGAAATCACAATGTGAAATCGCAAATAGAGAGCATATGAGATCGTTGAGAACCGATTTTTATAAAATTTTATAAAATTCATCTCCCATTTGCCATAGAAACCTTTTATGATTCAAATGAGTCAAAAACAATAAACTCACTGACACTGGCGGATTTAGGAATTTTTTAACGGAGGTGCAATTTGGAAAGGCTAAAACCTTTTTGTGGATTGAACATCTAAGGTTTTTTACCTAGATTGACCTTATGTCCCTTCATGCATTCATATCATACATGAAAAATTGTTTTATGTAAGGATGCCATCTGATAGTTTCGTAAAACTTAGATACGTTTTGTGATATTAAGCCATGTAAAATTATTGACTAAGTATGAAAAATGGTTTTTGGAATAATCATTTTCTCAAGATAATTTTTGGCGGCTTTTATTCCTTGATTTTATGGGATTTTAGTATGAAGTATATATTGACTTAATGAGCCATCATTTTTAGCCTAAGTCGTATTTTGCACTAAAACCGATTTTTCATATTTTGATTTGGTGGGAATTTGATTTTCTAGAATTTTTATTTGAATCCAAATGGGGGGTACTTCCTTATTTACATTGTAAACTTAAGTAAATGGAGTAATATAAAAATAAATTAAAGTAAAAGGACAAAGACATTTACTTAAATGTTGAAAATGAAAATAAGGTAATCTGTACACTAGCTGAGCAAAAGGGCAATTTGAAGCACCTAAAATGATTTTTCTGACGAGGGAAAGTGCAGCACCTCCTTGCGCCTTAACAGATCCGCCAGTGCTCACTGAAATACAAGTAAAAATCTGAGTCACTAGCTCTTGCACAGTGCTTGTTGCTGGTCCCGACCATCGCGTACAATAAATGCCTCGTCAATGGAGAAAGCAAGTCCCTGATTTTGGGTCATGTGTAATTAATTAGGCAGGAAAGGGAAAGCCATAACCAAAACCAAAAAAGAGTGCAAAAATAACGCCCACTTTATTGAAATTCCCCATATTCCATTTCCATATTTCTCTTTTGTCCATTTCATCACTGAAAAGTGGAGGCGCTAATGACGCCCTTCACCCATTCAGCCCTTGGATGCCGCAAAACAAATCGGCTCCAATTACTTGGTATCTTTTTTTTCTTGTAATATTTGATTTGAGTTGAGATGATTGGTAAATGCATGACATTGACATTTGTGTTGCTTTCGTTTGGAATAATTATTAGTTTATTCCTTTGCTTTAGGACTAAGTACTTGTCTTTTTTAAAAGTATTTTACTAATTTTTATTGGACTTTTTGAAGGGGTAGTTTCAATAGAAAGGAAGAAGTGGATAGTATAGTATATAGCCATCAAAAACTTTACTTGTTCTTTCCCTCAACTGGAAAAGCCAATCACCACTGTGGACATGTTCAAATAAATCTCCACCAGCATCTTTTCATGAAGTTGATTGAACATAAAATTGAAGGGGCTTAGGTAAGAAGAAGTGTGCCATAGATCATACTCGCAAAACAATTTTTTTCTTTTAAAAACATAGAATACAATCAATATTTTTATAATATAAAAAATGGCAAACTTTTTTAGAATAGAACTGTGATATACAATCTAAACTGACCAACTTTTAAAACACAGCAAAAAGAGAGAGAGAAAGCTTCATAACGGGGTGCTTTTTCCTCCGATCCCGTCCGATCTTCAGTGTTATTTGGCTTTTGGTGGACCTATGTCGATCTACTCTTATTTTGGCAGATTTATTGTCACATATCTGGGCTGGCTTTTGTTGTGCCTCATATTGCGAGGCTGCTCTTCGAGGTGTTGCATCTTGGTCATGGTAGATTCACTACTCATTGGTACATTGAAGCTCTAAAGTAACTAAGTGGTGCTCTCTATGTCATGTCTCAGAGGAAGATTAGTGACGGTTGACTTTCCTTTTCTCACCATTGTTTTAGCATTTTACTAAAATTGCGAATTCATGCCCGAATCCCAATCTTCAGACCTATATATTGAAACGCGAACCCAGACATGAACTCAAGATCCTACATATGGAAGCTTATTAGGTCTATCATAAGAAATGATCAGGGGATTATTTGAAGCTTTTATCCTTCATTATTCATTAGTGTTGCAATGCATTGCAAGGGAATTATAGTTGAAGTGGTTTAGAACATTCATTTAGTCTCCTCTTCAAACTTCGGTTGTATAAAAATAAAAATAAAATAAAATGTGACAGTGCATCCAATGAACTTGGGTGATTAATGTTTATTAGATTAGTCATGCATATAAAGAGTATAACTGAATCCTTAAAAGTTTCAAAACTTGGACATCTTATTTTAATATATAGTTCTGATTAATTGTACCAATTGATTTACTGGGTCACAACCAAATTATTCCAATATCAAACGCTCGAGGCATGAGTAAAGGCTTTTAGGATAGCTGGCTCTTGATTCGAGGAAAAGCTAATAACGATCATAGTAGAAGCAATATCAGTACTATTACTAGAGAATCGATCAATCAGATACCAAGTTATTGAAAATTGAAGTTACTGTTGCAATTTGGAGGTTTTTTATTTTATTTTTTATTCTTGTTGCAATTTGAAGTTATTGAAAATTTCTTCGTTCAAAAGATTTGAGTGTATGAAATTATTAAATCTGGAGAAATGAATGTTTTACGTCTTTTCATGCATTGCATTGTGCTTAACTACTATAGTTTCCCATCCTAAAAAACAATTGACAAGCTTCATCTTTAGAACTTCAAATCAATTTCAAAGAAAACTAGACAAATGCTTCAAATTTAAGATTTCTAGTAGGCGGCTGCAGCCCTCTCTTAAGTTACACTTCTTAGTTCTTGCATTTTTTTAGTTCATGGAAGATTGGTGGAGAGCTTAGGAGCAAATTTTGTTCCTACAAGATCGATAAAGTTGTAACAAACTGAAACTAGGACTTTGCTTTGTTTTGTTTGCTTAATAAAGTCAAACAAATTATGGCAAATATTGAATTATACTCATATATGCTCATATTACAATTCTTCTCCAATATGAATGTATTTATACAAGTACAAAGATGTGTTAACCCTAAATAAAATATGAAATATATCTGAATTACAATAGGAAATAAATCTCATTTATAATAGGACTAAATAAATGGTAAGTAACCAAAATCCTAACTAAATAAGGACTCACCAACACTCCCCCTCAAGTTGGGGCAAAGATATTCCGCATGCCCAACTTGACAAGCGAGTTATAGAACACCATACTTGACATTGACCAATCGAACAACTGTAGAGAAGGCCTTGTCATAAAAACCTAACAAATAGGGCACATAGAGGAACGCATAAAAGCAGAACACATAAACCTTGTGAGCACGGCAATAGGCAAGGTTTCCTAAAAATAGGGTAAGGCAAGACAAAAGCAAAGAAAGGGCAAATAAATGCAAAGTAAAGGCAAAGGGCACAACCACATCAACAACAACGACAATGACCACATCAACTGAAAGCGAAGCAAGCAAAGGCAACGTTAACGGTGGTAGTAGCGGCAACGGTAATAGCAACAACAGCAGAAAACGACAACGACAAATTCTTCCATATCAGTTTTAGCTCATTCACACAGACATAACTTCTCTTCAATCCTCCTCTCCCCCTAAAGAGAATGGATTGTCGGAGTCAAGAAAGAGGCAATATATCCATGAGAAAGAGAAATATATCTTTTTCACTCCTCCCTCTGAAGAGGAGGGGAGGAGAGCACTTCAATTGCAATGAGAATGCAAGTACAGGTCACAAGAGAACCTGGCTCTGATACCAAGTCAAACAAATTATGGCAAATATTGAATTATTCTCATATATGCTCATATTATTATTATTCTCCAATATGGAGGTATTTATACAACAAGTACAAAGATGTGTTAACTCTAAATAAAATAAGAAATATATCTAAAGTACAATAGGATATAAATCTCATTTATAATAGGATTAAATAAATGGTAAGTAACCAAAATCCTAACTAAATAAGGACTCGCCAACAAATAATTTACTGTTTTCTGGTTCTATAAGGCTGCAACTTTTGCCATTCTATGTTATGGAATGCGATTTCGATCTGGGTTAATGGTTAATATAAAGAATCAAAGATGCATAAGACTGCTCTCATTTTGGTTTCTCCCAACAAATTCCACCATATCTGCACATCTCATAATGGAGCGAGTTCGAGTTGCTTGCAGAGCAAGTAAAATATATAACAAAACAAGCAAAATGTTTAAAATTTGAGAATTGGCCAAGCCAAAACCTTTTCCTAATTTCCCACCTTCTCGCCCGATCTTCCTATTTCTCATCGCTTGCTCGGATTCACAGTCTTTGCATTGAGGTACTTATTCGTTTCGTCCTTGTTACTGTTTTTTGGGATATGCTGTTTATTTTCTTGGTTATGTTTGATTGATTGCATACTTAAATCTAATGCCTTTCTCATTTTCTTTGATTTATATGAATTATTAACGTTTAAAGTTTGTTATTTGATAAACTTGAGAAAATGGGTTTCCCTTTTTGTCCCCTGTTGTAATTTAAGGGCAGGAAGCCTAATCCCGTCTTGGGCCAAACAATGTCTTAATTAAGACTTGGACTAGGTAGGATTCGCTGCTCATTAACTGGGCATATTTTAGCCCACTTAAAATGAAGGGCTTAATTAAGCTAAGCCCAAAAACTTGAAAACGCGGGAGAATAAAACGCGCGAGCGAGCTCAACGTTCGTCGTCGTCTCCTTCGTCTTCGATCTAGAGGGTTTAGCTTCAACGTTATCGTCTTCTTCTTCAGCTTCTACCTATCTGGCTGGAAGCCAAATCTAAGTAGGTACGTCTTCTTCTTCTTCGTCTTCAACTTCTTTAGTTTTTCAGATTTCAAATCTAACCAATTTCTGTTTTTTCTTGGTTCGAATTTTTTTGTGTGTGCATGAACATGATGGGATAGAAATTTTGGGGCTTACTATATGTGGGTTTGTTTGGGAGAACATTATTGGAGATTGAGCAGGAAGAAATTGAATTGACAATTTCTAATCTTAGACAATAGCTATTGAACCTAAACATCATGAGTGATTTGCTGTATTGGTTTTTGGTTCAGTGTTTGGATTGGGTTAATTGGTTGAAGTGTAATCTAACAAGTGTATGTCATTTCATTTGTGACATTGTTTTGGAGTGTGTTCATTTAGCTTTGTGCAGAAGCTGCAAGGAATAATCCCAAACAAGATATTTGGGAGAATTAACAGTTATCTTGTAAGACCTATCCTTCTTTCAATCTGTTGTGTTAAAAATTTGCTGCATTTGTGTGACAAAGCCAACTATTTTGTTGCTGTTCGAAATTTGTTAATTATTTTTTGGTGATGTGTTCCGTCAAACTTTGTTGGTTGTATTAAAGGATAAATATGTATTTTTTGGTCAACTGGGTCTAGTGTTTATGTATTTTTAAATCTAATTTTTTATTTGCTTGCATTTATTTAGCTTGCAGCAGTTCTCATTTATCAAAATTCCTTAAAGATTGAGATTGAGAATTGCAGCAAAGTGAGGAGGAAGGAGCTCTTGGTCGTGGGAAGAGCAAGCGCCTAAGTGAAACATTGATTGAGGTACTTCAGTTAGATATATGCTTAAGCATATTGCTTTTTCTAGTCTACCTTTCATGTGTATCTGCACTTTCATTATCTTAAATATGTTGTATGTTATTGGTATTTGATGGCTTTTGGCTTTATATTGGTTGAAAATGTTGACAATAGTTAAATTAGTTTTGGATTTGTATTTTAGTTTGTAATTTTTTATAATACATACTTAAGAACAGAAAAAAAATGATTTAACGTGTAAAATAATTATTTTTATGGTTTAGAAATATAATCCTGTCCTGAATTGCACCAAACATAGAATAGTGCTAAATAGCACTATTTTTCCCATTAGTCCCCCTTTAAAAGTCCAGCACTCCACCAAACATAGGACAAGACTAAGTCCAAGCCAATCCAAGCCAGTCCTTGAATTTAATCCTATCCAGTCCAGTCGTGCATAACAAACGCTCCCTAAAGTTTATGGGGATTTTGTATAATCTTTCTATATAGAACTGGGTCATGGTGGTTTTCATTTTCATGATAATGAGTGGAAAGTTAAAGAGTATTTTTGTGTATAGAACTAAAGTAAGGTGGTTTTATGGAAGCTGTGGTTTTGAATCGATTAAAGAGTTCTACTTTGGTAATTATTGTGGCTGTTTTCTGTACTGCTGTGCTAAGCTAGTAACGTGTTGCACATTATACCATCCAAATATGAAATAGGGGTTTGGTTTGGAAGCATCTCTGAATATGTCAATACTTGATTTGGGTGACTTTTTGTGGTGTTTTCTGCATTTGGCTCATTGGCTTTTGTCTACCCTTTGTGGAGCAGATGTGATTTTATATGGTTGAAAAGTTTTGGCACGAAAGGAAATTATGGCACTGAGGAAGAAATTGTGCGAGAGTTCCAATTTCAATGGCAAACTTATGTACACCTTTTCAAGGTATTTTAGCTCAAATAAGATGGACCTAAGGAAGCTCAAGCCTATGATTCAGAAGAGAATCCAAGACCGGGCTAAGGATTACCCAGTACCAGGCATGATTCCAGTGGCCCAGGAGGTCCTTAATTCCCGGAGGCTCATTATGCAAGGTGTCTCTACCCTCCTCAAAGTGTTACCAGTTATGGCCTGCAAGTAAATCCCTCATCTGCCATTTTTAATTTTTTATGTTACTTTTAACTCTTGAACTATTTGGCATCGAAATCCTCACTTTTCTATTAGAAGTTTCGTGAAATAATATTGAATTTGATCTGCGTGTTTCTTTTTCAATTCTAGGCTTGTGTTATGAGGAAAATTCCATGAATTCTAGGATAATTGAGTCGCTTTGTAGCTGTCAATAGTGGAATACATACTTAAGCCCTTTTTTAATAAAAATTTTATTGGATCTGTCTTCTGAAAATATTTTAATGGAAAATTCAGAGTTTAAGTTCTGTATTTTGTCTCGGAAAAATTAGACCACTATATCTACATGTTCCTGAGCTCCCTAAGTGCTATTTTTGAGAGCTGCACTAGCTATGTTTTCCAAATTGGAGTTAATCTAATTGATCTCCATTCTCCCTCCTGCTCTGTTGGACAGTTTCTGTGACTCAAAAGAGAGGCCAACGTTTTTCATCCATATTCTACTTTTACAGGTTCTGTCCAGAAGTATACATAGGTGAGAAAGGCCACTTGATTCAGACTTGTTGTGGTTTCAAACATCGTGACAAGAATCGCGTTCATGAATGGATAACTGGTGGTTTAAATGATAAGCTTGCTCCAGTAGAGGCATTTCACCTGAAGCACATGTTCCAGGATGTTATTAAGCACCATCAGAGGTTTGACTTTGAACGTGTTCCTGCAGTTGTCGAGCTATGCTGGCAAGGAGGGGCAAATGATGAAAATCGGTATTCAAATTGGAGCCCGGAAAGTGATTGTTGTAGCGTTGATGGAGTTGAGTTGTTTTCATCTGATGAACTTCTTATGATTGCCAATGGAACTTTGAGGGCATGGGAAATTCTCAGAAATGGCGTGGAGAAGTTGTTGATGGTTTATCCAGCAAAAGTATGTAACCATTGTTCAGAAGTTCATATAGGGCCATCTGGGCATAAGGCTAGGCTTTGTGCAATTTTTAAGTATGAGAGTTGACAGGGAGGGGCTTTTATGGGCATGCTCCAGCAGTAGTAGAACTATGCACACAGGCTGGAAGTATCACTGTTTGATGAAACTGCAGGGTGTAGCTACACTTAGAAATCAAAGTTTGTACCATCCGAAAGATCAAATGTGAATGCAGTTAACTCCAAGGTGGGAAACTGAAGCCCAGCAGAAGCTCCCTAGGACCACAGATGTGCGTAGAATTGTTTAACTATGATGTTTGATGATCTATAACGGAAAATTGAAGCCCCACAGAAGCTCCCTTATCATCTAATCTTGGTTCTTGAGACACATTGTAACCATCAGATGAATGACGAGGGAGCCCAAGATGGGCCCCACAATGAAATGGCACGTTTTGCCCCCTTCTCTTTGAGCATGAAAGAGCTGAGAAAATGGGTAGCTTTGCTTTTTTTTTTTTTTTAGGAGGGCGATGGCATCTTAAACTCACACACACTACGGATCTTTGGGAGTGACTAACCTGTGACTGGCTTGAGGAGTAAATACTCGAAACCACTACACTAGTGGGTCCTTTGCAGGGTAGCTTTGCTTTTATGGACACAGAAACAAGATACACAGTGGAAAGAGTGAAAGCAAGAACGGGGGTTAAACTCATAGGAAATGAAGTTGGTATTTTCTTCTACTTATTACTGACTGATGTTATAGATGGTTAATACAACTTAATACAATTATATAGTAGCATCACTTTTTTTTTTCTCAATATACAGCATACTGTGACAAAATAATCTCACATTCAATAAGGTCATTTGTTCTTCCTTTTTTTGGTAAAATCGGTCATTTGTTCTCCTTAATGGAACCCCAATGTGAAATCGTAAATAGAGAACATATGACATTGTTGAGAAGAAGAAAAAACCCAATTTTTATTGTCTATTGGGGAAATAAGTTATATTTTGATGAAAACTATCCCTTCAAATCTTGTCAAGAACTAACATTAGTTGTAACGAAAAATGATGTGTATATAAAAAAATTAAGTATCACGTTGATTGATTTGAAAAATAAAAAACTTTTATAAAATTCAAAGATCATTTGCGATAGAAACCTTTTATGATTTAAATGAGATCGATGCACCTCATCGATGATGCTGAATGTATAAAAAACACAACAATTTCTTGTTCTACATAAACTCACTAAAATGCAAGTAAAAATAGGAGTCACTAACTCATGCACAGTGCTTGTTGATGGTCCCGACCATGGAGTGCAAATGCCTCGTCAATGGAGAAAGCAAGTCCCTGATTTTGGGTCATGTGTAATTAATTGGGCAGGAAAGGGAAAGCCATAACCAAAACCAAAAAAGAGTGCAAAAACATCACTGAAAAGTGGAGGCGCTAATGACGCCCTTCAGCCCTTCAGCCCTTGGATGTCGCCATCAAAAACTCATCTTGAAAAGCCAATCACCACTGTGGACATGTTCAAATACATCTCGACCACCATCTTCTCATGAAGTTGATTGCACATGATAAATGTGCCTTAGATCATACTCCTAAAACCATTTTTGATTTTAAAAACAAAGGACACAATCACTATTTTTATAATAAATGGCAAACTTTTTATAACTCTCATTTGAATCTTGAACATGAGACCTACATTGCACATTCATGCCCAAACCCCAATCTTCATACCTATATATTGAAACCCGAACCCAGACATGTACTCTTGATCCCACATTTGCAAGCATATTAGGTCAATCATAAGAAATGAGGGAATTATTTATTGAAGTTTTTCCAATATTACCATCCACTTATTTATGAGTGTTGCAATGCATCGCAAGGGGCTTGTAGTTAAAAGTAGGGGTGGGCATCCGGACCGAAAAACTGGATCACCGAACTGGATCGGAAAAAAAAAGAAAAAAAAATCGAATGACAAAAAAAGTCAACAAATCGGACCGAATTGGTTCCTGTTTCACACCAGACCGGACCGGTTGTGGGTTTTTTTTAATTTACAAATTTTTTAAATCCAATGCTATATTTTTAATGTCATAATTAATATTTTTCCAAGTTCAACTTCAAAACATTTCCTATTGTATGAATTGGATCATATGTTAATTTTCAAACCCAAAACATAACTTAAACATAACTTATTTATTATCATTTGTATTAAAAAATATTTTTTTTAGAAAAAAAACCGATTTAGAACCAGAACCAGTTGGAACCAAATCGGAACCGATTAGAATCGAACCGGCTAGTTTTTAAAAAAATCGGTAAAATAATGCCGGTTTCAATATGAGGTGAGAACCAGATTGGACTGTGCCCACCCAAAAGTGGTGCTGGGGGCTTGTAGTTAAAAGTGATTTAGAGCATTTAGTCTCCTCTCCGAGCATACATCGGTTCTGTAAAAATAAATCAAATGAAGTAGCAAATATTGTCTGGTAGAGATTCCAATAGCATTTACAACCTTAATATCTTTTATTGATTTCCAACCCAGTCACTGAAGCTGGGCCTGCAACGAAGAATATACTATATCCAGAAGAATTAAACAAAAAAAGCTTTCAAATTACAATGCAAAATTTGGTGCCAAATCACAACAAAATACAAACTAAGCACAATAGATCACACACATAACAAACCTTGCCATCCCCAAGAGCTGCTCCTGTTGGCCACGCTAGAAATATGACGTAGTATCCCAAAATCATTTACAAAAACGGTCTCTCCACACAGCATAGCGGGGTTACTCTACATGGGCCACTCACAAATCTTTTGTTGTGCTGCTGTTTTTATCCTTCGTTAATGAAGATACAAACATTGTATTATAAACTTATAGCAGATCTAAAAGGGGTGGCTGTTCAGATGCTGATTTGGCATGGCTGGACCGAGACGCTGAACTAGCACCCTTCCCTCTACCTCTTCCTCGACCTACAGCAGTTGATGGGGGAGGAGCAAGTCTAGGTGCTGCATGCGCATTGTTGCCAGAAGCAAATATGGATCCCAAATCAGCGGACTTTTTATCTGTGTATGCACTTGAAGCTGAAATCGACTGAGTCTGTTTCAAAAACCCAATAGAACTCTGGGGGTTAAAACCTGAGCTACTCAAACTACCAGTATTCAAAGTTGCGTTGCCTTGATTCAGTCCTATTTGCTCAACAGAACTTTGGGTGCCAAAGGCCCAACTGTCATTGTCGTTGCTGTAGAGGTTCATACTGTTTGATGTACTTGAGAATGAATTGGGACCATATTTGTTCCTGGGCGATTCTATTGCACCATTGTTGGAAGGGCCAGTTCCACTTACTGAGCCACTAGGCCGTGGGGGCCAGTTGGCGAAAGGATCTATGTCATCAAAACTGGAACTGGATGATGCTCCTGCATTTGATTGCTTCTCAGCATCACCAAGAGGGGTAACTCCAGAGGACGCCCGAGGAGGCCACTCTATATCAACTGGGGGGCATGACACGGGTGTTTGCTGACTAGATACTGCAGTTCGCAACAAGGAATTTGGTTGTGAAGAAGTTACTTGAATTGGTTCAATACCCTGAATGGGATAAGTTGAGGTAATGCTATTTGTAGAATTTTGGAGGGAATTGGAAGGCTGCTTTCTAATGGGGCCCCAATCTTCATCCCATCCTGGACTGCCGTTTGTAGCGGTGGCGACATTTCCGCTTATTTTGCTTGGGACTTGGGACTGGAGCCCATTGGCAGATGGAGATGGTTTTCCCTCCGGGATTCCAGAATCCGTCACAGTAACTCCCCGTTTTTCCTCTATCTTCCTGCGACAAAACCATTACATAAAAAGAGAATAACACTTGATATCAGAAAACTAAAAGAAGCAAAAAACCAAATAAGTTTTCCCTCTATCTTCCTGCGACAAAACCATTACATAAAAAGAGAATAACACTTGATATCAGAAAACTAAAAGAAGCAAAAAACCAAATACGTTTTCCCTCTATCTTCCTGCGACAAAACCATTATATAAAAAGAGAATAACACTTGATATCAGAAAACTAAAAGAAGCAAAAAACCAAATACATAACGCTGAAACCGATTAGCATGTATGTAAGCACACGCAGACATTGCAAATCCCCTCAATAGAGTGAAGCTTGACATGTTAAATTAATACCTCAGAATATCTTTGACAAAGAGCATATATTTGGCAAACTGCTGAACATTTAATTGCGGGGCAGTAAGAAGAGGTGTGAGTAGCGGGAGGACATGCTCTGCAACAAATTCCGCCCCATGCTGAAAATCATGAAGTAAGGACAATGAGTTGTAACTTGAAATAATACATAACAATATAACGGAGACAAATAAAGCAACTCCAAAGCCAGTTTCATTATTGGAAACTATTACCTTCTTAAGAATTGAGTTTGACACCCCAAGGGTACACATAAGGGTAGGAGCAGAACGGTCAACTGCTGTACAACGCTGAATTGTTTGCAAAATATCCAAAATAGCACGCTTATCGAGTGTAGGAACCAAATCTCCTAGACAAAGCAAAGCATTGACTCTCACCTGCCAAAAGAAGCACATTTGAAGTTCATATTCAATTCTTACATTAAGGTTCAGCCACAAAAATTAAATGAAGAAAGAAACAGTGGTAACATATTTATTTTTTGGCAGGGGTAACATGTCATTGAATTAAGAGCTATAGTTGAATCCAGTCATAAAGAAACAGTGGTAACATATTTCTACTTAATTCGTCTTGAACTGTCATTCCATTGACCTTAGATCCACAAATACTAAAGGCACCTTTAGGTTTTTTGAATTTAGTGCCAACAGCATTCCATTGTCCAAAGAAAAAATATGGTCTCAAAATACACAAATAAACCAAAGGATATTTGAGTAACCAAACTCGGGCAGAAGATTCGTCACCAGAAATCGCAGGGTGACTCCCACAAATAAGCTTAATGATCAGTTTTGGAGTATAAAGATGTCTATATTGGTTAATAATAAAATGAGAAATCCGTCTTTACAGCCATCGAAACAGAGGGGGAATGACACAGAGAAATTTACAAATTTAGCAAAAGAAAACGAAAGGTTTTACAGGGAAAGTGGACCAAGTTAAATGTGTAAGGAACAGACTTAATTAATAAAAATACACTGAAAACAAAATACAAATAGGATGGATGTAGAACCAGATATAGATAGTGCTTAAAAAACATACTTCACAGATAAAGATAGTTTAGATAATAAAAAATTTAATAGAAAAAACATTTTGATAGATGAGAAAAGTATTTTCAAGGATTATTAAATGTCGTATTATTAATTGGAAACAATGAACCATATATAAGAATGAAACTCCAATCAACACTAAAGAGTTTGGTGGAGTTACTTACAGAGATGGGGGAAACATATTATAAAAATACCTATAGAGGCGTCGAAAACTATGCAAATGTAGGAGCTGAGTCGCTAACAAAACTATCAAATAAAATTTAAATTCAAGATACGCTGCAAATGAGTGGAGGAAGAGCACTACAATACCAATATATAAAAATAAAAGGGATGCGAAGCTGTAAACTCCTTGAGGAATTGACGAATCACGCTATGACATATGGGAAAGTGGAAAAACAAAATATAATGGAAGAATCAAACACTGCCTGATAACCAATTTGGATTTATGCCAAATAGATCCACTATGGAGACAATCCAGCATCTACTTACTAAACACTCAATGGAGAATCGCATAAGTAAATAAATCACAAAAGCCTATGATGGAGTAGCAAAAGATACTATGGTGGGCCCTACAAAGAAATTGAGTTCTCATTAATAAGATAAAAGTAGGATTACACTAAGCATCACAAGTTCAGCACTAAACCCTGCTTAGAAGTGTTTCGATGAAATAATAAGGAAATGCACGAAGTCATTTCATGATGTATGCTAATTAATGAATGGCAGTGAGTCAACTTCCTCAAAAGTAGAAACATGGGCAAACTCATTAGAATCAAAAGGTTTAAGAATGAGTGGGATTAAAGAAACAGTATATGGGGGTGCAAATAAAATAATTATACTTCTGACAAGTTAGGAGGTAATAACCCATTGAATCAAGTCATTTCCTGCATTACGAATCAGTAATGCAAAAATGACAGGGAAATATATGAGCACGTGATACACAACTAGCACAGGATGTACAAAATTCAGACAAGCTCGTGGTACACTAGGTGATAAAAGAGTGCGTTTATAATTTTTTTTTTAAAGGTCCATATAACTATGATTAGGTCAACTACTCTTTATGGGATGGAGTGATACAAATTAAAGCACAGTCAAATGAAATATAATAGGAGAAGACAGGGAGTTATTAACACATACAACGTTGACCACTAGATGCATCTATAACCAAAGGAACGATTAGTTAAAGTAGACGGTAAGAAAATAAGAGGCGTAACTTACATGAGAAGTAAATAAAAAAGATTAAAAAAAAAACATAATATGAGATATTGCATAGAAAAGAAAACAACGTAAAACCAGAATACATTAGCCAGTTCCACACCATTGGACAAAGGAATGCACGACGATAACAACGATGAGTACCTCTCATTGTGAATTTCACAATGTAGCAGACCAAAATGTCATTTAACTTAGAATGCTCATAGAAATATGTTACAACAGTTATATGATCCAATGCACAAATGGAAAGAACATATTGATATCATCTAAGGTGAATGCACAACAAGAATGTGCTTAAAATTAAACCTAAAAAACGACAAGTCAAAAAAAATTATCAATTAAGTGTACATACCGCTGCAACAGTTGTTTTGAGAGCTAAGCCATGAATACGAGGCAGAATAGCTTGTTTCACTAGCTGGAAAGAATGAAAATATAAGACAATACATACTAGTAGCTCTAGTAAAATGATCATTCACAAGAAAGATACTAAAACTCTAAGCAGAAAATATAGTTTTTGTTTATCTTTGTCCATGTGCTACAAACATTTTTGTATATAAGAAGAAAAAAAACATCTAATAAAATGAACTTCAAAATAGGCAGGGGTATAATCCAGAAACTCACTTAATTTGGTACAAAGCTCCACTGTTGAAGTATACGGCTTTAATGGTAAATAAATAAAAAAAAAAATTTTAAAAACATCTCAAGCAACTGAAATGTAACTTATAATATGCCAAATGCATTATTATTAAGCTCGCAGAGCTAGGATCGACTTCAAACAGAATGACAAACTTCAGCCAGCACATCATGAGCTCATCATTGGATAACCAAATAAACCAACATCTGTTCCATTTCTTTCAAAAATAGCATTCAACATTAAATTTAAACTGCAGATATTCCTTTTAAATAGGAGACTATAATTTTTTATTTGGTCCTGTGTTATGATTTATGTTTGAAGTAATTGTTAACAATACTTTATCTCTCCAACAATTTATCGTATCACAAAAGCAACTCCATAAACTTGTCTAACCACTGATGATGAAGAAAAATTGGAAGAATATATACACAAACACACACATACACACACACACACATATATACATTCAAAAAGATTGACAATGCATATTCACCTGAACATCAAGTTTCTTAGCAAGGAAAGAAGACTTTTTCAAAACCTCCTCCTGTATGCGAGCATCAGTATCACCATATGCTCGAACGATCATGGGCAGGACATGTGATATCAAGTGCTCTTGCATAGTCTACAATACATACATAACAAAATAAGAATATAACTCAATAATGGAAAAAGTATCTACTAACAAAGTAGTAGTCTAATGGAGCCCAACAGATATAATTATAAGGTTCATCGACAATTAACCATAGAAACAAGCGTGAAATGAATCCATTAATAAATCTGAGATATACTTTGATTCTGAACTTCCTCCACTGCACGGAGTAATAAGCGAATAAACATATTTTCTTTCTGATAAGAGAGCAAATGAATATACGGTTGAAAATCTCAAAAAGACTCGAAACATTTTGATACCGCATGGTACAGGCTTCCAGTGTCTTAAAGTTCAAGAATGAAAGACACTGTCTTTGACAATCAAAAACAAAAGCTCTGGATATGGTTAACTGGCCGAAGATTCATCTGGTGAAACCCAATTAGTGTCGGATAGAATTCTTATAGCCAACCCTGAAGCAGTAAACTATCAGGATTGAGGCAGAGTTAAGTTGAGAGGAATTGAGTGAGTCGAAAAACATAACTGAACAAAGTTTTAAAAATAATATTTAAGACACGCATGTGATAGCAGCTTCTTATAATCAATTTAAAACTACAGTACTACACAGAGAACAGTGGCTCTAAACCCCACGATAAACATGAAACAAAATGAAAACTTAATATGAGAAAAAAAAAATTGGAACTGATAAAGGTATGAGAAAATCCATTAGGACAACATTTTAACTAACTTGAGATTCCTTTTCTTTTTTCATGCCTAGGAATCAGCATCCCTTTTCATGCACCAAACAGCAACAGTCCACAAACAAGACCACAAGGATTATACTACAGAAAGCAACTAATATTTTAAACCATGAAGAACAGAGCATCTTCACTTACCTTGTTGATTATGAGTTCTGCATGCTTCAAAAGCAGCAATAATGTGTCACCCACAGCGGTACTCAGCACAGGAACAAGAGCTGGCAACGTTGATAGCTCAAAGTCATTCTTATCCTACATTAATTTTCAAGGCATCAACTCCATTAATCCATTTGAAAAACTAACCCATGATTATGAAAGAAAAAGCATTCAGTCACCAGAAGATGTGTGTATGTTTGATAGTTAGAGTGTGTATTTAGAATACTTTGAGCTCAGTACTTCATGATTTGATATCTTAATTATCATGTCACTTTTTGCAAAAATAAACATAATGGCAGTTAATGATGACTGCAAAAATGATGGTGATAACAATGATGAAATCATTACACAATTCTTTACCTGGATCATTTAAAAATTCACATATGTTTTAGAGTGGCATTATTTGAATCCTACATTTGCTCAGTTAGCCCCTCCCTTGGTAACTTTTTAATTTTACCTCTGGAAAAAAAAACCGAAAAAAGAAAAAGAAAAATACATTCCAGCCCTTCCCCTGTTGCAAATGGATCAGCACTTCTACACCCATGGATGCCAGTCCACCATGGCCAGTAGCCATGGCTGTTTCTCCAATTGGATAAAAATATTAATATGGAATAAAATGATTGGGTAAAATTGTTAGTTCCTGAACAAAAAACAGAGAGGGAGTTAACTTAGCAACCAAGGGGGTCTCAAATAGGACCAACATGTGATTTATACTTAATAGTGATATGTAAGGGGAAAATGTATCAAATTAAATGACATGTTATAATTACCATCTTACCTCTATGGTACTTTTTGAAATTGAAGTTAGAAGAGAAGACTGGAATATGAGCTATGAATAATGGGAAACCATTTAGGAGAAATAAATAGTGAACTGACAACATTGTTCTCTTGACAAGAAACTAATATTTTCTTATGAAAAACGACATGTTTTTTTTAAAGGAAATTTTTTTTATTGCAATAGAAAAAATACAGAGATGGCCAAGTTGGCCACAAAGAAAGAGCAACTAGACTGAACAAACCCTAAGATACTAGCAAAAGAACCCCAGTAGCGCACACACAACCTATAGCTAGGAAATGGCTGCTTTCCAATCCAGCCAAATAACCCTAAAGGACATATCTCTAAAGACTCAAGAAGTCGAGGTCCATAGTGAAGAACATAGTCTAACTTTGTCCCACAATTCGTCTGTTTCGCGACCTGCTTGATTCTCAAAAATTAATCTGTTTCGTTCTAACCAAACCACCCAAAGAATAACCAATACACTACAGCCCCATAAAACATTGGCTTTCTTCCTGTTCCCAGGGATTCTGAAAAACGATATGTGAACAACTATGGGCAAGGAGTCCACTTTTTTCTTTTTTCTTTTTTTAAAGAAACAAATTTTATTGCATATAACAATAAAATACAGCAGTGGTCAAGATGACCACAAAAGAAGGCTAAAATAATATTTTTTTGAATAGAAAAGGTGGATAAGGCATCCACAGCCAGGCAAAACAAAACATAAAATCAGCCTAAAAACCAAGAAGAAGAAAAAAAGAAAAAAAAGAAGAGAAAGAGACAGCGAGAAAGACGGAAACACCCTTATTTCACAGCTGCCACTAAATCCAACATAACGACAGAAGGGGTATAATCTTTAAAAACTGGGGTAACTGAAGCCCAAAGAGCAGCCCAATATATAGCCTTCTTCCAGATATCATCGACACTCTCTCCCTGATAATCATAAAAAATTCTTCTGTTGCGTTCCAGCCAAATATTCCAGAAAACAGCATACATCAGGCACTCCCATAAAGCTGTGGCTTTCTTCCCCCCACCCAAAGCCTCAAACTTAGTACATAGGAAATCAAAACAGTCTTTAGGGATAACCCAGCTGGAACCAATCTCCCTGAATAAACTCCACCAAACTTGTAAGGAAAAAGGACAGTGAAGAAACACATGATCCACACTTTCCAAATTAGATTTACACAAGACACACCACTGTACGAAAACCAGATCCCCAAACCTCTAGCATACAGAAAAACCTGAAGGAAAAACTAAATTGGCCTGGGAAATTAATGGATGGCTGCTTTCCAATCTAAACAAATAATCTTAAAAGATAAATCTCCAAAGTTTGTAGAAATTGAAGCCCATAGTGAAGACCACTTTCAAACTACAGCAACAAAAATAAAACTTGCTAAACTGCCTGAACTAACCCAAACATAAAAACTCTAACACCCATCATTGCTACAATCTTTTTTATTGGAACTATGATATAATCTAATACCCCATAACAAGCACTACAGGATTCGTTTACAGTCACTCACAAGCCTGATCAGTTACATAGCTTAAGATTTAATTCACAAAGCTTTTGTTGTAGGTACACTAATGGCAGATCTCAAATCACAAAGGTGAAGCAATTAGTACCTGAGACTCTGCAATCGTGAGAACCATGGGCAGAATCATTGGCTGCATAACCAAATTCCTGAGTTCTGCACAAAGCGGCGGCAGTACCTAGAAAAAGATAATACAGACCATGTTCAATCATTCAAGTGGTCCCACTGAAAAAATTAATATCTGCAGCAGTGCGGTCAGCCAAACTAGAGAATGCAATAATCGTGAAAAGCAAATTACTAACAGGTATAACCAGATACCCAGATTCCCCGATTTCAATTCATTTAGTTTTCCACTAGTACAGCTAAATCATATAGGACACATGTAGCTGAAGAGTTCTTTCTTTCTTTAACCAAACACAAAAATGATCATGTGGTCTTTATTTCATTAATCTTTGTTTGTTGAATTTTCATTTCCAAAATCAACAATTCAACATACTTCAAACATTCATGTTTAATTACACAAAACATATATACTGTAAAAATAGATGAGATAAATAAATGACACATCACTTGATCCGACAAGAAAGAACTCAAACCTTATAGCGCAATACACGAGAGTCAAAATCTTTCCACATATCATATAATGCTTTCAGAAATTCAGACTTCTGCATGTTATCTCTTTCCTGCAAGTAAATAAAAAATTTATGACCAAGTAATTTTTTTATTGCTGTCAATTTTTTTTTTCTTTTAATATATTACTCCAGGGGTAACTTTATCCCAGAAGCATGCACTGGTTACGCTGAAATGCAAATGCATACAAGCAAGTGGTCGAGAAAACGAAGAGCACGCAACCTAGTGTCATCCCGGAAAAATGGAGAACCTGCAAAAAATATAATATTATAAACAAACCCGATCCTGAGTCAAATGGCAATCCATGTTCACTTAGTATGTAACGAAACACTAATATTCCAGCCAAACGTACTGCAGAGATTATAGCAACAAAATATAATCAAGCATGACCAAACAAATTCTATACATGATTCTACATTCATTTTGGCTTTCCACGAAGAGCATTCAAGAAGATTTGAGAGTGATCATCAAGTACCAGGAAAAGAACAACCTGAATTCCTCATGCACTCTCTCCTTTAATAATGATGGCGGATTCAGTAATGCCTTAGGGCTTTTACAAAGGGCCATGCCATTGCACACACTAAGGATTTATCATGTTCTGCTGTTTTAGCTTTAGAGGAAAGAGACATTGCAGGCTATTCAAATAAATTTGCAACTTACACTTGTAGGTGAAGTGTTTAATAAGAGCATTGAACTCCCTACAACTCAATAAATGATGTTCCACACTGCTAATGAGGAGGAACTCCACACTCTTCCAGTAATCTTCTTTCTTATCTTCTCTTACATTATATTATTTCTTGTTGCAATGCATATAAACTTACCCTGAAAATTATCGAGAGAGAGAGAGAGAGAGAGAGAGAGAGAGAGAGAGAGAGAGAGAGAGAGAGAGAGAGAGAGAGAGAGAGAGATGGGGTTCGTGACGCAAGAAGATCTTTATTTATTTAGACATAAATAAATAAATGAGATTACTATTGTTTAGCTTCTATCTGTTAAAACTATAAAAAAGAGATTTAATTATTATTTACTTTTAACCAGTAGAATTTGGGAATTTAGTTACTAGGTTTATTATTTTTAAGTCCTTAATCATTTTGCAAAGACTATATATATATCTAGTAATAGTTTTTGAGACTTCTGGCATATTGATGAATATTAATACAGACTTGAAATTGCCATACTTTGCCTCAACTTATCCTTCTCTGTCTCTTTAAACATCTCGTGTATTCCATTTTTCTCTCTATTTTACATCGATTGGTTTGGAAGCAGAGGATTGTTTTCCCTATATGGAAAAGGTCCATTACAATAAGGTTCACATATTTACCTGTAAAATCCATTGCTGTTGGCCTGAAAGCCTCATTTGTAGAGAGCATCCTTTGTAAGTCAGGAACTAACTCCGGAGGAATAGAGGAAAAGGCTTCACTAGATAAGTAACTTAAGGTATTCATATACTGCAGAAGAGAAATGTAGAATTAACAACATATACAGAATCATAGATCGAGCATGAGAGTCACTTCCATGACCAATTTTTAGTGCACATGAAATGAAGGCGAAGTAGCAGCCAGAAGTTGGTGATGATCCTTGTTAAAGGGGATAAGCATATCATACAAGCTATTTTTGTGTCTTCCAAATATGAAAAAAGATACCAATTAAAACACCCACATTTGTATGAAAGAGTGAAGACTTCAAAACAAAATTACCATCTTGACATTGTTGTGGCAGTCAAGCAAAGGCTTGTGAGAAATCAAGTGGTAGGCAAGACATCCAAAGCTGAAAATATCAGAAGAACATCCAGTTGAGGAGTCTTTGCTCCTAGCAAGTTCAGGAGCAGTGTAATTCAATGATGGCTGAAGGGGAAGTACAGAGTCCTCACCATCATACTCCTGTGCAACCCATATCAAATCAAATAATGATAGGTACGTATGGCTCATGGGAAAAATATGTAGTCATCTTCTTTTTTGCTGAATAACACATAAATTGATCTTCTCCATTGATATAATAAGCTTAAATAAATAAACCTAAAAAGTGAAAGTCAACATTTTCACAAGGAAACAGCATATGGCTCATAAAAGAAAAGGCCAAACTCTTAACTATTTGTAAAGAAGTCCGGTGTGCAAGAAAGATCATTCAAAGTTGTTGCAAAAGCAACTGCATAGAAGGGAAACAAGGAAGAAAATGACGACATTCATAGATTCATGAATGTGGGTACACACAAAACGTAAATGATATACTGAATAAGAGATCAAGATCTACAAGCCAAATGTATATTAATAATGTGCTGGAGAACAGAAATCAAGAATTCAAAACATTGCCAAATGTGGAGGGGGAATAGAATTCTACTTATAATAAGCTTATTTACAAATCCTATCAACGACTTCACTCACAGCATAATGGAATGCCTGAACATTAGCCATATTGCCTGAGGCCTGATCTGTTGAGATTGCAAAACCAAATCCACCAAGCTTCCAAGCTCCACTTGATGTAATAAAGACATTCTGCAGAAATATAATTTCACATTAAATTGACATTCAATATGCCTTGGAGCTCCAACTTGAAGGACAAGCACAATAAGTAATTGACCAGAAAAACATTTATTGTATTCATTAAGGGAATTGATCAATAAATATCAAGCAATAAAATGAAAATATGGTATTTTCCTTGGTAAATATATCTTCAAACTAGCGCGGACACAAGGGCATACAGTCTTGTAAATATTCTACCCTCCAGATTAACAGAAGAAAAAATATCTCTTAAGTGAGGTCAAATGTTGACAAATTTCACTTCTACATATTTTATATATTGTGAAAACAAACAATTGTTACCTCAGGTGATATAGCCCGATGAATGAGATGCGCATTGTTATGGAGAAAGTCCAAGGATTCTGCTATCTGGAGCAAACCATGCTTTACCTCCAACAAACCCATTTCCTGGCAAGCAACAATCCTTTTGAGCAAGCTATGATATCACAGGATCAAGTCATAGTGCATGACAGATAGGAAATTGACTAAAAAAGTCCACTTTCCATAGAAGAATATTTTCGACAACATACTTCCTTTGGACAGATGGAAAATATCCAGCCCCCACAAAATTTACAAACCAGATGCAAATATAGCTATAAAACAAAATTATTTCACCACCAACAAATTAATCGATAATAGTACAAACATATATTTTCCAAACAATGATTCTGTTCTGGGTAAAAACTTGTCATGTCCTCATCTTGTAATTTTACTTTTACTAATTTCAATATAATAAGCCCAATAGTATTGAAGTTGCTCATAAGGCCTTGGATCTCTCAGTCAAAAAAGAGTATATGCATATTAAACATCAATGCGAAGCTATGCAAACAAATTTATCAAGTTGGAGAATCAGTTCTATTAAAATATGCATATTAAACAAATTTATCTATTATTGGTGAGTTATCAGTTCTACGGAAGAAAAAAAAAAGAAAATACTGAATAAGAATAAGAAGCTTAAGCGTCAAATAGCTTGGCCTATCCAATACAAGCAAAACTCCATCATATTAAGCAGAGACCTCCATATTGAAAACTAAGATGCCCTTGAAAAATTAATGGCAGATGTATTCCATATTTCAGATAATTAGATAAAGCAGCTGAAGCTATAGTTTTCACAGCATACAGACAACTCTTGTTCTACAATTTCTTTTGTATAGGATCATTCAAATTGAAACGGGCATCTTATTAACACTAATCAGATGTATCATTTTCAAAACCACACAGCTACATTAGAATTCAAGTGGGTAATTTACTGATCCACATTAAAGTAATTAAATCCTAGTGAGCATTTCACAGATGTAAACTACCTTGCAATAATCAGAAGGCCCAGAATAATCCAAACATACATTTGCTAAATTACATACATTACATTATCCAAACTCAAATCCGACATTCACAAAAAACAATTGAAGCCCACTAGAGCTACCTACCATTCCTTTAAGCTCCTTAGGCACCTTAGCCACATTCTCCACATTCCCAAGCGCATTGGCCACCGAGGCAAACAACGGCTCCGTGACCATTGCCATGGCATTCTTGTTCTCATCCAACGCCTGAACCACGTGCACAACCCCAGGGTGCCTCAGCCTCACCAGCCTCGATGCATCGGCCCGAATGATCTCCAAAAACGCATCTTCCGCCGCCTTGGATAACCCGGCACGCACGCGGGCCTCCGACAAAGCCTTCTTATCCAAAACCCAGACGCAGACCGTGGGGTACTGGTGCGCCCGGTTGGACTCACGAGCCGCCTTGGCCGAGTACAGCTTCCAGACCAGACCCGGTCCGGCCGACCCGATCTGATCGAAGAGCTCGTAGTCCTGGAGAGGTTTGGGTCCGGCGACTTCCTGGACCGTGGTCTGTACGGTCTTCTCGATGACCGCAGCGGTCTTGGCCAGGGCTTGGGTTAGGGTTTTCATGTTGATAGACATGTTGGATGAAGGGGAAATTGCAATGTGTTTGATACAAATCGAATGAAATTAAACAAAACACAGTGTTCGTGTTTGTGTATGTATAGGTGTATGTAATCTGTGGAATTGGGAATTGTAGGGTTTCTGGGTTGAAGACGAAGGAGGAGACGAAGGAGAAGGTGGAGGGAATTGGAGCTTTCCTCAGACTCAGATCATCGCTCTGCTTTGGTCTTTCTTTCCACCTATCTCCTCTCTCTCTCTCTCTCTCTCTCTCTCTCTCTCTCAGCGTAGTTTCTTTCTTTCTTTCTTCATTTAAATTTTCTGTCGATTATTTTACTTTGCATTTATTTTAGAGATTTTCTATTTAAATTCCACACTTCTCTTCATTCACACCATTTTCTAACCATTTTCTAAGTTCATCCCAACTTTTAATTTAAAATTTTACAATTTCTAAGAAAACCTTACTGTCTTCCCAAACTACCTTAAATACACCCCAAACTGAAAAAATAAGAAATAAAAGAGATTTTTTTATTTGAACCTCATAATTTTCTTTGTTCACCTCAATATTTAAATCATTAAACAATAGAGATTTTTTATTTAAACCTCACAACTTTCTTTGTTCACCCCAATAATCATTAAACAATATTAGCATAAAGCACCAGAATATGATTCTTTACATCAAAGAATAAAGTCATCGATCTAAAGCAGAAAAATATGGAGCTTGGGACATTCTTTTCGGAGTTTGACGATTCTCATACGTCCTTGAGCTTATTGGTGAAGCTTGTGGCATGAGCTCTAACAATCGAATTCTTTCACTACTTATTTTGTTCTGTAGAAACAAAATATTAGGATCATAACATAGTTTTTGTATACATTATAGAGGAGTTGGTTGGCAGGTACAAAAGCTTCTCTCTTTTCGAATTTTTATATTCCACAAAATACTCATCTCTTGTAATACGTGGACTTTGCTTCTGCATGAACTTCTCTGATTTCCACTTGAACTTCTTGATTTTGCTTCCAAACCTGATCTATCAATGCTTTCCTTATGTTAGGTTTATTATTATTTTGTATTTGGGCTGGGGGATGGTTCCTTAACAACTTGTTTAGCTGGCTTTTCTGTAAGATTGATTCTTAAGAGCAATAGAAAATGCAATTGTATTTTCATTGTCTGCATATGGAACAGTTGTGCATGTTGAATTTTGGCAAAGATCATGCTCTCCCAAAACACTCCTGCACTCCTTTGTGGGAGCACGAATAGCTCAATAGGTCGGATGAAAATAGAATAGGGAGCTGGTGTAACCTGATAAAACTTTATAGAAGTTTACAAAACCCAATAGGTCAGATGAAAATAAATCTATTGTGACAAAACATCTAATAGTAAGGGATCTATATATATCAAGATGTACATCAAATGAATCGATAAGCTCTTTCCAATGGTCAATACGATCTCGATATGGACTATACCAATCAAATGCTTTGAGGTTGGAAAGATTAAGCTAGCGATTGATAACAGGTGGCATAGGATGGTGTGGTTGCAAGTGTAGCTGTCAAAATAAAATAAAGTTGTCAAATGTATAGTTAAAACAACAAACAAATTTCACAAGGCAAAAATGCCTGCTATAAATAAAAAAAATTTATTATAATACCTGCACAAAGTGTTTTTCAACCAATCCGATGGAAATTTCCCGACATTGATATTCAGGCAAAGGATGACTTTCCGTTGGTAGAAACATAAGAGATATGGTATTTGAAAAATGCATCAAGACCACATTGTAACAATTTGCAATAAGGTAACTCATTTCTGGTATGAGCATCCACCTATCTTCTAAAGGGTAATCATCAAAATAATCCAAGCGATACTCAACCTCACGCTTACTTTTAACACTCTGAAAGATGAATTCATAAAGAAATTCATTATTTTTCAACTCATTCAGTAACTCTCTCCTTACTTTACTCCAAGAATTCTCCCCATAACCTATCAACCCAGCAATGGCTCTAAAGCCACAATTGCCATTAGATTTTACATTTTTGGCCCCCAAAATAAATGGCCTTATAGCAGCTGGAAGTTTGTCATTATATTGTTGTGTCAAGTCTTCGGGATTAACAATTTGTTGCTTAATAATATAAGTACATACCGGTAGTTTTGGTGGCCTCTTCTTAGGCAATGTAGTTTCAACATTTACAATTGCGAGTGCTGATGATTGAGTATCACGGTTCACCTACAAAGTAACGAAACATAAGGAGCAACAAGTATAATTGTAACATAAAAGTAATATGAAGTACTTACTGTTAATGGGGGTGCTTGTTTCTTTCGCTTTTTTGGTGGAGGTTTCATATAGACTACACCGTCGGAAAATGTTTGAGAATTCCTATTACAATCAGATTCGACAAGCTCAAAGGCTAAAGGCAATCTACGAGTAGACTTGTCAAAATTACTTGGACGCCCTTTTGTATTGATCTTCACTTGTGGTTCTTTAAGTGTTGAAGATTTTGGATCAATAATCTCTTGTAACTTCACACTGATGTGTCTCTTGGTGTCAGCATCATTACTTTTAAACCAATTGACAAAATACGTCAATCTTTGCATCTTCAGGATAATCTAAGTTTTCATTAATTTGTGTGGTAGGAAACATATCTAATTTCCTCCAGTGAGGATGAACACAATGAAGAGGAATTGGTTTGAATACTAGACTTAACTCAGCCATCTCATGAGCACATGGTAACCCGTGGCTGCGTCTAATAATGCAGCCACATGCAATGGGATCAGACCCGACATATTGTATCCTCTTTGACTCACATAAAATTTCCTCTAAGGCAACAATAGACACATACCCTATCAAGTCTTTAAGTAGGCTCACCTTATTGAATTCATGCTGGACAAATGATTGACTCTTCTCAAATGAAGCCTTTATCCCAGTGTGTTGCAATACTAACATGACATGAATCTTGGCCCACGATGTTTCGAAGTTGCATTGGCTTGTGCCAAGTTGTCACTTTAGTTGTGAATGTGCACTTTCTGCCCTATTTATAAACATTGAAACAAGAGATTTAGTATAAGCTAGGAATAACCAAAGAAATATATAGATGATATGGATTATTATTAAATAGTTGACATACCTATTTGATGTGGTGTTGCCAACATGCATGCAAGTGTCTGTCCATACAGCCACAAACCTATCCTTGTACTCTTTTACCAATTGACCTTCACATAATCAAGCGCCTTATTATACTTTCCTTCAAAGATCCTATCTATCTTAAGCAGATTTCTTTCATAATCAACCTCAGTCTTTGCTAAGACCAACATATTCCATAACACTATAAATTGTTCCCATTTTTCACCTTTTTTAAGTATACCCTTGCAAGCCTTCATCACACACCTGTTGATATGCCATCTACATAATAAATGTTAGACACTAGGGAACACATTGCGAATGGCATTCATAAGTGTCATTTCCCTATCAGTGACAATCACACTTGGAAGACAATTTGTATTCATGATGCTTTTCAATCTATTCAAAGCCCACATATAGTTGTCTTCCTTTTCAGAAGAATGCAACTGAGAATGTTAGTTTCGTCGATGTCACCCCCACAATTTGTTCGTCATCTGAATCTACATTAGGCTTCTTAATATAATGTCCACCTCTCTCAAACCTAAAGTAACTCTGGCTCTCCTTGTTATAATTTTTCCAGCTCCATCAGACCTTTTAATGACAACTACTATGCCACACTTTTGTCCTTACGCACGACTCCAATTAAGCAATGCTTCTCAACTATTAAATATCTATATAAAAGCATATATGGTAGTTGTAAAAGATTATCAACCACTTAGAAGTTACAACATCATAATAATAGTTTATTTACCTCATCAGTTGTGAATTGTTTAGTTGTGTCCAAAACACTTTATGTCCTGGTACCATGGCTTGGAGTAAAAGTATTTTGTTGTGGCTGCCAAAAAAAAAACAGCTGCATCAATATCTACAAGGGGTTCATTATTGGACCCTCATGAGGACTTCAATTCTAGCTTTGCTACCCTCTAAACTTGCCTTAGACAATGAAACTTTTCTAACAAGTGAGTGGGACCTTTCATATGAACCCAAAAGTGTGACACTTCCCAAACTAACAAGGGAAGCCACAGAAGCCATAACTGCGAAACTTCTATTGCCTACTCAACATCAGCCATACTTATTTAATATATCAGTATTGGCTGCGAAACTAATACTGAAATTGTGAAAAACTGATATATATCAGTATTTAATATATATGAGCAGCCATATATATATATATATATCAGTATTTAATATATATATATGAGTGGGCAAAAGAAGTACCCAATACCCAATGCTGATATAACTGCGAAAAGAAACTAATATTAAAGTTATATCAGTATTATAGTACCCAATACCCAATGCCCTACCTGAACTGGGTTTTTGGGCAGTTCATTGATCCTATGGTTGCAGTTCATTGAACACATTGAATTCATCTTCAATAGGTTTTTGGGCTTCTAAAGTTGGTGCACTATGGAGGTGAATGGGTCTGAAAGACCCAACGAGTTGCAGGTGTTGGAGTTTCTGAAGAAGAGTTTGTATTTTTCTAAAATTTAATATGAAGAGTGGTGGGGTGTGTGTATAGATGTACTAGGGTTAAGTATTAAGTTGGATGACCTTTTTTGTCTTTTTCACAATAATAAAACTTACAGCTTAATGATTTAAGTATTGGAGTGAACTAAGAGAAGTGTGGGGTTTAAATAAAAAATCTCTTATTTTATGGGTGATTTTATTAGCACCTCATTATTTGCTCTTTACACCCCATACTAATTTTAAACATGAATAACCTATTTTACCCTTGTACATTACCGTTAAGGACAAAAAATATTTAAAATAAAAATAAAAATTGCTCACTACACCCCACATATGTTCCTGCAACCCTAGTTAGACTTTTTTCTCAAATCATCATGTACATGCAACCCTAACAAGGTTTATACGCTTATATTGGTGAAAAAATATCTTGTTTTTATTCATGAAGGGTGAGACTAAAGTTAGAGAGGCTTCAAATAAGGTATGAGTTTATTTTTTGGCGTTTTTCAAGTTTAGGGTTTCATGCTGGTCGCTGGTTTCGTTCAGCATACCAGTACCGAACGCGTCATGATATTTCAGTGGATATCCACCGCAAAACTGTTTCATATTCGGTGGTACTCCACCGAAATATGGAAAAAATTTATGCAGCGTATCACCGAATTTTACCTTTATTTTCAGTGGGAAACCACCGAAATTAATTTATTTATTCAGTAAATTATTGTTTCCCACAAATTTAATACAAGCTATTTTGACCTTACTTCCATTGAAGGAACAAAGACAAGGTGATGCCGCTACTGAAGGCAACAATGTTGGAACAGAATGTGTAATAGACTATAGTGATCAATTCACAACTTATTCGGTAATTATTTTGAGTTTTTTTGGTATGAAATCCTTTTCAATATCATTAACGTGGCATTAATGTTTCAAATTTCAACTTGAAATAACATGAGTTTAATTTGTAGATATTCAAAGGTAGAGATGCATTAATTAGATAGGCTCGTGCACAAGGAAAAATGAATAATATTGTAATTGTAATTAAAAGGTCTGATTGCGGAGGTCAGGGTAAGAGGCGACCTCGAGTAATACTTGCTTGTGAGAGAAGCGGTAACTATAGGTCTTGCAAGTCTAATGAGACAACTGGTGTAAGGTCGGATGCAAATAGTGATACGAAAAAGTGTTGTAGGGACACTGGTACCAAAAAATGTGGATGCCCATTCTTGTTAAAAGGTGTCAATATTGGTGATGAGGATGATTGGAAGTTGGAGGTGGTTTCTGGAGTACATAACCATGCTATTTAAGAGTAGCTTCAAGGTCATTCATTTGTGGGGTGACTTTCTGAAGAGAAGAATGACTTGTTAGTGGACATGTCTGAGAGTTTGGTAAAACCCAGAGATATTTTAGTCACCCTAAAGGATAGAGATGCAATGAATGTTTCAACTATAAAGACAATATACAATGCTAGGATCCGAAATAGAACCAAAGAATTTGCTGGGAGAGCACAGATGCAACAATTGCTTACTAAGTTGTCAAAATACAATTATATTGAGTGGCATAGGACATCTTGTGGTACTGTAACTGACTTGTTTAGGACACACCCCGTTAATATTGAGATTTTGCGTGCATTTACACATGTACTTATCATGGATTGCACCTATAAGACTAATAGGTATTGTTTCCCACTATTGCAAATTGTCGGGGTGACATCTACTAATATGACATTCTCTATTGCATATGTGTATATTAATGCCGAGAAGGAAGACAATTACACATGGGCTTTGACTGCATTGAGGAGTTTGTTTGATGATAATTGTCTTCCTAGTGTTATTGTCACCGATCGAGAGTTAGCATTGATGAATTCTATTACGTCTATATTTCCGAAAGCACGACATTTATTATGTAGATGACATATTAACAAAGGAGTGTTGGCAAACTGCAAGAAGTTATTTGGGACCCTAAAACAATGAAAACAATTTAATGAGAATTGGAATACTTTGGTTGGTTCAGAAATAGAGGAGGAATATTGGCGTTGTTTGCGACAGATTGAGTCTAAGTTTAGTGCATTTCAAAAATCTCTTGAATACATACATGCAAATTGGTTAAATCCATTTAAGGATAGGTTTGTGGCCGCATGGACAGACACTTGTATGCATCTTGGATCGACGACCTCAAATAGGTAAGTATTTTAGTCCACTTTTGGTAGGTTAATTTTGTAATTCATTTTTCTTCAAGAGAATTTATTATTGTTATCAACAGAGCGGAAAGTGCACATGCAAATTTGAAGGGACAACTCCGCTCGAGTCAACTTAACTTTGAAAGATCATGGTTAACTATTCACTCATTGTTAGAGTTGGAGCACACAGAAATTAAGGCATCTTTTGAAAAGAGCCGATGTTTTATTCAACACAGGTTCAAGCATCCGGAGTTGCGCGAGTTAGTAGGTTTTGTTTCTATAAAGGCTTTGAGTCTAATTGTGTGTGAGTCAAAAAGGTAAATTCAGTTTACTTATTGCATGAACATATCTTATCTACATAGTTAACATTGTCTTTTATCTTGTAACAGGGTAGAGACAGATGGGGTGGATGCTTTATCATGTGGTTGTGCTATTTGTTGAACCCACCAATTACCATGTGCACATGAAATTGCGGAATATAGAGATCGTGGTGTACCAATCCTACTTGATGTCGTGCATTCACATTGTAGGAAATTAGATCTCATCAATGTAAGAAAGAGTAGTCAGGGCAAAACTTCACCAGGAAAGTCACAATTACAACGATTCAATATGTGATATGAAAAACAAGATGACGAAAAGAAGAGACAAATCCACATGACACTGGAGGAGCTCATGAACCCTAGTTCTATTGCACTTACTGAACCAAAAGAGAAATTGAAGACCAAAGGGAGACCGCGAAAAGTCGACACTTCTACTCTTCGTTTGCCATCTGCATTTGAGATTGCTGCGAAAAGTCGACCTAATAGAAAATACAAAATTCCAACAAAACATATATGTATAAAATACAAAACACAACAAAATTGGATGACATGTAAGAGAAACACACCTGATCAGCATTCAAAGCGTCAAGCCGCTGTCTATACTTCTACACGTCTATCGATGTTGTCCCACTGTCTCATCGTGGAGTCCAACGAAGTGCACGAGGCTAGACCTCTAAATAATCAAGGTCATAATTAGGGACAACAATACCATGCATGTGCTCATACACCCATGCCTCCAGCAAAGTCATGTACTCAGCAATCTGCTTCACCTTAGACCTCGAAGCTTGGCCTAATTGCCTATACAACCATGCTAAGCACCTAGAACCCCATGAATAACTGCCAACATTATCAAGGTCTCTAAGTAGTCTAAGGAACACAATTTGGACTCTCGTGCTAGTCTTGTCAACAAACAAGGTGCAACCCAAGAGATATAGCAAATATGCTCTGGCCAAATACATGTTGCGCTCCTCTGAATCTGAGTTTGAAACATCGGAGAATTGGGCTCGTAACCATGACAAACTCACATACTTATTACAGTATTGCTGCAATTGTGCAGTAGCCTCTTCATTAGCCACTCCTAAATAATTGACTAGCAACTCATAATTTGTCTCGTTATCAACTTCTGGTGGTGCGATCGCTGCACCAGACACAAGAATGCCTAAAATAGATGACACATCATCCAATGTGATAGCCATCTCACCAAAAGGCATGTGAAAGGTGTTTGTTTCGGGATGCCACCTCTCAACGAAGGTAGACACAACAATCTTATCTGCATTCCGATAAGAACACCTAATAAGTTGCTCTAATCCTGACCTCTGAATGTACCCTTTAAACATACCATTATTTGGATTTGCCCACCAATTCCACTCATGAAGGGTAGATGTCTTCGACATGCACCTAAGGGGCTCACGTTCCTACTCAAATACAAAAACAAAAAAAAGGTTAATTACCATGAACCAGACTTATATTATGCCTTATATTGTTACAGTAAAATGACTTACCTTGTTATTCCAAATTACAGCTGCTATGAGGGTTTCAAAACTCGCAAGTAAGGATGGATCAATGGGACCTACTCAAGATGACTCAGTAGACTCGGCATCTACCTCAACATTACTATCAGCCGCTACATCTTCAAACTCTGCCGTATCCTCAAAGTGGTCAGGGGGACCATCTTGGGGCTGGTCCTCTTGAGGGGCTAACCTCGTCGCTCTATTTCTCCTTGTTGAGGCTGTGGGACGCTCTCTATCAGGTCGAGATGATGAAGCATGAGTAGTACCTTTGCGAGTTCTCTTCATATATGAAAAACAATATTAAGTACAAATTCGATTAACATTGAAAGATGAAACAAATTCGATGGAAAGCCACCGAAAAACAGACAAATATTCGGTGGATAGCCACTGAAAAAATAGTACAAGTTCGATGGGTTATCACCGAAAACAAGATCCAAATTCGGTTGTAACCCACCGAAGCCCATATGCAAATTCGGTGGTAACCCATCGAAGCCCACAATCAAATTCGGTGGTAACCCACCGAAGTCCATATCCCAATTCGGTGGAAACCTACCGAAACACATATCCAAATTCGGTGGTAACCCACCGAAACAAAACTCTCAATTCGGCCAACCATGGTTGAACCCTCATAATCTCCACACAATCAACCCTCAGCAACATAAATACAGAAATCCAAATTGAAATCGTACCTTGGCTTTTCGAAGGATTTTGAGGTGGATGGTTGAGTTACCAGTTGAAAAAAATGGGGGTTTAGGTAGCGAGCTGCCACTGATTCTGGTGAGGACGAGACCTGCCAACTACTTCTGGTGATTTCGTGGGCTACAAAACGATGGGAGTGAGGTCACTCAGTGCCAATCGATGCAGGTTTGGGTGTGCAATGGATTGGGTTAGGTGCGGTAGAAATCCACCGAAAATTCAACTCTTTTAGGTGCGGGGTTTGGGGTGGCTTGATTGAGTTCGTGGGCTGCAATCGAAGCAGGTTTGGGTAGAATCCAATCAATGCAATCTTGGGTGTGCGATGGATTTCCACCGAAAATTCAACTCTTTTAGGTGCAGGGTTTGGGGTGACTAGAGCGTGCTCTGCGATGGGTTCTCGTTGAAAATGAAATGGAGTAGCGATGGGGTGCCTTTGAAAATGAATGGGGTTTTCGATGGGGTGTGCTTGAAATGGGATAGGATTTAGGTAGGAATGGGGTGTAGTGAGGGCAATTTAGGAAGCAATATGGGGTGTATTGAGTATTTATAAAATTGACTAAAATTTAGTGGGGTGTAAATAGCAAATAATGGGGGTGTAAATAAAAGGGAAATAGCTCTAAATGCCATCGGCTTGATTAAACATTGGTAAAATAACAACTTTTTTAACCTTATGAATCTAACACCTATAAATACTCCTTATTGTCTATGTATCACCTTCTCACTTTTTCATTTTCATTGTTCTCTCTTCTTCTCTCTTCCACTCTTCTTCTCTCTCAGCTCTCTTTCAGATCTATCTCGTTGATCTCTCTTCCTCTCTCAACGCTCTCTCTTTCTCCATCCACCACTCTCTCTCCGCTAGCTAACTATGCATCTTCTCACGAAGAAAAAGATCAAGAACAACCTACAAAACCCACATCTTTGCCCTCAAAACCTAGTTCTTCCTCTTCCCCTCTGTTTTCTTCTCTACCCAAATTCAAACCCCAACTTCGTCTATCTTCGAATCCCTTCCGCAACCTAAACAAACCCAAACAAAACCATCGTTTCTGAATATGACAGCATGTCTTGGCATTAGGTGGTCATTGTTTGAGCATTTTGGTCCAATTTTGGGGTTTTTGAAGTCAGGGTTTACATGCCCTCTTCAAGAACAGCTTCTCCAGAAAATGAATTACTGCGAATATGTAAGTTTTGATGTTAAATTGAATTTGATTACTGAAATTGGAATTGTGATTGATTTCGTATGTATTTTGTGTAGAAAGTGAAGTATTGGGATTGATTTTGTTTGTCTGAAACGACACATATGAACTTGTATCGTATTGTGGTTTTATTGCTGTTGTATTGTAGTGGTATTGCTTCTGTATTGCTATGGTGTTGCTGTTATATTGGTGTTATATTGATATGTTACTGTAATTTAATAGGAATATATGTTGATATCATTTTTCTTTATGTGCTTGTGATTTGAGTAGGAGTTGAGGTTATTCTTGGCTGAAGTATTATTTACGATCTCTCTCGCTCTGCTCATTGTATTTTTCTCAACATTTATGTGTTAATTTAAGCATGGTTCAGTTTTGGTTATGTTCGCAGGTTGTGAATTTAACTTGGAGGCTTGCTTGGTTTTATTTCAGATTGTTGGGTTTGTTTTGGTTGCTTGAGCAGCTGCAAGAGTAAAAGGGATGATACTTCATGTAAATTCAACAATTAAATAGGAGATTTTTGTTTTCAAGTTGTTAATTCTTCATATACTTGGTCATTTTTTTAAGATTACGTGAAACAAAAAACATGTATTGAATATTATTGTATAGGAGACCATGTAATTATTTTGATACCATTAAATGAAATTTTAGTTCAATTTACTTGAAAACTTTGGGATCTTGAGCAAGGGACGACAATCACGTATACGACAGTTTTGAAACATACAAGACGACAATGTAAGAATGGTTAATTTTGACGATATCCATATTTGCTTCCACTCCATTATAATGTCATGTAGATTATAAAGTGGCAATAGAGATGCAATAAAAAAGCAATAAACAAGCATTAAAGTGGCAATAGACAACCAATGCAAAAGTAATAAAAAAAATCAATAAAATGGCAATAAACAAGTACCTTATGGATGTTTTTGTACTCTCTTTCCCATATTATATAATGTTCTAATTGTTGAACTATTACAATATTCAGTTGCTTCATATAATAAATAGTACATAAAAAATAATAACCATGTATGAAAATTTCATATCATTATAATAATGACCTCAAAAATAGTATCAAGTACATTACACAAATATTAGAAACATACAGATCCACAAGAAGAATACATAATGTCTTAGATGTCCTTACTAATTCTTGGGGCCTAATAATAACAAGCATAATCAATTATGTGTACAGTTTGCAAGTTTGCTTAGCATTTTCATAATAGAAGCTTTGCTTTTGTCTTCAGAAGGCATCTCAAAGAACTCATTGTCTACGCATTACATTATGCACAAAATGATCTCCAACACCAGTGTATGATTTGCACATCAATGCCTGCACAAACCAACTAAAACACATTGTGTGACTGTTAACCTCAAATTTGTTATTGACAGGGAAACGAGTTGGGTGCCGCTTTTCCTTTCCTTGTGTAATTTGAAAAGAAAAAGAGAAAGAAACAGAAATTGTCAAGACAAAACTGTAGCAAATTATAATTTGGTCAAGTACTCACTATCGGGAAACAATATGTTTTCAATGAATAAATTACATATTAATTTCAACCAACACTACTTCCATACAAAGTCATTAATTATTTTCATCAAATGTAGAATGACATGTCAACCATTGTGCTTTCATCCCACAATTTGCTAATTTGAAGCACAATGACATCTTTCTATATATACATTCTAGTAAGCTTTTCATAATTTCTTATCATTTAAAAACTTTTGCTGGTATTGAACTCAAGACACCAATGAAAACATTTTGAGGCAGTTTGAATACATACAACAGAGCAAGCTATCACAATTGCAGAATACCTCATACCCAAGATGTGTGACATAGATACACTGCTGGCATACAAGACTTTTCAGATTTTAGACTTAGTCAAAGTTCAAGTGCAAAAGTAGAAAACTAACATACATAAAGTTTGGATCTTGCATATCAGAAAACAGTCACCAAGAGTACGTGGTCTTTTAGATTTCAAAAACATAGTTTTTTTTCTCCAAACAAAAATATCTTAAAACAAAGGAAAAAAGAAAATGGAGTAACAATTTCACAGCAATCTTTTAAAGAAACAATGAGATTGACAATGATTATGGTTCCAAAACAATACCAGGCATTAAATTAATGCATAAATGTTGAGAAAAATACGAAGAGCAGAGCGAGAGAGATCGTAAATACTTCAGCCAAGAATAATCTCAACTCCTACACAAATCACAAGCACATAAAGAAAAATGATATCAACATATACTCCTATTAAATTACAGTAACATATTAATATAACATCAATATAACAGTAATACCAT
Organism: Prunus padus; assembly: GCA_024362665.1. Classification (NCBI taxonomy): domain Eukaryota; kingdom Viridiplantae; phylum Streptophyta; class Magnoliopsida; order Rosales; family Rosaceae; genus Prunus; species Prunus padus. Next base: position 545,850 of record JANFAM010000006.1, read on the forward strand.
AGCAATACAGAAGCAATACCACTACAATACAACAGCAATAAAACCACAATACAATACAAGTTCATATGTGTCATTTCAGACAAACAAAATCAATCTCAATACTTACTTTCTACACAAAATACATAAGAAATCAATCACAATTCCAATTTCAGTAATCAAATTCAATTTAACATCAAAACTTACATATTCCCAGAAATTCATTTTCTGGAGAAGCTGTTCTTGAAGAGGGCATGTAAACCCTGACTTCAAAAATCCCAAAATTGGACCAAAATTCTCAAACAATGGCCACCTAATGTCAAGACATGCTGTCATATTCAGAAAAGATGGTTTTGTTTGGGTTTGTTTAGGTTGCGGAAGGGATTCGAAGATAGACGAAGTTGGGGTTTGGATTTGGGTAAAGAAGAAAACAAAGGGGAAGAGGAAGAACTGGGTTTTGAGGGCAAAGATGTGGGTTTTGTAGGTTGTTCTTGATTTTCTTCTTCGTGAGAAGATGCATAGTTAGCTAGCGGAGAGAGAGCGGTGGATGGAGAAAGAGAGAGCGTTGAAAGAGGAAGAAAGAACAACGAGATAAATCTGAGAGAAAGAGCTGAGAGAGAAGAAGAGAGAATAATGAAAATGAAAAAGTGAGAAGAAGGTGATACATAGACAATAAGGAGTATTTATAGGTGTTAGATTTATAAGGTTAAAAAAAGTTGTTATTTTACCAATGTTTACTCAAGCCGATGGCATTTAGAGCTATTTCCCTAAATAAAATCACCCTTATGCATTGGATTTCCTTGTTTCCCAAGCTTATTTTTGGTAAGTACAATATAACTACCTTTGCTCATTGCTAGCTGTACTGGCATTCAGATATTGCTCTTGTTTTATAATACAAAGAAGATGAGGGAAGTGGGGCTTTACTCTTTGCAGTTTTATCTGTGATCTCTGGCATTGGTGCAATTTGTTAGTTTCTATGCTGATTTCATTTGATTGCCCATTTATGTCCCTGTCATATCCTAACGCCTTAGTTTATATGTCTGTCTTTCCTGTACCACAGATCTGCTTCATGTCCTGTCATCCATTCCAAGAAATCTTAATTTTATTGAGCATACCAGTGACATTGGCTGGAAGGAGTATGTGGCTCATCTTTCCTCCTTTTGTAGTAATTTTTTGTTTTGATAAAGTTCTCAAGTACGACACACTAAGTCTGCAAAGTTACATATAACTGCTCCTTAAAGGTTTGAATTCCATGAACCCCACAGGTATCAGAGGGCAAAGCCCGTTATAATTGATCCAGGGCTGTATAGCCTGCAAAAATCAGATGTATTCTGGGTTTCAGAGAAAAGGAGCGTGCCAACTGCATATAAGTTGTTTACAGGTGAAAATGTCTGCTTCCAGTGCTTCTCATTTTACCTGTTGTTTCCTTCACCTACTTTATGATTATTGATCTTTCACAGGATAGAATGCCAAAATATCTTTCAAATTTGTGAATAACTAGATAAACCCATTGTTTTAACAAACGATGGTTTAAGGCCAATACCGAAGAAAGTTTTATGATATTGCTATTGTTGAAACAATTATCTGCATATAAGAGAAGTTTAAATTATTTGTAGCACATGTATTATGCCAACTTTCTTTCTTCACCAGAAGGGTATTTCCACACTTTCATCTGCAATGCTGAGGAGTTTCGGAACACTACTGTGAACCATGATCTCCACTTCATATCATGGGACACCCCACCAAAACAACATCCACATTTCGTCGTCGTTGATGACTTCCAGCGGATGGTACACAGCAATGCTCCCTTCGCGAGGAAGTTTGGCAGGAATGAGTCAGTTCTTGACAAGATGGACTCTGAGCTTTTAGGCTGCAATGCCGATGGATTTGTACCAGGTGGATGGTTCAGTACTCAAGGAAATGCAAATGTAACTTTTCCAGATTACAATTTAAAAAACATCACCACTCTTAGGCCGGGTCCAGGTGCTGAAAGGCTAAAACGTCTCATCACTGGTTTGATATCTGCAGAGGATTTTCACGCAAAGCAATGCATCTGACTCCTGAGAGTCCAGATAAACTACTATGCTAATTTAAAAGTTACACCAAGTAAGCAATGCCGATTATTGATCTTAGTTTATATTAATGGCCAATAGGGCATATAGTAGGCTATAGGAACTTAGTGGGGAAGAGAGGTTACTAGCTACCATCATATATATATGCATTACCATATCTGGTAATATTCAATACCATATTCTTCTAGTTCAAAAGCTGAAGGTGTATTTTAATGTATTATTTAGTTTACATAATGATAAGTGATGTTGAATCATGCTTATATGCCAAGTTTCTGCAGGTTAATCATAAAGAGAAAAGAATATAAACATAAAAATTAAAAATTTAGATTCAAACAGTTTATATAGTCTTTCAACAGCACATATGCGGCTGCCCCTGGAGGCCTACACTCTCAACAAAGAGCATAGTTTAGTAGAACATTAAGTTCAGTAAATGAAGTAAACAGGAGGGGGTTAAAAGCTGCAGTTAGCATTCAAGCCAGGGGAGTGACTAGCTAGCCCTGCTCATTGCCATAGTTTACTGATATAATTTTAAAGAAATGCTTTTTAATCCAACAGATTGAAGTACCATTTGTTAATTTTTTTTCTCGTATTGCCCTTTTTTTTGCTCTTTAAGAGAAAAATATTCCAACAATTACAGCCTTATAGGTTGTCTGTTATATACTTACTACAAATTAACCTGTAAATATACAAGACTAATTTGTTATAGACTTGCTGTAAATAAATTGAAAGAATCATTCATCTTTCTGTTGCATTATTCAACTTAAACAGTATTTTGAGGAAAAAAATGGCATGTTGGCATTAAAATATGAAAAAACAAAAAATACATTAAGAGAGGTTGTTAGTCAACCCTCCAAATTCACCATTTTACAAAGAGAGTCGAGCATATTGACTATTTCTTCTGCTTGTGGATGAAAAATATCACCAATAAGGAATTCTTCAGCCGCTCCATTTAACTTTATCACACTGGAACCAGGTTTCTTCTTCATTCCCGCTTCCGAGATCATATTTCTGACTCTGTTTGCCTCCAATTCCATGCCAGCAGCCTTGTACATATTATATGAAAGAACATGAATGCCACAGTCAGCTACTCCCATCTCAGCGAGCTTTTTCCAAATTCTGTCCCCAACTTCAACATTCCCATGAACTCTGCATGCAGCCAGTAATGCTCCCCACACATTGACATCCCCTCTTCGTAGTCCTCCCATCTTGACCTCTGTAAACTTCTCAGCTTCCTCCACCAAGCCTGCTCTTGCCAAAAGGTCAACAACACATCCGTAGTGCTCAAGCCCAGGTTTAACCCCGTAATGGTTACCCATTTGATCAAACAACTCAAGGCCCTTGTCAACCATTTTTGCATGCGTACAAGCCGTGAGAACAGCAACAAATGTGGTCTCTGTGGGTTGAACGCCACCATATTCAACCATTTTATTAAAGAGTTCAAGTGATTTCCTTGCATCACCATTCATTGCAACCCCAGCAATCATAGCATTCCACGCTCTAGCATCCTTATTAGAAATGCCCTAAAAAACCCACAAAGCTGCTTCCACATATCCGCATTTTGAGTACATATCAACCAGTGCAGTGGCCAATATCGTATTTGATTCAAGATTGTATCTTTTAGCATATGGGTGGACCCACAAGCCTTGCGTGACCGCACCAAGATGAGCAGAGGCAGTGAGAACACTAACAAGAACTGACTCATTAGGCTTTGTGCCTACTTCTTGCATTTGCCTAAATAAAGAAAGCACCTCTCTGAAGTGGCTCACCCGAGAATATGCAGCCATCATTGCACTCCACGACATAGCATTCTTCTCAGGCATTTCATCAAACAAAACTCTCGCATTTTCAATGTCCCCCGCCTTTCCATACCCGTCAATCATTGCCGTCCACACCACCACATCCCTCTTCGGACTTTTATCGAACACCAACTTTGCAGTTTCCATGTCGTGGATAGCAGAGTAAAACTCGATCAGCGAGCTAAGAACAAAAGGGTCGTCCCGGTACCCGAATTTAACAACGTGGGCATGAACTAAGCGACCACTTAGCTTAGAATTCGGGATGAGAATTGTACACGCTTTGATCAATGGCGGAAAAGTACAGTTATTAGGAAGAAACCCATAATTCAGCATGTCTAAATAACACAACATGGCGGGAATTGGCGTATGCGATTGAATTACATATCCTCTGATCATGGTGTTGTACATGAAAGTGTTGCGGTGATGATGATGCTTGAAGATTGAGCAAGCGTAACAAAACAAGCAAGCATCTTTCGAGGTTGCGGCGGCCGGGAGGAGCGGTGCAATTGCGTAGGGGTTTTCTGGTAGACGACATGTGAGGAGGTGGGCGTAGATCTGCTTGAGTTGGTTTAGGGTTTTGCATTTTTGTGAGAGGGAAACAAGGTCGTTGCCATTAACGGTTTTCTGAATCATCTAAATGGGCGGGATATATCTTTGGGGTTTCTGCCCCAAGAGGAGGAATGAGGTAGCTTGATCAAAATTATTAAAGCCGTATGATTTAAGGACTTTATAAAGTCAAAGCACTTATCAGTTGCAGCCAAGTCAACCCAAAAGGACCTTTCCTGGACCTAGTCTTGTTTGCTCTTATAAGTTGGTTATGGTTTTTTATATGACATCAAATTGAAGCCAAATGTGACTCAAAAATATGGACCTTCGGTGGATTTGTGAAACTACTGCAGATAAAATTAGTGCTGGTAGAAGCAAACGATTATGATTAGAGCAAATGTTCGTTTTCTGTAGAAAATGATAGGGAGAATAGGTTTTCTCATTGTATTTTCTTTACAAGATTACACAAGTATATATGCATAAGTCGAGGAAGGTAATATCCACTGGCAAGGTTAAGAATCATTGGCCAGTCTAAGAGATGTTGGCCAGCACGCCACAACCTTAACATTCGTGATTTAATCCCTAATTATAGGAAAACTCTAATTACAAGTAACAAGATCAAGTCACCCTAAATTAAGGGAAACAAACGTGTGAATGGGACAACCACCAATAGCTAATCACAGCTAGTCTTCCAATACTCCCCCTCAAGTTGGATCAAGGAGATTAATTGATCCAAGCTTGGAGAGCAAGCGTTGAAACTGAATGGAAGCAAGAGACTTGGTGAAAACGTCAGCAAGTTGATCATGGGTCCGAGTGAATGTGGTTTGAATTACATTGGACTGAACTTGTTCACGAACATAGTGACAGTCAACTTCAATGTGTTTGGTGTGTTCATGGAACACGGGATTGGAGGCAATATGCATAGCTGCCTGATTGTCACAAAAAAGAGACATAGGTTTGTTGCTTGAAAAACCCAAGTCCGAGATAAGGCCTTTGAGCCAAATGAGTTCACATGCAGTGGAAGCCATGGCCCTATACTCAACTTCGGCACTTAAGCGAGCAATTATATTTTGCTTTTTGCTCTTCCATGTCACGATGTTTCCTCCAACAAATGTGCAGTAGCCAGTAGTGGATTTTCTATCAATAGCATTCCCTGCCCAGTCAACATCAGTGTATGCCATGATTTGAGTATGACCATTGTTCTTCATGATAATTCCCCGACCAGTGGAGCCCTTGAGGTATCTTAGAATCCTTTTAACAATGATTAAATGAGCCTCAGTGGGAGCATGCATGAATTGGCTTACAAGACTGACCGTGTAAGTTATATCCGGTCTAGTAAAGGAAAGATATATAAGCTTACCCACCAGTCTTTGATAGTAACTTATATTGTTGAGAGGTTCTCCTTCCAAATCCAACTTCAATTTGCTATCAAGAGGGGTACGAGCCAGTTTACAATCCACCATCTTCACTTCTTGAAGCAAGTCAATCACATATTTCCTTTGACTTAAAAACAGTCGCTTGGGAGAAGTAGCCATTTCAATCCCAAGGAAGTATTTTAACACTCCTAAGTTTTTAATGGCAAATTTCTGATGAAGAGAATGCTTAAGAGTGTTAATCTCATCAATATTATCACATGTGATGATGATATCATCAACATAGATTAGTACAACTAATTTGCCAACTAATCCAGTTCGAACAAACAAGGATGAATCAGCATGACTTCTCTTGAAACCAAAATTTTCAAGTACGGAGCTCAGCTTGGCATACCAGGCACGTGGAGATTATTTTAATCCATAAATGGACTTGTGAAGCTTGCAAACCATACTTGAATTATGTGCTTGTGGATGACAAGAAGGTAATTGCATGTAAACTTCATCTTCAAGGTCTCCATGCAAAAAAGCATTTTTTACATCCATTTGGTACAACGGCCACTCATGATTAACTGCAACAGATAACAAAACCCTCACTGTACCCATCTTAGCCACGGGAGCAAATGTCTCCTTATAGTCAACTCCAAACGTTTGAGTAAAACCTCGAGCCACCAATCTTGCCTTGTGTCTTTCAATTGAACCATCAGAATTAAACTTGGTTTTGTAGATCCACCTACTGCCTACCACCTTCTTTCCATTTGGAAGCTGGACTACACTCCAGGTTTTATTTTCACCCAAAGCCTTGAGTTCTTCTTCCATGGCTAGCCTCCAAACATCTTGTAGATTGGCTTCTTGAAAATTCCTTGGTTCACTTTCATTTGACAGTTTACTGAGAAAAGCTGCATGAGAGTGAGAGACTTTGGAGTAATTTACAAACTTTTGAATTGGGTACCTTGCATTGTACGTTACAAAGTTTTGCAGCCTTGATGGTGGATGTCTATCTCGAGTTGGATTCTTTGGGGGTTGAGCTGGGATCATAGTAGGTTCAACTACACTCTCTTCTATAGATGATGTGTCATTATCATGAGGAACCACTTGTGCTTCTGAGGCTTCAATTTCATCTCCAATAATCACGTTGTTATTACTGGTTGCATGAGAGTCATTGTCGTTAGGTATTAAATGAACACAATCACTTATTTCAACTGGATTTGGTAATGGAAAGAAATCCAGTAAGTGCTCCCCCTGACGATTTTGACATGATGGTTTGTTGAAATAAGGTTTGATCTAATCAAACCTCACATCTCTTTAGACAAACAACTTCCTGGAACATGGATTGTAACATTTGTAACCTTTTTGAGTGGATGAGTAACTCATGAAAACACACTTAACTTCTTTGGGATCTAGTTTGTGTCGGTGATGGGATTGAATATGAGCATAACAAGTACATCCAAAGATTCTCAGATGAGAAAGGTTAATTTTTTTGTTTTGCATGACCTTATATGGTGATTTTGAATCCAGAACACGACTAGGCAGTCTGTTGATAAGGTAGGTGGCTGCAATAACTCATTGAGACCAAAACCTCTTAGGCACATTCGGCAATTCCATTTTGCTGAGGAGTACCTACACAGCTTGTTTGATGTATAATGCCATGTGTGCTCAAATAGTTAGTCATATTTTTGGATGTATATTCAGTGCCATTATCAGACCTTAGTATGTGAATTTGAGATGAAAAATGGCTCATGACAAGATTATGAAAATTCTTAAAAGCATCCATGACTTCACTTTTGAATTTTAGAAGGTACAACCAAGTGACTCTTGAAAAATCATCAACAAAAGTAACGTAGTACCTATAATCATCAAAAGACTCTAGAGGTGCAGGTCGCCAAACATCGGAGTGCACCATCTCAAATAGCTTGCTAGCTCTAGATATGGAAAAATTAAATGGAAGTCTAGCAAAGTTTGACAAATGACAAATTTCACATACAAGTGAGGATTTGCATAAACAAGGGAACAAAGTAGACAAAACAAATTCTGAGGGATGTGCTAGAGGTTGGTGCCACAACTGATGTTCTAAATTTGAACTGACTTGGAACCCCTTTGGAACATTAAGGTCCTTTGAAAAATAGTACAGCCCATTTAAGTAGTCACCTTCACCAATCAGCTTCTTGGTGGCTAGATCCTGAAAAACAACATTGTGAGGGGAGAAAATTGCACGACAGTTTAGAGAATTTGTAATCCTTCCTACGGACAACAATTGAAAAGGAAAGGATGGAACATATAATGATGTGGACTCAACATTCTCTGAAATTAGTTTAACTTTCCCTCTATCTAGAACGGGTATACCTCTACCATTTGCTATAGAAACTAGTGATGGTTTAGGGTTGCTTTCAAAATTGTATAGCTTTGAATATTGATTCGTCATGTAATCAGTGACATTTGAGTCTATAATCCAAAAATCATGAGAATGACTAACATTTAGAGCAGTTGAAAGGGCACACATAATCCCCAGAATATCTCCTTGAGGTACACGATCAGACTCAGCTAAGAATCCAGCAAACTCTCCAAGGAGAGCAATTTGATTTCCACCAGTCAACGCTTCGCCTGTGCTTCCTTTTTTGGTTTGAAGATAGGCTGAGAACTCATTTATCAAGTCAGCCCGATTGATTGTGAAGTTCATCATGTGATCTGGTTTGTGAGCCCTTGTGGTCTCTTGGATGCTTGTTCTCAAACTTTGGCTTCAACTCAGGGTGTAATATCCAGCATCGATCTATTAGATGTCCAACATTATTGCAGTGTGAACACTTCAAATCTGGCTTTTTTCCCTTGTACACTTTGTCTCCAAATGACTTGTGCTTTGTCACAAAAGCTCTAGCCTCAGACACACTAGATTTTACGTCAACATTCATGACTTTCCTACGTACTTCTTCTCGCTGGATGGTAGTGCAAACACTTGCAAATGATGGAAGTTCGGGGTTCATTAGAATATGCCTTCTAAGATCTTCATATTCATACCCCAAACTTGCTAGCAAATGAAATTTTTTGTCTTCCTCACACCTCTTTAACAGTACGGCAGAATCAATAGTATGTGGTCGATACATATCTAGTTCGTTCCACATATTTTTCATGCAACCGAGATGATGAACAAAAGATTTATCAACAAAAGATTTATCTCCTTGTTGGAAACTTGCAAGATTCCTCTTAAGTTGGAACACTCGAGCATCATTGTTTTGATTTCCATACATATCTTTTACTGCCTTCCAAAGAGAAAGAGAGGATTCTGAAAACTGAAGATTTCAGATAGCTTAGGATCCATGGAGTTGAGGAGCCACGACGTGACCAGTTGGTCTTTGCACAGCCATGCTTCATACTCCGGAGACGAGGCGACAGGTGCCTCAATGCTTCCGTTCACAAATCCGAGTTTGGATTTTACTCCAAGGGCAAGAGATACTGCTCTAGACCATGGAAGATAGTTAACCTCATTTAACAACACAGAGCACTTCAGCTTCTGGAAAACTGGAGCGACGTGCTGAGAAGCTTTTAGCTTCAGAGCCAAAAGGATTATCTTCTGCCATTATGGAATGAAATGTATAGAAGAAAAGAAGGAAACCATGGAGACATGTCGGTTAAGGTTCCTGCTCTGATATCATGTAGAAAATGATAGGGAGAATATGTTTTCTCATTGTATTTTCTTTACAAGATTACACAGGTATATATGCATAAGTTGAGGGAGGCTAATATCCACTGGCCAAGTTAAGAAGCATTGGCCAGTCTAAGAGCTGTTGGCCAACACGCCACAACCTTAACATCCTTGATTTAATCCCTAATTATAGGAAAACTCTAATCACAAGTAACAAGATCAAGTCACCGTAAATTAAGGGAAACAAACATGTGAATGGGACAACCACCAATAGCTAATCACAGCAAAATGACATTTCGTTCGTTCACTCATCAGCAATCTTAACAATTTTCTTTCCCGTGTTATGGCCACGGAAAAGTCCATTGAAAGCAGATGGAACACTCTCCAGACCATGTGAGACTTGTCTTCAATGGTATGCAATTATAATTTATTATATTATATTAAATTATTAAATTATTTAAAACAATAAAAACTAATGGCTTATACCAAATTGTTATAAGCCATAAAAAGTTAGTGGTTTTAAATGAGTGAGATTTTAGGCCATTCATTCTTTATGGCGTAAAATAATTTACTATTTTAGTTTAGTTAATTTTAGAAACCAAACCTTGTATAAATACGTAAGTTATTCATTGAAATGAATCAAGCAATTCTGAAAGCATAACTCAACGTAGTTCCTTAGCTTCTTCCTTTTATTTCTCTAATTGTCTTAAAATTTCTCTCGTTCCATTTTTCCTATAAACTAGGAATTCATAGTTCTATCAATTAGAAGTTTTGGATCAAGTGGTATCAATCCTTAAGCTCGGCCATACTTTTAAAATACTCTATTCGAAGAGTATAGCCGCGCGGCTATACTTTCAAAATATTCTATTAAAGAGTATAGCCGCACGGCTATACTTTTAAAATATTCTATTTGTAGAGTATAGTCGCGTGGCTATACGTTTAAAATATACTATTTATAGAGTATCAGCCAAGTCAAAACACTTATCAGTTGCAGCCAAGTCAACCCAAATGGACCTTTCCTGGACCTAGTCTTGTTTGCTCTTATATGTTGGTTATGGTTTTTAATATAACATCAAATTGAAGCCAAATGTGACTCAAAAATATGGACCTTTGGTGGATTTGTGAAACTACTGCAGATAAAATTAGTGCTGGTAGAAGCAAACGATTATGATTAGAGCAAATGCTTATTTTCCAATTTATGAATCAAAGCAAAATGAGATTTCGTTCGTTCACTCATCTGCAATCTTAACAATTTTCTTTCCCGTGTTATGGCCACGGAAAAGTCCAATGAAAGCAGATGGAACACTCTCCAGACCATGTGAGATGTCTTCAATGGCATGCAATTTTCCAGTACGAAGATGATCTGTGGTGGTGGAAAGAAAATCCGAATAGACATTCATTTGATCAACTACTAAAAACCCCTGGATCTTGATTCTCTTGTATATAACATCTAGCATATCTGGTGCAGCTCTCTTTCCAGCATTTGTATACTGAGAGATTACGCCACAAACGGCAACTCTACCAAAAGTGTTCATGTTAGAAACTGCTGCTTCTAGCATCTCAGCCCCCACGTTGTCAAAGTATATGTCAATCCCATCAGGGAAGTACCTGTAGATCAAAACATTAGAACACACAGCTGAATCAATTTATTTTAGGCATGTATTATTTAGCTTCAAAGCCACCAGCCTTGAGTATATAAGGGAGGATTTACTTTTTGAGGGTTGACTTTAAATCAGACTCTTCCTTGTAGTTGAATGCGTCATCAAATCCGAGCTTTTCCTTGAGCAGTGCTACCTATAACAAGTTGAACTTAAGAACTCAACCTTATAATAATACAACATTCAAACCAATTTTCATTCACACAGTAGTATACTGACTGAAAAGTTTTGTAGGGTCACCTTTTCTTTGGTTCCTGCACAGCCAACAACGTAGCAACCAAACAGTTTTGCATACTGCCCGACCAAATTCCCAACTGATCCCGAAGCTGCAGACACGAAAACTTTCTCCCCCTTCTTAGGCTTGCATACTTCGAAAAATCCACTATATGCTGAAAGTCGACTGAAACCTGCAAGAGCAAATAAGCAAATTAATGCATTGTTATGGAAAACAAATCCTCTGCATAGCACTCCATTGCCATAGTTGAGAGATTGGTAGAAAATTAAGGGTGTGTTTGGTATCCTATTCAAATAGGGAACTCAAAAACTTTGATTTTTCTTAAAAACAAGGAGTTCTTAAATCTATTTTTAAGATTCAAAAACTTGTTTGGCACGCAACTTGAAAACTGTTTTCAAATCTTAAAAATTTGAGAACTTGTGGTTTTTTGAAAAAAAATGAAAAAACAGATATTTTTTGTTTTTAGTAATTGGGGTGTTTTTTAGTTGTTCTTGAGTTTGAGTTTTTAAAAATAAGGCTACCAAACAGGTTTTCTTTGTTTTGGACTCAAATTCTGTTGTTGAGTTTAAAAAGTTGGATTCAAGTTGAATACCAAACAGGCCCTAAGGTTTCTCAGCAGCCACTCATCAGACACAAAGACAACTGTAACTGCTAAAATTTCTCATCTAACAATTTACTAATGGCCAAATTAATGTACATATCATCCCTACTGTTGTGCGCATTTACTGTTGCAGTTGTTTTGGCTTAAGATTCAAAACCATATCCATTATAATTTATACAAGAATTGCAAAACAACAATGCAAAATTGAAGATGAAGATGCAGATGTTAAGTGGTAAATTGGTAATTAATTACCTAGAATTCCAACTTGGTAAGACAGTGGAAATCCCAAAGGATCCAATTTCCTAAACATGCTTCCTTCTTTTAGTACACTATACTCTCCCCAAGTGATAAGCCCCACAACCAAGTCATCCTTCTCAAATTCAGGATTCCCAGAAGCCACAACTTTTGCCACACCATGAGCATCAATAGTCTGTCATCATAAAACAAATGAAAAGATATTTTTTTTTTAAACAGCCATTTCAGATTCTGTAACAAACAAAACTCTCAACTCCGAAACATATGCTTCAATGAATTGTATGACAGCTTACTTCTCCTGGAGTGATGGCAGCTGCAGAGCTTATAACTTTCTGTGAGGAGCTGAAACTTTTCATCCGGTTTAGCTGGTAAGGGTCAATTGACACATACAGATTCTTCACAATAATATCATTGGAACCAGGGTCAACTGATATATCAAGGGCTAAGGTCCTGAGCTCAAAGTCTGACTCTTTGGGTTCACCGTCTATCTGGGTCTTTATTGTTATGTACCTATTGGCTACCTCCATCTTCACTTGCCTTGCCTCTTTGTGAAAAGCTCAGTGGATAACATGCATATATACACCACACAGGGATTGTGATCCAGGAGGATCTACTAATAAAAATAAACATAATATAATATAATATAATTATAATTTATTATATTATATTATATTATTAAATTATTTAAAACCATAAAAACTAATGGTTTATACCAAATTGTTATAAGCCATAAAAAGCTAGTGGTTTTAAATGAGTGAGATTTTAGGCCATTCATTCTTTGTGGCGTAAAATAATTTACTATTTTAGTTTAGTTAATTTTAGAAACCAAACCTTGTATAAATACGTAAGTTATTCATTGAAACGAATCAAGCAATTCTGAAAGCATAACTCAACGTAGTTCCTTAGCTTCTTCCTTTTATTTCTCTAATTGTCTTAAAATTCCTCTCGTTCCATTTTTTCTATAAACTAGGAATTCATAGTTCTATCAATTAGAAGTTTTGGATCAAGTGGTATCAATCCTTAAGCTCGGCCATACTTTTAAAATATTCTATTCGAAGAGTATAGCCGCGCGGCTATACTTTTAAAATATTTTATTAAAGAGTATAGCCGCACGGCTATACTTTTAAAATATTCTATTTGTAGAGTATAGTCGCATGGCTATACGTTTAAAATATACTATTTATAGAGTATTAGCCAAGTCAAAGCACTTATCAGTTGCAGCTAAGTCAACCCAAATGGACCTTTCCTGAACCTAGTCTTGTTTGCTCTTATATGTTGGTTATGGTTTTTAATATAACATCAAATTGAAGCCAAATGTGACTAAAAAATATGGACCTTTGGTGGATTTGTGAAACTACTGCAGATAAAATTAGTGCTGGTAGAAGCAAACGATTATGATTAGAGCTAATGCTCATTTTCCAATTTATGAATCAAAGCAAAATGAGATTTCGTTCGTTCACTCATCTGCAATCTTAACAATTTTCTTTCCCGTGTTATGGCCACAGAAAAGTCCAATGAAAGCAGATGGAACACTCTCCAGACCATGTGAGATGTCTTCAATGGCATGCAATTTTCCAGTACGAAGATGATCTGTGGTGGTGGAAAGAAAATCCGAATAGACATTCATTTGATTAGCTGCTAAAAACCCCTGGATCTTGATTCTCTTGTATATAACATCTAGCATATCTGGTGCAGCTCTCTTTCCAGCGTTTGTATACTGAGAGATTACGCCACAAACGGCAACTCTACCAAAAGTGTTCATGTTAGAAACTGCTGCTTCTAGCATCTCAGCCCCCACGTTGTCAAAGTATATGTCAATCCCATCAGGGAAGTACCTGTAGATCAAAACATTAGAACACACAGCTGAATCAATTTATTTTAGGCATGTATTATTTAGCTTCAAAGCCACCAGCCTTGAGTATATAAGGGAGGATTTACTTTTTGAGGGTTGACTTTAAATCAGACTCTTCCTTGTAGTTGAATGCGTCATCAAATCCAAGCTTTTCCTTGAGCAGTGCTACCTATAACAAGTTGAACTAAAGAACTCAACCTTATAATGATACCACATTCAGACCAATCTTCATTCACACAGTAGTATACTGACTGGAAAGTTTTGTAAGGTCACCTTTTCTTTGGTTCCTGCACAGCCAACAACGTAGCAACCAAATAGTTTTGCATACTGTCCGACCAAATTCCCAACGGATCCAGAAGCCGCAGACACGAAAACTTTCTCCCCCTTCTTAGGCTTGCATACTTCAAAAAATCCACCATATGCTGCAAGTCCACTGAAACCTGCAAGAGCAAATAAGCAAATTAATGCATTGTTATGGAAAACAAATCCTCTGCATAGCACTCCACTGCCATAGTTGAGAGATTGGCAGAAACTTAAGGTTTCTCAGCTGCCACTGATCTGATCAGATACAAAGACAACTGTAACTGCTCTAATTTCTCATCTAACAATTTACTAATGGCCAAATTAATGTACATATCATCCCTAACGTTCTGCGCATTTACTGTTGAAGTTGTTTTGGCTTAAGATTCAAAACTATATTGATTATAATTTATACAAGAATTGCAAAACAACAATGCAAAATTGAAGATGAAGATGCAGATGTTAAGTGGTAAATTGGTAATTAATTACCTAGAATTCCAACTTGGTAAGACAGTGGAAATCCCAAAGGATCCAATTTCCTAAACATGCTTCCTTCTTTTAGTACACTATACTCTCCCCAAGTGATAAGCCCCACAACCAAGTCATCCTTCTCAAATTCAGGATTCCCAGAAGCCACAACTTTTGCCACACCATAAGCATCAATAGTCTGTCATCATAAAACAAATGAAAAGATATTTAAAAAAACAGCCATTTCAGATTCTGTAACAAACAAAACTCTCAACTCAGAAACATATGCTTCAATGAATTGTATGACAGCTTACTTCTCCTGGAGTGATGGCAGCTGCAAAGCTTATAGCTTTCTGTGAGGAGCTGAAACTTTTCATGCGGTTTAGCTGGTAAGGGTCAATTGACACATACAGATTCTTCACAATAATATCATTGGAACCAGGGTCAACTGATATATCAAGGGCTAAAGTCCTGAGCTCAAAGTCTGACTCTTTGGGTTCACCGTCTATCTGGGTATTTATTGTTATGTACCTATTGGCTACCTCCATCTTCACTTGCCTTGCCTCTTTGTGAAAAGCTCAGTGGATAACATGTATATATACACTACAGAGATTGTAGTAGGAAGGATAATCTCATTGGATGCTTCTAACAGGCTCATGAGAAAAATTAAAAAGCCGGACAGTTTGTTGTTCATGCTGATATAATCACCATTTGACCTTCTCAGACCAAAATTAAAACAACAGAGCTTCAAAAAAGAATTGGATGTAACAAAGACAGAGCATTGAACAGAACGACGAGTAATTTTTTTTCCTGTACCTGGTAGCATTTTCAATGCAGAAAATGAAACTAGAAAAGAAAATAATTAAAGAAAAATCATTGGTTGATTATTTATCCTATGCACGTACGTACTGTCCATGCGGAGCTAGTGGCTCACCAAAATTAGTCTAGCTTGTCTAAGTTTAAAAATTAAAAGAAGGAATAACATACTCATAAAAATCCACAAGAATGGTTGATTCTTTGATGAGAACAGGCCAAACCAATGTACAAGTTAAAATCTTGAAAGAGAGACCTGGCCAGCCAATTAAAACCCAAAGAAGATGCTTTCGGTCGAGCTTTGTTGCCCTTTTTTTTTGCTTCCACCAAACCTGAAACCAACCATCTAACGGATGTCGTTAGTTTCAAATTAACTTGTTTCTTCTTCGCGATCTCTTTTCTCAACCAAATTGTACCGACCAAATGATTTAGAGAACTTATGTTTTTAAAAAAAAATGTTTATGGAATTTTTGTTATGTCTAGTATATGATGTATAGATGTAAGGAAGATTGATTCCCTTGTCAATTAAAAAGACCGACCATCTCATTTTATCCTACCTCTTATATAACATTGATAACAAACTACTTTTGCAGGATTTAGATACCATACCTTATGAATTGTTTGAAATTTGTCAAAAATCTATGAGGGAAAAAATGGGTCTTGGCACGTTCTGAGTTGAGGACTATGGACAGAATGAGAAATTTTTATATGTTACGGATGGCGGTGCACGCGTGGATGGTGTACCATCTAATAGACGTATGACATGTGGAATTACTCTCCAACTTACTGCATTGCTTTTTATGACATGTGTTGGGCTGCATTGGAAATATTCCATATGTTATACATCAATTGAATGGTACACCAGCCACGTGATGTACCTAGAACACCAAAAAATTACTCGGACAGAAGATTTAAAAAAATTCATATAAACTTAGTATCTTTAGGTCAATAAAATTTTTTAAAAAAATTTCTTTTTAGTAACTAAATAATATCTTAGCCTTATTTAATTACTTCCATTAGTAATTATGTTTTAATTATTATTTATTTAGTGAATAATTAGTATTAAATATTTTAATTAACTCCATAAATTATATTACTTAATAAATATTAATTAATTTGTTCTTTAATAAAATATTTAGATACTAATTATTCACTAAGTAATTATGTCACGCCCCAACCCACGGGTTTGGATTAAGACGTGATTCACACCTTAGTTATAGAATTTAATAAAAACTATAACTAAAATGTGAAGGACACTAAAATAAATAAATAAACATCTCCCAAAATAGAATTTCCAGCGGAAGTATTCTGAAAATTACATCACTATAATATGTTACAAGTTAGAACCACGAAACACACTATAGATATGCCAACTTCATGTCAATTCGTAGATTTTAGGTTCAGTACCTGCAAAATCTGTTAGGGAGTGAGCGAAACCACAGCTCAATAGGGACATAAACCTTTCCATAGTAAATTGATGTAACTAAATTAGGTGACATACAATCACACATCCAAATATCACTTTAATAATAATAATGCATGAATGCTCTTCATCTACTCCCGTTAATTCATATAATCGACAAGCGCACTGCACGTCCCATACCATGCTTATACCACTTGGTCCCGAATGCCCATTTATATGAACTAACACCCATCTCAATCATCCCATAATTCCCCTTTTGTTAGTCATCTTGCCTAACTCCCTTTCGCCAGTCCCGAATCATCCAATAAAAACCATGTGCACTGTGGGATCCCTGCCGAGAGTTAGACTCAACTACACAAAAGACTATTTTCATTACCCTCTTTGCCCATCATTATTTTCTCAACCCAATAACTCTAACCAATTTCCATGACATGATATAATTATGCATTTCCCATATCCCATATATCACATAACAATGTAATCGTTTAAAATGTCACCAATGTATATATATAATTATGCCTGCATTATTAAATCAGTCAATAACACATAAACATTCCAGGGAAACCACACAATTGCAACAAAAACATTAACCAAATAATCATATCACACATAATATAGTGCTCACGAAATTTAATTAAATCAATCTCTGTAAAGGCCCTCCAAGAAACCCCCTACCTTGACACCAAAACTTTTACTAGAAATGTAAGGTGTTTCTCGATTTTCAACCGAATTCACAAACTCAGTCTCCCACTCTTTTTTCTTAACAATTCTACCTCTCTCTACCACTATTTTTCTCTCGCTTTCTTTGTTCATTTGCTGTGCAACTAATGACCTATATTTATACAAAGAATAAGTCGGCAATAACTCATTTCCTATTGGATGGTGTATTGGCGGTTCATATATACTTACTATCCAAGTAATATATATAATTATTAATGTAGTCTTGTAGATAAGGAAGAATATCTTACGTTGTGACTCTTCCAATTCCTCCAATCCGATTCTCTTCTTCTTGGTGAGTTGACAAAGCTAGTAACTATAGCCTTGCTAACTTAACATATTTTTTTCTTTGACACGTAGCCCCATTAACAAGAACTACTAATTCATATACATATATAATAGAATAAGATATATATAATAGAGTAAGATATATATATATATATATATATATATATATATATAAGCAATATACATATATATAATAAAATAAGATATAGGTAATAGAATCAGAAATTTATTTATTACATAAAACTATATATATATATATAACAATTATTTTTGTTTAATCATCATTTAAGAAAAACGGACTCTCACAAATTAATAATTACAACATAACTACAAATTCAAGTAATTAAAAAAGTGAACTCAAAACTATGCTATTTAAAGGGTATAGCCGTGCGGCTATACGTTTAAAATATTTTATTTATAAAGTATATCCGCGCGGATATGCTTTTGAAATATTCTATTTATAGAGTATAATCACGCGGCTATATGTTTAAAATATTATATTTAAAGAGTATAGTTGCGCGGCTCTACTTTTAAAATATTCTATTTGTATAGTATAACCGCTTGACTATACTTTTAAAATATTCTATTTAAAGAGTATAGCCACGTGGCTACACTTTAAAATATTCAATTTGAAGAGTATGACCGCGCTGCTATACTTTTAAAATATTTGATTTGTAGAGTATTGCCGTGCATCTATACTTGTAAAATATTCTATTTATATAGTATAACTGCTCTGCCATACTTTTAAAGTATTATATTTAAAGAGTATAGCCACGCTGCTATACTTTTAAAATATTCTATTTGTAGAGTATAGTCGCACGGCTATACGTTTAAAATATACTATTTATAGAGTATCGTTATGCGGCTATATCTTTAAAATATTCAATTTATATTGTATAGCCGTGCGGCTATACTTTTAAAATATTCTATTTATAGAGCATAACCGCTCGGCTATTCCTTTACTTAGTATCTTTAGGTCAATAAATTTAAAATAAAAGTAAAAATATTTTTAGTAAGTAAATAATATCTTAGCCTTATTTAATTACTTTCATTAGTAAATATGTTTTAATTATTATTTCTTCAATGAATAGTTAGTATTAAATATTTTAATTAACTTCATAAATTATATTACTTAATAAATAATAATTAATTTTTCTTTTAATAAAATATTTAGATGCTAATTATTCACTAATTAAATAATAATCGCAAGATAACTACATGACGGGCAAAGCCAGAGCTGCAGCGGGGATGCCGAGCTTGTCTTGTAGGAAGTCGATGAGGATGCGAGCTTCTTCGAGGGTGAGGATGGAGATGTTGGGGCCGAGCTTCTTGAACTTCTCAGGGCCTGTGACGGCCGCGAGAGGGACGAGGTTGAGGGCTTCTCGACAGGTTTTTGTTTTAAATTTTTATTTTATTTTATTTTATTTTATTAGTTTATATAATTGATTTTAATTTTTTTTAAGGAGACTGGTCAACCAATTCATGATGTGGGTCTTACAGTATCCACGTCCAGATGGGTCAACAACTAACGGAGGGTATAACCGTGCGGCTATACTCGATTTTTCTAATTTTTTTAAAAATAGTATTGCCGCGCGGCTATACTCGTATTGAACATGTACGCATGTAATTTTCATGTTTAATACACTTATTTTTTTACAAAATTTGTCAAAAATACACACAAAATTCAAGTATTATACACATATTATATCACATAATTATCACGTATTATATAGTGGCCGAACTTTTAAGTTGTATACCCTTGTGGCAATACCAAATTAATATCTATAAAGTATAAACTAATAAAACTTGGAGGGTCCTTATTCATAATTTTTTTTTTATGCCAAAATTTTGCCATATAAAATACATACATATTTCATCTGTATAGTCGTGCGGCTATAACAAATTAATATATATAAAGTATAAACAAATGTAACTAAGAGGGTCCCTTTTACATAATTTTTTTTATTAAATAGCATAGCCAAGCGGCCATACCATATAAATATAATGTATTTAAATAGTATAGCCGCGTGGCTATACTACGATTTTTTTATATAGAAAAAATAGTATAGCTGGCCGGCTATACGTTTTTTAAAATTTTTTAAAAAAGAAACAGTATAGCTGTCCAACTATACTATTTTTATATTTCTAAAATAATAATTAAAAAAAGAAAACCTGTCCCGACGACATTTCGTTGGCACAGCTCTATACCGGCACAATTTTCCGAATTAGACTTCTCCCGAAGAAATTAACATTTGTCGACGAAATGTCGTTGGTAGATATCTAATCTGGCAAACTTCGCTGGGATATAGATCTGTGCCAACGGAATTTCGTCGGGGAAGGTATTAAAAAAATAAATGTAAACTTAGTATCTTTAGGTCAATAAATGTTTATAAAAATTTTATTTTTAGTAATCAAATAATATCTTTGCCTTATTTTGTAACGTCCCTGACCTAAAAACAAATAAAAGTAAATTAAATAAAAAGAAGTAATTAAATTGAGTAATTAAAGGAAGTAAAATAATAAAATTAGAATTCATTTGAAATTAATAATAAAGGGGTATTGGAGGTCATTTAATTTTGAGTTGAGAATTCGGCGAAACGAGTTGCGCCATCGCGTCCGGCTTATCGAAACGAGTTCGGGGGCGTGCGGCGCGTCCAATTTGGAGTTGTAACGATTAAAATGGATATTTTGGTAAAACCCCATGGACCAATGAGAAATCAGAAAATTCTCTCTCTCTCTCTCTCTCTCTCTCTCTCTCTCTCTCTCTCTCTCTCTCTCTCTCTCTCTCTCTCTCTCTCTCTCTCTCTCTCTCTCTCTCTCTCTCGGTTCCCCCTCCCCCTTAACAGCCGCACGGCTGTTTGGCTTCGCTGGCGCTGACACCGGTCGCCACCTGGGCTGGGACTGGTCCCAAAGTGACCGGCCAGCTGCCGCCTTTTGACCCCACCGCAGCCCAGCCGCTGGAACCACCGGATATTGCAGGAATTTGGCCGGAATTCCTTCGAACTTTGCGGAGCTGGTACGGGCTCCTCCGGCGACCAATCAAGGCGAGTAAGGTATGTAAATCTATCTACTCTTCAAGCCCTGGCTCTCTGCATGGTTGGTTTCCATCAATTTCTAGCGTAGGTAACCCGATCTGTGAGTTAAAGTTTGGCCGGTTTTGAGTTCAAGATTCCGGCCACTTACCGTCCGTTTGGGACGTTCCCGTAGTTGAATAATATGCTCAGGAGGTCGAGTTCTAGCTACCCCAGGAAGGATGGTCGTTGGTTTGAAGTTTTTCCGACCGACGATATCGCTTTGGGTACCCAACAAACTGCCAGTGTGGGTGGCTATGCGGGGCCCACTATTAGCTGTCAATCTTCATTCTTAAATTATCCTTACGTCTTCACGAGCGCGTAGGTGTGCTCGGATTTCAATTTGGAGTTCGTATGACAGTCGAACGGATTTACGCCTATTGCACGTTATCTGGGTTCGATGTGTTGGGACCTTCGGATCAGTCCCAATTCTTAGTATGTTGTTCCCCGTATTTTTAGGATCGTGTAGGAGTTGACGGATTGTGGATTGGGGCCCCGGATGCTCCGGATCAATAACTTAAAGTTTAATTAAACGAGAACCGTCCGATCGTACGATCGTGAGAAATCTGACTGTTCGATCGAGACCAAACCTTCGGGACATGATTAGTTGACTTTGTTGGACCTTTAGGGATGTTTGGATCCATCTGGAGGTCGTGGGCCTCGCGGGCCCGGTTTGACATAAACAGGATGTTTGACCGCTGGTTGACCGTGAGTCTTCCGGGGCGGTTCAACTGTTAAAAGATGTAGTTTGACCCTAGAAACTCTTTGTACAACGTACACGCACACTTTGAGTTGGGAAAAGTTAAGGTTTCATTTTAAAATTTCCGTTAACGGTACGTTCGTTAATCCGGTTCTCGTATTCTGAATTAGGTAGTTAGGATCTTTGTACGCAGTAGGCGGGACCCTCTCAGGGTCAAGCAGCGTGGGACTATCTGTGAGTGGATTTTTGTTTTTAAATGAGCATTATTTGAAGAATGAATTGAAATGCATGTAAAATGGTTTATTTCAGTCATTGAGGTTTTTAATATGGTTTTGGATCTTGAAATTGATATTTCGTGGAAATTATTGGAGTTTAATTTATATTTGGAGTTTATGCACGTTTTGGGGTCCCAGGCTATATGAGGGACATGAGGGTTATATTTTAATATTAATTATGTTGTTGTATTTGGGCACGGTGAGAATTATATTATTTCTTGAAGTTATATTTGATAAGTGGATGTTTATGGCTTTGTCGGGTTTCGGATTGTTATATAATTTGGTTACTCGAAACTTGGGATTTTATATTCTTTTGGGAAATTATATTCTATACCTTGAGAATTCATAATTTATATTATATGAATTTATATTCTATACTTTCGGGAACCTATAATGCATACTTTTGGAAATTATATTTATATAGTTGGGAAACGTGTACCTATATTGGGAATTGAACATTTTGAGCTATACTTTTAAGAGTCGTATTAATACCTTGTTTATATATTTTGGATTATGTCTTCGGGTTGGAATCATATGTTTACTTATTGGTTCCTTATACTTTAATTATATATATTTGGGTTCGAATGCCCTGTGTCGGGACGTGAGGTCCATTGTGTAACTATATTGATATATTTGTATATTGGGTTTTGGTATTGAATTTCGGGATATGTGGATACGGTCGATTATGTAAGCGGGTCTTGGGGACTCGGCTTTGGATTGGGGTATTGTATTATTGATTTGAGGTGTCAGAGTCGCACCGTGGTTTGTACCCTCCCTGGATTACCCACACGTGGTGTTGGAATCTCCGGCGTGTGGGGGATGTTTGTGGTTACTGCACCTCACTATACGTGGCATTGGAATCTCCGGCATATAGTGAAGGTCCGGGCACCTTTGATCGAGTGTGCCGAAGACCCTTGACTAGGTAGTCTGCGCGCGTAGGACAGTGGTTTGGTTTGTACGCACATGGAGTTGGATATTCTGGTGTGTGTACAATAGAGCGGTAGTCCCCAGTTGGATAGCTCATCCCTAGACGCAGGGTAGAAAGTGGGCCCTGAGGGCTAGTCAAACGATCCCTGCGATGGATCGTTTCCCTGGTACTTGTTGTGGTGCAAAGATGATTTGGGAACTTATTGTATTATTCTATTTATTCAATTTGGGAGTATTATATTAGATTTGGGAACTTGTATTACTTTATATTTTTTTCGATTTTGGAAGTTTTTGTGTTTTTATATAAATGTGCTTTATGGTTACGAGAGGTGGTTTATGTTTATGTTTATCATTATATATACATATATATATATATATACGTGGATCGGTTTTGGGAGGTTATGCCCCGGAGATTGTAAAGGTTTGGAATTGGTTTATTCCTTGACTATGTTGAGATATTGTGGGTTTTAAATCAATGAAGTATATAAAGGATTCGAATTGCATGGTTTGCATTGTTTTGAAACGGTGGGGTTAGTACGTTGTTTTAAGTATGAAAACTTTATTTTTGTCCACTCACACTCTTTCTATTTTGCTCCCCCCAGGCAGTAGTGCAGTGAATTGATCGTTCAAGCCGAACCTCCTCTTCTCGAGCTTCAACTAGATTGTAGGACATCTTTGTCCCTTGTTGTAAACTTTGATATTCCGCTGTTTAATTTGAAATACTCTTATATTGCTCGGTTATCGCCCATTAGGGTTGAATTGAAGGCCGGACGCCTATTATATATTTGTTATGCATGCTGGCATTTGGGTTGCATATTCTGTGGCTTGTTTGACAGGTGTATATTTTGGGATTGTCCATTTTTCGGGGGAGACTCTGCCCGATTTTCAGCAGAAGTCTCGGCCCCTTTGCTTTTGTTTCAGGAAGAGGGATTCTGTTTAGTATGTGGGCCCGACATTGGGTTGATGTCCGAACAACCACATGATTTGGTACGAGTTCCGGGGTGGAATTCGGGTCAGATCATGTCATATTTAATTACTGTCATTAGTAATTATTATTTAATTATTATTTTTTCAGTGAATAATAATATTAAATACTTTAATTAATTTCATAAATAATATTATTTAATAAATAGTCATTAATTTTTTTAAATAAAATATTTAGATACTAACTAAGTAAATAATAATCACTAGATAATTACAAATTAAAGTAATTAAATATGAGAAATCAAGATTATGCTGTTTAAATAGTATAGTCGCGCGGCTATACTACGGTTTTTTAGAAAAAATAGTATAGCCGTCCAGCTATACTATTTTTATATTTCTAAAATAATAATTAAAAAAGGAGAATCTTCCCCGACGACAATTTGTCGGCACAGCTCTATACCGGCACAATTTGCCGGTTAGACTTCTCCCGACGAAATATCGTCGAGAGAGATCTAACCTGGCAAACTTCGCCAAGATAGATCTGTGCCAAAGGGAGTTTGTCGGGGTAGATTTTTCTTAAAAATAAATGTAAACTTAATATCTTTAGGTCAATAATTTTTGTTTAAAATTTTATTTGTAGTAATCAAACAATATGTTAGCCTTATTTAATTACTTTCATTAGTAATTATATTTTAATTATTATTTTTTCAGTGAATAATAATATTAAATACTATAATTAACTTCATAAATTATATTACTTAATAAATAGTCACTTTTTTAATAAAAAATTTCAATACTAATTATTCACTAAGTAAATAATAATCATAAGATAACTACAAATTAAAGTAATTAAAAATGAGAAATCAAGATTATGCTATTTAAATCGTATAGCCGCGCGGCTATAGTATGGGTTTTTTTTAGAAAAAAATAGTATAGCCGCGCGGCTATTCTCGGTTTTTTCCAATTTCTTTAAATGAAATAGTATAGATGTGCGTCTATACGCGGTTTTTCCAACTTTTTTCAAAATAAATAGTATAGGTGGTTTTTCCAATTTTTTTAAAAAGAAATAGTATAGCCGCACTGCGATACTCCTTTTTCCCAATTATTTTAAAAGTAGCCATTTTTCTAATTTTTTTTTAAAATGACATAGTATAGCAGTGCGGCTGTACTCGGGTTTTCCAATTTTTTTAAAATAGTATAGCCACGCAGCAATACGCGTATTGAACCTATACGTACATAATTTTCATGTTGAATACATGTATTTTTTTTATAAAATTTTCAATAATACACACAAAATTCACGTATTATACACATATTATATCACATAATTATCACGTATTATATAGTGGCCGAACTTTTAAGTTGTATACCCGCGTGGCTGTACCAAATTAATATCTATAAAGTATAAACTAATGCAACTAGGCGGGTCCTTTTTCATAAATTTTTTTTATGCCAAAATTTTGACAAATAAAATACGTTTTATCCGTATAGCTGCGCGGCTATACGAAATTAATATGTATAAAGTTTAAACTAATGCAACAAGGAGGGTCCCTTTTTCATAATTTTTTTTATTAAATAGTATAGCCGAGCGACTATACCATATAAATATAATTTATTAAAATAGTATAGCCATGCGGCTATACTATTTTATATTTCTAAAATAATAATTAAAAACAAGGCACTGTCTGTACAGCTCGAGCTCAGGGAGCGGTTCAGAGTGGAGGTGTATCGCCGCCTCAGGCTCCCCCCATTTTTTACGGTTACTTCTCCTCCACATTCCAGCGCTCTCTCCTCTTCTTACATTCTTTAAAGGATAACAAAGGATGACTTCAATATAGATAGGCTCTGTTATGAACAAGGCAAGTGAATAGATAATACAAATTTTCTGGCAGGAGTTCTCCTTTTTAGCTTAATTCAAAATTTTCAAATTTCTGAATAGATAACTCAAGGGAAAATTGGTCCATGAGCAAATTTTAAACCTTACATGTTACATGGCTGCCTTACGACTTGCTGTACATGCCTTATACAACTTATGTTTAGCAGGGGAGAGGTTAGAATTCATTGACCATGAGGAAGTGGATCCTATAGAGCTTGAAGAATAATTTGAGAGAAAAAGAGAACAATACCGGAGTACCCTCCAGCCTTTATATGGTTAGTGGTTGGCGTAAACTTTGTGGTGTATGTGCAGGTGAGTGATAAGTCTATATTTTATATATATTTTATGCCCCATTTATCTATTTAATTATTGTTATCCTTTATTTAAATTGGTTGTTTTAATTTGTTTTGTGAGATTTGTGAAGGAATTATGGAATATGAGAAATTGAGCTAAAAAGGGCAAAAGAAGATGAAGATTGAAGATTAATTGGAAAGAAGCCAAGTTATTCCTTTTATCACAAGGAGTGTTATCAAATTTCCTAGTTCAAGATAGTTCAAGTCTTACCAAGTCAACAAGGAGAAATAAAGAAGACCTTAAATTAGTAGGAATCCTATTTTTATAATAATTGTAATTATACGTTAGATAGGTAGGATTTCTAGGAGTATTATAAATAGAGAGTTTAGGTCATTGATCAAAGGGATCCACCAACACCCCTCTCTACACTCTCAAGCCATCAAATTCCTGCATACTCATACTCATAGCCGAAAGCCCTAAGAAGAACAAGGAGAGAGCTTGCGCAACCTTGATGTTCAACTTGGAGAATTCGGTGCCGCTCATGTCTTCATCAACCATCACGATTCTCAATAAGTCCTTCATGAACTAATTTCTTTTACTAGGGCTACGATGTAGCCTAGCTATGAATACTCAAATTCTTTGATATTGTTAATTTTATTTATCTATACATGTTGAGTGCTTGTTACCGTTCTTAATGCTTTCAATTAATTGGCCACTAATTGCATGATTGGAAGAATTGGGTTGAGACCGGAAGGAGATGCCTAATAAATAGCTTCTTGTAACAAGTACCATAAATTACATAGCCGACTCGGAAGATTAGGTTATGGTTTGTGTAATCTTTAATGTTTTCCACAAAGCTTAATGGGTTCTTAGCTATCTAAACCCATAACTAGGAATAGAGTGGGTTGACTGTGAGGAACACAACTAATATAACTTGGAAGAGAGTATTGGTGAGGTAAGGGAAAACGATTATCAACATGTTAGGTAATTAGGATTAACAAGCTAGAAGGATTTGGGTGGGATTAGCTAGGTGAAATCGGTGCCCTAGTACTTTATCAGCTTTGTTTTCATCTATTATATTATTTACTTATTTTTAATTTACTTGCTTAATTACATTTTAATCGTCATAATTCTCTTATTTTTTAATTCAAATATAATTAGGAATAAATCATTCTAGTATTTAATAGGTTAAATTGATCCCTGTTAGAACGACACTCTATTTACCACTATATTAATTTGAGCGATATTGTCCACTTGCAATTAATCACATTAGTGAGGTTGGTGCTTACACTTGCAGCAGGGTTTTGTCCGGCCAGATTGGCAATGGATGAATCACAAAACCTTAATACCCGATTGGTGCTTAAACCTGCACATACACGGCTAGAAGACTGAAGCTCGTGGAATCATTGTTCTTGCAAGTGAGGCCTCTAGGTCATACAGTTCCATACACATTGATTCTTTTGGTCAAGAAATGGGAATTGTTATCATTGTTTGCGGAACAAGTGAATTTTAAGACATGATATCTGGAATTTATCAAAATTGATAGTTAATTGATATTCTTTTTAGTTTCATGAGCCACTTGATGTGCTCTTTTTTCTGCCTGGTAAGACTGAACTAATCTGTAAAACTACTACCTAATTTTGTTGTTTTCTTCATGTTATCCATATTTTTATGCTTCCATGGAGTATTGCAATGCTCTCCCCTTGACATTCAGTATTTCATCCTTAGATTACATGGCCTTCAGTTTTGTGCCACAAAGTTTGAAGAAGAATTTATTTCCTTGCAATTGAATAGATAATACAAATTTTCTGGCCTTCAGTTTTGTGCCACAAAGTTTTCATCTTCTTCCTCTAATAGTCAAGTGTCATGTCTGAAATCGACACACAGGTCGGAGAACTTTTGGGTGGTTTGTGTCTCTGTGGATTGTATGTGCAGATCCCTTTGCTGATGCAAATGCTGAGGACTCAGGTGCTGGGACAAAAGAGTGTGTGTATGTGCTAGTGCAGCAGCGTAACGGGAGGAAAAGCCTGACTACTGTGCAAGGATTGAAGAAGGAATACAGCTACAATAAGATACTAAAAGACCTCAAGAAAGAGTTTTGTTGTAATGGTACTGTGGTCGAGGATCCTGAGTTAGACCAGGTTTGTTCTCGTCTCTTAGTAAATCAAGATGCATTCTTTTGGTACCATGATTGTAATAGATTTTGGGGAATTGAGCCACATCTTCCCCCCGTCCTGCTCGCGCAGAAACCCCAACACAGCCTCTCGATTCGCGACCAGCACGGTCGCCACTTTGGCTGCTTCTTCAACCCAACTCCAGCGGCGATTGGCGGTGAATCCTTCATGAAAGTTGTTCCCCACATTCCCCTCTATAAAGCCCAACGGATATCCTTGAAACCTCCTAAATCTCCCTATTTTTGGATCCAAAAATGGCTCAAAAAAGGCCCAAAGCTGCCAAAAATTTCAGAGGTTTTTCCGGCCACCGACGACCATAAAATCATTTCTAAAACATTCCCCTACCCTTCCTTTATACTTCCCCTTTGAAGATTTGATCCAATTCCATCAAGAAACTCCAAATTAAACTTAAGAGTTCTTAGGTTTTTCTCCAGCAAGAAAGCACCGATTCCGGCCACTTCCTGATCGATTTGATCATCGAGCCAAGGTATAAACTACTCCCCTTGATGTACTTGATCTTTTGGCTTAGGTCTTGACCGGCGGTTTGGAGGTTTTCCGATCGCCGAAAAACGCTCTAGCCACCCACGCGCTGCTAGCGCGTGTGGCGGTTTGTGGGGCCCATTTTGGTGGTTCAATTCTGTTCCAAAATAATCTCTACGTCGTCCCGAGCACAACGATATGCTCGGATTAGGATTGGCATATCGTTTGGTTATCGAACGAATTGTAACATATTAGGCGATAATTGGGTTTGTTATGTTCGGATTGTCGGATCGGTTCCGTTTTTGAATATGTGGTTCCCTATACCTCTAGGATCGTGTAGGAATTCACGGATCGAGAATTGGAGTCCCGGATACTTCGAATCAATAACTTAAGGGTTAGGTTAACGGTAACCGTCCGATCGTGCGATCGGGGACAATCCGACCGCTCAATCGAGATCAAACTTTTGGGACATGTTTAGTAGACTACGTTGAGCTTATTGAAACTTTCGGATGGTTAATAGGAGGTCGAGGGCCCCTCGGGCCTGGTTGACCAATTTAGGAATTTTATCGCATAATTAATCTCGGGTCTTCTAAGACCTTTCCAACTGTCAGAAAATGTTTAAAACAGGCCTAAGGGTTTTTTCTAGAGGTCGTTTTTACTTTAATTCCGGGATTTTGGAATTTTGAATAAAACTTGTGGTGAGGCATATTTATTAATTTAGTTGCGTATTATGTCAAATAGATTCTTAGACGCCACAAACCGCTCTGGACGCACCCAATCAAGATTAAGCAAGCTTGGACTCACTGTGAGTAGACGTTTGTTTTATAAGTGGTTTTCCTAAAATATTGCATGAATTATTTAATTATGATTTTAAGGATTTTTCTTACTATAATGGTTTTTATATGAAAAATGGGTTATTAAATATTTATGGATGATGTGAGTTGGTTTCCAAGCAATTGGTTTTGGTTCAAAATGACTCTAAATATTTATGCATCTTAATAAATGTATTTGGCTTAGAAGTTAGTATGATTTGGGAATGTTTTATGAATATTAATGAAGGCTTTAACTTTCTGAGCAGCTGGTTTGTTATGAGATGTTTTGAAATAGTTATGAATGTTGTTTAGTGTGATTAGCTTGGAAAGTTTGAGAATGATTTGAGATTGATTTGGGAATTGAAATTGATTAAAGATTAGAAAAATGGTTTTATGGATATGTTCAGGAAATTATTTCAAAACCACCATAGGTACCCTAGTTGTTGCCTTCGGATTATATTGTTGTCTACGGACATCACAGTGAGTTTTCGGATATTAGAATGTCTACGGATAGTTTGTTGCCTCCGGTTGAGTCTGCGCGCATAGGACTAATGGCCACACGAGTTTCGGGGATGCTCGAACCATGTGGTGCTAGGTTTTGCGTTTCGGGCTGACTTTGTGTCCCCCGATTCTGTTAAGAATTGCGTCTCGGGCCGATCACCCAATTCTGCTACGGGAATTGACGGAAAATTATGGATTTGACGGGTTATAAATGGAATTGACGGAAAAAGTTATATGGAATTGACGGATATTCACTGGGTACACCTAGGTGGAAAGTTTTTATTGTTTTCCGAAGCTTTCTAATAAATTTGAAGTTTTGATTTGATTGCATGAGTTATTA
The DNA here is from genome assembly GCA_024362665.1 of Prunus padus. Lineage (NCBI taxonomy): Eukaryota > Viridiplantae > Streptophyta > Magnoliopsida > Rosales > Rosaceae > Prunus > Prunus padus. The sequence goes on from JANFAM010000006.1 coordinate 576,231, forward strand.
TATAAATAAATACAAATGCTTGTTTTCAGTACAAATATAGAATAAGGATTGCATGGTTTTCAAATGATTTTTAAACAGCGGGGTTAGTACGTTCTTATATTATTTTTAATAACTTTTCTTTTTGTCCACTTACGCTTGTATTGTTTTGTGCCCCCAGGTTGTAGACGAGTACCTGACCACTACTTCAGGGCGTTCCACCTTCTGCTACTCTTCAAGCTTCCTTTTGTAGGTTTTCCTTTTGCAGTTGAGATTTCTGGTTGTAATTTAAATTAATTAGATTGGCTCTGATATTGCCCTAGTTGTTTGTAAGGCCTGAGGCCAGTCAGAATTACTTTTGGAGGTGTGCAAACTTAACTTGTGCATGCTGAAAGTTTGGGAATTAGAATTGTGTTGTACAGGTGTAAAAATTTGGGGAAAAGAGCAGTTTTCAAGGGAAACTCTACCCGTTTTCTGGCAAAAGTTCAACCCTTAAGAGGTTTCATTTTAGGTTAGGGCAAGGGCATTTTGGTCTTTTGTACCCAGCACCTGACAGGTGTCGGACACGCACAGGGTCCGACACGAATTCCAAAGTGGAATTTGGGCCGGGTCCTGTCAATGATTGCAAAGTAGATGTAAGACATGGTGCATTATTTATTTGATAGTCTATGTTGGGCCACAAGATTGTTGTTGTTAATTTGCTGTGATGAAAAGGGCAGAAAGGAGAATTTTTGCATGTGTAAAATATTATATTTAAAGCGTATAGCCGCACGCCTATACTTTTAAAATATTATATTTGTAGAGTATAGTTGCGCGGCTATACTTTTAAAATATTCTATTTAAAGAGTATAGCGGTGCGGCTATACTGTTAAAATATTCGATTTATCGAGTACCACTCGACTATACTTTCTATTTATAGTTTATAGCCGTTTAAATATACTCTTTAAACTCTTTAAATATATTTCCACATTGCACCAACAATAAAAGTCTGAATTTCTCTGTAGCAAAGCTGAGCGTTGAGATAATGAATCAATTAGATATGGTATGTATTTATGTTCTAGCTTTGTTCCTCTGTGTGCACTAAGGGTTTAGGGAAATTTGATGCCTTGTTTGTGTGTTGCATGTGTATGAGCAGTGATATAAAGAGGTTGTGATAGATCTATCCTGAAGAAATTTTGTCAGGATTCTGGCAACAAACCACTTGTTAAAATCTAATCGTAAAACTCTAGGTCGAGTTACGTGAATATCCAAGCCTAATTGAGTCATAAGTTCCCCATAATACGCTTATATGGTTAGGGTTTGACTCTTGAGAAAGGTTTTGGAACAAGTTCGAAAGCTAGTGTTTTTCGTTCGAGACTTGGATTTACCCAAACTAATTTTGTATATATAAAAAAAAACCGAGTCCACCAAATAATTTTAAATAATTAATTACTATTTATTTATTAATTTATGAAGTGAGTAAAATATTTAAATATTCAAAAAAGAAATAATAATTAAAATATAATTACTAATTAAAGTAATTAAAAAAGGCTAAGATATTACTTAATTACATATATTAAATTAAAGAAGTTTGACAAAAATAAAAGTAAAGAAGCAAATTTTATATTTCTAAAATTGAAAAAACAAAAAAAAAAACCTGTCCAACGAAATATTGTCGGCACATGTCTGTACCGGCAAATATTTGTTGGATTAGATATCCCTCGACAAAGTTTACCTATGCCGACGAAATGTCGTCAGGAGAGATTTAATCCACCAAAAAATAATCTACCTATTTTTTATTTAAAGGTACTTTAAATTAAGTTATTGACCTCTTTTTTTTAACAAATAATAAATCTTATTAGTATATAAATAATTGTCAAAAAGATTTAAATGAAGTTGTTAAAAAGAAAAACATAAGTCAAATTTTGCATGGACCCATATCGACTTATTTAATGGCCCTTGGGCCGTGAACTCGGGCTGAGATTAATGATTTTTCTAAATGAGCGAACCAGACACAACCCGTTTATTAAATGGGTCAGGCTAGTCCCAGACCTATTTGACACCTCCGTGAGCAATAAGATGTATTTATAGGGGTAAGTTTAACATGCTTAAAAAAGGGTGATTTTATTGACACCCCATTATTTACTCTTTACACCCCCACATTCTCTTTACACACCACTAAATTTTAATCAAATTTAAAAATACTCATTACACCCAATATTTCTTCCTAAATTGCCCTCATTACACCCCATTCCTAACTAATGTGTGTAAATCATATCCCATATCAAAGCACCCCATCGCAAACTCCCCTTTATTTTCAGAAGCACCCCATTCAATTTCTAAAGCACTCCACCGCAAACCTCAACCCAATCGCACACCCCCCAGGGCACCCCAAACCCGCGACCTCACCCCCATCGCAATTTTTATGCGGTTTTATTTAGGGAACTTGACCCATCATCGTGTACGACTTCAAAATCCTCCGAAAAGCCAAGGTTTGATTTCAATTTTGATTTTGATTTCTATATTTCTGAGGGTTGATTAAACTGTGGAAGAGTACAGTTCGACCCTGGTTTGCTGAAAAGAGAAGTTACATTCGGTGGGTTCGCACCGAAATCGTTGCATTGTTTCAGTTGTCTTCCACCGAATTTGTATCAGTTTTTTTGGTGGCTATCTACTGAATTTGTGTTAGTTTTTCAGTGGATATCCACCGAATGTGTTTCTGTTTTTCAGTGGCTATCCACCGAATATGTTTCCGTTTTTCAATGGCTACCGAATATGTTTACATTTTTCAGTGGTAGTCCACCGAAACTATTTAGGGTTTTCAGTTGTTGTCCACTAAATTTGTTTACGTCTTTCAGTGGTAGTCTACTGAATTAGTTTCTTGCTTCAGTGAATTCGTTTCTAGTTTCAGTGATCATTTACCGAATTCATTACTGAGTTTGTACTTAATTTTTTTTCCTAGATATGAAGATGACTCGTAGAGGTACAACTGAGGCTTCATCATCTCGACTTGATAGAGAGCGTCCCACATCAGCTGCTAGATGAAATCTGAAAAAGAGGTCACCTGGAATTTTTGTATCCCATGCTTTGCAAAGAAGCTTCGCAACTTAAGTATGACTTGATCTGGATTTCATATGAAGATGACACAAGCTCTTGAAGTTGTGGAATAGCTAAACACACTCTGTTTTGCATCAGAATTTTTGCCATGAGAGCTTGAAAATCTGCGGTAAAGAGTTTGAATAGGTGGCAATGGTCATCCTTTCACACCCAAGTTGCAAACTGCGATCCTTCCAATCAAGCAATTGTTCATCATGTGTTTTCAATAGAATGTAATAAACAATTACCTTTTAGTTCAAATGCGACAAATAGTTGCTTGTATAGTAGTACTTATGTTTTCATCCTTTAGTTTACATGAATAAACATTTGCTTGGCCAGCGAGGTTGTACCACAGTGGTTTTCGTGGTCTTTTAGTTTGATTTGATTTTTGGTTTTTTTTTTCAAAATACTCAAAATAATTACCGAATAAGTTATGAATTGATCACTATAGTCCATTACACATTCTGTTCCAACATTGTTGCCTTCAGTAGCGGCGTCACCTTGTTTTTGTTCAATCAATGGGAGTAAGGTCAAAATAGTTTGCATTAAATTTGTGGTCGACAATTATTGAAAAAATAAATATATTTCGGTTCGTTGTCATTGAATAGTAATACACCACCGAAACCCGTTCCACGTTACGGCGGATCTCCACTGCATCTTAAGTTAACGGCCGGTCAAATACAACCGAAATAAGTTCAATGTTTCAGTGGCATTCAACCGAATTTGTTTTCGTTTTTCAGTGGTAGTCCATCGAATTTGGTTCCGTTTTTCAGTGGCTGTCCACTGAATTTGTTTCCGTTTTTCAGTGGCTGTCCACCAAATCTGTTTCCGTTATTCATTGGCTGTTCACCGAATCTGTTTTCATTTTTCAGTGGCACTCCACCGAAATTTCCTGTCGCATTCAGTACTGGTGTGCTGAACATAACCAACGACCAGAATGAAACCCTAAACTTGAAAAACGCCAAAAAATAAACTCATACCTCATTCAAAGCCTCTCTAACTTCAGTCTCGCCCTTCATGAATAAAAACAAGATATGTTTTCACCAATATAAGCGTATAAACTTTGTTAGGGTTGCATGAACATGATGGTTTGAGAAAAAAAAATCTAACTAGGGTTGCAGGAACATATGTGGGGTGTAGTGAGCAATTTTTATTTTTATTTTAAATATTTTTTGTCCTTAACGGTAATTATATACAAGGGTAAAATAGGTTATTCGTGTTTAAAATTAGTATATGGTGTAAAGAACAAATAATGGGGTGCTAATAAAATCACCCTTATTTTATTTATGTTTTGGACAAGTTATCTGTGCCCAGTGTGCAATTTTGTGCTGTCTTAATTAATTGTTCTTGGGCTTTTCCTTGGGTTTCATTCATTCGTTTAGGTCAGTGAGCCAGCTCCCAGCCTCAGCCGGGTCAGTGCTGCCCACATTGTCATGAGCTCCCAATTTATTTTAACATTTGTAACTTTCGGGTTACGTCTCCCACATAACGCTGTAACATTGATCGAGTAAACTGGTCAAGCACTTGACGTAGCTCCAGCTCACTCACGCTCGTTTGTTCAATGGTAGGTGGAGGAAGAACAGACTCTCAAGTCTTGAGAAAAGAATTCTCCACCTACAACATCTCGGAAGCACGAAGCTTGAAGAAGAAAAACAAGAAATCACGAAAACCATTCGCAACAAAGTGCACAATGGAAGCAAAGTCCGAAAGAAATTGAACATAATGCTCTGATACCAAGTTGACAGGACCCGACCCGAATTCCACCCCAGAATCCGAGCCAGACCCTGCTGTTATGCTCGACATCAACCCATGTTGGGCCCACAAACTAACCAGTTACCCTCTTCCCGAAATTTACAAAGAAAGGGGCCAAGACTTCTGCTGAAAAATGGGCAGAATCTCCCCTGAAACAAGTACTATCCCAAAATTAACAACCTGCTAGAAAGCAACAGATAAACCACCCAAGCGCCAGCATGCATACAACATATACATAACAGGCCTCCGGCCAAACAAATTCAACCCTAAAGGGTGATACAGAGCAATCTAAGAGTCAGCGGAATAGAAATAAGAATACAAAGTTTAGGGTTCAAGGATGACAATCCTACCCTTCCAACAAAGCTCGAGAAGAGAAGCGCACGGCCGAACAGTAACGAAGCGACGACTTCGGTCTGGGGGGCGCAAAACAGAAAGAGTATGAGTGGACAAAAATAAGGTTTTACATACTTAAATCAAAGTACTAACCCCACCGTTTAAAACAATGCGAAACATGCATATGAAACCGTTTATATACTTTGGTGATTTAAAACTACCCTATCTCAAAATAGGTGAAAACCTATCAGCTTAAAACCTTTTTCCCGAGCTCACCAACCTTTATCTTTTCCCGAGGCATAGCCTCCCAAATCAACCCATATAGGTATAAGAAAACATAAGCAGAAATAACTTGATAAAAGTGAGTACGAAAGTATAACAAACTCAATGAACCAAAACCCCAATTCAAAGGCCAAGTATCTCACTCGTGCCAAGAAAACAAAACTTGACAACCACATTGAAATCAATTGTAATTCACAGCATTTATATTGTATATAAATATATCAAAGATTAGGATTTACAATCCAATAAATAAAACATATTAAGTACTGAAATCCAATCAAGTACTGCAACCGAATCAGGTAAACAGTTTCCCAAACTTCCCCACTCTCACAACCACGTGCTCACAAGCACGAAAAGCAAGGAAAGATCCTCACTAAAAGAAATATGAATACGAAAGTACTAACACACGCGTATAGGTATAATATAACCTCAACACCACACACAAGTACCAGGGGAAAAAACAATCCAACAGGGGATCATTTGACTGGACACAGGTATAGTCTATCGAGACCCCGTGCCCAGGGTTGAGCCGTCCAATGTGGGACTAAACTCACAGGCCTATATGGTAAAAACTTCCCAACCATAACTTTGAAACATGTCCTACGCACGCAGACTACCCAATCAAAGGTCTACAGCTACACCCCGTTAAGATATGCACCGGATCGAACCATACCAAATCCAGGTAACCGTATCGTATCAATCACCATGCGATCATCAGTATCAGAACAGGGGGAGGTACAATACAAGATGCTAACCGCACGCACATCAATCGCCACGCGATAACAGTATATATATATATATTCAATCACAATGTACCCAACCCCAAAACATCAGACACCATGACATAAACAAGTCCATCAGTCAACTACCCAATATATATACACAAAATTAGGACATCACCGTCCAAGCATCTCCTCCCCACCGCCGGCACTGTACCGGACCTATGCAGCTGATCCATCACCTCTTCGCCGCCGCAAGACTCCCTCCTACTTGGCTTTTTGATCAGTATACATGTAATAACAACTGCAGAACTGCTTTATCAAGACCCATATCATGATCAACATCATCGCGGTATAATGGTCCTTCTATGAGAGGTTATGGAGGTGGTCAGGGCTAGTGATGCAAGGAGCAGTGTTATGACCCCTCAACTACCATTGACCATAGACTGTAGACATCATCTCAAAGGTGGACTAACCAAAAATTAAAGGAGGAGGGAGTGGAGCGGTGGCGGATCGATGGCAAAGGTCCGGCGAAGCGCCAGTGATGGGGAGAGGGGAGAGGAAAGGAAGAGGGAGAAAGGGAATTTGGGGATGCCAACAAAACGTGAAAAATGAAAAGTCTCTAGGGTTAAGTTTTTAATTTTTTAATTAATGGAAATTATAAGAAACTAATTTCTTTTAAAAATATATATACAATTTAATGAGTTGGATGTCCACCTCAACTGCCACATGAGATGGTATTTAAAATATGGTATAATTATGTGGTAAGTATAGCATTACCCATATTATATATATATATACCTAAAAAATATAAGCACACACAAGGGGTTTCGAACCCCTTCCACTTTCATTCCTTTCCAAAACCTTATCCACCATGCTATGGACAACTTTGTGATTATGTGCTACACCATTTAACATTTATAATGTTTCTACAGACAATTTTGTCTTTTCCTTCTCTAATTTTTTTTCTTTCTTTTCCTTCTACTTAAATTAAATTAAAAATTATACACTTAATTAAATTAAAAATTATTGTATATAGTAATTAAATTAAATATTAAAATTTAACTTTTATATTATTTTTTCTAATCACGGAGACGTGGAGCATGTGACGGAACGTATATAGATAAACCTAATTGAGTGTTCAGATTGAACGTATATAGATAAACCTTTTGCTTTGAATTTCAGGTGGTCAACTTAACAGCACAGTTAGCTTCCCTCAAGGATCAAGTAGTTCAAAGTCATATCAATAATGTTGGAGCTACATCAGACTATGTCACAAACACCTTGCCACAACCGAATTCAAGCCATATCAATAATGTTAGAGCTACATCAGACTATGTCAACTTAGAAGGCACTTCTTCCATGTCCTCTTTTGGAGCTTTATGGTGAAAAGAATGTCACAAGGAATTCATATGAATTTGCAAACCCTAGCTGGTTTATTCGGTTTTGGATTCTGTACATATTGAGTCTTGGATTCTGTAAAAATAAAATATTGGCTAAGTATGAAAAATGGTTTTTTGAAGTAATCATTTTTTCAAGATAATTTTTGGCGGCTTTTATTCCTTACACATCAAATAAGAAACCTTGATTTTATGAGATTTTAATATGAAGTATATATTGACTTAATGAGCCATCATTAGTAGCCTAAATCGTACTTTGCACTAAAACCGATTTTTCATATTTTGATTTGGTAGGAATTTGATTTTTTAGTATTTTTATTTGAATTCAAATGAGGAGTACTTCCTTATTTACATTATAAACTTAAGTAAATGGAGTAATATATTGTTAGCCCATTTCGGCCTAGCCCATTTTGGTCCATCAGGCCTGACCCGACCCGGCCAGTAAAAGCCTAGCCCATGGGGCGGGCTCGGGCTTTGATTTTGTAGAAAAAACCCAGACCGGCTCGTATATTTTCTTCCACCTAATAAAGCCCGGCCCATTGACGATCCCTATCCTAAACCCTACATCCTAACAGCATACCCAACATTGCAACAAATTTTTAATATCTAGGTAGCTCATCGTTAAAATTGAAAAGATAACAAATGGCCATTAGAGATAAAGATAACAGGCAACTCACTATAAAGATAACAAATGAGCATTAGAGATAAATATAATAGGCAACTCATTACAAATACTTCAACTCCAGGCTTAAGTCTCTTGGAATGTCTTAATACTAAATAGTTCAAGCACCATAAATAAGGCCATTGATTTCAAGATCAGGATAAACTATAATGACTAGCAGGTCAGATCATTGACACAGAGCTCCCAGACCACACTCTTCATTGGATCCACAGACTCTCTCCACCACTAAAGGTGATGTGAAGAAATCCATCTTCATCCTTATTTTCCTCATCGATTGTAGACATCATGGCATCTGTAACATTGAAAGATTATTACAACCACAACTAATTTGGGAACAAGTTATTATTATGGCTAAAACAAAAATGCGTTGCAGCTCACCAAATGGAGGTTCAGTGTTCTTGCAATAGACAAATATACGTTTTTTTCTGCTGACTCTGATACGCATCCGAATAAATGAAACAAAATCTCGAAGAGGCGTATCACCATACACTAGGAATCTGCAATCAGAAATGAACTTGGAGTTTGCCCTTTGAAGTAAATAAGTACATTTTCTTTCAGTATGCAATTCATATATACTGATGTCGTCTTTTTTTTTCTGACAGATTTCGGAACATATATCAAAAGCATAAGCAAAAAAGGAATTGGAAACTAACTTCTTCATGTCTGTGTCAGGAATGTCACTCCTTGGATCCTTTTCCAGAGTCACCTGCAGAGAGGCTCAAATTAAACAGAGTACATCCACTGGATGCATAGGAAGTAAACACGTTTAATGTGGTGAAATTCTTACTGGTATACAATTTGGATGTTTCTCCCTCAATTCCCCAGCATCTAAAATAATGCGGTGTTTGTATATATTCATCCGATTCCTGAACATAAATCAAAAGCATAAATGAAAAGGGAACAAGCCTATTCCATTGTAGCAATACAAACCAAGATAACTAAAGCATGAGGGAATTAGGAACTAACTTCCTCACATGAAATTCTTACCTCCATGCTTCCGTGCGATTGTCAGTCCTCAACATCGCAGCCTTTTCCACAATCACATGCATGTAGACTCAAATTAGAACAGAGTGCATCCACTGAATGTGTAGGATGTAAGCACATTTGATTCAGTGAATTTCTTACCATATTCAAGAACCTCCTATTCCAAGGGTCTAACAATCGAATGGGTCGCACATGGGAGAACTTTTTCCCTCTTTTTTCTGACGAATTTCTGAACATATATCAAAAGTATAAATGGAAAGTGAGCTTGTAGCAATACAAAACAAGATAATTAAATCAGAAAGGCTTTGGCAACAAACTTCTTCTCTTTAATGTCAGGAATGCCGCTCCTTACAGCATTATCCACAATCATCTGCACAATAGCTCAAATTAGAACAGACTATGTCCACCGAATTCCTAGGAACTAAGCATATCTGATTCAGAGGAATTATTACTGGTACCGGATCTTGATTGTTCTCTTCTGCTTGCTTCCTCTCTGAAATATTTTAGTCCAAAACCATTATAAGAAAACAGATGAGAAACTTTGACAGAAACTAAAGCCAATTTCCAAAATAAACCAGAATCACTATCTCACTCACACCTGCATCTAAGAAATTTGAGCTAATCTTTAAAGAACTACAGAGACCAAATACTAAAATAGGCACATGGGTATTGCATAAAATATATAAGAAAATCACGAAAAGTAAATAATAAACCTTGAGAAACTTGAAGCTCGCAAAAGCTTTTGGCCAAGGTGAAACTCCCACGACTGTCCTCTGTAAATTCCAATCAAGAAAAGATCACAAGCGCACACCAAATGCTCTTACCCAGAACTTAAATAACAACTTTAAATACCAAAACAAACCATAATCACTATCAACCCTGTATCTAACAAATTTTGAATAACCTTTAAACTACGGCGACCATCTTAGCACAAAGAAGAAAATAACTACACAGGCTGTTTACCTTTTTGCACAATAATATAAAATTTTAAGCTTTATACGAAAACAAAAATCGTCGTTTCAGACTCTACACAGTTTAATTCAATCAAGCGAAAACAATTGGATGCAAAAATTCACAAGCATAACATTCTAATTTCTGCTATGTAACCAAAAAAAACATATTACTCTGGTTGAAAAATTAAACATTCAAATATGACCACAAAATACTAAAACTACCAAATCCAGCAAAAAAAAATACAAACAACAAACCCTGCGGATATTCATTCTTAAAAACGCTTTCAGCCATGGCGAAACTCCGCGGCGACTGTTCTCTGCAAATGTTCAAACAACGAAACATCATATCTCATATGAAATTTTCTTACCCAGAAATTAAATAACAACATCAAATATAAGTAGGTCAAGAAAAACGTTGTACGTTGAAGTATTTCACAAGAACATAAAACACCAAAAGCGAAAAGGGATCGATTAGGGTTTTGGTAATTGAAGAACTTACTCGAAATAACAGAGGGTCAAAATCAACCAAACGGGATGTTATACGATATATAAATTCAAGAGTTTAATAGCGAGGAACAGACCAGTTGGGGCTATTTCCGATTCCAAACTTCCAACACGAATTCGATACTGCTTTTCTATCTCTCTTATTTATTTCTTTTTGAGTCGGCGTTACGGTGTCTTTGAGGAATTAGAGTTTGTATCAGGAATTGAATTCCAATTAGGATTCGTGTTTGACCAAAAAAAAAATTAGGATTCCGTGTTATTTCATATCACGGAATTAAAATGTAAGTAGGGTCTATATAAAATTAGGAATTGAATTCCTGATTTTGAAGGAATTCGAGTGGGAAATGGTATTTTAATTTGGGTGCTGTTAAATGAACCTTAAAATTAACTAAGCACACCCTGCTATCAAGCTATTTATTGAATTACTAATTTACCATAATATAAAATGACAAAAAAAAAATACATTGAATATTGAAACAAAAGTAATTTTAATAAGACACCTTACTTGGGCCCCGTTTGGGATTTTTTTTTTTTTTTTTTTTGTCAAAAACCCGCTTCACTTTAAAGTTAAGCGTTTAAGGTGTTTGGTAAATCTAAAATATCCCGATTATTTTAAAAGCGGTGGCGCTTTTCGATGACTTTTCAAAAGCGGTATAGGTTCTTTTGAAAAGCCAAAAGAAGAAGATAATGATTAATAAATTTTTAATTCCCAAAATACCATCATTAAATTTTTTAAAGACACCACCTCCATCTCCACATCCAACTCCACCATCTCCATCACCACCTTCACCACCATCGACCGCCACAGCCACCACCACCACCTCCTTCTCCACCACCATCACCACCATATCCTCCTCAACCTCCACCACCTCCACCACCAACACCACCACCACCATGTCACCACCGCCATCACCATCTCATCCTCAACCTCCACCACCATCACCTCCACAACCACCATCCCCACAACCACTACCTCAACTTTCATCACCACCCCCACCTCCACCACCACCGTCACATCCCTTTCCTTCTTCTTCACCATCACCATCACCACCACCTCCTTCTCCACCTACACCACCTCCACCTCCACTACCACCACCACGCTGCCACCACCACCACCACCTCCTCCTTCTCAACCTCCACCTCTCCAACAGTCATCCCCACTACCACAGCCACCACATCTGCCTTCCTCACCACCTCCACCACCATCTCTTTCACCACCACCTTCACCTCCATCTCTTTCACCACCAACTCCACCGCCACTACTACCACCACATAATTAGCACATAACATTTTCAAGAGTCTATTTAGTCATTATTCACAGTTACAATATTTTTATATTAAAATTTACCAAACGGGTTTGACACTACTTTTTGTACTAACAGCACTTTAAAAATATTGTTTACCAAACATGTAGCTGCTTTACTTTACAGCTAATTATTTTCAAAGCACAGCAGAAGCAACTTTTTTTTTAAAGTGACAGCAATCCCAAACTGGCCCTTAACATATTGAACCCTAATCAAATTAGAATTTCAGAGTTTGATTCCAAACAGATTTGAGATAAAAATTCAAAATTTTTGTCGGCCCATTCCTCAAATTCCAAACCTCATTTACTTAGACCTCAGATTCAACAGCTTTTCAGGGCCTATTCCTCAAGATCTCTTCAATAGGAGACTAGATGCAATCTTTCTCAACAACAACCAATTTGCATGTGAACTTCCTGAAAGTTTGGGGAACTCCCAAGCTTCTTTGATCAATTTAGCTAACAACAAGTTCAGAGTGGGAACTTCCCAGCTAGTTTTGGCTTCATGAGCACTAAACTGAAGGAGATTTTGTTTCTCAACAACCAGTTAACAAGTTGTATTCCTGAAGGAGTTGGGTTGTTCGCAGACATTCAAGTTTTTTATGTCAGCTTCAATTGACTAATGGGTCATCTGCCAGACACAATCTCATGTCTGCAGGACATGGAAGTTCTCAACTTGGGACACCATAAGCTATCTGGGGTTATTCCAGAAATGGTGTGTTCTTTGAAAGCCTTGTGAATTTGATTGTTGCTTACAATTTCTTTTCTGGGTTCAACCAGGAATGTGCCAAGTTGTTCTACACAAATGTAGGGTTTGATTTTTCATTGAATTACATTCCTGGGAGGAACATGCAGAGACCTCAACCATAGTGCTCTTTAATTCCAGGAGGTGGGTTGAATTGTGAGGCATCATACTGATGACATGAACTGGGCATGAAGATTTAAAAAGTTTTAAAGTGGAAACGTAATCATAAAAAAAGAAATATGTTATTTGATTCACGGAGATTCATTCCAACAAAAGGCAAAGCTGAGAACAATAACAAATAAAAGACAAAAAATGAAAACAACAACAACTAAAAACAAACGTTACTCAACACCAGACTATTAAAGGAAAAAAGCCATAGTAATCAAATGACCAATTCATGTAAAATAGGGTGTAATTAGTATTAGGGTGTTGTGTGATAGTGTATTAGGATGTATATAGGGTATTTTTGGTAGTTAAATAGGGTGTACTTAGTTAATTTTATATTTTAATTTAATTATTAAGGTGTACTTATATCATAGGGTATACTCAGTTAATTTTAGGGTTCGTTTAACAACACTCTTTAATTTTTGGAGTTCATATTTTTTACCTATTATATCTTCACACAATTTTAAAAATTCCAAATTTACTATTTACTTTAACCTAGAGGTGTTAAACGGGCCGACCCAGCACGACACGAGCTCAGCTCGTTTAAATGAAGCACGACATGTTACGAGCACGAATATTAGTGGCCCGTGCTCAACACGACACGAAAGCTTGGGCCATATCGGGATCCAAAAATTAGGTCCAATGATCAGATCGACCCGTAGCTTGACGTGAATCATGTTTGGCCCGAGCCCGTTTCAAGTACAGGATTAAGCCCACTTCAATCATGGCCCAAGCCCAAGCCCTCTTCAAGTAGTGATGTGCAACAATACTCCTACTAGTGGACTCTGCAGCGATGTGCAACTTAATTGGCACAGGGGTTTTGGGTCATTATATGAAGGTAGAATTTCATATGGGACAGATTGTAACATCCCGAAATCTAAAGATAAAGGAATTCAATTAAAATAAGAAAATAAAGTAAGATAAATGAATTAAGTAAAGAAAAATTAAATAAGAATTTTCAGGATTTATAAATAATAAAAATAATAAAAATTAAAAAATTAAAAACCCAAATCAGCTTGTGCGTACCCGATTCCCCCACTTTTTCTTTCTTCTTCTCCCCGATCAAACCCTCCTCCCTTCTCTCTTGAACCAGCCGACGGCGCTGTCCGGTCACACCAAACCTCCTCTCCTCTCCTCCCTCTACGTATTCCACCGAGAGATTTCACCCGAAATCACCTCGAACCCGACGGTTTTTTGAAGGGGAAAAACTGCCGGAATTTCAAGTCGAAATTCGGACCGGTCTCGCGACTCCCACCTTCGATCCAAGTAAGTTTTCGACCCCTTTTGAGTTGATCTACAAGTTCTTGAAGTTGGTTTCAATTAATTTGAGGGTTTGGTGAAGATTTGAGAACCTAGGGTTTTGGGTTGTTGGGTTTTCCTAAAATCTGGGCAGTTTTGGTGGTTCTTGGGGTCGGGTCTAGCATAAAATCACTCCCCTTTTCGCCTTGATTACATAGGGTATAGGTTGGGTTCGATAACTCGAGAATTTCCGTCGTCGGAAATTTGATCAAGACACCCAACGTGCTGCCAGCGCATGTGGCAGCTCGTGGGCCCACTTGTGGCTGCCCAAAATCGTTTTTAAATTATCCCTACGTCGTCCCGAGCGAGACGGTACGCTCGGATTTGAAATTGGATATCATATGACAATTGATCGGATATTATGCCTAATAGGCTATATCCGGGTTCAACGTGTTCGGATCGTTGGATCGATTCCAATTTCAAATATGTCGTTCCTTGAACCTTTAGGATTGTGTAGGAACTCGCGGATTGAGATTCGGAGCCCCGGATGCTCCGGATCATCGACTTAAAGCTTAAATTCACGAAAACCGTATGATCGTATGATCGTGAGAAATCCGACTGTTCGATCGAGACCAAACCTTCGGGACATGATTAGCTTACTTTGTTGGACCTTTAGGAACGTTCGGGTCGAATTTGAGGTCGTGGGCTCCGTGGGCCTGGGTTGACCAAAACAGGAAGTTTGACCGCCGGTTGACCATGAGTCTTCCGGCGCGGTCCTACTTGTCGAAAGTCGTGGTTTGACCCTAAAAACTTCGTTTGGCCCTAAAAACTTCGTTTGGCGTGCACTTACACTTTGAGTTCTGGGAAAGTTAGGTTTTCGTTTTAAAGTTTCTTTCGACGTACGATTCCTAATCCAATTACCATATTTCTCAAAATATGTTATCCGGCTTAGCGCACGCAGCAGCAGGGCCGGCCATGGGGGTAGGCAAAAAGGGCTTTGGCCATGGGCCTCCAATTAAGGGGCCCCAATTTTTTATTTATATTATATTTATATAATATTATACAACTTATTAAAAAATAAAAAATTGAGGATTAAATTCCTTCGTCATAAACGAAGGTTTCCTTTCCTCTTCCCAACCAGAAACAACGGCTCCTTCTTTTTCCCCAGATGATTTCTTCTTTTTCCCATGATTTCTTCTTTTCCCATGTAGAAACATATTTAAATAAGGTAAATTTAACAAAAACCCAAGTCACAATTCAAATATTAAAGTATTATTTTTGAGATCTCTCTGATAATTGAACATTCTTCTGTTACGATGGGTTTTGATGAAAAACAAAAAGCAGGTTGCTCGGGTTACGCTCACTCTGCCATACTCTTTCTCCCAACTGGGCATGCTTTCGGGCATCATATTCCAAAATTTTTATGGTATTTTGGGAAGTCGGATCGCTTATCGATCAGTATTCTCTACGTTGAGTACCGAAGTCGAAAGAAAAAGAAAATGTCGACTTCAAGAACCATGTCATCCAGGTAAAGTAAACTAATTAGCTTCCAACATTTCTCACAATGCAAAACCATTTCCACTTGAGAAGGAAAAAAGTAACCTCTTTCTTTAAAAAAATTGAGCAGTGGTTTGAAGTGTTAGATGGTTTCTTGGGTCCATACTTGGAAAGCCGTTGGATTGTCCTTCAATCGCACTTTCCTTCTCTTTGGATCTGTTATCCAACTCAAAGGTTGTGCAAGGTCTGTCATTTAAATTCAACTTCTCTTTTTATTTTATGACTTATTTTTATAGAGAAAATTAAAACATGGGTTTTGTTCTGTTTCATACATAATTAATTATTGATTTGGTTTTTTTAATGGGTGATTATGCAGCAACATATACTATATAAATGACAATCTGGACAAGAGGACATGGACGTACATATTCGGAGCTTGCTGTGCCACCCACCACTGTGTTCATACCCTCTTTCCACAACTACAGAATCTGGTCTTTTCTTGGGCTTGGCATGACCACGTACACTGCTTGGTATATGACCATTGCAGCCATAGTTCATGGCCATTTTCCTCTTCTTTGCAGATACTCCCAAGAAATCTCCCGCAGTCTGTGTAATGAAAATATGAGAGACATTAGCTATTAGTTTAAGGGCTGTCTCAATTGATTCGATGTTTCTACTTTATAAATCTTATGTCGTATGGTTGGTGGTTTTGGTACTCTTTCCTACCTCGGGGTTTTATTCCACGTGGTTTTCCTGGGAAGGTTTTAACGATGCCACTTTTCTATGCCACCTACCCCGACTCTTTTATATTACAATGCATACTAACTTTTTTATTCACGAGCGCTACATAAAATTATTTTATTTGTTATTTTTTCGCTATTGTATACTATAAGAGAAGGGGGCCTCATTTAATTTATCGCCTAGGGTCACCCAAAAGTCAGGGCCGGTCCTGCGCAGCAGGCAAGACCCTCGCAAGGTCAAGCGTTATGGGATTACTTGTGAGTGGACCTTGTTTTCAACATGCATTGTTTTTAAAGAATTGATATCATTGCATATTAAGTGATTTCTATTAATTCTTGAGAATTTATTGATGTTTTATATTAAAATGCTTTAATTGGATTTCATAATATATGGTCGGTTTTTGAGACACTTTGCTTAGATTGAAATTGAACCCATGCTTTGAGACTTAAAGATTTATTATATTATATATATATATATATATATATATATATATATATATATATATATATATATATATTTGAATGCTTTGCATATTAAATGAATTATACGGATTATGAGATTATAGTATAGTATTATATCGAAGAGTCATGATCTCTTGGTCGCTGGTAGTAAGAAATCCATCATTCATTTCTTGGATTCAAATCCAAGACCAAAAGAGTTTCTTAAAAGACGTGCAAAAGTAGGTGGGTATTGGATTTGAATCCGAGGGTGGTGATGGATTCCTCAATCATTAGGTATTAGAGATCGAGACTCTTATATCGAATTATTATATTTTTGGATTTCTTGATTTATATTTGATTTTCGAGACATTTTGCATATGCTTGAATTAAATGCGTGTTTTGAGACTTATAATTTCATTATATTTTCACATATATTGATTTATGGTATTTGAGGGATCACTTGGAATGATAATTGGGGTTTTAATATTTTTGGTATTAAATTATGACATATTTTGGACTTTATGTTTTATGTTGAAGATTGAGATATTTTGGGTTAATGTTGAATTAAATACGTGCTTTGTGACCTTGAGATCCATTTCTATTCTACTTATGAGTACGTGCTTGAGCCGAGACGTATAACTATGTTGGGTTTTGAATTAGTTAGTTTGGAGTCAAGCATATATTTGTTTTGATTATTTAAGTCTTAATTATATATTTACTTTTTTATTATTCAATTTTTCTCTATTATTAGTTATATACTTATATAATTTGGGGACTGTGAGTTTGGACGTTAAGCATCCGGTTGCTAGGAATTTTTGGGTTAGCTTATTTGAGTGGTTTGGTTTGTGACAGTGGGTCCGTGGGACCCGGCTTGGGGTGAGTTGAGTTTTAGTTGTGGTTTGATGTGTTTGTACCATTCCCTGATACTGTGCCCACACGTGGCGTTGGAAATTTCCGACGCGTGGGTCACATTTGGATTTTGTTACTTTGCTACACGTGGTGTTGGAATTTCCGGCGTGTAGCAGAGGTCCGGGCACCCTTGGCCGGGTGTTCTGAAGGCCTTGACGGGCAGTCTACACGCGTAGAACTTGGATTGGATACGTACACATGTGGCGTTGGATAGTACTGGCGTGTGTACGAAAGCAGTAGTCCCCCGATTGGACAGCTCAACCTATTACCCTATTTAATTAGGGAAATTATCTTTGATTTAATAAAGAAATATTTCCATAAATCAAGGAACCAATTTCCACCAAATCTCTTGGAGTAATTCCTATCATCTTTTTGGGTAAGAATAATCCTAACCAAACAAGGATTAATCTCCCAAAACCCTAGCAAATAAGGAGCCTATAAATACATGAATACACAAGATATTCAAGGTAATTCTAAAACCTGTACAAATTACCCCAACCGTACATCAGGCGCGAGTCTTTTTTAAGATCACACATTTGTTCATGTCTCTCATGCTTGCGTTTTGGATAGTATTTGCTGTTTTAGTGCTATCTTTTGTACACTCTTATGATGCTTATTATTTTTTAGGGCTCACGACAAAACACTCCCTAGATGTTTGGAGTCATTCTCAATTTGGACCCCGGGGTTTCAATTTCATCGAATTACACCCGACGTTTTAAGATTCGATCAATTTACACATTCCGTTAATTTGACAGTTTATTCTTTCGTTAAATTGATGATGTGGCAAGTGATGACCCACTTATGTCATGATGTTTTAATAAAAATAATAAAAAAATCCTTTGAACAAAAAAAATATTTTTAAAACATAAAAAAACAAAAAAAAAACCAACTAGAAAACCACATAACCTAGAAAAACGAATTAAACCATAGAACCCAGAAAAACAAAATAAATTAATTAATAAATTAATGAAACCTAGAAAACAAAAAAAATATTCAACATTGGGTTTGATTTCGAGGAGTTGAAGAAGAATGTCTAATGGGGTTGAAAAAGGAATGCACAACTTTGATCTCTCTCTTTCATCTCTATCTGCACTCTCTCTCTCTATCTCTCTCTCTCTCCCTTTCTTCCCTAATCCAACTTTGACCCCACTCTCCCTTTCTCCAATCCTTAACCCACCCTTCCACCTCTATCCCATCAACCTCCAGCCACAGCCCCCCAAACAATCGCGCCTCGCCTCAAGATCTCCTCGACTCAACCCCAAAAAACAAGATATGGTGGTTGTTTTTTTCCCTTCCTTTATCCATGTTGGATGTTGGTCGCTGCTTGGCGCTGCTATTGGATGTAGGCCATTGCGGAGACGGCAGCAGCATAGTCGTGTGGGTGCCAATCTATTGGGTGTTGTCTTCTTCTTCGTTTTTAGCAAATTTTGATTTGGGGATTTTGGGGAAAGCTCAATCTCCTGGTCGTGGTGGGTCGAGGTTGGGAATGGTCGAGGTTAGGGCACCGTCGAGGTCGGGAAGGGTCTGTTGGACTAGGTCAGCGGCGAATCTGTGGGGTTGGTTAGAAAAGGTGGCTAGGGGAGAGAGATGATGACTGGTTGAGAAAATGCTTTGGTTTTTTTCTGTTTGTTTTATGTTTTAAACATATTAGGGCTTGTTCTGTAACGTTTTCGGAGAATGTTTTCTTAGAATATTTTTAGAGAATGAAAACAAGATAACGAATTTGCATTTTCAAGAAATGAAAATGCGTATGGTAGCTTAATTAGAAAACATATTCAGAAAATAAAAACAATGAAAACGTGTCTGGTAGTACAATTTGAAATAATAATATGTGAGTTATTTTTATGAAAACGTTTCCCATGAAAATGAAAACAACTTTTTTATGTTTTCTACAAGTACACATGAACTTATTTTCATTTTATGAAAACATTCTCAGTGTTTTCTGTTTTTGGGCCACCGAATGTGTTTTTGCCTCATTTTTGTTCTCTGAAAATGAAAACAACCCCTTAAAACATTACTGAATGGGGCCTTAGTTTTTTTAAAAGAACAATGTTTTATTTTTTTTTTTATTGACAAATGAGCACAAAAGTGGGTGCCTCACTTACCACATCATTAATTTAACAGAAGGATAGACTGTCAAATGAATGGAATGTGTAAATTGATCGAATCTTAAAATGTCGTGGTGTAAATTGATGAAATTGAAATCCCAGGGCTCAAATTGAGAATGACCCCAAACATCTAAGGGGTGTTTTGCCGTTAGCCCTATTTTTTAATAAAGCATCTCTTCCAACCAGAAAAAAAAAAAGTTAAATGGTGCAATAATGCCATGACAAATGATGTGGCACATACCCATCATAAATATTTAATTAATCAATTCCAACATTGATTATGATTTAGTTAATTTATTTTAGGAAGCAAAATAAAAAACTTAAAACCTATCAAAGGTTGTTCAGCTAACCCTAAACGATCAAGCTTATCGTCGTACACTGAGGGAAATGGCAGACCCACAAAGGTGCAAGGAGGTGCAGTTCCACCTCCCCTCTCCGAAAAAGCCATTGAAGAAACTGGAAACTGCCTCTCCGCTAGTGTGCCCACCATGTGCTTGTCCTAATTCCTCAAACAGGTTTTTTTAGTTTGTTGCGCGCAGCTGCACAAACAGTGCATAGCGCGACCCTAATTTTTTTTAAAAAAAGCCCTGGCCAAAACGACGTCGTTTTGGACCAGGGTATAAAAAAAACGTTGTGAAGAAAAAGTATTTTGGACCAGGGTAAAAAAAAAACAACGTAGTGAAGAAAAAGCCTTACCTTCTACGGAAGACGGTCATCCAATCCAAATTCCTAGAAGCCTTATAAGCCTTACTACCGTCCACTGTTCGAATGTAATTACTAATTAATCAACTAGGAATTGGAATTTTGGATTCAGAGGGCTCGGTGTTCTCACAGCAATCTCTGCACTAATGTGATGAAATCAAACAAATTTCTAAATTAAAAGAACAAAAATACAAAAATCTTGTTTTTACTTTCTTGTTTACCGAAGGCAAAGCAAACCCAACAACAACAAGGTCTGGTTTTGTTCACATATCAAGGTCTGGTTTTATTTTTCCTCTTCTGTAGCAAAAGGCTCTTCGGATTTATTTATCTATTTAATTTAAGGCTTTTCGGATTTTTCTTTTAAGTCTAAAGGGGGTACAATGTAGTCTTTAAATGCTCTTCAGATTTTTTAAATGTTTTTTTTATCTTTATTTTTGTTTTTATTTTTCTAATTTGGCTCAATGTATTTGTATGATCAGTAGCAAACTTAAGCTGGAAGAGGCTTTACACAACTCGAGGTATGATCAATTATGATTTATTTGTTTAATTGAGAATTTGATATGCATTTTGATTAGATTAATTGAGATTGATTTTGGTTAGATTAATTTTGATTGATTTTGATTAGATTAATTGGTATTGATTTTGGTTAGATTAAGAGCATTTGAAATATATATTTTTTAGAGCTTTTACCCTTTTAAATATTGCACATCCGCTGAAAAATTTATGAATCTGCCACTGCTTGCGTGTTTACCCGCACCTACCAACTCAAGTCCTGCTACTTTCCAGTGATCACTTAATATGTGAAGCTTCCATTTGTGGTGTAATGTTTTAATTTTTAGCTTATGTTTAGAATTTCTAATTTGGTTTGTAATTTAATTATCAATTTTTACATTGGGTTGTAATTCTTAAGATTGTATGTTTTGGTTGTATATGCATGTATCATGTATATGTTGTTTGCTTTGTTGGATTGTATTGAATGTGAAAAATAGGCTTTAATTAAAGTTTAGGCCCGATTGAAATGCGAAATTAAAGTTTAGGTCCCAAAAATCGGACCGGACTGAATCGGTTGAAAAGTATCAGTTTCGATTCAGGTGTGAGGTCCAAATCGGACCGGACCGTGCCCACCCCTACTATTCACGTGAACAGTAAATGCCCTTACCTCCCCTTACCTTTTGCCATGACAAATGGGTGCAAGTGCTCTTATTAAAAAGGCTAGGAGGACAGAGATTTTTTTCCTTTTAATTTTTAATTATTTAAAAAATTAAAAAATTGATTAAAAAAAATAAAGAATTATTTATTATTTATTTTGTTTACGTACACCATCACAAAAGTGGGGATCACATTTGCCACATCAACTTCGCGTTGGAAATTTGGAATCGGAAATAGCCCCAACAGGTCTGTTCCTCATTTTAAACTCTTGAATTTAAAATAGGCTTAATATCACAAAACGTCCCTAAGGCTTACGAAACTATCAGATTGCATTCGAAATTTTTTTTGTGTCATTTGTGGTCCTCAAGGTTAGTATGTGTGATCACAAATGGTGCCTGCCGTTAGGTTCCTTAAAAAACTCCGTTAGTTTGCTGACGTGGCATATATATATCACAAAACATCCCTGAGGTTCACACACCTATCACAAATGGTCCATTCGAAGTTTTTTTTATTTTTTCATTTAAAATTCATAAAATTTTGGTTTTTTTAAAAAATTATTTTAAAATATATTTTGTATTTTAAATACATGTGACACTATATTTTTGAAGATGTGGGCTCCACATATATGTCGCATCAACAAACTCATGAACTTTCTAAAAAATAATTTAAAATTCATAAAATTTAAAAATAAAAAAACCATTTATAGAAGGATTTTAACCTTGAGGACCATTTATGAATCCTAAACTCTTGGTTTTTTCATTTTTAAATTTTATGAATTTTAAATTATTTTTAAAAACTTCATTAGTTTGTTGATGTGGCATATATATGGAGCCCACATCTCCAATAGGGGATCACTTGACGAGACACCAGGACAGCGCCATAGTGGCCCCGTGCCCTAGGTTGAGCCGTCCAAAAGGAACTAAGCTCGCCGGAACGTATGGCAGGAACCTCAATACCAATACGTCTGTGACAAGTCCTACGCGTAGACTACCCAATCAAGGGTCTACAGTCACAACCTATTAAGGAATGCACCGGGTATCCAACATATCCAAGTAACCGTATCCATAAGAACTGGGGAAGCACATAATGTGACCCCCCTGACCTAAAAATACAAGAAAATAAATTAAATAAGTGAGTTGGATAACTTGGATAATTAAAATGAATTAAAAAGGAATTTAAAATGAATTTAATAAGAATTTAATTATTAAAGGGGTATTGGAGGTCATTTAATTTTCGGAACGGAATTTGGCGAAACGAGTTGCGCCATTGCGTTCGTCTCGTCGAAACGAGTCCGTTGGCAGGTGGTATGTTCCAATACGAGTTTTAGAACTCAAAAGGGTATAATGGTAATTTATGAAATCTATTAAAATATTATAAATATCGCTTGGACCAATCAGAAAGCGAGTATCCGCTTTCTCTATCTACTCGCGTCTTACTCTCTCCTCGGAATCGAGCCGCCGCCTTCTCTCTCTCCGATCTCTCTCGTCCAGCAACGGCTGTACTCGAGAACGGTCGCAAAAGAACCAGCGTGTCGAGCCGGTCACATCTCGCCGCTTTTCGTTGCCGGAAACCTCAAGATTTGCAGGCAGGATCGACTGGTTTTTCTCTGATCATTCCTGGCGTGGCGCCGCCGTCTCCGGTCATCTTCTCCGTCGCGTAAGGTATGGTTTCGACTCCTCTCTTCGTGCTTAAGCTGTTTCTGGGGTGGGATCGATTGTGTCGATCTGCAACCGGATCTAGAACCTAGGTTTTGGCCGGATTTCTATTTGAATTTCGACCATCTACCGGCCGGTTCTTGGCTGGGTTTGGCCGGTTTCGAACTCCCCTCCACCTCCTGGTCCTGTTGGTATGTGGGTTGCTGCCCAATTTGGGGTTTTGTCGTTGGCCAGTTTTGTGTCGTTGTGAGCCCGTACGTGTGCGCACATTCTGATTTGGATGTTGTTTGACTATCGAACCAACGTAACCCTATTATGCGTTGTTTGGGTTCGATGGGTTCGGACCGTTGGATCGAATCTGAATTCACGTATGTAGTTCTTTGTATTTTTAGGATCGTATAGGAATTGACGGATCGTGATTCGGAGTCCCGGATGCTCCAGATCAATGACTTAAACTTTGAATTAAACCGTAATCGTCTGATCGTGCGATCGTGAGCGATCCGACCTTCCGATCGAGACCAAACTTACAGGACATGTTCTATAAGTCGTAGTGAACCTGTAGGAACTTTCGGATCTAAGTTTGGAGGTAATGGGACCTACGGGCCCGGTTTGACCTAGTCGGGTTAGTTTTACCAAGTTTGACCAGGTTTGCCCGAGGGTCTTCCGAGGTCGGTTTGCCACGTAGTTGACTTTGTTGGAGTTCTAGGAATGTCCGAAACCATTTGGAGGTTGTGGGCCCTGCGGGTCCGGGTTGACCGAAACGGGGTGTTTGACCGCAGGTTGACCGTGAGTCTTCCGGGGCGGTCCCACTGGTTAAAAGAGGTAGTTTGACCTTAGAATCTTTCGTACGGCGTACGTGCACGTTAAGTTGGGTTTTGGGTAGGATTTGAGTTTGAGGTTCTCGTTCGATTCACGGTACTAATTCAATCCTTGTATCTATCGCTTTAGGTACTCTGGCACTGCATACGTAGCTGGCGGGACCCTTTTAGGGTTGTGCAGCATCGGACCAACGGTGAGTGGACATTGTTTTCAACGTGCATGATTTTAAAGAATTGAATGCAACGCATGAATGGGATTTGATAATTGTTTTAAAGTCTTGGTTTGACTTTGGTTGAATTATATTAAAAGGAATTGCATTGAGGTATATGCATGATTTGGGTTGACGTTGGGCGAACCAGCAGGGTCTGGCTCGGGTTCCGGGGTGGAATTCGGGTCGGGTCCTGTCACATAACGTGGTTCCAACAGCACTCCAATCAATCACAACTCAATATTCCATAATCACATATTCAATCTCTTTCCAACCTCATATTAATCATATGTACCCAAATCCCAAAATATCAGACACTCGAACATATATACGTTCGTCAATATAATAACCAACATATATACTCAAAATAAGGACATCGCTGTCCCAAACATATATATATCCATACTCAAAATAGTCACAAGCATCAAATAATAACATATCATTCCATAATCAAGTAAAAATGTCATAATCACCGAAATTGCATCCTAAGCAACGTATTCAAGTCTCAAATCAAGAAAACGTCAAATCATATTAAAGTCTCAAGTCGAGAAACGTCAAATCATATGCATGGTTGTTTATTCATTGAAAGAAATGCACATTCAAAATAAAGTCCACTCACAGATAGTCCCAAGCAGCTTGACCCTGGGAGGGTCCCGCACGAGAATCACGAGGTGCCTGAGAACCTATTTCAAGAATACGAGAATTAATTAATAACCGAACTTTGAACTACAACCTTAAAGTCAAACCCTAACAAATCCCGACTCAAAGTGTGCGTACGCTCGTA
This sequence comes from Prunus padus, assembly GCA_024362665.1. NCBI lineage: Eukaryota > Viridiplantae > Streptophyta > Magnoliopsida > Rosales > Rosaceae > Prunus > Prunus padus. The sequence continues at coordinate 601,352 of JANFAM010000006.1, forward strand.
CGAAGAATTCTAAGGTCAACAACGTTCGTTAGAAGACGACATGACCTCAGAAGACCCACGGTCAACCCTTGGTCAAACTTTTCTAAAATAGGGCAACCAGAGCCCGTGGGGCCCACAACCTCCAAACTTAGATCCGAAAGTTCCTACAGGTTCACTACGGCTTAGAGAACACGTCCTGAAAGTTTGGTCTCGATCGAACGGTCGGATCGCACGATCGGACGGTTATGGTTTACCTAACTCTAGGGTTTGCTATTTCGAAGTATTCGGGACTCCAAATCATGATCCATCAATTCCTATATGATCATAGAAATACGAGGAACAACATACGTGAATTCATATTCGATCCAAAAGTCCGAACCCATCGAACCAGAACAACGCATAATAGGCGTAGGTTCGTTCGAGGTTCAAACGACGTTCGAATCGTAATCCGAGCACACGTACACATTCACGACAACACGAGGGTTGCAACAGAACAGAGAACTGCCACCACACCATGGCCCACGCGCCGCCATACTTGCCGCCTTGGGGTTGGGTATGTTGAGCAAATCCGGCGATCGCAAAATTGTCGAATCGAGGCACAATACCCATTCCTTTCGAATCAGCACACCCCCAAGAGCTCAAAACCGCCCAGAGCCGCCCCAAAATCGGTCGGGATCGGAGGAAATCACAGCCAAACCACCTAGGGTTTTGGCCGAATTTATGGACGTTCAGAATGGCGGCTACACCGTCGTGTTTTGTTGCGGACCTTGGGGGAAAGAGAGAGTGAGAGACGGCGCACCTGATGGAAGCGGAGCCGTCGCCTGAAACGACTGGAAAAGCCGCTGGCGTCGATGACAGTTTCGCCAAAAATTGCAGAGGTCACCGCCGGCAAACGATGGGGTTTCAAGCCGGGATCTTGGGTGGGTTTTGACCGGAATGAGGAGGGCTTTTGAATGGTACTGGGCCGCCCTCACTGCGTGCCTCAGGCCGTCTGAATCAAAGAGAGAGAGAGAGAGAGAGAGAGAGAGAGAGAGAGAGAGAGAGAGAGAGAGAGAGAGAGAGAGAGAGAGAGAGAGAGAATTCCTGCGTTACGATTGGTCCAGCGTGTATTTTATAATATTTTATTTAATTCACAAATTACCAAAATGCCCTCAACGTTCCAAAACTCGTATTGAGACGTGCCGCCCGTCAACGGACTCGTTTCGACGAGCTGGATGCAATGACGCAACCCCTGTTGCCAAATTCTCGTCTGAAAATATAGTTGACCAAATTACCCTTTAATTATTAAATTCTTATTAAATTCAATTTTTTATTATTTTAATTCCTTTTTATTCTTTTTAATTACCCAATTTAATTAATTAATTAATTTAGCTTATTTTATTTATGAAATTGGTCTAGGACGTTACACTTGAAGATTGATACTCTAACATAGCATGAGTGGGGAAAACAAATAATATCAATTGCATTTGAAACAACGAAATTGTTCAAGCAAAACTGACTCTTGTATGTTTTCACTCAACCATAAATTTAAATATTATAATATTTAATTAATATTATAGTAATCTAATTTCCAACAATTGCAATTGGCATATTGGGATTACCTATAGAAAGATTGTAAAATTTTGGTTTTGCAAATTTTTCTGAAGAAGTGAAAGCAAGTCATTGTGTTGTCTATATTTGACAAGCACAATTGATGAATACTTCCGAGAAGGGAAGTAAGTAGTGTTGAAATGACCAGAAACGTGGTATATTTCTCTATCGTACAAAGACAACAATCTAAAGACATAATATTATGGAACAATGAGAAAAATGAATATGCGAAAGAAAGAGAATTTATCCAATTGAATTAGGCTATGTTGATGTATATTTAATATACAAAACAGTTACATATGTGATGATACATATATGAGAGCCGTGCATAATTTGGTGACTATCAGTAGCATTAGTCACCTTTTTTGAAATTTTTGTGTGACTAAAGGCTTTAGTCACCCCAGCAAATGTCACCAAATGTCACTAAATAATAGTGACTGTTGCCACTTTTTTTTTGTAGTGTTTGTTTAGACCATCAAGTACGCAATTTTCAAGTATTACCAGGTTTGTTGATGGGCTTGAAATTTCAACCAAGTCACCCAACCACATAAGCAGAATAAGTGAGCAGTTTCATACTGTAGCAGTTTCTATGATTTTTTTATATGGAAAATTACATTTTGCTGGGGGCTGGATGTTATACGAAATGATGTATATTCAGTATACATAATAGGTACAATTGATATAACTTTCAAATTGGCTTTGAGGATGAGGGCATGTGGTCACATCTCGTTGAACAAGTTAACTATTTGTTTTGTTAACCGTTGTGTCTGCTAAGTCCCATGTACTGGGTTGTGATTATGATGTTTGCAAGCATGAATTACATCAGTTTATTGTATCTGTTTCACTTGGTAAATTCATGGTCAACACTAGAAAAATGAGATAGCCATGCCTTGAATCAAGTGGGCTATCAATTTTTTACAATCTAGAATCCTGTCTGCATGTTTGGTTTACAGTTGGGAAAATCTCTAAATTATATATGCATGGGGAAGAGATGCAAGCCATTGTGTCTGGACGTGATCCAACTAGAAATTTGGTTTTCAGTTTCTAACAGTTATAGGCTGTTAAATCCATTCGTTGGGCTTCTGGCTGTTCATATAATTTTGCATTATTAAATTATGCATGGATTCTGCATATCAAATACATTAAGAAGCATATAGTGCTTGTTTCTAGTTACTTATATAAACGTACGTATATGAAGCATTGGGTTGACATCCAGATATGCAATTTATATATTGGATTACATATAGAAAGGTTAAAAGTAAAGTGGCTTCGAAATTTCCTAGAGGATATTCATGTGTAACAAAATTACACAAATGATGAGAACCCGAAAATGTGGGGGTCTATTGCAAAATTGCACTAAACGTAATTTGCAAAGTTCTTAAGGTATGAAAATTCATTTGTAGTTTAATAGCAATCACAATTGTAAGAGAATTGTGGGGCGTGGCTTAACTATCTTTGTAATCTCATATTCGTGTAAGAATGGACAAGTAATTTGCTCTTTAAAAGAGATGAGTAACCACTACTACAAAAATCGCAATAGACGACGGTAATTTACCGTCGTAAATTTACTTTCTCAACCGTCGAGGAATCGACCGACATCTTTTACGCATAAAACCACGTCGGTAAAATACCGTCGTCTATATTATATAAAAACGACACTTTACTAAAAAACCGACGTCTATTAACTTAAAGATGACGTTTTTTATAAAAAAAATGACGTTTATTATGATTGAAGACGACGGTTTGTAAGAACTGTCGTCTATTATGATAGAACAGTCGTCTATTACATGTAAATACGACGGTTGTTATGAAATAACAGTCGTCTATTATTGTGAAATATGTTGTCTATTATGAAATAACAGTCGTTTATTATATTTAAATACGACTGTTGTTATGAAAAAAATGTCGTCTATTATGATAGAATAGTCGTCTATTGATGTAAAGACGCTGGTTGTTTTGAAAGAACTGAGGTTTATTATTACAAAGATGTTTTATTTTTACATTTTACCTTTTTTCCTTGCTTCCAATTGTTCTCTACAACTATTTTAGCTAAAAAACAACCATAATGCTTTGTGAACAATAAATTCAGCTCCAAACAACCATAATTTGTTTCATAAAACTTGAATATTCAATAATAATTACAAAATATCAATCTTCATTCCTATATATCTATACAAAATATCATATCCATAATATTAAACTATATATCACTGCATATGCATCTTCAAATGTCTCCAAAATATCTATACAACGATCCGAATTTCATCAATTTGTTCTTGTGTGTATGAGTTACCGTTGCCTTCTTGCACTGCAAACAACAGGATTAAAAAAGGAAGCAAGTTTTAGTTAGAGATACATATAACAGGATTAAAAAAAGAAACAAGAAAAAAAGCCTGAAGTGGGAATAACTTGAGAAACTGAAAACCGAAACCGGAATGAGAGATTAGAATATGAGCAGCCGGAATGAAATGTACCTCGACTTGGAGCAACCTGATGGAGAAAGAAAACTTAAGGTCAGAATATGAGTTGAAGAAAGATAAGCGAAATGTTATATATATAGGGTTTTGGGAAAATTCAAAAATTACATTTCGCGGTCAAATTTTTCAAAAGACCGCGTTTTTAAAGACGACGTCAAGTAAAATAAAAGCGACGTATAAACATATACTACGTCAGTTATTTAAAAAACCGACGTCTTAACTAAAAACTTCGGAGAAATAGAAATTTGTGCTAACAAGAAACTAAATATACAATCCTACTTGAGAACTCAGTTCTTGTTTTACACCCAACCGAAGTTCTTAGATGGGTTGGGTGTACAACAAAACTGAGTTCGCAAGAAAGATATTCTTGCATGAGAGGTGAGAATTGAGATATACAGAACGTCCGGAATAAAAACAGCAATTTAAAGGAATTATATAGAATTGGAAAACTAAAAGTGACTTTATTAAGACTTGGAAACCGAAAAGGGCCTTTATTTCGACTAGGAAACCTAAAAGCCGCCGTTTCAGTTCCCAATTTGGCAGATAAAGCGTGCCGATTCATTTCGAAAGTTTCGAAATTGAATCTTACAACGACGGTATTTATTTCTACCGACGTCGTTGTACTGACGTTTATTCGGACTTTTGTTGTCGCGCTTGTTTTAAACAACAACGACGGTATAATTACTATAAACGACGTGAAAATGATTTACAACGGCGATATAATTAATAGAAATGTCGTATTATCTAAACAACCACGTCGGTATATTATATTATAACGCCGTAGTAATGATTTACCACCACCTTTTATTTATAAGAACTGTCGTAGTCTAACATCTAATACGGCGTAAAATAATAAATACCGACGTGGTTAATTACCTTACATGTCGTCTATTATATATAAAGACGACAATTTTTATGAAAGAAATGTCGTCTATTATATGTAAAGAAGGCGGTTTTGTGATAGATTTGTCGTCTATTAATGTAAAGACGACGGTTATTGAAAAGAACTGCCGTTTATATATCCAAAGATTTAGTAATTTTACATTTTTATATTTTTTTCTTGCTTCCAATGGTTCTCTGCAACGATTTTTTCTTGCTAAAAAACAACCATATATAATGCTTGAACAATAAATATACTCAAGAATAATTTGTTTCATAAAACTTGAAGATCAATAATAATTACATACAAAATATTTACCAATCTTCATCTATATATCCATACAAAATATTTACCATTCCTATACATACAAAATAATTTGTTTCATTAAACTATAATTCGATCCGAATTTCTTCAATTTGTTCTTGTGTGGGTATGAGCTAGCGTTGCCTTCTTGCACTGCAAAACCAAGATTAAAAAAAAAGAAGCAAGTTTTAATTAGAGATACATTTATAACTTGGATACATTTATAACCAAGATTAAAAAAGAAGCAAGTAAAATTAAACCGTGTATAAATTAAAATATACACGACGGTTTTTAAATAATAGGACGTTATAAAACTATACTACGTCGATTAGTTCTGAAACCGACGTCTTAAATACAAAAACAACAGAGAAATAAAAATTTGTGTTAAACAAGAAACAAAATTTTTAATCTTTCTGGGGAACTCAGTTGTTGTTTTGCACCAAACCGAAGTTCTTAGATTGGTTTGGTGCAAAAACACAACTGAGTTCCCAAGAGAGACATCTTGCATATGGTGAAACCATTCAGAGATGTGAGAATTCAGACTGAACGTTTGGAATAAAAACTACAATTTAAAGGAAATATTTAGAATTGGAAAACTAAAAGTGACTTAATTAAGACTTGGAAACCGAAAAGGGCCTTTATTTCGACTTGGAAACCTAAAAGCCGCCGTTTCAGTCTCCAATTCGCAGATAAAGCGAGACGTTTCAGTTCGAAAGTTTTGAATTTGAAACCTACAACGACGGTATTTATGATTTACGTCGTCGTTATACTGACGTTTATTTCGACTTTTGTTGTCGCGCTTGTTTTAAATAACAACGACGGTATAATTCCTATAAACGACGTTAAAATTATTTACAACGACGATATAATTTATAGAACCGCCGTATTATCTAAAAAACCACGTCCTTATATTATATTATGACGACGTGGTAACTGTTTACCACCACCTTTTATTTATAAGTACTGTCGTAATCCAATTTATAATACGGCGTGAAATAATAAAAACAGACGTGGTTAATTATCTTTACATGTCGGTATTTATAAAATTACGGTCGTATTAAATAGTACTTCATACGTCTCTAATAATACAATTACCGTCGTGTTCATTGGATGTTCAAAACGGCGGTATTATATGTAAAACGTCGTCTATAATTACTACGTCGGTATATTTACACATACCGTAGTTGTTTATTTGTTGTCTTTTTTCTGATCGAATGGGCATGTTTAATAAGACGTCGCTTTTAAATTTTTATGCGTCGTGTTTTAAAAATGCCCAAATGAATTTCCAATTTTTGGGTGTTTTAGTTTCTGATCCACGTCGGTTTTTATATTACCGTCGTCGTTTAAAATTTAACGACGGTATTTATTTTGTCCGTCGTCATTTTACCGACGTCTATTTCGATTTTTGTAGTAGTGAACTTTTATTTTAAGATATAAAAAGGTTAAAGACCCTACAAATACCTTAAATGTGGGGGAAGTCTACCGAAGAGTTGGCAAATTACTTCGTTAAGTCCCAGCATAACGTATGGAGAATTTTTTTTAAAAAAACAACTCTCAAATTAATATAATTTCATAAGATGGAATGTGCACACCCATCAGTTTATAGTCAACCTAGTGGATCCAAAATTTAAAAGGTTGGACTAGAGAGTGAGTTGAGCATCGAGGGGAATGAGGTTAAAGCCAACATATTGAATGAATCGGCCAGGCGGAAACCTAACCTAGTTGATTGGAGATCCCATGGTCTAGGTTCAAAAGACAAACTAGTTGGGCATGATTCAAAGTTGTTAACATACTATACCTCATTCCTTAGAGGAATAGAGCAGACTATTCTTAATCAGTGTGTCACCTATGTGAGAGTAGAAGTGGGGTCGCTTTTATGAGAACGAGATGGCTAAGTTCTCTAAAGCTCTCATGAATCCGGAAATTGTTCAGGACCAAAATGAACACAACCGCATGAACCATAATATATTAGGATTGGAGATGTGTGATTCCTATTGTCTCGGTTTACTACTGTAGTGAACTGTTCAAGTTCATTATATCCACTGCGTCACCAAGTAAATTTGATAGGTATTCACTATGATAGGTTCAAGTCCAAAAGACACCTCTTTAAATGCATCTCTTTTCCACCAGTACTCTCAAATTTCTTCTTAAATTTTCACTCATGTGGGGGATTGTTGGAAATTAGATAATTATAATATTAATTAAATATTATAATATTTAAATTTATGGTTGAGTGAAAAAATACAAGAGTCAGTTTTGCTCGAACAATTGCATTGTTTCAAATGCAATTGATATTATTTGTTAGCATTCAAAAGCAATTGCTTTGTTGAATGCGGTTATCAAATATAGAAACATCTTTTGCTTTCAAAAGTTGCGTCTATTGGTGGATACCTGATGGGTTCTATATAAGCCCATTACCTTCTTCTTTACAAATGAAGGAATTTTTCCCCACTCATGCTATGTTAGAGTGTCACGCCCCAAAATCGAGACACGTGACAGCGGCACGTACCTTGAGGATCTAGAAAATATAACTCCTAAATCTAAGGGTTATACTCCCAAGATTCCCAAAATACGATAAGCCTTTTGTATTAAATAAAACAGGTTGGATCAGAGTTGTAACTAACAGCGGAAAACTGAATAAAACATTATACAAACTTTATTGATGAAATACCAACCCCAGAGGTTAAGGGAGAATACCAATAACCTCTTAAGTTATTTTACAAACTAGAAATTTAAATACACACCAACCATCCTTTATTTATAGACAGATGAGGGATATGAACAGCAAACACACTCAACTCCAAGAAGAAGAAATTACGACATGTCGAAGAAGGAAAAGGAACATGAACAAGCTATTGACAAGTCCGTAAACAACAACAAATTGATGCTCAAGGGTTGTGATCTACATGAAAAAGTAAGGGTGAGCATCACATACGTTCATTTGCCCCGTAGGAGGCTCCCGGCTAGGTTAGAAAATAGATAGCAAAATAACATAGTAATGTTCATGAAAAACAGTGAAAAGAATATGCACAACACAAATCATTTCCATATAAATATAGGATCAAAGCAGTTGGCATGCTCACACAACTTTCGTAAACATTTCCCGGGTACCCATACTATGCTTGTCTGACAACCGATCCCAATAGGCCAACTACCCCTACCAGAAATAAAAATATAACCCACTTACCTGGTACGGTAGAGAGAGAGTCAATTTCAACGGTTACATCTCGTTGACTATACCTCACGCGTAGGGTATTGGTAAAGTTTGTTCGCGTAACCCCTCTGGAGGTTTAGGGAATCGAAACCCGAGGAAGTCGCTATGCCCCTTTCACTCTCAGGTCGTTGAGGATAATGCCCGCAGACGTATACACTCAAAACTTTGGAGAACCAAAGCCAAGCATTCATAAAACAAAACAATATGGCATCCAAAAACAGTGCATCTTTTGCACACAACAATATTCACTATGTCATACATACATACAAAATACAAGTCCGAGAGTGAGTCCCCCTACTTGGAATCCAAAGCTTAAACCTGACTTGCCCTCTGCACCTTCGAACTTAAACTGGCCACTGCTGAGCAACTGAATCATAATTCAACATTCAAAAATATTACAACAAATCCTTGATTACACTTTAGTACTTTTTCTTGTCTTTAATTGCACTGTGGTCCTTAAACTTAATCCAAATTTCAACTTAATCCTTATAAGTCCTTAAAGTTCCAAGTAATTTCAAAATTATCCCAATAGTCCTTGAAGTTCCATCTCTGGTCCGAAAAAGGTAAAATAAACGGTATGGTAGAATTAGAGTCTAAATAGTATTTTGTTGTTCATACATGGAGTAGAGGAATAGGTATAATTTAGTCAAATAATTTCAAGGAAGGAAAATGACAACAAGATTAACCAATTTGATTAGATTTCAAATGGACATAGTAACGGCATATGATGTATTTTTAGGATTAACTTGGAAATTACCCAATTATAAAATAATAAAAATTGAGTATTTGACAAATTTAAATTGGGCAGCATAACAGCTAGGAATGGAAATATGGAATTGAAAATGAATAAAAGACGAGGTAAGAGAGAGAAATTACCTCGGTAAAATACTATGATGAATAGTACCACGAGTGAAAATTGCACGAAACGATGAATAGTAGACACCCTGAGCTATTTCGATATGAATAGTAATTGTGGATGAATAGTGATCGGGAATACTAATTGTGAATAGTAACTAACCAATCACAAAATGCCATGTGGAAATTATAATTTAATTTCCAATTTTTCAACTTCGAAAATTCACTAAAAATACTTCCGAGTTCTGAAAAATTATCCGAAAAATACTAAATGCTCGTAATGACGTCTATTATTTCTCCATGAAGTCTAAACACTAAAATTCTAACTTCACAATTTCGGAAATATGTTAATCTTAAACATAATGGCAATATTTACTGGAAAAAAAATGTCACTTACCTCAAAATGGACCGTGCAATTTTTACTATGTGCAAAAAATATTCTTGAATTTTTCAGGGTGTCACATAGAGTATCAATCTTCAAGTTTCCTTCCTAAGTGTCTTGAGAGGTTGAGAGTACAAATATATAATTGGTTCGCCAAAGTCTTAAATTGAAGTGCTTCAATTTAGGATTATCGATTGTTGAATAATAGGAGATAGATACCTATAGAACTGCGAGCACAAGGGCAGGGGCAAAATCTTTCTTTAAGACATTGCAATTCTTGCAAGCCTCAATAGCTAAGTTGTCAGTATTTCTACACATTTGTGTTTATTGATTTACATTTATTCCATGTAAAATTTTTGTATATTTGATGGTTACAATTTTATTGAGAATTATTATAATCTAAATTCATATTTTTTATTGTTCCACCAACAGATATCAACAGCAGCAACACAAACATGCCAATCAATTGCAAAAAAAAAAATCAAATGAAATGAAATCAAAGGGATAAATAAGAATATATATACCTTTGGGAACAACAACATAAACAGCTGCAAGCCTAATTCCAAGCAACAATAATAACAATTCAAAGCCCCTGTCACAAATGGAACAGATATTAGAATCAACATGCCCGTATTGAAACCCTAAAGAACAAACCCCTAAATTAATACCCTAACCCAAAACCCATAACTAAAAGCCCAAATTGAAACCTGTCATTCAATTCAAACCCCTAATTGAAACCCCCAATCTGAAATAATTAAAACAAACTAAAAATCTAATAATATTTTCTCATCCAGACCAGCGAAGATGAAGACGAAGATGGGAGACGAAGGAGTTTCGAAGGAGAAATCGCGATTCGGTGATTCAGCAGCTGATAGCAGAAATCGAGATTAGAGAAATATTCAAGTTCAAAAAAAGGAGAGGAAGAAGTTCTTACCTGAGTTGTGTCGTCGTCGTTGGAAAAGGAGCAGCGAAGGAGCGATGAGTCGTGTCGTCGGCGTCATTGTCCTATCTCTATCTCAGGCATTGTGTTTCGTATCGAAGAGGAAGACGAAGAGAAGAGACCGAGAGAGAAATGAAAAAAAAAAAAAAAACCTAAGTTGACTTAGGCTTAGCATTGCGGCCGAAATAATATATTAATATTTATTATATATTATATATATATATATAAATAAATAAATAATATATATTAAATACAGTAACCGATCTGGTCCGGTGCTATGAGTTGTGAAACTGGTATGGTTATGTTTGGTTGCGGTTTGTTGACTTTTTAGTCAACTCAATTTTTGACGATTTTTTCCCATTTGATTCGGCTCAATTTTCTAGTTTTGCGGTCTCGATACCCACCCCTAGTGAATAGTATCTGCCCTAGCAATATTTTTTTTGCTTTTCCACCCATTGCCATGGCAACCAAAGGAAAATTACTATTCACATGAGATTAATTTTATTTATATGTATGAGATTAATAATAAAAAAATTGCTAGGCATGTATTAAAAAAATTCTAAATTTTTTGGTTTTTTTTTTGAATTTTTTTTTATAAAAAATTTTTCGTTTACATCAGTGCCCTCATAATATTCTTGTCTTCGAGCCTGCCCAGACTTGGTGGAGCCCACCATCTACCTGGGCTAGATTCAACCACTAGAGTGGGTTTTGCTGGCCTAGGGGTCCTTTTACCCTGGCAAGTCCAACCGCTGGACTTACTCTAAGAGTTTGTACTTGCAGTTAGAGTTGGATGAGGCATAGGCTAGTGGTTGGTATATCCGTACGTACGTATTTTTTAAAAAGACTTTTATTTTTCATACACGTTTAAAAGACTCGGTAAAATATACATTTTTTAAAATCAAATGTACAACACACGTATTATATACTTACATATTCTTCACATTTAATACACATATTATTTAAGAAAAATTAGGTATTATACATAAATAACTTTACTAATCAGTATTTGAGACATTGGGTTTGGGTTTTGATGCATAGGAGATCTGGCCAAAGAAGAGGCTCAGATTCGTTGGACTTGACTAAATTACAAAAGTAAAATACAATTTTACTCTTTTTGTTTAAAAGCCTTTGCCAAATCAGATCTCATCGTCTCTTATACGACGACGGAGCTCTCTGCAGCTCCTTGTCGCGATGAAGCCACTGCTGTCCTGATCCGCCATCTGAAAGCAAGCCATCATGTTCAGGTCCGTACTTCAACGGTGGCGGCTTCACCCCGCTGATGCACGTGGCCAAAATGGGCCATGGAGACGCCGTCAAGACTCTTCTAGAAGCTAGCGTGCCATGGAATGCCCTATCTCTTCCAATCTCTCCGCCGGCGACTTCGCCATGGACGCAGGCCACAAAGAAGCCTATGACATACTTCTCAATACCGGTACGTGCTTAACATAGAAACTAGAAATTTATTCTAATTTATACCAGGAAGTCTGCAGTTTTACCTCTTGTGTTCAATTTTTCCATCCCTAGTTTTAATTGATATTAACCTGTAATAAACTAACTGCTATACAACACTAGATGAGTTTCAGAATATCAGCAGTCAGTAATCAGGCTATTTTACAATTTTTATTGTTAAGCTTGGATCCTTACCTAATCGAATTGCAATATATTGTGTCATATTGTCAAGTAGTACTTCTCCTAGGCGTTTTTTATGGTGAAAAGCACGAGGTTCTTATCTTGTGATCCACTAGCTCAAACGTTGGTTGTTAAGATGTTTTGAGTCCAATTTGCCATTGGACCTTATATTGAAGGCACCTAATCTTTGATGGCTGATGAGCACCCAATTTTAAAATAATCAAATCTTACATGCATCAGCTAGACAAAATAAATAATCTTGGTATTTTTGTAGACTTCAAATTCAGTTTTTGTGATCTTCCTTTGCTATCAGAGAAAAGTCCAAGCTCCGTGAGGACATAGTCGCCCGCAGGCAGAAAAAACTTCTTATGAGACGTGCCTTCCAGAAATGTTTTGAAGAGGCGGCTTTACGAGAAGCTGGGCTACTTCAAGAACTTGATAGGTGTTGCTTCCTTAGTGGCTCATGTTGTTTTATATTGTAGTGATTAGATATTTGTTGGTCCACAACTAACATATGGACTAACGTACCAGGGAGAGAGCAGCTGAAGTTGAAAAGGATATCGAGAGACAGAGATTGCTAGAACTTGAACGTGCAAAAACCAGGGAGCTGCGACAAAACCTTGAGATGGAGAAGGAAAGACAAGCCCAGGTAAAAGCGCTTTTCGGTACTGTCTTGATCTGCAAAGTTTCAAATAACTCTCTTTTTTGGCTATTCAGTTTGTCAAATAATTAACATTGGAAATGCTGTTACTCTTTGAGCAGTCTGTCATATAATTGGCAGATTATGGCAAATTTGGGTGAAGAATTTGTTAGACCATGGTTCACAGTCCTTGAGACTAAATATTATATTTGCTTTGAAACTACACCTTCCCCTTGTATTCTTGTTGCATGTCTCATATTAATTTGACTATAAGGACCGTGAGGGCCAGGAGGACTTGGGCAGCAACGGTTTAGCTGCTGGAGTTGTGCTTTCGCCAATAACAAAGAGGCCAGTCGGAAGACCACCAACGAAGAGGATCAAAGCTTTTGGTGAAGGTACAAGGCCATTGAAATGCAATTGGTGCAGTGTTGATGGGCACAACAGGAAGATTTGCAAGGCGGTGATATGAACATAACTTGTCAGTTGACGATTGCTTATGTTAGATATGGTTTAGTGAATGTATAGTCAGTTTCTGCATTGTAGTTTTTGTAAACACTGCATTGCATTTTTAGTTGCTTTTAATTGGCTACAGAGCTTCTAATTGGATATTATGATTCTTCTTTGAAGTTAATGAAAATTATACAATTGTTTCATCAGTGGATATTCATTTTTAATTGTCATTCAATGCTTGTTTTCACATTTGAGCAGATTTTGTTTCATAAATTGCACTGCAGTTTCCGTTTGTTGCAGTTTTTTACCAGAAACTGCAGTGCAGTTTTTTTGTTTCATAATTCGATTTCAGAATAATTTTTGCAAGTATGTTGGAATGTTACAACTGTTGACCTACTTAAATGTGTTTTGAACTTAGTTTTAGTACTTTGATTATGGCTTTGGCTTTTGGTTTCTTTTCACATTTTTTGAGCATTTTTTTTTTTCATAAACTACAGTGCAGTTTCCATGGGTTGTGCTCTGAAATAAGAAGGGAGGAAAACACTGTTAGGACAAGTAGAGATAAACTACAAGGAAGAAGTATAAATAGTTGAGCATAAAATAGAAAACAGAAACTGTAATGCAGTTTGTGGTTCATTGCATTGAATTAACACAAACTGCAATGCAGTTTCTGTACTCTTTTTCAAATTATACATACATCACCAGATAAAAAGGAGACCACATAGGAAAATTAAATGAAAAACGTCTAATTACAAATGCCTAGATATAGGAGGGTAAATTCGTGATTTCATACTTCTAAAGCTCAAAATATTGAAAAACACACAATGTCTCGCAACCCAAATGCGCAAACAGAAAGGAAAAGCTTTAAAATTCCTAAAATGACCTTTGTCATTTATAATAGTCCTCTGATTCTCTCTGCTTTCACTGGAAGCAGTGGTGTCTGAGTTTTTTGTTGGCTCAGATCTCTCACTCTCCATTCGTTCAATCTATGTGCGGCTTGCAAAAAGGTCAGTATCAGAAAAAGAGACCTTCCCCTGTTTCATCCATTTATGAATGTCACATTACATTTGATTGCTTTTGGGGTTTCACTTGTTCATTCTATCTCATCAATCTACACCTATTATCTCCTCAAAGCCATGGCCAAAGACCCAAAGGCAGGCTCTAATTTGCTCAAAGATTGATGCTTTTTGGTTTTTAACAGGTTCTGTTTTCTGGGTTTGATCATTGATGGGTTGATATCATCTCCTTGTCGGCTTTACTGCATTTTGTTTATTTATTTTGCTTTTTGTTGTTTCCAATAAATGTTTAAGATGAATAGATTATATTTTAATTTAAAATGGTTTCATATGAACAATAGATTATAAATCGTCGTTGTGCAGTCTCTGAGTTTTTGGAATAGTGGAAGGCGGTTTCTCGAGGTAGAAGACGAATACTCGCGCGAATGGGATAATGGCATATTTTGAAAATTTGAAACTAAATATTGAAATTTGAAAATAATGGCATAATGGCATATGTTGTAATTTTAATATTTTTTAATTATATTATGGTAAAAGCAGGTACTATATTTTGGCTTTTGGCTTTATCCTAATTAGTTGAAATTGAATTCCTATTTACCTAAATAGTAAATTATATTGTGTATAACAACCCAATCCTAAATTAGGATAAAATTATTAAAATATTAAAGGGAAAGACGATTTTACCCCGATTAATTTAATAGGTTTAAATTTGACTTTATGTTCGGGAAAGAATTTGGTGAAACGGGGTACACCGTTGTGTCTGGCTCTTCGAAACGAGTATGTGGACGTGCGGAACACCCAATTCCGAGCCCAAACGAACGTTTAAAGGTCTAAAAACCCTAGGGGCATTTTTGGAATTTTTGAAAAAGGGTGAAATTAGAAAAATCACGCTGGCCAATTGGCCAGCGCGTGCCAACCTGACCCTCCCATCGTCTTCTACCTCGTGAAACCCCTCTCTCTCTCTATCTCCGATTCGAACCAGAGTTGACCGAAACAACTCCGGCCAAATCAAACGCCCAGACCACCACCAAACCTTCCCCTCACCTCCACCAACTCGTCTCCGACCTCGATTCCGGCTAAATCTCCCTCGAAACGCCTCTGTGAGCACGAAATAGAACCGGAGCAACTCACGGTCGTCCGGCATCATCTGGCCACCAAACCCTTCGATCTTGGTGAGTTTTCTGATCCTTTCGACAAGCTCTAGCCTTCTTTGAACTTAGTTTCGATCGATTTGAAGTTTTGGGGCAGATTTGAGGAGCTAAGGCCATCTCCAGTCATAGGGCTAAATGTAGTCCATGGCTAAAAATTTAGCCCTCCAAAATATGAATTTTTTATAGAATAGTACAAGGCTAAAATTTTCCATCTCCAGCCATGTAGGGCTATATTTTAGGAACCTTCATATTTTATTATTTTGAGAAGCATAGGGCCCACAAAAAAGTGGATGGATTTCAATGTGCAATATGAAAAGCACATGCATGGGGCCCACAAAAAATTTGGCCTAGGCCAAAGCTAGGCTAAATGTGGCCTAGTTGGATGGCTAAAGGGCCAAATGTGGCCCTCCAAATTTGGCCAAAATTTTATTTAGCCCATGACTGGAGATGGTTTTTGCATTATTTTAGGGCTATATTTGGGATATAGCTCATGGCTGGAGATGGCCTAAGGTTTGTGATCGGGAATTATGGTTTTCCGGGGTGATTCCGGCCGGTTCTTGGCTTAGTTTCTCAGCCAAAACACTTCCCTCCACCCACTGATCACATTGCTATAAGTCTTGCCCCGAAATTCCAAGATTTTCCGTCATCGAAAAATTTACTCAAGCCACCCAATCTGGCCGCGCGTGTGGCGGCGCATGGGTCAGGTGGTGGCGGTCCTTTTTCGTGCCAAAACCTTCCTCGTAACCTCCCGAGCGCGTGGGTATGCTTGGATAATTTTTCGGAGATCGTTTGAGCGAAGAACCAATGTTTACCGGCTAGGTTTAACTAGGGTTAACTTGGGTTCGTCGAGTTTGAACCGTCGGATCGTAACGAAACTTGGAGGGTATGTCTTTGAGAATCTTAGAAACTTATAAGAACTTACAGATCGTCCATTGGAGGTTGGAAACCTTACGAACGACCGAAGTGAACCCAATTAATAATTTAATCGTATATTTAATTTCAAGGAATGTTAAATTGGTTTAACGGCTTGTACGGAGTTAAGTTGATCCTAGGAACACTCCTCTTCAAATTTGAACACTTTTAGGCCCGGGGTCGGGATTTTTAATAAATTTTTATGCCGAGCTATGGTTAATTAATAAATGGTTTAATTTTGCAAATAGGTGCTTAAGCTTCGGCGGATTTGCAGGAAGGCCCCTCTAAGGGTCAAGCTAGCTCGGACCAGCCGTGAGTGGACTTTTGTTTTATAACTGAATTTTTACGCAATAACTGTTTTATTAAATGCTTATCTTTGAATTATTTAGAAAATATGCTTTTGAACTTATTATTGAGATTAAATGGAATTTTATTGTTATTCGTATATGCTTTTATTCCGAGCCTATGATTGATATTTTAAATGAGATTTTTTATTATGGATTTTGAATGGCTCGAGGAAAATATGAAGGAATTTGAGTATGTGATTTTGAAAGGTTTCAAACTACTCTAGGTACCCTAATGATGCTGCTTCGGAAAGATTATGCTGCCTACGGAATAAATATTGATATTGATTATTACCCTGTCTACGAACATAGTTACTTTTGATATAAGTCTGCGCGCGTATGACTTCAGGCCCCACGAGTCTCGGGGACGCCCGGACCGTGCGGAGCGAGGACACGGCTCGGGTAAACTTTGTGTTTTCCGAGTCTTGCGAGGACGTGGCTCGGCTGACTTTGTGTCACCGAGTCTAGCGAGGAAATGGAATTGACGGAATTATAAAAAGGGTACACCTAGGTGGATTTTAGAAGTTTGATTTGATTTTAATTCTTTTTATGAAATGAGAATTCTGCTTTGGTAAAATTATATGAATATGTATATATGCATGCCATGTTTTATCGTACAATTATAGAATTGTTTCCAAATGATTTAACAGGGGGTTAGTATGTTGTTATTTTATCTTTCTAAAACTTTCTTTTTGTCCACTCACTTTTTCAAATGTTTTGCACCCCTAGGCTAGAGGTGTCAAACGGGCCGTGCCGGGCCGGCCCTTCCCATTTAAATTCGTGTTTTTAACATTTTCGTGCCGTGCCGGGCCGGCCCATTTAATTTATCGGGCCGTGCCGTGCCGGCCCATTTAGTAAAATCATTGATCCCGGCCCGGCCCAAAGCCCATGTCCACATTGAAACGGGCCGGGCCGGGCTCGTGCCGTGCCCGTGCTCGTGCTCGTGCCATAATCGGGCCCAAGAACCAACCCATTTAATTTGAATTTTTTTCACTTGATTTTTTTTTTCCCACTAGATAATTCAAATTATAAACATTAAAAATATAATTAGAGGCAAGAAATGATGAACTATTTGAAAACATTAATCAATCAAACATCCAAACAATATGAAATGGCGGAGGGCAAAAAGTGTCCAACTCCACAAAGTCCAGTTCAACTTATTATTTTATATGTGAATAAATGTCTTGCTTTGATTATAAGAGAAGCGTATATGTCATATGTACTAATTAGATATCAACTCTAATATTGTTTAAATAATTTGTAGTTGATATGTTTAATTAATTAAGGACCCAAGTAATTTCCCTAAAATGAAAGACATCAAATATATGTTTATGATTATAAAAAATAAAATAAAAACCATATAAACAATGACATTAGATGTCAAATTTTTGCATTTTGACTTTTGAGAAAGAAAAAAAGTTAAGTGGGCCGTGCTTGGGCCATGTTTAAAGCGGGCTTGGGCTCGTGCCGTGCTTGAAGCGGGCTCGTGCCAAGCCGGGCCCATGTCGTGCCATGGGCCGGCCCGGTCCATTGGACCTCATTTTTTGATCCCAGCCCAGCCCATGCTTTCGTGCCGTGCCGGCCCGGCCCATTTAATATTCGTGCTCGTGCCGTGCCGTGCCTAATTTAAACGGGCTGGGCTCGTGCCGTGCTGGGCCGGCCCGTCCCATTTGACACCTAGGGCCTAGGCTGTAGATTGTAGCTGAGCACCACCACCGCTTTCCCACGACTCTGTGTAGGGTCCCCGACCCGAAGAACTTTGTAAACTAAGTAGTTTAGTAGCTCTGAGTACCCTAAACTTTTTGTAAGGCCTGAGGCCGTACTTTTCACTTATGTTGGTGTGTGGAACTTATCTTGTGTATGCTGGAAGTTGTGGCTATAAAATGGTGTTCTATTGCAGGTGTGAAGTTTGGGATTTGAGCCATTTACAAGGGAAACTCTGCCGAATTTTCGGCAGAAGTCAAACCCTCAAATTGTGTTCTTTTAAGGTTGTTTTAAGAAAAAGGGCAAAATGGTCAAGTGTGTTCGACACCCGACAGATGTCGGACACGAACAGGGCTTGACCCGGATTCCAAAGCGGAATTAGGGTCGGGTCCTGTCATTGTGTGTGAAAACTAAAGCTCCCTATTATTGACAAAATTTTCAATAATACATAGAAAATTCATATGTTATACACGTATTTTTCATATATTATTGAATAAAAATATAATATATTTATAGCAACAAACTTTACAATTACAATTGGCTAGGAAGAACCCAACACCAGAGCCAAAGTCTTACAAGTCCTCTTTTTTTCTTCTTTTTTTGGCGAAAAAGTCTTACAAGTCTTTATAGCAACAAACTTCACAAATTACAATTGGCTTGGAAGAACCGTTGCCCTTGAGAATAAAAATTAAATTTGGCTATAAGATTTGGCACGAGAATTACTGTTTTTTTTAAATATTGCACTAAAATTTGGACAGGGGCTGCGCGAACGCAAAGCCCCCACGGCAACAAATTATGACATTGGCTCTCCTACTTGAGGAGACCATAGGCGGGCACCCCTCCTAGGTGCAATGGAGGTCACCAACCTAGGTCATGGGCTTTCTTGATCGCCCATAGACCCTGTCCAGGTAAGTATGTATCCATATGCTCATCCTTTTGTATTTATACGTGCCCACATCAACCCTCCAGTCTTTACTTGGGCGATGTGGGACAAGTACACGCATATTGGTTTTACTAATTGTGCTTGTATTGCAAAGCAAGTTCCCTGGTTTCACTAATGGTCCCTTGAAAGTTGCACTTCATTCCGTGACAAATTCTGAAGAGGATTGGTTGTGCAGATTGTCCAACGGAGTAGTCGATTTGCTTATCTTCTGATTCAAACAACGTATTTTCTTGTTTGAAATATATAAGATCTACAGCTTGAAGGGTATTTATTACAAATTATATATGTAGTGGCCGAATTTTTCATTTGAAATTTCCAAAATCTTTTTATTTATATTTTTTTCGATCCGTATTTTACTAATTATGCTTTTTAGTATTCTAATTAGAAAGATTTTAAAATGTTTTAGGTTAGTTTGTGTTCACCCCTTTTTGTTTAGTACCTGTGATGGCAGGGTAAAGTTCACCATTAGCTTGAACAAACCATTAGTGGTCTATCAAGTTAACTTTCTTTGGTGTGTTGAGCGTGCCACTGTTAGCAAGTTAACAAACTTCCAACAGATTTTAAAGAACGAAATAACTTGCGCCCCAAGTCATTTAATAAAAATCAAGCAATTGTGCATTTGGGTGAGGAAAATCTCCCAAGTAAGTTCTTTTCTATGCCTCGGACGGTGAAGACTTCATAATTTTCACAGTTAATAAATTGGGAAATTCTAGCAAAATATTCTTACATAAAGATAACAAATTTGTGAGAATCGCTTGATCTTCGAATTCATGTAGCAATAATTTCAACTAACGAGAGTTAGCTGGGAATCGATACCAACACCGGAGATTGGCGAGCTTTTCATCAATTTGAGCCATGGGGAGGCTAAGTCTGCGCAGGCGGGCGAGAGTCTGCGTGCATTGCAGGCCGTTACGGGACGGCATTTTTGGAATTTTTGAAAAAGTGACTATCTTGTTTCTTCCAAAGTCTTAGTAGCGTTTGAGTTGAATTTGCTTCGCATTCACCGTTGCATTACGTGCTGAGCGGCGAAACACGAGTTACGGTGACTTTCTTAGAAGATAGCTCTGCTCGGGATCGGATTACCACGAGGATGGCTCCACAGGATGGTTTGAAGCTATAAAAGCTTTTGAAAATTTTGTTGAGGTTTTCATATGATGATATGAGCGAGTTACGCTTGTTTTGGCTTTGCAAAGTAATGCGGTCTGTGTGCAGCTCTTACAACAGCTTTTCTTTGTTTGAGTGCAGTGGGATCAAGAGATCTTTTGTTCGATTTTGGTGAGAGTTTGTTTTGTTGATTGGATGATGTCCTTTGATTTTGCCTTTATTTCCTTTTATAGAGATGTTTAACGAATACCCCTAAAATATCCCGAGATATTCTAGTTTAAAAGGAAATAATTGACCTCAGATAAGAAGTAGTTGCTATCAACTTTTATCTGTGAAATGGGACCTTCTTTTCTGCCTCGGAACTTGTTCTCTAGAAAACATCCTTTCTTCTTTTGTACAGAAAAATATTCTTAGCCGTCAGCCTACTTTTTGAAACTTGTTTCTGAGAAACTTTCTGATTTTGATGAGACTCTTGCTTGCTCAAGGAGAAGACCCTCTGTCTGTGAAAATATCCCTGTGAATCAAAAGTTGTTTTCCAAAGTCAGTT
Organism: Prunus padus; assembly: GCA_024362665.1. Lineage (NCBI taxonomy): Eukaryota > Viridiplantae > Streptophyta > Magnoliopsida > Rosales > Rosaceae > Prunus > Prunus padus. Next base: position 622,412 of record JANFAM010000006.1, read on the forward strand.
TCGAGACTTGCGCAATCAATCTTGCCCTGCTTCATTCTGAGTCTGTTTCGTCATTTGGGCCTTGGGCTTTTGTTTTGGCCTGACAGGGTTTTTTTCTTTTCTGAAGACGGCCTGGCCCAATTTCTGAACCTTACTCTTTTCTAATTAATCGCCATTTAGTGGCAATTAACTTTTAACTTAATGGCCCTTATTTTCTAAATACATGGTTATTTTCTTTTGGTGAATAGCCTATGTACTTAGATTTCTGCAATTCCTCTTTGGGCTTAATGTATAGATTTCGGGCCCAAACAGTTTGGTTTAAAGAGGATCATACTAAACCTTCAAAGTAATATAAAACATTGGGTGTAGAGATCAAAATGTATGTTGTGTTAGGTGTGGAGATAAAATAAATAGAAACGCCGAGTATCTTCTATATAGTCCATGAGGAGACTCAACATGGTTACGAGGACAAAATAAAGAAAGGCCCTGATTTTGGGCCACCAGGGGAACAGAAAATCAAAATAAAATAAGTCAGGTAAACAATTCAACTAGTTTTGTTGGGGTGCGCCAGGCCCATGCTGTAGTGCAACGCTTGGGCGACACGCGAGAGTCCCAATAGCAAGCTACTGTGGTGGACCCTCCCCCTAAAGAAATTAATTTAATATCATGTGGGCCCTTGGCCCACGTATCAGATATTAAACTGATAAGAACAGATACTACACTTGATCTTAGCCAAAAGGCCGAGAAAGGTATGAGTTGAACATCTGCGTGCTTCGCATTTTATAAGCCATTCTGCTTCGCTGTTTCGCTCTCTAGCTCGATGTGGGACAAAATAACGCAAGGATATTTGATACATTCTCTCATCCCTTTCGTCCTCTTGTGCGTGAAGGCAAATTCAACACATCATTCATTTGGGTCAAATTCCTAATTTGTATTTGATTGCTGTATTGGATGGTCCGGAGAAGAAGTTTGACAAAAAATAAAATAAAATTGATATCACTTAAAAAATATAAACATATGACAAGGACTATAGTGGAGGTGGCAAGAATATATACTTCCACGTTGATGGATGGAAGCAGCAGCCACAACTTGAGCGACAGTTTTAGCGACTGGTGATAGAAATGATGGTGATGGTGGAGGGAAATCACGTTGCCTATTAAAATGTCGGTAGGGTGTTATTACTGAGTTTGACTGGTTATAATATAATACATATTTTTTTTTTGGATAGTGATTTCTCAACTCCTCTTTTATTCATTTACACTCCCTTTTTTAATAATTATATAGTCTCACTCTCATTTTATCTTATAGTAAAATGCATTATTTAACCAAAAAGAAGTGTAAGTTGATAAAGGGGGAGTGGGAAAATCACAACCCATTTTTTTTATACAAGCGATACTGAAAAGTGGGAATTAAATTTAGGATTTCATGTGCATGGTAAATATTTTTAACATCTTAAATTACAAGTCTCTTGCTTCTATAATTTCTTTTTATCCTATTCCTAACTTCACATGGAAATTATTGAAACTCGACTGATAAGATATCTAAATTTCATCAAGACATTGTTGGGGTCTTTTTCGTTCCAGCAGCTTGACGAATGGCCTGGGCTGCTGTAAGGAGCGAACGGATGAAATTGCCCCTTTTTCTGAGTTAGCGAGGACTAGGCCCAAAGCACCCAGAGAGAGAAGCAAGTCTCAGGGGAGTACTTTGTTCTTCTTCCAGCGGCTGCGTGTTTAGTGCTGACGTTTCCGGCAGCTTGACGAAGAGTTAAAGGTGATGCATTGAGATTGCACATGCTTGGCATGAAAGCTTGCTTTGGTGAATCAAGACACTACTAGGCTTGTCATGAGAGCTTGGAGTGTGGGAGCTAAAGACCCACAAGTTTAGCAAATGAGACTGCATGTGCTTGGCTTGGTGTTTGGATATGCTTGAGTTTGTTATTTGTGGCTATGGCTATGGTGATTTAAGAGTATGATAGTGGAAGGAAAAGCTTGAGACTTGAAGGCTATGGTGTTTATAGCTTGAAAGGGTATGAGGAGAAAGGAAAGACTTGATGTATTGCTTGGTGAGGCTTTGTAGGAAATATGTAAGGAAAAGTTTGAGGCTTGAACGCTATGGAGGAAAAGGTTGGAATGGTATGAGGAGAAATGAAAATCTTGGTTGTGATGGTTGAGGAATGGTTGAGATGGCTGCTGGAATGCTTGCAGCAGCCAAAGGGAGAAAGGAAAGTGGTTCGATGGTTGCTGGGGGCTTGAGCAACCAAGAGATGTCGGTTGACAGTTACTGGGATGCTTGCAGCAGTGAAAAGATGGAGGTTGATGGCTGGGATGGCTGCTGGAATGCTTGCAGCAGCCAAAAAGAGAAAAGAATATGAGTTCTCATGATTGTTGAGAAGCTTGCAACAACCAAGAGAGGTTCGTTTTGGCTGGGCAAATGCCTCCCAATTTATAGAGGGGGAAGGCTCTTTTCGGTTTCCAATAGGTAAAAGGAAGTGTTGGAGCAAGTTTATTTCCAGTGGTTAAAAAGGAGCATTGAAGCATGATTATTTCCAATAGACAAAGTAAGGCATTGGAAAATGACTATTTCCTATGGGTAAAAGGGGGCATTGTGACATTCTTATTTCCAATAGGTAAAGCTAGGCATTGGAAAATGACTATTTCCTATGGGTAAAAGGAAGTGTCGGAATTAGCTTGTTTCCAACGGGTAATAGGGAGTTGCTTGAAGAATATTTCATTTGCTCACCCACATTGGAGAACTCTAAGTAACGGGCTTGGACTTTGGTGCTCCCAAGTAGCTAGCCCAAAGTCTCCATTATCCAAGAGCTTCCGCGGGCCTTGTGGACCTCCGTAACCTTCCACACCACAATCCCTCATGCAAGCCCCGTGAACCACATGACTTGGGTTCATGTGGGCTTGGCAAGTGATTGGCATAGGAAAAATGTATTATTAGCTTGGTATGGCATGTACACTAAATGAATTAATTCCTAAAAATACAGCTTGGATTAACGCATGACCACCATTTGGGCTTCGAATATCTTTGGGCTTCTTATGACTTTTTTGGGCCTCAACAGACATAAAAGATGAAAACCCTAGCCCCCTCTCTCGAAGAAAACATTCTACAAACATTTTCACTTTGAGGGGAGAGGAATTCATTATTCTTCCTCCCCTCTCCCTTTCTCCCTTTCTACCTTCTCCCATTTTCAGAGACAGAAGGTTTCCCTTATTTGTCTTCGTTTTGTAATGATTTCATCTCGGCGTCAGATCTCCACCACCATCATTTTTGTAGTTTCTTCATGTTTGGAATAAGTCAAAGAGACTCTTTGGGTTTTCTATGTAGTTTTCACCTCTCATTTTATAAGAATTTTTCACATTCATTTGTGAAAGTTTTTCACCTCTCTTTTGTGAGAGTTTATTTGTATTGTTATGGCTTGGTTTTTTCAAACTTTATCTATTTTTGATTGTTCTGAGTTTGCACTTTTAGTTGGGATGTTGCATTATGAATGCAATCCCAAAATTTCCAAACAAAAAAAAATCTAAATTTCATCCCACTCCAAAATGTTAAAAACTAAATGTGAACCGTGCATTAATTTATGTCCATCACACCAAAACATGACATGCCATTTATTCTTAAATACGCAGCACCCGAGTTGCTTGAGGCTGTGAACAAGTTGGCTAAGAATACCACACAAATGAATCGAGGCCTATAACAAGTTTTGAGAAATTGTAGTACCTATGCCACTACAAGTCACTACATAAAATTGGTGGTTCACATACATACTCACAATTAATTTTCTGATTCTGATTTAGACGATTTTTTTTTGGTCGAAATCGGCAAGTTTTATTAATAGGAAGCCAAAACACTTACAATGTCATCCAGAATTTTAAATTTAGATTCACTCTGTCCAAATAGACCCATTTCATACCAACTTCTTCAAAGCCAATGTGTCTTCGTAGATTTTCCTCATTCATTAGTTTTTGGTCGTAATCCTCATTCACTAGTTGGGTGTTGTATAAAAGTAGTACAAGCTACATATGGATCTGGATCCAAAGTTCAGCCGACAGGCTTGACACGTTCATTCAGACGGCCATTTTGTCTCAAACCTTCTCTGACTCCTATGCTCTTACTTTACTCAATTGTAGATAAGATCAACTTTTGGGAAAGTGCTTCTTTCTCTGCTTTTTTGCTTCAACTTTGGTCAAATTTATCTCACATGTCCCTATAAAAAAGCCCATTGCCTTTTACTTGACTCCCAGTTTCTCCAAACCCATTTTGCCAAATTTGGAACTTCTTCTCAGAAACAAAAATACATGAACATGAAGAAGCTCTCCTTCCTCTTGCTTGCTATCCTCACCCTCCGGTGCCTCAAGCCCATCTCAGCAGCCTGCCACGTGGACGACGAAGCCGGTCTACTTGCCTTCAAATCGGGCATCACAGCTGACCCATCCAACAAGCTCAGCTCATGGAAACCGGGTACGGACTGCTGCACATGGGCGGGCATGAACTGCTTAAACAACCGGGTCACAAGCCTCTCTCTCTCTGGTCAACCCGACCAACCCAACACCTTCTTATCGGGTAAAATCTCACCCTCCCTCTCAAAACTCAAGTTCTTAGGAGGCATCTATCTCCAAAACCTCAACCTCTCGGGTCCATTCCCGGATCTCCTATTCGGGCTACCCAACCTCCAGTACGTCTACATCGAACACAACAGGCTCTCGGGTCGGATACCCGATAAGATCGGCAACTTGACCCAGCTCGGTGCACTCAGTTTTTATTACAACCTGTTCACCGGTCCAATCCCGAGCTCAATCTCGAAGTTGACTCGGTTGACGCAGCTCAAACTGGGCGGCAACCTCTTAACCGGGTCGATACCGTACGGCATTAAAAACCTTAAGAGCCTCACCCTGTTCAATCTCGAGCGAAACGGTTTGTCGGGTCCCATACCTGATTTCTTCAGCTCATTTTCGGAGCTCCGAATTCTCAGGCTTTCCCAGAACAAATTTTCCGGGAAAATCCCAGCTTCAATTTCAGCATTGTCGCCAAAACTGGCTTACCTTGAGGTCGGTCACAATGCCCTGACGGGTCAAATCCCAGATTTCCTTGGAAATTTCAAGGCGCTTGACACCCTTGATCTCTCATACAATGGCTTCTCGGGAGTTGTGCCCCAGAGATTTGTGAATTTGACCAAGATTTTCAACCTTGATCTTTCACATAATTATCTCACCGACCCATTTCCACAATTGAACGTGAAGGGCATCGAGTCCCTCGATTTGTCTTACAACAGCTTCCATTTGAACCAAATTCCCAAATGGGTTACTTCATCGCCAATCATTTACTCTCTGAAGCTTGCAAAGTGTGGGATTAAGTTGAAATTGGACGACTGGAAGCCTGCAGAGACGTATTTCTATGATTTCATAGATTTATCCGAGAACGAAATTACGGGCAGTCCGATTGGGTTGCTGAACAAGACTGATTTCTTGGTGGGTTTTTCGGCTTCTGGAAATAAGTTGAAGTTCAATATGGAGAGCTTGAGGATTGTGAAGACGTTGAAGCAATTGGACTTGTCCAGGAATTTGGTTTTTGGGAAAGTGCCCAGTGGAGTTTCAGGGCTTGAGAGATTGAATGTGAGCCACAACCATCTGTGTGGACCAATTCCAGCCACCAAGTTTGCTGCTTCAGCGTTTTTGGGGAACGATTGTCTTTGTGGTGCTCCACTGGCACCATGCAAGTAGAGGAAGATTGCCTTGCCTTGCCTAGCGAGCACATAACAAGAAACTTGAAGGAAATAAAGGGCAGGAAGAGAGAAGTTAGGATCATTATAGTTGATCTTAGGAGAAGAAACAGAGCAATGTCTCTCTCCTTATCTTGTATGTCAATGTAGAGTTAATCTTATTAGCAGTTGAAATAAAAGCAAAGGGAAAGGTAATGAAAAAACCAATGAACGTTGTTGTTGGAGGAACCTGAACTCATAGACTGGGAGTATATCTTATAACAATATTTTTAACATAACAAATTGGGATTCATATAAGCTCATCATCTTCTTCTTCTTCTTCATCTCTACCAGCCTATACAAAATGGGATATGCACGCGATGCCATCCATTAGTATACAAACAGAGGTATACCATGCTCACACAACGTCAGATCAATCAATAACATTCTGTGAGCATTCTTCATATCAATCAACACATTATACATACATTCTTCCATACAACTGGGGAATTATGTATACAACGCTTCTCTCACAAATATCCGAAACACGAGACTTTGTACAAATATCACGTGCAGAATCACCATAAAGCTAATAACACAGAGGATCACCAATAATCTCCACAAGAGCATATGCCGGCGGCAAAATGGTGGAACCGCTTAGAGTCTCGAATTATGATAGTTCGCTTCTCGATCAAGGATATGAGTTTTGCAGTGCTGTGACAGTCACCACAGATTCTAAGGTTCTTAGTAATAATTATTGGCATGCCAGCATTAGTCACCAGAAGCCCAAATGCAATGGCTAGTTTCTCACTGTGCTTACTGATCATATCTTCTTTCACTGCCAGTTCAACATCATGAAGAATAAACTCCGTTTTCAACACAAATCCAGCCTCCCGAATCTTTCCTATCACTTCTTCCAATTTGTTGTATATCTTCTCTGACTCCGGATGAGATCGATCACCCACGGCAAATCTATGAATTTTATTACCATGTTCGATAAAACTGCATCCAGGGTTTCTGATGAGACCTTTCTCCTTCATCAAAGCCCTCACCTTTGAAGCATCTCTCCACAAACCAGCTGCAGAGTACATATTTGATAGCATGATATAGTTTCTGGAATCTGATGGGTCCAAAGAAAATAATATCCCTGCTACTTCCTTCCCAAGTTCAATGTTGCCATAAACCCTACAAGCACCGAAAAGGGCCCCCCAAACTGCAGAGTTTGGCTTCAACGGCATACGTTTAATCAGCTTGTAAGCATCATTCAGAAGTCCAGAGCGACCCAGGAGATCAACCATGCATGAATAGTGATCCAACCTAGGCTCAATACCATAAACTTGAGACATAATGTCGAAGTAATTCTTTCCCTCCTTGACAAGCCCTGAATGGCTACAAGCACTTAGCAAATGAGTGAAAGTGACGTGATCAGGCTCCACACCCACCTTAACCATGCCTTCAAAGAGCTCCATTGCTTCTCTCCCATTCCCATGCACAGCATAGCCTGCAAGCATTGCAGTCCAAGCTACTTTGTCAGGATTATTTACCTCCCCGAAAACCTTCAGTGAATAATTTAATCTCCCCAACTTTGCATACAAATCTAGCAGTCCAGTTGCAACTGTGGCATTTGCATAGAGACCGCATTTGGTTATCAAACCATGGACACCCTCTGCTAGTTTCCGTAAACCAAGATTCTCACAAGCTTCAAGCAAGGACAGCACAGTGCCATCATCAGGATTAATTCCAGCCCTTCTCATGAGATTAAAATAACCCACTCCATCTGCTGCAGTCCCATTTTGAGCATGAGATGCAATCATTAAATTCCAAGATACTATATTCCCTACAGGCATTGTCTCAACCAATCGACAAACTGCATCCAAATAGCCTGACTTTCCATACAAATTAATAAGAGAATTAACAAGCTTAACTTCCCACAGCACACCCAATTTCAGTGCAAAGCCATGAATGTACTTTCCTTCATCAACAGCTCCCCTGCTAGCACAAGCAGAGGTTATAGATATAAGTGTAACCTCATTGGGTTCTATTCCCATTTCAAATTTCATCCTAAAAAATGCATGCAAGCATTTATCTACATACCCTCTTCGCGAAAACCCTGAAATTAAAGAATTCCAGGAGACCAAGTCCTTGTTGGGCATTTCATCGAACAAGTTGCGTGCATCATCTGCACGACCCAATCTAGTATAACAAGAAACAAGCTGATCGCCAATGAACCCATCAGTATAATTGAAAGATTTGACGACGCAGGAGTGAATTGCACGGCAATAGGAGATTGAAGAGCAGGAGCTTACAGCAGAAATTAGATATGAAAGAAGAATGTCTGGATTTGGATGTGAGGGAAATTGGACGGAGGACTGGGGAGAAAGAAGAGCATTGTGAAATCTTTTCTGGGTGAAGAGTTTGCAGAAACGTTGTGGGTTTTGAATTTGATGGAAGTAGAAGAAAGTTCTGGACTTGAAGAGAAAGCCGGGGAGAGACTGGAATGAGGGTAACAGAGATGATGAACAAGAAGCTACTGTTATCATCTCCCATCATTCAATCTTTGCTTGCTTGGTGTATTTCTTGTATAGAGTTAAATTAATTATGGTAGCTGTTGAACCATAAGGAAGGGAAATGGAAATGAACAAGACGATGAACTTGTCTGTTGTGTGGTAAAAACACAGTTAGCAACAGTACCAGAAAAACAATACGAACTTTTCTGGATTATGGCATTCTGCAAGATGACACATGTTTTCTTTATATATATATAATTATTCTTTTATCAGGATGTATTAACGTGCGGGCGATACGAGATCACGCTTATCAGAAATGCGGTACATGCTATCAGAATTTATTAAGCAGACGGAAGCGGGCGGGGTAATCTGAAAATCTGCGGCGTCTGCGATAATAACGTCAGGATATCCGCATAAGAGAATTTCTGTATATATATATATATATTTGGGTACATTTTCTTGATACAATTTTATTATACAATATGGATTGAGCAGGAGCCACTATAGCTGTCCCATTTCTTGGAGGCTAATGTTGAAGCCAATTCTTATTCTTATTATTATTATTTTAATTAATGGATACGGGTAGCATCTGCATGAAGTTATAGTTATGATTTCATCAACAAATACAATAATAATACATGTCCACTAGATATGGAAATCTCACCTAAGACCTGTTCTGAGATTAAAACAAAAACAAGAAAAATAGATGACTGAACAAAGAATAAATGAATTATCTTCCTCAGGGCTTGTATCATACAATAAACGACTGCATGTGTATTGTCAACACCATTACACAATTCATCTTCCATCAATTTCTCTGAGAAAACAGGTAGTAGATTAGAAATTTGTGCAATGGAGTGCATTAATAGGTAGTCGGGTTCGTGTCGATGTCGAACTCTTAAAGCGTGTCAAGAAACCTCAACCCATACCGCGACCATTTGTTTATTAATCGTGTCAAGAAATGCAAACCCAAACCCAACTTTGTTTATAAGCGGGTTGACCTACGACCGTGTAACCACGTTTAATAAACGAGGTTGAGTTAGGTCATAAACAAGTAACCTACATTTAATAACCTATTTTACTAACTTCGCTTGGGTTCGGTCATAAGCAGGTAACTTTGCCATTTTAATAACTTTGTTTAATAACACACGCCTTCAAATCTAATAACAAGCTCAAATATTACGCCAAATCAAACATTCCAAAATCACAATAAAATTAAAAAACTTCAAGTCAATCCAAAACACAATAAAATTATTCACAAAACTTATCAAAGCAAAACCAAAACAAAAATATCAAGCAAAAGCAGAAAATTGAGAGAGAAGCGAGAGGAGGAAGGAAGCTGCCTGAATTTGGAATGCAATTTTTGGAATGCAATTTTGAATCTGTCTGCGAGAGAAGCGAGGAGGGAGGGGAGGCGAGAGGGAGAGTGAGACGGGTTTGGAGGTGGGTGGGTTTTACAGACGAGAGGAATGAGAGACGAGAGGAGAGGGAGGCGGGTTTGGAGGTGGAGTTTGGGTTTGGCGGCCTTGAGAGGAGGAGAGGCAGAGGGAAGGAGAGGCGAGAGGGAGAAGAGAGCAGGGTTTGGAGGTGGGCAGGCGGGTTTAGCGGCCTTGAGAGGGAGGAGAGAGCGAGAGGGAAGGAGAGGCGAGAGGGAGAAGGAGACGGAGTTTGGAGGTGGCTGGGTTTGGCGGCCTTGAGAGGGAGGGTGAGGCGAGAGGGAAGGAGAGAGCAGAGAGGGAGAAGGAGACGGGTTTGGAGGTGCATTTGGGTTTGTGTGAGAGAGGGAGGAGAAGGCAATTTGGGCATTAGGTTTTGGAATGAGATGAGAGAGAGAAAATTTTACCTTAAATATGCGTGTGTTTTTCTAGGGTTTCTAATTAAATGGGTTTTGAGTTTTAAGCGGGTTGATACCACACGACCCAATTAATAACATGTTTCTAATTATATTATTGATTATTTGCTAAAAGAAAAAAAAAATCAATTCAAGCAACTTCTTGTTTTATAAAAAATATGAAAGCAGATAATTATCTTAAAATATTAAAACACACTTACATACATATTGCGTGTAAAGTTTTTTTGTATAAAGTTTGGGATGGGATGAAGTCTTTTTTTTTTTTTTTGGGTATAAAGGATGGGATGAAGTTTTTATATTTATATTGAGTGTGTTTTATTTATTTATTTAGATTATACGGATTATTGGATTTTGAAACAGCAAAACTTATATAGATGTTCACAAAAGCATGTGTTACATGTCCTTGAGGGTTTAGGGTTTAGGGTTTATGGTTTATGGTTTAGGGCTTAGGGTTTAGAGTTTAGGAAAACAACTACTAACAAAAGATGGGTTTAGGGTGTATGGTTTAGGGTTTAGGGTTTAGGGTTTATGGTTTAGAGTTTAGGGCTTAGGGTTTATGGTTTAGAAAACAATTACTAATAAATAGATGTTCACAAAAGCATGTGTTACATGTCCTTGAGGATTTAGGGTTTATGATTTAGGGTTTAGGGTTTGTAGTTTAGGGTGATTAAAACATTAAACCTAAACCCTAGATACATATAATTAACTCAAATTATAAGGAACAATTACTAACAAATATAATTTATGGATAAAAATGTAATAATTAAGTGCTCATCAGTTTGTAAAGACATTATAAATATTAAATATTGTAACATATAATCACAAAGTTATCAACACCAAGATGGATAAGGTGCAAGGAGAGGGTGGAATTGGCTGGGTTGAAACCCATTGGGTGTGCTTTGAAGCTTCAATTTCTTTAATTTTTTCAGCGGGTTGGCGGGTATCGCGGGTTGACACGGCCCGCGTGGCCCGACCCGTTTAATAAGCGGGTTGAAACGGTATTTAATCGGGTTGGCGGGTTGACCGAAACCCACCCGTTTATAAGCAGATGCAGCAGGTGGTTGACGAAAATTACCCATTTATAAATGGAGTCGTGTTTAGGTCGTGTTTTCCGTGCGGGTTTCGAGTCGTGTAGTCAGTCGGAAGATGCCACCCCTAAGTAGAATGATACATTATCTGCTCAATTTAACAGACTCAAGAGATCAAATAAATGATAATTAAAAAACCGCTCCTATAACACAACAATGACAACCAACCCTTACATATGCAGTAAGCAACAATCGATCACTCTAACAGGTCAAACCGTAGCACCCTGGGATTTGTATCACCACAACGGGCAGAGGTGACCAATCTGGAATTTTCCGAAAAATCAACAAAGTTTCAAGTATGACTACAGCTTGGGGGATCCAAACCTGCAATAACTAGACCCCAAGTCAAGGTTGCATTTACAAATATATTACACAAGCTCAACACCTGTAGCTGGTAACGCGCTCATTTGCAATGTTCTACCATTTCCAACAAACCGTACAGACGGCAATGAAGGGTCAGTAATGGATTCAATCTCAAGAAAACTGAAATCATATGCACCAGATCGCTTCAAACTGAACACAGAAACAAGCACAATCCATCCCAACATGGAAACTGCCCAGTAGTTGTTCATACCGTGAATTAAACCCCATGCAATAGCATACCCAACAACAATTCCAGATAAATGACCAATAAAACTTGCTTGAGGAACGATGATTGAAGTAAAAATAAGCGACTCAAATGGTGCAAAACTAATGGGAAGTGAAAGAAATCCAAAAAGATGCAACTTGGATGTGGGTTGTTTGACAGAAAGAATCGTCATCCACCCAAAAACAACACAAGAATACCCAACAGCGGTAACTCTCCGAAAATACTCAATCTTGAATTTTTGGATTAAGATATGGTACATCCCCAAGACTAGCGCTCCGGATAGTACAACCAAGACAAGTGTGTACTGCAGATAATATTCCATCCCGAGACCTATAGGCCCCAACTTTTCTACTACCCCAAGACTCCAAAGTGCACTCATATTGAAAACAAGATGAAGAATGCTTATATGAGAAAAAGCTGAAGTTATAATCCTCCAATGGTGCCCTGCAATGGCAGTTTCATAACTCAAGCCCACATGTGAATACCCAATGTTTTTCTTCTGTATGTAGAACCAAATTGCACTGCATATTCCTATGAAACAACTCGTGGCTGGTTTTTCCAAGATCTCGAAAACCAATGGCCTTCCCATCTATAATATATTTCTTAAGGATGCTTCAAACTCAATTATATAATCTCAATACGACAATTTCCACAACGGTAATAAGCTGCTGAAGAATCAAGACCACTTTTGCACTACCAAACATGACAGATATTTAGAGCTCCCTCATAGTTTATAAATGAAAGGGCTTTCTCGAAACCCCAGAACTGTTTCAGAAACTACTCAGAGTTCACGAATTTAAGAATACCTGGATAAAAAAAATTTCAATAAAACGTGAAGATTCACACAACCGACCTTCCAAAATGTGCACAAGGCACCAATCCAAGAAATGGGTGGGAACTTTGAGAATCAATCCAAAACCACTTCCTCGATGAATTTAATAAGTTGCATGAAATTTCATGCACAACAAGGAGAATCCTAGCTTCGGAGAAATATTAAATTTCATAAGCTTAGACCTTGAGGCAATGAAATTAGGTTCCTGAAAGATCAATGAATCAGAGTAATTGGGATTTCGCAGACATAGAATTTACTCACCTATTAACAAAAACATAAAAGGAAAAGGAAAAAACAGTAAAGATGCGTCTGAAGGGCACCAGAGACACAACAAAATTTCAAGATAAAAGAAAGACAGTAAAGCTGCATACATTCCAACCACATAGAACAATAAAAAATCAATTCTTTATACAAGGAGAAAATTTATTATTAGTGAAATTTTTTAAGAAAGGTGTAAATGAAATCAATGTCGACTAACAGATGGCTAAGAAGATTCTCATATTAGGGATTTTTCTGGTCTGATAGAGAGTAACTGAAATAAACCCAAATCAATACATCCATGGACTTGAACTTTTATAACCCTAACCTATCCCAAATCAAGATACCTGAGTGAGGTGGACTGGGGCAGGTGCTGTGTTGTAAAGAAGATCTGCGCGCGCTCTAGGAGGAAGCAGCGAAAATCAATGTCTGTCCGTAAAATGAGGCTGCTATTTCGTTAGAGATGAGAAAGACAGAAGAAAGGAAATGGGGACTTAAGGAGGAAGTGACAGACGATGATGGGCTAGAAGGTCTGTGAGTTTTCCAGGTCTCTGTTTTTTTAAATTTTAAATTTTATTAAAATTTATTTTTTTAATGATTTTTTTATTGAGAGAGACCCTAATATACTAAAGGGTTATTTACTCAAATAATCCTCAAATTTATACCCGAGTTGTATTTTGGTCCCTCAACTAAATTATTCATTCAAATGGTCCACCTACTCTTTATTAATCGACGCATTGGTCCTACCATTACATTCTGTCAATATTATCGTCAAATATAGAGGTAAAAGAGTTCAGTTACATAAAATAGTAAATAAATTAAAAACTAAAAATCAAAAGGAAAAAAACCCTATCTCCCTCATCCACTTCCCAGCCCCCAGCCCGATAATCATTGCCCCAGCGCCCCATCTTCTCCTCCCACAGCCCACTCTCTCTTCCCCTCCCTCCATGTCCCCTCCTCCTCTCTCCTTCTATCTCCCTCTCTTCAAACATTTATTGGGGTTGCAAGGCTCTGGGTTTGTTCAGAGAGAGAGAGGCTATTGTAGACGCACGATGAGATGGGCGTGGGATTGGGTGGGCTAGGTTTTTTTAAGGATACTTTTTGTTTTTTTTATTCTTTGTGCAAGATGATAATTTTTGGGAACATGTTGAGGCAATATTAAATTTCACAAAGCCAATTTATCTTGTGGTAAAATTTGATGATGGTGATGGCCAAAAGATGGGTGAAATTTATAAATGATGGATTATATGCTTGGCAAAATAAAAGATATTATGGCAAGTGGAATATATGCCCAACAGTTTCCGGAGGTTGAAGAAATTGTGCTTCGTAGGTGAGAAAAGATGAATATTCTCATGCATTGTCTTGCATTTGCCTTATGGTTTCATATGGCTACGACTTAAGCATGGCAGATTTTAAGAAAGTCCCTATTTTGATTTTTTTATTTTGCCAGAGTTATTACCCATATAAAGAATTTAGCATTTTTACGTTTAATACTTGTATTATACATGTACGTACGTAATTTTTAATAATACAACTGTTTTTTGTACACGTCTTATAGACTCGGTAAAATACATGTTTTTAAAAGTAAACATACAATACTCGTATTGTTCACGTACGTACATATTTTTCATGTTTAATACATGTGTTTTTTACAAAATTTTCAAGGATACTCACAAAATTCACATATTATACACATAATTTTCACATATTATTGAATTAAAATAATATATATTAAAAATTTTAAATAAATTATATTAAAATATTATATAGTTGCCCAACTTTTCAGTTGTAATTTGTCAAATTTTTCCAAATAAAATACATAGGTATTTTATTCATATTATTTCTATTCCGTATTTTACTAACTATGAAAGAATGTGAGAGGCAAAGATTAGTTTTTACTTGTTGTAACAAAAATGCAAGATGGTGATTTTGCAATCTCTTTGCCAACTAGAACAACAATTTCAATCAAATATTTATGGGTATAGTAGTAAGAGAGGTGGTAGTATTCTTCATGTAAAGTGTTGTTTGAAAAGTGAAGCAATTACCAAGAACACTCCAACTTAGCATGCAACTCTCTACGACAAATAATATGTGAAGTAACATAATTTAGTTTTGTTGGTTTTGCAAGGCATTGCAAACATGTTTGAGTTGAAATTAGTCCCACATTGGAACACTAGAGTTCCTTGGAACATGTATGAGCCACTCTATTTAAACACAAACCCTGGGTTTGTAGAATTACATCAAATTCGCATAGAACATTGATATCATCATTCTTGTATAGCCTCATAGATAACACACAAATTTCGCCAGAAATCAAAGCCCTAGTGCTAGGACTTTGATTTAGATAGTTGTATCCTGGTGGAGTAAAATCCTACAGAACTACAAGCACTGAGTAGGGGAGAAATTATGTTTCAAGGACATTGCAATTTTGCAAGCCTCTATATGCAAGAATAATTAGTTTTTAATTTAATGTCATATTTATTTTCATTATTCTATTTGTTGTTTAATTTAATTGTTTAGAATAATATTGATTGTTGTTCCTCCAACAAGTTTCACTCGAGAGAATGAGTTAGATCAAAGCCAAACATTCCCACAAAAAAAGAACAAGAAAAATTTGAAATCTCAGATTATTTACTGTGAAATTTCTCTCTCTTCAATATCCGCTTTGAATATGTTGAAACTACCTAATTAATATCAATAAAGTATAAACTAATGCAACTAGGAGGGTACTTTTTTTTAATAACCAAAATAGTATTTTACTGTAGTAAAAGTAAAATGAAAGATGACATATTGATATTTAAACCAATTTTTTCTCAACCCTTAAATTAGATCCAAGGGTAGGTAACCACAACTTCCTTGGACCATAGGGTCCAGGAGAATGAGACTAAATTCTTGAAACCAGAAGCAGTACTTTTATTATATTGACACACCCACTCACCCAACCTTTAGTATGTTCCCCCTTAGAGCACTTCCACCCATCTGCCATGGCAAAGGGCAATGACAAGTAAAGGTGGTTATTGTTCACTTGAATAGTATATGTCCTAGCAAATTTCTTTGTGCTTTTCCACCCATTGTCATGGTAACCCTAGGGCAATTACTATCCACATGGGATTAATTTTATTTATATGTATGAGATAACCCATCTGCCATGGCAAAGGGCAATGACAAGTAAAGGTGGTTACTGTTCACTTGAATAGTATATGTCCTAGAAATTTTTTTGTGCTTTTCCACCCATTATCATGGTAACCCTAGGGCAATTACTATCCACATGGGATTAATTTTATTTATATGTATGAAATAAAAAAAATTTTTGAATATTTTGGTAATTTTTCAGAATTTTTTACAATTTTTTTTCTTCATTGACGTCAACACCCCTTAGGAACTCAGGCTATCTTGCCTTGGGCCTTGCTTGGGATGGATGTCACCGATGGAGTTGATTTTGGGAGACAAGGGGCTTTTGCCTGGGCTGGGCTGGGCTGTCCGCTGGAACTGCTTGTACACCTATCCATTTATCACCCATCTCACCTCTTGGAATCTATTCGTCCAAAAAAATTCTCTCCGAACCCAATATCTTGGGTTATTGACTTCAATGGTCCCCAACTATCAAGCAAGATTCATTTTGGTCCACCAACTAAATTTTTGACTTCAATGGTCCTTCAACTCTCATTTGGTATCAAATTGGTCCAAACCGTCAAAGTCTGTCAATTGTTCCGTGAAATCCAGGGTAAAACTGTCTTTTTTGGACAAAACCATCTAAAAAAAGGCTATTGACTTCAATGGTCCCAACTATTGCTCCAGTATCATTTTGGTCCACTAACTAAATTTTTGACTTTAATGGTCCTTCAACTCCCATTTGAATCCTTAATATCTACTAGAATATTGGGCTGCACAGACCCCACCCCACAACCATGTCCCATTCCCACCATCAAACTTTTTATTTTATTTTAAAGGGTATACTGATGATTTGGCCCCTGAACTTGTACCTCACTTTCAATTAGCACATTATCCTTCTTTTTTTGGAAAATTAAGGATATGAACTATTTTTTTCACCAATTTCCCCCCTCCGTCTAAATTCTCAACATTTCATCCAATTTTCAATTAAATTATTTTTAAAAAAATTATTTTTTGTTGGAAAAAATTGAAGAAACTCAGTCCTTCTTCCCCTTTCATCTCCTCCCTTCCTCCTCTCATTCCCCCATGACCACCATCCTCCATCTCCACCACCCCACAAATCCCTCCCCCTCTTCCCCATTCTTTTGTTCTCTCTCCCTAGCTACCCATCCCCATGCGAGATCCAACCCCAGCCGACACCCATCCCCCAACCTTTGCCCCCAAGACCTAGACCCATTTAATCCCCAGCCCTT
Organism: Prunus padus; assembly: GCA_024362665.1. Classification (NCBI taxonomy): domain Eukaryota; kingdom Viridiplantae; phylum Streptophyta; class Magnoliopsida; order Rosales; family Rosaceae; genus Prunus; species Prunus padus. The sequence goes on from JANFAM010000006.1 coordinate 639,585, forward strand.
GCCTCCACACCCAGACCCATCCTTTTCTTGGTGGCTACAACATATCCCTGCTCCCACCTCCTACCCACAGAACCTAGCCTGCACTGCAAAGAGAGAGAGAGAGAGAGAGAGAGAGAGAGAGAGAGAGAGAGAGAGAGAGAGAGAGAGAGTATTATTTGGATTATTTGGTTTATTTATTTATTTTTATTTTTTAACGTATAAAATGACCATTTTGCCCTCATATTTAATGGCAAATTGGAAGAAATGTTGTGAATTTAGACGGCATGGGGGAAATTGGAAAAAAAATTAGTTCATATCCTTAATTTTCTAAAAAAAAAGATATGAGGTTAATTGAAAGTGATGTACAAGTTTAGGGAGCAAATCATCAGTATACCTTATTTTAAATGAGAGCAGAGAAGTCATAGAGAATAGAGAGGTGGAGGAAGGGTGAGTGCATGTTAGCATTTTGGAGTTGTGCAATTTGAGGTTGTGTGATTTAGGGTTGTACAATTTGGGTGGACGTTTTGGGGTTGGTGGATGGATGTGCTGGAGATGATTGGGTAGAGGTGGTTGGTGGTGTTGCAGTAGGTGGGATTTGTCCGAGGAGAGAGGCTGTGGGGTGGGGTGGGGGTGGCTGGTGAGGATTGGGCGAGGTTGATGGGTAGAGGATGAGCTTATGGTTTTTTTATATTTTTAATGTTTAAATTTTAATTGTTTTAGAGAGAAAAACAAGAACAATTGAGGTGATTTTTCACCTTGGTTGGGCTTTCGTGCGATGGAGGAGATGATGATTTTGTTTTCTTTTCTTTTAAGTTTTTTTAATTGTTTATAATTTTCAAATTATTTTTTTTCTGTTTTTATATGGTTTATTAAATTTTTGGGGGACCAAAATGATACTGAAGCAATAGTTGGGGGACTATTGAAGTAAATAACCCTTCTTTTTATATGGTTTTGTTCAAAAAAACGATTTTATCCCTAAATTTTACGGAACAATTGATAGACTTTGACTGTTTGGACCAATTTGATAACAAATGAGAGTTGAAGGACCATTGAAATCAAAAATTTAGTTAGTGGACCAAAATGATACTGGAGCAGTAACCCCAATATCTTCCAAGAGACAAAGAATCAAACGTGGGCTCATCAGCTTTAGCACTCTCCCGATTGCTCGTCTGCTGTCGGCGGTCAGGTACTGTTGTGTAGCAGCGACGTCGTCTATCAGGTACTGTTCTCTCATCTGGAACTGAGTCGTTAAATCTTTCGTTCCAGATCGATGCCGTACCGCGATTGGGTACGCTCGATACAGATCGAAATTCGTAGGGGAGGTGAGCGAATTAGGCAACGATGGATTTGATGGATTTGATTTTGGTGAGTGAAATCCAAATCCTTGTATTTGGGTGAGTTGTGCTCTATTGCCCTACAGTTTTGCTGAACTGTGAGCACGAATTTTTTATCTGTTCGATTACCAACAGGTCGAGTGGGGTTCTTACGATTACTGACTTTGTGGTGATATTTGCATTTTGTAAGACTATATTTGCGTCCTTGCCACTCATGAAACCGAGTTGTATTTTTGTTTTAATTTTTTGATAAGAGCCCTGAGATTCTAGAAACTAGAAATTTATGAAGTATTTGGTTTCTTAAAATTGAAGATGTTATTGTTGCAGGCAACATGTTCCACAAGAACTAATTCATGTGGCAGGGTGTTCTGCAATGGACTGCATCCAAGAAGAGATTAAGACGGTAACGATGGACTCCACAACTAAGGGGATCGAGGGTTCATCTGTTAAGATAAAGGTGATGTTCTTTGCCAGAGCTCGGGACCTTACTGGCTTGAGTGAGATGCCATTGGAGGTGTCGACTGGCAGTAGTGCCGATGATTGTTTAAATAAGCTTTTCGCCATGTTTCCGAGCCTCACAGAGCTCCGCGGGTGCATGGTTCTTGCTCTTAATGAGGAGTACACAACTGAGTCAGCAATTGTTAAAGACAAGGATGAATTGGCCATAATACCTCCGATCAGTGGTGGCTGAGGATTATCTCCAATGTAGTCTAAACCTCGGATACTCATAGAAAGTTGTTATGTTAGCTTTTGTTGAGCAACTGGAGACTGATAGAGCAGATGCATTTGCTAAAGCTGCAGTTTTGCATTTGTGAATATAGTTTTCTATTTCGACCCTGGGATAAGTAAAAATAATGTTACACATGCCAGAGATTTGAAGATTCATGTTTTATGAGTATGGCAGAGAAATTGTGAATTTGATACAACATAGAGATTTAGGATAGTTGTTGTGAGGGCCCCCTATGGTACCCGTGTGTGTGAGTGTTTCTCCCTTCCCCCTTCGTAACTTTGACAAAATGATACTTGTGAGGAGGGGGCCTGATTTCAAAATCAAAACCAGATTTAAGATAGTTGTGAGGTGAGATGTAAACAAGGTTGTATATGATTTTTGTGTAATTATCGACCTTGCTAGAAACAATTTCCGGAAAAGTTTTGTGATTGGATGATCATTGGGTTACCATTTGACCAATCAAAGAGGATCTAGAGCCTACTTATAATTTTCAGTTTCATATAAGCTAACCCAGATTGAATAACATGAGGAAATCATAATGGTATTGCTCCCATAGAAATTAAGCTTTAATAGAGTAATAAATTGGTAGGGAAATGTTTATAGAACTTGAGCGTTAGAAAAAGAAAAAGATTTTCCATATTCATTTAAAATGATCATTATCGATTATTAAAAAAGAGGACTATTATCACGAAGTTAGTAAGTATCCATAAATGAGATAATGTAACCTATTTTTTTCTTTGAAAGGACTATTCTTAAAGGATCATGTTTAATTTTTTTTTAATACAAGTAATAGTCTAAACTAGGAGGAGGGGCCTTCTCATACCCACACTACACTACCAAGGTGACATGGAAGTTCGAATCTAAAACCACTACTGCAAGTCAAGGTCTTTTTCCACTCGGCTATACCCCGTTGTTGGCTTAAAAGGAGTTATGTTTTCCTAGAGATTATTATTCTATCAATTTTCTTTGGATAATTTACTAAGCATTTTATTATCTCATAAAACCAAATTTATATAGAACCACTACCATTATGATTTCTTATATATGAAACTGAAATAGAAATTATCTGGAAGGACCATTTTGGAAGCCAAATAAAGGTTCCACAATTAGTTGGGTGTTAAACCGCATAGTAGAGTAGGGGAATATTTCCATTAATACAATTGAAAGACATACCAAATATACATACCAATAGTCATGTAATCACAAATAAGGTATTTTTTTTTCTAGCAAGGAAACATAATCACACATGCATATATATATTATGCTATACAATCTTATTTTCATGTCATTTCACAACTCTCCTATTACAAGCCTCAAGAATTTTTGATAAACCCAACTTCAACATGGCAGAGAGAAATACTAATTCCGGCAAAGAAATTGTGTTGAAAGTATTAATGCACTGTGAAGGATGCCAAAATAAGGTTTCCAATTGCCTGAGAGGTTTAGAAGGTAAGATTTTCCTTCATTTTATACTGAGACTGAGAGCTTGCATATATAATTTTTGGAGTTTTTAAGATTGATTTTATTGATTAGGAGTTGAAGAGGTTGTAGCTGATTATCCAAATCATAAAGTGACTGTAAAGGGAAAAAAGGCAGATCCATTAAAGGTTTTGGCGAGAGTACAAAAGAAGTGTAGTAGAAATGCTGAGCTCATATCTCCAAAACCAAAACCAGAAAACAGAGACAAGAAGGAGCCACAAAAGAAAGAATCGGTATGCTTAACAATTGATGGCTTTCCCAAATTTATATATCATCACGTCAATTGTTGTTGTCTTCTTAGTTGTTTTTGGTATTGTAATCAATGTAGGCTCAGCCTCAGGTGAAAGTTGTGGTGCTCAAAATGTTGTTGCATTGCCAAGGTTGTGCAAATGATGTTAAGAAATACTTGGAGAGAATGAAAGGTAAATCTCTCTCTCTCTCTCTCTCTCTCTCTCTCTCTCTCTCTCTCTGGTTCTCCTTTCAATCTGTATATGAACAAGAATGGATTTTCATTTCTTTTCAATTTGTATATATCAGGTGTTCTAAATGTAGAAGCAAACATGGCGAGCTCAAGGGTGACAGTGAGGGGAGTAGTTGATCCAGCAAAGCTGATAGAATACATCAAGAAAAAATTAGGAAAGCATGCTGAGATTGTGAAGCAAGAACAAGGTGGAGGAGGGGATAAAGGGCAAGGCAAAGACAATAAGAAAGGCCCAGAAGCAGTGGAATATATATTCCAATACCCTCCTCAATATTCAACTCAACATATTTACCCTAATCAAGCATTTAGTGATGATAACCCTTTTGCATGTTCCATAATGTAAACAAACTTTTAAGCTTGTAATTTCTTCCTCCTTCCATGGTGATGGTGCACCTAATCTGTGCCCATGGTTTCAGTTTCGGTTTGTCTTCAGGTCGTCCGCAAATTTCTTGTGTAAAAACAAAATAAAATAATTTTTTTGGTGGTATTGGTACAAAGAAAAAAAAGACCCCGCTCTAAAAAAGTCGCAAGGAACTTGTATCTCAAGCGATTAAGAGCAATTACCTCTACACTCTCAGTCACACGTTCGAATTCCCTCCCCCAATATCGCTTGTATTAAATAAATAAATATAAGAAAGTCTTGCGCATATGAGTTGACGCATATCAACTTATGGTGGCTCTATCTCCCCAAAATTTCATGAGAGCTTAGTAGAATGTCCAAATCATGCATCCATGGAAGTTGTAATATAAAGCTCAAGACCAGAAAATAATGTTAAGTGGACTAATAATTCCTGCGTCTTTGCAATATTCCCAATAGGCTCACTTGTAAGGTTAAGTGAACTAATATGCAAAATATTTGACTAAACCTTGGAAGCTTAATAATATTAGTCACCAAATGCTGAGGAATATATTACACAGTATCTTGTTCACTAGAAATAAATTAGGTTTAAAGTAACACCATATATAAACAAACAAAACCCTGCCACATTAGTTAGTGTACAAAATCTTGGGAAAAGGTCTGGTGGATGCACATTGCTGGGCTGCTAATATCATATAACAAACACATTGAGATTTTGCATTTCCAATGGCAGGCATGAAAAATACACTAAGCATGTAGGTAAAACAAGAAAACATACTAGACAACAGGAAAAGAGAAGTAAAAATTTGTACCCGAATGGAAATTTTTGTCTGCATTTTACAGAGTGATGCAAAAGATTCTAAATTTCAAAGTTATAATACATAACAGACACAATCGTTTTGATACAAAGCGTGGCATAAGAACTTTAGTACTTTTAGCACAGCTCATGGACAAAGTACTTTCTTTTTCTATATACTTCACAACAAGAATTTTCTATCTCAGGCTCATTACAGGCCATGGATTTACCCCAGATGCCGGCAGCGAAGGTCGTATTATAGGAACCCGCCTCACCACTGAAAATGCTTCATTGAGACGCACAGCGCGACTCATGAACTGAGACACCTTCTGCAAAATTTGTTCAGTTAGATATGCCAGGTTCTACCTCAACACATATGTCAAAACAGAGAAGCAGAGTTCCCATTTGTAAAGCCACATAACTCATATAACAAAGTACAAGTAAATAAAATCCTACCATAAAAGCCTTTTGCTTAAAACTAACATAGGTTCCACCATTTTCCCACCCCAACCTAATACGACCAGAGCTAGAGCTCATGCCCCAGCACAAAATAATTTGAAAAATAAGCAAAAGCAAACCATTTCCTGAGATACACATGAGACTTATTATCACAGTATCATCATGGATTTCTGCACTTTTTTACTCCAATGTAAGTTGAACGCGAACGTAAGGAAAACAAATTAACTCTACCGCTACAAGGCCAGAACAGGAAATATCCACTAGTACTTTGCAAAGGCGTTATAAATCTCATGCAACATATAATCAACTACTCTGACTACCTTACTTGTGATCACTGATGATGCTGGAAAAATATTCACTCAGTATAAATTCCAGGAACTCCAGGGAAAATTTTTACCAAATGAATATGCCCTTTCTTGCGAAAGGAAATAAACAAGGTCTAAAAGACCTTATCTGTCCATTATGGTTTATTCTATTGCAACTATCTTCAGATCCATGGTTTCTTGAAATTATGAAACAGGAAAACAAATAGCCATTAAAAGGTAACATGTGACCCTTTGCTAATTTGAAAGTAAAGAATATAATTGATAAACTTCGTTGACAGTATATTTTGTTTTAGTTTTACCTTTTCACCCAGAGCTTTCTTAACTGGCCTATATTAAGCAAGCCCTTTACATGTTCTTCTAAAGCCATTAGTTGTTCACTCAGTCCATACATGTTCAAAAAATTGAATTACATTGATTAATCTCTAAGCCCAAAGTTTCTTTCCACTTCAATGCAGCCATGAAAATAAAGAATCGGTTTAAATAAAATTTCAAAATTGATATAGGTAAGTGTCTAGATATAGGTTGCATCCCCTCATAGACATGTACCAATCTCAGCTAATCGTAAGTAAAGATTCCGAAACAAACAAAACTGCAGATAGATGAGCATTTTCTCAAAAGGGGAGAGCATAAGAGTAGTGGATAGAGGTTCAAGCCAATGGATTTAATTCAAATAAGTTGATAGTGGCTTCTGCAGAGGTCCTTGGAAAATCATCTTGCAGGGTATTGGTTCTTTCTCTTCTAACAGGGATTTAGTTTTCGGAGGACAGAACTTCTCACCTTCTACTAATGCTTCCATTGCAAGTATCTGAATGTTTAAGTTTGTGTAACTTTCACTACTTGTTCAATTCTATTGTAACTTTGACTTTTTTATAGTAATAAATATCCTCTGTTTCTAATCCCTAAAAAAACGAAATTTCAAGAAAGGTAAAATGTAATACCTGTAAGCAAACATAATAGCATAATCCCAAATAATTTTAACAATATTGCAGAATACAATAAATTAACAGAGGAAGGTGAATAAAACCAATCTCTACATTCCTTTGCAGCAGAAAATGTCAAACACAAACAAAACAGTGTCAGAAAAAAGTACTCCCAAATGATTCTTATGACTCTTTATCTTCAAGAAAAGTAATAAAGATTGGAAAGTGCAGCTTTAGTTAGACATTTCAAATAAATAAGAAACACATATGAATGAACAAATGCAAAATTTTCTTCGGACCAAAAGATAACTTTAGCCATTTCAAATAAGTACGAAACTCGAACAAATGAACAAATGCAAAAGCTTTCTTCACACCAAAAGAAAACTGAAGTACAAAAAAGCCTTATAATATACACTATGTAGTCCTACTTTCACACCCGTCATATTTTAGCTTTCCCATAAGACGCAGTGAAGACTAATGATCATTAACTTAGATAAAAGAAAATAATAAAAATTGCAATGACTGACCTTATCATCCAGAGTAACCTTGAGCTGCAAGGTCTGGCTCTTTCTCTTCATCTTATACAATCGCCGCCCCAAGAAAACTAACCCCATCACTGCTGCGGCCACAGAGAAGGACCAAACAGGGCTTACCCTAAAAACACAATACTTCAACACCTCAAATGGAACCTTCCACCACAAGATTGTCCTCTTCACCACCTCGGCACCCGATTTTGCCTCAGGTTTCACTTCAGGTGCGGCACTTTGACTCCCAACTGATTGTCCATCTTCTGGTTTCTTATCCATGTCATTTCCACCATCCAATCCACTAAAACCCATCTCACTTTCCTTCTCAACCCTTGTGTTTTCCCCAATTTCTTCAAAGCTCAGTTGGCCTTCCACATCCAACCCACTAAGTTTGCTCTCATCAGACCCGAATTTTCCCAAATTCTCATCGGTATACTCCATTTCTACAATCCCTCCAAAACCAACTTGGCTTTTGTCATTACCCGCAAAACCCAATTCGTTTTTCACCTCAAAATCATTACTTTTACGGTCATCGGACCGATCACTGCCCGAATCGGACCAGAACCCACCAGATTCTTTTGCCCCGTAGCGAGTCACCGGACCCGGGTCAATCCAGCTCGGGTTGTCGGACTCAACCGAACCCTCTTCGCTGACATCAGCCACATCCTTAGCATACCCATACTTGCCCTGATTATCCAAAGAGAAGTAATCAGGCCTGATCATACCCTCGGCGGCAACATCAATTCCTTCGAAGTTCCTAGAGCTTTCAACCGAGTCATCTGAGTTAACCAGGGCAGGGTCCGAGTTGTGGAGCATCTCCCAGTCACCGATATCTCCTCCTTCCATGGTTGGGATTGATTGATGGGTTTCGGAATTGGAGGGTGAGAACTCAGCAGAAAGAGTACCAAATAAAAAAAACCCTTAAACCTAACACTAACTCTAACCCTAAACCTAAACGTGACCAGATGAAAGAAACGGAATTGAGCTTTTTTATGTGTTGGGCAGAGATGGATGTGCTGGAAAATAAAGTGAAAAACAGAGTAGTTTTTATTGGTAAAGACACGAAAATAAAGGAACCGTTTTTGTTGATGCCTCCTGTTTTTTAATGAAAGCCCCACCCTGTATTTACCAAAACCACTCTGGATTTGATAATCTCTGCAGAGTGTTATGGCTGACGAGGCCTCTACCCTTGCTCAAACTGGGCCACCTGGTGCTGAAGAATGGGGATAACATAAAAGATAAAGGTAACAAGAGGTCAAGTTTGTAATTTTATGTACTCGTTGGAGTTTTGTCAAATGGGCTTGTGCCACGTCATTAGTTAGAGTGAGAGAGTAGTTGTGGAATTTTGATAGAGCCTGCCTAGGGTTAAGAAGATGGAAGGAAAGCAAGCATTGATGAGAGTTTTGAGATGTCCTTTTCTTGACAGAGGTAGGGAGAATTTGAGGTTGGAAGAAAGGAAGGGGTGAGCAACAAGACAACCCAACAAACAGAGCTTGAAAAGAAGAGAATGCAGATCAAGTTGAGGATGTGGGCTTTGCTAAACTCACGGCGCCTGTTGGAAAGTTTCTGAAACAGACCAGTCATAATTTGAGAAACTTGTGAATATGATGAGTCTGTGGTAGTCAGTCACTCGCAGTCAAGCATCACATAATAAATAAATAAATTGATACTATTATTCTTTTACTTTAATTTTGGCGAGATAAATGGATCCGCCGACTTGTTAGATGGATGGGTTGAACTTGAACCGTGAGCGGTTGGGATTTGGGTGGGAAAAGGGACTTCAGTCTTTCTATCTTTTTTTCATATTTTCTGCCAAACCCATCCATGACAATGCCATTGCTGCCGACACCTACTTTATATTTACATATATGGTAGGCAGCGAGCTGTACATCAAAGTTAATGTGCAGTTATTGAACCAGTCGACTACTCCAGCGATAATCCAACCCAACCCAACCCAGGTTTAATTTTGAAGAACCATCACTACAATTATCCAAAACAAAAATCACGTTGTTGTAGACTCGTGGTTCCCTGAATTTATACATAAGATAAATGTGTATGTGCTTACGTCACTGCTCGCATTATCTTCTACACCCAACCCAACCCAACCTATTGCTGTGGACTGACTTTGAGGAGGACTGCGCCTAACTTAATTGGGTGGTATTACTAGTATTAATGATCAGTGGATGAATCATTTCTGAAGACTAATTGAGTAGTTTAGCATGGGACATGTAACTCAAGTGATTAAAAATATTCACATATGCATTCGAAGTCCTATGTAGATGTAGAAACACATGGTACAATTTAACATTTATGACTAGTATTCAAATTTATAATCACCATAAATGCGAAAGATTCATGTAATTATACAGGCATAATATGTCATTGACGAGATTAGCGCCCTTTTCTTACTCTTCTGGATATCTCCTCTTACGTGGAGTTACTGTCTATGGACTTATGCCCTTTTTATTTTTATTTTTATTTTTATTTTTATTTTTATGATGATGGGTAACATGAATTGTGAACTAGAACAGGTAAGTCATTTTCTAATTCATATCTTTGTATGGTTTAATGCATTTCCTAATTGCTAGACCTAATCACTCTTAGTTAAACAATATAATATATACGAATATTTAAAAAATATAGACACGCAGCTATACTCTTTAAATATTTTCGAATATTTTAAAAGTATAACCGAGCGGCTATATACATCACATCAACATTTTAAATTAAAATGAAGGCTTTAACCCAATTTTTATTCCCATCCCTGTATATCCATAGCTCTGCTTTTTAGTTAGACTGAGACGCATTCATGTATCAACTTAAAGCACCGAATGGTGAGATAGTTGGGGTTGATTTTTGGTACTCATGAATCATTATGCATCATAGCCAAATGTGGCCATAGACAGTCATGAGATATAATTATCATGTTGAAAGCATTTGGTCTAATAAGAGCCCATGGCATAGAATTTATCAGTATCCAGCCCCTTGTATTCCCTCATGCATGGTGGATTGGTAAAAAGGAGAAGAAAGAAAGAGAGAATAATTCAAAGATAAAGATGGTTTTGGTTGGTAGTGTGGGCAACCTCAATTGCAAATCCTACTCCCTCTAACCCATCGGCAATGTCTAAAAAATTTGAACCCAAAAATAATCCCTAAATTACATATCCCATAAATAATGTACCTATATATAGATATCGGTATTTTCTTTATAGAAAATATAAGTACATTAAAATCAAACTAAACCCAAGCCAAGCCCATTAAAACCCACAATCAATCGAGAAATGATATATCTCCCTTCCTTCAATCCAACAAAGTCATGGACAACCTCCATCTAACACCAAGCCAATTAACCCACCACCCCGGCAACAACTTATGGCACCCTCACAACCCCACCCAAACCATACCCACCCTCCATGCGATGGCTTATGCCCCTCATTCTATTTCATATCCTCAATTTTGTGTATGAAAAAAAAAGAAAAAAGAAAAAAAATATTTCATCCTGGGGAAAGAGGGGTTGGGACTGGGTGGGACTGTGAGGGTGAGGAAGGCTTGGTGGTGGTTGTGGGTCGTGTGTGTAGGTGGGGTTGGGTTGGAGAGGTTGTGGCGGAAGAAGGTTTTTTCTTTTTTATTTTTATTTTTTCAGTGAAAAGAATATTTAGGGGGTGGAAATTAAAAATAATACAAAAATATCATTTTACCCCTGCATTTAACATAAAAGATAACAAAATTGACGGTAAGACCAAAGTGCAGTTGAAGCACCACGGAAACGATTTTGGAAATTGAGGAACCAAAATGCAAATAAGGTTAAATTTCTGGGACCATTAGACCTAAAACCCTAGAATCCGCGCACATAGAAATCAAAATAACTCATAACTTGAACGAAACTTTGTCAAAATCACTCATCATAGGATTCGCTTGTTTCGTGAACCCAAGCATTGTAATACCAGAATTACATGTGAGATGAATCTGAAATCGATGTGTATAATAAAAGTTTTGAGCGCCTTAACATGCCCAGAAAGGCACATGTAAACAAAGAAAAAGAAAGATAAGGGAATCTGGCTTGAGATTTGTTCTTCTTTTCTTTGCCTCCACAAAATATATTATTATCATGAACTCAACCGTTTTTGAAGTTCTTCCACAATTCTACTTCTTGGAATTATGCTTTCCTCAGCAGCCTCAATATCCTTTAATCTCACAACCCCTTCGTTCAGCTCCCGTTCACCCACGATTATCATCCAGGGGATCCTAGATTCCTTGGCTCGATCAAAGTGCTTTGACATTCTTTTATTGACCAAGTATTCTGCTTTCACTTTTGCAGCCCACAGCTCGCTTGCTAACTCAGCTGCTTGCGTTAAATCATCAACCAATACACTCACTAGGACTTCAGTCTTGGTTGCTCGGGTTGTCTGTATAATAATAATAAATAAATAAAATATGAAAGAACAGATCAATGTCTCATACAATACAAGCATGCTAAAATAAATAGATATGTATGTACTACACTCGGGCAAGGAAAAATTTGCCATGCACCAAGAGCTAGTCTAACCATATGGCTACACAAGTGGCTCTCCAAATAAGTATTGAAAATTATTCTTGACATTATTATACCTCTTAAATCTCACATGTAGCTAGCCATTAAGTCATGTGGTTTGAGAAATTAATATACAAAAATAATAATACAATTAAATAACAGGCTTCAATGCGTTTCCCAAAAAAGAAAAAAAAAGTCTTCAATATTCTATATTTTACAGTGACTTCGGAGCTAATGCAAGTCACAAATATAGATACCTGGTAACGGATGACAAATAGAATACCTGGTAACGTATGACAAATAGAATCGGGAATGAAGAAATTATCCTCTAGTATGTAGTCACGTGCAAGTCACATGATTACTTTTGTTAAATTCATTCAGTTACCAAAATGAAGCAATTTAAAGTTTAAGGACTAAACTGAGATACAGATAGAAGTATAGGAGGCATAGTGTAAATTAACCTAAAAAATGTATAACTAATGAATTTAAAATTTATAAAAGTTTCTTTTATTAGTAGACTATTAATCAACTACCAATCAGATTATAACCCAACAATACAATTCACCCAAAATATAAGTAGACTATTAATCAAAATACACACAGAAGCACGTTAAAGTTACCTGATTCTGGTCTTTGTTAAGCTGCTCCATTATATTAAAAACTCGTTCAATTCCAAGGCTGACACCAACAGCTGGAACCTGCTTTGTACCGAACATCCCTATAAGGTTGTCATAGCGTCCACCAGCAGCAATTGAACCAACCTGATGACAAGATCAAATATCTATAGATTAACCTTGAAACACAAAAGTTGAGAGGAAGCAATAACAATATGCCATTTATTATTACTTGCACCACTCATCTGAATTGAAATTTTTAGGAAACGACAGCAAATGTCAGAGGGCAAGATTAGAGAAGGCACATAAGACAGGTTATAGAAACAGTAATAGCATGCAAAATGAAAGCAGAGGAAATCACAACAGCATTTAAATAATTTTACCTGTGCACCCCCCTTAAAAACAGCTTCATATATTACTCCCGTATAATAATCAAGACCCCTTGCGAGACTCAAGTCAAAAGCCACTTTTCCGATACACTTTGATTTTTCCAAAGCCTTGAACAAGATCTCCAGGTCATTCAATGCATCTATAGATGCATTGTTTTCTAAAAATGAGCTGCCCTCCTGTTTAAGCTTAAATAACAAAACCAAAGGATGTCCACGCTCTTTTACAAAGGTACCAATTTTGTCTGCTGTCTCAACACTTAAGCCCTTCTCTTCCACCTGAAAATGCAAATAAAATAAATATTAAAACCTCACTAGATTTGGATATGAGGAAACAACTCAATCATCATATGAAAATTGACAGGAACCAAGAAAACCAAGAAAAAATAGAAATGAAAATGTTTACCCAATGATTATGGAGAAAAGCACAACAAAATGATAAACCAAGCATATGCTTATTTTTTCGACCAAAAAAAAATGCATATGCTTATTCAATAGAAAAATAAACAGAAAATCAAATGAAATCGATTCTTATGTTAATGAAAATTCAATTCAGCAGATACATTTTTATTGTCAAATGTTGTATTCGCATTTACTTGAAAAAACATGGTTTATTCATTATTTTGATTGATGAATGTTTTACCTTTCAGTCATTTGGAACTCAGAACATGGTTATTAAAATCAACACAATGTGTTCCAGAGGCAACAATTAATTAACAGTAAGAATTTTGGGTTGGCAGGTACAGGACCAAAAGCTTTACCTCAAGGTGAGGCTTAAGCGATTCATTGGCCAATATGCTATACTAACCAAGTCAACTGCTAAAGTAGACAAGCGTTCCGTGTCAAGAAGCAGACAGATGACAACAATTATGGTATTTTGCGGGCACAAAGCCTTCCTCTAGTCGTAAAATTCTTATGTAGCAATTATTGCTCTGTTGAGTTATAGATGTGGAACATCAAGCCTTCCTCCCAACTAGGGGTCAGCCAGGTAAGTACTTCATAAAAACAATTTCATGCAGTAATTAATGTTCCATTAAGCATTTCATACTGAATTAACAACAAAGACAAAACAAGGAAACTGAGACACCAAGACATGAAATGTAACTCAAAGCAAGCATATGCAAAACATAAAAACACATAAACCAAGATACAGAATTGTAACTCAAGCATACGCACGTGAAATATGGTTGCAATTTTTGAGTCTTTACCATTTCTTTTTTTATCTGCTCAAAAGACTGCTTGTCTAACTTGTCGATACTTGAACAAATAGTTCTAAATTTTTCAGGAGGTACTCCACAGATTTCCAACATTCCATCCAACAACTTTCGGTGGTTCAACTTAATCTGTACAATAAACATTAAGACACAATTGTAAAATTAGATTTAAGGCAGAGAGATAAGGCACACAAAAGTCTGAATATAAGTAGTGTAGCACTTCGTGGAGAGGTTTAAATCACAAGACTAGATTGGCTTCTTTTAGAAGGTGAAGACCTCAAGACTAGGTTGAAATCTATCTTTCCATATTGCTCTACGTCAAGATTGAAGGGTATAGAAAAAAAGAAAGAATGAATCTTGTTTCTATATGTGAAGCAATTAGGAATCATTACAATGAGAAGGCATCTTTACTTCCATCTCTTCCTATTTTTATCAGAATAGTTGTATTTATTAACTTCATATCAGTACTATGCTACTACGAATCATGCACCAATATGTTTCAAACTAAAAAACTTTACAATAATTTTAAATGTTTAAAATAGTGACCCAGATCTGATAGTAGTGAGACATCCAATGGAAGTCCCAAGCATAACTCCATGTCAAAATTAATATGTGCGAGGAGCTGTGGTACTATAATCCATATAATTATTCAAATTAACAAAACTTTGTATGCAATGACAAAGATAGAGGGGAAAAATGAAAAGAAAGTTACCTCATAATCTCCAATATCCAGCTCGTCAAGAAGTTCTGTTAAAATCTTAATAACCTCAAAATCTGGCCCCATTTTTTCATATTGGCCAGCAACATCAAAATCACATTGGTAAAATTCACGATATCGTCCTTTGGATGGATTGTCTCTTCTGTAAACCTTTGCTATTTGGTACCTTTTGAAAGAAGTGATACCATTCATAGCTACATATCTAGCAAATGGAACAGTTAGATCATATCGCAGTGATAAAAGCTCTCCTCCCTGTTGACATGATAAACACAAACTACATTAGATATGAGTGATTAATTCAGTTTTATTGTCAAGCTATAACAAGATTGAAATTTAGCAGCTAGAAACCTTAGAAAAGTATTTATAAGGAATAAACAGAAGAAGTAGCAAGGCCTGTCTAACACACCTTCACAAACAATATTTAACATCACATGACAGGGAATACCACAATTCAAACATGAAAAAATACATAGTGGTCACAATATAAAGAAGATGTTTTCATGTTTAAAAATACAACACCCATCACAGATTTTGATGAGGACATCTTTGTCAAACCCATTAGGGTTTACAAAAGAAAGCGATGGAAGAGGAAGTCATTTAATTTGGTCTTTAAATCTGGCAATTTTTTTATTCCTGCGATTAGTTTCTAACTTGTTCTCTAAGTTTTAAAGATTTTAGTAAGATTTTAAAGTTTTCCAGGTTTCAGTAGGATTTCTAATTTTCCTATTTTATTTAGAATTAGAATTTTAGCAAGGGGATTTTTATCCTATTGTCTCTAGGTTTTAGTTTGCTATAAATACCCCTCTCATGTAATTCATTAGGGAGTTGAGTTATTGAGATATGGGGAAAGTTTATTTTCCAGAGATTGGAGACTTCATGGTGTGAAACCAAACCCCTGGAGTGATTCCAGACCTATCTATTCTTATTTGTTCTATTTTCAGTTTTTCATTGTTTTGCTTCTGCTACTCTGCTTAAGCCTACAATTCACCTGTGTCCTACATCAGATTTAAAGCGGATAAAACAAAATTACCAGCAACATGCAAACAACACAAGGTCATCCCAATAGCCAACTTCTTAAGAAAACCATACAATCAAATCTTAAGGTTAGCTCCCCAGCTCACACACACAAAACCAAAAATGAATAATCTAAAAGGCATTCGAGGTAGTATTTCATAGCTGAATTCAGAAAAGAATTGATGAAAGTTGCCAAAAAATGTATTTAACAATGGTTAACAATAATGAGCGAAAACTAGGCTCAAAGCCTCGGACTTGACAGTCTTAATATCTCTTAGGAACCAAGATTGCTGTTCTGGATTAGGTGATAATTTAACATCTCAGGAAACACTAAAAGGTCACCTAACATCGATATTCCAAGTACAAAAAGTGTGGCATTCGGCTAATTTAGTGTAAATGCCAAGAATCAAATTGATTCATGTCTATATGCCCAATCACTCTTCACCCTGCATTACATGAGGACCAACAAGCAACACCTATAAAATAACTTCGAAAAATAAAAATAAATAGTCCATTTAAGAAAATGAGGCAATTACCTGGTCAGCAAGATCATAAATCAATTTCGAATCTTCCCCATATTTCCCCATGAGAGTTTCTCTCAATTCAAAAACTGGAGTATCCAATGCTGTGGCACCATGCCTCTCAAAGACCTCTTCAATTATCGAAAATGCTTTCTTTCTTATTGCCATTTGTTCTTTTGCAAAGTCACGAGTCCCCTAGTATGTGCAAAATATGTCCAAGTCAGAATGCTATTAAGTTCATTCATTACAATCCAAAAGAATAACATAAATGAACATAATCTGCAAAGGCAACTAAGACAAAAACCTGAGCATGGTCTCTGAAAATACACATATGCACAACTGTATAAATTTTCAATTCTTTCCATATGATCACATGTTACAGAATCTAACTACAAGTTATAGTACGCACATTGTTTTCTATATAAATCTTTCCTTCCTAAGACAATAATAAATTAAGAGGCAGATACTAATAAGCACCCAAATGATTTTCATGAAAAACACTGCTTCCCAAAGAAAAGGTAAAATAAAAAAGAATAATCATTCATTTTATTCTCCTACAAATCAATGAAAAGGTGGATTAGAGAAAATACTCCAGACAGAAATGACAAGCAGAACTCCAGGCATTCATTACCTTTGGGAGCTTGGGGAGTCTTCTAGTCTCATTGCTTTCCACCAACTCCTTCACTCTGTTCAACAAACTATCAAACTCTGGATCCTTGGGGTCCAAAAACGATATAAGCTCTTCAACCCAATTTCCCAACAAGCCCAAACTATCAACAACATTTCCTCCCTTACCCTGCAACCTATCTTTTATCAACTGTAATATAACACCAGTTCCTTTTCCCAAAACCACCTTCTTCTTCTTCTCACTCTTCTTCTCCACTTTCACACTCCCTCCTCCATTCACTTCACTACCTTCACTCTTCTTCCCATTCAACTCAGCTCCCTCCAACACCATAAACGCCGTAATTGCCTCCCAAGTCACAATTTTCCACACAATTCCCATCAACACATTCACTTCATGAGCAAAATTATCATAATTCTCTTCCTCTTCAAAAACTAATTGGGAAACCAACTTGAACCCACCTCTCAAGCTTTCACCACTTGGGCATTTCTGCTCAAACAATGCCACCAAACTCGACCTTGAATTCTCACTCCCCACCCCATCCACATTCATTTTCACACGGGACAAACTACGGTCCCCCAAGTCCCACAGAGCCGCGGCCAATGGCAACAAAGCGGTCCTGACTACCCCGGCACAAACTACCTTCCCACCAGAATTCAGCTCCACTCGAGTCTTGGAGTGCACCGATTTCACTTGCTCTCTCAAACTCGCGTGAATTTTGGGGATTCTCGAGATCGCTTCAATTTCAACCTTACCCACTAACTTAGATCCGTTGAGCAACACCTTCAAATCACTGGCCACCCCAATCTCCTCCTTCGCGGTGTGCCCATCCCCTGAATCGATCAAATTGAACGCTGCTACGTCGGCCTTCAATGCCTCGCAAGAAATCGCCGCTACTGCATCCGAAACCGTCGACAAAGCAGCCGACTGGTGGTCCAGAAGCGCACATATTGCGTACAAAGCAGAGGATAACTTGAGTTTCTCCAACGCAAGGGCCTCCTCGTCAGTCAAATCGAGGGATTCGTGCTTTAAGTCTGGGGAATTGAGTGCTTCCGCGATTTTAACTGGAAGAACAGTACGGATATTGGGGGAACCGGAGAGAGAGAGGAGCTTGCTGAGGAGGACGACGAGGGAGGCTCTGGATTCTTCAACGGTTGGGAGAGAGGGTAGGAGAGAGCCGAGGTTGTGGGTATTGAGAGGTGATGAGGAGGAGGAGGGGAGCCTATTGAGCGCCGACGAGTCGATGCGTAGCTGAGCGAGGCCATTGGCAATGGCGTAGACAGAGGAGGACGAGAGAGATGAGCCTTTGCCTCCTACTGTTATCACTGAGAGCTCCGCCATTGTCGGAGTTCAGAGACTGTGAGAGGTTCTTGCCGGTTTCGGCGGTAGGGTTTTTCACGTATGAGCTTTCAAGGACTGTTCGATACTTTTTTTCTTGTGTGTTTCTTTTGGTGCTTTGGCCACTGCTTGCTTATAACTTGTTTTTCAGATCACTCTCAAAAAATAAAAATAAAAATAAAAAGTTTTTCATAAGCCTTTTTTTTTTCAAGGTCAATTTTTAATTTGACCCAAAAAAAGGTCAATTTTTATAAGCTTGATCATCGGCACTCAAATTAATTAAAGCAGAAAAACCCTCAAAACAAAAGGGAGGAAACGTGTTTACCAAATGGATTCAATACTAACAAAGAAATTTACGAGTTTGAATTTCAACATTTTTGGTCCATTCTTTAGATCAAATTAACAAAAAATTTTTATTTGTCGAAATCAAATTAACAAAATTGGGTTTGTGTTAATTGTCCAATGTAGAGACATACAAATTTTGCATGTTTATATTGAATCAAACACTCTAAATTGAATCAATAGGTGTTTAAATTGAATCACATTGCATGTTTAGCTATTAAATAACACCGAGATATATAATGAGCGGTGATTTCATTACTAATAACATCAAAAGACGTTTTATGATAAAACCTCACCTCCATTCCAATTGAGTCCAATGCATGAAATTCTGTCTGCATGAGTTTTCTCGGGAGCAAGTTCACCTGGTGAAACAAAAGATATGCGGTGCCCTGGTCAAGCAAAGAATGCACTTTGCAATATTGAGTGGCAGACACACGTGGCAAAGTTTGATACTGGACCCCTACATTTTGCTACGTGCCACTGCTTAAATGGATCATCACCCTGCCCCACGGTTTTAGACGCCGCACCGCATCCCTCCCCCTTCCAATCATTCACTTTCATGGCCTCCGCTCAGTAGTACATTTATATTAGCCGAAGCCGCCAAACTCGCACTCACACCCACACCCACACCAAAAACCAAAATACTCTCTCACTGTGAGAGGCTATGGCGTCGCTCGCTTCAGCCATCTATAATCCAGGCTACATTCTCTCCCCCAACGCATTGCCTCACCACGCCAAGCCCAAGAAGATCTGCTACTCTCAATGCCCTACATTCCTTTTCCCTCCGCAGCGCTCTCCTATTTGCAGGTACTCAGTTTTATACCCAGCTAAATTTTATTTCTTGATTCCATTTTCTGTTTGTTTCTCAAGAAAATGGAAGAGCTTTCTGTATAAAAAGTGGAACTCTTTTTTCATACTGATATTTCTTTTTACCATTTCACTGAGCTTATGGCTTAAGTAGTAAATGTTTAACTTAACCTGGAATAATGGAAATATTTAACTTGTCCTCAAGTTTCATATCGTGCTTAAAGATAATTTGTTTTTAGTTTTTTTAAAAATGGTATACTAAGAAATGAAGCACAGCGGAAAATGGGGCTTTTTAAGTGTTGGAATTGTTATTAAATTCCAAGAGCTATTGGTGCAATTTTTTTCTTTCTTCTAGTTATTGTTTTGGTATTGGTTTTTCTACTTAATTTAATTATTATGCATGCAAGAGCTCTGGTATGAGATAGCATTGTGTTTATTCAATCATTTTGAATTTGCTCCTTGCTTGATGTTACTATCATTTTCAGTAAACATTTTTTCTTTAAACATTCTTGCTTTCTGTTTTGACTAGTTAGGAATTATATCACGGATCATAACCAAACATGATCCAAGTAGGTACTTTCAACCTTAGCATGTTTCTCTTAAGCTCTTAGTGTAAGTTTGTGCTCTTAGAACTGATGTTTTATTTGCTATTATCGTTTTTGCATTGCTGGAACAAATTTACTTCTAATTGCACAATTAAAAAGTATTTTTTTATATAAATGTTTTGAATCCACCTTTTTCACTTCCAAAGATTAGTGTTGTAGGGTTTATTTGACTAGCGGAATACTTAAGATTAACTTAAATTATTCATTAATTTATGCGGATGTCTGTTGTCTTTTTCAGGATGGGTTTTGTTTCTGGGCTAGAAAGGAAAAATACACTAAAAACCCGGATCATTTCATCAGTCACAGGTTCATTTTCTATGCTTTTCCATAATTGTCCAAAGTTTTCCTCAGGATCTTGTATGTATAAGTTTCATCTAACTCCAATTTTCTTTCCTTTAATAGTAGATACTCCCGTAAATACATCCCCTGAAAAAGTTCAGCTTCCTAAAGGTGATACTTGGTCTGTTCATAAATTTGGTGGTACCTGTATGGGAAATTCAGAAAGAATTAAGAATGTTGCAAAAATAATTCTCAGTGATGATTCGGAAAGGAAGTTTGTAGTTGTCTCTGCAATGTCCAAGGTAACAGATATGATGTATGATCTCATCAACAAGGCTCAATCACGAGATGAGTCCTATATATCTGCATTAGATGCCGTTTTAGAAAAGCACAGATCAACAGCTCTTGATCTAATTGATGGGGATGATCTCTGTAGCTTCTTAGCACAATTGCAACATGACATCAGTAACCTGAAAGCAATGCTTCGTGCAATATACATTGGTACTAGACTTCTCTCCCTCACACACTATCTCTCTCCAGTTGTACTTGGAATGTTATGTGGACATTCTTGGTTCATTTATTATTTTCCACAAAACATCAGAACATTAGTGGATCTCTGATCTGTATAGACTCTCCAATGGCTTATCACATAAAGCAAATATGGTGTGTGCTTTAACAATTCCCATCATATTTCAAATGGTTTATATTTACTATTGTGTATGTGTTTATATTACAAACTATATCAGCCAGTGTTCTCTGTCAGGGAAATACTAATTCTTTTATCTGAATCTTCAGTAGTTTGTAATGCGATTAGCGCCTAGTGTTAAATCACTTGCCTTTTTCCAACTTAGCCAACATCCTCAATTTATATGTTATAGAAACTATGTTCTTTGTCTAGTCAAATTATTATGACACGTAATTTGAATGTACTTGTTAGTTTTCTTGATGTCTTTGGCTAATTTTGATTAAACCTTATGGTTGGATCTTATCAGATTGACTAATATGCTTACTTATGGCAGCTGGTCATGCAACAGAATCCTTCACAGATTTTATTGTAGGACATGGAGAGTTATGGTCTGCTCAGATTTTGTCATGTGTTGTTAGAAAGGTCTGGTGGTGGTTTGCATACTTTTCAAGAGCATTTGCTGAATGTTGCTTTTCCTAGTTGTCTGTTATATTAATATATTTTCTTATTCTTTTTTTTTTTACTTCTTCAGAATGGGGTAGATTGCAATTGGATGGATACAAGGGAAGTCCTTATTGTGAACCCTACTAGTTCTAATCAAGTGGATCCTGATTTCAAGGAATCTGAAGAGAGACTTGAGAAATGGTACTCCAAAAATCCATCAAAAGCAATTGTAGCTACTGGTTTTATTGCTAGCACACCTCAAAATATTCCTACTACTTTGAAGAGAGATGGAAGTGACTTCTCCGCAGCTATCATGGGTGCTCTATTGAAGGCTGGTCAAGTCACAATTTGGACAGATGTTGATGGAGTTTATAGTGCAGACCCCAGAAAAGGTTCGTATAGCTCTTGTACTTGGTAAAACATGTCAAATATCAGTCATTTGAAATAATATATGCTTGTCCAAAATGGATCAATAGAAGTTGTGAGCGACCTATGTTGCCCTTGTACCGAATTTAGATGGGTACCTGTTAAGATAGAATAGTCAGTGAGGGACAAAGGTACCTGTGTCACATCATAGAAACCTCTGATGCTTAATTTGGCAGAGTAAGGGTATGTATGGTGGTATTCATACCTTTTCTTGGGGGGCGCATGCCCCTATTTATAGAGAAGTCAGAAGAACCTCTTATAATACTTTGATGTGGGAGATGGCGTGTGGTGGTAACACGTGTCCCTGAACATCAACGTCCATGGTGGTGACGGAAAGGGACCTCCCACTGGTGAACTGGAGGAAGCATGGCTGCTGCCCATGTGGTTATGCCAAGGTACCGAATGACTTTCCTTTGGGGGTACCATTTGGCACTTGTATAATTGAGTCTGTACAGACTCTCTAATTGGCACAAAGAGATAAGTGTTGTTTGACACCTAGTCTTGGCTAGCATGAGGTGTCTGGGGCTGAGGGTCATTCAGCCTGCTCAAGCATGCTGATCAGCATGTGGTGGATGACTGCCATGTGGTACCTCCTGTGTACTGATTCTGTACAGTGAGCCCTGACCTCTTTTCGGCACATGGGTCTGGTGGACCCAAAGTGGTGGGTGCCGAATGGAGAGTCGGCCTGGTCAAGGTCACCAGTTTGGCGTTCTGATCCTTATCTGTGGCCTTGGATCAGTCTTATCTTGCTTGGTCAGTTATGGTACAAACACTATCTTTAGGAATACAAGCGTACATATTTTTGCTTTATTTTGTGAGAATAATTGGTTGATGCCTTTTAAGAATGTTAAAATGTTACTGTGGGATTTAATTCAACAATAAGAAATGTTCATATGCAGTTAGTGAGGCAGTGATTCTGAAGACATTGTCTTATCAAGAGGCCTGGGAAATGGTGAACCTCGTTACTGACTACTTAAGTTTCTGAGATTGGCGTATTCACATATTTAAACATAATATATACGTGTATGTGCAGTCTTATTTTGGGGCAAATGTTCTGCATCCACGCACCATCATCCCAGTGATGCGATACGACATTCCTATTATAATAAGGAATGTTTTCAACCTTGCTGCACCTGGAACAAAAATTTGTCGCTCTACTGAGGATAAAGAGGGCCAGGGTTTGGAATCGTTTGTCAAGGGGTTTGCAACAATAGACAACTTGGCCCTTGTAAATGTTGAAGGGTGAGCTGTGCATTATAGTGATTGCAGCTGCATTTGATTTTAAAGATCTACAATTTTTAATATTCTCCTTTTGTTCTCCCAGAACTGGAATGGCTGGTGTTCCTGGTACAGCCAGTACTATATTTAGTGCCGTAAAAGATGTTGGGGCTAATGTTATTATGATATCTCAGGTTATCTCATCTTCTGTATTCAGGTTCATGATATGTTGAAACAGTAGAACATTTTTTATGCTTAACGTTCTTAGTGATGGTTCACTGCAGGCTAGTAGTGAGCATTCAGTTTGCTTTGCTGTCCCTGAGAAGGAAGTAAATGCCGTTTTTGAGTTACTGCAGTCCAGATTTCATGAGGCTTTGAATGCTGGGCGGCTTTCTCAGGTGCTTACTTTTTATTTGACTGAATTTCTTGACCAGGTTACCTGATATTTAATTTATGCAGATCAAGGACAGTGTACCGGCAATTAGTTTATTGTTTATTTCACTGATAATCACTTAATACTGTGGTTCATTGGTTTTCTTCACAATGGTGGAAAAGGCTGGATGGTCATAGCTCTTTGTTTTACCATCAATTACTTATTATTAGAGTTGTTGCTCAGAATCAGCTTTCCATGCATCATCCTTGTAATTGAGACTAGAGGGGCAGGAAAGTGTTGTTGGCAGGTTACTTAAGTAAGTTGGAGGCAAGCATTTAGTGAGTGGGACCAAGGTGGTGGTTTGCATATTTTACATTAGGTCGCACTATTAGTATAAAGAATTATAAGAAACAGTTCAAAATGGGGACATGAATGTTAATGTGAAAAAATGCACTGCATTTTTATTTTTGCATTTTCAATTTCATGTATGTTAAAATATCATCCTTTTTATAAAAATTGTTTGAAAATATCATCCTAGTTTTGCATTTTCAACTCTTCCGGTACTTTTCTTCCCTCTCAGGTTCAAGTCATTCCAAACTGTAGCATTTTGGCAACAGTTGGCCAAAAAATGGCGAGTACTCCAGGAGTTAGTGCAACTCTTTTCAATGCACTGGCAAAGGTTAGGGATATATTATTTATATTAATTTTATTAATCAGTTAGTTTAAATATGAAAATTCATGGTTGTTCGTATACTGGTTTACGATGTGGGCTATCCTCTTCTAAACTGTAGTCTTTGATTCTAAATGTTTCTCCTAACCCATTATCTCCAATACAGAGGGATCTAAATTGTTTTTACAATACAGGCAAACATTAATGTGCGTGCCATAGCTCAAGGTTGTTCCGAGTACAATATTACTGTAGTATTAAAGCGAGAGGATTGTATTAGGGCCCTGAGAGCTGTCCACTCTAGATTTTATCATTCAAGAACAACAATAGCAATGGGCATCATTGGACCTGGTCTGATTGGTGCCACATTACTTGATCAGTTAAGGGATCAGGTACTTTATTTTCGCTTTTCCTATGTTATTATCAGTCTTTTGTGCAATATAGCACTTGAATTTTCATCTGTCCATGAAATTGCATGATTCTTCATTACATGTTTACTTAGAAAATCCTACATTTGGTCAAATTTAATCATTCTGTGTGCTTAGTTGGAGGCCTTTTTCTGGATTTTGCACGAGTATCTATTCTAGTTTGATTTAGTTTTGTGAGAAGGAAGATGTTGGATTGTGTATTCTTCTTCCGTTTATGTCATCAGAAATGTTGCAAAGAAGGATGTAATCAATGCATGCATGTTTTCCATTTGCAGCCATTTGTATATGCTGCGCTGTGCAATTTATAGCCATTCAACAATTTAACATTAGTTTTACAAGCCCAACCAACTGGGTTTTCTTTCTAAACTTTTAATTAAGGATCTAAGTTTGGAATGATTTTATATTTACCTTCTCTCTCTCTCTCTCACTCTCTCTCTCTCTCACACTCTCTCTCTCTCTCTCTCTCTCTCTCTCTCTCTCTCTCTCTCTCTCTCTCTCATGTGCACAAACACAAAACGTACCTGCTGGCACACACACACACACATTAACTTTACTCTGTCTTTACTAAAGAAGTTTTATATTGCTGCTTGCTTAGTAACCAAATTTTGACGAAGACCAGGTGCTTTTATTTTCTTTTATTCCGTTGGGTGAATCCTTAACATTGAAGTTCTATAATCTTTGCAGGCAGCTACCCTCAAGGAAGAGTTTAATATTGATTTGCGCGTGATGGGAATAACTGGATCAAGGACAATGCTTTTGAGTGAGGCGTAAGTTAAAATTTTTAATGAAATATTATTAAATGAAATGTTTCGTATAATCTAAATTACAACTTGGAATGGTGGTGGTCTAACTTATACATGTCTGCTAATGAAATATTTTTGAATTGATAATTGACCAACGTGCTTCTTCTAAGTAGTGAAAATTGCCTCAGTTGACATTCCTATTACAATCTATGCTGAAGCTTAATAGTTGACTCTCCTTATTCTTTTTGGATTTCATATGTGAATACTATCACTGACCTTTTCCCTTCTAATTGATTAAAGACTTTGTTCCATAAATAATGGTCATTCAGTAGTTTCATTTCCATGACCACGAATTTACCTTTTTCTTATTTATTGTTGTAGGGGTATTGACTTATCTAGATGGAGAGAACTCCAAAAAGAGAAAGGAGTAGTGGCAGATATGGACAAATTTGTGCAGCATGTACATGGTAATCAGTTTATTCCGAATAAAGTTTTGGTTGACTGCACAGCTGACTCTAGTATCGCAAGCCATTACTATGACTGGTTGCGGAAAGGAATTCATGTAGTCACCCCCAACAAAAAAGCGAATTCAGGACCTCTTGATCAGGTAATATCTCTTTAACATGTGGACTTCTTTTGGGTTTTTATCTTGATGTTATCAAATTGCAAATTCTGTGTTTCGGTAGTTCATATTAACGAAAGAACAAGAACATCCCCCATTTCCTTAATTAATTCATCTACCCAATTAAGTGGGATTGTGCGATTCTCATCATAGTTGTGTATCCAAAACCCCTGCATTTGGGATATCTTGCTTTTAAACAATTTACACGGCTATCAAGCTATGATCATGTCTATTGTTGGTTCACACCATTTTGTTTTTTTTTCAAGCTACATCGTATCTTCTATTTTGTGATTTTTCCTTTTTCTATTTTGTGATTCCTGGTCAAGAGTGTTTTCTTTTTAAGATTTGGATGAGGAGTTTTGATTCCTAACACATGGTTTTATATTTCTAGGAGAGAATTTAATGGTACTTTATTGTCTGAACATAGTGGAAACAAAAGCAGCCAATTATTACACATAAATTTTTCATAAATTTCTATGCAACAAGTGATGTAATGCTAATGTGAATTTGACTCTTTTCTTTATTCTGAAAGATCACAAAGTTTGCCTTACTTGAATTTGATTTGAAAGATCTCAAAGTTTGTCTTGTTGAATACACAGTGTTCATTAGAAAATGGGGGTGGGAGTTGTACTCAACTTGGTTGTTATATTTGTTTCCCTCAGGATTTTATTTTGAGTTGACACTTGGACTTTCATATCCATATCTTACTATTAGGTAACTATTTTGTTTTATCTGCTTTGGTGCCCCTACAGCATTACCATAAACTGACTTGCAGGAAGAAAGAAACTATAATTTATGTTTAACTTTCACGTAATGTAAGTTAGTTACTCTCAAGTAAAAATTTAATGCATTCTGGGAAGGCAATAATATTGTTCATATCGTACATATGTTTTTGACTTTTGGGGTTTCATCAATCATGAAATTATTTTTGTCCATGTCCAGTATTTGAAGATAAGAGCTCTTCAACGGCAATCATATACACACTACTTCTATGAAGCTACTGTTGGAGCTGGTCTGCCAATTATCAATACATTACAAGGTCTCCTCGAAACCGGTGACAAAATATTATGCATTGAAGGCGTCTTCAGGTAGGCAGACTACTTTTGATTTGTCTTCTCTCAGTAAATGCTGAAAATAATACAAGTATAATTCCTCTTTTTAAGCATGTAAAATCATGATGTTTACAAATGCACACTTATATTACGTTTAACACAAGTCTTCCCTCTGATTTGCTGTTGCAGTGGAACTTTGAGTTATATCTTTAACAACTTTATAGGAAGACGGACTTTTAGTGAGGTGGTGGCTGAAGCAAAGCAGGCAGGTTATACTGAGCCGGATCCCAGGGATGATCTATCTGGAACAGATGTTTGTAGAAAGGTACAATGTGCAAAATATTTGCCCACTATACTATGGAGGCTTCTAATGTGATGATGTTTTATCTGTTTAACCAGTTTATGTTATTCAAATTTTGATATGAGACCCTAAACCTTGTATTATTGACAAAGATTGACCATCTTTTTGTTGCTTTTGGGCCCACCCCCAAACTGCAACCTGAGCTATCATTATTTTTGCTTCATTGTTTTGTGGTAAGATTTGCCTCCTAAGGAACCCCATCAAATGCAGGTGATAATTCTTGCTAGAGAATCTGGTCTTAAGCTGGAACTCTCTGACATCCCTGTTGAAAGCCTTGTGCCAGAGCCATTGAAGGTAAAATTATATTTTACTATACCTTACCAAATGCAAAAGTTCACCTTTGATGTGGAGTTTCAGATTATCCGTTTTCAGAATAGTGCATCAGCAGAGGATTTCATGGAAAAACTTCCACAGTTTGATCATGACTGGGCTAAGAAAAGACGGATAGCTGAGGATGCAGGAGAAGTAAGTATCTCTGGGATGCATTTCTTCTCTTGGTTCCTGTGTAATACCACAATTTTAACCTAGCCATATTTGATTACTACATTATCAGGTTGTTGGTTAGAAGCCTGCTAGGCACCCACAGGCTATTAAATGCCTCCATTTCTTTTCTTTACTTTTCTGGAAGTATCAGCTATCTAGAATGGGCAATTTAAGGAGAAAAAGAACTCAGAATTGTTAATTTATATAACTATTAGAACAATATCATTTTAGCTTCCTTTGAACCCAGCATTGTTACATTATCATCTGACATGCTATGATGGGTTTTCCGTGGTGATAAAAAATGGACTCTGGATTCCTTTTTTAATAGGCCATAATAGTTTGGAAAACGTGAATATTTTTATTTTCAGAGTTCTTTGGGCAGGGATATGCAGCTCAAGTTTCGCAGGAGTTTTTTTTCCCTCTTTTTGTTTTTAGTTTTGGTCAAATAATTTTTCTTTTTCCCTCATCATGACTTTGTGATATCTGAAGGTCTTGAGATATGTTGGGGTGGTCGACATGGTCAATCAGAAAGGGATAGTGAAGCTGCAAACATACAAGAACGATCATCCTTTTGCTCAACTATCTGGGGCAGATAACATCATTGCTTTCACAACAACAAGGTACAAAGATCAGCCCTTAATAATTCGTGGACCTGGTGCCGGTGCCGAAGTCACAGCTGGTGGAGTCTTCAGTGACATACTGCGGCTTGCCTCATATCTTGGTGCCCCGTCATAGTGGAAAGCCTGTCGCTAGAAGTTGATAGCTTCTTATGGTTCCAGTAGGCATTAATTTCTGTGTTTCTATCTGGGGGCACACACCGAGTGTACTTATAAACATCATGTATGTCGGCTTTTATTTAGTGGATGCAATACATTTTTTGTAATCTGGAGGCTAATTTGTGAACTGTTTTTCCGCATGAGAGAATATTACATTCTCCAGAAATGATGATTTATTAGTGATTTGCATCGTGGCTCCTGGTCCTGTGAAGTGTAGGTACCAGCTGGGGATTTTTGGTAGATAAAGCTCGGTTTGGATGGAGGGATTTGAATTTAACAATAAAGCTAAATTTGCTACAAAAATAAGAACTATAGTAGATTAAATGTATTTGAAATAACTACGTGTAGTACATTTGAAATGAAGTTGAGATGATTATATGAATGGAATCATTTGACATCTATTTGTTTTCTTCTATATTCTTTCTTGTCCAAATCTTGGCATGGATCGTAATATTTTATACAATCGAAGATAAAAAGAAAGAAAAGAAGGAAAATGTCCTTTACATTGAAGTGCAAGTGTAACAGAATGCCCCCTTCCTTTGTAAGATTTAATTGTCTGAAGGCTGAACCCGCCCGGCTTCATCCTTATTCATCCAAGCAATAGCAACTGCAAGCTTAAGGCCCAATTGGGAATCTGCATAGATTCTGTCGTTTTTTTATCCACAAGTTTTAGTCTGCAGTAACGCAGGACGCTTGATCCCTTTGAACTTTTGAATGTCCATAGAAACCGAGAGATACACTAACTCCACAAAACGGAAAAGGAAAGAGAGGCAAGCATCCATAAGGAATTGCTTGATTTACACGCAATTTAAATCCCACAAAATGAGCATAAGTTATTGCTTGATTTACAAGGCTATACAAAAGGAAATAAATCTGGCTATTCAATTATGGTTGATACACAATATAAATCCCACAAAATAAGCATTAAACCTTCAACATTTGAGTGACGTGGTCCAAAGGTTTTATAAGGGTTTTAGGGAATGGAAGCTGACGCTGAGTTGAGCAATAAGCTTCCTCATGATGATGATGATCTGTTGTATGAAGGTGGGCACAAAGACTATGCGCAGGTGAGGAGCTTCGATGTGTTGCGGTGTATGTTTTGGATCGAGACAGTGAAGCTGTGGAAAATAGCAGGTCCGACAGTGATCACTATGTTGTGTATGTATGGGACTAGCTCGGCTGTGGTTCTCTTTGTTGGTCATATAGGAGCTGTAGAGCTCTCAGCCGTCTCCATTTCTCTCGCCGGCATTTCCACATTCTCTGATGGATTCCTGCTTGGCATGGGGAGTGCTCTTGAGACCCTGTGTAGGCAGCCATTTGGAGCTGGGAAAATTCATATTCTTGGGATTTACATGCAGCGCTCATGGATAATCCTATTTGTAACCACCCTGTTCCTCTTGCCAATTTACATCTTTGCCACACCTGTTTTAAAGTTGCTAGGCCAAGAAGATGGCATAGCCAATCTAGCTGGAGAATTTACAATCCAAACCATTCCCTCATTGTTCTCACTTGCCATTAAATTTCCAGCTCAGAAGTTCCTTCAAACTCAGAGAAAGGTTAAGGTTCTGGCATGGATTGCAGTTTCGGGTTTGCTCATACAAATTGGACTGCTCTGTCTCTTCATTTTGGTGTTTAGTTGGGGCACATTGTGTGCAGCTGTTGCATTTAACATTGCAAGATGGTAGATTGCAATTGCTGAGCTTGTGTATATAATGGGTTGGTTCAAGGACGGCTGGACCGGGTTTTCATGGTTGGCTTTCAAGGAGATGTGGGCTTTTGTAAGACTTTCCCTTGCCTCTGCTCTCATGCCCTGCCTTAAGATTTGGTACGTGATGAGCATACTCATCATCACAGGCCATCTTGATAATGCAGTTCTGTTGGTTCCCTTTCCATTTGCGTGAACATTAACGGGTGGGAACAAATGTTGTTCATTGGATTATATGTGGCAATAAGCGTGCGCGTCTCCAATGAGCTTGGATCAGGATGGCCAAGAGCAGCCAAATATTGTCTATGTGACAATGTTTCAGTCTCTCCTAATTGGGATTTTTTTCATGATTGTTATCTTGATAACCAAAGACAGTTTCTCCCTAATTTTTACAAGTGACAAGCATCTGCAACAAGCCGTTGCTAAGCTAGCCTATCTTCTTGGTATAACTACGTTGCTCAACAGCGTCCAGCCAGTATGGGTTGCAATTGGAGGTGGATGGCAGGGAATGGTAGCTTATATAAACTTGGGTTGCTACTACATTTTTGGACTTCCTCTTGGATATATTCTTGGTTATACTGCTAAACTGGGTGTTACGGGACTTTGGGGAGGCATGATATGTGGAACTGCTCTCCAAACTTTGCTTCTGTTGTTTGTGCTGTACAAAACCAACTGGAACAATGCGGTGGAGCAAGCAACAAAACAAGTGAGGAAGTGGGGTGGTCAAGACATCACAGCTGAGAATGGAGCTCAAACTACATGAATTATTATTACACCCAGTGATTTGATATGCTCTTCAGCAGACTTGAGGTTCTGAGCCTGCAAGTGTTGAATTGGTTTCTATTCCTTTGCCTGTTTTCAACTATTTGGTGTTTTCCTTCAGCTTGACATTTGCAATGAGATGATTGAATTTCTTGATTGGTGGCAATGGCATGGAGGGATGTGAATCCAAAACTTGGTAAGCACGTAAATTTAACAAGCTATAGAATGCTAATTCATATTCATCCAAGCAATAGCAACTGCAAGCTTAAGGCCCAATTAAGAATCTGCATAGATTCTGTTTTTTTTTAATCTACAAATTTTAGTCTGCAGGAACACATGACGCTTGATGCCTGTGAATTTTTGAATGTCCATTGTAAAGAGAAAACCGAGAGATACAGAAACCAGTCCTATGGATCAGTTGATCTTGGGACTCAGGTAAAACTTTGCATCCCTGAAAAACCTTGAAACTACTTCTGCCTTGTCAGCAGAGAGGTCTGTGTTTTCCAGAATTTGCTCCTTCGATGCCTTGGAAATTGCTTCAATCGAACCAATCGCTTGGTTAAGCTGAACAAAATTGCCACAATATAAGAAACACACAACGTAGCATGACAACCTAATAATAACACTGTACAACTCAAATGCTGGAAGCTTCACTTCAATTAGTCTTATGTTTTTCTTTTTCCTCAATGATCTATTCTCTAGTTAATAAGCATTCAAAAATTTCATGTTGAAATTAAGAAGCCAGTGGGAATTAGCAAGAATCAGAATTCAGGGATTTAAACTGGACTTTCAACCCAAAGCTACAGAAATAAAATTATTTGGAACAACATTATTTCAGACGTGTTCAGAAAACAATACAATTATACTTCTTGCACAACTCCAACAATCACAAACAATTAGCAAACTTTGGGATGCTAATTAAAAGTAGATCTACCATTTTCAACATTTTGTTTTTCCCATATCAACAACATATACCAAAAAAGAAAAAAGGAGTCTATTAACTTGAAAGAAGAGTAAGAAGGAGGAGAAATGTAGAGTGTGTAAGAATTGAAATTGTATATTCAATGATTATAAGATTGTACAGTCGTCTATATATATACACTTGGAAATGGAAAATTCTAGACTAAAGTTTGTTACAAGAAAGATGGAGATATTGACAAGTGTACAAAGAGTGATGAAGCTTAGCTGTTTCCTCTTTTCCTTCTAGAACTTATTTCAAAAGTCTGCATTGCTCCAATTCTATTCTTTGTTGTGCGCTCTTGATTTGTTGTTCTAGAAGACAGAGGCTGTATGAGAGTGATCTCTGTGTGTTCTTCATTGCTCTGTTTATCATCCCCCTCAAGCCGAAGACGAGGGTGACGCGAGTAATGAACTTGGATCAAAAGTGAGGAAGCGTTCAGCAGGGAGGCCCTTTGTAAAGATGTCACTATTTGTGAATGAGAAGGAAGATGTTGAATGGCAATGGCTCTGGAGGTCACTAACTCGTCGGATAAAGTGATAGTCCACTTCAATGTGCTTTGTCCGAAAGCATGAAAATGGGGTTGGCAAGCAAGGGCAATGGCTGAGATGTTGTCGCAGAGAATAATGGTGGACTGTTCAAGAAGACATGGAGTTCTTTTAAGAGAGAACATATCCACAAGACATCAGCTTGTTGTGGCCAAGGCGCGATATTCAGCTTCGTTGATGAGCGAGCCACAAGTGGGTTTGCTTTTTAGCGTACTCAAGAGATGAGATTAGCACCGAGGAATATGCGTGACCCGGTAGTGGATCGACGATCATTAGGATCGCCAGCCAACTGCATCACAAAAAGGTCGCAGATGAGGCTTGCCTTTGTGAATTGGTAGACCATAACTGGAGTGGCTTTGAGGTATCGAAGGATTCGCTTGGACGGCAGTGAGGTGAGTTGTGGTAGGAGCATGGAGAAATTGGTGTGACTTGGTTGGACTGAATATGAGATATCGTATGGTCCAAGTTAAGTATTGAAGAGCGCCAACAATAGACCGTAGGAAGTTGGATTAGAGAGAAGTTCACCAGTCGGAAGCCAATTTTGATGTGGTTGCTGGAGAGGGAAATGGTTTGGCATCAAGCATGTCGGTTTTGGAAAGAAGATCAGTGGTGTACTTTATTTGGCTGAGAAAAAGGCCAGCCGTAGGCGCTTCTATGCACTTCGAGACCCAAGAAGTAGTGAAGAGCGCCCAAATCCTTGATTGCAAATTGAGAACCAAGCTGTGAGATTAACTGAGTACAGTAAGAGGGGTTGTTGCCTCGTGATGACAATGTCATCAACATAAACAAGGATGAACGTAGCGTAACTATCGATCTTGAGGAAAAGAGAGGTGTCTCGCAGCATGTTTGAAAACCCAAGGAAAGGGAAAGAGCATCGTGTATTCTTGTATCAGGTGCACGTGGGGCCTGCTTAAGGCCATAGAGAGAACGATGTAGTTTACAGGACATAATTAGGCTTTGCGGATCCTCGAACCCAGTGTGGTTGTGTCATGAATACCTCCTCGCCGATGGCCATGGAGAAAGGCGTTAGTAACATCAAGTTGGGAAATATGCCAATCATTCTCAGATCGCAATGGATAAGAGGATACGGATGGTAATGAGTTTGGCAACGGACCGAAAGTCTCAGTAGTCGATACCTTCAAGTTGATTGAAGCTCTTTGGCAACAAGGCGAGCCTTATACTGTTCAATGGAGCCATCCGCATGTTGTTTGATCCGAAAACCCACTTGGAGCCAACTAGATTTTGAGCAGAGTGAGGAGGAACTAGTGTCCATGTGTGAGTCCGTTGTAAAGGCAAAGTGAGTTCATCATGCATTGCTTGAAGCCAAGCCGAGGATCTTTTGTTGCCTGTTTATAAGTTTTAGGGATTGATGGATTCGAGAGGAAGCAAATAAAGCAATGGGAAAAGGTGTCTAGGTTTGGTAATGCCTCGATTTGGAGCGGGTTTGCATTGGGTGAGTGGGAATAGGTGGGGAGGAGGAGGTGGTGGTGGTGGCGGCAAGGGTGAGTCCGGTGTAGAGGATGGGGAAGTAATATGAGGAGAACTTGAATGAGATGAAGATGAGGGGCGAGGAAATTGGTGGGGAGGGAATTGGTGAATGAGATGGAATAGGCTTGGTGAAAGGAGGGAATGGAAGATAAGTTGGTGTGTAGGTGGGCTGTGGGTGGTGAGGATGGGGAGGGTGAGAGTGAGGCTTTCTGCTTAAAAGGAAAAAGATTTTCATCAAACACCACATGGCGAGAGAGTATAAACCTCGGCCTGAGATGGGATCAAGACAACGATACCCTTTTGATTGACACCATAGTCGAGGAAGACGCAGCTTTGCTGCGGAATTCCAACTTGTTGGGAAAGTAAGGATCAGGAGCCATGGAAAGCAAGCACATCCATAGACCTTGAGAAAGGCGTAGTCCGGCTTGCAATGAAATAACTTCACGGAGGGGACTCGGTTTCTGCAATGATGAGGATGGTAGCGATTAATGAGATAAATGTGATGTTTGAGCAACCTCAACCCCAAGATTTGATGGGCGTAGATGATCACAAGCAAATAAGGTTCGAGTGAGCTCAATTATATGGCGGTGTTTGCGTGCTCGGACATGCCATTTTGTTCGTGTGTGTGGACATGTGAATCGTGGGAACAATTCCATGATGACTGGTAAGAAATTGTCGGAATTGAATTCGGTGTACTCACCGGCCGTTGTCGCAATACCGGGGTGCTTTGATTTTGAGGTCAAATTGGTTTTCAACTAATAATTTAAATTGCTGAAAAACTGAGAGTGCTTGAGATTTATATTGAAGAGGAAACAACCAAGTGAAACGTGAGAAGTCATCAATGAAGATGATATAATATCTATTGCCAGAGACAGAGGATATGAAGCGAGGGCCCCAAATGTCCGTGTGAATTAATTCTAATGGAAAAGAAGAACTACATATGGATTTATTAAAAGATAACTTGTGACTTCGCTAATTGATAGTCAACGCAGCATACGCTTGGTGATGGATGAGCCTTGAAGAGGAAGAGAATGAGTGGAGAGAAGACGTTGAGGTTTTGAGCGTATGGGTGGCCTAATCGTTGGTGCCGAGAGAAGAGGCTTTGGTACGAGAAGAGCAAGAGTGGAACATGGTGAAGGTGAGAAAGATTGATGGGGTAGAGATGACCATCGGCAGGGCCACGATATAGGAGCTTCCTGCTATGTCCTTCACAAGACATTCAAAAGGAGTAAAAATTAGTATGCACTTATTATCGAAACAAATCGATGAACAGATAAAAGATTTTGAGAAATTTGGGGAACATGTAGTATGTTGTGGAGTTGAAATTTGGAAGTAGAAGCAGATACAAGAGAGCTACAAGATGGGTGATATCCAAACCTTCACCACCTTGTCAACAATCACTTTGTCGAGCCAGTGGATATGGAGATTTGAGAGAGAGGTTGTTGAGGTCATGAGTGATATGGTTGGTGGCGCCCTGTGTCAAAGATACCGTAGAGAGTTTGGGGAAGATGGAGGTGGTGGAAGGTGAGTGGCAGCCATGGCAGAAAATTGTTGTGGAGGAGAAACGACCCGGTAAGCATAGTTGGAGCGGTGGCGACATTGAAGAGCAGCGTGTGGTTGAGTTTGTTGCAGATTTGGCAGCGGACTTTGTAGTCTTGGTGGTAGCGTGAATGGGTGAAGGAGGGGTTGGGTTGATAGGTAGTGGTGGTGTTGGGCGAGGAGAGTAGGAGGAAGGCGTAGGGAGAAGTGGTGGTTTAGGGTGAAAACGTTGAGAAGATGGGCCTTTGGGTTTGTTATGAAAGGAAGTGGGCCCGGAGGGTGTAGTGGTGTAAAAAGCCCTAAAAGAGGAAGATGAGTCATTGGGGGCTAGGGTTTCTCGTTGGAGGATTTCAATTTCCTCACTAACCAATAAGCCGTGAAGAGTATCTCTGGTCAATGGGTTCCGTATGAACACGGATGGAGGTGCCAAAGGAATCATATGCAGGAGGTAAGCCGCGAAGGATATGGGCAATAAGATCAAGGTCAAGCCGAGAGGGGCACTCAGCAGCAATGAGACCATCGAATGTAGAGATTTGATGCGTTCGAGATAATCTTGCATCATGGAATCAGATCCCTTTTTCGAGCTTGAAGCTGGCCCTTGAGTTGAAGAATGTGGGAGCGAGTGATGGCAGCAAATCGTTTCTCAAGATTATCCCGAGAGAGTTTTGGCGGTGGTGCAGCCCACAGGTATGGAAGAACAGAAATCGATAAGGCAAAGCATGGAAGCCGATCTTACAGTACGATCCTTGATAATCCAAATTCGTCATAATCTGGATTTGGTTGGTTTGAGGAAAGAGTGGGTGAAGGGCGTGAGTCGAGCCATCGAGAAGTCCGTAGAGAGAAGAGTTTTGGAGAATAGGAATAAGAAGGGATTTCCAGAGGATATAGTTGTCACGAGTGAGTTTAATGGGAATGAGCGTAGCAATATGATTTGGAGGAATGGCAGAGGAAGATGAGGAGGAGGAAGAGGGAGGAGGAGGAGGAGGAGGAGGAGAAACAGTAGTAGAGGGAGAGGAAGTATTGGAGGCCATAGAATCAGAATACCGTGAGGTGGGAGGCTCGTGATACCATGAAAGAAGAGTAAGAAGGAGGAGAAATGTAGAGTGTGTAAGAATTGAAATTGTGTATTCAATGATTATAAGATTGTACAGTCGTCTATATATATACACTTGAAATGGAAAATTCTAGACTAAAGTTTGTTACAAGAAAGATGGAGATATTGACAAGTGTACAGTAGTGATGAAGCTTAGCTGTTTCCTCTTTTCCTTCTAGAACTTATTTACTTCTTCCTACTTCCGAGAAGTATAATTTCCTAGTATGCAGCAAGGATTTTTTAACGAATGGATCCATGGATGTTATTAACAGAGGAGAAAGCAACAAGATGAGTTAAGTACCGCATTTGCATCATGATTGTCGATACCCGGAATGGATGTGACCACTCTTTGAAATACGTCCACTGCTTGCACAGTTTGCTTCCTCTTTTCAGACAACATCACCAAGAGAAGAAGTAAGAGAAATGTGCAAGTTAGAACAATTTGGTTAACATTCGTATTGACATTAAACACTGAAGCAGCTTATTGTACCAACCTCAGCCTTCAATTTTGCGGTAGCATCCTCTCGCTTGCATACTGTAATTAACGGTTACTTAGGCAAATTATTACTTGGGAATTTTTTATTTATTAAAGTAAGTGGGCTTCAGAGAACAAGACTTACCCCCACGAGAGTGAGCTATCTTTACCATCTTTTCAAAACCCATTTCCAAGTCCTTAACCAGAACGAATGTTGGTTTACCAAGCTCCATTCCGAGTCTTCACAGATTCAAACAGATGCAATTACTTTTTAATCAATCAGTCACAGTACAAACAATCCAAATAAGTAAATATTGAAGGAATCGCATTTATGATTTGTATAGGTGGATCACATCTCTCCCACCTCGAAATATAGGACACAAGTTTCTTATAACTCACTTGAAGTAAGAACGAACAAACAAATCATTTTTGTCCTTGGTTGGGAGGGTGATGACAACGTAAAGATTTGCAAATTGCAGCTTCAGTTTTTGAACTCTGTATAACTAAACAAATCGCATCAAACATAAAAAGACAGAGACAGACACACACAGGAGGCATCAGGAAATGACAATAACTTGGTCACCTGCCGAAGATTTGTGAGATGCAAGTGCGATCCAAGCTTGTCACAAAGATGAATGCCACAGATGAACCCCCACAGTTGAAAATGAAGTCCTGCAATACAAATGGAACCATCACAGAGTTGAAAGTGAGTGAAAAGTGATGCACCAATCTTGTTTTCTTTTTCTTTTTCTTTTTGACTTGAGAATGTGAGATGAATACAATGAAGGAAATTACAGGGGCAATTGGGACAAAGTTAAGACGGAAAGCGTTTGCAGTGAGGAAGGTGGAAATGAAGTTGATGAAAGATGGGTGTTGTTCATCTCTCCATGTGTTGCTCATCATACAAACCCCACCACCACCACCTGCAATTACAAAACATCATTTAATCACTCCATTAATCCTACCATTTCAAGGACAAATTATTTATAATCTAATGATAGAGTTATGAGTAAAGAGCTGAAAACAAGTACGCAGAAATTGTAGATGTTAAATACCATTTTCTGATTTTCTGATGCATCATTTGTAGAAAACGTTAGCAAAAACTGTAAACTAAACAACGAGCGGATTTTAAGAAATTCAAATCAAAATTTCAGTTCCTTCTTCTACTTCTTATTTGTTTCCTTTTCTCTCAAACCAAACACAAGGTAATGTTCTATTTGGAAAGAAAAAAATGGCTTGGGCTAGGAGATCACTGTGGCAGAGAGTGAGATTTAGGTGGAAATTTCAATTCCAATTTTTAAACTTTTGAAGAACCAAACAGAGAATAAGTGAAAACGAACGGAGAAAAAACGAGAGTATTCTGATACATCAAACAGGGAACTTCCTCTACAAAATTTCTGTAAAAACTGATCAAATTTTCAATTCCTTCGCCTTTTCTTCTTCTTCTTCTTATATTTTTCCTTACGGATCAAACAAAATTTAATGCTCCGTTTGGAGAAATGTCTTGGGTTAAAAGAATCTTATTGCAGAGGAAGTGATATTTTTGGTGGACATTCCAGTTTCTGCATCCAAATTTTCCGAGTAACCAAACAGAGCATAGGTGAAATCTAACGGAGCAAAAATGAGATTACCACAAACAGAAAAGAAAATCTAAGCAAAAGTATGAATGAGCAAGTGGAAATTGAAAGCAAAAAGGTACCTGAGTTTATGGCCCTCGATGAAATTTGAGACGTTGCTTTCGTATTCGCCATTTCCAAAGCTCTGAGTCTGAGATAATCGGAGAGTTGGGGCGAAGCGGGAAAAGTGAGGTCAGTTTGTTAAGTCAGTCGCCTTTAAAATATGAATCCCCGCGGTCTCTTTTATTTACGAAATTACCGAATCAATGGGCCCCAATTTCCAACCCAATTTTAAAACGAGGCCCACTACATTTTTGGCCCAAAGCTTTCCTACTTCACAAATCCATTCTCTGCTTTCAGAGAAAGAGGGAAAATGGAGTCTTCAACTTCCTCAATCTCCATGACAGCCTCCTCAAACCCACCTTCCAAACGCCTTTTGTTTGATCGCCGTTATGGTTGGGTGTAAGTATCTCTCTCTCTCTCTCTATATATATAGACGTAATTAAGCTTAAAATAATTGATATTCATGTTTCAGAATTGATGAATGGAAAAACCCATCGGAGGAGGCTCTGGCGGGTGGCCGAGGAATGTAAGTTCTTTTTCTTTCTTTACCTTAGAGAACCCACTGATTGGTTACTGAGAAAAAAGGGTAGAAAAGAAATGTGGAAATGGGATATTATTGGACTTTTGAGTATACTACTTAATTTTAAGCCTAATTGTTGTCCTATTGGCTTTAATTAAGGTTTTGCGTCCTGCCTCTTGCAAAATCTTTGATAAAGATGGCTTCGCAGTCGGTATGATGAATTTTCAGCTCATTCTCACATTTACATTTGAGATTAATGTTATTCTATATTTCACTAAAAAACTGAATTCACTATTAGTTCTTTGATATGTGTTTTGCACTTTCTTTATGTACATTAACATTTTGATAACTTATTTGGCATAAGACATATTAGTTTTATTGGGGTGTGCTAATTGGACTTTGAGGATTATCAATAATTTAACCATCTGAGGGGCAGAGACAAACAGAATTTGGTCTCTCTGGACTTCATAAGTTTAGACTTAGTTGATGGTATAATCAATGATACTTTAAACTTCTGCCGAAAGAAAGATGCTTTAAACTTATAAAAAATGACCGAAAAAGGGATCAAAATGCTTTAAGTTCAGTCAGTCAGCTTTTGTTTCACAACATGTTGGTGAAGCCCTTGAGCTAGACTTGCCCCTGGTTGTTGTTGTTGTGATTTGTACCACTGGAACTTAGCTTGCCATTTTCCCACACATGCCATGAAGAAGTTATAGTGTTGTACTGTGCTGATAGTTTCATTGCAGAAAAATATGTAAGCTATGTTTGTTTGCGACCACCACGTAGATAATTTTAGAACAATTCATCCATCAGCGTACATTGAAACGTTTTAAACCCCTCACTGTAAGAAATGTTTTACAATGATTGAAAGAAATACTCACTTTGTAGCTAGAAATCAAGGGCAACCCAGAGTCTCTTCTCTCTGCCAGCATATCTGCTGTGGACTTAGCTGATCCTTGGACACAGGAAATTTGTGAGCCAAGAAGGGCAAAAGAGCCTTTAATTTAGTGTCTTCCATCATCATGCATTAGCTGATTCTCCCTATAATTTGTGTTGGGGAAATCAATATGGCTTTGTGAGATAGAATACAAAAGAGAATTAGTTTGGTTGGAGGCTTAGCTGTGATAGATAGACATGAATTATAGCAAATATGTGATATTCAAAATTTATTTTTTAACCCTCATTACACCTACCCCTCCTGGATTTATCAGACAGTGGTTATCAACACATAAATTCTAAACCAGATGTGATCTAAATTTTAAAATGAGTAACACACTATACTTGCATATGCCTCCTTTCCCATGTTTTATGCACACATACAGTTATCCAGTTGGAGTAGGAAACAGTAGGATGTAGATACACAACATGTTAACTATATGTATGTATGCATGTGCTATATCTATATGTGGCAAACTTTTTCATCTTCATAGTAAAAATTCTATTTAGTTGGATACCTGAAAGACTAACTCTTTCAGTAAAGTATTATACAAATTCAACTGTCACGTGTTGTATGAACTATCTCTGGGCTGTGCTGCATTGGCAATAAAATTGTAGAGAATTTTGAATGTTTGATTATAATGTGTAACAAACATGGCAAACATACCACTTCATTTCTACTTATGTTTTTCCCTTGTTTCCCTACAGATTAATCTTGCAGCGAACTCAGCAGTGAAAGTTCTTGAAAGGCCAGACCTGCTTTCTCCTCAGCTATTGCAAGTTGGTCTAAATGACCAGCTTTACAAAATGAAGT
Source organism: Prunus padus (assembly GCA_024362665.1). Taxonomy (NCBI): domain Eukaryota; kingdom Viridiplantae; phylum Streptophyta; class Magnoliopsida; order Rosales; family Rosaceae; genus Prunus; species Prunus padus. The sequence continues at coordinate 680,763 of JANFAM010000006.1, forward strand.
CTTCTTTGCCAAAGCCGGAATTCAACTATTTCTTACTCAAAGGAAATCTCTCATCAAAAGCTGCTAGTTCCTCTTCACGTAAACAAACAGAAAGCAGTAAATCGTAGATTATTTTAAATGATTTGATTTCTTAAATTCCTCATAGGAGTACCCATCCGGTATTATTTTAGGTCAAAATTAGGTATGGTTTCTGAGGTTGTAACAATCAGCATTGTATGATATCGTGCAGTAATTGTATGGTAAAACATTTTGCTTTGTAATCCTAAAATTTTTCATACTATATGAAGCATTTAGAGTTTAGTGTAATCCTGAAAGCTTCAAACTTTATAAAAAAAATCTTGGTTTGTGAAGCCAAGAATTGCTCCAGTTATGGCATTTCGATCATATTAATTAAACGCCTAAAATCTATAAACATGTTTTATTTATAGTTTGCTCCAATATCTCAAACTTATTAAGCTGGCAGCATGCATTAGTGGGTAGTGGGTAGGGGCAGATGATTGTGAAGCTAGTTCCACCACCAGTGATTGTGAACCAATTGGCATGGGGCACGAGAAGTGAAGAACTTGGCTTGGAGGCTTGTGAGAGTGCGACATTTGAAATCAACTTGGATGCCTTTAGACGAAGCATGCATAGTTGTTGGTGGCTTCCTCAACCCCTAAATCTATAAAGAGAGATTTATTTCTAGTTTGCTCCAATATCTCAAACTTATTAAGGTTTGTTCTCCATTTATAATAAATCATCATTCAACAAATTTGTGCCTATGAGCTTGATATTCTACAACTATATGAAGTTCATCATCATGCAAATGTGATTAAAGAAAAAGCAATAGATGTTGCATGATATATCGGTAAAATTTACATTTTGGAATTCGACTTTGACTATGACAATTCAACTTAATTAGTTATTTGCTTTTGTGATTGTGAGGTATGGTGGCTTCGTGAGGGGGTGAGAACCATGTAAGGAGGGCAAAAGGGCCTTTAATTTAAGTGTCTCTGTTGACCGCGCAAATCTCACGGCCTTTTTACCGGGCCAAATGAGTCTGCGTCAACACAGGTCGTCCTTCTTTGGTCGGGGAGTGCGATTGCAGGCGTGCCAGCACGGTTTACCGTGCATTGATGAGCGGTTTTGAGCGGACGGATGGTTTGGGGCGCGCTCGAGTGTTTCTGACTTCTAATCGAGAGACTGTGACCGAGAGAGGAACTGATCTCGGTCGCAAGGTTCACGGCCTGAGCTACAAGGCCGTTGGTGGCGGTGTTGATGGCGGAAATGATGGTGGATTTGGGTGGTGCTCCAGCGCTTCGCCGGGTAGCGAGAGGCTGTATGATATATGAAATGAACGGAGGGGTAACAAAGGATGGTGCTCCGGCGCCTCGACAGATCGAGGGTCGTATGATATATTGATGAATGGAAGTTTCTTACAATCTGCCACTACTCCTAGAAAAGCAAGTAAATGTATTGAAAGTGCGTTACAGGAAGATAAATGACAGGAAAGATAAGTTTGCTCTGGGAGAGGCTTGTGTGGTGTTGAACCCCTTGAATGTTGTTTGAGCCCAGTACTTATAGGAAGAGCCTTGGAGGAGGGAATGGGGCCACAACCCGCATAATATGGCTTGATTGGAAAGAGTAGGTGGCCTGGAACCGAAAAGCATGGTGGTGTTTGTTGTGCAATTAAACACTCCAAGACCTTGTTCTCAATGGATTTATGACAAGCACACACAAGTGTTTAGGATAAATCAAAACTCACACACTAGAAAATAAACAAGTAATAAATAACACAAGTGTTTATAGAGGTTCAGCAATTGCCTACATCCCCTTTGGTGATCCCTTGAGAAATTTCACTAAGAAAAGATATGAACAACTTTGGTTTATGAAGATAAACCCCTTAGCTCACTACTCTTTCTCACTTAGCTCACTTTTCTCTCACCTAGCTCAAACCCTTTTGATGCCTCTTGTGAAACTCTCTCCTAACAAGTTTATATGTGTTCTAGCTTATTTTCCTCTTGATAGTTCTCACTCTTTATATAGAGAACAATCTAAAAATATCAAAGACAACCATCCAAAAAACTAGCTAACATGGCAACTCAATTCCAACTTGAATTGATTGCCACCTCCTAGCATGGCAACTCAATTCTCACTTGAATTGGTTGCCACCTCCACTTGTTTCCAAAGTGTTAACTCAATTCCTAATTGATTTGGTTTCCATCACCCAACTCAATCACATGAGTCCAACCAAGTTTGGCAGCCACCTTATTTCTTTAATGAGTTCTATCTTCATTAAAGATTGGGGTGGCAAAGTATCTACAAATATCTCATAATTGAAATATCTTGACAGCTGGAGTAGATTTCCAGCAACTCATTTGTTGCTGCAACTTGTTTTCTCATTCACATTACATCATTGGTGAGCCACTTATTCAACAGTGTGACCGCCGTGAGGCCTTATTGTCTTTCTGCCGCAGCTGCTGGGCCGGATTTCATGCTTAGAGAAGCATTTAATTCCTTGATCTCTTGTTGGTAAAGGAGCATTTAATTCTCGAGATTTGGGGGCATAATCTCACCAAATTGACTTCACTTGTACTGTGATTTGATCGACTGACGTGACTCCTATTCTCTTTCTCTCTCCACGTGCGCCAAAAAACCACTGATTGGGACAAGTGTGACTGCCATAGCCCATTACTTATTAATGAGCCATGGGGGCCACTTCTGAGCAAATGGTGGATCAACGTCCCCTTTATCTGGGTGAATGGCTAGGCTCGGCCGATGTCCTTGTTTGAATGTCGTGGCCGAGGGCATTCTTCCTTTCTTGGTCTCTTTGCTCGCTCGGCGCTCATTCTTCGAAGAGTAAACATAAGTCTTCGAAAAAGGAGTGCTTTGGTCGAGGATTTTCTTGTTTGGTTGGCCAACATGGGCCGAGGTTTTTCTTATGCGTAAACAGTCTCCCATCATCATGCATTAGAATGCAAAAGAGTTCAATTTGGTTGGAGGCTCAGTTGTGATAGACCTGAATTACAGCAAATATATGATATTCAAAATTCATTTGTTGACCATCAATTCCATCGTTTAGCAGCCCGAAATTCAATTGTATAGTTTTTAGAAAATTGTTTGTTTTTTCAATTTTAATTTTTTGTTTATTCATAGGATTTCTAGGAGTATTTTAAACAGATTTTATCCGTGACTAAGATTTTAGACAATTTATTGTCACGCTGCGTCAATACACAACATGTTTATATGTATGCATGTGTTGTATGTATATGTACCCAACATTTTCATATTCGTAGTAAAAATTCTATTTAGTTGCATACCATGAAGACTAACTCTTTCAGTAAAGTATTATACAAATTCACCTGTCCTAAGTTGTATGAATTATCACTGGCTGTGCTGCATTGACCATAAAACTATTTCTTACTCAAAGGAAATCTCTCATCTATCATAGATGATTTAAAATAATTCGATTTCTAGAGTACCCATCCGTATTTTTTTAGGTCAAAATTAGGTATGTGATATATTATTTTGGGTTAAATTGGAAGGGATCCAACTCTTCATCTATCATAATCCTAGCTTATTTTCCCACCCTCCCATACCATCTTACATGGGTAGTTTTCAACATTATTTTGAAGTGTCAATAATAACTTAAAAAGAAAAACAGTTGCTTGTCGGAATGATTAGTAGCTGCTGGTGTGCCAACCAGGCATATTTGACACAAAAATGCAACCAGAGGTAAACAAAAGAATACATGTCAATATCTGAACCACACAATTATCTTCCTCCTCTTACAAATTTCCAATTGCCAATTTGGACCTGATTAAAATTACAAAGACTAGAGATTTCCAGTCCCTTCCAAAATTTAAAAACCACTCACTCATCATTCTTCGTAGGCTTCTCTTTTTCCATTTCCCTCATATTCACTTCCGTTATCTTCTTTTCATCCATACATGGCAGTGGTGTGCCTCCCGCTCTTATCCTACCCACAACCTACTACTTAAAATGCGCACCCTCCTCACTCTGAGGCCACCACCACCGCCATCTGTGCTCCTTCCATGCCTTTCTTCCTTATCCCCACCTCCTTCTTTCCTCTTCAGCTTCAGACCCAACAAGCGTTTTCACTTCCTCACCCCATGTTCTTCTCTCAAACAGTCCAAGAAGAAGTCTCTCCAGAAGACCACCAGGCCTCCCAATGCTCCTCCTCCTCCTCAGAGCCAGCGCTGGTTCTTCAATAACCCAAAGAGTGACGAAGGTAGTGAAATTGAAAAGACTGATGAGGCTGACAGTGCCTTTGGCGGTGACACTGCGGTTAAAGGTACTATTTTGGCTGGTGTTTTCTTGGTTGGCATTGTTGGTGGGTTTGCCGGTGTTGGGTATTTGTACAAGGACCAGATCAACGCCTTCTTGAATCAGTTTTCCACTTTCATTGAAGGTAAATTTGCGAAATTTTTGTACCCTTTTCAGTTTTGTTATCTCAATTCTGCTTGGAATGTTAATTGGTGTTTAAGATTTATTTATTTATTTTTCTTCTAATAAATGGGTGTTAGGATTGGGGTCTAGTAGGTAAGATTGCAATTTATGCAAATTCGATATCAGCCTTTTCAGGTCTTCGTGGGATTTACTTTTGATTGTATGTATAGTCATGTGGAACTTTTGCTTATCTCATTGTATTTTAGGAAAATTTGACAACTTCGAGGCAGACTGCATGTTTTGACTCAGTTCCTCAATTCTTTTTTTGGTACTGAACTCTAGCCTTTTGAAGGATTTTGGATGGAGGGGTAACGCTGATTTAGAAAACTTATCTGTAAAAAAGAATCTGGGGGTGTGAACTATGAAAGCAATAGAAGTGCTCTTAGCCTATTGTTCACGTTTCCCCCTACTCATGCCACGGCTTGGCACCAGAATCTATCCAGGGACCTAACAGACAGTATAATCGTTACATTGCAACATAGCATTCCCATGTCCTTTATGCTTTCATGCCCAATGTATGAAATTATATTCAACCAAAAACACCAAACAGAACAACAGCTGTACCAACCTACAAAAAACATAGATACAAATGAAATAAAAAATTGCACAGGAAGTTGCCGCTTAAGCGTTAAAACATGCTCTGTTGTATTTTTCTTTGAAATTGAATCTTCATGTGAGTAGTTGATTCTGATTATCCTCAGACTTGAAAATTTTGGTGAATCATCTAGCGCTTCTCCATAGCCAGATATGATATACATAAACTGATCAAGCTATCAAACTACAGTAGAGATTTTTCTCCCCTTCAAGTTAGCGGTAGCCTGCCAAATTCATTAGCCCAATCCCCAGCTCTTCTATTAAGAAAACTATGTTGCAGAAGTTGATGCCATATTGTGTTTTTTTTTGGGTCAACATGTCATGTTGTGTTTGAGTAGCTGCAGTTGCAAAAGAAAAAGGATACTCTGTCGAAGTACCTTTTGCCAATTTCAAATCACATGTAACTGTGTAGGTTGCAAGTTTATCCATATATATCTAAAATGCTTTGTTTTCCTATGTTCTCTCCCCTTGTTAAGAACACATGCCTTAGCTTAATTTTATGGAGCTCTAGCAATAGAATTTTCCCCTTAATGCTGTATTTTGAACATAAGACCTACCCCTTGGGGCCCTACCACAATCAACCCTTACCATGTGGTCGGAAAATAGGAACACATCTTCTTCCTATGTTACCCCTGGAAATGACAGTTCTTGTACCTTGCTTGAATTATCTTTTGATAAAATCAGAAGACATATCATTCATGTAGGGTTTCCGTTTCCGTTTTTTATTTATTTTTAATAATGCTATAATTGGCTTAATCTCATAGAGCTTTTGGTGAACAGGTTATGGTCCAGCTGGATATGCTTTGTTTGTAGCAGTTTATGCAGGACTGGAAGTATGCATTTGATACCCATTCTTTGAATTTGTTGCTATCTCTATATGGATTTCCAGCCTAATCTTCTTTTCCCACTTGGATGCTCACCCTTATGCTAGTTATTTAATTCACCTATACAAGTTAAACACAACTAGGCATTTCTTATCATGAACAAATAATTGTGTTGCCCCTTTGGGTCTTTTACATTCATTTTACAAATTATATTTCATTGGCTAAATAATCTGGTTGTTCATGGGCTGTATGCTCTGAACTTGATTTCCTCACATCTCTTTCATAACAGCATTCAACAGTTGTTGAAATTCTAGCATCTGTTTTTTATTTAAAATGATACAGAGAGCCAAAACAGTCTTTTGTCAACTACTGACTTAGTGAAATTTATGTTTTCCTAGATCCTTGCGATTCCAGCTGTTCCATTGACCATGTCAGCTGGTCTTCTTTTTGGCACAGTTATTGGCTCTATTCTAGTCTCCATAAGCGGAACAGTGAGTAATTTTCTTTCCTGAGTGTACAAAGAACAAATTGTTAATTATGTACTTACTTTGTTTTTTCCTGACATTATTTACCCATTTCAGGTGGCTGCTAGTGTTGCTTTTCTCATTGCTAGATATTTTGCTCGTGAGCGCATTCTTAAAATGGTTGAGGGAAACAAAAAATTTCTTGCAATTGATAAGGCTATTGGAGAAAACGGATTTAGAGTTGTCACTCTCCTTCGCTTGAGCCCTTTGCTTCCTTTTTCTTTGGGGAACTATTTATATGGATTGACATCTGTAAAGTTTGTTCCATACGTGTTGGGAAGGTTTGCTGCCCTGCTTCTTGTTCTCTTAGTTAAAGTTCTTACTTCACAAGTTGGTTGTTCTTATTGGCTGCTCTTGAGAGTTAGGGCTATCAGATGGATTGAGCCGGATTTAGGACCTGTTCGAGCTCAGGTCAATTTGTTAGGCTCTTGGCATGATAACTGAGACAAGTATTTTAGCCCAAGCTTAACCCCGTCGTTAAGTATGTGATTAGGGCCAATATATCAGCTAGTTCAAGGTCTTCATTTTTTCCATCAACTTTTTATCCTTTTTAGATTGAAGAGTCCCAACATATGACAATACATATTGTCAGTTTGAAGTAATAGAACTGAAAGTTAGAGGGAAATGAATTGTTTTCTTGCTATTTTCAGTTGCAGTTTCCATTGATTCTCATGATGTAAATACTTTTGCTCCATTTCAATTATGTAAAGATTATTAAGTGTACCGTTAGATGTCTCATATAGAAGATGTAGGGCTAAAATATCAAATAAAAGTTGATAATTTGAGCATGATTGCACTGGCCCATGAGAAAAAGAATTATAACAAAGGGCGGAGAGTATGATGGTCATGACTCATGTCTGGTAGTTTACCTTCAGAAGTGGTTGATTTTTATATCACGAACTAATTTAAACATGTGAACGTAATATTGTAACATGTTTCACTCTGGTTCTTAGTCAATCTATACATGACTTGCAGTTGGTTGGGGATGCTTCCTGGAACATGGGCTTACGTGAGCGCTGGTGCATTTGGGCGAGCCATAATTGTGAGTTTCTCTCTGTTTTTCCTGTTCTGTTGTGGTTGTTCTATGTATATATTATATATAACTTATATTATTATGGTTTTTTTTTTTCCTTTAATACTACTTTCTCTCTCTCCGTCGGTAGGGGATGGGGGTGTGTGAATGAGTATGAAGCAATTGATTTATACTTACCATACTGCAAAACCAGGATAAATTCAATTTGATATTGACATGGATCAGATCAAAACAAAACAACAGAAAAGAGAAATCATTGCTAATTAATGTCAACTATCATCTCTTTTGATGATATATTGCTATGCTTATTCTTCCATGATAAGAGTCCATTCAAAAAATAGTTTCTTTAAAGCAACAATAATACGAAATGACAACTATAGAACAAGTTATTGACTTATTACACATCATTATGTTATAAGAAAGCGAATCCAGTGGGATATTTGCTTACCGTCTTTGTACCTTGTGAGATATGTTTCCTGTCTGTAAGGTCTATGACTTGGGGGCTTTGTTTGTCAGCTTAACATATTGCAATGAGTTAATATAAAGTAGTACAGTGAGGAATATATAATGTATGTGACTTGGACCACCAATAATAACCATCAGTGAAGGTGACCAGTGTAATACAAATGTAGACAAATCTAGTCCTACACATGCGGTGACAGATTTTATGTTAGGACGTGGCTGGTTAATTTTTACTGGGCGACTGCATTTAAATCGAACTCTCATTCTGTATGTAGTACTTTTGTGTAAAGATTGATAGAGTGAAAATGTTTAACACCATAGGAGGTTCTTACTTTATATGATAGAGTAATGGTTCCCAGGTCTAAGTCAGGTATCAACCTCTATATTATGTGGTTGATATAGTTATAAGTCTGGGAAAATGAAAGTTGTCAAATAACATCCAGATGCATTGGTGCTGTTCATGCTGGCATCTGCAACACTGGGCTCTACACATTTGTATTACTATTAACGCATATGCTTTTCATACAGTTACCATTGGGCATTGTATCATGTTAGTTACACTCGTTTGCAATCTTTGTGACGCCGGAATTTATAAATTGAATAGTCAGAGAATTTTAGCAACTGTCAAATTGGTTTAGAGTAGAGATAATTTATGTATTTTTGTCTGTCTTTTGGGGGTTCATTTGACAGCTATGGGTGAAGTCAGGATTAATTCTTAGGGGTCATGTAAGAAAAGACACTTTACAAGCCAAAGCAGCAAATTTATGATATTAACTTCATTGTGTTAAGTCCTCAGATTAGTTGTAGACTGGTGCTTGTCTTTTATCATAAATTTATGACTCACCGAGGATCAAAATTTGGTCTGGCGAGATGCTTGCTTGATTTATTTGTGAGACACATTGGATTATACGTTTGAGAATTTGTGTTTCCTTATGCTAAGGTTCTTCAATTAAGGAAATTAATTGCTTTCCAGAGTTTCATTTCGATTCATTTGTTAATATTTTCCTGGGTGATGTTGCAGCAAGAAGAATCTGAGCTGGGTTTGCCTGGAGGAAATGGTCAGCTACTGACACTAGGGCTTGGACTGTTAGCCACAGCATTGGCTGCTGCTTATGTTACACGATTAGCAAAGGTACTCCCCAAATTGACAAGCATTTTCAATTGTACCATTTTTTTTGGTCTGTTAAGAAACATGGCATTGCCAAAAGCTACTCATTCTTCGGTTTGAGAAGGCAAATATTTTTACCCATATTGAATTGATTTTCTTGGTGCTTCTGGTGCAGGATGCTGTAAAAGATATCGATTAGCCTAATCAGATTAGGTGACGAGTCTCAGTCTGCCCATGAATTCTACACAAGATATTTCAAACTTAAAAAAAAGAACCAAAAAATGAAAAAAAGAGGAGAGAAAAAATTCACTGCCCTGTAATTATTTAACTTTTGGCAAATTGAATAGGAAATGTTTTGATTTTTATTCTTGTTCTTAAATTGTATAATTAATCCGTGATAATAATATGCTACAGTCACTGTCCAGCCTTGATTAGCTTTTGTTGGTATTACTATCTCCACGTGTCTTATGCTGAGCATTGACAAGTGCCTCCTCCGTTGTCCAAATTACACGTAAAATAACATGCAATATTTATTTTTTAATTTTCTATTTTGGTGCTAAGACTTTCATTCGGCCGGCTGGTCAAACGATATAGCTCCAGCCCTTCCACGACCTCACCTTTGCATGCAAACCACATCCTTTCTTGCGCCATCTGTCATGCCTTAAAGCAAAAAACAATTGCTATAAAATTAGTCTGCTAGTGTTCTTTTGTCACCGACTAACAATTGCTATAAAATTAGTCTGCTAGTGTTCCTTTGTCACCGATTAACACCAAACCAAAGGAAACCACTCTCCATCAAAACTTCAATAATGGCGACAACTCACGCACGAGTCCCCGGCGAGCAAACCCCAACGGGCATGACCAACCTCGAGACCGCAACGGCCACAGTCCAAAGCTTCAGCCCCATCAACAGCATCCACCAGCACCTCTGCGCCTTCCACTTCTACTCCCACGACATGACCCGTCAACTGGAAGCCCACCACTTCTGCGCCCACCAGAACGAAGAGATGCGCCAGTGCCTCATCTACGACAGCCCCGAAGCCGATGCAAAACTCATCGGCCTCGAGTACATCATATCAGAGCTCCTCTTCCTCACCCTCCCCGACAACGAGAAGCTGCTCTGGCACTCGCATGAGTACGAGGTGAAGAGCGGCGTTCTCTTTATGCCGGGGCTACTGGGCCCCATCCAGAGGCAGGACCTGGACAAGGTGTGCAAGACGTACGGGAAGACGATTCATTTTTGGCAAGTGGATAGGGGGGATGAGTTGCCGCTTGGGATTCCGCAGGTTATGTTGGCGTTGACCAGGGACGGTCAACTGCGGCCGGAGCTTGCGATAGATGTTCAGATGAGGTACGGACGGGCTGAGCTTCGATGAGGAGAGAGAGAAGCGAGGGTACATGGCGGGGCTGAAGCTTGGGGTGCATCCTTTGGCTAATGGAGGAGGGAAAGGGTTGAAGACTGAGCTCAGGGAGACCGACTGCATGCCTGTAGATTCTGTTCCCAGGGTCTTTGTTTGAGTCCACTATATATATGTACGTAAAATAAAGCTTCTATATGTTTTATCAGTGTAATTTTCTGCTCCTGTATTTATAGGCATATACAAAACTTTTCCATTTTTCGTAGGTTCTAAATTTTTTTTTTTTTTTCACTTAATCATCTTGAAAGGAAGCTTTAACCCTAATTAGCCGGGCCACCGTGCCCACCTGAAATTTTATTTTATTTTGTTAATCTGTTATTATAATCGTCTCAATTCGTTAAAAGTTACTCTGAGGTTTTTTTGTTGGTATATTTCATTTGATAAAAGTATACTTTTCTGAATTGAGGATTTTGATTTAAAAAAATTATTATAATGGGAGTGTATAAATTATAGCTTCCCACGTCCAAATGAACTAGAAAAAAAAAAGGCAATTTCATTCCTTCGGATGTTCTTCTTTTCCCTTTTCATGCTCAAATTTGTCTGCCAGGACTTCACCTAATGCATGCAAATTAGATCCTTGTTTTGTTAGTGCCACATGTCAAATTGTTCCAAAATCCTAATCCTTTATAAAATCTCTCCTCCGAACAATCTCAAACTTACTTTCTAATTTATATACTTTCTCCTATATATATATCAGAAGCAATTCTTTGATAATGGAATGGAATGGTCTCCTCAAGATGCCTTAAAACCCTACTTTAACACTCTTGGTAAATTCTAATACATTATTGGTCTGAAATTTTTAGGAGCATATAGCATCGATCTAACTTTGCATCCGATCTGTCTTGTTCGATTCCCTTCCTCCCTAATAATACCACTTGTCACTTGTGTAAGAATAGAATAATTTAAAGTCTCCCCTGTTCCCACTCAAGGAAAACACTAGAGTCACAATGCCTGAGGTGGGAATCGAACACAAGCTAAAGGAAAGCACGAAAAAGCAGACGAAGATGGAGGGAGAACGCTAGAATAGAATCAGTACCTTGGGAGAGTAATATTAAAACAAGTACCTTGGGAGTAATATTAAAACAAGTACGGGAAAGAGTGTGTTATTGAAAGAACTCAAAGAAAAAATCTACCAACGCATTAGAAGAGTGCAAAAGAAGTGAGGATAGAAGGCCAAATATGGCCTCAGCTACAACAGATCTCTTGATTGGCAAAATTGTAGGCATCCTCGAGAATGAGGCATCCGCCATAGCCGGTGTTGGTGATCAAGTTGATGAGATTAAACAGGAGCTTCTATACATGAAATCCTTCCTGCAAGATGCTGAGGGCAAGGAACCACACACGGAAGGAGAGAAAACGTGGGTTACAATGGTGAGAAACTTGGCCTTTAAAGCTGAAGTTATCGTTGACAAATTCATGTATGACATCTATGAGCAGCAAAGTCAGGGTAGATTCATAAGGTGGCTCCAGAAACCCATTCACATTCCAAAGATTCTTTGGTATAGGCGTCAAGTCGCCATTGAGTTACAGAAAATCACAAGAACGATCAAAGCCATTCCAGAGAGGAATCAAAGATATGGTGTTGGTTCCCTAAGCAGTTCGTCTAATGATAATCACAAATGGGTGAGGAACCAAGCGGATCAGTCTTCTCTTTTCATTATGGAAGATGAGCTCGTGGGGATTGAAGGAAAGAAGCAAACATTGATGGGAAGGCTGATGAGTGAAGAACGACACCAAATGGTTGTGTCCGTGGTCGGTATGGGAGGATCAGGGAAGACCACTCTCGTTGCCAAGACCTTCACCGATGAAACTATAAAGAGACATTTCGACTGTTATGCATGGATAACTGTTTCCCGAACCTACGTGATTGAAGACTTATTGAGAAGCTTGATCAAGGAATCTCACCGATCAAGAAAGGAAGAGGTCCCTGCAGGCGTGAGTTCTCTTGAACATACAGAACTGGTAGGGATGCTTCGCAACTACTTGGATTCTAAGAGGTACCTTGTTGTACTGGATGATGTGTGGGATATCAAACTTTGGGAAAGAGTAAGGATATCGCTTCCAGATAGAGCGAGTGGAAACCGGATCCTGCTTACAACTCGAAATGAAGAAATTGCATTGTATTCTTTTGGAGTAGAAAGCCATGTTTATCGAATTGAACTCCTGGAAAAGGATGAGGCTTGGGAGCTCTTTAACAAGAAAGCATTCTCAACTTATCATGAGAAATGTTGTCCACCAGAGTTGGAATCATTAGCTTCGGAACTTGTGGAAAAGTGTGAAGGCTTGCCTCTTGCAATCGTGGCCTTAAGTGGTGTTCTGTCTTCCAAGCAGTCCCCTACTGAGTGGAGCAAAGTGTACAGCAGCTTGAATTGGCAGCTAACAAACAACCCTTTGCTAATACCTATGAAGACCATCTTGTTGCTTAGTTTCGATGATTTGCCATATCAATTGAAGCATTGTTTCATGTACTGTTCCCTTTTCCCAGAAGACTATTTGATCGATGGAGAAAGGCTCATTAGATTGTGGTTGGCTGAAGGATTTGTTGAGCAAGTCGATGGGCTTACACCAGAAGAAGTTGCAGAGAACTATCTTATAGAACTCATTCGTCGTAGCATGCTAAAAGTTGAAGATCGGACAGACATGGGAAAGGCCCTAGCATATAAAATGCACGACATTTTGCGGGAGCTTGCTCTATCCATGTCACAAAAAGAAAACTTTTCTGCTAACTATGTTGGGAGAGAAATGAGAAAGGTTACAGCTCGTCGTTTGTCAATTCAAACAACTGAAGGAGAAATTAGCTCAATAACGGGTTTGTCAGAGCTCCGTTCTTTTCTTGTCTTTGTCACTAGCACATTTTCACTGCCTTCTAGATCTAAATTGTTGAAGGTTCTAGATTTGGAGAAAGTCTCCATCGATAAGCTCCCAAGTGGATTAGTCTATTTATTTAACTTGAGGTATTTAAATTTGAGGGGAACTTCAATTAAGGAGCTTCCTAAATTTATAGGAAGACTTGGAAACCTTGAAACCTTGGACATATCACACACCAAAATAGAAGTACTTCCAAGAGGAATTTCCAAGTTGTTAAACCTGCGCCATCTACTCATGTACCATCACACTTGGGACGACATTGGATTTAAATACCTCAGAGGGACACGAGTACCATCAAATATTAGTGAGTTGAAGAAATTGCAGGTGTTGGAAAAAGTTGAATCAGACGGAAACATTGCAGGACTCGTTGGAAGTATGACCCAACTTAGACTGCTTGGCATTACGAATGTGAAAGGAAGTGACGAAATGGACATATGTGACTCGATTCAAAAGATGAAGCAGCTTCGCAACTTGAGTTTGACGGCAACGAATGCAGATGAATTTCTTAAGGTCGACAAGCTATCTTCACCTCCTCCACATCTTGAAATTGTTTCTTTAGCTGGGAAACTGCACAAAGTACCAGATTGGTTCTGTTCACTCCAAAGCCTCACACATCTCCATCTGCATTGGGCTAGACTTGAAAACGATGAGCTACTACCTCAAATTGAAGCATTGCCATGTTTGGCAAGTCTTGACCTTTTTAATGCCTACATTGGGAAGGAGCTATACTTCGGTGGAGGCTTTCCAAAGCTTACGCGTTTAGTTTTGTCTAATCTCCTCTTTTTGAGTAAGATCACTATAGAAAAAGGGGTTATGCCAAATCTCAAGTTTCTATTTCTTAATAGCAGCATTGAATTAAAGACATTGCCACTGGGTATTGAGTACCTTCTTAATCTAAACACATTGGAATTGGTGTATCTTCCAACGCAACTTATAGACTCCATACGAGAAGGAGGTGTGGATCGTCCAAAGGTGCAACACATTCCCAAAATCCACAATTATTACACAACATCATCTGGAAGTACGTCTTATGAAAGCCTGTCCTATATATAGAAATCACCACAGCAGGTGAGTCTTCTATATATCCTTACATTGCTTTTGTACTTATTTTTCAACAGCAAAAATAAAAAAAATAAAAAAAAGTTTCCAAAAGTTTGAAATTTGATTTGGTAATTAACTATGCTCTTGTCTTGTTAGATTGTTTTGCTGCACCCAGTTTGGCCCATGAAGAACCTGCAAAGAGTTTGGCTCTTCTAAATGGCGTCCCAGACTCCCAGCCAGATTCTGTTCAAAAGGTTCACCTTGTTATTGTTTGTTTGCATGAAATAATATTGGAGATGGAATGTGTGTGTGTCAATTCTACGTTAGCAGCGTGGGTTGAACTTGAAGATTCGTTTTTAAGATTTGGACCATGTATTCTTAATTTCATGTTACTTTGGGCAAATCTAAATAATTAAAGCTTCGTACATGTTTGCCATCGATGTTGGATGTTTTTTGTTTTCAAGCCATTTACTGATTTATTTTATTTTTGAATAGTTACGCCATTCAATGGTGACTATTTAGAGCATTTATAATGAGAGAAAGACTTCCATGAAACAGTGTTATTCCCGTTGTAACTAAATTTTTATTATATATAAGACCATCTCCAACCCATGAGGGCTAAATCCAAATTTCTCCTCCAAAAAGTAACTATTTGGGTTTCTTGCTGACTCAAATCGTTTTTCTCCCAACCCTCCCACTCAAATTTTTAAGTCAACAACTTTATTAAATTGTTTAAGAATGATTTAAGTCTTTTTTTTAATGGATAACTTTTCTTCATTTAATCTTTTTAAATAACTTCATAATTTAATTTTTTGAACAATTTGACCTAAAAAAAAATTAAAATTCCACAAATATAATTTTATTGCAAAAAAAAACCACACAACATAAAAGAAAACACCATTTGAATATTTTAGTTAATATTAGAAATTTTTTTAAAAAAAAATCATTTGAAGGTGGTGCATTTCAAATTGTTGCCGTTGAAATGCGGGGCCCATTTGTAACATATGGGAATGGTGCATTTTCAAGGTGGTGTAGCCATCATTTTGTGGGGCCCATATGAGTTTACACTTTAAAAAAAAGCATTTCAATTGTTGCACTTCACAGGAGTGCCCCACGTGGCTCAAGAAGCTGCCAAAAAGAAGCATACAGCAGAGCTGGGGCCCACGTCAAGTTTTGGGTCCAGGCAATATGTGGACTGGTATTTGAGTCCAATTTGGGTATTTTTTACAACATTTTCCATAACACACAAAATTCAAGTATTATACTCGTTAAATAACATATTTAAAATATTTAAATAGTATGGCCGCACGGCTATACCTTTTAAATATATTATTCAACAAGTATAGCCGGCTATACTCCTTTTTCTTTTTAACTCCTTTTTCTTTTTAATAATTAATCTATACTGTTTTTATTTTTACTTTTTTGAAATACATAGTACAGCCGCATGACTATACTCATTTTTATTTTATTTATTTATTAAATAAATAACAGTTTAAATATATTACTTATCCCCTTTTGATTTTTTTCCTTTTTCAAAGTTGTTACACGTATAATTAATTAGCATTTTCCCAATTGATACTCGTATTATACACGTAAGATTGTATTTTTCAATAATACTTTCATTTTTCATACATTGCTTAAGGACTCGGTAAAATACATATTTTTTTAAAAGCAAACATACAATACACATATTGTGCACTTACGTACGTATTTTTCATGTTTAATACATTTGGTTTTACAACATTTTCCGTAACACACACAAAATTCAAGTATTATACTCATTAAATAACATATTTAAAATATTTAATTCGTATAGCCATGCGACTATACTCCTTTTTTATTTTTTATTTCTTAAATAAATAGTATAGAGCCACGGCTATACCTTTTAAATATATTATTCCACACGTATAGCCGGGCGGCTATACTCCTTTTTCTTTTTAATAATTAGTATAGCCGCTCGGCTGTACTCGACTTTATTTTTAATTTTTTAAAATAAATAGTACAGCCGTGCGGCTATACTCCTATTTTTTTAATAATGAGTATAGCCGAGCGGCTATACTGGTTTTTATTTTTAAGTTTGCTATACTCCTTTTTATTAAATAGTATAACCGCGCAGCTATACACTTTAAATATGTTATTTATCCCGTTTTGATTTTTTTCTTCATTTTTCGAAGTTATTACATTTATAAAGATTTAACATTTTTCCGATTTATACTCGTATTATACACGTAAGAATGTATTTTTCAATAATACTTTCGTTTTCCATACATCGCTTAAGGACTCGGTAAAAGACATATTTTTTTTTTTTAAAAAAAGCAAACATACAATACACATTGTACACATACGTATGTAGATTTCATGTTTAATACTTGTATTTTTAACAACATTTTTCATAACACACACAAAATTCAAGTATTATACTCATTGAATAACATATTTAAAATATTTAATTCGTATAGCCGTGCGACTATACTCCATTTTGAATTTTATTTTAATAATTAGTATAGCCGCGGTGATACTCGTTTTTTATTTATTATTATTTTTATATAATTAGTATAGCCGCACGGCTATACTTTTTTTCCTGAAATAAATAGTATAGCCGCACGGCTATACCTATTAGTAATTAGTATAGCCGTCTATACTCTCGCTCTGTCTCAGATAAAAAAAAAATACTCTCGCTCTGTCTCACTCTTGTTGGCTATACTCTCGCTCTCTCTCAATTTTAGTCAGTCACTTGGAGTCGAGAGACTCATTGTCCCTCTCCCTCTCCCTCTCCAAACCTAACCAAACATAATCCAATTTCATTGGTTTTGGGAGCGAATCCTTGCAAATTTTGTACGGGTCTGGGTCATTCTAAGGTAAATTTGTACGTATTTTGTTTGATTTCTTAGTTGTTTTCATTTTCCCCAATTGAGTAGATTATTAGGGTTTCGAAATTTTGGTATTCTTTTGAAATTAAAGCAATTTAGTAGATTATTAGGGTTTCGATTAGCAATTTTGGTATTCTCAATCTGTGTATCTCAATCTGAAAAATCATATGAATTGTATGGGTTTTCTAAATGATTGTATTGCAAGACAATATGATCACAGACTTCATCTTTTTAGTAGTCCCTATTTGTCCCTCAAACCGAGAGACAGTCAGCATTGTTTACTGCTTAAACCTTGTGAGAATCAAGTCCTTTTGAATGCCATTGATTGTTGATTATTTATTATTTATTATTTATTCTAAGCTATCATCTAAGCTCTCTGTAAATGAAATTATATCTGGAAATAGAAAAATTACCAGACTTTGAGAAATGGGTAGGCATTGCAGAGAGCTTAGATAATGGGTAGGAATCCCTTCTTCCTTTCTTTGGCTTCTGGCTTCAAGATAGACCAGAAACGTATCTGAAATGTCTGATGCTCGTGTCCAGAACCTAAGATACGCGTATCCGTTAGTCAAAGACCGTATCCATTGACTCCAATACGTATCCAACAGGTATCGGAGCGTAGGATATGGACCTAAGTCTGCGTATCTGTGCTTCTTATTCTGTTTCAGGATAGGTTGATTTTGACTTATGAATCTCTAACTGATGTTGCTCCATTTCTTTTTATATTAGAGAAAATGTGAAATATCTTCTGTTCTGGTGAGGTGATCACTTTGCATATGTTATAGCTTGGTGCCGTATTCTGCAACTGTTTGATATTTCCTGCATTGCCATTGCCAAACGCAGCCTCGAACTCAACGACGACAATGTCATGGTAGTCAAATCGGAGAACGCACCCAAGGCCGTCCTATCCGCTGGCGATTCAACTCCTCAGAAGAGGAAGCTCAGATCTAGTTCTTCGCCGATGAAGTTGAGTCCGATCTCCAAGCTGATGAAACTCGGATCGCCTCGCCAATGACTTAGTGCTTGTGCTAACAGTTCCTCAAATGTGAGTTTCGCTTTAATTTTTATAAAATTGAATCAGCGAGATAATTATGTGAGATTGGTTAAGCTTTATTTTAATGGAGGACTTGATTTTCGTTTCTAACTGTAATTGTTTGCAGGGAATTGAGAAATATTTGAGCCAAAAAAAGGTTCAAACTTTTTGCAAATCAATTGAGATATCAGTCGATAAACCGAAATGGGATCCCAAGGGCAAGTATTGTTTAAGTAAAATCAATTTCAATTTTGGGGAAAATGTGTTTGTTTGGTCTAAGAATTAGCAAATGGTTTTGGCTGTAGATATTAAGCAAATCAGTGAGGCGAAGGAGGCATGGCACGTGTCAACTGTGTCGTCTACAGTTTCGTGCCGCGAAGACGAGCAGAAGAGGGTTTTGGAGTTCTGCAAGGCATGCGTAGAGCAAGAGAAGGCTGGGAGTTTATATATCTGTGGTTGCCCGGGCACCGGAAAATCGTTGTCCATAGAAAAAGTGAAACAGGCTTTGGTTGATTGGGCAGGGGAGGTGAGCTTATTGCTCCTCAATACTTTAGGTGCTTAATTATGTAGATGATATAAAACTTTTGATATGGTCCTGTGTTGATTCTTAAGGTCGTGTTTATTTCAATGCAAAGTGTTGAGAGTGTGAGTTGTTTTTTATTAACAGGCTGGATTTCATGAGCCAGATGTGTTGGCTTTGAATTGCAGTTCTCTAACAAAGACTTCTGATATTTTTAGCAAGGTAATGATACTTACAGCTTATTCTATTGTTGATTATATTTTATAGTAGCAGAATGTGCTTACATTTGGTTTGGTTTGCATTGGCAGATACTTGGTAAAGACCAACCACCAAAGAAAATTATAAGTACTACTACAGCCCTGCAGCTTCTCCAGAACTTGTATTCTCAAAAGCCTCAGACATCTAGAAGGAAGATGATGTAAGCAAATTATCCTCAATCTGCCACAATCTATGCAACATTTGATGCCCATATAAACAAATTGCTCCTTTCCTTATATATTTGGTGGGGTTAAAAATCCAAAAAATTAGATATGAGCAGGATGTCTTTCTTTATGACATTGAATGCTTAGTTGCTCATCTTAACAAATTGGATGTTATCATCAATAGTGTGGTTATACTAAAGTGGTTTCCATTTTTTCAGGTTGATAATAGCTGATGAGTTGGATTTTTTAATTACTAAAGACCGGGCGGTGCTTCATGATCTTTTCATGCTCACAACTTACCCATTCTCAAGATGTATACTCATAGGTACTAATTGTAAAGTTAGTTTAACTCCATTGCAGATTGTATTATGTTTAGACCTCATATTCTATATATGTTTGCAGGAGTGGCAAATGCCATTGACCTGGCTGATCGTTTTCTTCCAAGACTTCAGTCATTAAATTGTGAGTCCAAATACCTAATTTTATTACCTCGTTTTTGCGCAATAAGAAGCTAAACTGTATTTGGGGTGTATACTTACTGATGTTTGTGCTTTCATATTCTTGCTTTAGGCAAGCCTATGGTTATAACTTTTCGGGCCTACAATATGGAGCAGATTATCAGGATTCTTCAAGAGAGGTTAATGGTAAGTTTGTGATACTTTTTTGCATGTAATAACAAGTCTTGTTATCTCATACTTTTTAACTGTGAGGGGGAACTAATTATTGTCTTGGTATCTAGTGTTAATAATAACTGTTATTCTGTTCCAACAGACGCTACCTCACATCGTCTTTCAACCACAAGCAATGGAACTTTGTGCCAGAGTGAGTTTGCTATTTATTATATTCTCTAGAAGACCATAATGGATTTGGATGTTATCATTCTTTATATTATAAGCATTTTCATATGCTGAGCACTGACTGTGAAAAATGGCAGAAAGTTGCTGCTGCATCAGGAGATATGAGGAAAGCTCTTTGTATTTGCAGGTTAGTTTGGTTGAGTTAGATCCAATGTTTTAAAAGGCGAGGCGTAGAGATGAGGCGTTTTTAGTCCGCTATGTGAGGCGTAAGCCTTGAAGCATTGAGGCGTAAGCCTTTCGAATATTAATTTATTTTAATAAAAAAAATTATAAATAATACAATACAGATAAATTGTACTACTAATTCTTATTGAGCCAGAATATTCTATTCAAAATATAAGTACTAAATGTCATTCAAGCATAATAATCAATCTCAAAACATAAAATACTTATTCATCATCAAAAGAATAACTCAATTCAAGCATCCCACTCCCCATCATAAAACATAAAATGCTATGATTTTCGGCATTTATGTGTAGACTTGAGTGTTATTTTTAGTGGGTTTTATAGATATTGTGTTGTTTGGAAAAAAAAACTAACATATATATATATAAATCTTGTACAAAGAGAATTGCATACCGAAGGAGAGAGATGCTTCAACTTATAAAGAGAATTAAAATTGATGGAAATTATCGCATTAGGAATATACATATAGGTCCATTAATGAATCATTTATATATATAAAAAATACACCTAGCTATGAGTGAGACATTCACTTTAACTGAACAAAAAACTTCATTAGCTATGAGTGCTAAGAAGGTTTTTTTTTTGGATAAGCTCAATGCATGTTCAACTTAGGAATTGAATTGGGGTTTGAGCGTTTGGCATCCATCCATAATACCAAAAGGAGAAAATATATATATATATTTTGACCTGGTGGGTTGTTTGGTAGAAGAGAGAGAATAGGTTAGAAAAGGGTACAATTGAGTTTTGCTTTTAAAAAATATTTTGACTGGGGTGGTGTGCTATATGTATTTTGGGCTGAAAAAATAAAAATCGCAGCCCAGGATAGTACCTTTATGGTCTGTCCGTTTTATGATGTTTGTTTAAAAAAAAAAACCAAAGCGTGCGTTTAAGCCTCAGTTTAAAAAAAAAAACTTGGCTAGATGAAACGACGTAGTTTGATCAAAACAAACCCTAACAAAAAATTTCAAGCCAGGTCGTCTTCTTCCTCTCGCCTGGCTTGCAGAAAGCGGCGCTTCCCCTCGCCTGGCTTGCAGACAATGGCGCTTCTTTGCGCCTCGCCACGCACGCCTCATCACGCCTCACCACGCTAGGCATGCAACAAGCTAATCGGCCGTACGCCTAAGGCGATTTCCCTCCGCCTCGCTCCGACGCGCGCTCCGATGCACGCTTAGGCATGCCTTTGAAAACACTGGTTAGATCATAAACTGTAGCAATGGTTCAAGAATTTGACTGCGATCGAGAATGTGTATGAAAGGAACAAGCACTTTAGATTCATCAATATATCAGAAAAAGTAAATGTCTTAGGACTTAGTTGTCATATTAGTATTAGCAAATGTCTCTATAAGGCTGGTGACTTTGATTGTACTTGTAGGAGCTTTGTGTGGGCCTATGAGGCTAACTTTTGCCAACTATTTTCCAGGAGTGCAATTGAGATTCTGGAAGCAGAATTGAAAGTGTTAGAATATACAGCTGTGTTTGTACAGCTGTGTTAGTGAGTGTTAGTATAGCTGTTTGTACAGCTATGTTAGTGTTAGTACAGCTGCTATCTTTACAGCTGTGTTAGTGTTTGTACAGCTGCATCTCTACCCTTTGTATAGCTATAAATACCTCCCATTGGAGATGAATGAAATATCAGAAAATTTCTGCACTTATTTCTACTGAAAGAATCTAATGACAACTTGAATTCATCACCAGTAGTGGATGCATTGTTTGAGCAGCATACGGCTCCTACTCATGCTCCAGTTGTGAAAAAACCAGAGATTGATATTGTAAGTGATCCCCTTTGGTCCCCACATGACTCTTGAATTTATCCAAATCAGCAAACTGACAAATGTAGTTTTGTTTTCCGTACTCAGTATCATTTTTTCCTAAACCAAGTTCATCTTTTCATTCTTGCAACAATATTTCATGATTTTTCCAACTCCACGACCTTTATTTGATTCATTTGTAACTCTAAGGTCTTATTAGCACCAAGACATTCTGAAATCCTAAAAGTTTCAAGTAAATACTTTGAAGTACATGGATGTTAAATTTTCACTTACGTGTGTTGCAGGTGAAAATTGGTCATATGGCTGCTGCTTTGTCAAAGACATACAAATCACCAGTAGTGGATACCGTACGATGTCTTCCGCAACATCAACAGGTAATCCTTCTTCTGGTGACTTGTACTACTTGTACTTGTATGCAAGCTGTGGGACTTAGATTATTTCAAATTCTTCAAAAATGATTTCTTTAGTTCCAAGCAGTTTAGGTTTTTATATTAAAGTGCTGTGAACTAACCCTGCATCTCATATCATTAATCTTAATACAATTGTCCTTTCTCTCCACAGATTATATTTTGCTCTGCCGTGAAGCTTTTCCGTAGGAAAAAGAAGGATTCAACTGTAACAGAGGTGTGTTTCCTAACCATTGTTTGATGAAAAGATAACGGGAAGCCTGCCAAAATTATGTTACTGATTTCTGAATTTGTGACATAAGCAGCTGAATAAATCTTACATAGACATCTCACTAATTCCCCCAGTTGGAGTTTTTGAGTTTTCAAGTATGTGCAGAGTGCTAAGTGACCAAGTAGGAAAAAGCATTTGTTAGTATAACATTCTTCGTATTGCTGTTCTCTAATACTACGCAATTAGATTTAATACTAATTTACCAACTTGGAGAAGGAGAAATAAGTTACTTACTGAGGCATAATCCTAAGTGCAGGGCCTCCTGAAGCTGGGCGGTCAATGTCGAGACGAAAAATCTAAAAGAGTAACACTGAATGTAGAGGAAGGGGACATCACCTTTGCATTGCAGGTGAGGACACATATCTAAGCCTCTTAAACTCATCTTTCCATTTATGTTGTATTCTTATAATTTCTTTCAGCTTCTTAATGTTTACCTATTCATGTTTGAAGGGACTTCGTTTCTTTCGGAACTGCCTTCAGTAATTATGTTCAAAGAATGTGGACTCTGTATCATCATTTTTCTTATGCTTGATCTTGGTGACTTGGGGACAAAATATTAGCTCTTTTCTGCTAGAAGCAAACAAGTAAGTCGATATAAGTCTCTTGTCGGAGTTGTGGTTGCAAGAGAAGGCGGACATTTCGTTTTAGAAGGTACTGAATGGGCTTACCTTTGAGTATTCATATCCCTAGTGGTGTATTATAATTTATAAGTTGCTATAAATTTGTAAACTGTATTGGCAAGTCAGATGGATGAGTCTTATTGTCAACTTGATCCTTTCCCTTTAACCATCATGCCTAGTATAGGCTATGTTAAACTACTTTTCTTGTTGACAATAACAATTGTATAAATGGTTTTCTTGATGTCTTTTGTGTTTGCATGGGTAAAGAAAACTATAGAGTTGGATTCTTTAACCTCTGGTTCTACTGGATTATACCAAACTAGTATGTAATCGGGATAATATTACCTTAATTATATGTTAGATTTGCTGATTCTAAGACATACTCCAACCTCACCCATCCTGTACCAAGGACAGGTTCAGTTTATCTTTGTTTAGTTTCAGATTTATGTTTGTTTGCTATAACTTCCTTTAAATGATTATACTAACTAAAATCAAATGCTTTGATCTCAAGTTTCTTAAAATAATTATACAGTACCAAGGAGAAGTTAGCAAGGCTGAAGGGAGTGGTGACTTGGCAATGCTCTCATCTGGTAATGGTAGACAGTATGCATATAAGTGGTTGTTGTTGAAGATTGGCTCACCATAGAAGGAAGGATGGAATCCTTATCAGATTTGGACTAGGTTTTCTTATTGTTTAGGAATCCTTGTCAGATTTGGATTGGATCTTCTAATTGTTTTGGGATCCTTTAGGTTTCCTATTCCTTGTATGATTGTACTATAGCCCTATACTTATAAATAGGCACTTTAGGACTAGGTTTTTTAAGAAGCACAGAGACAAGCACAAATAGAGAGGAAAATTCAAGAGTGAATTTTCAGGGAGAAACACAAGACAGAATTCAAGGGTGAATTCTTGAGTATTTCCAGGGGTGAGAGAAAAGAGATCTAGGATTCTTGTGAGAGCTAAGGGGGTTCTTGATTGTAACCAAAATTGTTCTTACATACTAGTGAATTTCTCGTGGATCACCAAGAGGACGTAGGCGAGAGGCTGAACCTCTATAAATCTTTGTGTTCTTGTGGGTGTGTTTACTTTGTCGTTTCGTGTGTGTTTCATTCTCAAAGGGTTTGTGTGTGTGCCGTCGCATAGTCCATCAACGACAAGGTCTTGGAGTGTTTTCGCTCAACAGTTGTAACCCTCAGGCACCATATGGTAGCAGAAGTACTGGACTGGTAAAATCCCAATTGAAGATGGGCTTTCACCCAACTGGCTCTGATAATTTGAACAAAAGTTCTGATTGATTAAGATTCGTGCTACAGATAAAGTCCTTTATGAGGTGAGCCAAAAGTTGTGTTCGTATATTTTCATAAGTATTTGTTTTTTTGCAATGTGTTCATGAGTTAACTTGGATATTTATTTTTAAAATGGATTCAGGTGCTGATTTGAGAGGGGAAGTTTAAAATACAACTTTTGATGCAGATGTATGAAATGAAGTATTGATGTTTTACAGTACTTGATGCTGGTAACCATTGGAATCCCAAACTATGTAAAAGTAATGAGAGTTTTATAAATATGGCTAGCATAGCATGTTCGAAGAATCTCCTCCTCGCAGATATTTTTCCAAAGAAATATGATCTTTGAATAATTTATTGAAAATATCAGTATGTAATTGCCAACAAAAGAAATTTTAGTTGGACATCTGAATAATCTCCATTGACACAATTACTTCTGAAGGGTTCATTACCGCTTTATCTGTAAGAGGTAATTGATTTTTTGTTTGTCTTTTCAAACTCTTACACCCACGTCGCTCATATTGGGCAATATGAATTATTGATCTCGTGGTGGTCTTCTGTGTCTGTCTTATCACTTTTTTCATAAGCTCAATCCTTTCATTTTCTATAAGGTGCTTTCACCAATCCATTGCAGCCTTGAACATAAATTATTTAACTTATTATTAGGTCATTAAGCGTTCTGTTGTGCATAACGAATCACATCTGATCAGTAAAAGTTTTATTTTTTGTCTTTCCCTTAGGTGCCATCTCCTACTCTTGAGTAAAACTTAGGGTTTTTAGGTCTAATGGTTCAGAACTTTGACCTGATTCGCATTTTGGTCCATTAATTTCCAAAATCATTCATGTGGTCCTTTAACTTCAGTTTGGTTAGTACAAATTGTCCTCCTGTCAATTATAAGCAAGCCATCTACAACAGATTAGGAAATCATGACATCATGTTGTGTATATCTACCTACGTAAGTATGTATTTTTCAATAATACTTTCGTTTTCTATATATTGCTTAAGGACTTGGTAAAATACATATTTTTTTATAAAAGCAAACGTACAATACACATGTTGTACACATACGTAAGCATTTTTCATGTTTAATACATGTATTTTTTACAACATTTTCCATAGCACACACAAAATTCAAGCATTATACTCGTTAAATAACTTATTTAAAATATTTAATTCGTATAGTCGCTCGGTGAAACAAATTTTTCATTTATTATTATTTTTAATAATTACTATAGCCGCACGGCTATACTCCTTTTTTATTTTTTATTTCTTAAATAAATAGTATAGTTGGATGGCTATACCTTTTAAATATATTATTCCTCCAGTATAGCTGGGTGGCTATACCCCTTTTCCTTTTC
Organism: Prunus padus; assembly: GCA_024362665.1. Taxonomy (NCBI): domain Eukaryota; kingdom Viridiplantae; phylum Streptophyta; class Magnoliopsida; order Rosales; family Rosaceae; genus Prunus; species Prunus padus. The sequence continues at coordinate 706,685 of JANFAM010000006.1, forward strand.
AATAATTAGTATAGCCGAACGGCTGTAATCGTGTTATTTTTAATTTTTTTTTAATAAATAGAACAGTCGTACGGCTATACTCCTTTTTATTTTTTATTTCTTAAATAAATAGTATAGCCGCACGGGTACACTCCTTTTTATTTTTATTTCTTAAATAAATAGTATAGCCGCGCGGCTATACTATTTAAATATATTATATATCCCCTTTTGATTTATAATCGTATTATACACGTAAGTATGTATTTTTCAATAATACTTCTATTTTCTATACATTGCTTAAGGACTTGGTAAAATACATATTTTTTTAAAAAAGAAAACGTACAATACACATATTGTACACATACATATGTATTTTTCATGTTTAATAAACATGTTTTTTACAAACTTTTTAATAATACACACAAAATTCACGTATTATACTCATTAAATAATGTAGTTCAAATATTTAAATCGTATAGCCGCATGACTATACTCATTTTTTATTTTTAATTTAGTAATTAGTATAGCCGGGCTATACTCGTTTGTCATATTTTACTTTTTTTAATAATTAGTATAGCCGCAGGGCTATACATTTTAAATATATTATTTAACGAGTATCGCCGAGCGGCTATATTCATTATTAAAATAAAAAAAAGTATACTCTTTTTATTTTTAATTTTTAAAATAAATTGTTTAGCCGCACGGCTATATGCCTTTTTATTTTTATTTTTATTTCTTAAATACATAGTATAGCCGTACGGCTATACGCCTTTTTATTTTTTATTTCTTAAATAAATAGTATAGCCACACGACTATACAGTTTATATATATATATATATATATAAATAATCTAATGAGTATAAATAAATAGTATAGGCGCGCGACTATCTTGATTTTAAAAAAAAAAAAATCCTTGATTTCCATTTATCAATAAGAGTAAGTGAGAGCGTTATCCATTACTTTTAGGCCATTACATGACTCTCTATTATCTCCTATTGATTTTTTCCTTTTTCAAAGTTATTACATGTATAAAGAATTAGCATTTTCCCAATTTATACTCGTATTATACACGTAAGTATGTATTTTCCAATAATACTTTCGTTTTCTGTTCATGTCTTAAGAACTCGGTAAAATACATATTTGTTTTAAAATGCAAACATACAATACACAAATTGTACATGTACACATGCATTTTTCATGTTTAATACACATAATTTTTACAAAAGTTTCCATAATACACACCAAATTCACGAATTATACTCGTTAAATAATATTTAAAAATATTTAAATCGTATAGCCGAGCGGCTATACTCGTTTAGTGGACGAACTTTTCAGTTGTAACTTACCAAAATTTTAGGGAATATAACACGTAAGTACTTTATTCGTATTTTTCTCATTCCATATTTTACTAACTACGTAAGAATGTGAGAGTCTAAGATTGTTTCTTGCTTGTTGTAACTATAAAGTATAAACTAATGGAAGTAGGCGACAAAAATTCAAAATTGCTAGGGCACCCTTCTTTGCAAACTCTCAGACTAGAAAGCTTATGTTTTGCTTCTAGCTAAAAATAATATATTTAAAATATTTAAAGAGTATAGCCGCATGGCTATACTCTTTTAAAAATAATTAGTATAGCCGCTCGGCTATACTCGTTTTTCATTTTTTTAAAATAAAGAAGTTATTAGTCACCAATGAAAATATAGTATTTATTAGGTTTTAGTCAAAGAAAGTAAACTTATTTAGGAAAAGGCCAAAGGAGAATTTTTTTTCTTAGGAAAAATGTCAATGAATTCAGTTGTTTTGGATTGAAACAAAACAACTGCATTGACCTTTTCCAAATTATGAAAGTTTTGGATGCCTAAAAACAAAACCTCCCATGAATATATAAGGGTCATAAAATAGAGGGGTAGACACGGTCTGGATTGGATCTATTTTCACCTCAAAACTGTGAGTATCAATTTTTTAGTGTTATAAACTAATGGTTGTGTTAGCGATTTGGACTGGATCAGTTTTTAGTATTATGTTGACCAATTTAAGAAATATTCTGTTGTCAAAATTTTTTTATTTTATAAAAAACGATAGTTTAAACTATAAAAAGAGGATGTTTTCTCAAACACACTACTAAGATGTCATAAAATTTAAACCACCATTAATTTGCAAATAAGATCCTTTTTACACTGGGTTATATCTCATTGACTAGGTTGTCAATTTGTAGTTGAGCTGAGTGTCATTTGTTTCCACACGTCCTGTTGAGGGCATCTTTGGCAGTGACAAGTGTTTCCTTAATTATAGCCCCCACGTCCCAAATGATCTAGAAACGAGCAAGTTTTTATATATTTTTTTTATTACAAGAAATAAGCAATTTCATTCCTTCCTTTGGACGTGTTTTCCCCTTTTTACAGCCACTTTAGTCACGTGATCTAAGTCCTCAAAGCTTGCCACGACTTCACCTAATGCATGCAAATCATATCCCTTCTGCTGCCACATGTCATTGCATAACGGGATTCAAAAGTCACCACACCACACCCACCTTGGATAAAAAAAATCAATTGAATATCAGAAACACAAACAAAACTTTTTTTTCTTCAACTGCTATAAATGTGCCTCCATCAACTTCATTGGTCCAAATATCCTTCACAAAATCTCTCCCTTGAACCAATTTGAAGTTCTAAGTAGCAATGGAATGGTCTCCTCAAGATGCCTTGAAAGCTTACTTACACACTCTTCATCTGGTAATTTTCTGTATACATTAAATATACATTGGTGTGGAAATATTTTTCCAATTTTGTAATTTTCTCCTTTATGTATCTTGCTAATTGATTCACTTGATTAATGCAGTGTAATAAGGTTGACAAAGATGAAGAATTGAGCCTTGGAAATCACACAAGCAGCACCAGTATTATCATAGAGCCAAAATGCATGGAATTTATATCAGCTTTGGCAGCTGGAAAGCGAGCAAGATTAATCCTGCAAATCACCTCTCATGGCATAACGCCAATGACCGTTTCACTGGCTGTCGCTGCAAAGCAAAGCGGAGGCCGACTAATTGTGTGGATTAACAGTCAGGATGTGGATCGTGTGGAGGAAATTAGCAAAACCCTGTTTATGGAAAATGGTCTTGACGAGGTCATTGAATATGTTTATGGCACTGATCCTTGTATGCTGGTGAAGCAGTTGAAGAACATAGATTTTGCGGTTGTTGACTTCAAGTTAAAAGATCACTTGAAATTGTTGAAGATTATGAACTTTAACCCAAATGGTTGCGTAGTTGTAGGAACCAACGTTGATGACCCTAAGAGTAAGAGGGATTTTGGAGGTCCAATGATTCTTGATCGAGTTTTTAAGGAGAAGAAAGGGTTTCGTTATGTGACTTCACCTTTAGGAGAAGGAATGGAGTTGACAAGATTTAGAGCCGTTGGCAATGGTGGCAAGTGCCATTGCCAGAGCAAGAGATATAAAAGATTTCATGTAACATTTGAAAATTGAAGCTCTTGTTTGTAGTTTTTATTTTTATTATATATATATATATAGGGAAAACCTAATTTTTATGGTCACTTTCAAATTCAAAATATTATATTTGCGAGGCTTTAGGTTTTGTTGTACTTCTTTGATGTGAGATTATGTTCATCCACATCATGCTTCCACTCATCCTTCTTCCCGCCCATGAAGTACTCAGAACCTCCATTAAAGCTCTCAGCAGTTCTCGTTTACCCCATACACAGTGGATAATTAACATGTACTATTATCAACTCATAATCAATATGAATGTTACAACCATTCTCACAAGAGGTAAACACCTGCCGAGCTCAAACAGCTCATATTGGGATGTGATGAAGTTACCGTTATTGATTTGCATAAATTGATCAAATAATTTCGAACTTTTTGTCTTATTTTTATGCAAGAACAAATTCATTTCCTATTGAACGCCCAAAAGCACAAAATGAGTTCTCCAATCAAGGGGCTAAACACTAACTGAGCATTAAAATGATCTGGCAGATACAAGTTTAACTATCTCTAGAATGAACAAATCCACAGCAACCAGTAATGTAATAAAAACAGTTCAAAGAATAGATCCTGATAATGTTATAAAAGACAGATTCTATTGCAGGTTCATTTTTCACATATTGTGGCTACATAACTTATCATGTAAAGTCTATCAAATAAAATAAAGGCTACCACATCAAATTCTTAAAACTTCTTTAGGATCAAAGAATCAATGAAGACCAAAAGATGCTAACTTATCCGAGGAAATTCATAATCACCAAGTGCAGCACCAAGTTGCAGAGAACAAAATCTGCAAAAGCCCGTTCTGGTGGTAAATCCTGCAATTTTACACACAAACACTGATCAGGACGAGGATGGAAGAGGATAGGTCACGGTGGGCAAAACAACATTACCAACTTTGTCAATTCCTTAATACATGATGAAGAAAAGCCGTCGAAAACGAAAAAACTGGTTTAGAGTGCACAAACTTACCACAATTCAAAATTTGTGAATCAGACAGAAGGACACGAAAGAAACAGAGTTTACCTTAAATTCTTTGTTTTCTTTGTTCACTTGAATACGGAGACAAACTGCAAAATAAGTAATCAGTTTCCGAGTTAACCTTCTCATATCTAATATGAACTTTCACCCAACAAAGAAAAAAATTACATCGTCCCCTTACCAGCGAGGACTGCTGTCCCTGTACAAGAAAGTACTCCTGAGAGAAAAGAGTTAAATGGGAATGATCCGACGAGAGCCATGTAAACTACCTGTTCATCAACAAAGTAGATAACCAAATCAAAGATTAAGGAAACCATATCAAGTTGCAAGAAAGGTAGCATCCACCATTCATGGGTTTTTATTGTAGTAGTTAATGCATCATGGCATCATTAGAAATAGGTAGAAGATTATGCTGCAGTGGAGGTGGAAAAAAGAGTAGACATGGTGATCAACAATGACAAAACATGGTAGCCAGACCGACCAGACCCATAATTACAGAAAGAGAGGGTAACGGCATTGATCCACGATATGTACCCCAACAAGGAGCCTTATATACCTTAACCTATGAAGAATGGACACTCCAAGGTGGCCGTGTGTGTGTCAGACATGTGTAGACACCAACACTAGAACATCAAGCCTCCAAACACCTAATTATTAATATTTCTCCCTGTTTGATTCTTCAAATCCGTTGTTATATTAAACCAAATGGAGCTTCAGAAACCTCTTAAAGGCACTTTGTTGAGTCAAAGCAGTTTCCATAAACCATGTATTAAGAGTTTCAGAAACCTCTTAAAGGCAATTCTGTTAACAACATTTACCAAATAGATGCATGCACAATGGTGCCATGTGGAATGCAAAACTATGTACACAATCAAACCGGAAGGTATAAAAACTAATGATAGAAAAGACTGAAGCACCAGATAACTATACATTTATATTTTTTAAAAGATAAGATTTTACTGATCCTAGCTATTCATATTGATCTAACTAAATAATAAGGGGTTCAAATGGAAAGGCAGGTCAAATTGCAAGCCTATCCAAGACTCCAAGATGCTTTCCCTTCTCCTCCTTTGGTTTTGTTTTTTAGTTTTTCTTTTTAAACCACAATTACCAAAATAAAGATATACACAAAAAAAAAAGCCAATTGATTCTGTTCAAATGAAAATCGATATGTTTGTCAACCGAGAGACTATCAACTTACTTGATTTCAGATCAAACCAAAAAGAGATAAAATAAAGATCCATTTGCTTAAGATTAAATCGAAATGGGGCATTTCAATTCTGCACCTTTGACAATTACCCAAAGTTTCTAGGCACCCAAATATAGCAAATTAAAAAAAAAACATATTAAAACGGAGAGAGGAAAATTGAGATCATGGAGTACCTGGATGAGAGCTGTGAACACAGCGAAACCAACATAGAGATCAATGATCTGCAAATTTATAAAAGAAATGACAAATTGGGTTAAGCATTTCTTCTCGTTATTTTGTGAATTCTTAGAGAGAGAGAGAGAGAGAGAGAGAGAGAGAGAGAGAGAGAGAGAAGAGAGAGACCTTGAGAGTGGTGGGAGTTGCAGAGTAAGCTGAACGAAGAGAATTGAAGAGGACAAGCGCGTCCTTGGTCGTTGACGATGTCGATGTTTTCCCCATTTTTCTCTTCCTCTATACTTCACTCTTCTTCTTCTTCTCCTTCGTCTGCTGCTTTCTTTCAGTATTAGATCGACGATCTAATACTTGACCATTCTGGTCGACCAGACCTAAATAGTTAGGGGCATTATAGTCATTTCGTAGAAACGAAATTTTTTTCTCGCCGTTCTCATCGTTCGCAATCTTGAGTGGCAGAAGCTTGAAGCTCTCTTGCTCCCTCTCTCCCCATCTCTCTTTGTCCCTCTCTCTCCCTCTCTCTCGTCATTAATTTTTAGGGCTGGGCATCTGGGGAATGCCCTCGCCGCCTCCTCTGGTCTCTGCGACTCCATCAGTCTAAGTCTCGAGGTTACACGCCACCGCACAGACGCACACCATTGGCTCATCTCCGATCTCTGCAATCGGTTACCATTGGAATAGAGCTATTGAACTTGAAATGAAAAGGGTATATCTAATTGTTATGTATATACATATAAAAAAAGGTATATCTAATTTGAGTTTCGTGTCAATGTCTGCTTCTATATGGCTGCCCATGTAGACTGATATAAGAATAAGAATCATTGGGATTTGGGGATTTGAGTACTCTTTGATTTCAAGCTTTGTGTTGAGTAATAAGTGCATCAGATTCGTACCTAGAACTTGTTACAACTGTCTATCCTCAATCCCAATATGTGTTTCTCAACAGTTTGAATAAGAATGTTATTGCCTTTACTGTTATTGAATCTAAAAAATGGGGCGGTTAGCTCAGTGATTAGATTGTTAGGAGTGAAGAAGAAACATTTCGGAAGAACTAGAAATGGGATGGCACAAGCAATAGGTTGTTAATTAAGCCCTATCAAGCTATGAGCATGGTATGGGACACAAGATACTGATACATTGAAATGGAAAAATGATAAAGAAGGCATGTCAGTACTCTAATACTACTAGGTTGTTTGTATATGGCTTCACATGTTATAACACTTATAATGTGCAACTAACATGAGATAAGAGTAGGATGATCTTCAACAAGTTAAAAACTTGAGCTATATTTAAGTGCTTCTGTTAATCTGCTTCTCTTGTAAATTTTCACTAAAATTCAGTTTTGTTTGCATAAATAGTATTGTTTGTCTTCCACACCAAGAAAGTTGATAAATTTTTAGTTGTCTTGCTGACCAAGAAAGCAAAGGATTGTCTTCTATGTGCAATATACTCTGAGTAATTCTTCCTTTTTTGTTGCCTTCTTTATACTTTGTCATGAGTTTCTTATTCTTCAGTTAAAACCTTCTTTTTTAACTATCAGTCAAACTAATGCCAGATACATTTTGGTCTGTCAAGGAATTTATCAAATTGAACTCGCTTACTGACTTTATATTCTACTTTGCAACCAAAACAGGAGAGAGAATTCATCTAAAGAAATCTGCCCTAGTTGGATAGGAATTGCTTTCTTTTCAGTTTCATTTCAATCATGTTGGAAATCAGGAAAAAAGAAGAAGAAGATAGAAAGGATAGGGTGGGAATGTTAATCTTAAATTCTTATGCCTCAAAATGGTTTGGTGGTCTTTTCTTGTTCCTATATATTTATAACAATGCATGTTGGCTCAATAGTTTGCTTAATTAATAGGAAAAATATGAAGAAAAGAAAAGAAAACAAAAACAGCAAAGAAAGTGGCATCCAATGCAAAATTTTCATGTCCAATTTTTGCACTTTGGTTGCCTGCAGACTGTGAATGAATGTTAAATGTATGAGCTTGGCGATATGAACCTCACAACAATTATTGCACTTTTGTTGCCTGCAGATTGTGAATGAATGGTTCTCTTGTAGCCTATATCCTCTTGCACTCTGCAGATTAGGAATGAATGTTAACAGCAAAGAAGATTCCTCTTGCACTCTGCAGTGTGTGTTCTAATTCATACGACGTTACAACAACACATGCATGGGTGTGACTGCAGGCTCTGTGCTAAACCGTCTTCTTTGTGACAAAGGCCATCTAACCAAACCCTCAAATCCCACCACCGTCAAAGCCATCACCAACACAATCCTCACTCACCTCGACTCTGGTCGTCTCCCGAAAGCTGTTTCAATCCTCTCTGCATCTCCATTTCCCTTCCACTTTTCTCTCTACGCCCGTCTCTTCCAGCTCTGTTCCTCCAACCGTGCCATTCTCGAGGCCCGGAAGGTTGAGTCGCATTTGGTCACCTTCTTGCCCATCCCGCCCATTTTTCTACTGAATCGTGCCATTGAGGCTTATGCGAAATGTGGGTCTTTGGGAGATGCAAGGGAGCTGTTCGAGGAAATGCCTCAAAGAGATGGTGGGTCTTGGAATGCATTGATAACGGCATACTCGCAAACTGGGAATCCTGAGGAAGCCTTTGGCTTGTTTGTAAAGATGAACAGGTCGGGTTTTTTGCCAAATGAGATTACATTTGCTAGTGTTCTTGGGTCGTGTGCTGCAGTTTTGGCGCTTTGGCTTTCGAGGCAAATTCATGCGGTTATTTTCAAGTATGGTTTCGATGGGAATGTGATTTTAGTGAGTTCACTTGTTGACATATATGGGAAATGTGGGGTTATGAGGGATGCCCGTGGAATATTTGATGAGATCCAGAATCCAAATGATATATCTTGGAATATAATTGTGAGGCGGTATCTCGAGATGGGTGAAGGAAAGGAGGCAATAATGATGTTTTTCCAGATGCTTGTGGCAGCTGTAAGGCCATTGAATTTCACCTTTTCTAATGCTCTTGTTGCTTGTTCGAGTATTACTGCACTTGAAGAGGGAATGCAGATTCATGGAGCTGCAATTAAAATGGGTTTCGAAAATGATGAGGTTGTTTTGAGCTCCCTTATCGATATGTACGCCAAGTGTGGGGAACTAGAGAATGCGTGTGCAATTTTTGACCAGCCCAAGTCGAAAAATTTGATTTCTGGGACTTCAATTGTTTCAGGATATGCAATGAGTGGACAGACATGGAAGGCAAGAGAGTTCTTCAATGAAATGCCTGAACGCAATGTGGTAACTTGGAATGCAATGTTGGCAGGGTACACCCATTACTTCCAGTGGGAAGAGGCTTTGAATTTTATATTCCTGATGGTGAACACAACAAAAAATATAGACCAAGTCACTCTTGGGTTAATCCTCAAGGTGTGTGCTGGCCTTTCGGATGTTGAAATGGGAAAACAGGTTCATGGATTCATTTACAGACATGGTTTCTGTTCCAATATCTTTGTTGGAAATGGCCTTGTTGACATGTATGGTAAATGTGGGAACTTGAAAAGTGCCAAAACAGTCTGGTTTCACCAAATTAGTCAATGCCGGGATAGAATTTCTTGGAATGCTTTGTTGAGTAGCTATGCTCGTCATGGCCGGAGTGAACTAGCTATGACAATATTTTATGAGATGCAATTGGAGGAAACACCTGATGAGTTTACGTTTGCAATTCTCCTGGCAGCTTGTGCAAATATTTTTGCACTTGAGCAAGGAAAACAAATTCACGGTTTCATGATCAGAAATAGTTACACAATGGATAGTGTGGTCAGAGGGGCATTAGTTGACATGTATTCCAAGTGTCGTTCTATTGAATATGCTATCATGGTTTTCAAAGAGAGGGCTTCAAGAGATGTAATTCTATGGAACTCCATGATTTTGGGATGCTGTCACAACTATAAGGGGAGAGAAGTACTTAAATGTTTTGGTTTGATGGAGGATGAAGGTATTAAGCCAGACCATGTAACATTTCGAGGTGTTTTACATGCTTGTACATATGAAGGTTTTGTTGAGCTGGGCAGGCAGTATTTTGATTCGATGACCAATGAGTATGGTATTATACCTAGGTTAGAGCACTATGAGTGCATGATTGAACTCTACAGCCAATGGGGGTACATGGATGAGCTTGAAAATTTTGTAAAGAATATGCCATTTGATCCCACAGTCCCAATGTTGACAAGAGTCCTTGATGCTTGTAGAAGACATGGCTGCTTGAGATTGGGACAATGGGCTGCTCAAAGACTTAATGAGTAATCCTTCTAGTTCATAAGAGTTTCAGATTGTGAACAGAGCCAGGTAGTGATTGCCAGCGTTGCAGATTTGGAAGCTTAAACCACTACCTTGTCGAAAACGTTCTACATTGAATGAAATTTGTTTGACGTAATGGATGAAGGAGTACTCTAGAAAATTGAAGCAACAAAATTTGTTGGTCATGCGGAAATGATTATTTTTTTCCTCAACATGTTCCTACATCCACAACAACAACAGCAGGTAATAAATGCTGATGATAGCCGATCGGGCGGACACCCTTTCCCCAACTCTGATGTGCCAATTTTCTGTGCCTGCAAGTTGGAAAGACACCGAGCAAATCAGGGTTCAGGATACACCGTTTTCCTCTTATTGTTGTATATTCTTCTACTTAATTTTTCTACTTCATTTTTTTTAATTATGCAGGAAGAGCAAAAGGAGAATCGCAAAGGCTTTTCGAGCAGCCATATTCAAATAGTTTTCTTCAATTGAAGTACTGTTCTATATATCTGTTGAAAATAATTTACGATGAACACTTGTAAGGATACAAGTATAAACAACATTTGTTATGGGGTAAGCTGAAATGAACTCTTGTTTCTGATGGTTTATTAGGGAAGTTGCTTCCTCATATCCTCATAGGATTATGTAAAGCATTGAGAGTGACTGCTCATACTACAATTTTTTTTATCTCATCTCATTTTGTCTCTAATGATAGTGGGTGATTAGATCAAGATTAAGCTACAATAGAAAGGATAGTTACTTTATGCACGTCAGTTGACCATGGTTAAATGATAAAATGGCACTTACACCCACACAAAAGAAATATTCCATTTCCGTTGAAAAGTAGACTCAGCTTCTTACTCTTCTTGACTTGAGGTGCAGCAGAGAAGAGAAGCCATTACCAAGCAACCACAACGTTCAAAGGACCAACCAAGCAGATTTACAGTAGAGTTAATATTGTTGATATGCCTTGTAATTATCTTGATAAAAGTGGGCTTCAATTCTATAAAATCAAAAAAAAAAAATATATATATATATATATATATTGTGCTTAGATGATAGAAGTTAGAATTATGAATTTGGATTTGAGTTTGTACGTGTGCATTGTATTAACCATAAAAAGTTTAATATTTCTAAAATTTAATTAAGCAGATGCATGTTAAGGGTGAGTGTTGATCAGTCCACAACAATCCTAGTGCATGTATATGTGCTCAAGGGTTATTTTCTGTGGGCTAGTTTAATATCTCTTGCTAATGCTTGAAGAAAATAATAAGAGTTTTTGCATTTTTGGTCTAACAGTGTGGCAGTCATCCTATGCTATGTAAGGGTTGCTTATCTTGCTGCTTGAGCTTATTATACTATTCAGCAAAATAGATAGTTGCTCTATTGCTTTTCCATATTCAAAATTATAAGCCAAAAATTCATGCTCCAATTCCTTGATGATAAGCTCTCTTGCCCCTTTCTCAGATTGTCATGAGTAATTTTAATGTTACAAAAATTACCCAAAAAACGCATTCTGCTTCTTTGCTAGTAATGCTTGAGTAGGATATGATTTCAAATTTCTTCAACTGGAATTCCATTATGACAGTAAGCATGTGCTGATTATGCTGGTCTAGTCATACCCTGTAATGGTGAACCACTTTATCCACAACTAAGTGCTATTGTAATCATACAGCAGACAAGTGATCCAAACAAGGGAAAAGAACTTTCAACAGGTAAAGTATATAAATAAGGAAAAGATATGGTAATTAATCAGACCTAAAAAAGGAAAAGATAAGATAACACATTGACAACTTGTGCAATTATAGTATTATATAAACAAGGAAAAGATAAGGTAAGAGAATAAGCAAAGAAAAGTACAGTAAATGACAAAGGGGTCTCAGAGCTGTGGACATGCAGGTTAGTGGTATGCGGTTTGATTCTCCACGGCATGGTGTGTGTGAGAATACCTCCCTCTTCCTTTCTAACTGTGTAAAAAAAAGGTATTTTGAGGGCTTTTCAATCATTTCCCTTTTTTTCCCTTTAATTAATCAGAAAAGGTGGCGGGTCGGATTTTAAAGTCTTCGATCGAGAAAACGATTGATTTATAAATATACACACACGCAGTCCCGGCCCTGCCCAGGGACAGTCAGTGCGACTGGTCTAGGCCCATTATTCAAGGGGGCCCCAATTTTTTATTATTATAATAAGTGTTATATTATATTATTATAAATTGATTGAATATTTTTCCATAATTGTTAGGAATAGGATATTGAGATGAATCTGAAATTTTGGAACAAAGGATCCATGACGAGAGTTTTAAAAGAAATTCTTTGATATTGGCTTGACTTGCTTCTTGAAATTCTTTGACTCACTGGTATAGTATACATAGTTGGACATTTGTTTTCATTATTTAGGAATATGGAAGACATTGCTCAAAGTCTAAAAATATTGAATAAATACTTTCTCAAAAAACCCAATGCTTAGTTGATAATACAAGAAGTATACTAGTATTAGTGATTAATGTGTGTAGGGCACATTTTAGTATTAGTGATTAATGTGTGTAGGGCACATTTTAGATTTTCGCCCTGGGCCTTTGAAAACTCAGGACCGGCCTGCTCCAATCTACCCTACCTTCAAGCAGCAGTGAAAGAAGTTTTCCAGCTCCACCCTGCCGTCCCACTGCTCGTTCCTCGTAGCACGAATGAGGCGTGTGAGGTTTCCAGTTACCATATTCCTAAGGGAGCATTGTGTTGGTGAATGTTTGGGGAATGGCTTGGGATCCCAGTGTTTGGGAAGACCCTTGTGAGTTTAAACCCGAAAGGTTTCTTGGGTCAAGCGTTGATGTGCAAGGCCATGATTTAAACCTCATTCCTTTTGGGAGTGGGAAAAGGTCTTGCATCGGATTGCCCCTTGGCCATCGCATGGTGCACTTTTACTTAGCAGCCCTGCTTCATGCTTTTGAATGGGAATTCCCTGCTGACATTTTGGACATTGTAGAAGAGAGAACGGGGCTTGCAATTCAAAAAGGAAAGACTCTCATCGGAGATTGTCAGATTCTGCTTACCTCCACTTATCTCCTGTGCAAATATATAAAAATATGTAATATTGGTAAGATGGAGTATTTCTCTGCATTACTTCTATGCTAATGTAATTTAGAAATATACCATGAGTAATAATATTGCAATTAATTTCACATGAACATAGACAAACTGCAAATAAGTTATCAGTTTCAGTGCTAATCTCAATTACTGCTAATAAACAAAGACGAACACATAAAAGTTATGTAGTTACTGATGCCTATATAATAGCCAATAACATTTGAAATGCAGACTTATAGCCAGCTGATTGTTGGAATACTTTGTTGGCCATCTCTACATGACCAAATTCAACTGAACTTAAAAGCTGGATGTTCAAATCAATTTGCTCTGCGTCTAAGAACAAGAAGAAAAACAACTGCCTTCGCTGACTCAACCATGGAGTGCTGCTCTTCAAGTTTTTAACCATACAGGTCAAAGTGCTCGTCCACGATTTCGTCTCATAATTGCTGCTTGAAGAGGCCCTCCAGGCTAGCTCTGATTTGAGATGCAAGTAGTTGAGGACTTTTATAGAGTGTCATGTGCATGGAAATGATCCAAATTTTCCCCAAAGGCCTGTAAAAATGGCCCAACCCGATGGGCTAGACCCTACTTTTTGGTCTATGAACTAGCCCAGCCCGGTACTATGAGTGGACTTAGCTCAGCCCGTTGTGTAATTGGTAGAGCCTAGGCCACAATTTCTGGGCCGATGGGCACCCCGGCCCTGCCTGATATATAAGTTAATAAATAATATTTTTATAAACTCCTTTGTGCTTCCATTCAAAAGATGAAGCTCCTTCGCTACCTGTATTTATTGGTTACAAGTGAAGAGGAATTTCTTCGAATCGATGCACTTGCTTCTCTTCCAGGTCCTCCGCCACACCTTCAAAGGCTTCTTTTGAGCGGCAAACTAGCAACTGTACCAAGTTGGTTTGCTTCACTCAGGAGGAGCCTCACAGATATCAGTCTACGTTGGTCTAGACTTAAAGAAGATCTACTACCACACATTGAAGCACTGCCCTGTCTTAGAAGGCTTATCCTTGTTAATGCCTATGTTGGGAATGAGTTGTGCTTCAATATAGGCTTTGCAAAGCTCACACATCTGGAGTTGCTTAATTTCCCCTTCTTGAAAAATATAACAATAGAAGAAGGTGTGATGCCGAAACTCCAGTTGTTAATACTTCATTGTTGCATGAAATTAAAGGCATTACCACACGGTCTTGAATTCCTTAGGAATCTAGAAACATTGAGATTGGGGTCTGTTCCGATGAAAATTATAGAAAATATACGAGAAGGAGACGTGGATCATCCAAAGGTACAATACATCCGCGAAATTGACCAAATTTACGAAACATCATATGCGACTTCTTCTGCAAGGTGAAAGCTTGCCCCATGATTCTTTCCCCACACTGTAAGTTTTCTGTCCTTCCATTGACTTTCCAAAGCTTAATCATTTTAGATCCTTTAACTACTGTTATATAAGCCACTTCTCATTTACAAGTCTGTTATATGTGCATTCATTTTATTTTGATTATGGTATTGCTCTGTCTCGTCATATCCCTGTACAGACTCAAATTGGAGAAGCATGGTGCAAAGATGAATTTGTGTGAAGATGGAAAGACTGAGCTTCTTGTTTTGCACTACTTCATAATTGTATTTTCTGATCAAATGTTGTTTGTACTCTAGCTTGGCTGATTAAACAATTCCTAGTGCTTTCACTGCTGATTTTTATTTTTAAATTTTTTTTAATCTCATTGAGAGTGAGTTTTTTATTTTAATTTTATTATAATGAGTTCGAATATTGAGCTATTATTACCAACATTATTAGAATTATTATTACTTTTACAATTCATTATGTAATGCAACAACACTACTAGTCAGGAGCTCATAATTCTGGATTTCTGATTCTACCATCAAGTTCCTTCAACCTGTGGTATCCTTGCAATTATTAATCATATTCTGCAGGCCGTTCAGCCATGCTTTCTATTTTCTTAGTTAGTTTCTGCCTCTAGAAGCTCTTTTGATTTTCAAAAGTCAACTGGAGTTATCAACTGGAGTTCACAGACTTCAGAACCTGGAATTTATAATGTAAAAATATGGAAAACTTTGATTACAAGTAATGATTCCTCCATGGAGGGCCTAAGCAAAGTGAGAATCCAAAGAACCATATTCATTCACTTTGCTCATTTTGTTATCTGCTTGCTAAATTATTTGGAAATGAAGTAGGCAGGGTTTTCATTTTCTCCCTGATTTCACCATTACCCTGCCGTGCATTGTTACTGATGTTATTTATCCGGTAGCAAAGAAGAATGTTGAAAAACTCTGCTCGCAAATTCTATATTACATCACAATTTCAATTCAAGTTTTTCAGCATACAATTATACGTGTTCTACGGTTGTTAAAAGTTTTCCAGAGCAGCAGAAGATGATTATCAAAATTAAATTGAGCATTAGATCCTGATTAGTGCTTCTTAAGGCGTTACATAATCAAATAGCAGCAAACACACTCACGAATCAAATTACATAAGATTCCATAGTCTCAAAGCAAAACTCACTAATGATCAAATGGCTTCAAATAAAACTTGAGATAGAGATGGCTATTATGACATGGCATGTACAGGTCAGTTGCCACATAAAAAAAATAGCATTGCTATATATATATTCCAGATGAGCTTTGCTAATCTAAGTCGCTTTAAAGCGACTGCCTTCATACTTGCTATCCACGTGTGATGGTTTATGGCTTCCAATGTTAAGCATTAAATTAATATAAAAAAATAAATTTATCTTTACTAGGAAAGTCTAAACGCCATCAATCATAAATATTACAGCTGCTTACTCTTTTGGTTACCCATTTTACCCATCATAATATACCATCCTTCCTTCTAAATTTATCCCCTCATAATGTATTGTCATTCCTTTTTTACCCCTTCCTCCATCATATTTTACTTTAATCCCTTATTACTGTACAAAAACAAAAGCTTTATTACAGAAAAACTTCCTCCCTCCAGTATATGCTTGTAGGAAAATTGCATTGCTTGTGAATATATTTGATACTTTTTCCTAGGGCTGGGCAAATTGAACCGATAAACCGGAAAATTGGCCAAACCAAACCGATTGGTTTGGTTTTTTTCTTTTCTTTTTTGGTCAACGGTTTATGAACCGAACCAAACCGGTGTTCATGATTCGGTGCTCGGTTTCAAATTTTAAAAACCACGGTTAACCGAACCGAACCGAATATGTTAAATAATTTTTTATTTAATAATTATAATATACTTGTCTTATTTCTATTGGTTTGATTTTAAGTTATGTGCTCAAATCTATCTTTTGTCAAAAACTTTTTGCACTTAAAAAGATAGGTTTGTACTTAAAAGGGTTGTTTTGTTCTATTAATAATGTGTTTTTGAAACTTTGGATGGATGTAAATGGTGAGTGATGCATATGGTTTAGTTTGAAACTTTGGATTAATGTGAATGATGAATGATTCATATGTTTTAGTTTGAAAGGATTGATTGAATGAATGATTTTGAATATGTTGTGATGTGAATGGTGAATGAATTTCAAGTAGGTTTTGAAAGAATGTTTGAGTTTGAATGAATTTAGATTCTAAATATTTTCAAGCCGGTTTTCACCCGAACCAAACCGAACCAAACCGAATAAACCGGTTAACCGATATGACCGGTTTCTCACCTTATGGTTCGGCGCACGGTTTGAATTTTCTCCAAACCGTAGGATACGGTTCGGCGCATGGTTCAGGCTCAAAACCGAACCAAACCAAACCGAGCCCACCCCTAATTTTTCATACGTATGTATTATATATATCATCCTATTCTATATGAATGTATATCTTCCTCTTCTATGCATTGCTCTTTGTCATAATTTTTTTCCCTACTTTTTCTTATATCATTCTAGCTTCATGCTACCTACTTGTGTTTTTTTTGGGGGTCAAAGCATGCTACTTGTTTTTGTTCATTTTTATATGGAATCTATTTGTGATGTTGATAAATTTCCTATTATTTATATAGTTACTTAGATTTATTTATTTTTGAAATAACAAACACATACAAGAAGCCCTTGGGCAGTCACCAAAGCCAACCCAAAAACACACACACACACACAAAAACAAAGAAACCCTCAAAGAGCATAATATTTGAAGTATGTTGTATACTTTTCTTGGTGAAAAGATTTTAAGTGTGTATAAAATTTATTGGAGAGGATAAAAAATTCAATCTTCTGAATGAAAAAAAAATCTAAGTGAGAAATTGCTGATGATCACGTGGATAGAATGAAAAAGCCCAGGTAATCCATTGTAAATTTGAAGAGCATTTCACAATAAAAAAAGAAAAAGAAGATAGAAGTGAGAAGCTGTAATGATCATGTGGATTGTTCATGATTCATGTGACGACCCTGACCCAAATTATAAGATAAAATGAGTTAATTAATTTAATTAATTAATTTGGATAATTTAAATGAATTTAAAAGGAATTAAAGTAATCAATTGGAATTAAATTGGAATTAATTAATTAAAGGGGCTTTTTGGTCAACAATATTTTCGGAGACGGAATTTGACAGGACCCGACCCAAATTCCACCCCGGAACCCGAGCCGGACCCTGTTGATGGGCCCACATCAACCCATGTCGGGCCCACCTCCTAAAACAATTACCCTCTTCCCGAGATTAAACCTATAAGGGGCCAAGACTTCTGCCGGAAAACGGGCAGAGTCTCCCCTACAACAAGGACTAGCCCAAAACTTCAACCTGTCAAACAAGCAACAGATAAGCAACCCAAGCGCCAGCATGCATACAACATATACATAACAGGCCTCCGGCCAAACTAATTCAACCCTAAAGCTGATACAGAGCAACTAAGAGTACAAATTCAACAGCGGAAATAGAAATAACAGATTACAGAGTTTAGGGTTCAAGGATTACAATCCTACCCTTCCAACGAAGCTCGAGAAGAGAAGCGCACGGCCGAACGATACGGCGGCGACTACGGTCCTGGGGCGCAAAATGAAGAGTGTGAGTGGACAAAAACAAGGTTTTTCATACTTAAATCAAAGTAGTAACCCCACCGTTTAAAACCATGCCAAACATGCATATGAAATCGTTTATATACTTGGTTGATTTGAAAACCGTACTATTTCAAAGTACGTGAAAACATTTCCAATTTAAAACCCCTTTTTATGAATAAGCTATTCTTTTACTTTTCCGAGGCATAACCTCCCAAAATAAATCTCACACCAGTTTATAAAATATAAACAAAAGGATTTATTAACGTAAAAGAACAAAGATGGAATAAAATCCACATAAGGTAAAACAAACCTTAGAATGCAGAAAAGCTTGCTTAAAACAAGCAAATCAAACTTGACAATAAAGATAATAATTGCAGTTCAAAACATTGATATATATATAAATATATATATATATAAAACATGATTTACAATTCAACAAGTAAAACCTATCAAGTACTGAAAACAAGTCAAGTACTACAACCAAAACAGGTAAATAGTTTCCCAAACATCCCCACTCTCACAATCATGTGCTTACAAGCACGACAAGCAAGGAACAATCCTCACTAAAAGAAATATGA
This sequence comes from Prunus padus, assembly GCA_024362665.1. NCBI lineage: Eukaryota > Viridiplantae > Streptophyta > Magnoliopsida > Rosales > Rosaceae > Prunus > Prunus padus. The sequence goes on from JANFAM010000006.1 coordinate 725,425, forward strand.
ATACGAATGTACTAACACACGCGTATAGGTATAGTATAACTATAATACAAACACAAGTACCAGGGAAAACAATCCAACATGGGATCATTTGACTGGACGCCTTGATCTGATCTCACCGAGACACCGTGCCTGTGGTTAAGCCGTCCAAAGTGGGACTAAGCTCACAGCCCGTAAGGTAGCGAACATCAATACCAATACGTCCTTAATATGTCATACGCGCAGACTATCCAATTAAGGATCTACAGCTACAACCCGTTAAGGTATGCACCGGATCGAACCGCAATAGCAGTACTCATATCATTAGTATCGAACAGGGGAAGGTACAATACATGGTGCTAAATGCACACACATCAATCATCATGCGATAACAGATATATATATACAACCACAATATACCCAACCCAAAACACCAATATCAGGACATACATGTCCGTCAAGCATATAACCAATATATATACTCAAAAGCAGGACATCACCGTCCAAAACATATTTATATATATTCAAAATAATCACAAGGGTCAAACGACCGCATAACAGATTAATATTAAATCAAACATCTTTTTCATTGAAAAACCATATTTAAATCTTATTCAATGCTAAAGTCAAGCATACAAAGTCATAATAAAATCTCCAGTCTCTAAGACATTAAATCTAAGGTAAAAACATATATATATATATATATATATATATATATATATATATATATCAATATATATATATATATAATCAAGTATTTATAACCCTTTTCTTAAAGTAGATAAACATATACATATAAAATATATATATATATATATATAATCAAAGTAAAGATATATCAATATATATATATATATATATATATATATAACCAAAGTACATATATATATATATATATAGTTATATAACCATTTTCCACTATTACAAGTGTTTACTCAAAGTAGCTATACATATATATATATATATATATATATATATATATATATTAGTTTATATATATATAATCAAAGTATACGTATTATAAATCATAGGGTTTTAACACCAAAACCGAATATGAAATCAAACGGACTATACTAACGTCCATATATTCAATTATATAATTAAAATATAATATAACGATTCCAAGCTTAATATAGCTCATTTGTATAATTAAATTCGATATGAAAATCACCGGGCGTTGTCCACGTCCCGTTCAATACCCAAAGGTATAAATAATAATAAAATAGTCATCAGGGCCCCACAAATAAACCGGCAACCCAAATCATGCATAAAACTTCAATGCAATTACTTTTAATATAAATCAACCAAAGTCATGTCAAGACTTAAAACACTTATCCAATTCAAGATTTAAAACTATTATTAAATCTCATTTCATGCATATCATGCAATTCATTCAAGTCATGCACAGTAGAAAACAAAGTCCACTCACCGTTGGTCCTATGCTGCACAACCCTCAAAGGGTCCCGCTTGCGGCGTAGAAGAGTCAACGCACCTAAAGCGATAAAGACGAGGCTTGGATTAGTATCGCGAACCATACGAGAAACGTAAACTTAAACCCTAACAAAACCCCACTTAACGTGTACGTACGTCCTACGAAGGATTCCAAGGTCAAACTACTTCTTAAAACCAGTGGGACCACCCCGGAAGACTCACGGTCAACCGGCGGTCAAACACCCCATTTTGGTCAACCCGGGCCCGCGGAGCCCAAGACCTCCAAAACGATCTAGACCTTCCTAGAAGTCCAACAAAGTCAACTACATGACAAACAGACCTCGGGAGACACTCGGTCAACCCTGGTCAAACTTGGTCAAACTGACTCGAGTGGGTCAAACCGGACCCGTGGGTCCCATGACCTCCAAACTTAGATCCGAAAGTTCCTAGAGGTTCAACACGACCTAAATAACGTGTCCTCAAAGTTTGGTCTCGATCCGACGGTCGGATTGCTCACGATCGCACGATCGGACGATTACGGTTTAATCATAACTTCAAGTCATCGATCCGGAGTATCCGGGACTCCGAATCATGATCCGTCAAATCCTACACGATCCTAGAATTATCTAGATCAACATATCCAAGAATGGACACGATCCAACCGTTCAATCCTATCGAACCCGAGAATCACGCAATAGGCGAGATCCGTTCGATAACCAAACGATCTCCGAATTGAGATCCGTCAACTCCCACGCGCTCACAGCGATACGAGGATCATTATTGACCCAAGAACCGCCACTACCCCGCCACCACGCGCTGCCACACGCGCCACCTTGGGTGGCGGGTGGCTAGAGTAATTCTGGCCAACCCCAAAACGTCACCACTTCCGACACCGCCCATACCGTTCGACTCAGACCACAGAGGGGAGTCTAGAACCGGTGGTAGCCGCCACAGAACCGGCCGGCAACCACCTCAAAACCCCGATTGAAAACCGGCCAAACCGGCCTAAACCCTAGAATTCTAGATCCGCACCAAAACCACCAAATCGAATGAAAACAACCATACAGGAAGCTTAAGCAAGGTAAGGGGACTCGAAAACTGACCTTGCGCGACGGAGGAGGTGGCCTGAGACGACGGCGCAACGCCGTGAAGTTTCGGCGACAAACCAGTCGAAACCGCCGACGGGATTCGAGCTTTCCGGCGCAGATCATGGGTGGGTCTTGACCGGCTCGACGAGCTGGTTCCATCGAGACTAGTCTCGAGTCTCGCCGTGACCGGAGCTGTCAGATTCGAAGAGAGAGAAACGGGCGGTCGTGAGAGAAACCGGAGAGGAGAGAGAAAGTCGAGGAGAGAGAGAGAAAAATCTGGTTTCTGATTGGCTGAGGGGTATTTAACAATTTTCGAAATGACCATTATGTCCTCCGAACAATCCAAAGCTCGTATCGAAACGTTCCGCCCGTCAACGGACTCGTTTCGACGTTCCGGACGCAATGGCGCAACTTGTTTCGCCAAATTCCGTCCCGAAAATAAAGTGGACCAAAATGCCCCTTTAATTATTAATTTCCAATTAATTCCAATTAATTCCTTTTAATTCCTTTTTAATTTATTTTAATTATCCAAATTAATTAACTTATTAATTAATTCAATTTTATCTTATAATTTGGGTCAGGGTCGTCACAGAATTTGGCGAAACGAGTTGCGCCATTGCGTCCGGAACGTCGAAACGAGTCCGGGGACGTGCGTCACGTCTCAATCCGAGCGATAGATTGTTCGGAGGACATATTAGTCATTTCAAAAATTGTTAAATACCCCTCAGCCAATCAGAATTCATTTTTTTTTTCTCTCTCTCTCTCTCTCTCTCCTTGGTTTCTCTCTCCTCCCTACGATCTCTCTCGACCCGCTCACTCTCTCTCTTCGGCATCGACGACTCCGGCCACGGTAAGGGCCGGCACGGGTCACAATCGAACCAGCGTGAGACGCCGGTCATAACCCACCGCCAATCACCGCCGGAAACGTCAAGTTATGCCGGTGCGATCGACTGGTTTTTCTCCGATTGTTCACGGCGTCGCACAGCCGCCTCCGACCACCTCTGTCATCGAACCAGGTGAGCTTTCGAATCCTTTTTGCTTGGTCTAGCTATTTCTGGGAGTTTTGGGGGTCGATTTGGTGGTTTGGGGAGTGGATCTAAAAGCTAGGGCTATGCCGGTTTGGCCAGACTTTCGATCGAGTTTTGAGGTGGTTAGCCACCGGTTTTGGGGCGGCCATGACTGGTTCTAGACTCCCTTCTGTGGTCTGAGTCGAACGGTGCTGGCGGTGTCGTCAAATTCCAAGTTTGGGGAGTGGCCAGAATTGCTCAAGCCACCCACCCTCACGGCCGAGCCTGTGGTGGCGGTGGTTCGGTGACTTGTTACGACCCTCGTATCATTACGAGCGCGTGGGAGTTGACGGATCTCAATTCGGAGATCGTTTGGCCATTGAACGAATCTCGCCTATTGCGCGATTCTCGGGTTCGATAGGATTGAACGGTTGGATCGTGTCCATTCTTGGATATGTTGAACTAGATAATTCTAGGATCGTGTAGGATTTGACGGATCGTGATTCGGAGTCCCGGATACTCCGGATCGATGACTTGAAGTTAGAATTAAACCGTAATCGTGCGATCGTGCGATCGTGAGCAATCCGACCGTTCGATCGAGACCAAACTTTGGGGACACGTTGTTTAGGTCGTGTTGAACCTCTAGGAACTTTCGGATGTAAGTTTGGAGGTCATGGGACCCACGGGTCCGGTTTGACCTATTTGGGTCGGTTTGACCAAGTTTGACCAGGTTTGACCAAGGCTCTCCCGAGGTCGCCTTGCAGTGTAGTTGACTTTGTTGGACTTCTAGGAATGTCCGGGACGTTTTGGAGGTCGTGGGCTCCGTGAGCCTGGGTTGACCGAAATGGGGTGTTTGACCGCTTGATTGACCATGAGTCTTCCGGGGCGGTCCCATTGGTTAAAAGAGGTAGTTTGACCTTGGAATCCTTCGTAGGACGTACGGGCACGTTAAGTCGGGTTGTGTTAGGGTTTAAGTTTACGGTTCTCGTACGGTTCACGGTACTAATCCAGTCCTCGTATCTATCGCTTTAGGTACGTTGACTCTTCTATGCCACAAGCGGGACCCTTTGAGGTTGTGCGGATAGGACCAACGGTGAGTGGACATTGTTTTCAACAAGCATGATTTGATTGAATTGCATGAAATGCATGAAATGAGATTTAATAATAGTTTTAAATCTTGAATTGGTTAAGTGTTTTAAGTTTTGGTATGACTTTGGTTTAATTATATTTAAAAAGGATTCGCATTTGAGTTTAATGCATGATTTGGGTTGCGGGTTTTATGTGGGGCCCTGATGGCTATATTTTATTATTATTTATACCTTTGGGGTATTGAACGGGATGTGATGAACGCCTGGTGGTTTTCGTATTGGATTTTAATTATATAATTGAGCTATATTAAGCTTCGAACTGTTATATTATATTTTAATTATGTAATTGAATATATGGACGTTAGTATAGTCCGTTTGATTTCATACTCGGTTTTGGTGTTAAAACCTTATGATTAATAATACGTATACTTTGATTATATATATATAAATATATATATATAGCTACTTTGAGTAAGCACTTCGTAATAGTGGAAAATGGTTATATAACTATATATATATATATATGTACTTTGGTTATATATATATATATTAATATATCTTTACTTTGATTATATATATGTATTAAATATATATATATATATATATATATATATATCTGTATATCTACTTTAAGGAAAGGATCACCTATACTTTGGTTTTATATATATATATATGTACCTTAATTATATATATATATATATATATATATATACATATGTTTATCTACTTTAAGAAAAGGGTTATCAATACTTGATTTATATATATATATATATATATATATATATATATATATATGTTTATACCTTAGATTTGACGTCTTAGAGACTGGAGATTTTATTATGATTTTGTATACTTGGATTGAGCATTGAATAAGATTTAAATATGGTTTTACAATGAAAAGGATGTTTGATTTAATATTAATCTGTTATGCGGTCGTTTGACCCTTGTGATTATTTTGAATATAGAAATATATATTTTGGACAGTGATGTCCTGATTTTGAGTATATATATGGGTTATATGCTTGACGGACTTGTATGTCCTGATGTTGGTGTTTTGGGTTAGGTACATAGTTATTGGTTGTGTAGATATATATATATATATATATATATATATATATATACTGTTATCGCGTGGCGATTGATTTGAGTGTTGTTAGCACCTTGTATTGTACCTCCCCTGCTCGATAATCGATGATATGGTTACTTGGATTTGGTATGGTTCGAGCCGGTGCATACCTTAACGGGATGTAGCTGTAGACCCTTGATTGGATAGTCTGCGCGGCGTAGGACAGATTTCTTTCAGAGTTATAGTTGGTAAGTTTTACCACCCTGGGCGGTGTCTCGATGAGGCTGCACGGTGTCCACCAAATGATCCCCTGTTGGATTGTTTTCCCTGGTACTTGTGTTGGTGTTGGTTATATTATACCTATACGCGTGTGTTAGTACATCCGTATTCATATTTCTTTTAGTGAGGATCGTTCCTTGCTTGTCGTGCTTGTAAGCACGTGATTGTGAGAGTGTGGATGTTTGGGAAACTGTTTGCCTGTTTTGGGTTGTAGTACTTGATTAGATTTCAGTACTTGATAGGTTTTACTTGTTGGATTGTAAATCCTGTTATATATATATATTTATATATATGATTTTGAACCGCATTTGAGTTCGTAGTGTTGTCAAGTTTGATTTGCTTGTTTTAAGTGAGTTGTTCGGCATTTTAAGGTTTGTTTTACCTTATGTGAATTTTATTCCATCCTTATGCTTTTACGTTAATAAATCCTTTTGTTTATGTTTTATAAACTTGTGAGGGATTTGTTTTGGGAGGTTATGCATCGGGAAAAGTAAAAGGTTAGTTTATTCAGAAAAAGGGGTTTTAAACTGGAAATGTTTTCTCGTACTTTGAGATAGTACGGTTTTCAAATCAACCAAATGTCTAAAGGGTTTCATATGCACGTTTGGCATGGTTTTAAACGGTGGGGTTAATACTTTGTTTTAAGTATGTAAAACCTTGTTTTTGTCCACTCACACTCTTTCTGTTTTGCGCCCCCCAGACCGTAGTTGTTGCATTGACACCGTTCGGCCGTGCGCTTCTCTTCTCGAGCTTCGTTGGAAGGGTAGGATTGTCATCCTTGAACCCTCAACTTGTAATTTGTTTTTCTTTTCTGCTGTTGAATTCTTAAACTCTTAGATTGCTCTGTATCACCCATTAGGGTTGAATTAGTTTGGCTGGAGGCCTGTTATGTATATGTTGTATGCATGCTGGCGCTTGGGTTATTTATCTGTTGCTTGTTTGACAGGTTGAAGTTTTGGGCTAGTCCTTGTTTTAGGGGAGACTCTGCCCGTTTTTCAGCAGAAGTCTTGGCCCCTTGTAGGTTAAATCTCGGGAAGAGGGTAACTGTTTTAAGATGTGGGCCCGACATGGGTTGGTGTTGGGTCCATCAACAGGGTCCGATGCGGATTCCGAATTGGAATCTGGGTCGGGTCCTGTCAATTCATGAGGGGGAGGTAACTAGAAATATATTTCAATTGAGCAGTAGTGAGAATACTAGACGGTTCATCCAAATTTCTTCATTAAAAAAAAAGACGGTTCATCCAAATTAATTTTATATATTAATTTAATACTTAACACTGGGAAGCCAAAAGCTATCACACGTGGATAGCAAGTATGAAGGCAGTCGCTTTTGAGTGACTTAGATTAGCAAAGCACTATTCCGTATTTTTATCTGCTCCATGGCATTTAAACTGCAAAGCTTATTCTTCCTCAATCGCTTCCTAAAAGTCCGAACATTATTAGTAACTAATTTCATCTTAATTGGCATATTTAAAACATCATGTCCTTTTTTTTGAGTGCTAATAAACGAACCCTAAAATTAACTGAGCACACCCTCCTACCAATCTATTTATTGAATTACTAATTTACTCTAATATAAAATGACCAAAAATGATATAATGAATTGTGAAACAAATGTAATTTTAACAAGTACACCCTACTAAAGACTCATGCTTTGATCCGCCTGCTTTGATGAAAACTGATGGGTCTTGGTTTGTGCCAATCGATTTAAAGCCCCTACTTCTTAGAAAAGATCACTGCAGCGTGCCAGTGCCTTTGTGGAGTTTTTGTTCATTCATCCATGTAGAAACATAGACATCTTGATAATTATACATCACCGGCAACGGCATATGCTCTATTCTATTGATTTCATAGTTTTAGCTTTCTTATGGAACCTATAATGGTGACCAATGCTATGCCAAACCGTAGTCTCCAGGCACTCAAGTTTGTTTCTGCCATTAAACATACTGGAGCCGATATAATTGTCCCACACAAGATGAATAAAAAGACCAAAACTATCTCTGCCCGGTACGTCTTTATGACATGGGTCTTAACATAATGATCAAAACTATTTAGAAAACCCTTTTCTAAACACCTATATTCTAAACCCTATGAAAATTAGAACTCTTTTTATGAAAATAGAAGAAGAAATTATGCAATTGGCTTGTGGAAAATATGTGTACATGAAGGATATACCAGATTGAGGACAGAAGGTATTGAACAGCAAGTAGTAGCCCTCCAATAACCCCTTCTTCTTCTTCTTCTTCTTTTTTTTTTTCTGATGTGCCTAAAACTGTAGATGAAGTGGATTCACATTGTTCTTGTCATGTATTGCAGGATTTCACAATGAAATCACAAGTCAAGAACTTGTATTAGGGTGTACGATGGATATTTTTGGTAGTTAAATAGGGTGTACTTAGTTAATTTTACGTTTTAATTTAAATATTAAGGTGTACTTAGATCATATGATGCACTCAGTTAATTTTAGGGTTCGTTTAGCATCACTCTTTTTTTTTCCAGTGAGTTGAAAAAAAATAATATTTGACTAGCTTGTTGATAACCTAAACATAATGCATAATATTGACTAAATATTTATAAATGGTATTTTTAAATAAAACTGAATGGTCTTAGGCGGGTCGAGCCACATCCGACTAAGGTCGGACTGACTCGCCCATGGCTACAGCCCAAAGGGTGAAACTATAATGAGGGGTTTAAAGTGAGGGGCTTAAAGTGAGGGGTTCAATCTCACCATCAACAAAGCATTAGGGGGTGCATTGGGGTCCCATCTCCTTTTGATGGTGAGATTGAACCCCTCACTTTTAAACCCCTCACTATAGAAGCTCCCCAGGCCAAAACGGTCTTGGGCCCATTGGACAGGATCGCATGTCACAAAATTGGTGTCCTTCTTATCTGCTTGACACGTATCCCCAAAATTATTTGTTCTTAATTTTCTTTTAAGTGAGTTGACACGTGTCAAGCAAATAGGAAGAGGACACGAAGGGGACACCAATTTTGGGGACATGCGATCCGCTCCCATTGGATTTAGACCAGCTCTCTTAGGCTATTGAGCTGCTGGTCAAATGATGATCCCTCGGTTGAAAGAAAATAAAGAAGTTCATTTAATAAATAATTTTATCAAACATCGTATATAGTTGACATGCCAAACTACACATGTTACGGAGTCTCCACAATACATTACTCAAAACCAATTTATATACACACATATGTGCACATAAAGAAAATGTAGATAAAAAGATGTTGTTTATGTAAAGATAAATATGAACAGTCTTAATTGTTTCATTTGTTCGTTAGGTTCATGGGTTGCTCAAGCAGCCTTACTCAACTTTAATGTCGAGGAATTCGGTTAACATTGCAGAGTGGGCCTTCGTGGCCTCAGGCAACATTGTGAGCAACACAGTATGCAGTAAGAAAATTTTTGAGAACACAAAAAAGGAAGGGAGAGAGCTAAAACATACATTCTGGGAGTTAATGCAAATTCTTGGCTCTGTAAACGTTGCTGATCTCATCCCAGTATCCAAGCCATTTGATCCTCAAGGCCTGAAACGGAGAAGATTGAAAATCTTTGGGAGATTAGATGCGTTTTATGAAAATATCATCAAGGAGAGGCTGGAAGAAAGAAAAATCGGAATCGGCAATATTGGGAAGGAAAATTTGGACTTGTTAGATGTGTTATTGGATTATAGAAGTGACAGAGATGATGAATTAAAAAGCTTATCCAGAAAGAACATCAAGGGCATGCTTGCGGTAAGTTATCTAGATATTAATATCTAAACTTTGTACTTTCACACTTCCGTTAAATATACTCTCAATGTTGGAAGAGATTCCAAGTTCGAATCCCCCATACAGTAAAATTCTCAGAACATACCCCCAATTAAACCTAAGACCAACGTCTTTATTTTGGGTTTTTGCAGGAAATGTTTGTCTCAGGCACAGAGAGTACCTCAAGCACTTTTGAGTGGGGAATGGCAGAGATCCTAAAAAAACCTGATGCATACAAGAAAATAGTTATGGAGTGGGACCAAGTGGTTGGGAAGGATCGGTTTGTTGAAGAGAGTGACATCTCCAATCTACCCTACCTTCAAGCAGCAGTGAAAGAAGTTTTCCGGCTCCACCCTGCCATCCCACTGCTCCTTCCTCGTAGCACGAATGAGGCGTGTGAGGTTTCCAGTTACCATATTCCTAAGGGCTGCGTTGTGTTGGTGAATGTTTGGGGGATGGCTAGGGGTCTCAGTGTTTGGGAAAACCCTTGTGAGTTTAAACCAGAAAGGTTTATTGGGTCAAGCATTGATGTGAAGGGTCATGATTTTAACCTCATTCCTTTTGGGAGTGGGAAAAGGTCTTGCATCGGATTGCCCCTTGGCCATCGCTTGGTGCACTTTTACTTAGCAGCACTGCTTCATGCTTTTGAGTGGGAATGCTCTGCTGAGATTTTGGACAATGTAGAAGAGAGAGTGGGCCTTACAATTCGAAAGGGAAAGACTCTCATTGGCATTCCTAAACCTAGATTGTCAAATTCTGTTTACCTGCAGTGATCACTTGTGTAATTTATAATTATAAGTTTTTTGGTCACTTGAACATAGAGACAAACTGCAAAATAAGTAATGAGTTTTCAGAGTTAATCTAAATTACTGCCAATAAACAAAGACAAACACATAAAAGTTATTATTTGAATGCATACTTATAGCCAGCTGATTATTCGAATACTTTGTTGGCCATCTCTACATGGCCAAAACAGACTGAACTATTAAAAGCTGAATGTTCAAATCAATTTGCTATGCGTCTAAGAACAACAAGAAAAACAACTGCCTTCCCTGACTCAACCATGGACTGCTGCTCTTCAAGTTTTTTACTATACAATTCAAAGAGCTCGTCCAAGATTTCGTCTCCGAATTGCTGCTTAAAGAGTCCCTCCAGGCTAGCTTTGATTTGAGATGCAAGTAGTTGAGGACTTTTATAGACAGTGTCATGTGCAAAGAAATTATCCAAATTTTCCCTTCTCTCTATGCTGAAGCATCCATTTCGTTCTACAGCGTTTTCAAGTTCTTTGGAAGACATCAAATAATTAGGTATGTTAAATGAATCTACTTTCTCTTCATCAACAACTCCCTGCATGCATAAAGTGAAAACATACATAAAGCAGCTAAAGGATGTCTTGAACAAACCAATACAAAGCAACAATATATTACAATTGTAAAATCAAATATAATTACATCTTACTCCACTATTTTAAAACCATACAAATAAGAGAAAATAGAGCAACCCTCCCCAGGAAAAATCACTATTTAAAAAAGAATGAAAATAATAAAAACAATTGCTTACCTTCCTAGCCAAGTCCACGAGGCAAGATCCTAAGATTTGATAGATCACGTTTGGCAGAGTAAGAGAATGGGGAGTACCATCTGGGCGGCCAGGAATGAAAAATACCATGAGTCCTCCACTCACAATCTCTTGAGCCCTGGCATGCAGGAAGCGTTCCATGTCCTCAGCGTTCTGTTCTTCATACGCACTCACTACTTCATCCGAGGCATCCGAGTAAAAGATTCGCCCTTTATTCCACGCAGGACCGTTCCTATCCATCACCGCTTTCGGAACTTGAGACATCCATGGAATGGCAAAAGCAGAGTGAAAAAGGTTAATGGAAGCATTAGGAAATAGCCTGCCATAAAAGGAACCTGGTACACCCGCGGCATAATATTGCCTGTTGCTTGGGAGGGATCTGAAGAGCTTGTTAAAATCATTTGCAGTAATATCATTAAAGAAAACTTGAAATTCAAGGGTTTGGGAATTCAGCCCTTGGCTTTTATACTTCAACTGCACAGCTTCAATTATGTTCTCAGCAGAAAAAAATGAATTGGGCCCAACAGCGCAACCCAAATCTGCAATGTGAAAGGTCTTGGAAGATAACAAGATTTCCATGTCAAGCTTTTCTTCAATTGCCTTGCTTATAAATTCTTTGGCAGCAGCCACAGCTCCTCTCTGCATAAGAAGAAATGTTCATGTTACATTTAATTGAATCCAGAGGGGATTCAAAATCTTTAATTTTGATTTCTCTACTACACACCTATATCTTTTTTTATAATTTTTTTTTATACAAGCTATATATTGGGGAGCAGGGAATTGAAACTAGAACACCTAGGACACATGGGTAAATGCTCATTAACCACACAATGGCGGATCCATGAATTTTTATAGGAGTAAGCTAAATTTGTTTTATTTTTAAAGGAGATATATTATAAGCCTTTTTTCTCTTGAAACAAAAATGTAAATAAATTTTTATAAATCAAACAAAGCCACATTACGAGCAAATATAACACAAAGAAGTACAAAATATAAATATATACCAAATCAAACACATTGTCCAACATGAAGCAATACTAGAAATGATATCCGGTCTATTTGCCGGTCTATTATTATCATGTGACGATTAGAATAGCTCATCAAACACATTGTCCAACATGTTTGCTCTTTGTTGTTGTAGCCCAATATTAGTACGATTAGAATAGCTCAAGTTGGTAGAGCCCTAGCTTGAGTTCTGTTTCTAATCAAATTTATATAGGTTTGGATTGATCTTTATTATTTCCGATATGCTTCAGGAGTGGGCTTATTTTAAATAGAGGACTAAGCTATTATTTACTTTACTTAGATTAGGCTATTATTAGTTTATTAAAAAAAGAAAAACAATGCATGTATGGGCTATATTTATTTGGTGCAGTGGACTAATATTTATTGGAGTAGGAGTAAGCCTATAAAATTTAGACCATGTTCAATATTTATAAATGTTCCCCTAGGTTGGAGCCCACTCCAGCCTAGGCTTAGATCTGTCCTTGCAACCACATGAGCTACAAACTCCTTTGCTACACACATCTATATCTTTAATTTGCCTATATCTAACACAAAAAATTATTATTATCTTTGTAGGTAAAAAACTGAAAAACAATGTTTATATGTTTAGCGATCACTAATTACTAATTCTAAAGAGAATAAAATAAGATGATATCATTGCTGCAGCACCCAAATCGGTTCTTTCTTATATATGGCTCCTAAAATGAAAACATTATTATAAGTTACTAGCCAAGTAAATTAGAGACTTGTACATAGTAGCTAGAGAAGAAACTAACCTGGTAAACAGAGTTGACGGCATAGCTGCTGGGTCCATCTCCACCTCTCACTGGATAAGCTGCACAGAGTTGATCACTGGTTTCCTCTGCTCTTGCCATGTCTCTCTCTCCCTATCGGTCTGTTGGGGGGTGGAGGTCTTTTTTCTTAATTTATGTCTAACTACTGAGAAAGTGCTAGGCGACGCTAATCAATGGCAGACGTCGAAGAATGTGATATGTCTTGAACTGTGTTGAGAATGCTCTAGACTTGTTATCAAATGAGCAGATTAGGATGTATAAATACGTTTAGTATGTGGTTGGTTAGTCTGAATTAATGCAATATCATATGGAGAAAAATGCATTGATTATATTCAAATGGGTTAGTTTAGGTTCATGTATTACCATTCATTGTGGTTGCTAGGGATGGTAATAGGGCGAGACGAGATCGAATTTGCCTTCCCATTTCCATTCTTACAATAATTTCTATTTTTATCTTGGTCCCATCCCCTATGGAGAGTTTCCAAATGAGCAGATTAGGATGTATAAAATTTCTATTTTTTTTAAAGGTATTTGGGTGGATTGTGGGTTGTGCGTTTTTTCGTTTTGTGCCCCTTGGGTGTGGCAGCTCATCCCCTCAACTTGTCCCGGTGATGTCGTCTCAGGTGTTGGCGGCTCGGCTGAGTTTTGTTTAGGGTTTGTTTGCTATCTTGGCCTTAGTTTGGGCTTGTGTGGGCTTAATGCCTGTTGGGCTTTAAGTTTGTTGCTGTTTCTTTTGCATTTTATCTGGGCCTCTGGCCTTTTTGCTTTGTTGTTGAGCTCAGTTGGTTGGGTCTCACTTTTTTTTAAAAGAAAAAGTGACAGTAATTATTGATGAAACATATCATAGTACAAAGCCACAGAAGAGCCAAATGGGTACAACATCTCTTGTCACGACCCAACTCTCCTAGCACGATATTGTCCGCTTTTGCCCTCGCCCTCACGGTTTTGTTTCTGAGAACTCACGATCAACTTCCCAGTGGGTCACCCATCCTAGGATTGCTCTAGTCCCAAAAGGTCTCGTACTTCACCTTTCCCTCCCTGAGCGATGTGGGATTGCTCACCGTCTTGTTTCCTCAAGCTCACGGGTCTTACATCTCTAGTGACTAAACACAACAACATGTTGATTTGATCTAGAGAGAATTACGCTTAAACCAACAAATACTCAACTCCCTGATACAACATCTCGAAGGACTTGTACTCAGACTAACAATACATCTCCACTGCGCAACGGCAGAAACGGCAAATCTGTATTGCAGCCGAAAACTAGAATACAAAACACATCAAACTCCTAAACAGTTCCTAAGAATTAAAATAAAAAGTACAACAAAATCATAATGAGTAATAGACTTCAAACAAGAAACAAGAACACTACTCCACATGCTCTATGACAACCGAAAAATTCCATAACGCCATACCGGCTAAACCATTAGTGCAGCACTGGCTAAACCCCAATCCACAAAAACTGGTAACTTTCATTATTGTAACTCCAAACACTGAACTGGAGCCAAAACCTTGTATATGTGGACCAAAAGTGACAACTAAATTCTGACGACAATTGTGTTTCGCGGTGTTTGCTTCCACATCACATGCGAACTAGCATAGCAACCATTACTACCTATATCGACGTCGATGCAGCCGCCTCTACCGAGATAGATAGCACCACCGGTAACTCTTATTACAACCAAGCAAAAAACAACCAAACCAAAAAAACCTACAACCAGAAACAAGAAAAACAAAAAACAAAACCAAGATCCATGAGAAAGGAAAGGGATGGAAATAAGAGAAGAAGAAAAAGAAGGATACAGAAAGAGAGAAGGGTTGAGAGGGAAGAGAGAGGGGGAAGATAGGGGCGAGATAGGGGGTTAGGGGAGGAGAGGCAGAGACCACCTCCCCCTCCCCGTGCGACGAAAGGTGGGGGGCTAGGGTTTTGGCTTTTTTTTTTTTTTTTCTAAAGAATCTATCCTCCAATTCTATTCATCAATATGAATGAAATGATAAAGTTCAAATCTTATATAACAACTCCCATAATAAACATGATAACCTCTTGCTTGTGTTTTCTAGATCACTCATTATGACATCAAGACACTTCTTACATTCTATGTGTGAAAGGTCAGTAGTGCATTGAGTAGCACCATAAAGCACTTCATCACCCATAAGTTTCAAGTGCCCTTGAGCCAAAAAAGGTTTGATAAGAGCATATTGCAAACACAATCGATTTAAAAGTTGTTGGACATTCATATTAAACAACAATGGTGAATGAACCGATTCTGTATTCCACACAAAAATCCCATTATCATTGTCTCTTCTACCTAAGAATTTTTTGCTTGAGTATTTTAAGAAGCAATTATTGTACCCAATTATAGCTCCTGATTGTTGAGGGCAGCACGTTCTAACCTGTTGACTTGCTTCATGGATGCAGCTTATGCACAATATGCGATGACGTTCTGAGACGACTAATCCCCAACACTTGGCGAGCCCATATAAAGTTTGATTCTGTTCTTCTTTGCCTTTTAATAAAATTGCATTTCCTGTAGAAAGAATTGCGTAAAGAAATTTTTTCATTATTGCCTCCAAGTTGTCCTCATACGCATCCTTGTTTGGAAATTCTATCTCCCCAAAACATTTATTTCCTAAATAACAATGTCTAACTTGAGCTTGGACGAGAGACGAGAAAGATAAGAGACTTAGAAGGATTGAAAGTTTTAAGAAAAACATGTTCAATTAATAGGATAGAACTTGAATACAACTTTTGTAAAACAAATGCATATAAGAAACTTGAAATTATAATAGGAATGTGTGAAGAAAATCTTCCCAGTGAATATTTCAATATCATTGATGCATATTATATACAATCTGTGTGGGTTACAAAAGGTAAGAATCAGAGATTACAATCAATTACAAATAATTAGGAATTACAATCAATAACAGCTAAGGCAATGAAGATGGAGATTTTCCAAAGAGATTCAAGGAGAGTTGACCACTGTGATTGCTTCACTAACAGCCCTTGCAAACTGACGGGCTTGGCTAGACTAGTTTGAATCGGAGAATATTGTGGCGCGGTTTGGGAAGGGATTTGGTGAGAAGGTCAGCGACTTGATCAATGGAGGAATGAAGCAAACCCGGTGATTGCCTAAGGCTAACTTTTCGCAGACGAAGTGATAATCAAGCTAGATATGTCTTGTGCGTGCGTGAAAAACCGGATTGGCCGCCAAGTAAGTGGCGGAGAGATTGTCACAGTGAAGATGGACTGGGAATTGGAGTTGGACACCAAGTTCAACCAAAAGGTATGATAACCAGGTGGTTTTGGCACATCCATGAGCTAAGGACCGGTACTCAGATTGTGTACTGGAGCGATAAATAGCGGGTTGCTTTTTGGAACACCATGAGATGAAGTTTCTACCCAAGTAGATTAAGTAGCCAGTGTTAGAGCGGCGAGAGTCCGGGCAACCGGCCTAGTTAGCATTGAGTACGCAGAGATGAGGGTGGAATGAGACTGAGGGCGAAGAGTTAAACCAAAATCGATGGTCCCTTTGAGGTAGCGCAATATACGCTTAACATCAATCATATGAGAGGAACGGGGTGAGCTCATGAATTGCGCAACAATGTTGACCGGAAAGGCCAAGTCTGGGCGAGTGATGGTTAAATATTGAAGATAGCCCATGACTTCCTGGTAAGCAGTGGGAGATGACAATAAGTCACCTTCAGTGGTTGTGAGAGTGGTCTTGGCAGCAAGTGGCATGGAAGTGGGTTTGCAGTCAAGCATTTGATGTCGTCGAAGGAGGCCATGCACATATTTTTGTTGAGATAAGTGAAGGCAGTCATGGGAGTGATGAACATGGAGGACTAGGAAATAAGTGAGAGGCCTAAGGTCTTTGATGTCAAAGGCATGGCCCAAAGTAGTGATGAACTAGTGCAGAAGCCCGGACTCGCTGCCAGTAAGTACAATGTCATCAACATAAAGCAAGAGAAATAGTTGGTGAGTGCCATGATGATAAACAAAAAGGAAGCATCTGCCCGACTCTGTGTGAACCCAAAGGAGAGGAGAAATGTGCTAATGCGATGAAACCAAGCTCGAGGTGCTTGTTTGAGATCGTATAGTGCTTTGTGAAGCTTGCAAACATAATAGGGCCGGGCAGGATCCACAAAACCAGGGGGTTGAGTCATGTAGACATCTTCATTAAGAAAACCATGTAGGAATGCATTTTTAACGTCAAGTTGGTGAAGAGACCACTTGCGAGAAATGGCTAGACTGAGGACAGTACGGATAATGGCGGACTTGACAACCGGACTGAAGGTTTCGATATAGTCAATACCCGCACTACAAAAATATGTCTTTTTATGAGGCAGATTTAATGACGCATCGAAAATACACGTCATTAAATATGATAAACTATGACATGTTTTTAAAATGCATCATTGAAGTGAGTTTATGACATCGTTATCACGACATTTGCTTGACGCGTCATTAAAATCATTTTCAATGACGCAGAATGTGTGTCATTGATTTGAGTACATTTAGACGACGCCTATCATACGTCATAACGTAGTGAATTTAACGACGCCTTCTATACGTCACGAAATTTTTATATTACGCATACGTAACCTCGCCATAGATGTATCTCTATACGATGACGCGCAGACCTGCGTCATAGATTTTTCTTAAATTAACGACGCCTTCTACACGCCATGAAATACTTATATAACGACGTAGGATATGCGTCATAGATGTCAAAAGAATTTAACGACATCTTCAACACGTCATGAAATATTTATACGACGCATAATGTGCGTCATAGATGTACCCAAAATTTCATCCTCTCACGCTTTTTTTTCACGGAAATTTAATTCCCCGCTTCTTTTCGAAACCCTCTCGCTTACTCCAACTCCAATTCGCACTCCAACAAACAAATATCCTACCCTAATTCCTCTTGTTCCCTCTCATCTAGCAACTATGTCACAAGACCTCAAGCATCTTGGCTCCAATTCTAAGCGTAATCGCTCCTAAAGCTCCTCATATCGCACTCTCAAGGTAACTCTCTCTCTCTCTCTCTCTCTCTCTCTCACTCTTTTTCTCCAATATTGATACAATGATATCACTCTCCTTTTCTATCTCCCTCCCCAACCTTCTCTGATTCCCTCTCATTTTTCTCTCATATTCCCTTTGAAGTAGCGCATCTTCATCTCATTCAAAGTCACAAATCTCCATATGGTTGCAATCGAGCCATGGTCGATGGTGGATGATTTTTCAGAAGGTACATTTGGGTTTGACATTGGTGGTTCAATTTGGGTATGTTCAAGATTTTATCCTAAAATTCGCTTCATTGAGACCAAGTTTTTATCAAGGTATCATCTAATCCACCCGAATTGGGAGGTCAATATGTATTGATTATGGGTGGTTGGGTTTATTGTTGTCCTGGCCGTTTGTTAGCCCTTAGTTTGTTTCTTTTTCTTTCGGTGTGTTGGTGGATTTCTTGTCCACCTGTTTTTTTGTGTTCGCCGTTGTACTTCGTTAATTTTCTTTTTAATTGATTGTTTCTTATAAAAAGAAAATATTAATTTGGTTTATGTTTTGGTGATTGCAATAGGCTTGAGATGAAGTATAAACTCATATGAAAGAGAGATGAAGTATAAACTCAAATGAAAGGATGAGAAGACAAGAAGACAGAGAGAGGAGACATTATAAAATTTGAGGGGGAGAGAGAGAGTTGTATAAATTACAAATCCTTTGATAAAATTCAAAAGATTCTTGGTGTAGTTTTTCCCTTGAAAGGCATCTTCTTCTTCTTAATGGCTTGGGTTTTTTTGTTTTAAACTTTTGTCAGAAATTTATTTTCTTGGTTTCCTTAGTGGTTTTATACTTTTACCTTTTGTTGAATAAATTGACTTTTAATCCCTTTATAATATCTTGATTTGAATTTATCCCTAGAATTCTTAATTGTACCAATTATTTGTGTAACTATTACATTAATCGGACTTCAGGTTCAATCGCTGTTGGCCGCTTGGCCTTGACCCTCGCCCTCCTACACTTTAATGACCGCCTTGTTCTCGAAAACATTGATAGGATCTATTGTATACTTAAGAGAATACGAATGTGCTTAGTATCTCTTTTCTTTTATTTAATATTTAGTGTTAAATCATCTCTTTTAAAGTTATTTTTGTTGTTTAATACATCTATTGCAAGTAGTTTGTTCTTTCATCATTATGTTTTGCACATAAGATATGTTGCACATATGACCATTAATTTCTCTTTAACAAGTATTCTTTAGATGTCGGATAGCTCATTTTCCATATGCCGATGTTGGTCATGAATTTTTTATCCTATTCTTAATCTTGTTCTACCCTGTGGTGAAAATTTTCATATGTTCTATAGATTCGGACTGCCTTTGTAAAATTAATTTCTAAAGTAATTTATCCCTTCTTGGCTTATGATCTTCAATCAACAAGGAAGCTGAAGTCGTATATTACATGGTAGTTTCATATTACATGTTGCTTTTCAATTGGAGTGCAATCGTCAATATCTCAGATATTTTCACTTTATGTTCTTTTGAATCAGGGAAAATCGAGTTTTCTCCGAGGAGGATCCACATGTTATTTCTGATTGGACACACAACAAAATGTTGATTTCTTCATGTAGTTTATAGAATGCTCTGAAAACTGGTTTTATATTTGTTGTCTTGATGCAAATTTCAAGTATGTTCTTCTAGAGTTGCCATCTTTTCCTGGGCCCTCGCCTCTTTGCCGCAATGCAACTCGCTAGAAGCCTTTTGTAAGTCTCGAATGATGCATCCATTTAAAACATATCATCTATCTCTTTATTCCTTTTAGTTACAAACATAGGATATGTATTGTGTCATATGGTTGGGCAAAACACATCATCTGTCTCTTTAACATCCTCTTCTTCATACCCTTTAATTTTAATCATTTTATAATATGCAAAGGTTTATATTATTTGACAATGCTATTCATATTCATTGGCTCAGAAAATGATTTTCTTTCTACTCTTTTATTGTTTATAATTTTTGTTTTTTTACAATAAACAGAACTATATGAGATGTTCGGCTTGAAAGCTTTATGCTTGAAGTCAATCAAGAGATTTTCTAACAAGGAAAAGAGTAATCCCGCTTTAAAAGCATGATGTTACTGTTTGAAACCAAGTTAATGAAATATGGACAATGACAAAGGCAGAGAGTCTTTCTTGGTTTTATTGTTCGTGAAATTGGAGTGGCAAATAATAGGGAAAATTTATGTGAAACCCAAAGGATTGAGGCTATCTAGCTTGGTTCGTGAGAGCGAGCACTTGTTAAAGATTTTGTTGTTGCTAAATCTTGCGCTAACATCGATTCTAATTGTTTTTAAGCTAGGGACTCTAGTTCTAACATTACATCATAGCACGCTATCCACGTGTCGTGCCAAATGGAGTGAATTTATGCGGATTCATTGTGAGAGATGATGAAGAATATAGAATAAGAATGTTTATAGAATTCGAGAGAACTAATTCATATAGATAGAAGAATAAAACATGTGTCTCAGACAAAAAGTTGAGTTCAAATTTTAGCTTTCCTTGTAGAGCTATTTGTTCTCTTTGACTCAACCTTTCAATTCTCTTTCCCCGAGTGCTACATCAAAGTTGTAATTAAACTCCATCAGAAGGGAAGCTAAACAAGAACTTACCAAAACGAGCTGTCGCTTATTGTTGAAATGCTATTATAACTCATTGAACATGAATTTTTTTTTCAAGGCCTTTAAAGTTCCTTTTATACACTTGTTATCACAAATTAGCATAGTTCCTTTACAAGAAAAAGAAAAAAGGGCATAGTTTCTCATTTTGTTGCTCTTTGCACTCTTTAGGTTTTTAGTCTCATTGAATGTAGTATATTTTCCATCTCTATCTTGGTCATTGCAGCTCTATTTTGGTAATAATTTCTTACCTTTGCTGCATAACTAATCACTTGTATCTTAATTTGATGTAGGCTATTGTGCAAGAGCAACAAGGGCATCCCCGATGGGGATCATATGCTCAAAGATTGTTAGACTGCATCCGGGCTTTGGAGAAACCCTAGGAATGGTGGACACTATGACAAGGCCCATCCACCTATTCACCCAACCAAATTTTCTTCCAGAATCAGATGGAGTCAAGATCACCATGTAAGTAGTCTAAAGCACACACAGTGATCTTTTGATCAAATGCATATTCTTCAATTGCACTTTTATTTGATCCGAGCTAAGAGACATGTTTTTGTTTTTCTTGACTCTATTGTCATCTTTTTCTTTTTCGTAGATTGTATGAATTGGTTGTTCGCCATTCTTGGCATGTGTCTCACAAATGATGTAGGGGCTGAAATTCTTTACTTGCATCTAGTATTTTTCTATTGAAAATAATACATCTTTCGCTTTTTTGTTTTTTGTTTTTGTCGGACAATGAGTCATATCTTTTAATTATTTATGTTCTATTTATTTTTTCTGCAATTCTTTACTTCTTGCCATCATGGGCTCTTGATTCATGAGAAATGCCACAATCCTTGGCTAACCAACAATGCATTTTGTCACCCATGTTACCATTCTTTCTTCAATTTGGTATCGGGGTATTAAAGCTATACCGCCTTGTCGCTTTTGGTGGTTCTTCTGGTGTAGGTTTTGATGCTTTATGTTCAATTAAGAAAAAGGAAAACAATTATTTTATCCTTCTATTTCTAAATTATTTGGAATGTCTTTTTGTTGTGGTTGTGGATGTGATTATCTTTACATGGGGCTAATCTTTGGGTGGCTGTATGCCATGAAAGTACATATAACTTGCTCATTTTTTTATCGGCAAGAGTCACAAAGCATCCGGAGTCACCAATACCATGTTTTCATTTATTTGGTGGGTCAATTGATTCTAATCAGACCGATGGTGGCCAGACTTGCTATGTGATTCACCTCATCTATACTGGTTAGGATTGAATAGAGTTTACTCTAAGTGGTTTCTTCATATTTTTAACTTCTTGAAAGGGAAACGGTTTAATGGGATTCGTGAAAAGACAATTTTAATGTACTAGAATCATTTTGAATAATAGAAATATAATTTAGAGTATTTTGCCTTGTGTCTATATTTTTGCTTTTATATATTAATTTCTTTTTGCATAATTAAAATGATGGAATATATATATTAAGAATTTTTATTAAAAAATTAAAGAATTTCAACGACGTCTAAACCGTGGTCATGAAAAAATATTTCAATGACGCCCTCAAAGAACGTCGTTAAGTTCAATGGCGCTTAGTCCATGACGTTAAATAGACGTGTTTTGAAAAAGTTTCAACGACATGCTATCCGCTGCCATTGAAACCCAATTCCATGACGCGAACAGACGTTGTATTTTGAAAAAGTTTCCATGACACGTTACCCGTCATTGAAATCCAATTCCATGACGCTGAACAGACGTCAGATTTTGAAAAAGTTTCCAAGACACGATAGTCGCTGGCCATTGAAATCCCATTCCATGACGCTGAACAGACGTCGTGTTTTGAAAAAGTTTCCATGACACACTACCCGCCATTGAAACCCTATTCCATGACGTGCAATAGACGCCGTGGCTTTTGAAAAAGTTTCCATGACCCCCATTCTATGACGTAAGCGGTTACGCCCATCCTCATTAAATGCCTTCTATGACGCACATCGACGTCATAGAAGGGTTTTTGTGTTGTAGTCGGTTGTTGGTGAAAACCCTTGGCAACCAAGCGAGCCTTGTAACGTTCTGGAGGACCATCAGAGTGGCGCTTGATGTGGAATACCCATTTACAACCAACTGGAGCGTGTAAGGGAAAGGGAAGAACCAAAGACCATGTGTTATGAGATTCAACAGCAGAAATTTAGCCATGAGGAAGGGGATATTGAACAGTGACGTTGGTTTGAGTTTTGGGTTGAAGAATGCCAGCACGAAGTCTTGTAGTCATTAAATGAGATGGTTAGGCTACCACGGGGGATGGAAGAAGAGCAGGTGCAAGCGTTGATGAAGATGGGTTGGGGCACTGGACGGAGGTAGCTAGCTGGACAGGAGAGAGGCATGGGCCTAGAAAAGGATTGGGATCTGGTATGGGACTTGGGCCGAAAGTCACATGTGGGCCTGAAGGGAGACTTGGGTCTGAAGTGAGGCTCGGGCTTGGAGAAGAAGGCTGTGGGCCTGGAGAAGGAGGTTGTGGGCCTGGAGAAGGAGGTTGTGGGCCTGGAGAAGATGACGGGCCTAGAGAGGAAGGCAATGAGATCAATGGTGGTGGCGGCCCAGCAGGGGTAAGAGGTGGAGGCTAGGCTGTGGTAGTAGTTGCGGGTAACTGAGCAGAGAAACCACCTTGTGGAAATATGTCAAGTTCAACCATGGCAGCTGGAGTAGATACTTGTGAAGTCTTAAAAGGAAAACACAATTAATTAAATATAACATTATGGGAGACATAGACCCGACCAGTGTTTGGGTCAAGACATCGGTAGCCCTTGTGGTGAAGGCTATAGCCTAGGAAATCACATTCTAAGGATCAACTTTGAAGTTTGTTGGGGACATAAGGACCAAGATGGGGAAAACAGGAACAACCAAAGACACGGAGGTGAGAATAGATAGGAGGATGAGAAAAGAGTACAAAATATGAAGTAACCCAATTGAAGACAAGGGTGGGGAGTAAATTGATTAAGTGAACGGCAATGAGTGCAGCCTCAGCCCAAAAACGATGAGGAACATTGGAAGTGACCAAGAGGGTGCGAATCATGGTAACAATGTGATGATGTTTGTGTTCAGCAAGGCCATTTTGTTGGGGTGTGTGAGGGCAGGAAAAACGTTGTTGGATACCATGGGTGGTACAAAAATTAGTGAAGGTGTGAGTGGTGCATTCAGTACCATTATCGCTTTGGAGAAATTTGACAGATGAGTGAAAAATATTGTGAATCATAGCTGTAAAAGTTTTGAAGTGAGTGAAAACCTCATATTTGCGTTTCATATGATAAATCCACGAATAGAGAGAAAAATCATCAGTAAATCATACATAATAACGGAAGCCACTCATAGAAGAAATAGATGACATCCACACATCGGAATGAACTATTGAAAATAAAGAGGTAGCATGATTTGGATTTGGAGAATATGGTAATAGGGTTGACTTTCTAAGAGCACAACTTGTACAAAATTCCTTATTTAATCGAAATTGAGACCCTTTGTCCAAGATGGTTGTGCTAGGTGGATGAAGAGGTGGTGACAAAGGCACGAGGAACGGGAGAAGCGGAAGGCGAGGACAAGGTTAAGGGGTACAACCCATCCTTATAGGGGCCATGAAAGAGAATGGCACCAATTTGTAAGTCATAAATGCGATAGAAAGTGGGAGCAAAGACAAAGAAGACAAGATTATCATGAGTAAATTTAGCAACGGAAAGAAGATTTTTGGTAAGATTAGGAACATCGAAGACATTACAAAGAGAAAATTAAGAGGGTCCAAGGGAAAGTGGAAGGTTACCAGTGTGAGAAATGGGTAGAGAATCACCATTGCCCATATAGACCGAGTTATTACCATTGTATGGTTGGGGTTGTTGAAGAGAAGGAATACTGCCTGTCATGTGATGGGTGGCACCCGTATATGGATACAAATGAGGATCTTGAGGCTGGAGCGTGGGTGCCAGCAAATGAGGGAAAAGAGTCTGGGCCATTGTACTTGTGTGGACATTGGGCAACAGGGTGCTGATTTGTGGAGCATGTGGGACACCAAATAGTTGGTGGTGGGCCTAGTGAGCTGGGCCACGGGTGGAAGTGGAATCGGTCCAAGGTTGATTCCAGGTGGGTGTGGCACCAGGGAAGGCATTGTTATGCCAACGATTATGACCACCACATCAAGAACTTCCACGAGAGAAGCCGCGATACCCACCTTGAAGACCACCACGAGAGCTACCTCGCTGAGGAGAAGGATAGTGATGAGCATGGAGAAGTCCGAACTGAGGCCGCGAGAACAGCAGTGACAAGGTCTTCGTCCGAGACTAGCTTATTAATGGAGGAGAAAGCATCGGCGAGAGACTTCACGGTATTGAGATACTCATCAATTGTTTGAGAACCTTTGGACATGTCATGAAGTTGAAATATGAGACTGGATGCTTGTGCATAATGATGTTGGAGGCACTCCCAAATGGCTTGAGTAGAGTCATGACCCACTGTTAAAGAGAGAACAACAGGTGTAAGAGTGGTGGTAATATAACTAACAACTAATTGGTCTTGTTGGTACCAAGTTTGAAAGGCAAGATTGGGATTGGTGACTATGGTTGTGGTGGGAGGAGTGGATGGAGTTGTGGCAGTGGATGTGATAAATTCAGAGGGTTTGGGGTTGGAGCCATCTATGAATTTCCATAGGTCATGGCCGATGAGAAATGGTTTGATTTGACGAAGCCATATGAGGTAATTGGAGGAGTCGAGCTTGAGAAAGTGATTGGTATTGGGGCTAGGAAGGGAGGCAGCAAAGGAAGCAGAGGTAGAGGCCATGGGGATCGGAGAGAGAAAAACTTCAGAGGAAGTAAATGAAGGCTGATACCATGTGAAGAAAATCTTCCTAGTGAATATTTCAATATCATTTATGCAAATTATATACAATCTGTGTGGGTTACAAAAGGTAAGAATTGGAGATTACAATCAATCATAGCTAAGGCAATGAAGATGGAGATTTTCTAGAGAGATTCAAGGAGAGTTGACCTGTTGTGATTGCTTCACTAATAGAATGCGTAGTTTATATCATATTTATAGTAGCCTTAATCTTAGTAGTATCGATATTTATATAGAGTGCTGCTAAACGAACCCTAAAATTAACTGAGTACACCCTATGATCTAAGTACATCTCTAATATTTTAATTAAAATGTAAAATTAACTAAGTACACTCTATTTAACTACCAAAATACCTCTGGTACACCATAATACACTCTATCACACAATACCCTAATACCAATCCTAAGCAAGGTTACTATTACTTTACGATCATTGGTTACATCCTGAATTGCAGCCACGCCAATATCCGCATTACCATTTATATATGTTTTTGTTGATTCCGCAATAAGCTCTCTTATGAGTTTATATCCACTCAGTTTGATGAGAAATTATAGAATGATACCATATCACCACATCAGCCAGTGATACTTCCATTTAAATTTTAGCATGTGTCATTTTTAAAAATAATTAAAACTTTATTTTACAGCTGGACATAAAACCCAATTATAACCCCTTGAAATAAAATATCATAAAAAAGATAGAACCGCCCACCCGACCCAGTGTCCTACTACCTCGCCCTACCCCCTTGGTCGCCGCCCCTTCCACACTCTCTGCTCCTTCTGAAGCACTTCTACAACTTAATCATATATGAATCCTTCATTCTCACCCTTTCGATGTCTACCCCAAGACCCAGTTATATTTCTTCTTTTTGAAGGTCTCACTCATATGTTTACTACTAATTTTCAAATTGCCATCAAACCTGTAGACGCTTGAGGGGAGAGGTGGGTGTTAATGATAATTGAATTTCAATGCTTAAGATATGTTGCATGTGCTTCCATGGGTTCAAGAGACCTTTCAGTTTTAGAGAGAGAGAGAGAGAGAGAGAGAGAGAGAGAGAGAGAGTGAGTGAGTGAGTGAGTAAAGGGAGGCAACAGGGTAAGGGGTTGGGTTGGGTGGGTGGTTTCTGGCGTCTTCTCTGTCCTTTTTGTCTTTTTTATTTCTCTAGGTTTAGCCTTATTCTAAATGTGAAAAATAAGTTTTAAATCCAGCTGTAAATAAAATATATTTGTTTTTATTAAAAATTAACACATGGCAAATTTTAAATGGAAGTATTACTAGCCGATGTGGTGCTACACCATTCTATAATTTCTCCAGCCTGACAATGTTTGTAAGGTCATTCCAATTAACCATTTTGGACAAAATAGATCAGTTGAATTTGCTACTTTATTTGTTAATTAATATATGTATTATATATTTATAT
The DNA here is from genome assembly GCA_024362665.1 of Prunus padus. Taxonomy (NCBI): domain Eukaryota; kingdom Viridiplantae; phylum Streptophyta; class Magnoliopsida; order Rosales; family Rosaceae; genus Prunus; species Prunus padus. The sequence continues at coordinate 752,453 of JANFAM010000006.1, forward strand.
GAAATATATATAATATTAAAGTTAAACTTCCCGTTTCTGCTAAGGCCAAAATTTCTTGAAGAAAATAAAAAATATGGCAACAAGCAATCATCAATTGATAAGTGAAACTTTGTAGAAAGTTCTCAGAAAAGTAACTGTCGAATTTTATAGATAAACTCTAATCAAGCAAATTGAATAAAATTCTAATAAAAATACAACAACAAAAATAAAAATTATCAGAAAAAGTAATGGAAGAACCTTTCGTCCTCCGCCTTTGTCAGTGCTCCCTCCGTTGTTCGCTGTAGGCACCAAACAATTAGGGTTGAATGCCTTTGTCAGTGCTCCCTCCGTTGGTCGCTGTAGGCACCAAACAATTAGGGTTGAATATGGTGAGTAGGGTGTACTTATTAATTTTTTTTTTTTTACAATTCAAATCATTTTTGATCATTTTGTATTAGATAGTTTGGTAGTAGGGTGTACTCAGTTAATTTTAGTGTTTATTTAGCAGCACTCTTTATATATTCTAATCTTTTGTACATTAGCTTTGCATTATATAATGATTCTTTTCCTTTCATTTAATGTTGTATATAATTGTAAATTGCATTATATCTTAAAGAATGTTTTACTCAACTCATGAAAAAAATAGCCAGATAGAAATTGATTTTTAAATTCAATTATATATATGCATATATGCGGGGACCACAACAAAAAATTAGTCGAGAAAAAAAAGGCAAGGATATTAAAATAAGTTTGAAGGTTTATTCCTTGTTAATGTAAACATAAAAATATATAATCGCGTTTGCACAAGTTGATCGGGTACTACTTGTATTCTACCTTTGAATCTTAGTAGTGTATGGATATATATATATATATATTTTTATTCTAACACATTAGAAGCTTCTATACGTTAGTTTTGGCATTATATAATTATTGAGTTTTTATTCTAACACATTAGAAGCTTCTATACGTTAGTGGTATGAATTTTAATGCTTTAGGCATTTGGATGAATTGTATGAATGCTAATGTGAAAGAGAAGAGTCATCTGGCAATATGGTGTATTAGGGTTAAGTATTAAGTTGGATGATCTTTTTTGTCTTTTTACACAATAATAAAACTTAAGAGCTTAATTATTTAAATATTGGGATGAACAAAGAAATGTGTGAGGTTTAAATAGAAAAACTCTAATTATTCTTTCCTGTCAATTTAATAGTATAATTGTAAATCACATTTTCTACTAAAGAATGTTTTGCTAAACTTATGAGAAGAAGAGGCATAGAGAAACTAAATTTTAAATTCAATTACATATATGTACAAATGCGAGCACAATAGCGAAAAAAATAATCACAAATGCGAGCTAGGTCAAAAGTGGTGCATGAGAATGGAGAAAAAGGCAAGGATTATAATAAGTTTAAAGATGTATTCCCTTTTAATATAAACATAAAAATATGAGGAATGCTAGCAATCTTCTCTTTTGGACCTTCTCCCTTCTCCTCATGACACGTGTCAATTTCTACACTGAAAACAATGTCATTATTACCTTAGACAACCTTTATGTCAAAATCTCCAATTTTTTAAGTGTAAAAAATGACACGTGTCATGAGGAGAAGGGAGAAGGTCCAAAGAGAAGATTAGAGAGACGGTTGCTAGCATTCCTCTAAAAATATATATCAGGGGCGTGATGCTCTGATACCATGTAAGGCTAACATGAGTTGACTATATTATATTGTTGCCTAAATTGCCTTAATCGACTTTGCCTTCCGTAACATAATTTGAGTTTGTGTAAGGGTTTGTAAATCATCAATAGCTCATCTATGCATCTGAAAAAATAGGGCCCTTAACCCGAAATTAAATGAATTGCGTGATAGAGAAGATGAATATATGATTGGATGAATTTTGATTGATGTAGAGGTTGAGAATCCATACTAGGTGTTTGTGTCCCTGAAACCCAAAGGCCATGCGTGGATGACCGCTGATGTTTGTGTTGTGAATGCGGTTGCGAGTGTGCCATTGTTGGTAGTGAGAACTCCAACAGACTAAGATTGTAGATAATAGATTGCTCGCCAAATAAATGACTAATAATCAAGTGATTGTGAATTGGGAGGGCAAAAATACCCAATAAAGTTATTTTCTATGCCTTGAGTACTAAGGACTTCAATATTTATCTAGTACAATATGTTATCAAATACATGGAAGGTGAAACGGACAGAAAGTAAATACAATGGTTGTTCGTTGGACACTGGTTGTCCGCGAACACGTTATTGTACTGAAAAAGTAAATACAATGAGAGCATAAAATCTGCAGCCAGAAACTGGCCCGTACCCCAGATGGAGATAAATCAGAAATATCTACGGCCAGAAACTTGCCCGCACTGCAGATAGGAAGCTTGCTTTGAGATGGGTGAGCTAGAAATCGAAACCAACTATCAAATCATACCAAGCGTTGCTGGCAGAGCATAAAGGTTACAAACAATGACAGTGTTATTCCAATGAGGAGTTGTCAACTGGGAATTAGACAGAGCTATGTGTTTGGGAAAAGAATAGAGTTCCAACAAGGAGTTGTCAACTGGGAACTCAAAGAAAGTGAAGGGAGTTGATTCAAGACTTGGCTTTGTCTGCAGAGAGACACTTTGCAAGAGGTTGAATCTAAGACATTGAGTCTTGGTTTTGAGACGTTGAGTCTTGCTTTTGGCTGAAGTTGTGTGTGTTTTGCTGCCATGAGGCTTTCATACTTATAGGAAAAATATCCCAACGATGATGGTGCCTGGAAGAGTGTTGCCTTACTGTCACTTGTAGCTCTGCCCCTCGTAAATTGATTCACAAGTGTGAAAGAAATCTTAGTTGAAGATTTCCTGGCTAGTATGATAAAATAAAATATTGAGGACACAACTTGTCCCTTCATATATATATTTTATTTCTTCTCTCCTCCTTTGATTGGTGCCACTTTATACTTTATTATTTCTTTATGCTGGCTATCCATCCATTCTTTAATAAAACTCATAAAGCATAATATTAAAATAAAGAAGCATGTGCACCCGTGGGTTTCTCTGTTGGAATAAGTAGCTTCCTGTCAATTTAAACCAAGCTCCCACGTCATGGTTTAATTTATCCATTGATGTAGTTAATGAAAGTTGGTTGGCAGTCTGCATAGCTCCTCTTTGGGCATGAGTCTGGAAATGCTGCACTGATCCAAATGCTCCCATTTTTGGATATGTTATACTAGACATCAGGGAGAACAACTCTCATGAGGAAGTCGACTTCATTAGAAATGAGGAAGTAAGCCAAATTGCTCTCTCAGACACACTGATCGTCACCAGTGACATCCCTTTGAACATGCTTCAGTGTTTAGCACGTAGAGAATGATATACTGATTGGATTGCTCCCGTATTTGATTATGTTGTTGCAGACACTCGTGGGAATATCTTTCATGAAGAAGAGAACTTCATTTGAGAAGTGGAAGATGTCTATCGGACAAGATTCCCTCTGACTGATAGTCACTGGACTGCAGTCTGAACTAGCTTCAATGTTTGTCCGTTTGAGGATGCCATACTTATCCAAACGCTCCCAAATTTAGATACGACATAGTAGACATCTGTCCGAACATCTTTCATGAAGAAAGCGAACTCATTTGGACACTCTAAGTCCCTCATCGGACAGAATGTAGCTGGCTGATACAGAAATTGCCTTTGAACAGGTTCTCTTCGGACATGAATATGAGTAGGCTACAGTTATCCAAATGCTCCCAAATTCGGACACGACATAGTAGACATCTGTCCGAACATCTTTCATGAAGAAAGCAAACTCATTCGGACACTCTAAGTCCCTCATCGGACATAATGTAGCTCACTGCAGTTGATTGATACAGAAATTGCCTTTAAACAGGATTCTCTTCGGACATGAATATGAGTAGGCTACAGTTATCCAAATGCTCCCAATTTCGGACATGAAATAGTAGGCATATGTCCGAACATCTTTCATGAAGAAAGCAAACTCATTCGGACACTCTAAGTCCCTCATCGCACATAATGTAGCTCACTGCAGTTGACTGATGCTGACATGCCTTTTGAGCAGGCTTCAGTGTTTATCTCTTTGAGGATTCAATACTTATCCAATGGCTGCCAAATTTGGACATGTGATAGTAGACACCCAAATGAACAACTTTCAAGAATAAAGAAACTCATTTGAGCAAAGTAAATGGCCATCAGACAGAATGTGGTTGACTGCAGTTGATGCTTGGTCATACTTGGCCATGATTTTGGCCAATTCTTGTTCATAACGCAATGCCTCCAATTCTAGGACAAAAATGAGATTTTCGGTGCGAACACTAGGTTTGACGATTTTAACCCTCAAATTAACCAAGGATATCGGCCGATATCTCGATATATCGGCCGATATATCTATTTTTTAGGTGTCGATACAAATAGAGGGGGTAAGCCTATTTCTTCCCTCTTATCGGCGATATATCCCCGACAACCTCCGATATCCTCGATATTTACCGATATTTCCCGATACCAAACAAATAACCAGAAATTAGTCTTTAGTTTTGAAGGCAATTGATGCAAATTGAAACCCAAAAATCTTTAATCCTTGCCAACCCTATAATTTATGAGCATAGGAACTAGACCTAGTACTAACTCAAATGAATCTTATGATTGCTATGGTTATGTCCTGTCGATTATAGTGGAACTACTTATGGAGCTCAAGATGATGAAAGATTATGGACCTACTAGTTGGGTCAATCCTAACTATCTCATATATGGGAGGACAGTAGGGAGCTCAAGAGAGACATATGTGCACCATGTTCAAAGATGGCTTACACACTGCACGGGTTACATGACTTGGTATGACTATTGTATGAATCTAGATGGTTGTTCCTCATTGTTTGAACCTCATAGGAGCTCTTCATTTATGTAGATGGATACTTATCTAAATTGTAATCCAATGTTTAAACAAACTATGGATTTATGCATGGTTTATTCATTCTAATCAACATTTTATTTTCAAACTTTTCATTAACGCGCATTACATACCACTTATATTTCATCATATGTATATCTTATTCTTAGTAAATATTGAGTTTTATTTGTTCAATACATTCACTGATAATATACATAACATCTATGAAAGTTTTACTCCAAAATTATGTGTTTCAATGCCTATATCTGTCATTTTTGTTAATTTTTTCCCGATACCTAAAACGATAACGATATATCCCCCAAAATATCCGTAAATTGGAGGTCCGATATTATCTGCACGGCCGTTATTTTAATCCTTGAAATTAACCTAACTCTCAAATTAACGATAATATTGACAGAGTTAAACAGTAAGACCAATTCACACCGTTATAAAAATTGAGGGACTATTGGAACGAAAAAGGCTCTGTCCAAGAAGTAGAACTTCACAATTGCCTACAAGAACGGTAGTCTTGGGGCATTTTGGACAGAGGGCTATCTATCAACATGCCAATCTTCCAATTTTTGTGACTCACGTGCACTGTGCACATGGGCTGGCAAACCCAACAAGTTGGGCACACTTGGTCGTCATTCTCATCTTTGTTTCCTCTCTCCTTGTTTTTAGCAGTTCTTCTACTTCTACGCTACAGGTATAATATGCTTTTCCCGTTTGATTTCTTTATTTTATTTTGTGGGTATCTTTGTAATTCTGAATACTTATTATATCATCCCATTCTTGATTTGTATTTGCTCAAAATTGTCGCAAAAATCTTCAAAGTACTAACAAAATTGAACAAGTTAGCTTCTGGGTGTTACTTAAATGTTGTTAGATTGTTGATTTGGGAGACTTTGTTCCCAACATTTCATATGTATTTCCAATTTTCTATTGGGCCCTAGAGATGTTCATCACTGTTTGTTTGCCTTACTAATCACATCTTTTAATTTAGTCCTGAGTCTAACTGAAAATGGCGTTATGTTATGATAAGAAAGTTAGGTCTTTTCCATGTGTTCTTCATTGTTTAGTTGCTCGAGTTTAATCACATTTTCGTCTCTCGATATTACGCGGGATATAATCTATAATGTGTTTCCTTTCCTCTGAATGTATGCGCATCTGAATCAAATCAAGGGCAGAACTTATCTGCACTTGGAATTGCTGAAGGCTGCATTTTGTTCTCTTGCTCACTACCTGTATGAGGAAAGTCCTCCATGGATTGCATCATGGAGTGAGAGGAAAAATATAATTTTAAAAGATGTCAATATTTCATTGTAGCTAGGTTCATTTATAAGCATGTCAATATGCATACGAACCATGATATCTGTACAATTAATCTTGCTGTACTTGTATATTTCTGATTAAGTCATTACTTGGATTTCTTGCTGCTTGTTTTGAAGCAATGCTATGCAAAACATGGCTTTGTTAGTTTAATCCAACACTTATTTGAATTTTCCAATGCTTGTATTGGTTGTATCTGGCGATCAGCTTTTCATGTGAGTTGTTGTACTTTGTGATAGGAACCCTCTCTTCTATTTGAGCAGTAAATTTTGTTTTACTTATAGCTTATTAAATATACTAATTTATGTTTCTATACAGAAGAAACAACAAAGTCAAAATATTTCCATAACGTTTTGAAGTTCTTCTCAAAAGCAAATCTGGTTCCAAACAAAAGAAGATGCAATGGGAGCTTCCAGTGGACCAAGGCTTTCTGGGATGCAGAAACAAGTCCTTAGTCTATACAGAGGGTTTCTGAGGGCAGCCCGTGCAAAATCTGCTGAAGATCGACAGCAGATTGAGTCACTTGTGTCAAGTGAGTTCCGCCGCAATGCCAAGGAGGTAGACCGCAAAAATTTCCTTTACATTGAGTACTTGCTTCGCCGCGGTAAGAAACAGCTGGATCAGCTCAGGAGCCCCGATATTGTTGGATTATCAGCCATGAATGTCAGTTTCTCTCAGACAAAACATACTACAAATTGAAGTAAGAATTTCATCTGTTCTTATTTACTCGTCGAGCCAAATTTAGTTTGATCCATTGTTTAAACGGAGTAATTTGGCCGAAATTTCCATGTTACTATAAAATCTCAATGTAAGCTATTCAGAAAACTCTAAATTGCACTTTGTTGATAGTTTCAAGCCCTATTTTCTGTGTTGCTTATTGTTCGTTAGACGATAAATAAAGACCAATGATTGATTTGAGACAAGTTTCGATAGAAGATTGTGGTTTGTTTGATGGGAATGGTAAGCAAATATTACTTTCGAAGACTGATCAGTAAAAGGATACATAGAAATATAATTCAAAGTTGCATTTAGTATTAACGAACTTGAAATAAAAAAAATATCCTGCGAATGTGCCTCCCCATTGCCCCCAACTTAATGGCTCACTAAAGCAAGACCCAAAAAACAAAACTGTAACAAACCCAGAAGAGCAAACAAGGAAAAGAACCCAACAAGATGGTATGGCCATAAAACAGAACAGGAACCCAAATTCAACCTCGACAACTAGGAACTAAAACCTCAAGCAAAGAATGCTCATTGCAGAAAAGCATCTTTATTACAATTAAAGCAGTCCGTTGTATCAAAAGAAAATGGTATTGAAGCAAACCATTGCTTTTCTTACTATGAGATTATTATTTTCAAGCGACATGAAAGAGGATTTGCTTATTTTGCCCAATCCTCCATCTAGTATAACTGATATATCTGTCTTATAAACCGAGACAAATAATTTGCAAATGTGGGTTAAGTCACCAGATTATTATTTTCAAGCGACATGAAAGAGGATTTGCTTATTTTGCCCAATCCTCCATCTAGTATAACTGATATATCTGTCTTATAAACCGAGACAAATAATTTGCAAATGTGGGTTAAGTTAGTTGGGCAATGCATAAGCTGGATCCTTTGCACCCAAGTTCAAATCCCCCTCCCCGTAAATTAGATTAATTTAGAGACGATTATCGCTTGTATTAAAAGAAATAGAAACATATATATAGAAGTTTACCAGTTTTGATCTCTCTTTTGCATTTTCTTTCTCAATTTTAATTTGTTAGTTTATTTATTTCATCAACTTCATCCCATAAACCATTAACCTAAGGAAGTGAACTTTATGCGACTTACTTTCACTCTTCCCCTAACTTGTGCAGCCTTCTAGACTACATTGACTATGAAGGATGCTGCCTTTTAGGTTCAGATTAATCAAAGTGACACCCCATCTACATGTTCTGTTTATTTTATTGGGTAGCAGAAATCTTCCTTTAATGGGGAGCAAACTTATATAAAAAATAATATCACAGCACTCCTATTCATAGGAAAATATATTATTTTATAGAAGTTGGAAGGAGGGAGTGGACTTACATGCATATGACAAGTACACAAATAGTTTTTTCACATTTTCACTACATCACTTGCTTCTGAGTTGAGAGAACCCAAGATATATTTAATCACCCACATGTCAGTCTGATATAGTAATGTAAGTGAGGGAACATTTGCAATTTGGTGTGATTAAGAAAAGATTTCTAATTTCTTTCATTTACGGAGCACCAGAATCCCCTGCAAAGTTGAAATCGTCTCTGAAATTATTTTGGTTTCTGCTATAGTTATGTCACTCTCTACTCTAATTTTGGAATGTTATCTATTGATTTCCATTTAATTATTTTTTCAACTCTATTCTATGTCTTGATTTCAACTCATATCAGTCACCACATCAGAAATTATCTCACAAAATTTTCTTAGAGAGATGGTAAGCGCAATTCCATTTCTGATAATATGATTTTGTGAATAAGAAGATATAGTAGAAGAGCAAATATGGCTTCAGCTGCAACCGATCTCTTGATTGGCAAAGTTGTAGGCATTCTTGAGAGCGAAGCATCCTCCATAGTAGGTGTTCGTGATCAAGTTGATGAGATTAAGCAAGAGCTTATAAGCATGAAATCCTTCCTAAAGGATGCTGAGGGGAAGAAACCGCAGACAGAAGGACAGGAGACATGGGTAGCTAGCGTGAGAGATTTGGCCTATGATGTTGAAGATATCATTGATGAGTTCATGTACCACATGCATGAGCAGCAGAGTGGGGGTAGATTTGCAAGCTTGCTCCGCAAAACCATTTGCTTCCCAAACCATTGGAACAGAGGTCGATTTGCAAGGTGGCTCCACAAAACCAGACACAACCCAAAGTATCTTTGGTATAGGAGTAGATTTACAAGGTGGCTCCACAAAACCATTCACATTCCAAAGTATAGGGGTCGATTTGCAAGCTGCCTCCACAAAGCCATTCACATTCCAAAGAAACTTTGGTATAGGCGTCAAATTGGCAAAAAGTTACAGAAAATCACAAAAACCATCAAAGACATTACAGAGAGGAATCAAAGATACGATATTGATCCCCTAGAAGGAAAAAGTTCAGATGACATTAAAAAATGGGTGAAAAACCAAGCAGAGTCTTCCCTTTTTATTAAGGAAGACGAACTTGTGGGGATTGAAGACAAGAAGCAAATATTGACGGGATGGCTGATGAACGGAGAGCAACAACAAGCGGTTATCTCTGTGGTCGGGATGGGAGGATCAGGGAAGACAACTCTAGCTGCAAAAACCTTCACCAGTGAAAGTGTGAAGAGACATTTCAGCTGTTATGCGTGGATTACAGTTTCCCAAAGTTATGTGATTGAAGATTTGTTTAGAAGCTTGATCAAGGAAGTCCACCAAGCAACGAAGGAAGAGGTCCCTGCAGCTGCAGACTTAAATTCCATGAGCTATAGGGAATTGCTACATATTCTCGTCACCTACTTGGAGTCTAGAAGGTACCTAGTTGTATTGGATGACGTGTGGGATATAAAACTTTTGAAAGAAATGAGGATAGCACTTCCAAATAGACAGCTTGGAAGTCGAATCATGCTCACTACTCAAAAAGAAGACATAGCCTTCTATTCTTTTGGAGTAGAAAGCCATGTTCATTGTATTCAACCGTTGGAAAAGAATGAGGCTTGGGAGCTCTTCAGCAAGAAAGCATTCTCAACTTACCGTAATAAACGTTGTCCACCAGAGCTTGAATCATTAGCTTGGGAACTTTTGGGGAAATGTAAAGGCCTACCCCTAGCAATCGTAGCTTTAGGTGGTCTTATGTCTTCCAAGGAGTCATCTACGGAGTGGAGAAAAGTCTGCAACAGCATAAATTGGCATCTAATAAATGATCATTTCCTAGAACCTGTGAAGACAATCTTGTTTCTCAGTTTCAACGATTTGCCATATCGACTGAAACATTGCTTCCTATATTGTTCAATTTTCCCAGAAGATTATTTGATTCGAGCAGAAAGGCTAATTAGATTGTGGATAGCTGAAGGCTTCGTTGAACATGTTAAAGGGGTCACACTGGAAGAAGTTTCTGAGAGCTATCTTATGGAACTCAATTTTCGTAGCATGTTGCAGGTTGTAAGGTGTCCAACTATAAGACAAGCATGTAAGATGCACGATCTTATGCGGGAGCTTGCTTTGTCCACATTAGAAAAAGAAAAGTTTTGTGTTGTCTATGATGGGAGAGAAGTAATGGAAGAAATCAGAGCTCGTCGTTTGTCAATTCAAACATCTGAAGGAGAAATTAAAGTATGCAAAGGTATGTCGCAGCTTCGTTCATTTCATGTGTTTGTCACTGGTGTATTCTCGCCGTCTATTTCAAATACATTGCTTTCTCAATTCAAATTGTTGAGGATTCTAGATTTGGAGGATGTACGAATTGAAGAACTGCCTGATAGTCTTATGTACTTATTCAACTTAAGATATTTAAGTTTGAGTAGAACATCAATTAAAAAGCTTCCAGAATCCATAGGACAGCTTTGCAATCTTCAAACCTTAGACATCAGCGACACAGAGATTGAAACACTTCCGAAAGAGATTGCCAAGTTGGTAAACCTACGCCATCTAATTATGTATCGATACAGTGGAGCATCTTGGGAATTTAGATATGCTAAAGGGATTAGAGCACCATCAAATATTTGTATGTTGAAAAAATTGCAAGTTTTGTCATTTGTTGAATCAGACTCAGAAGGAAACTTTTTTGAACTTGTTGGGAACATGACCCAACTTACTCACTTTGGCATTACAAATGTAAAAGGAAGTAATGAGATGAACCTTTGTGCTTCCATTCAAAAGATGAAGCTCCTTCGCTACCTGTATTTATTGGTTACAAGTGAAGAGGAATTTCTTCGAATCAATGCACTTGCTTCTCTTCCAGGTCCTCCGCCACACCTTCAAAGGCTTCTTTTGAGCGGCAAACTAGCAACTGTACCAAGTTGGTTTGCTTCACTCAGGAGCCTCACAGATATCAGTCTACGTTGGTCTAGACTTAAAGAAGATCTACTACCACACATTGAAGCACTGCCCTGTCTTAGAAGGCTTATCCTTGTTAATGCCTATGTTGGGAATGAGTTGTGCTTCAATATAGGCTTTGCAAAGCTCACACATCTGGAGTTGCTTAATTTCCCCTTCTTGAAAAATATAACAATAGAAGAAGGTGTGATGCCGAAACTCCAGTTGTTAATACTTCATTGTTGCATGAAATTAAAGGCATTACCACACGGTCTTGAATTCCTTAGGAATCTAGAAACATTGAGATTGGGGTCTGTTCCGATGAAAATTATAGAAAATATACGAGAAGGAGGCGTGGATCATCCAAAGGTACAACACATCCGCGACATTGACCAAATTTACGAAACATCATATGCAACTTCTTCTGCAAGGTGAAAGCTTGCCCCATGATTCTTTCCCCACACTGTAAGTTTTCTGTCCTTCCATTGACTTTCCAAAGCTTAATCATTTTAGATCCTTTAACTACTGTTATATAAGCCACTTCTCATTTACAAGTCTGTTATATGTGCATTCATTTTAGTTTGTATTTTCTGTATCTGCTATTTTCTGATCAAACGTTGTTTGTACTCTAACTTGGCTGATTAAACAATTCCTAGTGCTTTCAGCGCTGATTTATATTTTAAATTTTTTTTAATCTCATTAAGAGTGAGTTTTTTATATTTTATATTTTATTATAATGAGTTTGAATATTGTGCTATTATTACCAACATTATTAGAATTATTATTAGTTTTACAATTCATTATGTTCCTTCAACCTGTGGTATCCTTGCAATTATTAATCATATTCTGCAGCTTTGTTAAGACCATCACAGTTCTACAAGATTCTTAAATAATTCAATTGTCTCAGCCATTAATAAAGATTCATCCTTAATCTTCTCAAAAACCACCTGCATGTGACTTCTCCAGCATTAGCCAAGAATTAAGCTTTTAAAAAGTCTCGTTCATAATTTGAAGCAGCTCAGGCCGTTCAGCCATGCTTTCTATTTTCCTACTTAGTTTCTGCCTCTAGAAGCTCATTTGATTTTCAAAAGTCAACTGGAGTTATCCAATTTCACAGACTTCAGAACCTGGAAATTATAATGTTAAAATATTGAAAACTTTGATTACAAGTAATGATTCCTCCACAGAACCATATTCATTCAACTTGCTTATTTTGTTCTCTGCTTCTTGCTAACTTATTTGGAAATGGAGTAGGCAGGGTTTTCATTTTCTTCCTGATTACACCATTCCCCTCTTGCATTGTTATTATACTCTGACGATGTTGAAAAAGTCTTCAAATTTGTAGCAGAATGAATTGTCAATTGCTCACAAATCATATTAAAACCTTAAATTCATAACTCAATTTAGAAGGCAATATATTTTAATAGAAGGATGGAGTGGACTTATACTAGCCAACTTCCAATAAATATGTCTTGCTTTTTTCAGGCTATCAGGCAAGAATGAGAATGGAGTGCAATCTATTAGAGGGGATGGTCCTTGCAAAAAAATTTCGTCAACTATGTTATTTTGATCAAACAAATTTAAACGGAATACAAGCTAGTTTATGTTTTTCGCTATACAATTATACGTGTTCTACAGTTGTTAAAAGTTTTCCAGAGCAGGAGAAGATGATTAGCAATGTACAAAGTATAGGAAACTCTCAAAATCAAATTGAGCATTAGATCCTGATTAGTGCTTCTAAGGCATTACATAATCAAATAGCAAACACACTCACGAATCAAATTACATAAGATATTCTGTAGTCTCAAAGCAAAACTCACTAATGATCAAATGGCTTCAAATAAAACTTGAGATAGTGATGGAAAATAATTAAGATTTGCACCCTCGCACAAGAAAGCAAGGGTTCTTCTAGGCGCAAATGGGTAAAATCTTTCCGTCTCAGACTAGATTCTGCATGGCAAACAACAAAAGCGAAATGATAATCAAACAGAATTTCAATACAAAATTCTTGTGCTATCGAAACTAACTATTGCAGACTTAGTATTTAGTCCATGGACAAAAATACATGGCCTTAACAAACTTGTGGATGACAACAGTTTGTACCAGAATAGTTTATATGATGCAAGATTACAAACTCAAGGCATATATAAAAAGCGGAAAAAGGAAAACGAGGAGACCAAAAAAAAAAATTAAAACCTTACATACCTCCTTCCAAAACAACTAGGACAAGCTTTCACGACGCAACCCCAATGACGATTTGTAATAATGGTAGATCTCAGGGATGTGTTGTACCTTTTCACGATCCACACCTCCTTCTCGTATGGAATCCTTAAGTCCCTTTGATACAAGCCCCAATGTCAATACTTTTAGTTCAGTGAGGTATTGAAGACCCTGTGGCATTGTGTTTAGTTCTTGGCAGTTATCAAGCCATAAGGTTTGGAGATTTGACATCACCCCTTTTTCTATAGTTACCTTGTTCAATAAGGGGCAAGTAGACAAACGCAATCTCGTAAGCTTTGCAAAGCCTCCACTGAAACATAACTCTTTGCCAGCATATGCATTAACAAGTGAAAGATTTCCCAGATTGGGCAGTGCTTCAATGTAAGGTAGTAAATCTTCTTCAATTCTAGACCAATGCAGATACAATTGTGTGACGCTCTGGAGTGAAAAGAACCAATGTGGCACAATTTCCAATTTGCCAACCAAAACAACCCTTCGAAGGTGGGGAGGAGGTGAGCGTAGTGCGTTTGTTTGAAGAACTTCCTCTTCATCGCTTGTCTTCAGTAACAACTGTTGAAGGAGCTTCATCTTTTGAATTGAGGCACATAGGTCCATCTCGTCTCTTTCTTTTACATTCGTAATTCCAATCCTTCTAAGTTGGGTCATATTACCCACAAGTCTAACAATGTTTCCTTCTAATTCAACACACGTCAAAACTTGCAATTTCTTCAACATACATATGTTTGATGGTGATCTTGTCCCATTCACGTATCTGAAGCCCCTAGGCTCTTCAGTGAAACGATACATCATTAGATGATGCAAGTTTTGCAACTTGGCAATTCCACTTGGAAGTGCCTCTATCTTTGAGTTCCTGATATCCAAAGTTTGAAGGTTGCGGAGCTTTCCAATGGATTCAGGAAGCTTCTTAATTGGAGTTCCCCTTAAATTTAAGTATCTTAAATTGAATAAGTACGCAAGTTCTTTTGGCAGTATATCAATTGGAACATATCCCAAATCTAGCACCCTCAACAATTTGAATCCAGAAGGCAATGTATTCGAGGAAGAGGATGAGGACATGTCAGTAACAAACACAAGAAGAGAACGAAGTTGTGCCATACCAGTGCCTAATTTAATTTCTCCTCCAGTTGTTTGAATTGACAAGCGGCGCACTTGAACTTCGTCCATAACTTCTTTTCCATCATATACAGCACCAAACTTTTCTTTTTCTGATTTAGACAGAGCAAGCTCCCGCATAAGGTCATGCATCTTACATGCTTTTGGCCTTCCACTTGCATTCCTCCAAACAACATGTAGCATGCTACGGAAAATGAGCTCCATAAGATAGCTTTCAGCAACTTCTTCTGATGTGGCGCCTTTGACATCTTCAACAAACCCTTCAGCTATCCACAACCTAATGAGCCTTTTTCTTCGAATCAAATAGTCTTCTGGAAAAAGGGAACAGTATAGAAAACAGTGCTTCAATGGGTATGGTAAATCATCAAAACTAAACAACAAGATGCTCTTCACTGGCTCTAGCAACGGATGGTTAGTTAGATGCCAGTTTAAGCTGTTGTAGACTTTGATCCATTCTAATGACTTCTTGGAAGACATCAGACCACCTAAAGCCACGACTGCCAGAGGTAGGCCATCACACTTTTCTACAAGTTCCTCAGCCAATGATTGAAGATCTGGTGGACAACATTTATTCTGGTAAGCTGAGAATGCTTTGCTGCTGAAT
This sequence comes from Prunus padus, assembly GCA_024362665.1. Taxonomy (NCBI): domain Eukaryota; kingdom Viridiplantae; phylum Streptophyta; class Magnoliopsida; order Rosales; family Rosaceae; genus Prunus; species Prunus padus. The sequence goes on from JANFAM010000006.1 coordinate 767,624, forward strand.
AGCTCCCAAGCATCATTCTTTTCGAGGGGTTGAATGTGGTGAATATGACTTTGTACTCCAAAAGAATAGGATGCTACGTCTTCTCTTCGAGTAGTAAGCATGATTCGACTTCCAAACTGTGTATTTGGGAGTGCTATCCTCATTTCTTTCCAAAGTTTGATATCCCACACATCATCCAATACAACCATGTACCTTTTAGACTCCAAGTAATTGACCAGCACCTGTAGCAATTCTCTGTATGTCATGGAATTCATGTCTGCAGGGACCTTTTCCATCCTTGCTTCGTGGAATTGCTTAATCAAGCTTCTAAGCAAGTCGTCAATCGCATAAGTTTGTGAAACAGTTAGCCAAGCACAACAGTGGAATTGTTTCTTGACCCTTTCGTCGTTGAAGGTCTTGGCAACTAAAGTCGTCTTCCCTGATCCGCCCATCCCCACCACAGAGATATGCGTTTGCTGTTGCTCTCCATTCATCAACCAATTGATCAATAGTTGCTTCTTTCTTTCAATCCCCACGAGTTCATCTTCCTTAATAAAAAGAGAAGATTCCGCTTGGTTCCGCATCCATTTACCGACATCATCACGAGTGCTACTTGCTCCTTCTAATCCACCGACACCATATCTCTGATTCCTCTCCGGAATGGCTTTAATCATTCTTGAGATTCTCTGCAACTTCTGTGACATTTGACGTCTGAACCGAACATTCTGCGGAATGCGAATAGTATGGTGGAGCCACCTTGCAAATCGGCCCTTATGACATCCTTGCTCATACATGTGATACATGAACTCGTCAATGATGTCTTCAACATCATAGGCCATGCCTCTTACGCTTGCAACCCACGTCTCCCCACCTTTGGTGAGTGCCTTCTTGCCCTCAGAATCATTTAGAAAGGCCTTCATGCATACAAGCTCCTGCTTGATGTCATCAATTTCATCACAAACACCGGCTATGGAGGATGCTTCGTTCTCAAGAATGGTCACAATTTTGTCGACCAAGAAGTTTGTTGGTAAGGCCATATTGGCCTTGTATCCAAACTAGTTGCTCACAATGGTAGAACGAATTTGAATATAGAAAAGGTTGAAAGATGAGCCAAATGAATCAAGTGACGATTTCAGCTGGTAGTGGAAGCTCCTCCAATGTGCAAATACATATTTTGAGCACATCGAATGGAAAATGATATCTCAATTTGTCAATACGTAACAGACTGAGACAAAGATGTCTTTGTGTGAAGATGGAAAGACTGGTCTTCTTTGTGCATCTGCTGGTTGCATGTTTAAGTCGGATTAAATAAATGTTATAGATGAACACCAGAGCGTAAGCGTTAATCAGTTAATAAGTTAATATGATGTTAGCCACTTGTTTGGACCCGCTCGACATTTTTTTATCCCATAATCTGAATCCATCATTTTATAAGTCATAATTGAAAGATCATCCTTACAAAAAAAAAATTCACTTACATCAGTAAATGAGACCAAATAAGTAAAACACAATGTTGTTAATAAACAATAAAATGTTCAAGGCAACGTGTTCGTACCAAAAACAGCACAAGCCATGCTCTGCAGTTTTGAAAGTCAAAACTTTGGTTGGACGGAAGGCCCAAGATGTCAAAGGCTCATCCTACATTTGTAAAAGCCCAAAATGGTAGTCGATAGAGCCCAATGGCCCTCCAGCCGCAATTATTGACCAAAAAGTCTGTGGTCAACAAGGCGCTTCAGAGACATCAGCGCATCGGACACAACTGTCCGATGCTACGTGTTTCTTTTTAAATGCAAGTGCCTTCAGACAGGAATTATTCAAAACAAACGCCTTAAGGAAATCTTTCTCACGAACAAATCAAGGAGGACTCCTCAAAGATTGATAAAACCACGATTTGGTTTAAACACTGGAAAATCCAAATATGACCCACCAAATCAGAGGAAGCATGGCCTTCAGCAAGTGGAGGAGCGTAGGAAGTAGAGGCGTTTCACACCACCATTAATGCGATTGCCACCACATTTAATGCAGTATGGCCACTATTCCCATCAGAAGGGGTATAACCCACCACTGCTAAGTACTGAGGAAGCCATCCCCATGATTTTCTGGTTCAAATCAGCCTGCAAGATCGCCCCACTACACACCAGAAAATCCTCACTTTGACGATTTCTTGTTCATTTCCAGGTCACATCAGCAGGAGCAGTTTCCTACAAGTGGCAACAGGTTGCGTTTACACACAACTTCAGCCAAAAAGCCAGACTCAACGTCTCAGAACCAAGACTCAACGTCTTAGACTCAATTTCTTGCAAAGTGTCTCTCTGCAGACAAAGTGATCGGTGCATAATTACATATCATTTTGTACCCTTCTAACTTATGATTTGGTTATGTTTTTGAGTTAAACTTGTGCTTTTAATTTATTTTGTGTTTGTTTCAGTGTAATAAGCTTATGACTCACTAAATGCATTTTGGAGACAAGTTAGCGCAAAACGGTGTATGCAGATCAGTCAACTTCACGGATTGGACTGTACTTGCTCAGGAAGAACCAGATAATGAACCATACGTCATTGGAAAGATACGGAAGTCTAGTTTCTGAAGAATTTTACGGTTCATGATTCGAGTCTTCTAGATGAAGTTATGCAAGTTTGGGCAACTTAAGGTCAAATTCGGCAGCATCTGTGTTACTGGGCCAAAATGACTTTTGAAGGCCTTCCCGATTTTCCTTGAGTTGGGCTGCATATGCTTGAAAGATAAGACAAAGAGCTTCAAGATCCATATTTTTCCAGATTTGTTAGAGTGAAGGAACAAGCCCAAATCGAGCCCACAAGCTGACTGCAAATTGCTTAGTCATGCGATTAGCTATGCATGTGCTATTGTTGATAGTTCTTGGTTATGATTAGCTATGCATGTGCTATTGTTGATAGTGGGGAAGAAGCATGTTTATTTGTCATAATTGAAGTAGGTTGTGTAAGAAATAAAGAAAGCAAAAGCATCAAGTGGGAACTAGCCAAATGATGAAAGGAGATGGATGCCCATGTGAACTTGAGGTGGCTATGCAACTTGTTGTCAAAAGAAGAATATTGGCATGTGAGTTTGATGCTTTCCTTCTCCTATAAATAGGAGGCTTGGCTAACCTTCAAACACACCCCAAGGGGGGGAGCTCTCAAACATCTCTCTAGAGCTTCTCTCCCTTCTCTCCCTCAAATTCTCTTAGTTTTCTTTTTAGTTCTCAATTGTTGTAACAAAACCATTTTGCTTTTTAGTTGTAATTTATTTTCCATTGTAATGTAATTTCTTTTCTTTAGTTTTCAAGTTTAATTAGCTTCCAAGTTTCAATTATAGTTCTTGTTTTTATTCATTATGCTTATAAGTTAATATGCTTGTTTGAATGAGTGATCACCATTAAAACTTGTATGTTAGCTATCTTGGTTTTGAATTAAGAGTAGACACCATGCATTAATTCAAATTGAACTATGAATAGGAAGAGTATGTATGGACATTCGACAACATGGATTAGATACATGCTTGGTTGTTTAAAACATTCTTCTTTGCTTAATGGATTTCTAATGCTTAATTTAGGTTCGACAAGAAGGATCTAATTAGGGAATTAGGAATACAAGGTTAGGACCAAACACCATGGCTTAATCATACTTTAGCTAGAATCAATCTAAGAATATAAATTGAACTTGGTAACTTATTTGCTTGAGTTATTTATTTTCTTTCTTTCTTTCTTGTTTTATTTATTTTCTTTGTGTTTTATGTTTTGTGCAGGGAATCAAATTGAATCAATCTATCATCAATCCTCGTGGGATCGACCTACGTACTTACACAAGCTATACTATCCAACGCCTCGTGCACTTGCGAGTCAACAAAATTTTGGCGCCGTTGCCAGGGATTGACGGCATAGTTTGGTTCTATTTTCTTTCCTACTTGTTTTACTTTTGTATTTCCTTTTTTTTATTTCAGTTTTTATTTCCTAATCCTTTTAATTCCGTTTCAAGTTAAGCGTGTTTGTTTTAGCTATATGAGATAGCTCAATAAAAAAGGGAGAGAAGGCAACTTCAATCTTAAGGATAGGAAGTATGGAGTAGTGGGAGGAGTAACGACCTCCAAATGCATCTATGCTCGACCTAATCGCATCAAGGGAGTATCCAATCCTTTCTCTTTTACTTGTATTGTTATTATTTTAGTAATTTTAATTTTCTGTTTCTTTTATAATTAAAAAAAAATTAAAAAGATTTTTCATGGTGACTTTTGGTAACTCCAGTAAGCAACTTCCGTCTATGCGGTGTCTAGGAGTTCTTTAAGGCTTGACACCTTCGGTGTCTAAGAAGTTTGGGTTTTAAGCGGGACCATTGTGACCCCTCCAACCTTCCGGGAACCCCTGTTTGTGTTTTCCGAGGCCCTTAGCGGTCATCCTAGAGTTGCTTGTATAATTGTGTGTTCTTAAATTAAAATTTATTTTTTTACAATAATAGTTTAGTTTAAATAAAAATTTAAGTTTGGGTATTGTATTCTTGCTTAAATAATAATGTTTTATAGTATGTGATTTTTTATTATTATTATTATTTTAATTTGTATGTGGTGTGGTTTGTTTGTTTGTTTAGTGTTTAAAAAAAAAATTAAATTAAATTGCAATTTGGAACTTCTTTGTTTTCTTTTTACATTTTAGTTGTTTTCTTAAAGTTAGTCTCTGTTTTTATTATTATTATTATTTTTGTATTATTTTTATTTTTAGTTTTAGTTTTGTGGTGTGGTTAGTTAGTATTTTCTAAGTGTTAAAAAATAAAATAATTTAAAAAAAAAAAAATCACTTCAAACCAGCGCATTACAACAAAAAAACAAAAAAACAAAAAAACAAAAAAACAAAATACAAATAAATAAAACTTCTTTTTCTTCTTCTTCTTTTTCTTCTTCTTCTTCTTCTTCTTCTTCTTCTTCTTCTTCTTCATCATCTTCATCAATCGGCCTCGGCATCATCATGGCACGCCTTCAGCATTCCAAAATTGGAAACTTAGCCGCCTGGGCGTCATCCTTTGGGTCTTCACGCCCTGACCTCTTGGGGCCCATCACTTGAGCTCCCAAAGATCGCACTTATGGCTGCACTCTTGGCTTGAGCACCACTTGTCTCGTGCTCTGTTGCTTGCGCTTACCCGGTCGCCCAATAGACTCCACTTTGTGCGCATGTCTTTGGCGTACAAATCTACCATCGATGATAGCTGTTTATTCTCCGCACGCAAACCTTCTAGGCGACGTCGATTAAACTCCACCATCCTTGTCCGCTCCTTTTTCAAGTCCTTTATAATGCCTTGACAATCCTCAACCACATTCTCGTCTTGCCAAGCGAGCCTTTACTAGCTCCAACTCACGGGATTTCGCAATTAGGCGATAACCCGCGATTGCGATAGTGGTCGTGTTTTTGTGCGGCGGTGCCATGGCATCATGACGATTCGATTGTCACACTTTGCGCCGAGCACTTTCGTGCATCTCTAGGAGTCACTAAACTCCTTGCGACTCAAGGGCAACCGTTGTCCATGAGTATTGTGTCATTCAACTGTCACGGGCCCTGCTTGGAGCCAAAATAGGGCATCCATGTTGGTGTCTTTGCTCCTTGACTCGACGTCGGAATTGGTTGAGCTAGGTTAAGATCAGTGAAAATGGGAAAAGGAGACGACATTTTCTTTCTGATTTCTTTTCTTTTTCTCTCTTCTCTCTTCTTTTTCTCTTTTCCCTCTCTCTTTTCTTCTTTCTTTTCTCTCTTAGTGTGGCTGTAATTTTTGTTTTTCTCCCTTAGTTTCCTTTTATAGATATCAAACCCTAGCACCACTCAAGCTCCATGACCTTACGGCTTTCCCCGTCCCCAAAATAATTTGTCGCGACGTACCTTTTTGAACGAACGCGTTCAACAAAGTCTTAGCGCTTTTCCATACCGCCGTAATTTTCGGCAGGGAAGCGCAAAAGCTGCGGCGCCTGCATGCGGCGACACGTGGCTCTTTGCTTCAAGGTTGCCGAGCGACATACGGACCCTCGTTCAGAATCCTCCAATTCACGTTTAAAAAATAATAATAATAATAATTATTATTTTTAAAAGTTTTTTAAAAATAAAAAAAAAAATTAAAACGTGTGGGCTTGAATTCATTGTGGGTCGGGTTTCAAAATTGTGGGCTTTGGGCTTCAAATTTTTTTTTGGGTTTCAATTTGCGTAGCTTGTGTGTTTAGGGCTTCTTGTTTCGTTTTATTTAATTTTTTTAATTCGTTTGGTTGTTTTGCAATTTTTATTTTGTATTTTAATTATTGTATTTTGTGATATTTATTTGCTTTAATACCTTTCAATTGTTGTTATGACATTACTTGTGCGTAATTTTAAACATTGAGGACAATGTTCATTTCTAAGTTTGGGGGGTATTAGAGTTTAGCAAGTAAATTTGGTTTTCTTAAAAAAAAAAATTTTAAAAAGAAAAAAATCTTGTTTTTCTGTTTTATTTTAGTCTTGCTTTGTTTTTTATTTTTATTTTTTTATTTTGAGTCACTTTCCGAACACATATGATGAGATTGTGATAAATGTTTGCATGACTTAAATGAAAATTGGATTTCTTTTTATTCAAAAAAATAATTTGGCATCGTTCTAACATGATATGTTCGAAACCCTCTTTACACTTGCCATTTGTTTCATAATTTTCTAATTAAAGGATTTGCATGATCCAAAGAATTGTATCAAGCATAAATTAAACTTGTATAACCATATAATGTGAGTTTTTGAGCCTTGTGCTTCATTTCATGAGTGTTATACACATATTCTTATTTTCTTGTCATCTAAGTTGTTGTTTGATCTCATTATTCATTGAATTGGTTGAGCACTTAAAAGTCATTCATTCATATTCAATTTAATTACATGACATTTAAGAAATGATATTAAGGCCCTCTTTGGATCGTTTGTGCCTTTCAAGCTAACCTTATGCATGCTTAAGCATGATTTTCCATTGTTAACCATTTTGAGCCTACATGTAAACCTTTTCTTTCTTTTAACCAATTATATTTCCTCACCTTAGCCTGAAAAACAATTATTTACCTTTCTAAGGAACTCTTGAGCTTTTATTGGGATGTGTTTTTCATACTAAGTTTGGGAAGAAGGTGTTACATTTAGAAAAAAATACACAATTGGTGAAAGAAAGAGAAAAGTTGTGATTAAGTGGTGGTTGAATGAAATTTTATTTTTGGGTTTCTTTATTGGCCTCAAAATAAATTGGTGGTTGTTCAATTAAAAGAAAGGAGTGTGAATCCTTATAAATGGAGGTAAAAGGAGTTTTGAAAAAAAAAAAAAAAAAAAAACCTCATTGTGATGATTCGAAGTCTTGGAAAAAATTGTTTTATGCTCTTACATTGTGAGTTCTTTGGACTTTGTGTTATCCATACCTTTCATTTCTCACTCACCTTACACCCTTAGCCCCATTACAACCTATGATAAAGACCTAAATTGATCCTAAATGTCATGTGATTGAATTGCATCCATTTTCCTACTTTTAAGTGTTTGGCATCCTTCTTGAGATCATATAATGCAAGTTCTTCATCTTTCTATTGTGAGTTAATTCCCTTATGGTTTAACTCTAATCTCATGTTTATAACTGAGTGATGCATTGTAGCCCTCTTCTGAGTGATTCATTTGTGAGAGGACAACTTTGGTGAGATTTGAAGTTGAATTTGTGCTTTGTATGATTTTTGAAATTGTGTGAAAACTAAGATTGGAGAATTTGTTGCAGTTGGCTATCACACTACTACACTTTGAGCATGTTATGTTTTGAACTTTGCCACATTGTGAATAATGTCCAAAAATGAGCTTTTATTGTTAAAACTTTTGAGTCATGTGCATGAGTCATTTCTCTTGAGAAAATGTTCGGAAATATTGTTTTGTATTTGTTTTTGTTTTGTTTTTGTTTTCTAACTACTTTGTTTTTGTAGAGTCATTAAACGTTTGTGGGTATCGTATCTGTTAAACCTCAGGAGACACAACTCCTCCTACTAGGGATGCGCTAGAGGTTTAAAGGCTTGTTGCATATGCTCAATGCAATCGAGGTTACCTGCGAAAGTGGTCTAATAAATTTATTTATTTTTATCTTTGTTTTCCTTTTGTTTTGCTCGAGGACTAGCAAAATATAGGTTTGGGGGTATTTGATCGGTGCATAATTACATATCATTTGTACCCTTCTAACTTATGATTTGGTTATGTTTTTGAGTTAAACTTGTGCTTTAATTTATTTTTGTGTTTGTTTCGGTGTAATAAGGCATGACTCACTAAATGCATTTTGGAGACAAGTTAGCGCAAAGCAGTGTATGCAGATCAGTCAACTTCACGGATTGGACTGTACTTGCTCAGGAAGAACCAGATAATGAACCATACGTCATTGGAAAGATACGGAAGTCTAGTTTCTGAAGAATTTTACGGTTCATGATTCCGAGTCTTCTAGATGAAGTTATGCAAGTTTGGGCAACTTAAGGTCAAATTCGGCAGCATCTGTGTTACTGGGCCAAAAATGACTTTTGAAGGCCTTCCCGATTTTTCCTTGAGTTGGGCTGCATATGCTTAGAAAGATAAGACAAAGAGCTTCAAGATCCATATTTTTCCAGATTTGTTAGAGTGAAGGAACAAGCCCAAATCGAGCCCACAAGCTGACTGCAAATTGCTTAGTCATGATTAGCTATGCATGTGCTATTGTTGATAGTTCTTGGTTATGATTAGCTATGCATGTGCTATTGTTGATAGTGGGGAAGAAGCATGTTTATTTGTCATAATTGAAGTAGGTTGTGTAAGAAATAAAGAAAAGCAAAAGCATCAAGTGGGAACTAGCCAAATGATGAAAGGAGATGGATGCCCATGTGAACTTGAGGTGGCTATGCAACTTGTTGTCAAAAGAAGAATATTGGCATGTGAGTTTGATGCTTTCCTTCTCCTATAAATAGGAGGCTTGGCTAACCTTCAAACACACCCCAAGGGGGAGCTCTCAAACATCTCTCTAGAGCTTCTCTCCTTCTCTCCCTCAAATTCTCTTAGTTTTCTTTTTAGTTCTCAATTGTTGTAACAAAACCATTTTGCTTTTTAGTTGTAATTTATTTTCCATTGTAATGTAATTTCTTTTCTTTAGTTTTCAAGTTTAATTAGCTTCCAAGTTTCAATTATAGTTCTTGTTTTTATTCATTATGCTTATAAGTTAATATGCTTGTTTGAATGAGTGATCACCATTAAAACTTGTATGTTAGCTATCTTGGTTTGAATTAAGAGTAGACACCATGCATTAATTCAAATTGAACTATGAATAGGAAGAGTATGTATGGACATTCGACAACATGGATTAGATACATGCTTGGTTGTTTAAAACATTCTTCTTTGCTTAATGGATTTCTAATGCTTAATTTAGGTTCGAAAGAGAAGGATCTAATTAGGGAATTAGGAATACAAGGTTAGGACCAAACACCATGGCTTAATCATACTTTAGCTAGAATCAATCTAAGAATATAAATTGAACTTGGTAACTTATTTGCTTGAGTTATTTATTTTCTTTCTTTCTTTCTTGTTTTATTTATTTTCTTTGTGTTTTATGTTTTGTGCAGGGAATCAAATTGAATCAATCTATCATCAATCCTCGTGGGATCGACCTCGTACTTACACAAGCTATACTATCCAACGCCTCGTGCACTTGCGAGTCAACACAAAGCCAAGACTTGACTCAACTCCCTTCACTTTCTTTGAGTTCCCAGTTGACAACTCCTTGTTGGAACTCTATTCTTTTCCAAACACATAGCTCTATCTAATTCCCAGTTGACAACTCCTGATTGGAATAACATTGCCATTGTTTGTAACCTTTATGCTCTGCCAGCAACGCTTGGTATGATTTGATAGTTGGTTTCGATTTTCAACTCACCTGTTTCAAAGCAAGCCTTCCTACCGATATGGGCTAGTTTCTGGTTGCATGTGCTATTAGTTTGCCAGCATCGGACAACACAACACTGTCTCAGACAAACCATTGTCTTCTGTCCGATACTGCAGACTTTCTGTCCGATTGTACCATTTTCAACTCTTTGTTTGTTGTTTTATTGTATTTAGATTAGTCTCGATCTAACCAGGTTTGTATTTGATCATTAATGAAAATATCATGCTCATCGGGCTATTTTAATACAAGGATTTGGTGTTAAGTGTTCGGTCCGCCAAAGGGACTAGAACATTGCCTTCCCTGCGGTTTGCTTAATCATACTTGAAACACCAAAAGTCCTCTTCATTGAGGCAGAAAAAGAACCTATCTAAAGCCAGACTCCCCTCTTTGGAGCACAGTGCCCTTGGTTAGAAGAAAGGATAAATGAGCACAGTCATATCCATAACCCCTTCCTCTTTCTACTAGAAGAGTATCACTAGTAGTGGTACGCCTTTCGCATCCTTTCAAGGAACAATCTCCGAACCTGTATCAGGTTCCTTGAAGCTCAAGCAAACCAAAACACAAAGCCGCTAAGTTTCCAAAGTATAGCCTGCTCAGATGTCAGGGGCATCACAAGGTGTTCAGAATCATTTTCAGACGAACACATTGATAAAATGCCTAGACGGTTTCAGATTTTACAAGGATGATATTATTAGAATGAGGAGCAAAAACTGTTTCAACACACAAGCACTGTCGCAGTCGCCTTTCAATTAACCAAAACGTGCGCCAACTCCATGACTAAATCAACGCATTAATTTGAATGGGGACGACAGACTTTCATGACATAAAATATTAGAATCGCATAGCCAAGCAGGCAATCCTGTAAACAATGATATTAGGGTTTCGGAAAAAGGCAAAGCCATTTGTGTAACAGAAACAACATGCTAGTACAAGGGAATTTCTAACAGTCTTGAACATGAGCAAAATTCAGTCAGTTCCTTCTCAAAGGTGTCCTTAAATATTTCAGACAAGTAAATTATAAAGATCCTTACCATAGGTATCCAAACTAGTTCCTTCTCAATTTGTCAATACGTAACAGACTGAGACAAAGATGTCTTTGTATGAAGATGGAAAGACTGGTCCAAATATAGCAGGTGTTGAAGTGTTGACTTTGGTGGCCCAAATATAGGAAGTGTTGTCTAGAGACTCTAGACCAACAGCAACATAGCTGCTCCTGAAGGAGTCAAATGTCTTGCAGAAATGGAAGTGGATGGTGATCAGTGGCCGATCTACGTAGGACCCCTCTCTCTCTCTTTTTATTTTATTTTTATTCTTTTTCTTTTCCTTCTCTCTCCAACTCTCCCTCTCTCTCTCTCTTTTTTTTTTCTTTTTCATATTTATTTTTCTTCCTCTCTCCGCTCCATCTCTCAAATTCTCAAGTGATCAGTGACAAGTGTCATACTATTTTATAATTTCTCGAAGAAGAGAACAAAGAGGTCCAATTCAAGATGGAACAACCACCCATTAAAAAAAACAGCTGTAAACATGAAAGCAAGAGCTAATTGAGAAAAAAGAAAATTTCTTGCATTATTACTACCCGTTTGGACCAAAGAAATTTTCCCAAAGGTGGACGTGATTTACGGAGAGAGCCTAAAGTGGTCAGTGCTCAAAACAAAAAGGGTCAAAATAATTGAAAGTTGCGTCACCTACATTATGACAACAAAGGTAAAGTGAATTCTCTTTTATTTTCTTTTTTCTTTTTTCGGTACCTTTTTACCCAAATGAACTGCTTCCCTTCTCTTTTTGTTTTTGGTACAAAGCGGGGCCAAGAGACCAAAACCAATTAACCTGGGACTAAGCGTACTGCTAACATCAGCAGCAGTAATATCATTAAGGAAGGGGGCTCCAGCTCCAAAACATGAAGGCCTAAAGGGAATTCATAGCTCTTGGCAGCTAACGCATCATCAGCCTTATTTTGTTCACTGTAAACATGGGATAGGGAGCATGACCAATCACCATGCAGCTGTAAATTACAGCAATTGAGAAGACTAAGGTAGCGTTTGGTAGTGCTTAATTTATTTTAAAACGCAACTTTAATAACAAATTGTCATGGATTGGGTGTTTGGTAAACATCAGGAATTCTGCTTTTTTTAAATTGCGGTCAATGATCGCTGTTTTTTCAAAGCTCTCAATACCCAGCTTCTAAAAGTTGCTTTAAAAAAAAAATTTAACCGGTGGTTTTAATGGATTTTTGACTTTCCCATAATGCCCTCACTTATTTTTCAAATGGACAGTCCTTATCCCTCCAATTACACAACTCCCCATCTACAAAATCTTCCATTCTCCACTCTTCGTTGCTGCAACAAACCCCACCCAAGAGCCAAGCCAACCACAATCACAACCCTCCGACCATGGGTTGCAGACGACAATAGCAAACAAGCACCGATGGCAAACGATGACGATGGCTGTGCGATGAGGAGATGAACGACTTCTCTGGGCAGAGGGAGAAAAAGAGGAGAAGATAAAATTATAGAAAAAAAAGTGCAGAGAGAAAGGAAAAGAAGAAGCCCCATCAAATCAAAGAAGAATTCATACTCAATTCAAGAGGGGTTTCCTTGTTGGGAGCTTTTGCAATGTCCATGGAGCAACATGTAGTGAAACGACTTGAATTTCTTCTAGTTTTCAGATGGGTTGTTGATAGGGGCAGAGATCTAGGAAGCCCAAGGCCAAGGCGGCAGGAGGAAAAAAAACAATAAAAGAGAGAGATGCAGAGAGAGACGAAAAAATTTGACCAAAAAAAATTATGAAGTTGGTTTTCTTTTTTTAAGTAGAAAAAGAATTAAGAAAACAACCAATAGTTTCATCATCATGATTCATGTCTCTTTGGTCATTATACAAAATAAAAGCAGTTTTGATGAAATTTTACCAAATACTTTGACTACTCACAACACTTTTAATGGTTTACCAAACGCCCACCTACTTTTTCACAATTGATTATTCTCGAAACACAACATAATCAACCTTTTTAAAAGGATTTTTACCATTTTCGCTTCGAACTATTGCGCAATTCAACTTACCCTCGAATTATTTCATCCGCCGATTTAGTCCTCAACTCGTAATAAATAATTTCCCCTTACCGTTAAGTTTATCTAATTCCATCAACTTTTCTGTTAATAACAAGGCAAAATTGTAATTTTAACTTAAAATTCATAAAAATATTGTAAATAATTAACTTTTAGAAGAAAAAAATTATTCTCCCCACAAAACCCCCACCCCCACCGATTTCTTCTCTCCCAAAGATTTTTTTTTTGCTTCTAAAAGTTAATTATTTACAATATTTTTATGAATTTTAAGTTAGAATTACAAATTTGCTCTGTTATTAATAGAAAATTGATGAAATTAGATAAACTTAACTAAGTAAATCGACTATTTATTACGACTGGCGACTAAATCAAACGAATAGTTCGCGTAGTTTCAATCGCTTTATACTGCGCTAAAACCGCACTTTACCCTTTTTAAAAAGCACCAACGCCAAGATTGACAGCAAAGCCCTTGACCCCAGGAACAAGAGGAATCTCTTAATAGACCACCAGTACCAATCTGACAAGTGTCAGAAGTTCTACTCCCATAAGTATTGATTTTAACCGTACCATGCACATGAGCAACCCAGTGTAGCTGGACTAAGAGATGCTGACCAGAAACAAATTTAGGAGAGTAGGCAATAGACTAGTCCAAGGCATAATTTATAACCACCTGCTGAGGGTTAGGGGGCATGGTAAAGTCCTAATCAAAAATTACCTTACATCTCCATTTCCATATAAACCGAAGATAAGTCGAAGACAAGGAACCAAGGTAGGTCATATATCAAGGGTCTTTTAGATTTCAAGTTCTTGAGTAACCAAGAATCAAAATCAGGAGTAGAAGAGTTAGAAGCTACATCATCATTCCAATGACTAGTCCAACACAATATAGTAGAGTTTCATTCTTTAAAGAGATGCTCAATGGATTCCACATGAGACGAGCATCTTGGGGAAGAAGTGTCTTGGCAGTGGCCTCTCTTTTGTCTTTGAATATTTGTTAGGAGTTTCTTATGGCAAAGGGTCCATAGGAGAATCTTGATCTTTGGGGGAAGGTGAAGCTTCCAAATAAATTTCCATTTCACAGTAGCTTCTTCAGTAAAGAAAGTACAGTAAGCTGTTTTGACATAAAAGGTCCCATTATTAGTAAGCTTCCAGATGCACCGATCAGGCCCACTATCACGGAAACCAGCATGCACAGACACAATCAATTGAACGATAGTCTCAAGAAGGCAACCAAGCAAATAGTTAACATTCCAGAGGCCATCATTCAAGAAATCACTCACATTCAAGAGAAGCATATCCTCAGTTAAATCAATAGCAGAATACTGATTTAAAGGACCACAATTAAGCCAGTTATCAGTCCAAAATCTAATATTACCACCATCACTCGACCTCCATTTAGTCCCAAGAGGGAGGATCTGAGCACCATAGAGCACACCCCTTCAAACACTAGAGCAGTAATTAAAGTTGGTGTTTTGAGTAGAGAGGATGTCACACTGCCTAAGATATTTAGCTTTCACAACTTGAGCCCAAAGGCCATGATCGTGTTGGGACAACCTCCAGCTAGACTTAGCCAAAAGAGCTTGATTCATCCCAATCGTTTTTTTGATGCCCAAACCACCAGCATATTTTGGTTTTCAAACAGTCTCCCAATTAATTAAATGAGTTTTAGCCTTGTCCTCAGTATGACCCCACCAAATTTTTTTATTCAGCTGATCAAGTTTATCACAAATAGTAACTGGCAATCGGACAGTTTGCATGGTATAAATAGGGATAGCTGAGGTAATAGATTGAATCATAGTAACTCTACCTGCCAAGGAGAGGGTGTGACTTTTCCAGGAAGACAATCTTTTATGAACTTTAGCCAGAACATCTTGGTAGGTATCCATAGTAACTTTTTGATGGATCAGAAGGACCCCAAGGTACTTACCAAGACAATCAGTGAGGGGGGGAGTCACATATAGAGGCAATGGAATGGGCCAAGTCGGAGCAAGTGTTAGGAGAAACACAGATGATAGATTTTTCAAAGCTCACCTTTCGGCCTAAGAGGTTGCAAAAGTTATCAAGGCATTGTTTCATTAGATTGGCCTGGTTCATGGAGGCCTTCCCAATCAATATCAAATCATCCGCAAAGAAAAGATGGGAGACAGAAGGATCACCTTGACTAATTTGAATAGGCTTCCAAGCATTGTCCTGAACCTTTTGTTGGATGATGTGAGATATTTTTTCCATGCACAAGACAAATATATAGGGAGAGAGAGGATCTCCCTGCCTGATACCACAATTGGGAGAGAATTCAGCAGTTAACTCACCATTCAAAATAGCTTTATACTTCACAGAGTTAATGCATTGCATTACCAACTCAAGGATCCTTCCTCTTAAACCAACTTCCCATAAGACATTTTTAATGAAATTCCAATTAATGCGGTCATAAGCCTTGGATAGGTCAATTTTCCAACAATAAGGCCTTTCTTACCCTTAATAGTTTTGAATTTATGGAGCATTTCTTGGGCAACAATAATATTGTCCACAATATAATGACCTGGAACAAAACTCACTTGGGTAGGACTAACAAGTTTATCCATGAGAGGACAAAGCCTAGCAACGATGATTTTGGGGACCACTTTATGTAAGGTGTTGCAGAGGCTTATAGGTCTAAGCTGAGCCATTGAAACCGGTCTCTCCACTTTGGGAACTAAGGTAGAGTATCATTCAAGTGGTCAGGAAGAGAAGCAGTTGATAAGTACCTATATTTTATATATATTTTATGCCGCATTTATCTATTTAATTATTGTCATCCTTTATTTAAATTGGTTGTTTTAATATGTTTTGTGAGATTTGTGAAGGAATTATGGAATAGGAGAAATTGAGCTAAAAATGGCAAAAAGATGAAGATTGAAGATTAATTGGAAAGAAGCCAAGTCATTCATTCCATCACAAGGAGTGTTATCAAATTTCCTTTTTCAAGATGGTTCAAGTCCTATCAAGTCAAACAAGGAGAGATAAAGAAGACCTTATATTAGAAGGAATCCTACTTTTATAAATAATTGTAATTATACCTTAGAGAGGTAGGATTTGTAGGAGTATTATAAATAGGGAGTTTAGGCCATTGATCAAATGAAACCACCAACACCCCTCTCTACACTCTCAAGCCATCAAATCACTACACACTCATACTCATCATAGCCGAAAACCCTAAGAAGAACAAGGAGAGAGCTTGCACAACCTTGGCGTTCAACTTGGAGATTTCGATGCCGCTCATGTCTTCATCAACCGTCATCATTCTCAATAAGTCCTTCATGAACTAATTTCTTTTACTAGGGCTACGATGTAGCCTAGCTATGAATACTCAAATTCTTTGATATTGTTAATTTTATTTATCTATACATGTTGAGTGCTTGTTACCGTTCTTAATGCTTTCAATTAATTGGCCACTAATTGCATGATTGGAATAATTGGGTTGAGACCGGAAGGAGATGCCTAATAAATAGCTTCTTGTAACAAGTACCATAAATTACATAGCCGACTCGGAAGATTAGGTTATGGTTTGTGTAATCTTTAATGTTTTCCACGAATCTTAATGGGTTCTTAGCTATCTAAATCCATAACTAGGAATAGAGTGGGTTGACCATGAGGAATACAACTAATATAACTCGGAAGAGAGTATTAGTGAGGTAAGGGAAAACGATTATCAACATGTTAGGTAAGTAAGATTAACAAGTTAGAAGGATTTGGGTGGGATTAGCTAGGTGAAATCGGTGCCCTAGTACTTTATCATCTTTGTTTTCATCTATTATATTATTTACTTATTTTTTATTTACTTGCTTAATTACATTTTAATCATCATAATTCCTTTATCGTTTAATTCAATTATAATTAGGAATAAATCATTCTAGTATTTAATATGTTAACTTGATCCCTGTTGGAACGACACTCTATTTACCACTATATTAATTTGAGCGATATTGTCCACTTGCAATTATCCACATCAAATTTTGGCGCCGTCAAACCAGTCCTTAATGGACGATAGGACATCGTTGGAGCAGAGGTCCCAGAACTTTTGGTAGAAAAGAGCAGGGAAATCATCAGGGCCAGGAGTTTTCATACCAACAATAGCGAACAAACTATTTTGATTTCGAGGTCAGAGACATCACCACTTAGACCCACTAAATCAGCCTCATCAAGATTGGGGAATAATTGAGGCAATAAGGAGTAATCACCAATAAAAGGATTAGCCCTGAAGAGGCCTTGAAAATAGTTGACAATAATATGTTTCATACCAGATTTTTCCGTAATCCACACGCCATCATCATTGTTCAATCCTTTAATCTTATTCCTCCTCCGTCTAACAACAGTAGAAAGATGGAAAAATCTAGTGTTTATGTCCCCTTCCTTGAGCCAAGTGTTTCGAGACTTTTGCAACCATAATAATTCCTCTTGGTCGAGGAGGATATTATAATCCTTAGCTAACTCAGTCTCAAGCTTTTTGAGATAGGGGTTGAAACCCAACCAAAGCTTCCTTTGAATGCCATCAAGCCAAACCCAAAAAAAAAAAAAGACGCTTGGCTTCCCTTCTCTATTGATTTGACTTGAAAATTTGATCTTTTGGATTGTATATAGGTAAGTGAATCTCGTAGCTTTTGGCAAAACTTTGGATCAAATAAACAAATCAGATGCAACTTCTGTATTGAGATATAATTTCCCTTGTCCACACTGAAGGCTAAAGAGGAATGCAATATGTGTGCGTCCAATCAAGCAGTCCAGCTCGCCTAAAAATATAGGACTTCTTTAATAAAGATCTTTAGATTAATCAAATGACACATTGACACATATAAGGAAAATACTTGCCTCATTTTCTAGAAGTAGGTAAAGAGAGTAGTTAGCTGATTAGATTAGTTTGTTATTAGTTACTCTTGTAAGTAATTAGTTAGAGCTGCTGTGCTGTAACAGCTTGTACAGGTGGCTTTATCTATTGTATAGAGTAGACAGATGTTAAATACTCTTCTGTAATCTTTTCTCAATTAATTAATGAGTATCACAATTTCCCTTATGGTATCATATGCCTTTTCGATCTTCTCTACCTTTTCTTCCAAACCGTGATTTTCTCACCAACCAAACAGTGATTTTCTCATCAACCAACCAGTTTCTTCCGCTCCAGTTCTCTGATTTCCATGGCTTCTGAGACCAATTCTTCTTCTTCTGCGCCTTCTCTCTCTCTCACATCGCCTTCAATTCCTGCTTTTGCGACTGTTACTGTTCAAAACATCGCAGGCATGGTTCCGATCAAGCTTCAAGCTGGCAATTATTTGTTGTGGAAGAATCTTTTTCTTCCTGTTCTTCGCAAATACAAGCTCCTTGGCCTTCTCACCGGTGCTGATCCGCGGCCGTCGAGGACAATTGTTACCGCCAATGGTTGCACTGTTGATAATCCCGCCTTCGATCTGTGGTATGATAAGGATCAATCGCTCATGATCTGGATCATCTCCACTCTCTCGACGGATTTGCTATCTCATACGGTCGGCATTGAGTATTCTCGTGATCTCTGGGAGATGTTGGAAAAGCGTTTTGCTGGAGTCTCTCGTGCAAATGTTCATCATCTTCGTCAGCGTCTTCAGAATCTTGTCAAGGGGGATCTGTCTATGGTTTCCTATCTGCAACAGATGAAGGAAATTGCCGATGGCTTGGGCGATGCTGGTCAACCTCTAACTGATGATGATTTGGTGGCTTACATTCTTGCCGGTCTCTCTGAAGAGTACGATTCCTTCGTCACTTCTATTGAAACTCGTCGGGAGAAAGTTTCCTTTGATGAACTTCACGGTTACCTTCTCGGTCGTGAAGCTGCTCTTCTGAAGCGCAAGCTCCGATCCAATTCCTCTGGACCTACCGAACCGTTTCATGCTTATGCCGCCACTCCTCGTTCTTCACAGCACTTTTCTCGCTCCCGTGGTTCCAACAACTCTAACTCTCAGCATCGAGGTTTTCCTCCCACTCGTGGTTTGCTTCCGTCACCGCCTTCCAATTTTGCCCCAAATTTTTCTTCTCCTCCACAATTTGGTGCGCAAGGGTTTCACAGCCCCAATTTTTCTCGGAATTCGAGCCCTGGGGGTGGTAATTCCAATCCAGGAGGTTCTTCTTTTGGCCCTCTTCTTGTGTGTCAGTTCTGCAACAAGAAAGGTCATGCCGCTAACACTTGTCGCAAATTGGGTCGTCTGCTCAATGCTTCCGGCAGTTCTTCATCTTCTGGACCATTCACTGGATACTATGCTAATCCACAATCTGCTACTTCCTCTTCTTCTTGGATTGTTGACTCTGGCGCTACTGCTCATGTGACTGCTGCCAATCAGCACCTGCAGAATTCTTCTCCATACACTGGCTCTGACTCTTTGCAAGTTGGTAATGGTAATTGCTTACCAATTTCTCACATTGGTTTTACTCGCATACATACTCCTTTTGCTGTTTTTACTTTAAAGGATGTGTTACATGTTCCCTCTATTAAACACAATTTGTTATCGGCAAATAAGTTTCTTCGCGACAACTCTTGTTCACTAACGCTCTATCCTGATTCCTTCACAATTAAGGACTTAGCTACGAAGAGGATGCTCTTCCAAGGTCTCAGTGAGGATGGTGTCTATCGTCTTCCTGTTGGTACTGCTGCTTCTTTTTCCTCAAGCCCTTCAACTGCTTTTCTGGTTAATAAATGTGATATCCTCACTTGGCACAGGAGGTTGGGTCATCCTCACTTTTCTCCATTTCGCAAGATTGTTAGTGGCAATCATCTGCCTGTTAGTGGTGACTTGTCTAAGTCCTTAATATGTTCTAATTGTATGGTTGGGAAAGCTCATAAGTCGCCTTTTGTTAGTTCTGCACATAAGTCCACCAAGCCTTTGGAGCTTGTGCATTCGGATGTCCTGGGGTCCCAGTCCCCACTGTTTCAGCTCTTGGTTATAAGTACTATGTTTTGTTTCTGGATGATTACACTAAATATGGCTGGTTGTATCCTTTGAAATATAAATCAGATGTGCTTGCTACTTTTAAAGTGTTTAAGGCCAAGTTAGAAAACTTGTTGAACTCTAGGATCAAGATCTTGAGGAGTGATTCGGGTGGTGAATACTTAAGTACTGCTTTCCAAGATTTTTTAAACACAGAGGGTATTGTGCATCAGCTGAGTTGTCCCCACACGCCTGAACAGAATGGTAGTGCCGAACGAAAGCACAGGCATATTGTTGAGCTTGCTAGGACATTGTTGGCTTCTTCTTTCATTCCTCATCGTTTTTGGGTGGATGCTTTTCAAACTGCCTTGTATCTCATCAATCGGTTACCCTTTACTTCTTCTGCACAGTCTCCTTGGGAATTGTTGTTTAAACACACTCCAAACTATAATACTCTGAAGGTATTTGGTTGTCTCTGTTTTCCTTGGTTACAACCATATAGTTCCTCAAAGTTAGATCCTAAAAGCAAGCCTTGTGTCTTTCTTGGATATAGCTTAAATAATTCCGGTTATAGATGTCTGGATATTTCTACTGGCAAGCTTTTTATTTCCAGGCATGTTCTTTTTAATGAGACATCTTTTCCTTTTGCAACCCCAGCTCCCCCTGTTTCATCTTCTCTTGTCTCTGCTTCTTCAGTTCCTATTTCTCTTACTTTTTCTTTCCCCATTTCTCATACTTATCCTTCCTCTTCACAATCTCCTAGTTCCAATTCTCCTTCTTCTGAATCTATTAATTCCTTACCTTCTCGGGAACCAATCCTTTCTTCTCTCCCTTCTCGTGAACTGAGGTTCCTTCTTCTCCTAATCGTCATCCTATGGTTACTCGATCAAAAATGGAATTTTTAAGCCCAAGGCTCTCTCTGCAACTAAGCACCCTATTCCTACTCTGTTAAGTCTACTGCTTTAATTCCTCCTACTCCTCAGACTTATAAGCAAGCGGCAACCCACAAAGTTTGGATTGATGCCATGGCCTCTGAAATTGCTGCTCTTCAAAAGACTCAGACATGGACCCTGGTACCTCCCAATCCCTCTTATAATTTAGTGGGTTGTAAGTGAGTTTTTAGGACCAAATTTAAATCTGATGGTTCTGTTGATAAGTTCAAAGCTCGATTGGTTGCTAAAGGGTACAATCAACAAGAAGGTATTGATTTTCATGAAACTTTTAGCCCCGTGGCAAAACACATTACTATTCACCTTTTGTTATCCTTAGCTGTGCAATATGATTGGTTCCTCAATCAACTTGATGTCAGTAATGCTTTTTTGCATGGATTCTTGAAGGAGAATGTGTATATGAGCCAACCACCGGGTTTTCACGATCCCTCCAAGCCTGATTTTGTTTGCAAGTTGAATAGGAGTTTGTATGGTCTTAAGCAGGCGCCCCGGGCTTGGTATGAGGAGCTCTTTAAAGCACTTATTTCTCTGGGTTTCAGATCATCACAAGCTGATTCCTCCTTGTTTATCAAGAGTGGTTCTTCTTTAATCCTAGTTTTGGTTTATGTCGATGACATTATTGTGACTGGGAACAATAATGCAGCATGTCAAGCTCTTATTCAGCAACTCAGTGAGAAATTTCCTGTTAAAGACTTAGGCCCTTTGCATTATTTTCTTGGGTTAGAGGTTAAACGCACTGCTTGTGGTTTATTCTTGTCTCAAACTAAATATGCTTGTGATCTTCTCCATCGAACTGATTTTCTTGGTGCCAAACCTTATGCCACGCCCTTGGGGTCCTACAAATTAGACAATTCTGGAATGTTGCTTTCGATCCTACTTTCTATAGATATACCGTTGGTGCTCTTCAATACTTGACATGGACAAGACCTGATTTGTCCTTTGCTGTTAATTTGGTATGTCAACATCTTCACCAACCTCGCACTAATCATTTAGGTGCTGTAAAGAGAATCCTTAGATATCTTAAAGGTTCTCTTGATATGGGAATCTGTTTTCGCAAAGGCCCCCTTGTTATGCAGGCCTATTCTGATGCAGATTGGGCAGGATGCCCCTTGGATCGTCGATCTACTAGTGGTTGGTGTGTTTTTCTTGGTTCAAATTTAATTTCTTGGTCTGCCAAGAAGCAACCAACAGTTTCTCGCAGTTCTGCTGAATCTGAGTACAGAGGTATTGCCATGACTGCTGCTGAACTTGTTTACATTGCTAAGTTGTTTAAAGATATTGGTTTTCAGCTTCCTTCTGCTCCATTACTTTGGTGTGATAATCAATCTGCCCTTCATTTAGCTTCTAATCCCGTTTTTAGTGCTCGCACAAAACATGTTGAGGTTGATTATCACTTCATCAGGGAGTTGGTTCAGCATGGTATTCTTCATTTGAAGTTTGTTGACACTACTAATCAGCTCGCCGATATCTTTACAAAATCTCTTCCTTCGCCCGACATGCTTATCTTCGTTCCAAGCTTACAGTGTGCAATCCCTACTTCAGCTTGCGGGGCTAAAGAGAGTAGTTAGCTGATTAGATTAGTTTGTTATTAGTTACTCTTGTAAGTAATTAGTTAGAGTCTTTGTCTTTGTAATGTGACTTATGCAGTGGCTTTATCTATTGTATAGAGTAGACAGATGTTAAATACTCTTACGTAATCTTTTCTCAATTAATTAATGAGTATCACAATTTCCTTTAGTAGGAACTCCCACTTTTATGCTGATCATAGTTTGACATGTGTCTTTCGAGATTCTTCTTTTAGTATTTTTAATGAATTAATTTTACGTATGTGTCAAATTTTTATTTGCATGAAGTATGAATGACTCCTTCCAGAAAGGAGGGAAGCAGTGTCCCACATATAAGTAGTAATCTTAATACATGCTCCTTGTTTTACTCAAACAACCTTTTAAATTGTTAAAAACAAAAGAGAGAGAGAGAGAGAGAGAGAGAGAGAGAGAGAGAGAGAGAGAGAGAGAGAGAGAGAGAGAGAGAGAGAGAGAGAGAGAGAGAGAGAGAGAGAGGATTGGGTGAGTTTGCCCTATAGTGCAACATCTCTTGTGAAGCCTTCATATCTCTCCTTTCTTGCCCTGCTGCTCGGAACCCAGGATTGAAAGCTCAGGGTTGTCTTTCCTCCCAGCGTAATTATAAAAAAGCTGAATATGGATATGGGGTTGAAAGATGAGCCAAAAGACTAGTCTTCTTTTCATGCTTCTTGTTAATTAAAACCACCAACACTTTCTTCTGTAATTGCACTCGCTTTATATTGTATTTTGAATCGAATCCAAAGTTTCATAAGACTTGAAAAAAAAGAAGGTTCATAAGACAACTTTTCAAATTCATATTATTTTCCATAAAAAACTATTCGATGTTGCTGCTACTTCCCACCTACAACCCGTGCTCAATAGCTTTTTTTTCGTGGTAAGTTTCATTAAAATTAAAATCAAGATAAGTTTCATTAATAAGAAACAAATCATTACAAATAATGGACAATGTTAAACAATTCCTACTGCTTTTACTACTGAAAAGTTTTTAATTTTAATTTTATCATCAAGAGGGAGTTGTATGTTAACTACATGGACGGACTCAGGATTTCAAACTAAAGTGAGCCAGATTTACCTTACATAAAAGCCTTGAAGGGAGGAACATAATCAATGGAGTCGGCGTGTACAAATTTCCAATTGTTTTAAAAACACAAAACCTGCAAAGGACCCACTAGTGTAGTGGTTTGGAGTAATTGCCCTATAGTCAAGGTCCTGGGTTCGAGTTAATAGGACCTGACCCAGATTCCACCCCGGAAATCGAGCCAGACTATGCTGGTTTGCTGACATCAACCCATGTCGAGCCCACATTCTAAACAGAATCCCTCTTCCCGAAACAAATTATAAAGGGGTCAAGACTTCTGCCAAAAATCGGGCAGAGTCTCCCCTGAAATAAGGACAAACCCAAAAGTTAACAACCTGTTAAAACACAACAGATACGAATATCCCAACAGCCAACATGCATACAAATACATAACAGGCCTCCGGCCAACAAGTTCAACCCTAATGGGCAATAACAGAGCAACTAAGAGTATTCAAGTTTAAACAGCGAAAATTCAAGTTAAGGATAAGGGACACGAAGTCCTACAATCAAGTCGAAGCTCGAGAAGAGGAGCGCTCGGCCGGACAGTATCGAAGCACGACTACGGCCTGGGGGCGCAAAACAGAAAGAGTGTGAGTGGACAAAAACAAAGTTTTACATACTTAAATCAATGTACTAACCCCACCGTTTCAAAACAATGCAAACCATGCATATGTAATCATTTATATACGTAGTTATTCAAATCCCAATAGTTGCAATATAATAACACAATAATTATATCATAGTACTGTTTCCCTTTCTTTCCCACACTCGGACAATCACGTACTCGCAAGCACGACAAGCAAGGAAGGATCCTCACTAAAAGAAATACGAATACGAAGATAATAACACATACATATAGTAATATAGACCAACAACACCAAAACACGTGTACCGGGGAAACAATCCAACAGGGGATTGCTTAACTGGACACCAGGACAACATTCATGATGTGACTCGTGCCCAGGATTTAAGTGAACATTGGGTCAGCATCACAATGGCCTCGTGCCCAGGGTCAAGTCGTCCAAATGAGACTAAGCTATTCGGAACGCATGGTAGAGACAATCAAATACCCATACGCCCATGACAAGTCATATGCGCAGACTACCCAATTAAGGGTCTACAGTAACACCTCGTTAAGGCATGCACCGGGTATCCGATGCAGACGAATCATATCCAGTAACCGTATCAAGAACAGGGGAAGGTACATTACAAGGTGTCAAACCACACTCAAATCAATCGCTACACGATAATCAATATATACATATTTAACCACATGTACCCGAATCCCAAAATAATCACACACCAGGACATATATACGTCCAACAATCCAATAACATCATATATAACCAAGATAAGGACATCACCGTCCCAAACATACAATTCTATAGTTAAAATAGACACAAGCGTCAAGTGACGGCATATTAATCCATAATCAATTAAAATGTCATAATCACCGAAAATGCATAATCAAAACCGTATTCAAAACTCAAGTCAAGAAGACGTCAAATCAAACCTCAAATAAAACATATGTCCCAAATCATAGTATAGGTAACTATCCCTTAAAAATATAAAGTCCAACCCCGAAACGTTTATTCAAAATATACATATATATATGTATATATATATATATATATAACACATAACGATCCTTTAAAATACAATAACCAAAGCCCAAGCATTCGCAAATCCCACGTATTATTGACATCCCTTAAATTCATAGTTAAAACAATATAAATAGTGATTCATTAAAATATAACCGAAAGTCCAATCCCATATACATATATGTCCCAAAACTCCATATCAAAGTAGATATACATATATATATATTCAAATTATATATATATATACATATAATCAATTCCCATTAATCCGACGTATTCCTTCCAAGTAGATCTATATATATATATATATAATCAAAGTATAAGTAATTATAATTCATAAGGTTTAAACATCAAAACCGAATACGTAATCAATCGGACTATACTAACGTCCAAATCTTACCGTCCAAAGGTTTAGTCAAAATATACATATAATTTCCCGACAAGTCCATAGACGAAATAATATGAAAACCCCTAAAGTCACATATCTCAATAATTAAATAAAAATCCCATGAAATCCATCAAATTCCCACCGTACCCAAATCCGTACGTAATTACTATTGGACGCTTGACTCGTCCCAAATTCAATACTTAAAGATAATATAATAATAAAATATAGCCATCAGGGCCCCACATACAAACCGGCAACCCAAATCAAGTATAAGACTCAAATACTAATTCAATCATAATGAATTCATCAAAAGTCAAACCCAAGATTTAAAACAATTATTAAATCTCACTTATATGCATTTCATTCACTTCTTTAAAATCATGCTCGTTTGAAAACAAAGTCCACTCACAGATAGTCCCAAGCAGTCTGACCCAGCGAGGGTCCCGCCTGAGGATCAAGAAGAGCTTGAGAATCTAATTCAAGAATACGAGGATTAGTTAACAAACCGAACCGTGAATAACAACCTTAAAAGTCAACCCTAACTAATCCGGACTCAAGTACAATTCGTTAGAGGACGAACCGACCTCGGGAGATTCTCGGTCAACCCTGGTCAAACTTGGTCAAACTATCCCGAATAGGTCAAACCGGGTCCATGGGTCACACGACCTCCAAACTTAGATCCAAAAGTTCCTATAGGTTCACTACGGCTTAGAGAACATGTCCTGAAAATTTGGTCTTGATCGGACGGTCGGATCGCTCACGATCGGCCGATCAGTCAGTTTTCGATTAATTCAAACTTTAAGTCATTGATCCGGAGCATCCGGGGCTCCGATCCACGATCCGTCAAATCCTATACGATCCTAAAAATACGAGGAACCACATACGTGAATTCGGATTCGATCCAACGGTCCGAACCCATCGAACCCAAACAACGTATAATAGGTGTACATTGGTTTGAGATCCAAACGACGTCCGAATCGGAATCCGAGCATACGTACACACTCACGACTTTACACGAAGGTTGCAACGGAATGAAGAACTGCCGCCACACCCCAACTCATGCCCTGTCATACACGCTGCCGTAAGGTGTGGGTGTCTTGATCAAAATCCGGCAACTCACAAAACTTCGAATCAAGGGGCAAATCACCTACCATTAGCATTAGGACCTCGCCTCGAGGTAAGTTCGAAACCGGCCTGAACCGGTCAAGAACTAGCCAAGAATCGGCTGGGATCTCACCCCGAAATTCAGCAAAAACCTAGCTTTTGATCGAGCTCCAAAACACAGAATTAACCCACACCGCCCAACAAAACAGCAGGAGGGGATCGAGAGAAGAACAATGCTCACCGAATCGATGGATTCCGTTAGGAATCGCCTGCAGACGGCGACTGAAAATTCGATGTTTAACCGGCCAGTTTTCTGGCTTTTCCGGCGGTAGACAGCGGCTAAGGCGCCTGGGTAGAGGTGGGGTTGGACGGGGGAGGTGTCGCCGATCTTTCGGCCCACGTGGTGGCGGTGGTGGCGCAAGTGGTGCTAAGCCGTGAGGACTATTACAATCGGGAGGGGAAGAAAGCGCACGGGAGAGAGAGAGAGAGAGAGAGAGAGAGAGAGAGAGAGAGAGAGAGAGAGAGAGAGAGAGAGAGAGAGAGAAGTGGGCTGGCCCACTTGGGTTTTATCAGATTTTTTAAAATCAATTTTTGTAATTACCATTACGCCCCTCTTTCTCGATTAAACTCCGATCCGAGCATGCCGCACGTCCCCGAACTCGTTTCGAAGTGCCGGACGCAATGGCGCAACCCGTTTCGCCAAATTCCGTCCCGAAAATATTGTTGACCAAAATGCCCCTTTAATTATTAAATTCTTATTTAATTCCCTTTAATTATTAATTCATTTTTTAAATTTCTTTATTTAATTAACTCAATTAATTTTTTTATTTTTTATTTTTAGGTCAGGAATGTCACAGTCCTAGCATCCGTGTTGTGTGTGAGTTTAGTATATTATCGCCCCTCTCAATAGGAAAGGTCTACAAAAACCTATATTAATTAACCAAAATAAAGACTCATACTAACCAACCAAAGAAATAAACTCATATTAATTAATCACAATCATTAAATATGTAGAAATTATTAGGATTAAGGAAACATAAATTACAATTAAAAATATAAGTTTCTTCAACAAATGGGATCTATCTTGTAATTTGTTTATGATGGTACAAAATAACACTTAATTTGTTTGTAAGTTATAAGTAATCTCTTGCCACAAAGGTGTGATACTTAATTAAGGAAGCTTGCATTTGGTTAGTTTTGTGGATTAAAGTTAAACTGAAAAACTATTTTCTCTTAACAAATTGAGAATCGGTTTCCAGGAAAGTACTTGTACTTTATTTTGTAAATCCTTACAGCATCGAATCCTTCCTCAATCAATTTCTCGCAAATTGAATCACTCATTGGATCAAACTTCAAAAGATGAAAATTTGATTTTTTAAAGATATTCTCGGAATGAGTGAGATCGATTATGATCTCACTCATGATTATATTTCATTCAAGCTAGCTGTTTTCATATGTATCTTGTAGTTCGGCTCCAAAAGCTTAGGAAAAGGAGAAGCATCTGGCGTTTAATAGGTGCCACTCGTGTTAACTTATCACGAATGGAATTCTAGTAAAGAATATAATGGAGCTAATTAAGAAGCGGAACGAAGATGAATTGGAGCGAAAAAAGGGTTGAAGCGCAGCGACTACGTTGACTTTATGGAGGACCCATAAGGAGATACATGGCAACAAGGGACAGTCTTAGGATTGCCATAAAGTTTTGGATGTTTGTGGGGAATGGAGAGTAAGTTGACATGGAAGCCAATGGAGTAGTTAACCTGAAGTTTGGATTTAGGATTTATTTTAGAGTTTGATGATGTAGTTTTAGTACCCTAAATGAAGAGGAATTTAATTTTTGTTTCAAGATTATCAAGACTTGGTTTTGTTTTTGAATTCAATAAAGATGGCTTCACATTATCTCAAAATTATGTTGTTCTCGCTACTGGTTTTCTCTCAAATGGATTATATTCTCTCAATTACAATAAAGATGGGGAAGGTTTAATGGCTGAATCGAGTGAGAAAATGATTAGAAGTGAAGGAACATCCACTAGATTGGCATAGATGCTTGATGGGTATATTTTATAGTATATATTTAATCCCAATCTTGGTATATTTTGGTTAATATTTTGGAAGAATTTTGATACTTTGAATTGTATTTTCAATATAGGGCTTTCGACTTCCTTTGGAGCAAAACATGATCAAATGGACGAATTTTGGAGTAATTCCAGTTGGAGGACGTTCGTGAGTCACTTGGCCCAATTGTATCAAAATTCCAGATTTTTCTATCAAGTAGTTGTTTTATGGCGATAAAAATAAAGGAGCAGTGCAGTGCTGGAAAAAGTGACGTTTTGGGCCCTTAATGGCGTTTTTGGAGCCCAAAATGACCTCGGATGGATTTGTGGCCTTCTTGAGATATGTTCAGAATATTTTTCTCTTCAAAACAAGTTATTATGGGCATGATTTGGAGCAGTTTTGAGGCCAGAACGTGAATGGGCAGCTTTAATGCATAGTCTCTTTATCCAATTAGGATTTTATCTCCTTGTATTACCTTATTTTTATTTAGTCTCCTTTTAGGAAAAGAAAAGTTGTCTTGTGAAGCTAGGTTTTAGGGAGTATTTAAGTTCTTTTCACATCAGTTTTAGGGCCTTCTTCTCTTTTCAGACTTCTTTTTGGTTTTTGGGAGAGAAATTGCTAGGGTTCTTGGATTTTCTACTTCCAGGTGTTGTTATTCCTTTTCTTCTTAATAATATTTTCTATGATTTCTATTATGAATATGCGTAACTAATTCCCTTATTGCTAGGGTGAGGCCACGAGCCTTAGCAAGAATATGTAGTTTCTATCCAATTTGCTTATGATTATATGCATGCAGGTTTTCAAATTATTCATCACCGGGTTAAACTATCTAAGTGTCTTGATGCTTGATCACCATTAGGATGTTTAGAAAAGTAATTTGATGCAATTTTGGTCGGAGGTCGGTCCCTGAAATTGTGAAGGCTTCTTGTGATTAATATGTGCGAATTCACTTAGGATGAATACCACGTCTTAAGGGTTGCATGGTTTGTCAAAAGGTTTCACATAACTTAATGAGTCATGTATGTTTAGATTTGATCTCGAATACCACAGACGGATTGCATGTATGATATACGCTCTATGTTGGGGGTCCAAGTAGGCATATATTAGGAATACCTAACCTTTGAAATATGCATGTATAGGTCATAAGTAATTGGGAGAATTATATAGAATTGCTAAGGTGACGGCGGATCCCTAGTGCTTTCTTAACTTGATTTCTCAAAACACAACTGTTTCTTTTGCTTTTAGTTTTAATTTGGCATATTACCTTCTTTTTATTAGTTAACTTTAGCTTAATTTAAAGTCTTAAAATCAAACATCTCAACTTTCTCTTTTACAATAATTAATTAGAACTTGGTTTGCTACGAATTATTTAATAATCCTTGTGGAGAACGACCTTGCGAGATCCGTTTATACCGCAATAACCTTGTCATTCTTGCAAGTTTTATAGGATTTTAAACCCTTTTGCACATGTGGTAAAATTCCTATCAATGCTTAGGGCACATTTCAAAAGAAAGAATGAAAATTCTTGTTAAAGAACAAGTCTTACCGCCACTGACCTTCAATGATGACGAAATTTGCATTGAATGTGTTAAAGGAAAACTCACTATGACTAAAAAGAAAGGTGCAAGTCGCAATAGTGATCTTTTAGAGATCATCCACACAGATATTTGTGGACTTTTCCCTCATAAAACAATTGATGGAAATCGATATTTCATCACTTTTATAGATGACCATTCTTGTTTTGGTTATCTATACCTCATAGCAGAAAAATTTCAAAATGAAGTTGAAAGGAAACTTGAGAAAAGATCGAAATTGTGAGGTCAAACAAAGGGGGTGAATATTATGGATGTTTTGATGAAGGAGGACGACGTGATGGACCTTTTGCTAGATATCTACAAGATAATGGAATAGTTGCTCAGTACACAACGCCAGGAACTCCGCAACAGAATGGTATGGATGAGAGAAGAAATTGAACTATGGAGGATATGGTTCTTAGCATGATTTCCAAAACTGATTTTGCCTATGCATCTATGGGGTTTGCAAGGTTGAAGCTAGAATCTATAACCCTCAAGAGAAGAAGCTTGATCCTAAAATGATTAGCTACTATTTCATTGGATATCCTGCAAGGTCAAAGGGTTTTAGATTTTACTGTCCAAATTATGGTACCCAAATTGTTTAGACTGGTTGTGCAAATTTTGTGATACCACTGAGAATGAAGATTTTATTTTTGAAGAAGAAGGTGATGTAGCTGTTATCGAGAATGATGAACAAGACGTTTCACCCTTGATTCCTTTAAGTGAAACTATATTGGAACCTCCACACTTCGAAGAACCAGTTGAACAACAACAACAACAAGCTGTCGAAAATCCTGAGCCAGATAATCATCAAGAACCAATGCAACCAAGGAGATCTGACATACCAAGAAGATCCACAACAAAGTCAAATTATGTGTATTTACAAGAAGCAGATTTTGACATTAGAGATGAAGCTGGGCCAACAAGTTTAAAGAAGCTATGGAGAGTCAAAATGCAGAAAAATGGAGGGAAGCAATGTTAAATGTACTCGAAAACATGAAGAATAATCAAGTACAGGAATTAGTTGAACCTCACAAGAGCCAAAAATTGGTAGGCACGAAATGGGTGTTTAAAACAAAGAAGGATAATGATAGAAAATAGAAAGATTCAAGGCTAGATTGGTAACAAAAGGTTTTACCCAAAGGGAGGGAATTGACTACACTAAGATATTTCTCCAGTTTCCACCAAAGATTCTTTAATCATAATTATGGCATTGGTGGCGCATTATGACTTACTTTTACATCAAATGGATGTAAAAACTGCATTCCTGAATGGTGAACTTGAAGAAGCAAATTTTATGAAGCAACCTGAAGGGTTTGCAAAGGAGGGAAAATAGATTATGGTTTGAAAACTTGACGAAACGATTTATGGACTAAAGCAAGCAAGCAGGAGGTGGTATTTAAAATTCCATCAAACTGTCTCATCCTATGGTTTTGAAGAAAACATAGCCGATCAATGCATTTATCTAAAGAAGTGTGAGAGCCGATTTATTTTTCTAGTGCTGTATGTGTATGATATACTTTTGGCTACAAATTATCAAAATTTATTGAAGGACACTTAGGAGCTACTTTCGAACAATTTTGAGATGAATGATTTGGGAGAAGCTGCTTTTGTGTTAGGCATTGAAATTTAGAGAGACCGAGCTCGAGGTCTACTAGGCTTGTTACAGAAAACATACATTGAAAGGATACTCGAATGTTTTGACATGAGTATGTGTTCTGGACAGAAAGTTCCATTAGTTAAAGGAGATTTAAAGAAGGAGCATTGCCCCAAGAATAAAGAAGAATAAGCTGAGATGAGGGACAAGTCGTGCGCTTCTCTAGTTAGAAGCATTATGTATGTACAAGTATGTACAAGGCCAGACCTACCCTTATGCATCAGCAAGATGGGGAGATTTTAGTCAAATCCAAGAATGCAACATTGGATAGTTGGAAAGAATATTTTAAGGTACCTACAGAGAACAAAAGCTTACATGTTGATTTACAGACGCAAAGAGAATTTAGAGCTTGTTGGTTATGTTGATATGAATCTTGGAAAAGCAGAGGATGATTACATCTCTACTTCAAGTTTTCTTTTCAAGATGGCAAGAGTAGTTGTTGCTTGGAAGAGTGCTAAATAATTTGGGGCTTCGAGTTCAACTATGTTCCTAGAATACATAGCTTGCTATGAAGCCACTTCTAATGCAGTATAGCTAAGGAATTTTATCAAAAACATTAAGGTGGTGGACTCGATTTCAAGACCAGTGTAGATATACAATGACAACATTGTGGTTGTTTTTCACTGCATGAACAACAAGATGTCGTCTGGACTTCAGCACATTTACATAAAGTATTTAATAGTGAGGGAGAAGGTAGCAGACAAACTAGTCAGGTTTGATCATATCAGAACTCAAGATAGGATTCCAGATCCGTTTGCAAAGTTTCTGTCTTTAGAAGCTTTTCTGAGACATGTTGAGAGCATGAGATTATTTCCTAGCTTTGATGCTACAATCTAGTGGGAGTCTTTTTCCCATTATGATAGATTTCTAGTATGTTTAATTTTTGACGTTTTCTGAATTGAGGGATTTGCATTTAAGGATGCTAATTTGGTAGACAGTTTTTTATCATTAGATAATTCCTACCATTTTGACTACTTAGCTGTTTAAACTTATTATGCATTTTGTGTATGTATGTGAGTTTATGGTCTCTTTGAGATACCATTGTTTTAATAACATTGCGGATTGACTTTTGCTAAGTCATAAAGGGGTATGTGTACTGAAAAGCATAAAGATTCACATTACGGATTAGTACATGTTAAGGTTCACGTTTGTAGGTGCTTCATGTGTTTTGAGATTGCATTATGTGATTCAAGATGACCTGTTTTTAATAAAGGAGAGCAGTGCTTGTCTATAGTTCGTTTCGTCTAATTGCTTTTCACTGTAGCTTGAAAGGAAGGACTTAATTGTTTTAAACTCATGGCCAATAAAGATTATATATCAAATTTTTGCAATACAGAAGCTTGGTGCTCTAGTGCTTGATCTAGTGGGAGAGTGTTATATTCCTATTTAGATCGGTACACTAAATATTAAGTTATATCAGGTTTGATAAGAGTTTAAATTAGGTTATACCTTGAGGCCCAAAACCTTGTGAAATAAGGAAAGTTTTGAAGCCAATTAAAGGGGTCCTTTTTATTTCCTTTTGTGTGAACCATTGCTTGATGGGCTTAGAGTGTTAGTCAAGTCGGGCCTTGGTGATGAGTAGAGACGACTTGACCTAGCCCTATATAAGCTTAAGATCCTGCTCTCGTTAGACACGTTCTCTAACCTTAATCTCATCACAAAGAGAGAGCTAAAACAATTTCTAAGAGAGAGTAGAAGTCTTGAGCCGTTTGTGTCCTTTGCCAGAGCTACTGCTTCTACGATTGAATGAGTTCTAAGATTGTGCAAATAAGGAAGATGGTGCCATGTATGTCTTCTATGTATTTCAGGTTGTGTGAAAGATCATGAACACATATATAGAAAAATCTAACAAGTTAGAGATGGACACTTGGAGAAGAGTGAAGAAAATAACCTGTGGAGAAGATAGGAGAGAAGAACCCTAGGAGAAAAAGATGAAAAGAGCATGATTTTTCATGTAGAAAGCATGTTTTCTTTTTCCCTAACCTTATAATTAAGCATGTATTATCTAAAAGGTGTGTGGGTGAGTTGTATTAGTTAGTCAGGTAAGAAGAGTTTTAAAATTCCAACTCATTTAACATAGTCAGGTAATTAAATAATACAAGTTGACACCAAACAACTTACATGAATTATTTACTCCTATCTAGAGTCTAATACGGTGTACCAAACATGCCTTAAAAGGCTAAAACCTCAAAAGAAATTTAGACAACTAAATACCCTTAGAATTTAAACAATACTACTATCATTCATAATTAAAATAAATAAGAGTTTTACATCTATTGTTGGTGCTCAAAACTAGATGGGTAGTAGTGGACCCGACTTAAAGATGAGGTGGATGATCGAGGGATTGGATCTGCCTTTGTTAAGGACTTCCCTTTGGCAGACCGAGCGTTATCTGCACAGAGAGAGAGAGAGAGAGAGAGAGAGAGAGAGAGAGAGAGAGAAGAAAGCAGTTGGTAAGATCTAAGGCACCGGTGTGCTACCAGCCAAAGGCCCTCCGAGAAGTTAGCTATTGACAAAGTAAGGGCATAAATGTCAAGTAGCTATCTTACCTTGTACCCTGGGGCAATGGGCACTTTTATAGAGGTTTTGGGTGTCCTTTTGGTGTGAAGTTTCGATGTGGGACTCGTGGGAGTAGTCTTGGAGGTTGCCACGTGTACCAGCTAATATACCAATGAGGAACCCGAGAGATTCCTACAAGATACCTTCTAGGAGGCTGAATCGGCAGGGGGTGCTGAAGGCACTGCCGATTGTCGATTGTGGGCTTGCGCGACTAGGCCGACTAGCGTGCCATCAGTCGTGGGTGTCGAGGGCAACTACCGATTGCGAAGCTGGGTTTGCTAGAGTGGGCTACTGGCTGTGCTAGGTGTAGAATCAGTTGTGGGTGCCGAGGCGCCTACCGATTGTAAAGGTGGGCTGGCCAATGTGGGCTACTGGGCCTTGCTTGGTGTGAGAATTTTTCCACGTGTCATGGCATAAAAGGCCGGTTAGATATGAAACAAACATCTATAACTAATTGACTGTAGTCTATACAGTATATCAATACATAAACAAAATATCCATATCAATTATACAATTAATCTACTAAAATTCATATCAAATATGAACAAAATTCATGTCAATTAGACAATTAATTTAACAAAGGTCAATACTAATTAATCTAACCAAAAGTACGTGTGATTTGGAGGTCACAAGTTAAAAGTACACGTGATTACAAGTTCAGGGTAACTTTCTGTGAATTTTTTAAATTGACACGTGGCGCCTTGCTAATAGACCATTTCAGAAAGGAATTAAAATGAGAAGCGCTGGATTATAACCCCAAACACGCTGATTGTTTGTTCTTCATCGAAACTTGTTCTACAACTTTAATTCTAAAGTTCTTAAAAACTTCTAAAATTCATAACTTTAGTCGTGGAGCTCCGATTGATGAACGGTTTTTTCCTACATGCTTGTGAGATCGATCCCAACAATTTAAGTTAAATATTCAGGGTCTCACATAGCAGCAAATAAAACAACTTCTTTAAGGCATTTAGTCAAACATGTGCGCACTAGCACAGGGTCAAATTCCGGCATCTCCACGATATTTTCCAATGAGGAGAGGTGCAGCTCCACCTCCTTGAGCCTCTGTGGATCCGCCAGTGCTTGTCATTGCATGGTCCCTTGCAGCCTTGACCTATTGAATAGCACCCCTTCTGAGCATATTTGTGGCATCCTTGGTTAGTCTGGCATTCTTTCCCCACACCCTAAGTTTTCTGTCCTTCAATTGACTTTCCAAAGCTTAATCATTTTAGATCCTTCAACTACTGTTATATAAGCCACTTCTCATTTACAAGTCTGTTATATGGTATTGCTCTGTCTCGTCATATCCCTTTAAAGACTCAAATTGATGAATCTGTGTGAAGATGGAAGGACTGAGCTTCTTTATTTGCTCTTTGATGATCAAAAATGTTGTTTGTACTCTAGCTTGGCTGATTAAACAATACCTACTGCTTTCACTGCTGATTTTTAATTTTCAAAATTTTTTAATCTCATTAAGAGTGAGTTATTTATTTATATAATGAGTTAGAATATTGTTAGAATTATTATTACCAACATTATTAGAATTATTATTACTTTTACAATTCATTATGCAATAATTCTCGATTTCTGATGAAGTTCCTTCAACCTAACGGTAAAAATTATTAATCATATTCTGCTGCTTTGGTAAAACCATCACAGTTCTTCAAGATTCTTAAATAATTTAATTGTCTCATCCATTAATAAAGATTCATCCTTAATCTTCTCAAAATCCACCAGCATGTCACTTCTCCACATACAAAACTTTGATTACAAGTAATGATTCCTCCATGTAGGGCCTAAGCAAAGTGAGAATCCACAGAACCATATTCATTCACTTTGCTCATTTTGTTCTCTGCTTCTTGCTAAATTATTTGGAAATCAAGTAGGCAGGGTTTTCATTTTCTCCCTGATTTCACCATTCCCCTACCTTGCCTTGTTACTGATGTTATTTATCCGGTAGCAAAGAAGAATGTTGAAAAACTCTGCTCACAAATTCTATATGACATCACAATTCTAAAAGCTTAAACTCATAACTCAATTCAAGTTTTTCGGCATACAATTATACGTGTTCTACGGTTGTTAAAAGTTTTCCAGAGCAGCAGAAGATGATTATCAATGTACAAGTAGAGGAAACTCTCAAAATCAAATTGAGCATTAGATCCGGATTAGTGCTTCTTAAGGCATTACATAATCAAATAGCAAACACACTCACGTATCAAATTACATAAGATTCCATCGTCTCAAAGCAAAACTCCCTAATGATCACATGGCTTCAAATAAAACTTGAGATAAAGATGGAAAATAATTAAGATTTGCAGCCTCACACAAGAAAGCAAGGGTACTTCTAGGCGCAACTGAGTACAATCTTTCCGTCTCAGACTAGATTCTGCATGGCAAACAACAAGAGCGAAATGATAATCAAACAGAATTTCAATACAAATGTTGTGCTATCGAAACTAACTATTGCAGACTTAGTATTTAGTCCATGGACTAGAATAGTTTATATGATGCAAGATTAGGGAACTCAAGGCATATATAAAAAACGACAAAGGAAAAACAAGGAGACCAAAAAAAAAAACTTTACATACCTCCTTCCAAAACAACTAGGACAAGCTTTCACGACACATCCCCAGTGACGTTTCATAAAAATGGTAGATCTCAGGGATGTGTTGTACCTTTTCACGATCCACACCTCCTTCTCGTATGGAATCCTTAAGATCCTTTGATACAAGCTCCAATGCCAATACTTTTAGTTTAGTGAGGTATTGAAGACCCTGTGGCATTGTGTTTAGTTCTTGGCAGTTATCAAGCCACAAGGATTGGAGATTTGACATCAACCCTTTTTCTATAGATATCTTGTTCAATAAGGGGCAAGTACACAAATGCAATCTCGTAAGCTTTACAAACCCTCTGCTGAAACATAACTCTCTGCCAGCATATGCATTAAGAAGTGAAAGATTTCCCAGATTGGGCAGTGCTTCAATGTATGGTAGTAAATCTTCTTCAATTCTAGACCAATGCAGATACAAATATGTGAGGCTCTGGAGTGAAAAGAACCAACGCGGTACATTTTCCAATTTGCCAACCAAAATAACCATTCGAAGGTGGGGAGGAGGTG
This sequence comes from Prunus padus, assembly GCA_024362665.1. Taxonomy (NCBI): domain Eukaryota; kingdom Viridiplantae; phylum Streptophyta; class Magnoliopsida; order Rosales; family Rosaceae; genus Prunus; species Prunus padus. Next base: position 805,169 of record JANFAM010000006.1, read on the forward strand.
AGCATAGTTTGTTTGTTTGAGGAACTTCCTCTTCATCGCTTGTCATTAGAAACAAGTAGTGAAGTTGCTTCATCTTTTGAATGGAAGCACATAGGTCCATCTCGTCTCTTTCTTTTACATTCGTAATTCCAATCCTTCTAAGTTGGGTCATATTACCCACAAGTCTAACAATGTTTCCTTCTAATTCAACACACGTCAATACTTGCAATTTCTTCAACATACATATATTTGATGGTGATCTTGTCCCATTCACATATCTGAAGCCATTAGGTTCTATAGTGTAACGATACATAATTAGATGGCGCAAGTTTTGCAACTTGGCAATTCCACTTGGAAGTGCCTCTATCTTTGAGTTCCTGATATCCAAAGTTTGAAGGTTGCGGAGCTGTCCAATGGATTCAGGAAGCTTCTTAATTAGAGTTCCCCTTAAATTTAAGTATCTTAAATTGAATAAGTACGCAAGTTCTTTTGGCAGTATAGCAATTGCAACATATTGCAAATCTAGCACCCTCAACAATTTGAATCCCGAAGGCAATGTATTCGAGGAAGAGGATGAGGACATGTCAGTAACAAACACAAGAAAAGAACGAAGTTGTGCCATACCAGTGCCTAGTTTAATTTCTCCTCCAGTGGTTTGAGTTGACAAGCGGCGCACTTGAACTTCGTCCATAACTTCTTTTCCGTCATGTACAGCACCAAACTTTTCTTTTTCTGATGTAGACAGAGCAAGCTCCCGCATAAGGTCGTGCATCTTACATGCTTTGGGCCTTCCACTTTCATTCCTCAGAACAACATGTAGCATGCTACGGAAAATGAGCTGCATAAGATAGCTCTCAGCAACTTCTTCCGGTGTAGCGCCTTTTTCATCTTGAACAAACCCTTCAGCTATCCACAATCTAATGAGCCTCTTTCTTCGAATCAAATAGTCTTCTGGGAAAAGGGAACAGTATAGAAAACAGTGCTTCAATGGGTATGGTAAATCATCAAAACTAAACAACAAAATGCTCTTCACTGGCTCTAGCAACGGATGGTTAGTTAGATGCCAGTTTAAGCTGTTGTAGACTTTGATCCTTCATGCATACAAGCTCCTGCTTGATGTCATCAATTTCTGCCAAACCATGATAAGGTAGAATATGAGAATATGGGAAATATAAGAATGGGAGAAGCTACGTCTTCTCTTCGAGTAGTAAGCATGATTCGACTTCCAAACTGTGTATTTGGGAGTGCTATCCTCATTTCTTTCCAAAGTTTGATATCCCACACATCATCCAAAACAACCATGTACCTTTTAGAGTCCAAGTAATTGACCAGCACCTGTAGCAATTCTCTGTATGTCATAGAATTCATGTCTGCAGGGACCTTTTCCATTCTTGCTTCGTGGAATTGGTTAATCAAGCTTCTAAGCAAGTCGTCAATCACATAAGTTTGTGAAACAGTCAGCCAAGCACAACAGTGGAATTGTTTCTTGACCCTTTCGTCGTTGAAGGTCTGTGCAACTAAAGTCGTCTTCCCTGATCCGCCCATCCCCACCACAGAGATAACCGTTTGCTGTTGCTCTCCATTCATCAACCATTTCATCAATAGTTGCTTCTTTCGTTCAATCCCCACGAGTTCATATTCCTTAATAAAAAGAGAAGATTCCGCTTGGTTCCGCATCCCTTTGCCAACATCATCACAAGTACTACTTGTTCCTCCTAATCCACCGACACTGTATCTCTGATTCCTCTCCGGAATGGCTTTAATCACTCTTGAGATTGTCCGCAACTTCTTTGACATTTGACGTCTGAACCAAACATTCTGTGGAATGCGAATAGTTTGGTGGAACCACCTTGCAAATCGGCCATCATGACATCCTCGCTCATACATGTGATACATGAACTCGTCAATGATGTCTTCAACATCATAGGCCATGCCTCTGACGCTTGCAACCCACATCCTCCCACCTTCGCTGTGCAAATTCTTGCCCTCAGCATCATTTAGGAAGGCCGTCATGCTTACAAGCTCCTGCTTGATGTCATCAATTTCATCACGAACACTGGCTATGGAGGATGCTTCGTTCTCAAGAATGGTCACAATTTTGCCGATCAAGAAGTCTGTTGGTAAGGCCATATTACCCTTGTATCCAAACTAGTTGCTCACAATGGTAGAACGAATTTGAATATAGAAAAGGTTGAAAGATGAGCCAAATGAATCAAGTGACGATTTCAGCTGGCAGTGGAAGCTCCTCCAATGTGCAAGACTGGTCTTCTTTGTGCATCTGCTGGTTACATATGTAATAATGTTGGAGATCGAAGGAGGTTGCACATTTTTTTTTCCGATGGGATTGTTGTTTGTACTCCAGCTTGGCTGATTAAAAAATTCCTATAGCTTTTTCTGCTGAAAGTTTTTTATTTTTATCATCAAGAGTGAGTTGTATGTTGACTTTGAATATTATGCTGGATTGCTGAGTTCTACCATCAAGGAATCCACAGAACCATATTCATTCACTTTGCTCATTTTGTTTGCTTCTTCATATAATGTTTTTAGAGAATACTTTTTTAAATTGAAAACGAGAAAGCCAATTTGCATTTTCAAGATTTGAGCTACAAAAAGCAAGCTAAATCCGAGTATAAGTTTCGTAAGCTGCATAATGTATGTGTGGTTAATTTATTTGATAATCATATTTCAGTTTCGTTGTAATATCTGTTGCAGAATCAAATTGTAGAAAAACGGCGCAAAGATCACTTTTTGCTTAGATGTACATACTGATCTTTTCTTGCTTCTTGTTACTCAAAGCCGCCATGTTGATAATGTTGGAGATTGAAGGCCTTTCACCCAAGCAGCCATATGTTGTGCTGTTTGAACTTATTTTTTTGTTTGATGGGGTGCTGTTTTATTCATTTACTTATTTATGTTAACAGATGGGGTGTTGTTTTATTCAGTAGCGACGTTTTTGTCATCCTTCCAGAGATTGTTGACAAATATTTGGTCAAGCGAGAAGACAAGTTCTTCATGGAATTGTAGCAATTAATTTGTATTTGTTTTGTGAATTTTCATATCCTGGTAAGATATAATATCCAGCCAATAATGCTAGACTCGATGAGGTTTTTTTCTTTATCAAATAATGTGTCAAATTGTCAACATACATGTCATTCTCATACAGAGCAGTGCGCCAAATAGATCTCAATTCATATATGGTGGTCCTTGTTTAAGTCGGATTAAATAAACGTTAAAGACGAACACTAGAGCATAAGCGACTTTTTTTTTATCCCATATCAGAATCCATCATTTTATAAGTCATAATTGAAAGATCATCCTTCAAAAAAAAAAATTCACTTACATCGATAAATGAGACCAAATAAAACACAATGTTAGAAAACTCCATGACTAATCAACATTAGGTAATTTTGATTTTAGAAACTGTAGAAGGTAGATGGGGACGACAGACTTTCTTGACATAAAATATTAGATTTGCATAGCCAAGCGGGCAATCCTGTAAACAATGATATTAGGTTTTGGGAAAAAAGCAAAGTCATTTGTGTAACAGAAACAACAGGCTAATACAAGGGAATTTCTAATAGTCTTGAACATGAGCAAAATTCAGTCAGTTCCTTCTCAAAGGTGTCCTTGAACATTTCAGACAAGTAAATTATAAAGATCCTTACCATAGGACCTGATAGTGTTACATAGATCCAACGATACTTGACAATGAAACATGGTAATGGCGGAAATGCAAAAGGGAAAAGATCCATATAACACTATGTTTAGAGGTTTATTGCTTTTGTATTTTCTTCAAAGGAGTGATAAGAGACTAGCGTAATATCTTGAACTTCGCTGTTAAAACCTACTTACATCTCTCAATACACCCATATTGTCAGGGAGACCAAACATTACTGGCTGTTATAAAAAATATATATATAGTTTTCCTCTTTCTGTAAGCCAAATATAAAAATATTTATATTATAAATAACATATAAACAAATTAAAAAGCTATTAAGGGTAAAATGAAACTGAAGAAAAAACAAATTAATAAGTAAGTAAAAGTAAAATAAATAATAAGTAATAAGGTGAGCTTATTATTGTAAGGCAAGTCAAAGACGTTATCCTAGAGCCTTTATAGCCCTCCTACGTACCAGTACTGACGATCTAAAAGACTCCGAGATGACTCCAAGATACGACTATAATACACAAGCAAGTTGCAAATGAAAGAGAATACTAAATATTACCTACGAAAAGAACTGAACAACAGAAATTTCCAAACAAGATAAGTTAACTAGAGACGAGTGATCACAATTAACATGTATAATTTTATAAGGCAGTAGAAAAAATGGCTCCATAATAAACCAAAACTGAAAACACCATTTTTAATGTTTCCAGATTTCAAGCCCGTATTTTGAAAACAGTTATGAAAACCCTTTTGGCTGCAATAGTATGCAAATTCAAGCATTCAAACGAAGAAATCAAGAGTGATAAAACCAAATTAAAAAAATATATATAAAGGCCTAGAGATGGAGATTATACTTACAAAAGAGCACGATCTTCGCGTACATTGTTGTCGAATTCAATGATCTTAGAACCAGCAACGAGTTGCATGACGAGCCCAGATGTGACAATTGGAGTGATCCCAAGCTCCATGACAGTGCCTCGGTTGGAAGCGAGAATCACACGCATCCAACAGAAGGGATCTGCGCCAGTTGTGGAGTGAATGCCATACAGAGGGAGCTGGCTGCATACCAAGAAAATGAAGAGGGAGATGACGGTGTATATGAACTTCTCTCTGAAGGGCACTTTCCTGTCAGCGCTCTGCACTTCCGGCAAAAACGAAAGGAAGGGTCTCACCAGATGAAGAACTCAAAATCCACCTCCCATCTCTCGCTTTGTCAAAGCTAGAGACGGGCCAAAGCCAGATCTGGTCGGCGTGGCAGAGAGAGAGAGAGAGAGAGAGAGAGAGAGAAGAGAGAAGGATATGAAGAAATGGCGCAAAGATAGAGAGAAGAAGAGAGGTAACGGCGCAGAGAAGAGAAGAAAATAGGTTTCACGCGAGTTTCAATTTTGAGGCAATAAATGAAATGTTTAAACAAATAATAAAATAGTAAGCACGTGTCCAGTGGTATGTATGAGATTAAAAATAATAAAATTGATAGGTATGTATAAAAAAATGTTTCAAAATTTATTATATTTTTTTTTTACGTTAATGACATACATCACCCTTAGGTAATTGCTCAGACTGTTCTTGCCTTTGGGCCTGCCCAGGCTTGTGGAGCCCACCATCTGCCAGAGCTGCTTGATGTGCGTTGGAGTTGTCTCGCAGGCCTAGGCCCCTCCTGCCCTAGCCAAGCTGCAGCGGTGGAAGTGCTCTAAGTCAAGAGTTGGGTTCGAAACCCTTTGTAGATGGTTTTTAAGTTCCATATTTTAGTTTATAATTTTCTTGTTTTTGGATGGTTTTTTCTTTTGTCGGAAATTAAAATCGGAAATCTCGATCCCAATTTCCACGATTTTTTTCTGCTTATTATTAGAAAGTTTTGTGCTTAAGTTGCCAAACAATGGATTACATACATACTTTTAACAATCCCCAGAAGAGGTTAAAGCAAATCCTCCATCCTCCATCCAAACAAAGCTAATCTAGCAACATGTGTGCTGCTCTATTTTGGCTAATATAGATAGGAATGAAAAAACAAGATAACAAGAGAATTTTGAATGGAGACTGTCAGGTGTAGTTTGTATTGTATACTGAAATTATTTGTCTCTCACGTAGTCATACTCATACATGAAGACTTAAGAAGGCTTTTCTGGCCCACCTAGTGACACGACCCGACCCTAATTCCGCTTTGGAATCCGGGCCAAGCCCTGTCCGTGTCCGACATCTCGTCAGTGTCGGACACACGACCAATTTGCCCTTTAAATAAAGAAATTGAGGAAACAGAGTTTTAAGGTTTGACTTCGCCGAAATTTCTGTAGTCTCCCCGTAAATGGCTCAATTCCCAAATTAAATACACCTGCAAAAGCACGCTTTAAAATCCCAAACGTCCAAAGACACACAAGTTTAAGTTCACACACCAACAGAAAATAAAGAGTACGGCCTCAGGCCTCACAAAAATTTGGGCAAGATTCAGAGCTACTAAATTAGTTAAATACAAAGTTCTCGGGTCAAAGACCCTACACGAGGTCGAAGGAGTGTGGTGGTGGTGATGACGGGCAGGTGGTGGTGCTCAGCTACAACATACAGCCTGGGGGCGAAAACATTTAAAAAGGTGAGTGGACCAAAAAAGTAGTTTTAGAAAATCGAAAACAATATGTTAGCCCCACTGTTAAAAACATTAGAAAACAATTCTATAAACGAGCAATAAATTAAAGTATGCATTAAAAATCAAATTTATAAAGTTCAACAACATAAAAGTTCTTATTCATAAACGAAGATATTAATCAATCAACTTAATTAAAATCCACCTAGGTATACCCTTATCAATTCCGTCAATTCCATTATTCAACCGTCAATTCCAACATTTATCCGTCAATTCCATATCCTCGTAAGACTCGGGACACGAAGTCGATCCGAGCCACGTCCTCGTAAGACTCGGGACACGAAGTCGATCCGAGCCACGTCCTCGTAAGACTCGGGACACGAAGTCGATCCGAGCCACGTCCTCGTAAGACTCGGTGACACATAGTCATTCCGAGTCACGTCCTCATAAGACTCGGTGACACATAGTCATTCCGAGCCACGTCCTCGCTCCTCATGGTCCGGGTGTCCCCGAGACTCGTGGGGCGTGAGTCATGCGCGCAGACTTAAACCGAAGGCAGCAATGGTCCGTAGACCGGGTAATAACCATTATCATAAATATTCCGAAGGCAACATTTCTAGGGCATCTAGGGTAGTTTAAAAACCTTCCTTAAACCATTCATACATAAAACAATCTTTATCTCTCCGAGCCATTCAAGTTCCACAGTATTAAATATAAAACTTCATTTCCATGTTTGGAACAATATTCATAATAAATATTTCAAGTAAAAACATCAAATTTAGTTTCATGCTGGAAATCAATACTTTAAATCCCTTCATACTTTCCTTAAGCCATTTAACTTCCATAGTCAAAAATCTCATTTAATAAATCATTCCTAGGCTCGGAATAAGAACATAATCGAAAAATAATAAAATTCCGTTTAATCTCAACAACTAGTTTAAAGCATAATTTCTAATTAATTCCAAGATAAGCATTTAATAAAACAGTTATTGCATAAAAATTCATTTATAAAACAAAAGTCCACTCACTGTTGATCCGAGCTTGCCGGACCCTTAGAAGGGCCTTCCTGCAACTCCGCCGAAGCTTGAGTACCTATTTATGAAAATTAAACCATTTATTACTTAACCAAAGCTCGGCATAACAATTTAAAGAAATTCCCGACCCCCGGGCCTAAAGTGTTCAATTGTGATTAGAAAGGTTTCCCGGGCCCACTTGATTCTAATTTAAGCCATTTAGTTAACTCGGAAATCCCCGGGATTAAATATTCAATTAATTCCTTAATAGGTTCGCTTCGTTCGATCAATAGGTTTCCGACCTCCAATCGACGATCCGTAAGTTCCTATAGGTTTCTAAGATTCCCAATTACTTAACTTCCAAGTTTCAATACGATCCAACGGTTAGAACTTAACGAACCCAAGTTAACCCTAGTTAAATCTAACCGGTAACATTGGTTCTTCGCTCAAACGATTTCCAAAAATTCGTTCGAGCATACCTACGTGCTCGGGAGGTTACGTGGAGTGTTTTGGCACGAAAAACCGCCGCCACCACCTGGCCCACGCGCCGCCACACGCGCGGCCAGGTTGGGTGGCTTGAGAGAATTTTCCGGCGACGGAAAATTCTCGATTCAACCTGCAACCCTTATACCAAAGTGATCAGTGGGTGGAGAGGAGTGTTTTGGCAGTGAGAACCGGCCAAGAACCGGCCGGAATTGCCCGAAATTCAACCCGATCTGAGCTGAAAACCTAGGTTTTTGATTTCTTCCAAAACTCCCCTTTAACTCAAATTAATGCTCAAAACACGAAGAACAACAACTCAAGGGGTCGAAATTCACCTGAAGCGACGAGGAGAGCCGGTGAGGTGGCCGGATTTTGGTCTGAAACTCAGGCGAAAATCTGGGTTTTTCGCCTGTCTTCTCCGGTGGTTTTCGGACGGAACCACGCCGGGGGTGAGTTGAGGGAAGAGAGAGATGAAGGTTGGAGGGGTGGAAGTGGTCGGTCTTGGCCGGAACGAAGCCAGGCCGAGACTGGTTCGATCGGCTGGCTGGCTCGCGAGGAAGACGAAGAGGATCGGGGGGGGTCTGATACACACGCGCTGGCCAATTGGCCAGCTTCTTTTTAATTTTTATCCCTTCCCTCAAAATTACTAAAATGCCCCCACTGTTTTTAGACCTTTAAACGTTCGTTCGGGCTCGGAATCGGGTGTTCCGCACGTCCACGGACTCGTTTCGACGAGCCGGACGCAACGGTGCACTCCGTTCCACCAAATTCCTTCCCGAAAATAAAGTCAACTTTTAATTCCCTTAAATTAACCGGGGTAAAATCGTCCTTCGCCTTAATATTTTAATATTTAACCACTAAATTGGGATCGGGTTGTTACACCTAGTTTGACAAAAGAACAAAAAAATAATAATGAAGAAAGGCTTTAAGGACATCTCCTTGTTCTTGATGAGTAGGAAAACAAGTGCAAAAAGAAATAGGTAACCCAATGTATGAAAAAGAGAAGAAAGAAACCATTGACCGATGCCCATTTTCTTACCCTGTTAGGCCATCTCCAGTCATGGGCTATATCTCAAATATAACCCTCAAATAATGCAAAACTCATCTCCAACCACGGGCTAAACTAAATTTTGACCAAATTTGGAGAGCCACATTTGGCCCTTTAGCCCTCAAACCGGGCCACATTTAGCCTAGCTTTGGCCAAAGGCCAAATTTTTTGTGGGCCCCATGCATGTGCTTTTTATTGAAATTCATCCACTTTTTTGTGAACCCTATATTTCTCAAAATAATAAAATATGAAGGATCCTAAAATATAGCCCTTCATGGCTGGAGATGGAAAATTTTAGCGCTGCACTATTCTTTAAAAAATTAATATTTTGGAGGGTTAAATTTGTAATCCGGGACTACATTTAGCCCTTTGACCGGAGATGACCTTATGTCCTTCCATGGTCTAAGTTTTCCCACGTACCTCTCCATTTTCTTTCTTAAACCTGTTTTATCTCACTGAGTTTGCTATTAGAGCTCATTGACAGAGGAGAGAGTCCTGTTCTTCACAGAATTGAAGCAAATCATTGCATTTCTTTTATGAGCTTTCATATCCCATCAGATCAGATCTACCCAAGACTTGGTATGTTTTTCTTCATCAGTTTAGATTCATGGTCCAAGAATTTTACTCTGTAATTGATAAAGCATGCAATTCAAGTTAAGTTAGGATTTGCATAAAATAAAACTGCTCCATTTGGCACATGTTGATTGCTTATATATGCACCATTTTCATATTTTGTTTTGATCTTAAAACATTTGCACATACGTGAGAGCAATACTTTGGAAATTCTGTCAATTAGGGTTGCATAAGAGGTGAATCCATATGGACTCAGCTCCAACAGCTCTCTTGGTTGGCAAAATTATGGACATTCTCGAGAACGAAGCATACTCCATAGCCGCTGTCCATGATGAAGTTGATGAGATTAAGCAGGAGCTGGTAAGCATGACATCCTTCCTAGAGGATGTTGACGGCAAGAAAACGCAGACAGAAGCACAGAAAGCTTGGGTCACAAATGTCAGAGACTTAACCAGTGATGTTGAACATATCATCGATGAATTCATGTATTATATGTATGAGCAGCAAAGTAGGGGACGATTTGCAAGGTGGCTCCACAAGACCATTCATATTCCAAAGAATCTCTTCTATCGGCGTAAAATTGCCAACAAGTTACACAAAATCACTAAAATGATCAAGGCCATTCCAGAGAGAAATAAGAGATATGCTCTTGATGGTGTAGTAGGAAAAAGTTGGGATGATATTAGCAAATGGGTCAAGAACCAAGCAGTGTCTTCTCTCTTTATTAAGGAAGATGAACTCGTCGGGATTGATGGAAAGAAGCAAACATTAACGGCATGGCCGCTCAATGAAGAGCAACACCTAACTGTTGTCTCTGTCGTCGGGATGGGGGGATCCGGGAAAACAACTCTAGTTGCCAAGACCTTCACCAATGAAACTATAAAGAGACATTTTGATTCTTATGCTTGGATCACTGTCTCCCAAACTTATGTGATTGAAGAGTTGTTTCGGAGCTTGATCAAGGAACTCCACCAAGCAAGGAATGAAGATGTCCCTGCGGACCTGAAGTCCATGGTCTACAGAGACTTGCTACAAATTCTGCTGAACTACATGGAGTCTAAAAAGTACCTAGTAGTACTGGATGACGTGTGGGATATCAAACTTTGGAGAGAAATAAGGATAGCACTTCCAGATAGACAGCTTGGAAGTCGAATCATGCTTACAACTCGAAAAGAAGACATAGCATTCCATTGTTTTGGAGTTGAAAGCCATGTTCACTGTATGCAACCCCTGGAAAAGAATGACGCTTGGGAGCTTTTCAGCATGAAATCATTCTCTACCTTTGATGGTAAATGTTGTCCACCAGAGCTTGAAAAATTAGCTTGGGAACTCATGGAAAAGTGTAAAGGCCTACCTCTAGCTATCATAGCTTTAGGTGGTCTTATGTCTTCCAAGAAATCAGCTGCGGAGTGGAGTAAAGTCTACAACGGCTTAAATTGGCATCTAACAAGCCATCCTTTGTTAGAACCTGTGAAGAGCATCTTGTTACTTAGTTTCAATGATTTGCCATATCGCTTGAAGCATTGTTTCCTACATTGTTCCCTTTTTCCAGAAGATTATTTGATTCGAAGGAAAAGGCTCATTAGGTTATGGATAGCTGAAGGATTTGTTGAACATGCTAGAGGGGTCACCTGAACAAGTTGCAGATAGCTATCTTTTGGAACTCATTTTTCGTAGCATGCTACAAGTTGTAGAGAGGAATGAAACCGGTAGGCCAAAATCATGTAAGATGCATGACCTTATGTGAGAGCTTGCTCTGTCAACATCTGAGAAAGAAAAATTTTCTGTTGTATATGATGGGAAACAAGTACTGGAAGACATTGGAGCCCGCCGTTTGTCAATCCAAACAACCGAAGGAGGAATTAAATCTTGCGTTGGTATCTCACGCCCTCGTTCTTTTCTTGTATTCGTTACTGGCATATTCTCATTTTCTTTCTCAAAGTCATTGCCTTCTGGATTCAAATTGTTGAGGGTTTTAGATTTGGAGGATGCCCCAATTGATAAGCTGCCACATAATTTAGTGTACTTATTTAACTTAAGATATTTAAGTTTGAAGGGAACTCAAATTAAGGAGCTTCCAAAAGCCATAGGACAGCTCCGCAACCTTCTGACATTGAATATCCTCAATACTAAGATAGAGGTACTTCCCGGAGGAATTTCCAAGTTGCTAAACCTACGCCATCTAATTATGCACCGTTGTACTGGAGAGTATATGGCCTTCAAAACTGCCAATGGGACAAGAGTCTCATTGAATATTAGTAAGCTGGATAAATTGGAAGTTTTGTCATTTGTTGAATCAAAAGGAAACATTATAAGGCTCATTGGGAATATGACTCAACTTACAAGGATTGGCATTACGAATGTAAAAGAAAGAGACACAATGGACATGTGATTCAATTCAAAAGTTGAAGCTACATCAGTACTTGGCTTTAGGGGTAAGTGATGAGGAGGAGTTTCTTCACACCTTCGAAGGCTTAATTTGGCCGGCAAGCTGCAAAAGGTACCACCTTGGTTCTCTTCACTCCAGAACCTTACTAGTCTGTATCTTCATTGGACTAGACTTGACGAGGATTTACTACCTCATATTGAAGCATTACCATGTCTGGGAAGGCTTTTACTTGTCAATGCCTATGTTGGCAATGAGTTGTGTTTCACTAGAGGCTTTCCAAAGCTTACTATTCTGGAGTTGGTTAATCTCCCCTTATTGAATACGATAACTATAGCAGAAGGGGTGATGAAGAATCTCCAGTTATTAACACTTGGTAGATGTATGGAGTTAAAGGCATTGCCACAGGGTTTTGAATACCTTAGTACGCTAGAAACCCTGGAATTGTTGTCTGTTTCAATGCAACTTATAGAGTCCGTACAAGAAGGAGGTGTGGATCATCCAAAGGTAAAACACACCGTCATTACAAAATATCATTCGAAATGCTTCATAAGAGCTCATCACAGTTCATCCACATGAAGGTACGTTAAGTTTTTTCTTGGTAGAAGGTATCTAATTTGAACTGTTCTAATAGAAATTTTTCCAAATTAACATTTTGGTAAAGCCATATAATTTGTTCATGGACCAAATACTAAATCCTTAATAGTTAGTTTCTATAGCATAATATAAGCATTGAAATTTCATCCGATTTCCATACTGGTTTCATAATGCTATTTTTTTCTGCAGAATCTAGTCTGAGAGGTGAAGATTCAATCCCGTTTGCGCCAGGAAGAACTCTTTCTGTTCTGAAGCTGCAAACACTAAATCTTATTTTCTTTTGTTAATACTTGAATCAAGTAATACCAAGACTCTCTGCTCATAGATTGCATTTTCAGTACTGTCTGTTTGTATGTCTTGTAATATTGTTGGAGATTGACTGTCACTTTAGTAGCAATTGATCAAAGATCTGAACCATGCATTCTGTTGTGTTTCTTTTGTGTTTCAATTGATGAAAAATATGCTACTACTTCTGCTCAGGCCTGCATAATTTTTTCACAACACTAGCCTAGAATTGGTTTCTAGCTTTGAAGCTGTAAATATTTAGCCACCCCATTCCCAGAAATTTCAATTCATTTAATGTTAATTTTAATTTAGCACCTCAAACCAACCAAGTAAAGAATTCATATGTGTTCTTAGTTTTATTCCCAAGTTGAGTAACTGGAATTTATATATACAAGAAAATGTTTAACTCATAAAGAGCCAAGAAATTGAAGGAAGCAATATGAGTTTGAGCAAGTCATTTTGAGAGGAAATTAGATACAGATTACACAAGTCGTTACGAGGAAAAAGTACGAAGATCAACATTATTTAAGAGAGATACATAGGCATTATCCTACTGTCCCGAAATTATGATTGCTAATTCATCCTGTCCAAAAATTAATCTACTCTGTGATCTTTACAACATACTGTACCGCAGACTAAGTCAAAAGAAATCTACAAAGATATAATTTTGTTCATTTGATAACTGATTTCAAAGAGGTGCATGGTTCCCTCCGATCGGTGCAGCATTGCGGATTGCGTTTCTGGCAGTTACCTAGAGATAGAATTGAAACTAAAGTTCTTCATAGCACTGTGGCTAGACTTTTCCATCTGATGAGGGGAGTTTTCTATGAGCTTCCAAGGCCTTGGAGGAAGATTTAGTCGCCGAATTCGTGCCTTTGGAGGGAGATGAGGAAGGAGTTGGTAGCTTCTTGGGCAGCATCTGTTGCCAACAGTCCTTAGGCAACCTTGATGCTTCTGAGAGAACAATGAAAGCAACAAGAGTGAAGAGCAAGCACTTGTGCCTCCAAGAACCTGACATGTTGAATAATACTCTGGGAATTGACAGGCACTGTGCTACTTTAACATCCTAAGATGGCAGCTTTAGAGCATTGGTGGCAGCAGACAGGTTGAGTAATGTATGGAGACTGCCAACTTGATTGTTTGAGGAAAGTGTGCCAATGGCAGACAATAGGGTATTTGATAATTCTAAACCCTTTGAGCAGCTCATGTTCTTGCTCTCATTGTGTACTAGAAGCAGAATCTGTTTGAGTGAGAAAGTGAGGAATTTGAGGGTTTTTTTAATATAAAAAAACATTCTTATTGGACCCCTCATTTTGTTTGGGTATAAAATTAATTCTTCAATGCCTAGTAACAAATCCTTGTTGTCAGAGTTGTTCAAAGTGGTATAATTGGTAATGCCAGTTGGACAATTTGTGACCTAACCAGAACAAGATCTTCACCCAACTTACTTTGCTGAATTTATGTGGATGCATACATTGTCATGATGTATGATACATTATGCATTGGTTTGGGTACAGAAATCTGGTTTATCTTACTGATAATTTCTTTGTTAGTTTTAAACAAATTAAATTCATTAATTTCTTTGTTGTCAAGCAAGCAATGACAGTTAGACCATCATCAAACTAATTAATTTCAATGAGCTATGCATCATTCATGGAAATACAGATAATTTGTGGAAGCCATTTAAGCCTATGGGTGAGAACCCCAACCTACTATTATAGCATATTGTTCATATTAAATTTCAATCATGCAAACATGAGGAGAGAGTTTCCTTTTCATTTTCTCAGATTACTCACAGCCAAACAAACAAGCCTAGCTAATACAAAGTTGATGAGTAAATTTTTAAAAGAGTTCAAAAGAAGCATCTTGACACTTTTGTATGCTATTTTGCCAACAAAGAAATAAGTTTTACAACATAAAGGTGATGGCTATCAATGGTGTCAGTGAGATATTAGTATATTTTTATGAAAAGGGTTGTGATTAGAGCACTACAATGTCCTAGTTAACGGTGCACCTTGGTTGAAAAGTGTTCAGTCAGACAAGCAAAGAACAGAAAACATTAATCAAACTAATCATGCTTAAGTCAAAAGGTATAGTCCTGGCTTTCTCTAAAATTTAATATTTGAAGGGCTTGTAATTCAAGTGTTTAAAAGCATTTAATCGTGCATCTTAGGTCTTGGGGTCGATTCCCCTCTCCCAATATCGCTTTATATTTTTTTAAAAATTAATAATTGAAATCAATCACTATTTAAAACAAGAACTTCTAAGGCTGCTCACACTTCCAATTTATCACTGTAAAATTAAAATATATATTTTTTTTATAATATGAATCACTCGCAAAATGAGCGTAGAATGACAAACTGAAAGTATAAATTACGGTTATTTTTTTCTTTCTAAAATGCTAAGAAATTTGTAGCCAGTCAGTCATATAGGGTGATGCCATTGCAGAGAAGCAGTCCCTATATAAAAGAAATTTGCAGCGCATGTGTGTGTGAGAATTATAAAATCGTAAAGGTTGGAAGAATGTCGGGTGAAAGATAATGTTTTAATCTATGCATGCAGGCTCATTCGAGACAAGAGGAGTTGGAAGGAGATGCACACTGCACTCTATCTCAAAGTGGTAGGGTCCATTCTCACTCAAACTACTGCACATGTCTTACTGCTCACTATTTAATTTGGTCTAACTAATTAATTTCCAAATCATTTTTTTCCTCTGCCCTGATTTTTGTTGGATATTTGTCTGTGTGTTATAGCTACTTATCTGCTCTCACAATCGGTGTGCAAAAGGAGAAACATTTGCATGAAACGGGATGCTATTCTTGGCTAATAACATTGTGACACTCGTGATAACTTTTTCATGTGGCATATCATTATTAATAAGGATAGCAAAATAGTGTTATCTCCATTGCAACCAAGTTTTTCTCGTACAAAAGGGATATGCAAATAAGAAAATAAGTAATGTGTATACAAATAAGTCCAAATAACACTATTTGTTTATAATGCTTTGCACGACCAAAGACAAACTCAAACACACTAAGATATAAATTAGGTTTTTTAGTTGCCATAACTCCGAACCCATACGAAGGTTGTGGAAAATGCCAACACAATTTCATAACAACACCTACTAATTAACCTCTCCCAGCATGGAGATGCACTTTGGGTAGGTAGTAGAGTAAGAAAAGAGCAGTAACATACCAAAAGACTACAATAAAATGCGTTTGAGTGGTTGACTGCCATTTATACTCAGAACATTAAGATACAAAAATTCTATGCCCAATCCCTCTATAGAAGGGGCATAAGTTCCCTTAGCAACTAGAAAAGGAGACGAGAACTTTATCGGGCATCCGAAAGAATAATCAATTATGTGAACTTTAAATATTAACGTATTACTTCAGTGTATAGTCCTTATAATTTTGTGCCTAAGCGAACAAAAGAATACTTGAACAGACTATACTTCCAGCATTGACTAAGCCTTACCCAGTCAAAGACACAGATCGAAGCATTTAGGCAATTGCTGACAAAATTGTTTCTTTCTCTGCAGGACGCCAAAATGTCTTCTGAATGCATAGCAAACCCTCATTGTCTTTCGAATATGTAAATCGGATGTCCCACTGCAGAGATTTTGCCATGCTCTCGACCTCGTTTAAGGTTTCAGCATTGTCCCATATGATTAGCTTCCCTTCTGGCCTAAGTATCCTATCAACTTCGGCAATCACTGCCACTAAGTTGCATCTGTAGCCAGAATTGTATCAGACGACATGTTTGGAGGTCTTTGTTGTGATTAAAACCACAGTAAATGTGTTTTTATAAATAACCATAGGAAAATGCTCATTCTCATTACATACCTTTTTTTAAGGACGGAGAATAGATGATCTGCATGTAGAAGATCATAAGTTCTGGGGTAGGTACTGAACGACTCACACCAATCATGATATATCCCAATTAAACCGCGCTCAAAAATTATCGGGAGTGTGTCACGGGAGTCAACTGGGACTACATTCATAACCCATACTTTCAAGTCTTTTAGTGCTGCAGCAAACCTAAAAGCATTGCAAAAAAAAGTACTATGAAAGATTTCAAAGTTCTTTACTACAGTGGAAAAGAAAAGCATTTGCACAAGAGAAATAAGAATAATAAAACGAAGCTGAAAAGGGGATCATTATTTTTTGGAAAGAATATGACATGCAATTCGTACTGATCTGAACTTTTCGACCATGTGTTCCATCTAAGGGGATAGCCATCAATATTTTTCACCTTCAGCCACTAAGATGTTCAAAATATAAAGTACTAACAATACTAAACTCAACTTTTGTAATTGGCAGTAGTCATTAGGTATATATGGAAACATAAATTTGGGGGGGGTGGGGTTTGTGGAATAGCAGAAAGAGGGTGACCTGGGTGGTTTACTCTCTGAGAGAATCAGAGACAAGGCATTGATGGGAAAAAGAAATTAAAAGATTAATAATTGCTTACCCTCCGTATACAGCTCTCATGTCCATGACATTCCTTACAGAAGACCAGTTGATTCCCATCCCATTCAAATAGGTCTCGGAAACAACTTTTTTCCAATGCTTGTAATCAGAAATGAAATCCTCCGGGGCAGATTTTCCATCAACATCAAGCTGAGACTTTAACCAGTATGGTGGTTTTTCCAACCTTAATGGCCATTTTGGAGGCCACTGAGACCCACGGTTTAAGACATCCTCCGGCACTTTGTGCATGCATGCCTCTAGTGAAACATTCCTGATGATGCAGAAATACAATGAACACTTAACAGTGTTGGAAATTTAACTCATGGAGAATACTATAAAGGAACTTTTAACTACATATAGGTATTTCAAATATGTGAAGTATTTTCTGAGCCACATTTGACAATATTTAGGAGGCCAATTTAGAATAAAGGTGGACTTGAAAAATATAGTGGCATCAATTTCTATTTATTTCTGTTCATATGAAAACTTATGACCTCAGATTTTATTTAACTCAGAAATTCTGAAAAGGGAAGATGCTATCAATCAAAGTTCTTTCAGTTCAACATGTTAGTCACTCTCACAATGGCAAGTACAACTTAAAGATTTGGAATGATATTTATGCATCTCAAGTTCACGACATTGGAGAATTTTCTGCACTACAAAATCCCTATGTTTTTCACACTGCAAAATCCTCCACATTGCTAATGAATTTTCAAGGGATACACAAAACCCAAAATGTAAAACTTCATACAAAAATTCAGGTTTGAAAACAAAAACTTATTGCCGGAAAGATACTCCAAATATGGTCCTAGTAAGCGACATATGAGTCACAATAGCTTATAGAGCAAATTGGTTATATACGTATAACAAGACTAACATATAACCTGATGCCTAAAAGAAATTTAAAATCTTCAATGCACATTAGCCATAAAGGAAACTGATTCACGTGAATAACCTGATATGGCACACATTACTTAAAAACAGTTAGTACATATGAAACTTACACATTAGGTAATCTAGTATTTATTTTTGGCACTATGAATTATCATTGTAATAAAAATGTCCATACTGAAACTTTTTCTGATTATTTTTTATCTTTCTTTGATGTCACTTCCAATTTCCGTACTAGTGGCCACCAATAAAAAAACACAGAGAAGGGCCAATACTTCAATATTTGGGCAAAAAGGTAAAGTACCAGCTAGTATTTGGATCATCAGATTCACTGCATAGAGGAGGGTCACTGCGTGCTCTTTCATTGTAGCACTCATTGGTAGAAGGTTTTCTATATATGGCAGCAGCCACTCCATTGAGTCTGTCCTTTTTAATCACCAACAGATCCCAGCACATTGACTTTGTTAATTTAGACATCGCTGCCAATAATTACCATCAGAGAGAGAGAGGGAGAGTGAGAATGTGTTCGACAGGAGCAACCAAAACATACAACTCGCTTCAGAGGGAGGGAAAAAGGAAGTATTCTACCTTTCCAAATGCCAACATCTTCAGGAAGCTTTTGGTAAACAGGAGTAGCAGACCAGACAAAGTAACCACCAGGTCGCAAGACACGATTAAGCTCCAGGAGAAGCTTACCACCTGCAATGTAACTCGAATTATATTTCCAGAACAATGCGGACTAAGAAAATAAATAAATAAATTGCAAACATTACCTTCAATATGCCAAGGGACTCTACAGCGTGCACAGTGGACAAGATCAAACACAGAACTTGGAAAGGGTAGTCTTTTGGTACCCATAACAGCTGATATGGCAGGGATTCCCCTTTCTAGTGCAAATTGTACTTGGGCTTCGTGCTCATCCTTGGGAGCAAATGACATAGCAAGAACATCTCTATCAAATAGAAAACCTCCGAAGCTGGCTACACCACACCCAACATCTAATATCACACGACTTCTTTTACCCCATGCAATATCAGGAAGAGACTGCATAGCAAAAATGAAATATACATTTTTAGCATCGAAAAAAAAACAAACATTTCACCAAAAAATAATGCTTTTTTTTTTTATATAAAAAATACTGAAACTCCAGACCAGTAAGATAATAATGCTAAATACTAGAGTTTTCTTACAAAAGGAACCACGAAAGAAAATAAACATATAAGATCAAGTGAAGCACAATTGAATATTTTAGACAAATATAAGTGCAAATATAATCAAGGTCATACAAATACATGGCTTCCCAAAGAACATGACTTCACATGAAGCATGGAAAAATGAATACAATGAAATGGACAAGTTGCACGAATGAAGAGATGAAATTAGATGGAACTGCATCCCATAAATTCAAACCCACTATTTGGTAATGGTATAAAGAAAATAGAATTTCAAAATTAGTATTTCTTATGAGTTTCCTTTATTTTTCACTCATTCAAATAAAGCTTTTATTACATAGGTTTTTGATAGATATTCATGCGCTAAACAAAGTATGTCAATAGAACATATGGAAACTAACACAAAGGACTAGAGCACACCCACACAGTATCACATAGACATATTCCCAGTCCTGCATACAGGAAAAAAGGGGATAATAACAGTTTACATTCAGCAAAAAGCCATTAACAAAACCCTGAAAACTGTCCCTATGCCTACAAGACAAACATTAATAGGAACAAGTTTGAATGAACACAGGTGCATCCTGAATCACTGATCAATTGGTACGACACATTATGTGTCATGCACAATGTGATATCCTTATCCCCTTACCGCAATAAAACTATTACTTGCCGCTGTAAGTGGAATCAGAAATGATATTCGTTTCCGATAAATTTTCTGAAAATATATCAAACTTTAGAGCAAACAACGCACGCAAAGATCTGGAAAATAAGATGATATAACAATAGGACTTACTTTTTGGATAAAATCAATGTAATGAAGAGCACCATTTATAAACTGAGTTCCGCCACCAGGAAATGTGAGGTATTCACCAGTAACTTTAACCCAATTTTGGTGCCCTTTAACTACTGCGAGCTTGGTGTGAGGAACATTGTGGTACCATATCTGCATCATGCACCAAGAACATATTTCAATTGCAAGGATTAAAAAGAGGTAATTGTTATTGTTTTACTAGACAGCTAATATACCTTTTCCCTGCTTGTAGGCCACTGAATGGACTGTTTATATCCTTCTGGAAGAGGAACAAGACAGGTCAAGGCTTCATCAGGGCAGTGCCTCTCTCGATGTTCTTTGTGCATTGTACTTGGAAGCTTCCTGATAGAACCCCAATTGTCAAGACAAGGGATGTAGTCTGGCCCAGCAGTGACATCACAGAGCTTCCACTTCCACTCATGCCCACTCTTATGTTCAGATAAGGAAGATTGTGGTGTTTCTTTCTCATTCTGCGTCAACACAACTTCAGTTGACTCTTGCTCATTTTCAGCTGTAGTTTCCTGGCTTTCTATGTTATTACTATCGCTTTCTTCTGAATGAATGTCTTGATATTTCTCAACATTTTCCTTCTCAGTCTGAATAGTCACTTCATCTTCCTGCTTTATTCCATCAGAAGTCTCTTCTCCCTCCAATTTTTTCTCCCCCTCTTGGAAGTCAGATGTATTTCCAGCTTCTGAATTGGACTCCCCATCTCCTGAACTAGCTTCATGATCATTTGTTTTCCCATCCCCATCATTTTCAGCCTCTGTCTTCGGTTGCTCTTCAGTCTCAAGTTTCTCACCAGATTTCTCCTCCACAAACTTCTCTTGCTGATTTCCCTCAACAACATTCTCACTTTCTAGCTCAGTCTTCACCTCAGATTCCTCCTTTGAAACCAATCCTTCTTGTTTCTCTTCAGTTGTATTTACAGAAACATCCTCTGCAAGATTCTGAGCATTCTTAATATCCAAATGGCTTTTGCTCTGTAAATCATTGCCATTGTCATCCCCTTTTATTACAGTTTCTGGTAATTCACCTGAACTGTCTTCGAATTGCTTGGAATCTTTATCAGTTGTCGTTTGCTGTTTTACCTCATTTACGGTCTCCTCAGATGATGAGTCTTGATTCTGAATTGGAACAACCGTTGACATTAACATCCAGACCCCAACTAAACAAAATGCAACAAATACAACTAGACTGGACGTCGAACAACAATTCAATGACCTCCTTCCGTCAACTCGAGAATACTTCCCCACAGCCATCTTTATGAGGTGAAAATTGATATCCGAAATAATAAACACACCTGCCAAGGGCAATAACAAAACAAACTCAGCTATCCATGATGTTTGTATCTTCAAGCTTGTTTTCTGGAAATCGTTAAGGAAACCCTCATGTGGCAACAAAATTTTGCACTTATTTTTATCTTAATGATTTTAATCACAAACGCAAAAAGAGTAATTAAAAAAAACTGTTTTTGAATGAATAAAGGAACCGACAGGCCTTGCACTGCTAAAAGAACAGCAATGTACAAAATATATATGAAAAAGGGCAACCTTGCTAATTTTGATATACAAGAGTAGTAGTGGTAGTGTGTATCATGTCAAATTACGGCTCTGATAGTTTTTCTCTGGTCATAACGAAGGTGATACCTTTTCCTCCAGTAGATTGACAAGTAAGAGCAAATTGGATCATAGAATAGGGTAAAGAAAGCTCAACTTTGTTCCAAAGACAGCAGATAGATCAATTAACAAAGAACAAAGAAATTTCCGAGTAAAAGATCAACTTTTTTCTGTTGAATTCCATAACGCAACAAGAATACCCTCAAAAACATATTTTTACAAAAAGTGATTATAACCCATTTCATAACGCAATAAACCCAACAAACAGAAAACGAGAGCAGGGGCTCAATAATAAGAACAACGCACTGTTTGATTGGTGCGAAAGGGCAGGAAAATAAAAGAGAACTGAAACAACTACATGCTGGGAATATGTAAAAGATAGAAACTTGGAGGTCTCTTGGCATTGATTCATTAAACAAAAGAGTACTTCGGTCATGCAAGAAAACGAAGATCTGATCAAATAATGACAAGGGGTAGAGTATCTGAGACAGAGAGTGAGATTTTTCTTACTTGGCTCAGTGGCTGAGAGAAGTGTCGGGTCCTCCTCTTGCTCACTCCATAGTACTAATTGCCTCCTACTTGAAGATGAGAGCTTGGTTGGGTCAGTCAGTGGGTCTTTATAATGCTCCCACTACTCTTTCATTTCGAGA
This sequence comes from Prunus padus, assembly GCA_024362665.1. Lineage (NCBI taxonomy): Eukaryota > Viridiplantae > Streptophyta > Magnoliopsida > Rosales > Rosaceae > Prunus > Prunus padus. The sequence goes on from JANFAM010000006.1 coordinate 827,393, forward strand.
GATCAATGTATTTAGCATAAATTTGCATATTGCATATTGCATTGCATTTATTAAAGAATGAAAAATATCTCAGGGAGAGGGAGAGGGAGAGGGAGAGATCTACTTCTATTTCTATAACGTTTTTATGGGATCTGCAGTCTCCACTCCAGCTAAGGTTAAGTTGTAAACCAATGAGCCAATAAAGTCCAAGCAAGCAGATTCATAGATAGAAGGGCGGTGATCTACCATAATTTTTTATATTATTTTATAGAAAAATAAAAAAAAGATAAATTCATTTCAATATGTTTCTTTTTCCAAACCAAATGAAAGTAAAAGAAAAATTAAATAGAAGTAATTCGCACTCATGACTGTATATGAAAGTTAAATATGATTCTAAAATTGTGAAAGTAATAATTTTCTTGTTTCAACCCATAGAAATAGAACAAAAGTTAATGTGCAAAATGTGATCCATCATTGAGTCTATTGACATTATTAATTACTTGGCTTTACTATATTTTATACGGGATTTATTTGTATTAGATATGTGGTTAATAAATATAGTACAAATAGTATTTTTCGCTCTTTAATATCGCTTGCATTAAAAAAATTGAAAAAAACTTCCTCCGAATGTATCAGAAAATTAAAAAATTTCTCCTACAATCCCCTTAGCAGTGTGCTTAATTCAAAAATACTATTTCTGAACTAAATAATATTTGCAACAATTTTGTTTTTATAATTAATTATATTTTATGTTGGCACGACATGGGATGAAGGATAGATAATGAACCAATAGTTTAAACAAAATACTGGTGGGATTTATCTTTGTGACAATAAATTGACAAAGTAAAATCTGATTCCATTGCAATCCATGTAGCTTATAATTCGTTTTAGTACCGACACATGCTAGGAGGGTCTCACACGCAAAGTCACTTTTGAGATGAAATTGACCAAACTAATGAGAACGGGGGCCTTGGGGCCACCTTTTCAAAAAAGTACCCCACTGTGATTGCGTCATGATGCAATCTCAACCGTGCATGCATAATAAGCCGACACAGCCTTGTGCTCAACAACGGCTGAGATTGAGCCATCGCAAAACGTATATACATTCGGTTCCAAGGCATTAGAGCATCCGCAATGATTATTAAACAGTTTATTTCAGTTCAGTTGAATAGTTCAATTTATTGAATCTTTTGGCAGCTATTGAACTGAACTGCAATTTCACTTGCAGTGATACAATTCAATAGCTTATAAATTAAAAACTAATGTTGTCCATGTGTCAGTAAGAGAGAGATTGTAAAGTTATTATGGTGAGTCAGCTTATTAAAATGAATTTCATTTCATAGTTAATTTTATTGACCTCCGAAATGAACTATTAATTCTTGAAATGAAATATTGATTTCTAAAATGAACTGAACTTTACTACTGAAAATCAAAAGTTCAATTTATTAAAATAAAATTGAAATGACCATCACCATTGCGGATGCTCTGAGGTGAATCGAGTTTGGACTAAATATGAGTATTACTTTTGCATTTTAATATTGGATTTTTGCTTAAGTGTAGACTATTTGCTTAAGGGTATCAAGGGTTTTTTTTTTTGTGGTTAAGTAAGTTGTATTTAATTAATTTTACATTTTAATTTAAATATTATAATGTACTTAAATCATAAAGTGTATTAAGTTAATTTTAAAATTCGTTTAACAACACCCATAAAATATCATATGTTGTGCGGGCCATAAATATTCTAGCCCGAAAAAAAAAGGCAAATAACAAATGATTCCGAATAATAACTTAAGCGGCCTACTATATTTCCAAATAACAATTACTGGAGTAATTTCTTTCCAACTCATTCGTCATATTCTTTCTTCTCCATCTATTAATTAAAATTGCAATGTTTGAGAGCTACATATATCATGTCCTTTCTTCTCCAAATTGGTCAACAAAAAACAGGATGTTATGAGCTGCATGCAATATCTTCTAACATTATAGTTATTCTTTCTACCATCTGTAAATCCTCCCTCCGCCATGCTTTCGGTTTGTGGTCCTTCTTGGGGCTTTTCTGTTTGGCCTTTTCATGCTTCCTGGCAGCCATTTTCTTCTTCCTAGCAGCTTTTCTCACCTTGGCTTCTTTCTGCAAAACCCAATAATATTACGAGAAACTAAATTTAAAGGCTAATAAAAATACTTATAGACATGCAAATAATTGAGTATCTTGATCCATGCTCATTAAATAATTAAAAAAATTCATGTAAACACATTTGCCAAGCTCACTACGTGTCAACTCCCACATCAGCAAATTCTCATCCAGAGTTGTTTTGGTTTCCCATTCATGCAGAGTGGTTTCATCTTCTTGTTTTGGTTGCTTCATGCTAGATGCACCTCTCCTCTTCTATGGGTTCATAATCCCCACATTCACTGAGACTCATAATCATCAGAAAAATATATTTATAAGGGTTTTGACACATACAAAATGCAACAGAATCCAACATAGAAATTAATGTTATTGATGAAAACACAAGAAATATGAAGAAAACTTACGGGCTGAAGCCGAACTTAGGCCAAAACCAATCAAAGCCCTTGATATCCACAAAAAGAACAGTTGAATGTAAGGTCTTGATCATATGTCTTTCTCCTTCTCCAACAACAATTTGAAATGTGGTGAGACTTTTTGAACATCGCAACATGCTTTGGTACTGCCAAACTTAACATGAAAGAAGTCATGGTTCCCCAAATGAACCAAGTACTCTGACTTGTACTCATAAAATGGCAATGCCGGTTGTGCAATCTCCAGGAACTCAATTTGCACACCTTGCTTAGTGAATATGCAATACCACCCTCATCGCATTTGTCCATCCTCAAGGAGAATGCTACAAATTCCTCCCTCCGAAGCACATGTAAGGCATAGATAGTCTCACCTACAACCACTGCCCTTCCTTGGAAAGGAGCATAAGAGTAATGCAAACTTTTACTCTACCAACGTGAAAAGCAGCGAGGGCGGACTTGATTGATGTCCCAAAATGAAAACATGATAAAATTAGATTGTTGTTGCTTATGAGTTAGGATTAAATCATATGTCAAATTTCCAATCTCTTGTTCTTCATGATCACCTTCGCCACAGATAGTCGCTCTCATGTGTCTTTGATCAAATCTGTTTTGAATCCAGTAAGGAAATGGTCCAAGAAAAGACAACCAGAGTTTGATTTGCAGATCGGATGGGTTGAGTGTATCGCTTTCTGTGTGCTTTTAATTATTTTCAAAATTCGAAGTAAGTGCTATCTTTTTGTTAGCTGAATCTTTTTCTCAATGTTAATGTTAGCTTATTCACTTTTTTGTTTATTACAGATTTTAATTCAAGTTTTTTTGTGTGTGTGTTTTTAGATATGATGCTTATGTCTCGAAATTGGCTGTTCATCCATTTTTGAAGACCTCCAAACAAAGGATGGAGTGTTTTGATGATTTCTACCATCGGAGCAAAGATCATATATAGGACTTCCTCAAAAGTATTACCTGTCCTGTCAAAAAATGAATTTGCTGTTTTTTCTTCATGGAACAGACCGGAAGTTATTGCTGCTATGGAGCCCTTTATGAAGGAGATGTATAACTTTACATCTTATGCCGATAGTGTGTTGGATCTCCTAAGATTCCACAAGAACCTGTTTCATCACTATGAGGACGTCAAGTGCCAAGCTACTACAATTGAACAGGTTGATGAAGCGGTACGAAGACATTTTAGTAATTTTCTGGAATTACTTCATAAATTTTTGGGTTGTAAGTTGTGTTGATTTTGGGATATTAATTTGAATACTCAAATATTACTGGATTATGGTCATGCTCAAGACAGTGTTACAAATTCCCTTGTTATAGTGCATGTTGATTATTTAAATGGTCAAATGGCAGTCAACCGGTTTTGTTTTGCCAAAGTTAACGTGGTGAAATTGTTGAAACAGTTTTCCACTTTCAACGCCTTGTTGAATCAGTTTTCCACTTTCATTGAAGGTAAATTTGCGAAATTTTTGTACCTTTTTCAGTTTTTATCTCAAATCGGCTTGGAATTTGTTTATTCGTGTTTCAGATTTTCGTGGGATTTACTTTTGCTTGTATGTATTGTCATGTGGAATTTGTACTTATCTCATTGTAGTTTGGGGAAATTTGACAACTTGGAGGCAGACCAACTCTTTTTCTGGTACTGAACTCTCTTTAGATTCTGCTATGTGGAACTCTAGCCTTTTGAAGGATTTTGGATAACTCATCTGTAAAAAAGACTCTGGGTGGGGTAATGCTATGAAAGCAAGCACTAGAGGAGCTCTTAGCCTATTGTTCATGTTTTCCCCAACGATCATGCCTGGCATGAGAATCTATCGAGGCACCTAACAGTATAATCGTTACAATGCAACATAGCATTCCCATGTGGTTTCTTTCCTAATGATTGAAAATTATATTCAAACAAAAATACCAGAGACAACAAAAGCTGTACCAGCCTACAAAAATAGACACAAATGAAATAAAAAATTTGCACAGGAAGTTGCAACATAAGAGTTAAATCATCTTTTTCTTTGAAATTGCTATGAGGAAGGATCTTCATGCGAGTAGTCGATCGAGTCTGATGATCATCCTCAGACTTGGAAAATTTTGGCGAATCATCTAGGGCTTCTCCATAGCCAGATATAGTATACATAAGCTGTTTAAGCTGTCATTAAAACTACAGTAGAGAGTTTTCTCCCCTTCAATTCAAGTTAGCGGTAGCCTGCCAGAGTTCATAAGCTCAATCCCCAGCTCTTCTATTAAGAAAGCAATGTTGCACAAGTTGATGCCATATTGTGTTTGAGTGCTGCAGCAGTTGCAAAAACAAATGGTACTGTGTCCAAGTACCTTTTGCCAATTTCAAATCACGCGTAACTCTGTACTGTAGATTGCAAGTTTATCCATATATATCTAAAATGCTTTGCTTTCCTAGATTCAAAGTAGACCATCATCATTAAATTAAGGCTTAATATCACAAAAGGTCCTTAAGGTTTACAAAACTATCAGATTGCATCCTTAATGTTTTTTTGTGTCATTCGTGGTTCTCAAGGTTAGTATGTGTGATCACAAATGGTCCCTGCCGTTAGGTTCCGTCAAAAACTCCATTAGTTTGCTGACGTGGCATATATATATCACAAAACATCCCCGAGGTTTACGCACCAATCACAAATGGTCCCTGCGAAATTTTTTTAATTTTTTCATTTAAAAATCATAAAATTTTGGTTTTCATTTTTAATAATTACATGCAAAGTTCACTACACAGAATATATAAATCATCAGAATTGCAGAATGTTGTTGGAAGATTAAACCAAATTGAGTTACAAAGAAAGAGTCATAAATCAGGAAGATAGAAGTTCTAGAGTTGTGATGTTTGGAATTTCTAGAGTTAATCATGTTTTCTCTAGATGGTTAAATTATTAAGAAGCTTATAATTAGCTAAATAAATGATGATGTATTGTAGTGGCTATAAAAGCCATGTAGTGTTATGAGTTTGAGTGGTGAAAAAGAGAAATAAGAAATCTGAAGAGTTTTTCAAGTTACAGAAACCTCTCCCCTCTCCTACGTTTCTCTATTGCTCTTCCTCCTTCAAATATAACATCCTCACAAAATAACACAGTTTGCAAGAAGAAAACACCTCAAGGAAACAGATAAAGGCCCTTCAAATAGGAATTGGTTATCCGTACAGATGTGACAGTACCAAAAGAGACATGCAATTGCCTATACCAATTGAAATTTAAGAATATGTAACACAGGTGAACTGAATGATTCATAGCGAAGAGATATAAAACCTGTGGCATCAAGATGGCCAAACAAAAAGGAGAGAGAACTTATGCACTAGAAGCTGGTTACTGTTCCATCAAAACCAGGATGTTATAAGCTGCATGCAATATCTTCTTACATTACAGTTACTTTTTTTTACTATCTGTAATCCCTCCCTCTGCCATGTTTTCGGTTTGTGGTCCTTCTTGGGTTTTTTCTGTTTGGCTTTTTCATGCTGCCTGGGGGCTATTTCCTGTATCAAGGCGGCTACTTCCTTCTTCCTGGCAGTTTTTTCCTGCTTCATGGCGGCTTTTATCCGCTTGGCTTCTTTCTGCAAAACCCAATTATATTACGAGAAACTAAAGTCAAAGGCTACTAAAAAGACTTATAGACATGCAAACAATTGAGTTTCTTGATTCATGGTCATTAAATAAATAAAAAGATTTCATGTAAACACATTGCTTTCACCTTTGCCATTGTCAACTGGCGAGTACGAAGCTCACTACGTGTCAACTCCCACATCAAAAAATTATCATCGGTGTTGTTTTGGTTTCCTGTTCATGCATAGTGGTTTCATCTTCTTGTTTTGGCTGCTTTATGCTAGCTGCACTCTCCCCTTCCATTGGTTCATAATTCTCTTCTATGGGTTCATAATCCTCACACTCACTGAGAATCATAATCATCAGAAAACTATATTTATAAGGGTTTTGACACATACAAAATGCAACAGAATCCAATGTACGTAGAAATTAAAGTTATTGATGAAAACACAAGAAATGTGAAGAAAACTTACGGGCTGAAGCCGAACTTAGGCCAGAACCAATCAAAGCCCTTGATATCCACAAAAAGAACAGTTGAATGTAAGGTTTTTATCATATGTCTTTCTCCTTCTCCAACGACAATTTGAAATGTGGTGACACAAAGTTGTTGAAGGTCATAATGTGCTTTGGTACTGCCAGACTTAACATGAAAGAAGTCATGGTTCCCCAAATGAACCAAATACTCTGACTTGTACTCATAAAATGGCAATGGCGGTTGTGCAATCTCTAGGCCGCTCAATCTGCACACCTTGCTTAGTGAATATGCAACGCCGCCCTCATCACATTTGTCAATCTTCAAGGAGAATGCTAAAATTTCCTCACTCCGAAGCACATGTAAGGCATAGATAGTCTTGCCTACAACCACGGCCCTCCCTTGGAAAGCAGCATAAGCAGTAGTGCGAACTTTTACTCGTTTCCAATCCTCTCTACCAACGTGAAAAGCAGCGAGGGCAGAGTTTTGATTCAGGTCCCAAAATGAAAACAGGATAACGTCATGACAAACAGCATAACCAGTTACTTCCGTAGGAAGGTCAAAAGAAAATGGACACGGAGGCATTCGCTGCCAAGCATTCTTAGCAGGATCGTACTTCTCAAAGGATGGATATGGATCTGTCATGTAGGGCGGGGTTAATAAAACTTCAAGAAAATAGATTCTGCCATATGCGGACACAACTGTTGCACGTGCCTTAAACTCTAAGGCTGGAGGTATGGATGAATATAATTTTCTAGACTTCATATCAAAGATATACCCTCCTAATGACCTAACGCAAGGTTCATAGAAGAAACCCTCCTCTTTAAATATATATAGTTGGGAGCGGTCGAAAATTCTTGCACTCTGAACATGAAAACGACTGAACTTGGCTATAGGTCCAAGTAGTGTGGGTACTCCTCCTACGCCCATATCATCAGATTCTTCACTGTGTTTGAATTTCAGTTCATATAGGGCCTCAGAGTATTCACCCCCAACGAAATGCATCATTAGAAACACAGACCTATCTTCCCCCTGATTTACCGTCATTGATGCATGCCCCCGATCCATGTGCAAGCTGGACAGAAAATAGGGATATGTAAAACAAGTCAAATTAATCTTTTCAAAGACAGGAATAAATAAATACAAACAAAACAGTAAAAAGGCCAAAATCTATAAATAAACTTCACCATTTTCCTACAAACTGCGAATGGGAGTGTAGGAGCAGATCATCATCATTAAATTAAAGAGTAATTGATACATGATAATTACATAGAAAGTTCGCTTCACAGAATATATAAAATCATCAGAATTGCAAAATATAATATCTCACAAAATAAAACAGTTTGCAGGAAACAGATAAAGGCCCTCCAAAAATAAGTTGGTAATCACTACAACTGTGCAAGTACCAAAAGAGACGTGCATCAATGCTCATCAAGAACATTTTACAGATAAAAAAAAAGATAAGATGAAATCCACTGAGCCATGCACTGACCTTGGGTGGTTACAAGCATCCTGTATTAAGCAAAGCTCCTCCATTAGTGATTTCTTCAAATCGACCAGTTGGAGTTGCTGGGCGGAAAGCTCGGCTAGAGATTTCTCGATCTCCGATAACTTCCACTGGAGATCATCTCGGAGTGAAGCCAAAGTCAAGGCGGCGGAAGGTTGAGATATATTTCCATCACCCATAACACTACCAGATGATAGGGCCCTTGCTTTTTGGACAAAGGGTTGTTTTTTTTTTTGTATTGAATTTTTGGACGAAGAGTTTGTTGTTCTTATTATTTAGGTATGAAAGTTTCCAACTCATGGAAATTTCAAAGGGAGATTCATTGTTGTGCACGCTAAGTAGAGGAAGAATTTGGAAAGAAAAAAAAAAGGGATTGTGGTTTGGGCATTTAGTTTGGTTTGGGATTGTGGGATTTAGTTTGGTTTGGGATTGTGGGATTATGCTTGTGAATGTGGGATTGTGGTTTGGGCATTTAGTTTTTGGTGAGATTCTTTATTTATTAGACCTTAATAAATATTTGAGATTAAATAGGCAGGAGAGATTACGTCTTCCAGCAAAAAGTATGGACAGAGAAAAAAATTTCTTTAATTTTATGAGAGAGAAAATAAAATTAATGATTGTCTATTTAAAAAAATTAAAACTACTTGCCATATAATATTTAATCTCAACCATTGAAAGTTGAGTAATCTAATGACCCAAAAATTATGTCAAAACTTGTATAAAGATTACATCGGCATACATAATTTCTCATGGGTCTGAAGATTTCTGCTCAAGGTTGAGATTACATCTAATTTCTCATGGGTTTCTTGATTTTGAGTATCATGTATATGTGTTATCTGAGCTGGGTTGTAATGGTTATGAGAAAACAACAAGCCATTTGATCTTCTGTTAATCAATAAGGAATGCATTCGAATCCTGTGGGATTCACACGTTTATTTGTGAAATTTTTTTTTCCACATTCATGTCAATTTTCTATACTTTCTGTTGATTTCTATTGGGTTTGATGTTTTCTCTTCCAAGAGTCAAACTCCCTTCAAGATGCATGGTGCCTTCTGTGTTACCAAAGCCCCTCTGCAAATCATTGGCTTTAAATCGAGTTTTGTTCTATGAGGATGAATTATGTCAGGCTGTTGCTCAGAATAAACTTCTTTAAACTGGTTGCATCGTGTTTTCTACGTGTATATAGTTTATCACCCATATCTATAGGTTTCGTGGTCAGATAGGAAGTACGCAGTTTTGTAGAGTTGCTTGGGGCAGTTTAGGAGATATGGAATGGAACCTCATATTTTGAATTAGGAGGTAAAAGAATTCAGATCACGGTTGTGGGATAGTTTTTAATTTTAAAAACTGGTAACTTGTACATTTACTATATGCGTTTCGAAACAATGGCTAGTTGTTTTCTAAGCAATATCATTTCTATTTTGTACTATATAACAAAGCAAAATGCTTTGATAAATCACAGTATCCGTGTAAACCAATATGCCTTCTTTCCTTGCAACTTATGAGTATTTAACAAACTGAACACATCGTTCAGAAACAAGGAAACAAAAAGGAAGTAAAAAAAACACTGATTGCAAAAATTGGTCATGTCTGGTCCTGCCACTATGTTCTTTGCTGTTTGGAGCATAATACCTCCTTCTCAAGTTTCAACACAGCCATGAAGGCTTCTTGAGGCACGTCGACTTTCCCGATTGCCTTCATTCTTATCTTTCCCTCAGCCTGTTTCTTAAGTAACTTCTTTTCCTTGAAATGTCTCCACCATAGCATTTGGCTAAAACATCCTTTCTGATTGCTGATAAAGCTTCACTAGCGATCACTTTCGAACCTATGCATGCTTGAATGGGCACTTTAAACATCTGTCTTGGTATGAGCTCTTTCACTCGTGTTAAAGCCCTCCCTACAGCATATGCCTTGTCCTTGTGCACAATGGTTCCCAATGGTTCTACATGTTCACCATTAATTTGAATATCAAGTCTTAGTAGGTCACTTTCTTTGTACCCAAGAAAAGTATATTCCATGCTAGCATAGCCTTTACTTCTGGACTTGAACTGGTAAAAAAAATCACCTACCATCTCAGCCAAGGGTAATTCATATGTGAGTGATGCTCTATTCTCGGAAATAAACTTCATTTCTTTAAACACTACTCTTCTGTCCTGATAGAACTATATGAGACATTTTCCTAAACTGATTATTAACTTCAATAAATTTCACAAGTTGGCATCCAGCAAGTATTCATCTAAACAGAAAGTAGTACAAATATTATCACTTTGAATGTTTCACAGTGATAAAAAGCCGCAAACATTATTATTGGGGTAGCACATTAGCAAAATGCTGTTCTTTTTTTATTTTTCTCCCAAAAGCAGCAAAATGTCTGATATAGTTCTATAGAGATCAAACAATCTGTCAAAGGAAAAAGTGTCTGGATAACTAACCTTGAATTGAATCAATACCTACATAAAAAGGAAAAAGTAGCACAAACACTCTAAATCTCATCTCATCTAAAAAACAATCGCACCATGCCATAAGGAACTATTGAGAAACCACATACTAAAAGAAAAGGCTCCAACCTACTATCCTATATCATCTCCCCTTATTGATTGTTTTGCCTCAATCAGATATACAAATTGAGAAGTGGCACAACAAGAAATTGGTAAATCCAAGTAAACACAAATAAATCACAAAACAACCAGATTTTCGGAAAATATTAGTACCATGTTCAATGTACAAAGAGAAATCCCAGTAATAAATTTACATCGGCATACATAACATTTCTAACATGCACAAGAGATGCTAAAGCAGCGTATAGAAAACAAAAACTGTGAAGACAGGGTTAATAATATAAACAATACCAGAAAATCCATGGGGAGAGATTCAAGCCTGGACTCTGACACGCAATCTTCAGTTCGAGGGGTCTTTGGAGTTTTCAACAAACTATTCTGTCTGATATAGTTCTATACAGATCAAACAATCTGTCAAGGAAAAAAGTGTCTGGAACATCTACAGTTCATTTTCTTTTTACCTTCTACTCTATCTGATGTACAGAAAACAGAGCCCCGTGAGATTTAACTAAAATCAACAATCCCCAATTCAGGATTACAAAGTGGTAAAAGATGATTGTTGATGATTCTGCAGATGATTCTTGTTTTCTCATAACCATTACAATCCAGCTAAGATAACACATATACATGATACTCAAAATCAAGAAACCCATGAGAAATCAGGTGTAATCTCAACCTTGAGCAGAAATCTTCAAACCCGTATTAAAAAACTATCGCAGAACCCCAAATCGAAAACCACAAGGGCTGAGCGCGAAAAATAATTATCGACATCGATACCCATACCTGATTGTCGGGTTCGCTCTTCAGCTCGCGATGGTGGATCTGCCCTTCACTTGCAAGGGCTGGCTCTTCCTCTTTCTTCGTTTCCCTTTTGCGTGCGTGCTTGACTTCGGTTTTTGCGGGTCATTTGAGTGAAAACGGGTTAAAACTTTTAAAACAATCACAAACGCAAGATCTCATTAAAAGACATCCAACGGCTGAGCGCTTCATCCCTCAAGTTATTTGAGAGATCCCTCAACTAAAGGGGACTATATATATATATATGAATTTATATTAGATAGGAAGAGCTAAGCCTAAAGTAAGTCTAAACTCTCTCTCTAAAATAATAATATTATTTTGTGACCTGTAAGTTATCTATAAGATATTATGTGAAGTCAGGTTATTTGTATTACCATAACTCCACCAAATATGCTCCTGTTATTTTATCCTTTCTAACAATTCTCCTAGTCCATAATATTAATTTTTTTTATATGTTTTTAAATATATAATATCTTATTATTTTCTCACGACATCTTGATTTATATGTGTTTATTCATTAAAAGAACTAAAATTGATTATTAATGAAATAATGTTTATTCATTAAGTTGTGGCCCTTCTTTTAAGTTCAAAATAGGTTAAGCCCATTTTGACCATAGGTATGGCTTGGCTTCAGAACTACAAGAATGGTGCTTTTCTTCTTTTTGCACGAGTTCCAACTTGATCCCTCTCCTCTCCTAAGACCATCTCCAACCCATGAGGGGCTAAACCCAAATTTCCCCCCTCCAAAAAGTAACTATTTGGGTTTTGCTCGGACTCAAATCGTTTTTTCTCCCAACCCTCCGGACTCAAATTTTAAGTCCGCAACTTTATTAAATTGTTTAAGAATGATTTAAGTCTTATTTTTTTATGGATAACTTTTCTTCATTTAATCTTTTTAAATAACTTCATAATTTAATTTTTTGAACAATTTGACCTAAAAAAATTGAAATTCCACAAATATAATTTTATTTCAAAAGAAAACACACAACATAAAAGAAAACACACAACATAAAATAAACACACAACATAAAAAAAACATCCCCATGCAAGCATACGAAATACAGCGGTTAACTTTTGCTCAGGAGATAGCCCTTGTCGTCTGAGCCCGTCTTTTTTTTGGCGAAAGTATGGCTCGTGGTTGACAACATCATTCAAGATGCGGTAAAACAACTCTTTCCTCATTCGGAACCGCCTACGAAAGTCCGTAGTATTAAAATGTGGCCTTTCAACAAAGTAGTCGGACATGAGATTGCGATGTCGATCTTCCCTCTCACGATTCTTGTACTCACGACCGACTACCGACCCACCATGTTTGGTGGCTTCATTCTCCGGTGAAGTATAGTGGGCAATGGCTTGTATCACTCTTTGATGATGTTCCTCATCATCTGAATCATCATCAAACATAAAGGAAAATATGGCCTTGCCACGATTATCCATTGAAAGCTTGAAATGATATGAAAAGTATGGGAATGAATAAGATGATGTGCTTGAAATGATATAAAAAGTATGAGAATGAAAGGAGATTGATGAGATTGACAAAGGAAAAATAAATTGAGAAATAGATAAAATGTTTTTGGTAGATTATTTGAGAAATGGATGGGTATTTATAGAGTTTGGAGTGAGTTTTGGGGTTGGATCTGATCTAGATTAATTTAAAATATTATTTTGACCGTTGGATTTAAATTTCAGCCGTTGGATCTTTTTTTTACCGTTAAAATAGCATAGATTTAATCCCCATTGTTGATTTAAGTTAAATGTACATACAAAAAAAAACAAAAAAAAAACTAACAGCAACATGAATGTCAAATATTGCCGTTGGATTCCAACGGTTACTTAATAGGATGGTGACAAGTGGCGCAAAAAGAGACAAAAATGAGCTGCCAAATTTGGGGGTGGGGGCCACACCAAAAACTGAAGCACATGGGTCTGTTTTCAAGTGCAGGTGGGCTCCACGATGGGTTTGGGTCAGGCAAAAAGTGGGTGATATTTGGGTCGAATTTGGGTTTTCCCAAATTTTGGGTCCTTCATTTTGTTGGGTTGGGGGAGGTTTGGGGCAATATTTTGGGTTTGGGTCCTTGCATTGGAGATGACCTAACGTATCGCATTGTAAGACTAAAAAAAAATGCACTAAGCATGATAATTTTTTTTATTTTTACCAAATAAACATAAGAATATTCATAGGCTACAAATAACAACTGGAATAAAATGAAGGCAATTTTGGGACCCCCTTCATTTTCGTTTTGGAATAATTACTAGTATTAGATTAGTTGAATATTTCAATTTATTTTTCTATTTTTGATAGAAAAATAAAAAATAAAAAGGATAGATTTCAATATGTTTCTTTTTCCCAACCAAATAGAAGGAATTCGAATTCATGACTGTATATGAAAGTTAAATATTATTCTGAAATTTTGAAAGTAATAATTTTCTTTTGATAGAAGATTTGAAAGTCATAATACTTTTTCTTGTTTCCACCCTTAGAAATAGAACATAAGTTAATGTGCAAAATCTCATCATGTTTTTTGAGAAGTTCATTCATAATATTAATACCAAGAACATACATATAACCAAACAGTGACCTCATTAAAACCTTTTTAGGAAAACCCACATATGTCAATGATTACAAAATAAAAAAATAAAAACAGTATAGCCGAGCGGCTATACTATTTTTATTTTATTTTATAAATAGTATAGCCGCGCGGCTATACTATTTAAATATTCGAATATATTTAAAACGTATAGCCAATATATTTAAAACGTATAGCCGAGCGGCTATACTATTTTTATTTTATTTTTTAAATAGTATAGCCGAACGGCTATACTTTTTTCGTTTTATTTTTTTAAAAAGTATAGCCGCGCCCCCAAGTCTCTTTCCCTCTCCAACCTTATTCTCCTCCCTTGGCTCTCTCCCAAAAGACTTATTCACCTCACACCAACGACAACGACGACAATTCCTCCCTCTGCCAACTCCACCAATTCCAGCTCAAGATTTCTCACTTAGGGATTTACGCCCACTTCAAGCTTTATGTTTTATAATTTTATTTTTCTTTATTTTGTTACCCATGATTTTATGAGATTATTATTTTGTATCTCAAATCATTGTGGTAAGGTTTTTATTGCTCCAGATTATATTTGAAATAAACTTTAAGTTTGTGGAAGAGTTGAAGAAGAGGACTGGTTTAGATTACAATCGGCTATCCTGGATGTCAATAATTGAGGAAGGTGCTGTGAAGGTATTCTTGGTAGATATATGATTCTGGGCTTCCAATTGTGGTTGGCGTCTAGTATTTTCTTTAGTATTTTGTAAACTCTACAGTGAATCCATACACCATTGTGCTTATTCTTGCAATCCTAGTATGATGCTCCAAAGTACATTCAGAATTGCTAAAAGCAAAATTATCCATGGTACTATGTGTTCCTTGCATTGTTGTATTTTCCCTTGGCTTATGTCAAAGTTGAAGATATCCAAATTCTTATGATACCTTAAATTAGGTCATGTGACACCTCTTCTCTTTCACAATCCAAATGTATCAGAAAATAAAAAAATTTCTCATACAATCCCCTTAGCAGTGTGCTTAATTCAAAAATACTATTTCTGTGTAAACACGAAGATCCTGCGACAAATGAGACAAGAACATGTGTACAAAATAATATTTGTATTGATTTATCAAGTGTGTAGGTTACAATCTCTGTGGGTATTCTTTTACAAAAATAAAAGAATTTCCTCTGATTCGATCTCCAATGGTGTGTGCGATTCAAGGGTGCGAAGCACTTGATCTTGAATCGGAATTTGAGACTTCGTTGAGGGCCGTCACGGCTTGATCTTGGACACGTCAAGACCACGAGTAGTGTCACGTGGTGGAAAGTCTTCGGCTTTGGGGTGAAGGAATCGGCACGTGTTTGTTATGCTTGGTGATTCTTCACGAGCTTGATGAAGAACTTGAGAGCTTAGGTTTGTGTTTGACACAAGGGTCATAGAGACTTGATCTTGATCAAACGGGAAGCACAAGACTTGTTTGGTGATTTGGCTTTTCTAGGGTGGAGGAACTGGCACGTATTTGTGGTGCTTGATGGCTCTTCCAAAATGGAGTGAAGAATGCAGAGAGTTTTCTGGTTCTTCTGAGTGCTTGAGTGTATTTTTTCGGACCTCCTCCCTTCGTCTCGGGGCCTCTTATTTATAGGCTTCAGCGGGATGCTTGACCTAAAGAACTTTCCATCTTTAGGACCTTGATTCGTGGAATTCTGATTTAATTTAAAATCAATTCCGATAATTAGGCAATTTAACCCAATTATCTTTGATTAATTGATTTGATTTATTTTGATTTAAATCAAAGTCAATTATGGAAGATTCTTCCCTTTAATTTTGTCTTTGCTTTGAGCCATTTGATGCAATCCGTCGGATGTCGACACGTGTCACCTTTGACAACTATAATCCAATTTTGATGAGTTGTACGCCACGTGAGCAAATTATGGGGCCCACAATTTACCAAACCCTAATTATTTTCTCTTTTGAAGGGATTTAATTCACCAAAATTTTGATGTCTACAAATGCTCCTACTTCAAGATACGATGTAGACACGTGGTTGCCATGTGTCGGAAGTGTGACTTGAAGGTTTTTTTTTCAAAGCCGTGCATCATTCCTTATCTTCAGCAACTTGGAAGAATCACAATTCCTCCTTGCTTCAACGTGGGCTTTGGCCTTTTTTTTTTTTTTTTTTTTCCAGCCGTATTCTTTTGCTATATTTTGGGTATGTAGATTCACCAATCTTGGCGAGATCTTGTGTGGCAAACACTCCAATATCTTCCCGCCTTCATGCTTAAGCAATCTCAAAATTGCGCGGCTCCATATAGGCAAGTAATATCTACAAGGAATAGGAAACCCTAGCGCCACCATGAGCTTTGATGGCCTTTGGCTTCTTTAAATTGCATTGCATTCATGGATATTGAGATTAACCAAATAGAACAGCAAAACTATTCCTCTTGTCGACAAGAAAGTTTCACGAATTTTGAAGTTGCACCCTTTGAATTCTCTGCGACCCAAGACGTCTGTACGTTCCAATATATACAAGCATATATATTGACGCAACCTTTTTCAATATCAGACTAACCTCCAGGTACCAATTGATATCCTAAAATCAAATTGGCAACATGTCTTTATCTGCAGGTGGCTTCATATACGCATATGTGATTTCATATATATATATATATATAGTCATTCTCTTATCCTGGATGTATTAACGTGCGGGCGTGCGGATGCATGTAAATAGGCGGGAAAGCAAGGCGGGGTAGCATGAATCACATCGCGTCCGCACGATAATAACGTCCTGATATCTGCGATAAGAGAATTTACGTATATATATATATATACATATGTGGCTTCATATATACATATGACGGCAGAACTAATTGGGGCGCACCCAGAATCAATTGGTTTGATTATTCCCTCTGTGCCATGCCTGCGGCATTTATTTATTTATTTTTTCGCACCCAAAACCAATGGTTGATTATTCTCTCTGTGCCTTGCATGAAGGATGGAGTTGCGTGCAAGGGTGGAAGCAGGTCATGTGCGCAGCATTGGATTGGAGCAGGTCAGGCGAAAGGATGGAGGCGCTAGGCCTCATGCTTGATGTGAGCTTGGACGCAAGAGGTATTGGGCCTTGCGCGCAAGTTCAAGATGCTGGGCTCAGGATGAGAGCATGGAGGCACTGGGCTCAAGATTAAACCTGCAGCTGGGGTGGGCCTAGCGTGTTCTGGGCTTCGAGGCACGGGCCTGGGCTGTCTTGAGCAGTTTGGGCTGCTCCAAATTCTCCCTTCTTTTTTTTTTCGCTGCTGCAATTTTTCTCTATTGTTTTGTTTGTATAGCAGGCTTTGAAAAATTAATCTCCTTGTGCAAATTTTGACAACACAGTGCTGGGGATATCGGTGACTAAGACGGCCTCACCATGGTCTTCATGGAGATTTTTCTTCTTTTTCTTTGACTAGAGGTAACAAGCGGCTATCTTAGCATGACTTTTACACCACATATAATATATAATGTATATATATAGATATATGTAATGTATCATATATATATATATATATATATATATATATATATATATATATATATATATATATATATATATATATATGTACTATATATAACAGGCGGCGGTTTGTTTGTTTGTTTGTTTTTGTTTTTTTGTTTTTGTTTTTGTTTTTGTTTTTTAATAGGTACTATCTAAGCAAGTGAAGAACGTAGACGTCCTATTTCGCTTGGGTCCAAACCATTTCTCCGATTTGGCTAGGGCCCACTCAAGCTCTTAGGCTTTACGTGGTGGAGAACAAGCGAAGAACGTAGACGTCCTATTTCGCTTGGGTCCAAACCATTTCTCCGATTTGGCGAGGGCCCGCTCAAGCGCTTAGGCTTTACGTGGTGGAGAACAAGCGAAGAACGTAGACGTCCTATTTCACTTGGGTCCAAACCATTTCTCCGATTTGGCGAGGGCCCGCTCAAGCGCTACGTGGTGGAGAATCAAACGAAGAACGTATACGTCCTATTTCGCTTGGGTCCAAACCATTTCTCCGATTTGGCGAGGGCCCGCTCAAGCGCTTAGGCTTTACGTGGTGGAGAACAAGCGAAGAACGTATATGTCCTATTTCGCTTGGGTCCAAACCATTTCTCCGATTTGGCGAGGGCCCGCTCAAGCGCTTAGGCTTTACGTGGTGGAGAACAAGCGAAGAACATAGACGCCCTATTTCACTTGGGTCCAAACCATTTCTCCGATTTGGCGAGGGCTCGCTCAAGCGCTTAGGCTTTACGTGGTGGAGAATCAAACGAAGAATGTATACGTCCTATTTCGCTTGGGTCCAAATCATTTCTCCGATTTGGCGAGGGCCCGCTCAAGCGCTTAGGCTTTACGTGGTGGAGAACAAGCGAAGAACGTAGACGTCCTATTTCGCTTGGGTCCAAACCATTTCGCCCATTTGACGAGGGCCCGCTCAAGCGCTTAGGCTTTACGTGGTGGAGAACAAGCGAAGAACGTAGACATCCTATTTCGCTTGGGTCCAAACCATTTCTACGATTTGGCGAGGCCCGCTCAAGCGCTTAGGTCATGCGTGGTGGAGAACAAGCGAAGAACGTGGGCGTCCTATTTCACTTGGGCTTGAACCATTTCTCCGATTTGGCAAAAGCCCGCTCAAGCGCTTAGGCTTTACGTGATGGAGAACGCCCAACTCGATCAAGCACATATACTTTCCCAAGGCGACTTCTACCCTCTTTTTTTTTTTTTTTTTTTTTTTTTTTTTTTTTTTGCAGGATCCACCATAGAAATGGTCCATAGTGAAGATTTTGGAGTGAACATGTCAAGGTCAACTACAAATTGTACAAAATGAGGCAAGGTATTCATTTGATGACGCCTTGAGCGATGCGGTGTAAGACATGAATAGACTGGAGTGCCACCTTAGTGTTGAACGAATGATGTTGATGTAGCCCTGACGGAGTGAATCGGGAGTCGAATGGTGCCAAAGCGGTAAGAAACTCCAAATTTATTTTGACATGTGACTGAACTCAAAGTGGTTTTATGAGTTGCCTACGTACCCTTCTAGAAAAAGAAGAGATCAAGTCATGACGTGATTCAATATATATATATATATATATATTTGGGGTAGTTTGCAGTTTTAGCTCATGCAGGCGACCGAGCGATTTGGTACCTTATGCAGTTTCGGCTCGTGCAGGCGATGGAGCGATTTGGTGCCTTATGTAGTTTCGGCTCGTGCAAGCGACATAGAGATTTGGTGCCTTGTGCGATTTCGGCTCGTGCGGCGAAGGAGCGATTTGGTGCCTTATGCGATTCGGCTCGTACAGCGAAGGAGCGTTTGGTGCCTTATGTAGTTTCGGCTCATGCAGCGAAGGAGCATTTGGTGCCTTATGCAGTTTCAGCTCATGCAGGCGATGGAGCGTTTTTGTGCCTTATGTAGTTTCAGTTCATACAGGCGATGGAGTGTTTGGTGTCTCGTGCAGTTTCAGCTCGTGCAGGCGATGGAGCAATTTGGTGCCTTGTGCAGTTTTGGCTCATGCAGACGAAGTAGCGTTTGGTGCCTTGTGCAGTTTCAGCTCGTGCAGGCGATGGAGCGATTTGGTGCCTTGTGCAGTTTTGGCTCGTGCAGGCGAAGGAGCGTTTGGTGCCTTGTGCGATTCGATTCGTCTTTGGCGGAGGAGCGATTTGGTGCCTTGTGCGCTTTTGGCTCGTGCGGCGAAGGAGTGTTTGGTGCCTTGTGCGATTTCAGCTCATGCAAGCGGAGGAGCGTTTGGTACCTTATGCGCTTCAACTCATGCAGCGGAGGAGCGTTACGGTGCCTTATGCGATTTCAGCTCATGCAGCGATGGAGCGTTTTGGTGCCTTATGCGATTTCACTCATGCGGCGATGGAGCGATTTGGTGCCTTGTGCAATTTCAGCTCGTGCAGGCGAAGGAGCGTTCTGGTGCCTTATGCAATTTCAGCTCATGCAGACGATGAAGCGTTTTGGTGCCTTATGCAGTTTCAACTCGTGCAGGCAAAGGAGCATTTTGGTGAATTTGTGTCAAGCGAACTGCGAAGTGTCCTCCCTATGATTTTCATCGCAGGAAGTGCTCGAAAAATTAGTAGTGAAGAATCCTTTGGGGAAGAATTCATGTAGCGTGATGGGGCCAGGTGACCTTTGTTTCAAGAGCATGTCTTTTGGAACCATCTTGTTCGTATTTGACGATTTATTTCCTCTATGCCTTTGAGGTGGTCGAGGAGAACTTCTTTTGCTTAGACATCTTTTTGACTGAGAATTTCATACATTCTTCTTATGTAACTTCTTCCGAGTGACCAATGTCCATCCTTCATTGTCATCGGATGAATCGTCACTACTTTGACTTAACACCCCAACACACTCATATGGCTTGAGTTGATGGGTCTCGGAGAATGCCCCCAGTGGTTGAAGTGAAGGCAAATGTTCCGAATCAGAGGGCACAAACGAGATCGTAGCATTGTTTGACTTTACCACCTCGTCAAGATCCAGTTCGATTCTTCCTTGTTGTGCTAGCTTCATGATGAGATCTTTCAACATGAAACACTTTTCCACCGGATGACTGATGACGCGATGGTACATGCAGTATTTTGGGTGGTTGACGTGATTCATCTCTTCAGGCCGTTTGCACTCGGGTAACTCAATCACCTTCTTTTGGAGTAAGTCTTCCAGCATGCCTGTTACGTCGAAGTCTGGAAAAGGATATTTCTTTTCTTCCATTTCTTTTAGGGAGCGTCGTCGTGTTTCTTGATCTTGAGTTGGCTTGGCCTTCCTCCCATCTTTCATGCCTCGAGTGAAGACCTTCATTGGAGCGGCACTGATCGACATTGACTCCATGATACGTGTCTTCAAAGAGTCCACCCCATCTCTTGACGGCGTGTGATTTTGATGATCGCTCACCATGTCCTCCATTTCATCGTGACTAGCGATGCTTAGCTCTATGTCATGCGCTCGAGTGGCTAATTCTTCAAAGTTGCGTGGTTTGATCCCTTGAAGAATATAGAGCAGATCCCAATGCATACCTTGGATGTACATCTCCACCGCCGATAACTCCGAGACTCGATCTTTGCAGTCGAGACTTAAGGAACGCCAACGATTAATGTAGTCAATGACAGGCTCGTCTCTTCGCTGCTTTGTGCTAGTGAGCTCTAGCATACTAATTGAGCGACGCGTGCTATAGAAACTGTTGAGGAATTCTCTCTCCATTTGTTCCCAGCAGTCAATTGATTCTGGCTCCAAGTCGGTGTACCAATTGAATGCGGTGCCTCGGAGTGAGCGGACGAATTGCTTCACGAGGTAATCGCCATTAGTGCCAGCGCTGTTGCACGTCTCGATGAAATGAGCAACATGTTGTTTCGGATTGCCTCTTCCATCAAACTGCATGAACTTTGGAGGTTGATAACTTGTTGGCATTCGAAGGTTGTCTAACCTTTTGGTGTAAGGCTTGGAATAGACAAGTGAATCCTGAGAGGAACCACCATATTGAGCCTTGATGGTGTTGGTGATCATGTCTTGGAGCTACTGGACTGACAAAGAACCCACCGAGGTGGAATCAGACTTGTACGGCTCCTTCTGGTCAGAGGTGAACTCTTGACGTACCTCCTTCTCAAGATGAGCCAAGCTTTTATTTGACTCTTCGCCGTGCTTTGCTTCTAACTTGCTCACGAGCGATGCAATCTGCATGTCCTTCTCTTCAATGGTCTTTGTTAGCTTTTCGATTGCTTGTGCCATGTGAGCTAGTTGTTCATCAGCTGAGGTAATTCCTATCATCATAACCTGCATGGCCATAGAATAAGACTCACCTATGGACGCCGATGGTTTCATGACAATCTTCTTCTGTTGGTCGTCAGACGGGGATCCATGGTATGAGCCTGTGCTTGAGTCAGCGTCTGAAACAGGCGAGAGTGAGCATTCTCTTGAATTCTTCGAGCTCGAAAAACTCATTTCTTCGTTCCGAGAGTTTCGCTCGACTGCTCGGGGGGTATTCTTCTTTGCCCCTAAAGAGGCCAAATTGATGACCGGTTCACGCCTTCGGTTCACATCTTTTACCTTGGCTTGAGTCGGTATGGAAGTGACGTGTTGAGGTGCGGATATAGCCTTGGCCTTGCTCCGAGTGATGACCGTCCTGTGCTTCCCAAGGGCTTCCTTCGACTTGGACGGAGGTGGAGTGGAAGTAGTACGTCGGGTTGAAAGGTAGGCATTTGTCTTGCTTAGAGCAACAACACCGGCAGAGTCTCTGCATTCAGTAGAGGTGCCAATGATCTTGCCTCTGCTGGCGAGAACAACATCAACCTTCTTGGAAGCCATCGCCTTTACTGGACTCGTTGGGTTTGGAACTTGGAGAAAGAGATGAGAGGCAGAGATTGTCCCACTGGGCGTGCCAAATTTGTAAACACGAAGATCCTGCGACAAATGAGACAAGAACACGTGTACAAAATAATATTTGTATTGATTTATCAAGTGTGTAGGTTACAATCTCTGTGGGTATTCTTTTACAAAAATAAAATAATTTCCTCTGATTCAATCTCCAATGGTGTGTGCGATTCAAGGGTGCGAAGCACTTGATCTTGAATCTGAATTTGAGACTTCGTTGAGGGCTGTCACGGCTTGATCTTGGACACGTCAAGACCACGAGTAGTGTCACGTGGTGGAAAGTCTTCGGCTTTGGGGTGAAGGAATCGGCACGTGTTTGTTATGCTTGGTGATTCTTCACGAGCTTGATGAAGAACTTGAGAGCTTAGGTTTGTGTTTGACACAAGGGTCGTAGAGACTTGATCTTGATCAAACGGGAAGCACAAGACTTGTTTGGTGATTTGGCTTTTCTAGGGTGGAGGAACTGGCACGTATTTGTGGTGCTTGATAGCTCTTCCAAAATGGAGTGAAGAATGCAGAGAGTTTTCTGGTTCTTCTGAGTGCTTGAGTGTATTTTTTCGGACCTCCTCCCTTCGTCTCGGGGCCTCTTATTTATAGGCTTCAGCGGGATGCTTGACCTAAAGAACTTTCCATCTTTAGGACCTTGATTCGTGGAATTCTAATTTAATTTAAAATCAATTCCGATAATTAGGCAATTTAACCAAATTATCTTTGATTAATTGATTTGATTTATTTTGATTTAAATCAAAGTCAATTATGGAAGATTCTTCCCTTTAATTTTGTCTTTGCTTTGAGCCGTTTGATGCAATCCGTCGAATGTCGACACGTGTCACCTTTGACAACTAATCCAATTTTGATTAGTTGTACGCCACGTGAGCAAATTATGGGGCCCACAATTTACCAAACCCTAATTATTTTCTCTTTTGAAGGGATTTAATTCACCAAAATTTTGATGTCTACATTCTGAACTAAAGAATATTTGCAACAATTTTGTTTTTTAAATTAATTATATTTTATGGTGGCACGACATGGGATGAAGGATAGATAATGAACCAATAGTTTAAACAAAATACTGGTGGGATTTCTCTTTGTGACAATAAATTGACAAAATAAAATCTGATTCCATTGCAATCCATGTAGCTTATAATTCGTTTTAGCACCGACACATGCTAGGAGGGTCTCACACACAAAGTCACTTTTGAGATGAAATTGACCAAACTAATGAGAACGTGGGCCTTGGGGCCACCTTATCAAAAAAAGTACCCCACTGTGATTGCGTCATGATGCAATCTCAACCGTGCATGCATAATAAGCCGCCTTGTGCTCAACAACGGCTGAGATTGAGCGATCGTAAAACGTATATACATTCGGTTCTGAGGCATCAGAGCATCCGCAATGATTATTAAACAGTTCATTTCAGTTCAATTCAATAGTTTAATTTATTAAATTTTTTGGCAGCTATTGAACTCAACTGCAATTTCACTTGCAGTCGTACAATTCAATAGCTTATAAATTAAAAACTAATATTGTCAATGTGTCAGTAAGAGAGAGGCTATAAAGTTATTATTGTGCACTACTACAATTTAGTTAAACCACGACACAAAATAGACGACGGTACAACTTAAAATCGTCGTGTTTTAAAAGACGATGGTTTTATAAAACGGTCGTGGTATATCATCTTATATACTACTTTCATGGGTTGATTTTTAAACCACGACGCTTGTCATATAGCAAGCGTCGTCTTTTAAAACACGCTGAACAAAAGGGCACGATGCTTGTCAATAGTAAGCGTCGTCTTTTAAACATGCTAAACAAAAACGGCCGCTTAAGTGAATTTGAGACCTCAAATTTTCAGATCTTCCCGTCTTTGTGAAAATCGATCATCAACGAAGCAATGTACAAGCTCGGAGTTGAGAGATTGAGCTCTTCGCATATCCACAAGATGGAGAGGGAGGATCAAGAGCTGTTTGGATGCGGTGAAGATCTCGACCTCCACACTCTTCAAAGAAGATCTCGATCTCAGGCGCTCAACTCACTCATTAAACTCAGCGACTCGATCCAGAAAGACTCATGGAAATCGGTCTTTATATATATATATATATATATATATCTCTCTCTCTCTCTATGTGTTTGTTCATGTATTGTGTTGATTTTGTGGGATTTAAGTGAGTTTCTCATTTGGGTTTTTGATAAATATGCACAGCCGTCCCACAAGGCCTTCGTAATCAAGAAGAAGCTGACGAAGAAGATGAGGCAGAACAGGCCCATCCCTCGTTGGATTCGTTTGAGGACCGACAACACCATCAGGTCCAAAATATTTTTGTTTTTGTTGTTTGCTTTAATTATTTTGGAATTTCATTGTTAATTCTATGAATCTCTGTTTCTTCTCATCTCCAATCGATTCGATTTCACCCATATTTTTATATTTTATTTTTGGCAACTCTCTCTTTCTCCTTCTCCGATTTAGAGTCAGCGTTGTCATTTTTTCTGACAAATAAACGATAGTAAGGAGGCGCACTCGTACAACTCGCATATGGGAAAGTGTAAGCCTTTTCTTCCTTTTTGACTTTCTAATTTGACCTTCTGGATTGTACTGTGGTTGTGGTTTGTTCATTAGGGTTCCAATTCAATTTCAGGTTTTGCTTACATCATTTTGATTGTTTGATATCTCAAATTTGCATTAATTCATTCAGTTTTGTTTTTGTTGCAACAAATTTGTTGATTCTAATGGTTTTTGGAGCTCATGATACATGGAGGTTTTGTTTTTCGATCCAAAAAAACAATAAAATTGTAGAATATCGGGTGTTGAGGTTTTTTGGATTGGCATTGGCACGTAATTCTCATGAGTTTGATGGAGAGATTCTAGTAGCATTCATCCATTGTAAGGCAAGCAAGGCAAGAACTCTGCAGATATGGCTTGTTTGTCTTTTCTTGTTCTCTGCCCTCCTCTTTTTCTGCCATCATATTTACCTCTCTGTGTTTCATAATTGTCTAAGTTGCAGTTGATATTTTGTAGCTCAAAATGTGCTTCATTTTGAAGTTTGTGAATCAAACAAGGTTTAGTTGCTCTTTTCCTTCTAAGTGTTGGCTACTTTATAAAATAACCATTTGGGCTATAGCATGTGTGTCTTCTTCTCAGAAAGCCCATGTGCTAAGTGTAAGAAAAAGTCTATTTAAGTGCACTACCTTGGAACTAGAAGAAGTAAGAAGAATATAGTCTCCTCCCATTTTGAGAGAAGGAACGAAACAGGGAGTAATGGCTCCACTGCTCTTTTTTCTATCTCAGTTTTTCTTCTAATTTCTTATTTTCTTCTAATGTAGTTTGCGTCAGGGGGATGTGAGCACAACAAGTGTTCTGGGACTTCTGGAAAATTTATTTTTATTGTGCAGAGATTGGGGGAAGACGCTGGTGGTCTATGCACGGACTGCTAATGACTGAGATTCTTTTTCGATTTGTTTTTTTAGTATAGATGACTGTGGTTGAGGCTTTTACTGATGGGAAGAAAATTGATATCTCTGACAATGAGTCAGACTTGTCTCCAATGCTATCAGCTTTGCTTATTGAAGGCATCGCACTATATAAAACTGGAAGTATTTATGTGCCTGAGGTATGTTTAAAGTGTTTGTGTTTCTTTTCGTAGTAAGATTTGTCTAGCAGAATATGAGTGAAAAAGGCTTACACTCTAACAATTTTCCATTGCTTATTTTTTGTAGACTGGTGGTGATATAGAAGTTTCTAGTTCACTAACTGAAAAGGCAATTCTGCAATGGGGAATCAAAGTTCTTTCTTTTGGTTTTCCAATCTATTTTGCCACTTCTAATGTGACTTTATTTTTAAGTGATCCATTGGTTACTATTAATTTGTTTGCAGCTTGGAATGAATTTTGAAGCCATCAAGTCTAAATCTTCAGTTCTTCATGTGTTCCCATTCAACTTTGAGAAAAAGCGAGATGGCTGATGATTCTTGCTTTGTTTGCAGCTTTTATGTTATGTTGTGTTTTAACTTACCTGCGTAGGTTGATGATTCTTGCTTTGTCTCGAATCCATGGCAAAGATATCTTCCATGGTGGCTTGAAGATGATGGAGAATTATGTAATTGGGGTTTCTTATTTAAGGTTCATAAACCTTTCAAGTTCTTTGAAAGGAAAAAAATGATACAACGAAATATGGTTTTGTAAGGGCTAATTTTTCAAACATAGAGGACATGTTGGTGTCCTTGATCAAAGCTATTTTGAATATATAAAAAAAGGTCCAAACAAAAATAACCAAAGTTTGATTTGGAAGTGACGTAGCCGACATTGGCCAATAAAGCAGCAGTCGAAGGGACAACAATGACAAGAAAACCATCAAATAGGGACAATACGACCACTCATTCATCCTACTTCTTCGGAGCAAAATTAGGTTGGCAACAATATATGAAGTAAAAGGAAGTGGATGAATCGATATTAGAATTCGATACTCCAATTGATTTACCTTTTCAAAACCTCACATTGGTTGAGGAAGAAAGACCCATCTAAGAGGATAAGATACAACAAGTAGTCGAGGTTGAACACCAACTTGTTGCCATATGTTTTAAAAGGATTTTATTTTTCCATTTAATACAGTTGTTCGTAATATTAGGATCTTTGAGTACATTGAAGATGAATTCAAGAAAAATACTACTTAAGTTCCGATAATTGGAGCTTGAGTGGTGATGTATAAATTCGTGATTAACAGTTTCGGGAATGAAAAATTTTATATCACCACTATACACTATAATTGAGGCGATCTTGGTACGCATTTAAATTTATTAAGGTGAGTAAAGAGGGTTCGGCTGAGAAAAATGGGAGAAAGCTGAGGAGATTTTTCACTAGAGCTCCTGTTTTCCTTATCAATGTATACTATGTTCGTTGTTTTCGTGTAATGACAACAAAAGCATTTCAAGAATGTGTTTAGGAATGAGGAATTGGAGCAAGGTATTTGGGTTGTTTATATCATACCTTATCTGATTGTGTTAGAGAGTTTGTATTTGGAATAATTGAGGAATATGTTGAAAGCGATCGACTGCCTAGCAAGAATGCCTTTGGCTGTTTTAATAGTTTTCGGGGTGATATAATAAGGTAATTTGATATATGTTTATTATGATGGCCGTTATATTTTTAATTTTTATGTTATTTTGTGTTTTAACTTACCTACGTAGGCTGATGATTCTTGCTTTGTCTCGAATCCATGGCAAATATATCTTCCATGGTGGCTTGAAGAAGATGGAGAATTATGTAGCTGAGGTTTCTTCTTCGAGGTTCATAAACCTTTCAAGTATATTAGAGTGGTTTGTAATTTTAGGAGATTGAAGATGAATTCGTGACTACATTATTGGAACTTGAGTAGTATTTTTCTTGAGTACATTGAAGATGAATTCAAGAAAAATACTACTCAAGTTCCAATAATTGGTGCTCGAGTGGCAATGTACAAATTCGTGATTAACAATTTCGGGAATGAAAATTTTATATCGGCACTATACACTATAATTGATGTGATCTTGGTACGCATTTAAATTTATTAAGGAGAGTATAGAGGGTTCAGCTGAGAAAAATGGGGGAAAGCCGAGGAGATTTTTCACCAGAGCTCCCGTTTTCCTGATCAAGGTATATTGTGTCCGTTGTTTTTGTGTTATGTCACCAAAAACATTTCAAGAATGCGCTTAGGAATGAGGAATTGGAGCAATGTATGTGGGTTGTTTATTATCCTCATTTTGATCATACCCTATCAGATTGGGTTAGTGAGTTTGTGTTCGGAACAATTGATGAATACGTTGAAAGTGATCGACTACCTATCAAGAATGTCGTTGGCTGTCTTAATAGTTTATGCGATGTTACAATAAGGTAATTTGATATATATATTTATTATGATGGCTGTTATATTTTTTATTTCTATGTTATGTTGTGTTTTAACTGACCTACGTAGGCTGATGATTCTTGCTTTGTCTCGAATCTCTGGCAAATATATCTTCCATGGTGACTTGAAGAGGATGGAGAATTATGCAGTTGGGGTTTCTTGTTTGAGGTTCATAAACCTTTTATGTTCTTTGAAAGGAAAAAAATGATACAAAGAAATATGGTATTATAAGGGCCAATTTTTCGGACATGGAAGACATGTTGGAGTCTTTGATCAAAGCTATTTTGAATCCAAAAAAAAAATTGTCCAAGCAAAAACAACCAAAGTTTGATTTAGAAGTGATGAAACTGACATTGCCCAATGAAGTTGCAGTCGAAGTGACGACGATGACAAGAAAACCATCAAATGGGGACAATATGACCACTTATTCAACCTACTTCTTCGGAGCAAAATTAGGTTGGCCTACAATATATGAAGTAAAAGGAAGTGGATGAATTGACATTGGAATTCGATACTTCAGTTGATTTACCTTTTCAAAACCTCACATTGGTTGAGGAAGAAAGACTCATCCAAAAGGAAGAGATCCAACAAGTAGTCGAAGTGGAATACCAACTTGTTGTCATATGTTTTAAAAGTATTTGATTTTCCATTTAATAGAGTTGTTCGTAATTTTAGGATCTTTGAGTACATTGAAGATGAATTGAAGAAAAGTACTACTCAAATTCCAATAATTGGTGCTCGAGTGGCGATGTATAAATTCGTGATTAATAGTTTCGGGAATG
Organism: Prunus padus; assembly: GCA_024362665.1. Classification (NCBI taxonomy): domain Eukaryota; kingdom Viridiplantae; phylum Streptophyta; class Magnoliopsida; order Rosales; family Rosaceae; genus Prunus; species Prunus padus. The sequence continues at coordinate 856,369 of JANFAM010000006.1, forward strand.
AAAAATTTTATACCGGCACTATACACTATAATTGAGGCGATCTCAATACGCATTTAAATTTATTAAGGTGAGTAAAGAGCTGAGAAAAATTGGAGAAAGCAGAGGAGATTTTTCACCATAGCTCCCGTTTTCCTTATCAAGGTATACTGTGTCCGTTGTTTTTGTGTTATGTCAACAAAAGCATTTCAAGAATGCACTTAGGAAAGACGAATTGGAGCAATGTATTTGGGTTGTTTATTATCCTCATTTTGATCATACCCTATCTGATTGGGTTAGAGAGTTTGTGTTTGGAATAATTGATGAATACATTGAAAGCGATCGACTGCCTATCACGAAAGTCGTTGGCTACCTTAATAATTTATGGGTTGATATAATAAGGTAATTTGATATATATTTATTATGATGGCGGTTATATTTTTAATTTTTATGCTATGTTGTGTTTTAACTTACCTACACATGGTGATGATTCTTGCTTTGTCTTGAATCTATGGCAAAGATATCTTTCATGGTGGCTTGAAGAGGATGGAGAATTATGCTACTGAGGTTTCTTGTTTGAGGTTCATTAACCTTTCGTGTTCTTTGAAAGTCATGTTCTTTGAAAGGAAAAAATGATACAAAGAAATATGGTATTGTAAGGGCTAATTTTTTGAAAATGGAGGACATGTTGGAGTCCTTGATCAAATCTATTTTGAATCCAAAAAAAAAATTGGTCCAAGCAAAAACAACCAAAGTTTGATTTGCTTATCTTATGTGTTGAGTATCACCATTTTCTATGCACTTTTAATTATTTTTGAAATTCAAAGTTACTGCTATCTTTCTATTAGCTTAATGTTGTTCTCAATGTTGTTAATGTTAGTTGATTCATTGTTTTGTTTATGACAGATCTTAATTCAAGTTTTTTTTTGGTGTGTTTTGGATATAATGCTTATGTCTTGAAATTGTCTGATCATCCATTCTTGAAGACAAACAAAGGATGGAGTGTTTTGATTATTTCCACCGTCGGAACAAAAGTCTTAGGACTTCCTCAAATGTACGATCCTAGCAAAAAATGAATTTGCTGGCTTTGCTTCATGAAACATATCGGGATATTATTGGGCCCTTTCATAAAGAAGTACGATTTTACATCTCATGCCGGAAGTTGTGTTGATGTGCGCATTGTGTTGAGGTTCCATATGAACCTGTTTCATCACTATGAGGACGTCAAGTGCCAAGTTCCAACAATTGAATAGCTTGATGAAGCGGTACAAAGACATTTTAGTAATTTTCGGGAATTACTTCATGAATTTTTGGGTTGTAAGTTGTGTTGATGTGCGCATTTTGCATTTTGGGATATTAATTTAAATACTCAAACCTACTCTTTTATTATCTTTTTCTATTCATTTTGGGATATTAATTTGAATATTCAAATTGAACAACTTGATGAAATAGCACGAAGACATTTTAGAAATTTTCTAGAATTACTTCATGAATTTTTGGTTTGTAAGTTGTGTTGATGTACGCATTGTGCATTTTGGGATATTAATTTGAATACTCAAATCTGAGTGGATTATGTTATACAATTGAATTTCCTATTTCATAAAGCCTAATATCATGGTTTACAAGATTGCCTTCTTGTTTTACCTTATACAGTTTGTAATATCACAATAACTTCACTGTGATGTGTGCTTGTGTTGAAACAATATCTAAAGTGAACGCATGATATTTATTTGAGTTCACTTAACAATTTGAACTCGTGATATGATTCGAATGATCTATTTTTTGGCTCCCACATTCTAATATCCTTGTAAACAGCTATGAAAATATGAAATTGTTTCTGCATTTTATTATTGCATTGAATATTTGACTGTTTATCAACAAAATTGTGTTTTATTTATTTGGTCTCATTCCCATAAGCAAATATTTCTCGATTTGTAACAATGATATTTCAATTATGAACTATAAAACATGGATTTAGTTCGTGGAAGGTCCAAGCAAGTGGCTTACTACGAGGATATGAAAACTCATAAAATAATAAATACAATTAACTGCCACAATTTTATGAAGAGCTTGGTGTTTTGCTTGACCAAATATCAGTACGTACTAGTTCCAACTTTGTTGTCCTTGGTGCTTTGCGTGCCTTGGAGAAATTAACAATCTTCTGCTTTCCAAACACATAGTCTTCACAAAACCCAATCTTGACTGATTTCAAACCATAGAGTTTCCCCTTCAACTGAAGTGCCTTCATCCCTTTCTCACTCATATGCCCAAGTCTACGATGCCATAATTGAGCATCATCGCTGTTTGTAGCATCCAACAACCAAAGCATCCTTAGAGACTTTCCAACAACCACTAGAAAAGGTTGTCACACATCCTTCAGCATCCAACTAACCCATAGAAATCAAATTCATCTTCCTACCCGGAATGTGTCTGACATCACGCAACATCCATGTTGAGCCGTTAGGTAGCTTAATCCGTACATCACCATTCCCCACATTATTGAAGGGTTCATCATCTGCAAGGTACACCTTTCCAAAATGTCCTTAAGTGTACTTCTTTATGACTCCTTGAAGTGAAGTAGAATGAAATGAAGCTCCCAAATTCATAATCCATAATTTTAACGGATTGTCAATGCTCTGGATTAGAGCATCCTCATCAACTTCAGCGGTGTTGGCCTCTCGCTCATTCTTATAAGCCTTGTAGTCTCTCTTTATGTGACCAGACTTACCACAATGCCAACAACCATGAAACCACTTTCCAGATTTGAATTTACTCCTCCTTTTACCAGGACTTTTAGATTGTGATCTATTTCAGCTATATGAATTCATGTCAAATGATCTGCCTCTCGAACTACTTAGTGCGGAACCATAATGTTCTTCCCCATCTGATTTCCTTATAAATTCCTCGCTTAAAACGACCTTATGAACCTCAATGAAAACTAACTTCTTCCCTGTAGAACTCACGATTGAGTTTACAATAACGTCTCACTCATCAGACTTGGCGGTTAACAACACTAATGCCTCAATATGCTCATCAAATTTAACCTCCATATGTTTGAGCTTCTCCAAGATATCTCTCAATATGGACAATTGTTGATTCGCGGAACCACCTTTGGACATTTGAAGTTTAAACAAGCGCTTCATCAAATACAATTGATGCATCGCACATGGCTTATTATACATCTCGGATAGAGTCGCCATCAATTCAGCAGTTTTCTTCATGCTCAAAACCTAACGCTTCACCTCATTCATAAGCGTGAATCAGATAGATGCAAAAGCCATACCATCAATCTCGTCCCATTCCTCTTATTCCATGCCCTTACGATTCTTTCCCAGATAAAGAAACAGAGATTTTCTTGAATTGGACTAGGAATCCTAACCAAGTATGAATTGGACTAGGAATCCAAAACCAAGAAGGAAACCAAAAAAGGAACAATTCCTTTTCTTAGTTGAATTTATCTTCACAACTCAACAACTTTCCTCCATAAAAAATCTGCTATCTACACAAGCTTCTTTGATTCATGGTCTAGATGAGGGAGTAAATATTGATTTCTTATCTAAATCCGTTTATGAAAGTTCTAATGCAACTGGTGTATCAATTTATGAAGATAAAGAACCTTCAGAATTGGAAAAATGGTTAGTAGAATTTCTTGATCTCTTGGATGTTCTTTCATTAAGGACTTGTTGTCCAAGTTATGTTAGGTTGGTAATTAGCTTTTTTCTTTTATTTTTTCTCTTGTTGGCCGTGATATATAAGGATATAAAGGGCTTTGCTATTTTTCATCTTAATTTTTATGCGGTGGAAGGGGCTTGACATAGATTTTGGGACTTTTGGTATGTGAAAATTAGACAGTCCACATGACCACCAGCTAAGCTATGAACAACTATCTTCGACCAAAAAAAGAAGCTATGAACAACAATCCTCCACGTATTCTCCTTTCTCTTTCTTTTCCTCCTCTCTCTCTCTCTCTAACTCAACCACAGAGAGAGAACAAAACAATGGTTGCAGGTGAAAGATGAAGAGGAGAAAAACAGGGTTATGCATCTTCCATGGCCTGTCATTGTGCTTATTATGTATTTCCACCGTCACCACTGAGGAAGAACTTCTACAAGACCACTACTCTTCTCTCATCAAAAAAACCCAAGTCTCTTTTGCTTTCTGTCATCAGCAACAATAGAGACTCTTACAATACTTTTGTTTCTGAGGTAGCATTGCCCTCTCTTTTTGTTTCTCTATCTCTTCATTATGCAATTTGTAATTTTTATTTAGGCATTGCCTCCTTTGAGTTATATAAAGGGATTATCTGTTAAGGGATTGTTTAAAAATTGGAAATTTTAGATAATTTAATCAAGTGAGTTATGTCCTAGCCAAGGAGTTGCTTTTAGCCACCCGCATTTTGTTATATTTTAAAACGATGATGTTTTTGTTCAATATATTCATTCTCATGAGAAGTTCATAGTTGTTACCTGGTCTTAATTACACAAAAGATATGGTGTGATTTGATTTTGTGGTTACTTCTAATTGAAGTGTTTCCTGAAGATTTTTTGAAATAGGTCTAAACTTTAATTTTGGAAATTTAAGGACAGTTGTGGTAAAGCCCTTCTTGAAGATGTAACAACTTCACAATGTCATCTTTCATTGTTGTTAATGACAATATAATAAGCATGCTTTCACTGGGAATATAGACTTTTGAGTTCCAGCAGCCCCCATATGGCATCTTTCCATTGAGTTGGGTTGTAATTTGTAGAAAATGCCTCTCTGTTGTAGAAAGTTCTCTCTATGATTTTGAGTATACTGCTCTGCTAGGGTCATTGATTTTTCAGAATAATGATTTTGTCCTAGCACAATGGGAAACTTCACATGACATTTTAGGATATATTATAAGATCTCAACTGTGTGATTGTTGAATACTTATGTTACGCATGACATCATAGCTGTTCTGCATCCTCTCACTTTTGACATTGGAGTTCATGAAATGCCAACTGAACATTTTATATTCTTGTTTGCAGGCTGTTAGTCTTTTGGGTCCAGCAACATTTGACGCTTCAAAGCTCAAAGTTGAATTTATGGGAGAAGAGTTCAATAATTATTTAGGAATCATCCCAAGAACTTACATCCTATCACATTGTGACTTCACAGCTAACCTGACCTTAACGATCTCCAATGTCATTAACCTCGATCAGGTCTGTTTTCTATTTTATTTCTTCTGATGCTTCTAAAGTTTTTTTTTTATGATACCCATCTATGCTAGGATTGAAGAAGTTTCAATGTGATTGGTTGCATCTGATAGTCCATTTGGTGTTTACAATTGCGATTTTGATCCTTATTGCAGTTAAAAGGATGGTACAGAAAGGATGACGTGGTTGCAGAATGGAAACGGGTGAATGGTGAAATGTGCCTACATATTCATTGCTATGTGAGCGGTCCCAATCTCATGCTGGACCTGGCCGCAGAGTTCAGATATCACATATTTTCCAAAGAAATGCCTTTGGTAAGCGTTTCTTCTAAGACTGTACTCTGATATCCTATCCTTTTTGCAAAAGGGAATAATTAGGAAACTGAGGTGCTTGAGAAGGTAACTCTGAGAGGCCTATATGATATGAAAACTTCCATGGCCATGCATAGTCATATACGTTGCACAGCCAACACATTAGAAAACACAAGCCAAATAATGTCAGATAGACAGATACCATTTAGTAATGTTGCAAATCTCATACCAAATACTATGAAAGGGGTGATATTACACTAAAGACGGCCACAAGTCTGAGATGTTGCTTGACTTTATTAAGTACTTTGGCATGCCTGAGATGGTTGAATGAATGTTGTGTTACTTAAATATTTCCTTACTTTTGGTTTCTATACAAGCAGGTACTCAAAGCTGTGTTACATGGAGACTCACTACTTTTCAGAGAGCATCCTGAGCTATTGGATGCCTTGGTTCGGGTTTATTTTCATTCCAATTTGAAGAAGTACAATGGAATTGAATGCTGGGGGCCTCTCAAGGATGCTGTAGAGGTAAAACTCAACATGTGCATGCATAACCACACTTAGGCACTTAACTCTGCATGTTGCTACTTTCAAGATTGCTTGCTAATTGTCATGTGAGTCACCATATGTTACTGTGTGAAGACTTGTTATCAACTTCAGTCATTACATGTCGTTGTCCCGAAAAATATAGGGGAATTACATATTTTAGGTTCATATGATGCCTTAATTTTCATTTGAACAAGAGTTTATTTCAGGGAAGACAAGGGGATCATACCAAGGGAATAACTGCACATATGGATTCTTCCCTTCCTCGGGACAAGCAGGGAACGCCAAAATCCATATTTCAAGTTCTATTTGCATTCCTTCTTTGATTCTTTGAAGTCTATTGCGTATTATGATCCCGAAATTTTTTATTACCTTCGAGGCTCGTCAACTTCAACAGCCAATGCCAGAGGCAATGAAGGAATCAGCGTTCAAGTGTAAAGTTCAAATAATTCTTTGGGAAGACGCAAAAGGGAAAAAATCAGGTTGATGTAAAACAAGGACTGTTTGGGGCTCATTAAACTGATTCACAATTTTTCTGTGACTAAGACCAATTTGTTCATGCGTTAATCAACGGCTAATGTCTTTGTTGCTTGACATTTCTTTTGCTTCTTGTTTACATGCATTCCACTTTATTTTTTCTATTACTAATGCAGAGATCAATTCATATAAAATCTCAATGTAAACCAGTGGCGCGGAGCCACTTTTAGAGTGCCCTTGGCCCCCAGGTTTTTGACATCTCTCATCTACTATATTATAAATACATGTTCTAATATAGATGTAATGGCTCCTCTAAAACAAATTAGACATGACTAAGTTAGAAATATTTAACACTAACATGTAAATCTTGGATCAATATGTATTTGATATACTCGTATTTTCGGCAATCTAACCGTACAATTTCAACTCCGCCCTGACCAACAGTTTATTAGAATATGTATTTGATATACTCGTATTTTCGGCAATCTAACCGTACAATTTCAACTCCGCCCTGACCAACAGTTTATTAGAATGAGGCGTCCAGCATAGCGTTTGAGTTTGTTCTTGTCTCCCAACTCCATGTTACTCGTGAGTCCACTTTGACTGTAGACAGTCGAATTTCACTTAAACCTCTCTTCTAGATCTCTGAAACTAAAGATCCAACAAAATTCTGGAATTCAGTGGGCCTAGGCCCAGCAAAATGATTGATTTTTTTTTTTGACACAATCAATATTACAGAAGGGGGATTTCAAACACAAGACTTCGGGTGTTTGCAACTTCTCACTATTGTTAAAGCGAAACAACCCCCACAATTCACTACTCGCTAAACAACAAAATCACTATTTTGAGCAAAAAACATGGAAGCTGTGTTGTAGGTAAAGTGCATGAAATGAAAGTGGGACGAAGGTTCCTACTCTCCCCCAAAAGATGTAATATTGGATATCTCTAGCTAGCGCAAGCTACTTGTCATGCAACTCTCTCTTACTCTCTCACTCTCTAAATACTAGATACACACACATGCAGAGGCTCATCTCATTGGCACATGTATGCAGTACAAAGTAACGTGGAGATGGAGAGGAAGACGACCATGAAGGCTATGCATAATATCGGCGCAGAGTTGGAAGCAGTGTCGAGAGTCGTTGGATTAGGAAGGAGCTCCAAGAGATACTGCCTAGTCCCTCCTAGAGGAAGGATCAAGCGTAAGATTCTTGCCCTTGTATTCAAAAGATTGAAGCTTGCAACCCAATCATGTACGTAATTACTCATACTGAACTTGGGGGACCAAATAGTTTGAGATAAATAAGAGCACGTTACACGTACGTGGTTACTTCTCTTCAATGATCAAAATAAGGTTCAACGCCTTTGCTTAGACACGAGTATGGTATGGTATTAAAATAATTGTATATATATGTTTGTGGAGAATTTTCTAGTAATAAGGATGCCCTTATTTAAAATAAATAAATAAAACGGGGATCCTTTCTAGAGAGAGCTACTACACAAAGCATTCAACCATGAGAACCATTTGTATCCTTCGTAAGATGGTTTTCAGTATGTTACATATGATGCAATGTCATTCAAAATGGCCAGTTGTATTTCTATTGCTTTAATTACCTTTTAAGAATTTTAAGTTAATTAATATTTGTTTTTAAAATTTCACCTTTCCCTCCCTCTTCTCACAACTTCATCACAACCATCAGATGCTGCGTTGCCCCACCAGCGTCACTTTGGACTATCACTCATCACGAAGGGAACAAAGCCTCATCTTGGAAAAAAAAACTTTCTTGTAACAGGGATAACATTGTTTTGCTATCCCCGTTGCATGAGAGTTTCTCTCCTCGTCTAGAAATGGGCAACCGAACATGCACTGACGAAGCCTCACCCAATCAACATCGGTGTAAGTGTAATAAAGAAATGCAACACTCACAACAAAGTTACGCCACGAAAATGAGCTAGCTATAATTAAGTATCGAACTGATGACAAACATATCATACTTGCCCATGTGATTCGAACCTGAGACCTCCTCCAACCAAATGGAGACAACTACCACTAGACGAAATGATAGTTAGCATATAAATTTGATAGTTCGCATATAAATTTGACTTTAAGGAACTTGCAAGATAAGTGTATCCAAAACTAAATTGTTTTCCTTAGTTTGTTGGCGTTATCCAAGTTGCAGTGCAAGCAAATGATACATGTTGCTTATCGTCTTTCCCATCTTATTTATCTCTTTATTGGACCAAAAGTAATTAATTTTTTTTCTTTCTTTTTGGTCGTATTTACATTAGATGGAATGGAAAACCTCAATCTGTTTCAATTCTTTCTCATTTTGCCCAAAAGGCAATAATTAGAAATTATTTTATCCTAAAAAGAATTGCTAAGTTTTCGGTCTTATGGTACCTCTAAGTTTATGAATTTAAATTTATTTGAATATACAGTAAAGTCAGTGAAAGGATTTAAACGTTAGAGTTATAAATATGTTCAACTTCAAAACAGTAAACATCTGAAACAAGGTAAAAGCAATGGCGGACAATTGTTTGAGAGTAGTTATGGTGATAATGTTAGGATTGATGGGTCTTCTCCAAATTGTAGTAGAAGCAAAAGATGTTCTGTCTCCCTCATCTCTTCCTCCACTTCCCTCTGAAATTCTTCCTCTCTCATCAAATGATAATTTTATGCCGAAAATTGTCAAGTATCTACCTCCAAAAAATCTGAAGAGTGTTGTCTATACAGTTCCCAGACTTTATCAAGAACATATTAATAAAGTTCTCGGAATCGGAAGTTTCCTGGGATGCGTGAAATATACGATCCCAGCCTGTCTTACTCCTACAAGTGTACACAAAAAGAAACCGTAGCCCTATCCTTAGAGAGCTATTAGAAGTTCATGAGCACTTTGGTAAAAATAAAAATAAAAATAAAAATCCTAAATTTCCCTTTGCTAATATATTTGAAGAGGTAAAATGGAGAAATAAAACAACCAGTAGTTTTTGCTTTTTTCTTTTTGTTAAAAATGTTGCAATTTACGCAACGAAAGAAACGGAATAGTATTTGACCAATTAACTCATCTTTTGTCACGATTAATGAGTTTTATTTCCTTTTACATAAACTGGATGAATTTTTGGGGACTAGGGTGTGATCGCTATCCTCATATGCTTACTTTCGTACAAGCATGCAGTCATAAATTTCCATTGTCTATAATTTTTTGGCAGGTGCAGATCTGGTGGAAGGCTTTATGAATGGCAATTTGGTAGGAGTGCAAGAATTATAGTTTTTTTTTCCAGGTGCAAGAGAATTATAGTAACATTGGACTTCTTGTTACAAAATCTTCATTTGTAATAGTTAGGTGTAAATTAAAGAAATGAGAGCACAATATATACATCAAATTAATCGTATCAACAAGACACATACATATATATAGATAGAGTAGCATGGTAGCAAATTAGTAATTAATATACACATAGCATTAAGGTAAACAATAGCAATACCGGTATACTTTACATTTAAGCCATTATTATTTGGTAATAATTTATCAAGTCTTGGACTGGTCTTATTGGACGGGAAATTCTAAGCACCCGAAATCTCTGAAGTGGTATGCTCCAATTTAGAGATGAACATGGATCAGTGCAGAGTCGGCGCTGCTTTATTGACCTCCCACATCAATTACCTATAAAAAGACAAGTATATTGAGAGAGAGAGAGAGAGAGAGAGAGAGAGAACGAAACGTCACATGGACATATATTGTAAATCAAGTTTTTCAGAAGTTGGTTAACAAATTTAAAGTATAACGATACTGGTTGGCATTTGCAGGCCCTACCTTTTATTTTGTCTGACCCTTTTCATTGTACAAAACGTCAATGACCTATAAAATAACAAAACGTCAGTTACTGAATATATGAGAAGGGGGAGGCAAGAGCGAGCGCATATTAGAAGAAGAAACTAAGCAAAGCATAACAAAGAGTTATCACCTGGTAAATAAGGTAGACCATCCCGGTTCAGAATATTGAGCTGAGAAGACGAGGGTCGAATGATCCATTCGTTACACGATCGCAATCTTTCCCCAGACCACCCAGATTCACTTTTGTAGTGATAACTGATTTCAGAGATGTGCTGAACTTTGTCACGATCCAAGCTTCCTTCTCCACGTATTCGCTCCACAATTTCGTTGGGAACATTTACCAGATCGAAAGTGTGGAGACATGTAAGGTGTTCGATTCCATTAGGCAATTGCTCTAACTTCATGCATTCAGTAATTACCAGTGTCTGTAATGCAGGCATCGCCCCCTCCTCTATGATGATCACATTCAACTGAGAAAAATCCATTAAGTACAATTCAGCAAGCCTTGGGAATCCAGTTTGAAAGACCAGTTGATTTCCGACGTATGAGTTGTTTAGCCGAAGTATGGTCAAATTAGGCAGAGCTTTGATGTGAGGAACAAAATCTTCCGTTAATCTTGACCAATGCAATCTCAATGCTGTAAGGCTATAAAGAGAATGAAACCAAAGCGGCACGCTCTCTAATTTACCAATTAGACCAAGTGCCTTGAGCATAGGAGGAGCAGATGGCAATGCGTGCAAGCGTAACACTTCATCCTCAGTGCTTGTATGGACAAACAACTGTTCAAGGAGTCTCAAACGTTGGATGGACTTGCACAAGTCTTCCTCATCGGCCTCTCTCAAATTTGTTAAGCTCATTCTTGTGAGTTGGGTCAAGTGTCCAAGTTGTTTGATTAACCCGTCTCTCAACTCAATAGCATCCAAAACTTGTAAGTGCTTTAGCTTACATATGTCGAGCGGTACTTGTTGTGCAAATTGAAATGCACTCCCCTAATGATCTTGTTGTTGATGGACTTTGTAACACACACAATGATGGATGAATCACACACACACTCACAGAAAATAACCAAGCACAAATGACACAAGATTTATAGAGGTTCGGCCAACTCTTTGCCTACTTCCTCTTGGTGATCCCCTTGAGAAATTCACTTCATGAAAGAATAGGTTACAACTTTGGTTTACAAAGAAAACCCCCTTAGAACTCTATTCTCTCCCAAGCTCTCTTTTCTCTCACACCCCTTGCTCAACACTTTGATGCACTTGTGAACACTCTCTCACCCTTGATGTTTCCCTCCTTGGTGTCTAAACTCTCAAGACCCAACTCAGCTCCTAACTTGAACTGATTGCCCTCTCTCTCTTCCTCCCTTGGTAAGTTAAGCCTCTCTTGGACACACTAGCTCACAGCTTGTTGTCCACTCCTTGAGAAGTAAAACCACACCCTTGGTGAACTTAATCACACTTTGCTGTCTTGTTTTCTCTTCTTTATAGACAGACCTTGGACTTAATTGGGGCTGCATAACACTCCTCCACGTTCTTGCTATCAGCCACCCACCTAAGCACTAGGTTAGGCAAACCAGAAAGCAAGCCATAAAACATGCACCCTTTGTCCCCTTGTCTTCCACATAGAAAAAGACCTTTGATACAAGTCAACAAAGCACATTCAATGATGTTCCAGCTTCTAAGGCACTTTGCCAAACTCCTAGAACCCATAAAATACTTTGGAGGCACATGGAGTTAGGTAGGGAACAAACCCATGTGAAAAACAACTTGAAAACGCGTGGAGAAAATTCAGCACAGGCGTCGGGAGACCGGTCGCCAGTTTTTGCGACCGGTCGGATACAGAAACCCTCATTTCGGATACCAATCTGCCTGAAAACGACCGGTCGCGGATACCTTGCGACCGGTCGCTTTCTGCGATTTTTCCAGCTCTCCAATCTGCTTCAAAACGACCGGTCGCTCAAAACCTGCGACCGGTCGCTTCTCCCGAAGCTTGCATACTCAATGTGAGCCAAATTTCCAACAGTACTTGTGTGCCATCAAAGAAATAATAAGACCTAAAAAGGGCTTCAAAATTGCAATGGTACATCAAAAGATGTCGTAAGTGTTTTAACTTCACAATCCCCACTGGAAGCGAGCGAATTTTGGAATGCCTAATGTCCAGGGTTTCCAAATTATGAAGTTTTCCTATGTCTTTTGGAAGCTCTTTCACTTTTGTTCCTTTCAAATTTAAGTACTTCATGTTTAAAAAATTAACTATTTCACTTGGGAGTTGAGAAATCGGGACATGTTTAAGATCCAAGACCCTTAAGAGTTTGAAACCAGAGGGCAGTTTTTCAAGTGAAGAAGAATCAGATATCTTCGGAGCAAAAATAAAGAAGGTGCGAACCTTTGACATGTCTCTGTATGTTTGTAATTCTCCATAATTTGCTTGCATTGATAGGCAACGGGGAGCTTTGCTATCTTCATTTGTTTTTTGCTCATCAAAAATGGTACAAAATTTCTCCGCTTTAGAAATTGAAAGCGCAATTTCTCGTAAAAGGTCGTGCACCTTAAACGTTTTGGCCATTCCAAATGGATCCCTCCTAACAACTTGTACCATGCATCGACAAGTGAGCTCTGCTACGTAGCTTTTAGCAATGTCTTCCGGCTTAGGCCCTTCGACTCTTTCCACAAACCCCTCTGCCATCCACAATCTAAAAAGCCTTGCAGAGTCAATCACATAATCTTCTGGGAAAATGCACAAATATAAGAAGCAATGCTTCAGTCGATAAGATAAGTCATTAAAGCTTAGCAGCAAGATGCTCTTCACTACGTCAAGCGTCGGGTTGTTACTTAGCTCCCAATTCAAAGTGCTGGAAAATTTCAACCAGTCGGACGGCAATCTTCTGGTTGACATGAGAGCACCCAAGGCCGCAATTCCCAGAGGTAAGCCTTGGCATTTTACAAGAAGATCCCTAGCAATGGATTCAAGCTCTGGTGGGCAACAGTTGTTAGGCCAGCTAGAGAAAGCTTTCTTGGAAAAAAGAGCCCAAGCCGCCTTCTCATTAAGAGGCTGAACATGGTGAACATGACTTCCAGCCTCAAATGGAAAAGAAGCAATGTCTTCGTTTCGAGTTGTAAGCATAACTCGGCTTTCATAGGCTCCATCTGGAAGTGCTATGTGGATTTGCCTCCAAAGGTATATATTCCACACATCATCTAACACAATCATATACCTCTTTGGCTGCAAATAGTTGGCCACCATCTCCACCAGATGCATGTAGCTCATATTGCTCAAGTCTTGAGAAACATCTTCCATTGCTGATTTAGAAAGTTCTGTTATCAAGACCCTTAACAGATCTTCAATGTTGTAAGTTTTTGAGACAGTGAGCCACGCGTAGCAATGAAACTTTGCAGTTTGAGTTTTGAAGGTGTTTGCAACTAAAGTTGTCTTGCCCGAACCCCCCATACCAACCACTGAAATTACAGTCCTTTGAGGCTCTCCAGACAGCAACCATCCAACTAACTTCGCTTTAGCATCTTCGATCCCGAAAAGTTCATCATCTTTAAAGAAAAGAGATGACTCACCGTAGATTTTGACTCGATTGGGATCGTAATGATCAGAACTATTCCTCAGGCCTTCGATACGATCAACACCATAACGTCGGTTTCTCTCTGGAATGGCTTTGATTGTTTTGATGATCCTTTGCAACTTGGTGGCGATCCAATGCCTCTCCCAAAGACCCTTGGGGAAGCAAATTGTTTGACGAAAGGCTCTTCTGTATAGACCCCAACTTCTCTGCTTGTTTACTTGATATTGAAACTCGTCAATGATGTCTTGAACGTCCATGGATACGTCCCTCACATTTTCCACCCATGTTTTCTCCACTTCACTCAGAGCTCCTTTTCTTTCTGCGTCTGCCAAGAAGGCTTTCATGGTTAATAACTCGAGCTTGATTTCTTCAAGCTCATCGTGAACTCCTGCTAGCAGAGACGCTTCGCTTTCGAGAAACGATGCTAGTTTGCCGATGGAAAGGTCTATCACAGCGGAAGCCATCTCCTCTTCTTCTCCGGCGCTGTTTACTCTCTCTCTCTCTCTCTCAGACTGCCAATTCAAGTTCCTTGCAGCACAAGAAGAATGTACTAGTCACACATGCAAGCTTGTCTTGGGGTCGCTCTTGTTTTGTAAAAGTGGAAGCCCAAATTTAGTAAAACACAGGAATCTTCATTTTCTTGTAGCGCGATATAAGAATATATTCAGGAGCTCCTCTTGTGTTGCTTTCCTTTTGCAAAAGCCAAAGTCCACGTTTCTTATGGAAAATGGCACCAATAAATAAACATATCTTCGCTTTCTTTGTAGCACGATAAGAATCAATTTATTCACAAGCTCATGTTGCTTTTGTTTTGCAAATGGAAAAATTCCAAATTTTGGTATCACTAATGTAACCTAAAAAAATCTTCACCAATCATAGAGTCTCCATAATTAGTATAAACAAACAAATTCTATCTTCGTTTTCTTGTATCACGATAAGAATATACTCACAAGACAAGCTCATGTTGGGTTGCTTTTCTTTTGCAAAAGCGAAACTCCACAGCTGGTATCGGATGCAGCTGTTATCATGAACCATCTTTTCTTAATTAGCTTCACGCCAACAATTTTTGCTTGCCCAAATATAATGATTTGTTTGTGGACTGTTCTTTTGCTCGACAAGTTTGGACTTCTATTACAATTTGTTGGCAAATTTGGTAACAAAGGAATAAGTTAATTTTTCAATATAAAAAAGTTCCTTAGGTTATGCTAGCAGTAAATATTGTGGAAAAGTTGTCTGAGTTTTGGGATATACAGCTGGTACAACTCAGGAAAAAGAAAAAGGGATAGAAAAATTAAATGGGAACATCCGAGTCTATAACTAGCTAAAGTAAATATAGAGCGCGGTTTATAATTTCTTGGACCCAAGACCTGCTTATTATTAGGTCAATTCAATTCAACTCAAATTTTTTGTGATTGGGTTGGGCGGTTCGTTCGTGTTAACTCAAAAGTAAGTATACTTCTAAGTTTTGGTTCCAACCAGTCCATAGCCGTTTATGATTTTTTTGAACGCAAGACCCGCTCATTTTTAGGCCACCCAACCCAACCAAACCCACTCAGGTTGACCCAAAATTGTGCTCACCCCTAACCCCTGCTGAATCACTCAACCTGATCACAAATGGGTTGGGTTGACCTAATAATGAGTGGGTTTTGGGCCCAAGAAATAAAAAATTGCTATGTACAAGTTGGGTTACTGGTTGGGACCAAAACCGACTCAACCCAAGCACTATATATATATATAACTCAGTTATGAAGATTAAAAAAAACAAATAGTAACAAAAAAATCTACGCCAAGGGGCTAGTTTGAGATAAAGTATTACCTTGCTAATTTTCTCATTTCCCTTTTGTTCACTTACACTCTCTTTTGTTTTTTTAAAATACTTTTTAATCAATTTGTTCTTTTTTTTTGTTATTTCTCTTTCCTATTCTACCCTTACCCCGCATTAATTTATTTCATCTTCCTTCCCATGCGAGTCTGCAACTTCCAAAAACGAAGTTTGGTTGAAAAAAATTTCAAAATCATAACTTTCTTCCTAGTTGTCGGATTCATGAACCGTTTTTGCCTACAGGATTGTGAGATTGAGCCCCACAAACTAAGGTAAATTTTAAGGGTTGTTGAGATTTTGGAATTTTTCCAGTTTTAGGTTTTTGAAAAATTACTCAACAATTCAATGCTTTGTTATGGTATTTGAGTATATTTCTGGGGATTCGAAGCTTACTTGAGGATTGGAAATCATTTGAGAGGAATTGAAACACAAGTAGTTAAAGATGGTTTAGTTTGTTTGAATTTTATACAGAGATTTTTTTTTTTTTTCCTTGGGACAATTTTTTTCCTGTTAACTTTTCTTAATTTCAATTATCAAAACCTTAATTCAGGGTAAGGGTGGAATATGAAAGAGAAATAACAAAAAATAACAAAATTAATTTAAAAAATATTTAAAAAAAAAGGAGTGCAAGTGGACAAAAGAGGAATGAAAAAATATCTCTCTAAATCAATAATGAAAGTGATAAAATAAACATATTTCAAATGAATGCAAGTGAGAACCAGTGTAATGCACCCTAGGAAAACCTTTATATCCTACTACTAATATACTTAATTGATACTTAAATAATAAAATAATAATAAATATAAGTTCGGTACGAAGTTATGCCGGATTAGAAGAATTAACCGGTCCCTTAAGCAAACTTTTCGATTTGGATCGAATCAGAATAATTAAAATTGAAGAAAAAAATCATTTAAAGAAATCAAATCAAATCGTCCGTTGGTTACGGTTGGTACGCTATGAGATGCCCACCCTAGTGGTTACAATTACAAATGCAAACAACAGTTTTGAAAAGCAGGCGTCACCTGCTTTTCCAAACAGCTATGAGGCCAGGGCTTTAGGTTTTAGTACAAATCACATGCCCATAACGGTTTTAGTATTTTTTTTTTTTAAAGAAAAACTCAATACAGGCAGGCCTGACCTTGCTTTTCGAAACAGCTATGGGTGGCAGTGATTTTTCTATTAAAAAAGCTGATATCATATGGCGGGCAATGGACCAGAGGGCTCAATAATGTAAACTCGGGGTGCACAAAAGTTTTTGAACCTCCCTAATTCGACAAGGCAATGTCATTGACTGCACGCCTTTGTGTATAACTTGATGCACGGGATTTTTTTGAGAGTCGACTTTTTCATGTGGAGCGAATTTAAGTTGAATTTCTATGACATTTGACATTTAAGTTGAATTATTTTCATGTGGGATGCTTTGTGTAGGTATAAGTTTCATGTGGGTTGCACGCTTTACATATGTTGTTTCTTTAAGTCCTGTTTCGTGGGTTGACTTGAACTAGTTAGGATGAGTTTTGAAGCACTGGATTGGGCTAGATTGGACTATCTAGTAGTTAGAATGGGTTTTTAAGTCCACTGCCGTTAAATTTTGCACGAAACAACATACTGAAATTTTGCACGAAAGAAATGCCTTCGGTAAGCGTTTCTTCTAAGACTGTAATATGATATCCTATCCTATTTGCAAAAGGGAATAATTAGGAAACTGAGGTGCTTGAGAAGGTAAGTCTAAGAGCCCTATATGATATGAACACTTCCATGGCCATGCATAGTCATATACGTTGCACAGCCAACACATTAGAAAACACAAGCCAAATAATGTTAGATACACAGATACCATTTGGTAATGTCGCAATTCTCATACCAAATATCATGAAAGGGGTGATATTACACTAAAGACGGCCACAAGTCTGAGATGTTGCTACTTTCAAGAATGCTTGCTAATTGTCATGCGAGTCACCATATGTTACTATGTGAAGATTTGTTATCAACTTCAGTCATTACATGTCGTTGTCCTGAAAAATATAAGGGAATTACATATTTTAGGTTCATATGATGCCTTAATTTTCATTTGAACAAGAGTTTTATTTCAGGGAAGACAAGGGGATCATACCCCAAAGGAATAACTGCACATATGGATTCCAACTTCTCTGCTTGTTTACTTGATATTGAAACTCGTCAATGATGTCTTGAACGTCCATGGATACGTCCCTCACATTTTTCACCCATGTTTTCTCCACTTCACCCAAAGCTCCTTTTCTTTGTGCGTCTGCCAAGAAGGCTTTCATGGTTAACATCTCGAGCTTGATTTCTTCAAGCTCATCATGAACTCCTGCTAGCAGGGACGCTTCGCTTTCGAGAAACGATCCTAGTTTGCCAACGGAAAGGTCTATCACAGCGGAAGCCATCTCCTCTTCTTTCTGTTGTTTACTCTCTCTCTCTCTCTCTCTCTCTCTCTCAGACTGCCAATTCAATTTCCTTGAAGCTTGTCTTGGAGTTGCTCTTGTTTTGCAAAAGTGGAAGCCCCCATTTAGTAAAGCTTGAGTAAAAACTAGAAATATGATGATATTTAAAAACTTTAGTGCGTGGAGTTTCTATAAAAAGGCTTTGTAATCAAGTGAAAATAACAAACCCACAACAAGTCTAAAGCCGTGTACTCCTCCTTTCCAATCCATAAATACTTTCTTTTATTGTAAAATAAGTGGTATAATGCTAGAATATTGAGTTGCACGTAAAGTAAATGAAACTTGATATTTAATGAGGTTTGGTAAGTGGGGCCTATATCCCCGGAGAGCAGCAACAGTAACCTTTTCACTATGTAAAATAATAGGGATACAAAAGAATATAACTTTAGTGTATACATTCTCACTGGCTCACTATTTTCTCTCCTCACTTTATCCTCTTTCTTCCTTCCCTGGCCTGCTCTCATTCTTTCTCGGGAGGGGTGCTTTCTTTCCTCTCAATTGGTGTGTCCGCATAAGGGAGGGGGAAGCTTTATTTATAGGCAAGTAGCAAACCATTCCCGTGAGTGTGCATGAGAAACTTTTGCACCAAAGTCTTCAAACAAATAATATGTGGGCTCCATATGTTATTCTTTACAACACTCCCCCTTGGAGACCACAAATAACATGTTGGTTGCCTCATTAAGATCTTGCTTGGAGAAAACCTAGTGAGGTAGAAAAACGAGTTGAAGGAAGAAGAGTATAACAATAAGTGTAGCACACTTCTGGATGCTCCCCCTAATGAATATCTCCCCCTGATATCTTCATGACTATCTTTCTGGAATGATACTTTTTCGCACTAAGTGGAAGGTGTAGCCATCATATATTACTTAGTTGAGGAAGTAAATATATTTCTAGTGAGGGATATCTATGTAAATCATAGAAATTTCCAGAGTCCGCGTATTCAACAAAACCTGGGCTATATGTAAGCTTATTGTAATAAAATAAGCCTGTATATGGTGTTATGCAGAGACAACATCAAATATGCATCACATCACTCCAAATTAATGGTGATGGAACTGAGCGTTATCTGAAAAATACAATGTCCGGTCCAGTATACTTCCAGAAAATCATTTAAGTGCCCAACGGATAATTTACATAAAAATGCTTCAATACTTTCTTAGTATAAGCAAGAATCTCATTGGCATAATGCTCGATCTTCATGTCGAGACAAATATTTCTTGAACTCTTCAAGAGTTCTAACCAAGCATTAACTCTTCAGGAGTTTTAATGTGTTGCAACATACCATAATAAATGTACTCACTGAGGCACTTTAATAATATTATTGAGTACAAAATTTGTGCTTCAGGCACTTGTCCTTCAGGGACTTGCTTCATGCAATTTAAATCCTTCATGGATTTCATTTAAGGGATTACACTTCATGACACATCATATAGCTTTAACCCAACTATTTGTCCTGCTTGTACATCTTTAGGGAATCGCTTCTAGCGATATGCCTCCATGCATTTAATAACCCTTAAAAATAGCATGTTGGTCTCCGTAAATGTGCAATAAGAAGGCACAATTGCATCTGTAAATTTGGAGAACCACAACATTCCTTGTTTCTGCCAGAAACCTTCGGGTTAATATCTTTTTGGGATTCGTACTATGGGTTTGTTATTTCACGTTCATTCTTATCTCGTAATGAAATTAGTAGAAATAAGTGCAAAAATTTTCTGATATTTTGATTCATCTCCAATGGGAGGTTTTATAGCTATACAAGGGGAGAGATACAGCTGTACAAACAATTTGTATAAACAGTGTACAACAATTGCACTAACTAACAATTGTACAAACACAAATTTGTATAAGAGAGGAAATAGCTGTACAAACAATTTGCACTAACACGCTTGTACAAACACATTTGTATAATATATTCCAACACTCCCCCTCAAGTTGGTGCATGGATATCGCACATGCCCAACTTGTCTAGTGAAGAGTAGAGTTCTCTGCTTGAAACGCGCATGTGTCATCATATCTGCAAGTTGGTCTTCACTCTTTATATACGGCACTCGAATGACGTCTTTTGCCAAGTTGTCGCTGATAAAGTGTCTGTCAATATCAATATGCTTTGTCCTCTCATGATGCACTGGATTATTTGCTATCTCAATGGCAGCCGTATTGTCTGTCTGAGTAACCATAGGCTTCTTAGGTTCAAACCCGAGTTCCCTCATTAGAATCTTTAACCAAATAAGCTCGGTTATGCCATGATCGAGTGCTCTATACTCTGCTTCAGCGCTAGATCTTGACACAACCCCTGTTTCTTACTCCTCCAAGTTACAAGATTACCACCAACAAAAGACACATAACCTGAAGTTGATTTTCTATCAAGTTTTGAGCCTGCAAAGTCGAGTCGGTGTAACCTTCCACATCTAAATGCCCATGGTTTGAAAACAATATACCCTTGCCTGGAGTATACTTTAAGTACCTAAGAATTCGATCCACTGCACCTTGGTGTGCTTCACTTGGATTATGCATGAACTGGCCGACAACACCGACGGCATAAGACAAAGTCGGTCTTGTATGAGCCAGGATAAATCAGCTTTCCAACCAACCTTTGATACCTCTTCTTGTTAGTAGGCACCTGATGCGGATAAATTGACAATCCATGGTTAACCTCCATTGGAGTATTAATAGGTTCGCACGCCAATTTTCCAGTCTCTGCTAGCAAATCAAGAACATATTTTCGCTGAGATAAGAAGATGCCTTTCTTCGAACGTGCAACTTCAATTCCTAGAAAATACTTGAGGGATCCCAGATTTTTCATTTCAAACTCTTTGGCCAAGTAGTTTTGAAGATTCTCAATCTCCTGTTCATCATTACCTGTAACAACCATGTCATCCACATAAACAATTAGCAAAGTAATCTTGCTGCCAACACGCTTAAGAAATAGTATATGATCGACTTGAGACTGTTTAAAGCCATAGTTTCTCATGGAATGATCGAACCGCCAAACCAGGCCCTAGGTGACTGCTTAAGGCCATATAAAGCCTTCCTTAACTTGCAAACCTTTTCCCCTTTAGGTGTAAACCCTGGAGGAGGGTCCATGTAAACCTCTTCTTGTAGATCTCCATGTAGAAAGGCATTTTTGACGTCAAACTGCTTTTAGCGGCCAATCTAAGTTGGCAGCCAACGAGAGAAGAACTCGATTGTACTCATCTTGGCAACGAGGAGCAAATGTCTCCACGATAATCGATCCCATACGTCTGGGTATAGCCCTTTGCCACAAGTCGTGCTTTATACCTCTCTATCGAACCATCTCGAATTCTGCTTCACCGTGAACACCCACTTGCACCCCACAGTTTTCTTGTCTCTTGGTAACTTAACCATCTCCCATGTAGAGTTTTTCCAAGAGCCTTCATTTCTTCTACCATAGCAGATTTCCATTTAGGATCATCAAGGGCTTCCTGAAACTTATTAGGAATAGACACAGAAGACAATTGTTGTGCAAAAGTCAAATGAGACTTAGAAAGACGGTGGTATGAAATATAGTTGGAAATGGGATACTTGACATTATTGGATGAAGGGAAACCAAATTTTTCAGGAGGGTGACGATCACGTATAGGATATCTTCTCCCCTGGTCCTCATCATGTGGAACCAAGGGAGTTTCTAGTGGAGCTACATGATCATATTCAGGTAATGAGTCGATATCAGAAGAAAGAGATAAGATAGGGACAGAGGCATGTACACGAAGATCATTCTCGTAAGAATCATTCGATTGGATGGTAGTATCATGGAGAGAAGGATCTGGAGGAGGTGGCAATGGAACATTCACATGTTTCTTTTTCCTTCTTTCAAACGTTTTCAAGGTAACAGGTTTCTCCCCCTCACCTTGAGTAGGGAGAATTGAATTTGATTCAATTTCAGGTTCAACTGACGTCTCCCCCTCACCTTGAGTAGGGAGAACATAACATGGTCCAATTTCAGCTTCAAACCACAACTTCTCTTCTTCTGTACTTCTAATCTCCCCATGAAGAGGAGAAGTAGAGACTCCTGAGAAATAAGATTCTTGTTCACAGAATTCAACATCCATAGACACATATGTCTTACCAGAAGGAGGATGAAAACACTTATATCCTTTTTGTGATGGAGGATATCCGAGAAAGACACATTTAAGAGCACGTGGATCTAATTTGTCCCTGTGAATAGAGTGAACATGGACATAGCAAAGACAACCAAAGATTTTAGGGGGCAAATTAAGCAAGGAAGGGATGGAGTGGAATTGAGACAATACTTTTATGGGTGTTTGATAATCAAGCACACGAGTAGGCGATTCTGTTAATGAGGAAGACAGCAATCATGACAAAGATCAGCCCAGAACTGTTTGGGAACTTGCATAGTAAAGCATAAGGACCTGGCCACGTCGAGGAGATGGCGGTTCTTACGCTCTGCTATACCGTTCTGTTGGGGTGTGTAAGCCGTAGTTGTCTGGTGGATAATGCCATGCTGCTGGAAGAATTCAGTAAGAGAATGATTTACAAACTCACGTCCATTATCAGAATGAAAAACCTGAATTTGGACATGAAACTGAGTATTGATTAGTTGATGGAACTTAGGAATAACAATACTAACTTCACTTTTGGATTTCATCAGATAAACCCAACACACTCTAGTGCAATCATCAATAAAAGATATAAAATATCGAGCACACAAGAAGTAGGAATTGAAAACGGACCCCACACATCGGTATGAATACGAGAAAAAGGACTGACACTTTTATGAAAGTGGGTGGAAACGAGACACGATGATTTTTGCATAAATGCAATGTTCACAGCGTAAACTAGAAGCTGAAATGTTAGTAAATAACTTAGGAAATAAGCGTTCCAAATAGATAAACGAAGGATGTCCTAAACGACGATGCCATAGAAGAATTTTTCTCGATCTAAAACATTGTCTCTTTCGCTTGAAGCCCACGGCCAGATTGAATTTGAGGCGCCTGCCGTCTCCAAGTAGTAGAGACCTCCTCTCTCCTTACCAATACCAATCGTCTTCTTCGTGAGAAGATCCTGAAAAATACGGTGAGTAGAAAAAAAGATTACGTAACAGTTTAACATGTTGGTAATTTGGTGATGGAAAGAAGATTATTTGAGAGATTAGGAACGTGTAACACGTAAGATAAAGGTAAAGTTGAGGAAAGAGAGAGGGAACCAGCCCTTCAATCGGAGTGATAGACCCGTCTGCAATGCGAGTAATGACGTGACGGACGTGTAACACATGTAAACCGAGATGACTCATGGTCATATGATCGATTGCCCTGAATCAATTATCCATGGTAATTTAGACATGATAATAGCGGAAATTTGAATTTATTGTAAGAAGAAAAATACTGAATTGTTTTCTTGTTGGGGTAGAAAGTCTGCTCACGATAATCTCGGCCAGCTACGATTAGCTTCGATCTGCTACGGTAGTCTTGAACCGAATCGAATGTGCAGCAGGCTTTTATGGTTTAGAAATAACAACACCAAGGTCAGTATACCCTTGGTGAAGATGATAGAGAAAGAAGGAAAGAAAAAAAAACTTTGGTAGAAATGTTTGTGAGAAAGTAAGAGAGCAAATCAGATTGTTTTGCTCGATACCAAGTATAAATAAGTGCAGAAATTTTCTGATATTTTGATTCATCTCCAATGGGAGGTTTTATAGCTATACAAGGAGAGATACAGCTGTACTAACAGTTGTATAAACAAACATAAACAACAGATAAACAAATTGTACAAACAAACAGTGCACTAACTAACACAAATTGCACAAACACAGCTATATAAGGGGGAAATAGTTGTACAAACAAATGCACTAACACAGCTTGTACAAACACAGTCTGTATAATATATTCCAACAAAATTGCCTCTTTCTATTTTGGCCAATAAATTTTGTCGACATTTAATAATAGAATGTGTTTCCATTCAACACAGCCCATTTCTTATTTGAGTAGCTACTCTGAAACCAAAAATTATCATTCATTAGTCCGTGATCCCACCATTCTCATGTGCGATGCATCAATTATTAGCATTTCTTTGCCTTTGGGTACCCTAGCCACTTTAGGGGCTTTCATTGTCTTTTTCCATACACACATCTCTTATAAGAGGAATTATGTGAGAATGTGGATAATAACCTTCAATTGAGCGTTATTTAAAATAGGACGTGGATAATCTCCATCAAAGGAGTTGGAACATTTTATAACCCATATATCTGTCATGCTTCAGGCATGCCACAGATTAATACATACATGTCAATGAATTGTCCTTCTGGGACTTTAAACCGTACAATTTGCTACGCATTAGGCGTGCACCATATTAATATTGACATGTTAATGGATTGTCCTTCCGGGATTCCAATCCATATCATTTGTTACGCAGTAGGCAACTCATTGATCACTGCTATGCTCACGTTTTGCCTTTTCTGAGACTTTAATCTATGCAATGTATTATCAATGTATTCAACTTGCAATTTGTAATATGTGCATTAATAATTCATGAATACATATCAGGATGATACAAGCCATTCTTCCTGGAATGGTCATAATACAAGATGATCTGCAAGTCATTCTTCTGAAATGGTCATTTGCATTCTTCAGGAACAGTATCCTTCGGTGAGAGAAACTTTGCTCAAATATTTTTTCAAGCTCGGATTGGCGCTGGAAATATAACGATGCACTTGATGATCTAGTTATATCCTGCAAAATCAAAAATCACAATTCTTTTGTCTCTGTCAAAAAATAACCCTCAGTGTTAGGTTCACTACATGGATTTGTTCTTCAGATGAAGGTTCTAAATAAACAAAATCCTTAGGGATAGAGAGTTATCAAAAGAAAGAACAGATACAAAGAATTATGATATTGATTGCAAGGTAGGTAAGCAATCAGGGAAGGAAACTGGTGAGGTAACAGACAACAAACTCTCATTCCCCCTAGCCTTGGAGAACTTTAGGAGATTAGAGCAATGTGGTCGTTCTTGTTTGCCTTATAGTTCCCTGACATGGCCGAAATGTGATCAAGGATAGTCTCGCTTCCTGAATGGATGATCAGAGATAGTCTCACTTCTCAAGCACATCAAGCGCTCATTGGTAGGAAAAACAAGTAGATATTGCATCACTAGATATGGATAAAATTGGATGTATTCTGCGAAGAAATTTCGTTAGTAACATATTTATACAAATTAGAGGAATAGTTTGATCTAGTGAATCTCAAATTAACTACAAAAAATTTGTGAGGTACTCGATACGCTTTTGAAAAAGTGACTCCGTGAAATCTGTAAAAGAAAGATCAGTTTGAAAATAATTGTCCTTGTGACCCCTAAAGTGTCGACATGCATTAATGAATGCCACATGAAGTTTGAAAAACCTGAAAAGAAAAAGGAAATATTGGGATTCGGGAAAAATTGGGATCCAGGAAATGTTGCCACATTTCCGCCTATAGATATTGCCTTTGTAAAGTCTTGTTGAAGTAACTGTGTTTCAACTCAAATTCCTTCCATTTTCTGAAAGTTTAGCTTTTCTTAAACTTCCCTCGAAACCTTTTCAAAATGGTTTCATCTTCTTCTTGCCCAAATCGTTTTGATTTAAACGTTGTTCCCAAAACAACTCGTGATGCCCAAATCTGGCATCCATCCTTTGTATCCGAAAATCGTCATCTCATGGTTAATGATTCCATGATGATGAATGATACAACTGCTATCATAGTAGCTAGGAATTTCATTATTCCTATGGATGGGATATTATTAACAGGAAGGTCTGACAAAGAGACTATTGATGACTCAATAGCATTTAGCATTCATAGTGCTGCTTCTGTTTCCAACGTGGTTGATCGTTTGCTTGCCAAGTCAAAAGAGATTGAGGAGCTCATCACCGAAAATTCATCTCTCCAGAGAATGCTTTAGGATTCTCAACGGGAGATTGAAAACCTTATGACAATAAAAATTTGTCAAAATTGGTGAGCTCATACTCTAGGGGTATGCAAACAAAGCTTGACACGCTACAGAGTTCTAATGAAAAGATTCTAAAAGACCATGAGAGGCTCATGGCTAAGTTCGAGAAGTGCCGTTCTCATTCTCCATGAACTTTTAAGCCATAATGTAGCTTGATAGATTTTACAAGGCCTGCTTATTTCTTGCAAGTGAAAAACAATCTATCTGTTGTATGCTCTCTTTACATTAATAATAATCGGGCGAGCCTCTAAACTTGCATTTGTGATTTTTACGTCCTTTCAAAATGACGGTATGAAACCTTTTGCCTTATAGGTTCAAATAACCACATTAAATATCTTAAATTATATATTTCAATGCATGTGTACCCGGAACTTCTGGTCTCGGTTAAACACAACCTCAGAATTTTAATTGCCTTTTTCAAATGGGCATGAAATATAAATTGAGGAAAAACCATGATAATATTGCAATATAGTAGTGAAGAGCATTAACTACTATATGCCTAGAACTTCAGGTTCGGGATTTTACGATATATGGAGATCCATGGGCTTCCAGCCCGCATCATATAATATAACAAAATATGGGGAGCCTCATTTCATCCTTTGAGGTTTATCCTGATATTACTCATTTCACGGTGTATCCTTAACAAACGGAATTTACAAAATAAATTTCTTTATTTTCTTATGCCAAAGAAATATGTAGTATGCCACAACTTGCAATAATTACCTCAAGGATTGTCCATTTTAATTGTTGGAATTTCAGGTTCTCAATATTGTTAGGTTTTGAACTTTAGGCCAAAATCACATATTCTCATGGTATGGACATTCTTATAATTTCATGTACATACTTCGGGACTTCAGACCCTTACATAATTGTCCATGTTATTGAGGAACTTTCGACATCTCATTTATCTGCTCATCCATAAGTTTAAGGAACTGCAGGTTCCTTTTTGTATGTAGTGACAATTTACCCAAAATGGTACTATTCATGCATATGTCACTATTCATGTATACGATACTATTCATCAAGTCATGAATACGTGTCTATTCATGCGTACAAGACATTTTCCGATGCAGTTACTATTCATGTGTACGGCACTATTCATGTATATGGTTACTATTCATACATTTTCCAGTACATTTACTATTCATGTATACTATACTATTAACCAATACGGTACTGTTGCATCATCAAGGAACTCCAAGTCCTTATTTACATGTTAAGGATCAAGGATCTTCAGGTCCGATCTCTTGTTTACAAATATAGTACTAGAGAAATTGTCAGCTCTCATATCATTATCATCATCAAGGATCCTCAGGTCATGATGTAGTTGTATGATGAGGATCAAGGAATTTCTGGTCTTGATCTATGTATGCTGTAAAACTCATCATATCACACAATTAATTCATAAAATAAATTGCTATAAATTGTTGGTATGGACGATAAACCCGCACCATACTCTAAATAAAGGTAAATGTGGGGTAAAATAAATTCATAAATTAAATTGCTTGCTGTATGGACGTTAATTCCACACTATACTTTAAATAATAAAGTAAATGTGCTTGTATGAGCACTAATTCTACTTCATACTTTTAAATAAAAAGTAAAGGCAGTTGTGTGGACGATAAACCTACGCCACACTTTTAAATAAATATTGTTGTATGGGTATTAAACCTACACCATACTGTAAATAAAGTAAATGAGGGGATAAAACCGTCACTTAACAATAAAATAAGAAAAGTGTTAGTATTACTAACAGCCTCCCACTGGTAATATGTTTAGTATTACTAAGGGTCCATTTTATTAGTGGTTAGTAATAGGAAAGTAAATAAATATAGTATATTATATTATCATCATAATATATTACACCAAATTATCATTCCATATTCATATTATATATATATATATATATATATATATATATATATATAATGGTCATATCAAAGTGCAACCAACATAGACCATCATTACTAAGTTAAAATTGTCTTTGTGCATAATTGAACACAAGGCCCCAATCCTATTTCATTTTCTCCTGACATCACCACGAGCTCCAACTGGCTTTGTTTAGTCAGCATGGAAATTGAATAGTATAGATATCATAATAATAAATGATGAAGATAAGAAAACGTGGATGACTTATCTCTTTATTCGGGTAACTCAACTGGTTTGTGAGAGTATTCGTGCTGATAACGTGTTGTAAAATAGGTGGTATAATGCTAGAATATCGAGCTGCACGTAAAGTAAATGAAACAGGATATTTAATGAGGTTCGGCAAGTGGTGCCTACATCCCCGGAGAGCAGCAACAGTAACATTTTCACTATGTAAAATAATAGGGCTACAAAAGAATATAACTTTAGTCTATACACTCCCATTGACTCACTATTTTATCTCCTCACTTTCTCCTCATTCTTCCTTCTCTGGCCTGCTCTCATTCTTTCTCTAGATTGGTGCTTTCTTTCCTCCCAATTGGTGTGTCCGCATAAGGGAGGGGAAGCCTTATTTATAGGCAAGTAGCAAACCATTCCCGTGAGTGTGCAGGAGAAACTTTTGCACCAAAGTCTTCAAACAAATAGTATGTGGGCTCCATATGTTATTCTTTACAACATCTTTCTATTTCAAAACTTTACCATTATAATCATATAAGCCTCCTACACAACAACATCAATACCCCTTCACTCAGATTAACAAAAACAGTACAAGAATCTTTCATTTTTCTTGTAGCACGATATAAGAATATATTCAGAAGCTCCACCTGTGTTGCGTGTCTTTTACAAAAGCCAAAGTCCACGTTTTTTATGACCAAGGATGAAAATATCGGTCGTGCAAATAATATGGGACTCAAATTTACAGATATTTCGGTGATATATTGGTATGATTTAGATATTGGAAAAAAAAATCAACAAAAATGACATATATAGACTCTAAAACACAGAATTTTGGAGTAACTTTACATTATGAATGAATGTATTAAACAAATAAAACTAAAAATTTACTAAGTATAAGATCTACATATGATTAAATATATGTGGTACGTAATGCCATTAAGGAATAAACCATGCATAAATTCATACTTTGTTTCAACGTTGCATTACAATTTAGGTGTGCATCTACATAGAAGAGCTCTTATGATGTTTGAACAATGAGGAAAAACCACGGACATCCATACAATAGTCATACATGGTCATGTAACTCGAGCAGTTTGTAAGTCATGTTTGAAGCAAAACAGCCTCTGATTTAGGGAGGGCTTCTCTGGCAGTAGTCATATACGGTCAAGTGACACCATTTCCACCATGAAATCGCCTCCAAAGGTATATATATAACTTAGTTTCGAAGATAACAAAAAAAAATCCAGCTCCAAGGGTCTAGTTTGAGATAAAGTATCAACTCCTACATGATTAAACATATTTTATATGAATGCAATTGAGAACCAGGTATTGCGGCCTAGAAAGACCTTTATATCCTAGCATTAATATACTAAATTGATATTGACTCATCAAGTACTTTTTGGTTCCAAACAGCTATGGTTGGCAACTTGTCACTGATTTTTCTATAAATAGTTGATGTCAGATTCATCAGGCAAGGGAGAAACACTTCCTTGCACCCAATCGAAAGCCGTCATGTGGTAGTTTTTTGTCAAAGTGTGCCATGTGGCGCCACGCGGCGGCCTTCGATTGGAGGAGGATAGGACTGTTGTCCTATCCCGGGTGCAAAGAAGTGCTTCTCCAAGCAAGGCCACAGGCCAGGGCTCAATAAAGTAAAATGGCACATTTGATTGAACTTGACCTTGTTTTTCCAAACAGATATATATATATATATATTATGCGGTTTTCCAAACAGATACGGGTGCAGATATTATGTGGCCGACAATGGCCCAGGGCTTAATAAGTAAACTAGGGGTGCACATATTTTTTGAAACAAGGCCATGTCATTGGTTGCACACGTTTTCTGTATAACTTGATGCACCGTTGAGAGAATTTCTTTATGTGGGGCGAATTTAAGTTGAATTTCTATGACATGTGGGTTGAATTTAAGTTGAATTTCTATGACATTGGACATTTAAGTTGAATTATTTTAGCAAATGACCATTAGTATAATAGTTTGGAGCATGCTCTACTCATGCAAGATTTTGGGTTTGAATCTTAGTATTAGTGTAGTGTGTGTGAGTTTAGTATATTATCGTCCCTCTCAATAAAAAAGGTCCTCACCAAAAAACAAAAAGTTGAATTATTTTCAAGTGGGATCAAGAGAGCGACCATAAATTTTCGTATCAAAATCTTGATATGAGTGGATTTATCTAAGAAGAGAACTCAAATAGTTAGTTTCCAATTCCAGGTTAACATTAAAGAAACATAGCATTCGACATCTAACCCATAAAATCAAGACAACAATCATCAAAATATCTCAATATTTAACAAAAAAGTTTCTGAGATAAATTTTAACATTGTTTGAGCGAAATCAGAAGCCAAACACAAGTGTTCCATGACAAAAAGGGAGAGATAACAGAAGCATAGAAGAGAGAAGAAGACGTAGCAGACACGAAGGAGGCAGAGGAATACGAGCTCACGTTCGTTCGAAACCCATGTCGCTATGATGGATTGGTATCCGAAATAAAAATATAAGTCATAAGCATAACTAGTCTGTGATCCACTTAAGCCCACCAAACAACGGACTGGACCAATTTTCAATTTAATTGGACTTATTCAGTACAATCTAGCCCACCAAACACAGCCTAAGAATACTTACATAGCGACTTACATAGCGTTTTAGTAGCTATGGTCCCTAAACTTAAATTATGGGAAAAAGAAAAGGACGTAGCAATACCGATACAGTTTACATTTAAGCCGTAATGTGGTAATAATATTAGTGTTGGACATGATCTCATAGGATTGGAAAAGCACACAAATTTTGCAATGGTTTGCTCCAATTTGGAGATGAACACTGATCAATCCAAAGCGGTGGCTCCTTAATTTGTTCAGCTCCGGTCAATTACCTGTAAAAAAATTGTACAAGTTAGTATGTATGAGGTTTTATCACAAAAGGCCGATAATATTAATTGTGGAACCATTCATTATATATTGTAATTTATTTAATCAAGTTTCCGATGTGAAATTTTATATTCTGCAAGATAGAGCAGGA
This sequence comes from Prunus padus, assembly GCA_024362665.1. Lineage (NCBI taxonomy): Eukaryota > Viridiplantae > Streptophyta > Magnoliopsida > Rosales > Rosaceae > Prunus > Prunus padus. The sequence goes on from JANFAM010000006.1 coordinate 887,636, forward strand.
AAACAACAGGGCATAATAGAAGAAGAAACCAAGCATGAAAAAAGAATCACCTGGTAAAATAGGTAGCCCATCCCGGGTAAGAATGTCGACCGAAGAAGATGAGGGTCGAACAACCCATTGTAGAGAGGATCGCAGTCTTTCCCCCGACCATCCAAGTTCAGTTTTGTAGTGATAACTGATTTCAGAGATGTGCTCAACCTTGGCATGATCCAAGCTTCCTTCTCCGCGTATTCGCTCTACGAGCTCATTAGGAACACTTACCAAACTCAAATTTTGGAGACATGTAAGGTGTTCGATTCCATTAGGCAATTGCTTTAACCCCATGCATTCAGTAATTACCAGTGTCTGTAACCCAGGCATCGCCCCCCTCTCTATGACGATCACATTCAACTGAGGAAAATCCATTAGGTATAATTCAGCAAGCTTTGGGAATCCTGTATGAAAGACCAATTGATTTCCGACGTATGCCTTGTTTAGCCGAAGTATGGCCAAATTAGGCAGAGCTTTGATGTGAGGAAGAAAATCTTCTGTTAATCTTGACCAATGCAATCTCAGTGCTGTAAGGTTTTGAAGAGAATGAAACCAAAGCGGAACCCTCTCTAATTTTCCAATTAGACCAAGTGCGTTGAGTACAGGAGGAGCTGACGGCAATGCATCCAAGCGTAGCACTTCATCCTCTGTACTTGTATGGACAAACAAGTGTTCAAGGAGTTTCATGCTTTCGATGGACTTGCACAAGTCCTCCTCATCGGCCTCTCTCACATTTGTTAAGCTCATTCTTGTGAGTTGGGTCAAGTGTGCAAGTTGTTTGGTTAACCCGTCTCGTAATTCAATAGCATCCAAAACTTGTAAGCTCATCAGCTTACATATGTCGAGCGGTACTTGTGTGCCATCAAAGAAATAATAAGACCTAAAAAGATCTTCAAAATTGCAATGGTACATCAAAAGATGTCGTAAGTTATTTAACTTAACAATCCCATCTGGAAGTGACCTAATTTTGGAATGCCTAATGTCCAGGGTTTCCAAATTATGAAGGTTCCCTATGTCCCTCGGAAGCTCTTTCACTTTTGTTCCTTTCAAGTTTAAATACTTCAAGTTAAAAAACTTCACTGTTTCATCTGGGAGTTGAACAATCGGGACATGTCTAAGATCCAAGACCTCTAACAGTTTGAAACCAGATGACAATTTTTGAAATGAAGAAGAATCAGTCATCTTAGGAGCAAAAATAAAGAATGTGCGAACCTTTGACATGTCTCCGTGTGGCTGTAGTTCTCCATAGTTTGCTTGCAGTGATAAGCGATGGGGAGCTCTGCTATCATCCTTCGTTTTTTGCTCATTATAGACGGTACAAAAGTTCTCAACTTTGGAAATTGAAAGAGCAAGTTCTCGTAAAAGGTCATGCATCTTGAACGCTTTTGCCCGTCCAAATGGTTCCCTCTTAACAACTTGTACCATGCATCGGCAAGTGAGCTCCGCTACATATCTTTCGGCGATCTCTTCTGGCTTAGCCCCTCCAACTTGTTCCACAAACCCCTCAGCCATCAACAATCTAATAAGCCTATCGCATTCAATCACGTAATCTTCTGGGAAAATGCAGAAATATAGGAAGCATTGCTTGAGTCGGTAAGGTAAGTCATTGAAGCTTAGCAACAAGATGCTCTTCACTACTTCAAGCAAAGGGTTGTTACTTAGCTCACAACTCAAACAAGTGTAAAATTCCGTCCACTCAGACGCAAGCCTTTTGGTTGACATGAGAGCGCCCAAAGCCACAATTCCCAGAGGTAAGCCTTGGCATTTTCCAATAAGATCCCTAGCAACGGGTTCAAGCTCTGGTGGGCAACAATTATCAGGCCGGCTAGAGAAAGCTTTCTTGGAAAACAGATCCCAAGCCTCATTCTCATTAAGAGGCTGAACGTGATGAACATGACATCCAGCCCCAAATGAGAAAGAAGCGATGTCTTCTCTCCGAGTTGTGAGCATGATCCGGCTTCCATGTGCTCCATCTGGAAGTGCTACATGCATTTGTCTCCAAAGATTAATATCCCACACATCATCTAGCACAATTACATACCTCTTTGGCTGCAAAAAGTTGACCAGAATTTCCACCATTTGTGTGTAGCTCATATTGCTCAAGTCTTGAGGAACATCTTCCCTTGCTGATGTAAAAAGTTCTGTTATCAAGACCCTTAAAAGATCTTCAATGTTGTAAGTTTTTGAGACAGTGATCCAAGCATAGCAATCAAACTTGGCAGTTTGAGTGTTGAAGGTGTTTGCAACTAAGGTGGTCTTGCCAGAACCCCCCATACCAACCACAGAAATTACAGTCCTTTGAGGCTCTCCAGACAGCAACCATCCGACTAACTTCTCTTTAGCATCTTCGATTCCGACAAGTTCATCATCTTTAAAGAAAAGAGATGACTCACCGAAGATTTCGACTCGATTGGGATCGTAACCATGGGAATTAGTCGTCATGCCATCTATACGATCAACACCATAGGTTGGTTTCTTTCCGGAATGGCTCTGATTATTTTGATGATGAGCTTCTGCAATTTGGTGGTGATCCGATGCCTTTCCCAAAGGTTCAACGGTAAGAAAATAGTTTGACGAAGGGCTCTTGTGTATGGATCCCAACTTCTCTGCTCATTTTCGTGATATTTGAACTCGTCAATGATGTCTTCAACATCGATGGACAGGTCCCTCACATTTGCCACCCATGTTTCCTCAACTTCACTGAGAGCTCTGTTTCCTTCGGCATCTTCCAAGAAGGCTTTCATGGTGAGAAACTCACGCCTGAGATGCTCAAGTTCATCACCGACTCCTCCTAACAGAGGCACTCTGCTTTCAAGAAATGAACCTATTTTGCCGATCAAAAGATCTACGCCAGCTGAAGCCATCTCCTCTCTTCTTTCTTTTACTCTCTGTATTTGACTGCAAATTCTTTGTGTGATGATCTTAATTGTTTGATATATATATAGTGTTCACAACACTTGTGATTCTTCTTTGTGACCGAAAGTTGACAGTAATTAATTATTTATGTGAAAGAAAATTCCTTCTTATACTTTTTTGTGCAGAAATTTCTATCAATTAGATGCTTACAATGCAGCCATCAGAAAAACAGACGCGTGCAATGTGGTTTTCCATTCATCTTTATGACAATTGTTCTTAAAGTTATATTCTTTGCTTTATTTTATTGCTTTACTTATCAGACTCTAAAAACTAGGAACTTCCCTTGTATTTATCCTTTTCGTTTGAAACTTTTAGATAATTTTATTTACTTAAGCGTATGTAGCGTGTGGTTTTATTGTTGTGAAAGGAATATCAATTTGGTATCATAGCACGCTTGTGGACCAAAAGCAAAAGGTTCTCTCCATTTCAAATCACTGTGAGATCCTTTCTTTTAGCGTCGTGCAAGAAGGTTTAAGCCAAGTGAAAAAGTGTCTTAGTTTTTAGACCAGTGGTCTTGATTCGAACTCCATGATATTGTAGTGCGTGTGTGAAAATAATTTTCTTTCTTTTTATGTTGTGTCTCTTCAATCAAATAGCTTCTATTTGAGGGCTATTAGATAATTACAAATTACAATGTTGCCATCCAGAAAGAAAAATGCTGACAATGTGTGTCAGCAATTATCAAATGGATAAGCACATTATCAGTGTCACATAAAACATAAAACATGTTATTAGTTTATTTTTGGGTAAAATATAGAAAACCAGAAAATGCTGTTGGGCACGTGTCTCTTACAGAAGAGCGGGTACATTAATATGCCCATGGTGGCTTTCCTGGATAAATCTGTATCCCCTGCTCGGATAAAATAACCCACTTGCCAAACTTGCCGCTTCTCTCTCTCTCTAAAGGCTACTGCTTTTTCACCGTCCCGTGGTTAAACAGTGGGCGCAATGCGCACTACTCTCTCCCAGTCCAGCCAAAAGGGTCACACTCTGCTTCTCTCTGCCCCCACACTTCCTCCTTTCTCTCTCTAACTTTCATCATCATCCATTAATGCCTCTCTCTCTCTAAAGACCAAATCTTTCTCTCTCTAAATAACTTGTTAAATAACCCATCAGCTCGCTAAATCCCTCATTCACTCCCACAAGCTCTTCAGAAGCTCATACACACACTTGACATACTCTTCCCCCTTCTCTCTCTCTCTCTCTTTATTGGTAGCTGAAGTTTCGGATTTGGATTCGAGTTCCGGTCGAATGAATTCGGGCTTTTGAGAAAATGGATCCTCCACTGATCAACGAGTCTTCCTTCTCAGCAGCTAACCCATCAGCGTACAGCCTGGCAGAGATTTGGCCCTTCAGCGGTGAACCCGGTGGAAGTGGTGGCGGGTTGGGGCTCCGAATGGGTAGTTTGGGTTGGGTGGGCTTGGAGACAGCTCCGTGAACAGAGATGGGTCGTTGGAGGAATCGATCGTGACTGAGGAAAGCGGTGGCGGTGGTGGAAGAAAGAGAAGGGATGTGAGCTCTGAGGACGAGTCTTCTAAGCTGGTTTCTACTAGCAGTGCCAGTGGCTTGGTTCGTATTTCACTCTTTTAAGTGAAATTTGATTGCTTGCCTCAATTTTGAGTTTTGTTTATGAGAAAATGGAGCAAATTAGTACTGAAGCAATGAATTTTGATGTGTGAGTCTGTTTTGTTTAGCTGAATTGAGGCAAATGGATGAAAGTAATAAGAAATGGAATGAAGTCTTTATATTTTAACTTAATTTAGTGAATATTTTGTTAGCAAATAATTTAGGGAAGTAGTGAATTTGTGTAAAGAATTAATATTGGTTCTTCTTGTATAGCCTTTGTTTCCCCTCTAGTTTAGAAGTGATATTGTGAATATTAATGCATCCAAACATGGTGTCATTAGCGAGTTAAGCTGTATTAGACTAGATATGGACCCAGGCTCTAATTGGTGTTTCTGTCTTTATGTTGTTTACTTGAATCTTAAATTTCTCTTTTCATGTTTAATTTTTAACTTTTTCTGTTTGTTTCAAACAGAAAGATTCCAGTGGAAAACGGATGAAACTAGCAGGATCTAAAATGAAAATGGTGGTTCGAAAGCTCAAGTTGAAGAAAGTTCAGCAGCTGGTGACAACAAGCCAGCTGAACAAAGCACTAAACCTTCTGAGCCACCTAAGCAAGATAAAACATGTTATTAGTTTATCTTTTGTAACTTAAGTTTGCTAAACTAAGCATGATACCACTATTTAGATCTTCATGTTTATATAAATAATACCATATTTCCTGCATATTTTCATGAGTTTATACACATTTAACACGATTTCAAAACCCGCAGCATCGCGCGGGCACCATTGCTAGTAGCATCTATTTGAGGGCAATTAGATGATTACAATGTTGCCATCCAGAAAGAAAAATGCTGACAATGTGTGTCAGCAATTATCAAATGGATAAGCACATTATCAGTGTCACTTGTTCTTTTGTTGTATTATTTATTTATAGAAGTCGCTTTTTCTTCTTTTCTTTTTTTTAGTCTTTCGTAGCTGTTTAGTATTGTTCATTGCAAAGTCGATTTCGAATAGAATTTATGCCCCGAAACTATATGCTCAATGACAAACCTATCATTATTGCATTTCAGTTTCTTGACTAATTGTAGGTATATATATATCAGTCAATTTTTATTGAGGGACAACTTGTGTGTTCTATGAATTCTACTTCAATGAAATATAAATCTTTTTAGGGGCAATTGCATACTTACGTTGACGCCAGCAGAAAAAACAAATGCAAACAGTCTGGCTTTCCTTTCATTAATTCATAGACCAAGTTTGTTGACTGGAAAAAATTCGTAGACAATTAGACAACACTACTCTTATGTTAAAATTAGTTAAGGAAGCCTTCCATTAGATATGTATATATATATATATGAGGTTTTTTTTAATCACAAATGGTTCTTGAGATTTGCGAAATTATCACATTTCGTCCCTAACGTTTTTTTGTAACACTAATGATCCTTAATGTTACCCTCCACATATCAAAATTGTCTCTGCCGTTAGCTTCCGTCAAATATTTGTTAAATTGCTTACGTGACACATGTGGGGAGTCCATACATTCAATGGTATAGTCACGTGGCTTTTATAATATAATATTTTTTTAATATTTTTAAAACTTAAAATCCATTTTTAAAAAAAACAAAACTTTGGTCTTTTTATAAATAAAGAATATTAAAACAAAAAGACCTACACCATCCCCTCTTTGTTCTCCCTCTTCTAGCGTCAACCCCCCCTTCCTGACAGACCCACTCCTCTCTCCCTCCTCTACTTCCCTTCTCTTTCTCTATCTCCATCTCCCAGCGCCTCACAACACCGTTCCTTGCACTATAACTAGTCATTCTTCCTCCTTAAAAATTGAATTTTTCTTTCAAAACCCCAATCTTGCATACCATCCACTAATTGAGATTAGAAGTTCTTAACTAGTACTTCATGGAGACTTTCCCGTCATATCATTCCTTAAAGTTCCTTAAAGTTTTAATTAAATCTTCTCCTTTGGGAAAGTGGGAGTATTATTCTTCCAGGAATTACAAAATTGTCAAGTCCATTATTAGTGTCAAATATGGTTAGTTGGAAAATGGATTTCTAAAACACGAGAAAACAAGGAAAAGATTAACTCCAACTAAACATACAGTACCATGACACAGCTGCCGTCAGATTGAAATCAGAGCAAGATGCTACAATTTCAGAAAATGCTAATCGTCAAGAGGGCTTATCTGGACATACCTCTTTTCTGGTTACTCTTCAAAAAGAACTCCAAACTTTGTCCGCCAAAAAGTGACCAACCTATTGAATTTCAATTTCTTGAGTAATGTGATTGGTTATATTAATCCATCAATGCGACAATCTTCTAGCAGTACAATATTTGATGATACACCGCTACGTCCAGTCATACGTAGATACATACCTATGAATATATACAATAAAAGAAAGAAAAATTTGGCCAACCGTTCGAAACAAACTGAGATCAAAGAAACCAAACAATAAGGTACATCAATATATTAAATTATATGCAATGCGCAGGTCATCTCAGAAACATACCAGCTAAAAAGCATAGACAAACCAAAACCAAAAAGTTCCTACCAATATTTATTTAGTAACAGGTAATAATCTCGTGATCTGATGTAAGTGAAAGTGAGGAACAATGTCCAGAAGCTGGACTGACTGCTAGGCACAACTCAATATGACCTATTGGGGTTTGAAGACGAAGATGACTTGGCTTTTGCAAAATCAACAAGATCTTTGAATAGAGCATCTTCCTGTTTTACTTGTTTTGTTGGGGTAGATGAATTAAGAGAGAGATTCTGAGTCTGTCCCACTAAGCCGTCATAAGATGAACCAGATCCGCTGCCTGGAAAGCCTTGTTGCTCAAAAAACTGTTGTCTCTGGTTATACCTGGAAGGTGGAGGTGGAAGGCTGACAGGAGAGTTGCCATTTCCGGGAGACTGAGGATTGCCTGGGGACTGAGCATCCCAAGGAGCTGGAGGCAACCCATCAATGGATTTGCTTCTAGGAGCCGGTTCATCATATACAGGCTTTCCAGAGAATATAGGGGATGGAGTCGTGTTTAGGGAAGAAGGGGGTGAGGGTGATAGTGGAGTCAATCGAGAGGTGGAATTTGAGCTGGAATGAACTGGAGCTGCAAAAGATGTGGATTCTGATGTTGCAGTGGATCCTTCAGATTTGTAGGTATCACCACTGAGATAATCAATCATGCCAGCACCTGTAGTGATTGGCCTTTTTGAAGATGGTGGAGGAGGAAGAAGTGGGCTTTGTCGCACAGGTTCAGTCATGGCATTGGCTGATCTCTGGCCCGGTCCCTGTGAATTATCTCTTGATGACCTGTAATGCATTTCACTGAAGTTTATTAAAAGGGAAAAGAGAAAGTAAAAAAATGAACAGGCAATAGCACAGAACAGAAATGAGTGAATAGTGAAATAGCCCAACTGTACAACAAAAATGGTGAGCCTAAAAAATAATGTTACGATAAAACTCGGAAGAGGTCCTCTAAGAAGTTACCTGTGAGCTAGTTGGGCAAATTCATCCTCTGACTCATCATCCTCATGGTTTACATTCACAAGTGGCACAACTGAAGATTCTGGTGCTCTTACTCCAGTTGCTGTTCCTTTCACAATATCATCGTGCCGAGAAAGTACACGCTGCAGATTATCATTCAAAGCCAATCCCTGACATAGAAGCTCCTCATTGCTAAAAGGAAAGCAACCACAACTGTCACCAGCATGAAATCTACGAGTAAAAATCAACATTTTCTATATTAATCACTTACACAGTTTCATTCACAAGAAGCATGACGCGCTTTTGGTACGAACGGCACTGATCAACAAGGTCAACAATCACTTCTTCCTTCAGACCCTGCCATAATAGTCATTTTGACCATTGTAAGAAATTAAAGCTGACTGAAAAATTTGCATATATTAAGAGCCCATTGGTAACACTGGTTTTTTATTTTCAGTAGGGCTCTTCACAAATAAGCCCATCAACACTCCATAGTTAAAAACACCCTGCATTAACAGTTGATTCTTGGAAGTGTTCCTCACTAACATTAACAGTTGTCAGGGGGGGCTACACTAATTAACCACTTTTAGCAAATTATAAGGAGGTTTTACCAAAAAAAAAAGAGATAAAGAGGAAATGCAGGGAGAATGAAGGGAGAGGGATGGATGTAATGTATATGGAATGGTACCTAAAATGAAAACAAAAAATAATTTCAAATAGTTCTCCGTTTCAATTTTTTATTTCACAAAATCTCCTTCATTTCAACCCAATTCCTTCCTCCCACCTCTCTCCCTTCTACAAGCACAAGGAAAGTGCAGCCCTTAAGCATACAAAGTTTCAAGTAATTAACCATTGCATGATTTTCACAATCAGAGTAATTGACACCCAGAGAGAGAGAGACAGAGAGATCACTAGCCTCCTTCACATCTGGACAACTAATCTTTAACTAGTTTGAAATAAAGTTTTCTTACGAATAATTCTCTTCAAAAAATTTAGACACAAGTACATGTGAAGGAAACTATAACAATGGATAACAATGCTCCACAACCGATCAGATACAACCTTCAGAATTTTTACCATGGTAGCAGTCCCATATGAAAACACCTCCAGATTACTCCATACACAATAACGCCAAAATAAAATACTTGACCTCTAAAATAACATATTTTTAGCGGAACATAAATGAGAAATCATCTTCTAATACCTTTTAGTCAAGAAAGAAATCAAAACTCAACGATAGCTTGAAAATATATTACCTCAGGATTCTTAGGATCCAAGGCATTAAGCATTTCCATCAACACATCTGCTATTCCTCGAGCATTTTGAATCTCTGGCAAGCTGATTATAAACAATTTCAATCAGGTAGGATCTATCATAGACATAATTCATAGAGCAACTAAATCATAAATAAAAGAAATAACAAATAAATAAAAAACGATAGCATCTGTCACAATATCAATTTTTAGCACAACATCCAATCCAGCAAACATAAATTCTTTCATAGATTACAGTTACAGATCAAGACATTCAACAAGATACATACAAGCACAAGCAGCAACTGAGACAGCGGTATAAGCATTAAAACTCAATGCTGACTGAAATCTACCATAAAAGATTAAGACCTAGGACTAACAGGATTTCCAATAACAAGGCTGTAGAAATATCCTTATTGTCAGGGGGAACTTTTTCAATCAATGACAGAAATAATTGACAAGGTTAACAAGTTACTGAAACGAATCACAAGGCCTTTCCTATATATAGTCAACATTTCTGCAAAGCATGCACAAATCACAAGGCCTTTCCTATATATAGTCAACATTTCTGCAAAGCATGCACAAATCACAAGGTCTTTCAGATATATGTAGAGCAACATTCTAGACTAAGGGTTCATAATCCTAGGACACTTTTTATTATCTACAAAAAAATTTCATCTCTCCCAGGCAGTCGACATGCACGTTTAGAATTGTGATCAAAACACATGTAAGACAAAAGCAACAAAAAACCAGGGGGTAAATATAAACTGAAAAAGCCTGAAATTTGTATTGTTCCGATGGAGATAATATTGTTCAGCTAGTACCTAAGTCCCGAAGCATCAGACTCAAGAGAAGCCTGAATAGCAGCATCATCATATACTGCAACAGGGGAAACTACTGGCTGGGTCTGAGGCGGAGTAAAGAGTGGTACACTGTTCTCTTCTCGTGGTGGAAATTCAACTCCCACAGCCTGTCAATTATCAATTAAGAGAGTTAAGGGGAAGAAGCAGAATAAGAAGAAAATAATGAAATCTAGACCAAATATCGAGCAAGCTTATGTCTAAAATTTAACAGAAAAACAAAATTGAAATTTTAAATAAACCAGAAAATCATGTGACAAACACCCATTCTGATTTAACCAAGGAAACAACGTTTTGTAACACATGTAAATTTCTATACTTTTCCAACTAGAAAACCAGCACAGAATGTTTAAGCTGAGGCGGACACCTAAAGTCAGGCAACTGGCATAAACTTACTTATACTTGGCCACCACGGCCAAACATTTGAGAGAATCTTAGACACTAAGGCCTTTTTTGGTTCACTGATATAGACTATACTAAATCAAATAAATTGGAAATAGTCTAAGAACCATGTTTGATGTTCTCAAAAATAGCAAAATATTACAATTAAATTGGACAATACACCAATCACATACTAGTACCAGGCATGGACACTGCTCTAGCAATTCAGTCTGATCCAACTCCCATGCAGTGCGAGTACAAACAATATTACAAATGAAATTAATGACATCAATCAACACCCACAACCAAGCTCATCTCCATTTGTTAGAACTATGATCTGATCTTGCGTCATTAATTTCATTCATCTAGCAAAAAAGTGAAACTTTGGTGCAAAATGACCTTACCTGGCAGATGTTGACATCTCTATCTTGTAAGAATCTAAATTATAATGGACGAAAGTAATGACAACTGTAATCATTACAGAGTAAGGCTAGAGCATAAACACAACCTAAATCTTAATACTAAGTTTACTATTACTTTACACAGTATAAACACTCTTAATACTACAAGCTCAAATTAAAATCAAACTAAAATTGCAGCTTTAATTTCATAAAGGAGGAATATAAAGTTCAAATTAAACAATATAAAAATAAAACCCCCAATTATGGGGGGGAAGGTCCCTATAGCATCAATAAAAATGGAAGATAAATTTAAAAAAAAGAAAGATATGTTGATTCAACAGAAAAGGAAAGAAACAGCACAACCTTAATTTCTTCCTACAAAAATGCAACATCACTCTAACTTCTATTTCAGACAGAAGTTAATGAGAATAGACTACTTATCAATTTGCAGGAAAACCAACGTGAGAAAGAAGAGATCACCTTCTGAACAAAACAACCAAATCAGAATGTGGTTTGGCTGTGAAATATGAAATTATAATGAGAAAATGGAAAAAGCCTAAACACTATTTAATGAACAACTGCCTGTAATGTTAATTCAGATTAAGTTCAAATTATTAACAAGGTGTAAATCTGTGTTGAAATTTCGAGTACAAAGTCAAAAATGAAATTGAAGAGAAGCTACCGAGATAAATATGTAATTTAGAGCAGACTATATGTCCCACATTGTGAGGTGCAAGACCAAAACTACCACTATGAGATACAAAAAGGCAAAGGTATAAAGACTCAGTTTGTACACATTGTGAGGTTCATTTTATACACATGGCAACTCCTTTAGAATTTTTATTTTGTTTTTATCCATTGCCACAAAGGTCAAGAAGGCTATCAAGTTCATAGGCAAAATAAGGAAGTTGGACCCAGCTTTGTGGAAATCTCCCCCCACCCTCCCCACATGCACCCACAGAGACTGCACACACACAAACAATAACAAAAATAAAACTGATCTACACCACACACGGCATTAAATGAATAAATTTTTCTTGTCCATAGTTTTCTTTTTATTCTCCTCCATAAAGTTTCTATTAATTCCATTGCACACACAATTTAGCCCCATCCATCAAACCTGAAGGCACTTGGGCTGGACATGTTTGCGAAATCATCTTAGAAGAGAAGTCTAATTTGAGAAGGTCTTATAATGTAAATAGCAATATTTCAAAACATGTCCTATTACGCAACTCGCAAAATGATAGCATAAAATGGAGTTGGGCAAAGATACAGAAACACTTGAAGCAAAATACGACTGATGCTTGCATAATACAGCACAAACTTAAAATGAGCTTAACAAAGATTTAGCAAACCAATTACCCTCAATTCATTATATGCCGCATGGTATTGGGGATATCTTCCTCTTGCTCCTCCAAAAGCTTCTTGCCACGTATCTATCAAAATTAGTATCTTTTCCCTAACATTCAAGTCTGGCTGCAAAATGGAATTAGAATAAAAAAGCATAAAATAAATTAATATCCTATCCATGCACAAATTGAAAAGGAAGGAGAAGGAAGCAACAAGTCAGGTCAGTAAAAAAGAAAAAAAGAAAGATTGTGATAGAAATTTCAGCACCTTCTTCTTTACTATTTTGACCATCTCATGCAAGATATCACGCTCAACGATCTGCTGAAAAACATTCTCACCACAATTCTTGCTCACAGTCTCCAATGCCTGGATCAAATTATCCATTCGGAAAAGAAAAAAGAAATCATTGCTCGGAAAAGCTGATTTTTTGGTGATGATAGCAAGGAATTTATGGAACCACAACTGGTCCACCATAAACCACAAATTTATTGACATTTCTACATGCCTATGAATAATTTTGGCATGGGAAGCCTGCCAGAAACTTTAGATCATAAATTTATAAATATTTTTTTTAAACGTGCAAAAAGAAATATAAAACTTATGACAAGAAAGAACACAAAAAATATCAAAAGAAAAGGAATAGTACTAACAAAAAGAGCCAGAAGTTGTATTTTCGGATTTTTACTGCCCAGGCGCTTTTTGAGTATCTTCAAGGCATCTTTTGCTTGCCTGCAAATTTCAATCCAATTCATTGGCAAAGGCAAAATACTTGCATTTTGAGTATTAAAATGGGAAAGTGATTATATAGGACAAATAATCATGTACATCTATAAATAAAAAATATTTTTTTAAAAACATCAAACAATCCATCTTCTGCAGAGTTTTACAAATCAGAAATGTTTGTAACATCAAAGGAACCTGATACACCACGATGCTAATAGAACCTAGTGAAAAATAAGTGACTCCTTTTATGAAATCTCCAAAATCACAGTAGCAAAAACGTGCTACTACTTGTTACTTTTTCAGGTGTTATTTTTCTGAAATGCTGGTGTCCATTGCTAGATGAGCCACATCTCCATTTCAGGAAAATCTCCTCCTCTTCTATCAGGAGCCAAACCAAGTATTATCCATTGAAGTAGTGTGTGTGTGTGTGTGTGTGTGTGTGTGTGTAGAGAGAGAGAGAGAGAGAGAGAGAGATGACAGAGAACATAATTTGTTAATATTGTTTCACATCAGATGTTTTTACAATATGCTAAAACCCATTTTAGAATTGTTTCCCATGTTGGACAGTCAGGAAGAATCTATTTACAAATTATCTCTTACGAAATTATGAGCATTTCCACCAACGACCACTCCATCACAATATAAAAAGATTCAAGTACTCAACAATTTAAGTGATCTCAACTCTTAATATGTGGATAAACCAATATATAAAATTCAAATCTGATAAATGAAATTGAGGGAAGAAAAGTATTGATACCCAGGCTCCATGTTAATAATATCGCATAATTCAATGTTTATTGCCCAGTCTGGACCAATCAACATATCACTTGTTGCCCTCTCTGCACAGGCCGCAGCATTACCAGCCATGTCTGATGTCCTAATCCCCCTTCACTCAAGTCCTTTATCCTCAAAATTTCCTAAGATCATAAGCCAAACAAAAGTTCAATTATGTACAGTCCTGACATTTGTGAATGTACAAGAACTAATTAAATGCAAGAAACAGAAAATCATAAGGCACCAATCACTAATTAGCTGGATATCAGTAATTTTATTTAAATCAAATAACCATATAAATTATTTTCATTAACCCATCAAGATAAAACTTATGAGAATCCCAATCCAAACATATAGCACTCATTCTATGAGAATTCAGAAAACAAATATAAGGGAATGAACAATAATCATAATTGAGCGTAACTGGAATTTCTACTAGAAAGTTTATCCAGAAGTATCCAAAATAAAAACTGCAAGCAAAACGGGTCTAAGCAAATTCAAATATCTGCTCATCAACAAAAGCCCCATCAGAATACACACCCAAAATTAGCAGAATTAGCAATCGGATCGTCAACAAAGTATCATTAACACCAACCAAACCTTAACATCAACTACATACAAGAAACTCACAAAATTTTGAAACAAATAAGCAAGGCCCAAAATAATATAAGTACCTACAATTGAAAATCAAAATTTGAATTTGCCACAGATAATGGTCCTATGCCATAAACACGAGAGACCCACAAAGAAACCTTAAAACCCCAGTTGACAAAAGGATCAAAACGACGAAGATAAGTAAATCTCGAAGACTTGGGATCAGGATCTCAGGAAAAAGGCGTACCTGTCAAAACCCAGTATCGAAAGAGAATCAAAGCCCACGCAATGCGAAGATTGAGAATTTGAGGAGAGAAATAGAGATAATTTGGGGAGTGGGCTTTCCTTATTCTCACTTCGATTTCTTGTGTGGGGATTGTTTGCTTGTTTGGTGGTAATGTTTCTTTGCGTCAGCGTTTGCCGTTTAGAAATTAGATTAGAACCAGAACTTGGACCTTTAATTTTATATATAAAAAGACTATAAAATAAAAGTCTCTTTGTTTTTCTTTTCCCATGGCATTTCCAGTTTTTCTTCCCATGGGAAACCTGGACCATCGATGAGATTGACTTCACATATGTTGATATCGTTGACGTTATATTTTTACTTATATTTTGTTCATATCTATAATTTTTAACTTTTTTATACATCAAAATTGGGTAAAGATATCATGGTAAACTAATTTTTCCTAGTGTTTTGATCCGGCGCCATTTTCAAATTAGGAATTTCTACTTTCTTGCCAATCCCAATTGCACGAGTTATACCATATATTGGAAATCATTAGAACTATAAATGTTTAGTACAAACTTTAAATAAAAAGAAGCACATATAAGATTCCGAAGAAAAGAATAGATATCTAATGAAAATTATCACCTTCACTTTTATTAAAAGAAAATAAAGACAAACTTAGTGAGGGTAAACAAGTAATTATAATTTAATCAATAAATTTTCTTGAAAAAACAATGTCTTCACAATTTCTCCCACCTCTCTATTTTTCTCCTCCTGCAATAACTACTCTTCTCACATTCATAAATGTGTGAGGGTTTCTAGTTTTTCTTTTTTTGGTCATTTGCTAGAGAAGGGGAGAGGGGAGTATCATAATGGGTTGTCTCAATATTGTCTCTTACGTGAATCGAATCTGAGTGCCATTTGAAGAGAGGAGAAGGGGAGGTGGGGGTTGGGGGAGCATTTGGCCCACTTTTCCACTGTAGTGCCACCCATACGCGTGAGGGTTTCTAGTTACATTGTTTAATTTTCTTGAACCAAAATGCTAGTTTTATTATGGAATTAGAAACATCTACAATACTCTTTTTTATGAGATCCTACAATACTCTTTACGCGTGATGAGAAAGTTTTTATGTTGAGATGTGTGATGACAAGTTACACAAGAAGGTAAATGGCTTGAAAGTGAGGACAATATAAATTACGACAAGACCCTTAGTTTTTACATTATTATAGAACCGTTTAATAGTATTATCCTTTGCAACTATTTCCTTGTGAATAGACTTTTTGTAATGTGCATATGTTCAGTTTTTTGTTTCCTTCGTTTGTAAATAGCAAATTTTCATTCCTTCAGAGTTTCCTGCTTTGACTTTATTTGATTGCAGTATGATCTGAACCGTGAACGCGTCTTAGAAGCGGCGACTGGGCCCACATGAACTCGGCATTTACGTTGAATTCCTTGAGCTCAGGTGGAATTAAAAAAAGTCAATTGAACCTCCTGGTTTACAAACCTCCACCAAAACCAGGGTTGACTGGGTCACCCCCATTCTCGAAGCTCCATTTGTTTGTCCTGCTATTATAATATATTAATATCATCTACTTAATAATGTATTATAGATCAAATACATGAGGAAAATGTGTAGAAATCGGTCTATGCGGTACTTCACCACATAATATAACTCATTCATTCACATGTTATATTATAATACATGGACGAATTATACCGAGTAACTGTATTGCAGTATTAGTTTAGTCATATTTATATTTTTAATGTTAAAAGAGGTTCTAAGTTCACATCGTGCTACCTTTTATTGATAAAAATCAATAGTGTATTAGCTTACCGACTAAGGTAAATTATTTTTTGTTATAAGCAAATCGATTTTCTTGCCTTGTTTCTGTTCAGATATCTGGCTAGCCTGTATTTATATTAAGCATTAGTTACAATTCATTAATGAAAATACATTAAAACAATATTTTTGGGGTGCTATGTAACTAATTTATTTGTCGTAAACCACATGTCAAAACAAACGTCACCAAATTAATAGTATAAATTGATAATATAATGATATATTATGATACACGGCTGGACAAGATAATATTTTTATATTATTCATATTATAAATAGTTGAATGCGAATTATAATTAATATGTGCCTTTATTCACTGGCAAACATCATCACCATTGAATTAAGAAATAAAGAAAAATTGTTCGTAAGAAAGGCAAATTTTCTAGTCAGTTGTGGACTTTTGAAGCAGAATGAAACATACCCCACTTAAAAGAAGCAAAATAAAATATGATCTTATATTTCAAAACGAAATTGTGAGGTCTCTTTTTTTTTCTTTCTAAATTATATATTTGGTTCGTTAAGTTTCACTAATTTTCCAGTTTGGTTCATGTCATTTTGATTTTGGTAATTTTAATCATGTAAGACTAAGATATTAATATATGAAGTTTGATGTAGTAATATGCAACCACTACATGTAAGAGTACTTTTTTTACATCTCCAAAATTGTTGCATTTGGCTCAAAATTTAATCAATTCATCTATTTTCTTAACACTTCAAGGACTTGATTGTTGTCTCAATAAAATTACATGACTAAAATTTTCAAAATTAAAATGATGGAGACCAAAGTAGAATATGAGTTAAACAAATGTAACTATCATGAAAAATGTGCTTTAAAACTTGAAGACACACCTCTTTTTTGCACGTTTTTATAAAAGGACATAATTTTTTTTTTATACAACTGATATTGGGGAAGGGAGAATTACAGGACGTTGGGTGTAGAGATAAATGCTCTTTTTTTGTTGTTGGAAGAGATGCTTTATTATTATTATTTTTTTAAATCACCATAAGAGTGTACAACAGATAGAAATAAACTAGCCAAAATACTATCCAATATTCAAACATGAGAGATAGGAACAAATGTGTGATCTTAAAAAAGACTCGCGCTTGAACAACTCAAAGGAAAATAATAAGAAAATAGAAGAAAGAAGAGGAAGCTTGCACACCAACAAAATCTTACCAACACCAGAAACTTGCATCCTACAACAAAACACAAAATTAGAAGAAAAAAACACCCAGAAAGGAAAATAACAAATAAAAAGAATGCGATAGTCACATAAAAAAATTGAAAACGAAAATGTTATCGCAAAACCATCATACTTTGCTTAGCAACCCAAAAAAATAGCCGTCATTTGGGCTCTATAAATTAAGCATAAAAGATTGGTGGATGCATGAGTTGCTTTTGTTACTTTGCTTACAACAACTGAAATCTTAAAGTTACTATAAACTATGGTATAAAAAAAATTATTTTATTTCTCACAATTTACAACCAAATTTGTTTATTTTTCTTTTCCAAAAACTTTATCTTATATTTCTTTTGTATGCCAAAACACTTTTTTATTGTTTTTAAAGGATAGAAAACTATATATTAGTCAATGGTTTAACTTATTCATACTTTTGTTGATGAATTTTTATGTTTGTTGTTTTTGTTTACTATAGTCATAGTCAATCCTAATGGTTTGTAGCTATTTCTCCAATTTTTAGCTGTCATTATGGGCCAGCCTCTTTCTTGTGCGCAGGGGCCCAACCTAATTGCAGCTTTAGCGGCTGGATGAACGCCAGTTTCGGCCTCGTGAGCTTAGCTATATCCTTCTTTGGGCCCATAAATAAGAACCAAAACTAGGGATGGCAATTTTCCCGCGGGTAAGTGCTTCATGTGATTCGACCCAAATTCGGATATGAAGGAGTAAAAAACAGGTATGGGGATGGGTATGGGGATTTTTGGGTATGGTGTTCGGGAGGGGCGGGGATGGTATTTTAATCCCCAACCCGAACCCTCGCTTAGAATATATATATATTATAGTATATATAAATATGATATTAAAGTGATTGTGCCGACAAAACTTTATATTTCCTATTATTATATTATATATTTATATAACTAATATGAATCTTAAGCCACACTACTTATATATTTAGTTAAATTCTAGTCAATATGTAACCATTCTTATATTGTTTTATACGTAAATATTTTATATATATTCATTATCTTGTCCTAATCATTTTTTTTTTCTTTCAACAAAGTAATTTTATAATGATTTTTCTTCCGTAATGGGGCGGGTCGGGAACCCATTCCCCAACGAATGTGGGGATGAGGAATCCCGATATGAATATTGCGGGTATGAAGGCGGGGATGGGGAAAAATCTTAACGGGGATGGGGATGGGAATGGCATACCCACCCCGATTCGACCCATTGCCATCCCTAACCAAAACATTGATTGTTTAAGAAGACTCCGAACATCTGATAAGATAAACATTGATTGTTTAACCAAAACATTTTATATTAACATAACCAAAACATTGATTGTTTAAAAATTCGAATTTTTATAGCACCTTATTAGTGTGTATGCTAGAAACCTCCCCCTATTGTAGTTTAGACTATCATTTGTATTCAAAATACCAACAATTTTTCTTTTTGCAAGGGCAAACTAGAAAAAAATACAGTGATTTTCTCTTGTTTATATCTTGGAAGAGAGGTCTCCTCTCCCATTAATCAAAAAACAAAGAGAGCAAAACATCTCCTATTCCTAATACTGTAGCCACATGCATCATGATATTCTCACATAAATAGCTTCTTTAAAAATTGAAAATTTAAATAACCTTTAGCTAAAAGTTAAAACTCATAACTAACTCTTGATTAGTCGTATTTTCTCTTTAGAACTCATATGATAGCTTTGCAAAAGCATGCATGGGCAAGGGTGGAACTACGTGTAGGCTCTAGCCCAGTGCTGTTTTTCTGTTTTCCACATATAGGCTTAGTTTTACAAGTCAAACTAGGGTAAATCAAATACTAGCCCACCACTTCAGGTAGAAATAAGACCATCAAGGCAACCAATATCTACACTACACCACACACACACCTATGTAAACAAACTCTAACACATGTTGGTTCATGATTTAATGGGAAAAACATTTTGTGATTTGTGCCAACATTTCCGGCACAAAAGAAATCAAATTATAATTAAAAAAACTCTAACATCTATAAAGTTGATATAAAAAACTCTAACACCTTCCTCTTTTCTTTCAACTTTTTTTTTCAATGTTTCTCCTTCTCTCTCTTAATTTTTCTTAATCTCCTCCCCCCTCTCTCCGATTATTTCCATCTCTTTATGTTTCTCCATCCGTTAATTTTTTTTTCTTCTCTTTCTTTGTACAATATCAGCTGAGAAGGTGTTTGGTCATGGATGCAAAGAAAGATTCATAAATACTATCAACAGGGACGGTCTTTGGGCACGGATAGCCATTACACAATGTAATTTACATAATAGGTTTGATTATCTATCTATGCAGATAAACTTTGTGGGAAAACCATCAGTACGCGAGTCTTTGAGCTGTCATGAATTCGCACATGTTGACAAAAAAAAATATTGGGAAATACGTTCTTTTGGGGTCAATTTCATCTTGGTCTGGATTGTGGGTATTGAGGTTTTACGATCAAGCCAAGACGGGTGATGGCGATGCATATCTGGCATGACAAAAAAAAAATTTAGCCCACACCTAAAAAATTTCTGATTCTGCCATTGTGCATGGGTAATTTGTGTTTATACCTGATTTTTCCCCTTCGACCCCACAAAGGAAAGGCAACGTGGCAAAGGCCCATCGAACCAGACTTTGGGCCTTGAAGTGAAAGTACCCAAGCCCAAAGCTAAAACCAAGAGGTGGCCCAAATAAGCCCTTGGATATCAAAGTTTGCAAACTATAAAAAATTAGCTTTATATAGTAGTATAGATACCGACGTTATTGAAAAAAGAAATTACTGCTTAATATCTTCGTTTCATTATTAAGATTTCGTTGGATATCATTTATCTTTCTAAACTGTTCTGGTGATGTATATTTTCAATAACGCTACGGGCACTAACTTGTTTACCAATTTTTGGATATCAACACATCTGGCACATGACATGGCAAGTTGGCAACCCATGTAATATGTTTTAATTTCATAATTTGTTATTTAAAAAAAAAAGAAATTCACCCAGAAAAATTAAAAAATGAAAAAAAGAAGAAAAGAAACCAAACAATTTTAGATTTAGGGATAAACCCCTTGTGGTTTATAGCGTTAAACCTCCTTCTTCCTCTCTGAAAAACCCTAGAAATTCAGCAGTCCTTCCATTGAAGAATTGAAGAAATTCAGTAATCCTTCCATTTAATATGAATCGTATTCTAATTTTCTTATGAATTTTCATTGTGCTTTTCTTTTCCTCTGATGTACAAAGGAGAGGTCATATTGACACATCTGGATTCCATAAGAAATAGACTTCATATTTGTACAACAATCCCCAACATGTACATTATCATTATTCTCAAACAATTGTAATCTCTCCGTCTGATAAGTATATATCACATATGATTTTTTTAAATGAAAATAATTACAATGATGCAGTGATGAACAGAGCCCCTGCATAAATTTGAGTAAACCTGTTCTCAATTTTGTAATTGTTTGTGCTTTCTGTTGCTGAATGTTGCTTTGCCACATCAATTCAGACCAAAAATAGACTTGCCATCCATCATGACTTTTTGTAGCTTTTTGTTGGCTCATTTTTTGTTTCTGTGATGATCACAAATCCTATATATGTTTGTTGAAAAATAATGTCCATTTGTGTTCTACACAGTTCTAGAAGAATCATGAATACAAGAATGATTCTAGAGTTGTGGAGAACATACTATGTTGGCTAGACAAAGAGAGTTGAAGTTGGAAGAACTCTCTAGAAGCAAGAACACTCATGTTGCTAGACTATGGAGGTGGAAGAAATTTCTAGAACAAGACATGTAGCTTGATATGGTGATGTAACAAACAATTGAAGTTTGGAGAATTATCTAGAGAAAGCCACACATATATGTGGCTAGGGTTAATCTTCCCAAGTCCATGTCGGTTGATCAAGCCTATAAATAGGCATGAAGCCATCCAATATAATCAATCAAGTGAAGAGGTTGGGAGCCTAACAAAGAAAACTCCCAACTAAGGGAGCCAATAAGCTCACCAATCTAAGTGAAGGGCCAAATAGCCCAAATTAATCTAAAACAAGTGTGATGGCCAATAAGCCAATATGCTAGAAAAAAAAAAGCCAATTAGCCTACACCAAGCTATGTACTATTCTCCTCCAATTTAATAAAATCACTTTGTTCAACTATTGTTCTATTGTCCTAAACTCCTTCACCCACCTCCCTAAATTCCAACAATGTTGCTATTGCTGGAGCCAATTCTGCAAAAACTCGGTTTTTTTTTTGGATCGTAAAATCTGAGTATCAGAGAAATCACATAGCTTTTACCAAAACCACTTTGCCCCGCCAATGTCACGCTCTTGCCTGACCTCATCTTCAAATTGAAGTCCCTGAAAATCAATGCCTCAGATTGAGCCCTAATCCTCACATTGACTTTGAGCCCAGACCCAATTCGTCCGCGAATTGGGGGGCTTCGCAATTTGCTCCATGGACGTGGTGGTGTTCTAGACGTCCAAATTGTCTTCCATTTCGACCTTGACTTTGTTTGACTATCTTTGTACCTGCGAATCCAATTCGTCCACCTTCGTCTTCAGCTCGTTGATGTACGAAACGGCGTTGGATAGCAGCGATTATGAGAGAAACAAACAACTGATAAACAATTGCTCAAGTACATACATGTTGACGACGTTTTTGTGGCAATAGAGACTCCTGCAATAGGAGCTTTAGTTCTTCAATGGAGGACTATTGAATTTCTAGGTTTTTTCAGGGGAAAGGAGGAATTGATTTTGATTTTTGTTTTTATTTTTGCTGTGTGAAATTATATTTTATTTATATAACAAATAATGTAATTAAAACAGACGAAATGGCAGATGATATGAGTTGTCATATCATGTGCCACATATGTTGGTATCCAAAAGTTAGTAAATAAGTCGATGCCCATAACGTTATTGGTATATTTTGTCTTAAATCCTCACACTCACTATTTCTTTAATCAATCACGTTGACAAATTTACAAATAAGTGCTTAATATATATTTTTTATATAAGTAATTTTTTTGCCAAATATACAAGGAATATGAGAGTAGAGGAAATTGAATACGAAACTTCAAGTGCATGAGTAAACACGTGTGTAAATGACTCTGATTTCCATAGGTGGCAAAACCCAAGTTGCCGTTCTATTTTGGTTGACGAACATATGTTGCGTAAAGAATTTGTGTGGATAATAGTCATGCACCCTTTATTTCCACGGCTAATAATAACAAATCCATCTAAAGATATTGGTGAAAACCTAAAATCCAAATTGCCTAGTGAGGCACGGATCTAGGCCTGGCTAGGTAGGGCTATAGTACGAGACAATTTTTGAAAAATATTTTAATACCTACATACCTACAACATGCAGCCACTTTCGTTCAACCAATTTGTATTTGTCTGTATTCCACCACGCAAGCAAGACAAACATAAAAAAACAAAAACAAAAAACAAAAAACAAAAACAATGCTCTCCTCCTGAACCTTAACTTACTTGTGGCTCCTCTCTCTACTCATCTCATGTTCGCATTCTCCTCCTCTGTCTGTCTTCAATCTGCTTCATCTTCTTCATTGTCATGTGAGTTTATTCCCTTCCCCCTTTTTAATTTTCCTCTTTGTATTTCACGAATTCTTATGGTTGTACTCTTTTTTTTTTAATTTTAAAATCTTGTGCTTTAATTTTTAGGATTATATTGTTTCTAATTTTTTATTTAGGGATTTACAAATTAGGGGTATCTTTTTTCAATTGATGTGTAAATTTAATTTAGGGATTTACTATCTTATTGGTTGATAGATATGTTTGATTGAGAGACTAATTCGTCTAGTATTAACTCTTTCAGTTTCTACAGCAACAATAGAGCAGGCTTTTTCATCTATGAAACTCATTAAAACCCGCATTCGAAACAAGATGGAGGATGGATTTCTTGGAGATTGTATGATTCTCCACATAAAAAAGGAACTTGTTGATAATATTGATATAGATTCAATAATCGATGAGTTTAATGCTTTGAAGACTCGTAGGGTACAACTTAAGTAGTTGCGTTGCATATTTATTTACTGTATTTGTTGTTTTTGTATTTAAGTTTTTATTTATGTATAAATATGCATTTTGAGGGGTAAAGTTCATTACGTCCCTCTTGACTAGGTGTATGTTTTCTTTCTTATCAATGAAATTCATTTGTACCGTCGAGTTTTGATTTATGTATAACTTGGTCTAAAAGTTAGCCCTAATCAATTTTTAATCCTAAGTCAATGCCTGCTTGTGAAACAAGTTTCTCATTTCACCTTGGACCATCGCACTCCTAGGTTTGTTTTATGTATAACCTACCATTGTGGAAGATTCTTCAAATTTATAATTTTGTATACACACACACACACATATCTTATCCACTTTATTAATATATGTTTCCATATTTCTCTTGACCTAACGCACCATTTGCTCATGATTTTGATATCTACTCTGTCCTATTTACAAACTTTTTAAATTTCTTCTTAACTAATGCTGTCTTTGCTGAATTATAATCTTTGGATATATCTACCTCTTCTTCTCGGAAATTTGAAGCAAATAATTATTTTGGACGGATTAGTAGAAAAGTTTGTTGTCAGTCTAGAAGTTTTAAAAAAATACAGTTTTTTCTAACAAGAAATTTCCATTTTTGGCGTGACTAGTAGAAAAGTTTTATACTATTCTACTAGTCCGTCCTTTTTTTTTTCCTCAAGTTTACAAACTTTTCTAATTAACCAATCTCCCTTTTTTGGACTGACTACTACTTGTCAGGGAAAGAAAAAAAAATTGACTGATTGGAGGTGGGGACCAATATATGAACTTTGAAAAGCATGCTGCATGTTCGTAGAAATTACATAGAGGCCTCGCAGCCTCACCTTGATATCTCACAATGTGCCTATAAAAACAGGCAATGATCGATGTTCAATCCAATCAAAACGCACACTCTCTCTTTATTCACTGCAGCCGTCGCTAGTTCTTAATTGTTTTCAATGGCTAAAACTGCTTCTGTAGTATTGACCCAAAACCTTTCTGATACCAAAAGGACCACCTCCTTTAATCATTCAGCTAATGATGATGAAATCCCCACCATTGATTACAGCATGCTGATCTGCTCTAATGATCCTGATCAACGACTCAAAGCCCTCCAATACCTTGCCTATGTCTGCGAGGAGTACGGCTTTTTCTATGTATGGAATTCCACTCATCTACATATACATTCATTCCCCCATAGCACACCATTTTGCTTATTACAATGCCTCAAAACCCGTTCACTATGCATACACACACACACACGCATGCATAGAGCTTCAACTGTGAACATGTTGGCATACAACACGATGCTGATCACTCTGTAAGGATGTGAAGTATTGTCCCACATCAGAAAAGTTAAGAAATTTAATCCACTCTGTAAGGTGGCGTGACTTTGTTATTAACGTATTAGTGTTATCGCATTGTAAATACTAGCTCTGTAAATATATATATATATATATATATATATATATATATATATATATGGCTAAAGAAAAGAAACAAAACTGTTAATTAATTAGGGTTTTGTGTTATGTTATAATTTGCTGTCGCATGTTTATTATTTGCGTACAAAATTACACTTGCATGTTGCCTGATAATAACTTGGCAGCTGGTAAATCATGGGGTACCTGATAGCGTAATTGAGAGAGCACTGAATGGGATTTCCGATTTCTTTAATCTGACGGAGGAGGAAAAGATGGATTATGAGAAGAAGGATTCAACGGATAGGATCAGATGGGGGCTAGGGTTCTCACCCGGGGACCATGAAGCTGTCAAGAGGGAGTATCTCAAGGTGCTCCCACATCCAAAGTTTCAAGGCCCTGCTAAACCATCTGGTTTCAGGTACAAGAAAATAGTGTTTTTGAAGAAAAGGAAAAAATCGTGTGTGTACGACCCATGCATCAACCTACTCACCTAACCAACCAAAAGTCCTAAATTTTCTTTTTAATTTATAAAAAGTGTTTTTCGTTTCTTCTTTGATGAATAAGTACATGTTTTAACCACTTAAGCTACAATTTTAATAAAAAAGTGCTATATTTAAAAAAGAAAAAAGAGAACTTATTTTCGTGGAAAAAATTAACATAAGGATTTATTTGGATTGTATATTTGTATCTTTTTAAGTTATATTGTGTTTATATTTGTATAAAAAAAAAAAAACATTGTTTTGAGTTTAAAGATAACCGTGGTTTGGACTTAACAGTAAAATATACAAGTGATTGGTTCGGTTTCTAAAAATTAAAATCGCGATTGCACCAAACCATTTCGATCTTATTTTTGTTTGACTTTTTCTATGATCAAAACCAAATCAAAACTGTCATTACGATTCGGATAAGTCAGTTTAGTCATTTCAGTCAAATTGATGCCTGCCCCTAAGCACAAGTATAGAATACGGATCCTAATAATTGGTCTAACTCGACTTTTCCCCCTACTTTGTCTTTATTAAATGGCCTAAGATTAAGCTTAATTTATGTCCGACTATATATCTATGTTACTTACAGGGAGGCCTTGGAAGATTATTACCAAAGGGATCGAGAGGTGATAATTAATTTGGCTAAAGCGGTATCGAAAACATTGGGATTTGAAGAAAATTACTTAGAGAAGGAATTTGAGTTGGAAACTGGGGCTGATGTTTCTGCTATGAACGTGTATCCGCCCGGGTTTAAACCCAACACTCAAATCGGGTTGCCGGCTCATTATGACCCTGGCTACCTTGTTTCCCTTGTACAAAACGTCAACGGTGGTCTCCAACTAAACTATAAACAAAAGTGGATCAATGTTGATATGCCTTCCAATGCCCTTTTCATTAATATTGGGGATCATGTTGAGGTACATACATATTAAATATTTGAAGCCCTTAATTTATTTTCGACATAAGATAAATTGGTGCGAATATGAATCAAATTTAGTCATCACATCACTAACCCCACCATCTCACGTTACATATACCATATCACATTACATGTACCATATCTATTGATCATAATATTAATCATATTTTTCACAAAGGTCAAACTCATGAATGAGTCTGACTTACACGAAATCTGTAAGAAATTAAGGTGGACTTGTGACTCGAAGATATTTTCAAAATGAGCACATTACATGTACTATATTTATTGATCATATTATTAATCATATTTTTCAGAAAGGTTGAACTCATGAATGAGTCTAACCTACAAGAGATGTGAACTTATGAGTTCTACGTTCACGTCTCTATAAGAAATTAAGGTGGACTCGTTACTCGAACATATCTCCCAAATGAGATCCATGAGTCCACGATGCAAGACAAGTATATATTTTGTTTTGGAATTGTTTGACTTTCAATCTGAATCATGAAGTCGAAATCAGAGTTCATTATGTGTAAGACTTGATTATAGAAATTAACTATTGAATTTAAAGTCCAAAACTTAGAACAAGGTCAAGCAAACAAGAGAAGTAGATTTGCCTAATATAAAAGTTTCTTAATGCGTATTACTTGTTTTTAATTCATTGCTTGTATTATATATAATAGGTTTTAACAAATGGGAAGTACAAGAGTCCTATGCATCGTGTGATCCTGAACAACGAGGTGAGAAGAGTCTCTGTGGCCACAGTCCATGGACCATCACTTGACACATTTGTGAAACCAGCTCCAGAGTTTGTGGGCGAGTCTCACCCACCAGCATACCGAGGGATGATCTACAAGGACTCCTTGGAAGCCAATGGTTACCATGAGATCGATGGAAAATCATGCATAGCACAACTTCGGCTATGAACTAGAGTTCATGCTGGCAAGGAGTTGTTATGTGCTAAACCATTAAAATAATAATGTGTGGAAGTAATTAAATAGAATTGCTCATAAAGAACTTTCTGTTAAAGTGCTAATACTTATGAATAAGGTTTATTATTTTGATAATAAAGTTATTGTTTCGATTTATGTGAGTATGGAGAAATTAGTATGGCGAGGACATTCAACGACACATCTCACTTTGTCGCCACAAGGCAATGGGCGGAAACGGAATAATCTCATGTGATTTGGGTTTTTCTCAACGGTGTTGGCGTGTGGCTCTGGGGATCTGTAGTTGTAGAGGTGGATGGATTTGATCCTTTGCTCTGAGAGAGAGAGAGCTGGGCTGATGCGAAAGGGCAATAATGCCGCTGCACACACACACCACGTGCGTCTTAACTGACGGAATCTCAATTGGACTTGATTTGCTAACGATGCAAAGTATAATGACCACAATTGTAAAATTGAAAGTGCGGTGACTAAAATTAAAAACGACTCTAACCCTAGTGACCAAAATTATAATTAGTTCTTTGTTTTTATATATATATAAAAGGGTTTAGGAAAAGATTGGCTGCATTTAGGAAAAGATTAACCCACTAAAAGTCCAATCCAAAATCTGAAAGATTTGCTGCCCTTTCAATGACTTTTATGACTTGTTTTTGTTTTTGTTTTCCTTTATTTATACCTCACAAACTCTTAGGGCCCGTTCGGTAACGTTTTCGGAGAATATTTTTAGAGAATGAAAACAAGAAAACGAATTTGCATTTTCAGGAAATGAAAATGCGTCTAGTAGATTAATTAGAAAACATCTTCAGAAAACAAAAATAATGAAAACGTGTCTGGTAATACAATTTGAAATAATAATATGTGAGTTATTTTTATGAAAACGTTTCCCATGAGAATTAAAACAACTTTTTTCTGTTTTCTACAAGTACACATGAACTTGTTTTCATTTTATGAAAACATTCTCAGTGTTTTTTGTTTTTGGGCTACGGAACGTGTTTTTGCTTCATTTTTGTTCTCTAAAAATGAAAACAATCCCTTAAAACGTTACCGAACGGGGCCTTAAAGTCCTCCATAGTGATCTATGCTGATGGACCCAGCAATTCAAAATGAGGTGGTCTAGATTTACCTTACTGGACTGGTAGATTTTAGGCTCGACTAAACCTTATAGGGAGGGTGATGAAATTGATCATAAATATATATAAATTTAATTTAAGAACATATCATTTTTATTTTATTAATTTAAAGAGGCCTATTTTACACCAACAATACCAACATCAATTGATTATATATGCTTAAAATTAACACTAATTGACAGCACACAACTCCTCTTACAACTTATCCTTCCTGCAAGCATATATAATTTTATACTATAAGAAAAGAAAAAAAACTCACCTGGGCTATATGTTGAAATACAAGTTATGAGCTGATAGGAAAAAATGTAATTAAGCCGTATTGTAGTTAATGGTGTATTCACTTTGTCACTAAAATGACAAGTGTTAGGCTTAAGTAGTAAAAAGGCTGTACAAAGGCAGGTGTAATGTTTCCAGTGTGCAGTTTTAGATGAAGGGTTGTGATGTAATAAAATATCCAGCTATTCTCTCTAACGGTAATATATCTCACGCACTGCTTGCTCAATTTTGTCAGAGTATTGGAATGAAAAACACACACACGATTTGATTCACTCTCTGCTCTTTCCTTTCTCTGTATTTTCTCTTCCAAAACACCACTACTTCTTTACAAAACTCTAACATGGCCTCAAAGCCAGGTTCGATCGTTTAGGTCTGGCGTAATCTGTGAAGTCACTGGGCTCAATCGAAGCTCACATGAAGAATTATGAAGGTTGTCGAAGTTCGTTATCATATGAGAAGAGAAATCTCTTTTATTCAGATCAAAGATGTTTGGATCTAGAGGATCAGATGTAAGAACTCCAATATTCTCCGGCGAGAACTATGAGTTCTGGAGGATTAAAATGGTAACAATCTTCAAATCTCTTAGGTTATGGAATCTGGTAGAAAAGGGGATTCCAACCTCTGATTCGAAGAAGAAGAAGAAAGATGAAGAATCATCGGAAGAAGAAGTTGATGAAGAGATGATCGCTGTGCTCATGAAGGACGCGAAGGCTCTGGGAATCATACAGAACGCTGTCTCTAACCAGATATTTCCTCGAATTGCCAATGCTGATTCAGCCAAAATGGCATGGAATCTGCTTTATGGTGAGTATCACGGTGGTGACCATGTCAGATTCGTAAAACTCCAGAATCTCAGACGAGAATTTGAGTATATGAGAATGCGTGAAGGTGAACAATTAATTGCATACCTCACTCGATTAAATGAATTGATAAATCAAATGAAAACATTTGGAGAAGTGTTATCAAATGAGAGACTGGTTCAGAAAGTGTTAATCAATCTTAGTAGAGTGTATGACCCTATCTGATTGGTGATTGAAAATACAAAGAGTTTGGAGACTATTGAATTGCAGGAGGTCATTGCAATATTGAAGAGCCAAGAGCAACGTTTTGATATGCATAATGTGGACACAGTTGAGAAGGCATTTGCCTCCTTCTCAGTCAAAGCAAAAGGGCATAATAAGAATAGTACCCAAACTGGTTCTGCTAAGTCTCAGAAAAATTGGCAGTCTACCAACAAGCCATGAGAGTCTAGATCCAAGCCACAACAAGTTGGTGCTG
This sequence comes from Prunus padus, assembly GCA_024362665.1. Lineage (NCBI taxonomy): Eukaryota > Viridiplantae > Streptophyta > Magnoliopsida > Rosales > Rosaceae > Prunus > Prunus padus. The sequence continues at coordinate 917,722 of JANFAM010000006.1, forward strand.
CACAGAGCTCAAATGGACCACAATATGTGCATCAAGATGGAGTGAAACCTCAATGCAAAGTGTGCTCTAAGTTCCATTTTGGGGAATGTAGATATAAGGGCCAATCTAAGTGTTATAAGTGTGACATATTTGGACATTGGGCTAGGGAGTGTACTGTAAACAAAGGTGTGCAGAAAGCAAATAATGCAAGCCAAGTAGAAGTGGGAGGAAACTTGTTCTATGCAAATTGTGCAATTTCAGAGAAGAGTGAAAATGGAGAGTGGTATGTAGATAGTGGTTGCAGCAACCATATGATTGGGAACAAGAAGCTGCTAATCGACATAAACCCAAACGTGATAGGCAAGGTGCAGATGCCAACATGGGAGCTTATAAGTATAACAGGTATGGGCACTTTAGTACTTGACACAAGCTCTAGTATAAAGTATATCAGAGAAGTCATGTATTTACCTGGTTTGAAAGAAAATCTGTTGAGTGTGGGTCAAATGGATGAACATGGTTATCATTTGGTGTTTGGAAGCAGCATGTGCAGTATCTATGATGGTTCTTCACTGGAGAATCTCATCATGAAGGTGGCAATGAGAAAGAATAGATGTTATCCATTGTCATTGTCTTCAAATGACTATGTTGCACTAAGAGCTAGTGTATCCAATTCTACCTGGATTTGGCACAAAAGAATGGGACATTTACATCTGAACGGGTTACATCAGCTTAAGGAAAAAGAGATGGTACATGGTTTGCCACACTTGAAGGATGTAAATGAAGTTTATGGAGGCTGTCAATTGGGAAAGCAACACAGAGAGTGGTTTCCAAAGGATCAAGCATGGAGAGCAAGCACACCTCTTGAGTTAATACACATGGACTTGTGTGGACCTATGCAAAATGAGTCCCTAACAGGTAACAAATACTTCATGCTTCTCATAGACGATTGTACAAGAATGATTTGGGTCTATTTCTTGAGATACAAGTCTGATGCACTAAAATGTTTTAGAAAGTTCAAGTCTATGGTAGAGTTGCAGAGTGGTTTTAAAGTGAAATGTGTAAGAAGTGATAGAGGAGGTGAGTTCACATCTAGTGAATTCAATAAACTGTGTGAAGAAGCAGGAATTCAAAGACAGTTCTCCATGGCTTACACTCCACAACAGAATGGAGTGGTAGAAAGAAAGAATAGGACAGTGGTAGAAATGGCTAAGGCTATGCTACATGAGAAGGAGTTACCCTATTACTTGTGGGCAGAAGCTGTACACATTGCAGTGTACATTTTGAATAGATGTCCTACCAAGGCTCTTAGAAACAAAAATCCTTTTGAAGCTTATAGTACAAGAAAACCAGGTGTTGCTCATTTGAAAGTGTTTGGCAGAGTGTGCTTTGTGCATAAACCAGATGAAGGTGGACATAAACTGGATGCCAAAAGCACAAAGGGAGTGTTTGTTGGATATGCAACATGTGAAAAGGGTTATAGAATATTCGACCCTGTCACTAGGAAACTGTTACTGTCAAGAGATGTTGTATTTGATGAAGGAGCAAACTGGAATTGAAAGGAAGTGACCGAGAATCCAGTGGTTGTGATGAGTTATGAGGAGCAGTCTAGAAACTCTGAGGTAACATCATTTGAAACACCTGCAGGAAATCAGAATAATGAATTCATATCAGGAACAAATGGTTCACATGGAGAATCAAGTAACACAAGTAATAGAGTGGAAGACACTCGAAATTTTGATCATACTCCACTGAAATGGAGAAAGTTGGATGATGTCTTAGCACAATGCAATTTGTGCATTGTGGAGCCTGAGAAATTTGATGAAGCTGTAAAGGATGAGTCATGGATAAAGGCAATGAAGGATGAGTTGTTAATGATAGAGAAGAATGCTACATGGGAGCTAGTTGACAGCCCCAAGATAAACCTGTAATTGGAGTTAAATGGGTATTTAAAACCAAGTTAAATTTGGATGGATCAGTGCAGAAGAATAAGGCAAGGCTGGTAGCTAAAGGGTATTCACAGAAACCAGGGGTGAATTACAATGAAACTTTTGCACCAGTGGCTAGATTAGACACAATTCGAACTCTAATTGCACTAGCGGCACAAAAGAGTTGGAAGCTCAAGTCAGCTTTTCTAAATGGTATTTTAGAAGAAGAAGTGTATGTAGATCAACTAGAGGGATTTGTGGTGCAGGGGAGTGAAAGCAAGGTTTACAAACTGCACAAAGCTCTATATGGTTTGAAACATGCGCCAAGAGCTTGGTACAGTGAAATTGATGGTTACTTTGCTAAGTGTGGTTTCACAAAGAGTCAAAGTGAGGCTACTCTCTATGTCAAGACTGGAAGTGAAGCAAGCATTTTGATAGTGTTTATCTATGTAGATGACATAGTCTACACTGGAAATAATCAGGAAATGTTAGAAGAATTCAAACAAGATATGATGGAGGGATATGAAATGACAGATCTAGGACTCTTGCATCATTTCTTGGGTATGGGAGTTCTTCAAACATCAACAAGCATTTTTATTCATCAAAGGAAGTATGCACTGTCCTTGTTGAATAAGTTTGGCTTAAGTGAGTGTAAACCAGTTGCTATACCCTTGGTCACTTCAGAAAAGCTCAGGAAGAATGATGAAAGTGGTTCAGCTAATGAAGAGCAGTATAGGAAAATTGTTGGTAGTCTGCTGTACCTCACAATTACAAGACCTGACATTATGTTTGCAGCTAGTCTGCTTGCAAGGTTTATGCACTGCCCTACCAACAAACATCTTGGAATAGAAAAACGAGTTCTTAGATATGTGAAAGGAACACTTGATTATGGCCTGGAATATGTGAAAGGAAAAGAGGCAGTTCTAATTGGCTACTGTGACAGTGATTGGAGTGGCTAAGGGGATGATAGCAAGAGCACTTATGGATATGCCTTTTCTTTTGGTAGTGGAGTGTTTGCTTGGGCCTCAGTCAAACAACACTGTGTTGCATTCTCTACTGCAGAGCCAGAATATATTAGTGCTCTGAAGCAACAACTCAAGCTATTTGGTTGAGGTTTGTATTAGAAGATTTTGGAGAATTTCAGACAGAGGCCACACCACTACACTGTGACAATATCTCAGCTATTGCAATCACAAAGAACCCTGTGTTTCATCATAAAACCAAGCACATTGATTGAAGATGCTTTGCAAGAAGGAATTGTGGATTTGATCTATTGTCCTACAAACGAGCAGCTGGCAGACATTTTTACAAAGGCTTTGGCTAAAGACCAGTTCTGCTATCTTAAAGAGAAACTTGGTGTGAAATCAGCTCACAACTTAAAGGGGAGTGTTGAAATACAAGTTATGAGCTGATAGGAAAAAAATTGTAATTAAGCCGTATTGTAGTTAATGGTGTATTCACTTAGTCACTAAAATGACAAGTGTTAGGCTTAAGTAGTAAAAAGGTTGTACCAAGCTAGGTGTAATGTTTTCAGTGAGCAGTTTTAGGGCTGTGATGTAATAGAATATCTAGCTATTCTCTCTAACGGTAATATAGCTCACGCACTGGTTGCTCAATTTTATTAGAGCATTGGAATGAAAAACACACACACGATTTGATTCACTCTCTTCTCTTTCCTTTCTCTGTATTTTCTCTTCCAAAACATCACTACTTCTTTACAAAACTCTAACACTATAGCCTAGGTTGTACATGCCTTGGGTCCATCCCGCTAACACTCTTTTCATATCCACAGGTTTTTGACACTGAGGTGGCAAAAACTTAGCCTTTACAAGAACATCTGTAAAGCCAACCACACAGATGATGATCAATCAATTGATCATAACTCTCATTGATTGGCTATTGCTTTCTTGTTACAGTGCATGCATATTATTTTTCTTCCATTTCAACTGTTCACTAATAGTTCGATTCGGGTCCACATACAAACGTACAAATTAAGTGGCCCTATATTATATAGTTATTAATCAATTTCCACTGTATTTACACTTGTGAGTTAGGGCCTACTTTATTAACATAATAATCTGAGTAGTCTACCTCTGTAAACCACTCACCTTGATAACGAGTACTCTCTCGCTCTCTCTCCTATAAAGCTACTGCCTTTCACGCATACCGACTCTATTTTGCAACTCTCAATTACTTCTCAGGAGGTGGCTCAGCTCATGCTGTGCGAATGCAAAGATAAATAGATGATAATAACCTACGTGATAGTTCTTCTACAACGTGAAAATAAACTATAGATGACTTATATATCTAAAGAAAACCAAAGCTGTTAACTAACATGGGTGCTATTTATCACTTAGCAAGAATTTTCATCTCACTTAGCAAGTTGGGCATCGGTGATATTTATCCGTCAACTTGATTAGCAGTCTTAAAATGAGATAATTAGGAGATTTACTTCCTAATTAGTTTTTCTTTTTTGAGTCGGAATACTTCCTAATTAGTTTTAGTAGACCAATCCCTCTACAATTAGGACTTCATTACTTTCCCTGTTTTAATGAAAGAATACAACATTGAGAAGTGCCCAGATGTTTTATCATTGGTTACTTATTGGGCGGTTGAAGAAGCGATTGTAGCATGTAAAACTGAGAGACAAGTTTTCCTATGAAATTATTGAGTTGTGTTAGAACAGTTTTGACATCTTAGAAATTGTTTTTTCTATGACAAGGATGACAAGTGAGATATGGATGAAATTGAATTTTAAGCGTCTTTTTATTGCGAACCACGACACGGCCTAGTTTAGAGCATATTATGACGGCATAATTTATGCAGTGATTAATTAGACATATCTCCAACATATTTTCATCAGTGTTAATCAAACTGAGAAAAAGATAATCAGTGTCATAATATCTATTAGGAAATACAAATTTATTCAGACAACTGAAATAACATTTTGAACCACATGACATATGCTTACTGCGCAGTTTCTATAACTACAAATTTTGAACTAATTACTTGTATCTTGTTCAAGTTTATTTAAGTTGCAAATTTTGAACAAACTTGCAACTTAAAGTTGCTGTGTTTTAGGGGAAAAAAAATTTAAGTTGTTGTGTTTTTTTTTTCTTTTGTTGTACTTAAAAGTGAAATTATATTATGTTTTGAATTTTGAATTTTTTTTTCATGTTAAAATGTTCAGAAAACTAAATCACGAATGTTGAAACAAAAATAATGTTAATAAAAATTAACGATAAAAAAAATAAAAAAAATGTTAACAATTTTTAAATAATTTAAATAAAATTGCGGACTCAAATTATGAGTCTGCAAGGTTGGAGAAAAAAATAATTTGAGTCCTAAAATTCATAAATAGTTATATTTTAGAGGGTGAAAATTTGAGTTTAGCCCAACATGATTGAAGATAGCGTTATAAGAACATCTGTAAAGCCAACCACACAGATGATGATCAATCAATTGATCATAAATGTAATGGATATCGACTCTATTTCTAATGTTCTTTCAACGATGCCTTTTTTTTTTTTTATAATAATTTTAAAACACGTCTTGCACGACGGGATTTGTTTCTTGTTTTTATCATGGAAGTGGAAACTTGTAACCCCCGTCGGTTCCAGCTTTTTCTATTCTCAAGTCTCTTTCTGTCTCATTCGTTGAATGACGTGCTAAATTGGAGAAATTTTTAAATGTTCTGGGTACACTACGTGGCTGATGTACCATCCAATAGACCTAGGACATGTGGAATTACTTTCCAATTTATTGCATTATTTTTTATGACACTTGGGCGGGCTACATTGGAAATATTCCACATGTCCTATATCTAGTGGATGGTACATCAGCCACGTGGTATACCCGGAACACTCAAAAATTACTCGCTAAACTGCTGCAATCAAATAAATGAAGGCTCTCATTGATTGGCTATTGCTTTCTTGTTACAATGCATGCATATTATTTTTCTTGCTATAAATATGGTCACTTTGAACCATTATGCCTTTCACATATCCTATATATCTCACAACAATATAACCATTTAAAACATCACCAATGACTTTTTTTTTTTCCCTTATTTATACCTCACAAAATCTGAAAGTCTTCGTGATCTATGCTATCACTCTTTCCATTTCCACACGTTTCTTTACAAGAACATCAATCGATCATAAATCTAATGATGCTGACTTTATTTCTAATGTTCTTTTCAACGATGCCTTTCTTCTTTTTTCTATTTCTTTTTTTACACGGAAAGTGGAAATTTGTAATCCTCGTCGGTTCCAGCTTTTTCTATTTTGCGTGTCCACAAGGAAGAGCAATTGGAGACAAGAAAGATTTAGTTGATCTTAACACGGAAGAGCAATGGGAGACAAGAAAGATTTAGTTTTGCATACGTTCCTCCAATTTATAAGGAGAATATATACATGGGACCTCCAATGCATGCTAGAAAAAAAATATTTTACGCAAAAGTATAAACTAATGATCTTAGTCAGACCAGTTTATTTGAGATGCTTATTGAAGTTTGAACATATATCTATCTCAAAAAACAAAAAAATTCTATTTCATGCCTAGCTTATCAAACTTGGCGTTGTTTTGCACGAAGTTTTAACTTGGCGTTGTTTTGCCTGGTATATTTATATATATAAATTCTACAACTTCTGGCAAGTTGGCAACCATTTATCTGGTATATATATCGTGCGCTAAGATTGTCAATTAAAACCATTGATCAAGCATAGCTATGTATATATGAATGTATGCTCTTCGTTAATAATGTGACAACATAACATGTGAGCTTTATTTGTTAGGGAGGATTAGACTAGACTAGACTAGACTAGCAAAGCCGCTATATTTCATGTGTAATCAAGGCATAATATGAATATTGTTGTCTAACATTGAGGATAAAGGAGGACTATTCATAAGAGGTTGATGATGAAAATGTATCCCTCATAATCCCACCATTTTCAATGGGATTAGGGGAAAAAGTTATAGTCATCAACTTCGTATAGATAGTCCCCATTGATCATGTGTGAAATCAAGGTTGGATGTGTGACAATGGCAGACCAAGGAATATTTACAAGGGTGGGCTAATTTTTTTTTTTGTCGGGATCAATTATAAGCCCTATTTTTAAACATATATATATCAAAAGCAATATTTTCTTCAGATGAATGAAAGTGGTATACTTTTTGACTAATTCAGTATATTTCCTTCAGATTAAAAATTATTTTTAGAATTCATTTAAAAAAAAAAACTATTTTCAGAGAGATATTTGAACAAAGAAACCTACAAGAAACAAAGAAAACCTAGAAAAACCAAAATTCAGAGGCTCAGACGAAGAACAATTTGAAGCTCGAGGACTTTGGGTCAGCATAGTGGTTTAGTTAGGGAGAGTTCATATTTCAATATTTCCAAAAGAAGCAACATCAATAAATTCGAAAAAACAAAATCATAGAGACATATAAATATTATTTGAGCCAAATCAAAAGCTGAATAAACCAAAGAAGAGAGAGAGAGAAAAAAATAGTAATTGAAGTATTAAAGTATTTGGATGTAGACACTGGTGGACCCATGAATTTTTTTGTGTTGGTGCAATTTTGAAAGGCTAAAAATTCTTTGTGGATTGAACATCTAAGGTTTTTTTACCTAGATTGACCTTAGGTCCCTTCATGCATTCATATCATACATGAAAAATTATTTTATGTAAAAATATTGACTAAGTATGAAAATTGGTTTTTCGGAATAATCATTTTCTCAAGATAATTTTTGGCGGCTTTTATTCCTTACACATCAAATAAAAAAACTTGATTTTATGGGATTTTAGTATGAAGTATATGTTGACTTAATGAGCCATCATTTTTAGCCTAAATCGTATTTTGCACTAAAACCAAATTTTCATATTATGATTTGGTGGGAATTTGATTTTCTAGTATTTTTATTTGAATCCAAATGAGGGGTACTTCCTTATTTACATTATAAATTGAAGTAAATGAAATAATATAAAAATAAATGAAAATAAAAGGACAAAGACATTTACTTAAATGCTGAAAATGAAAATAAGCATAATTTATCTCTCTCCAAAGTCAGCCTTGGGCTAGAGTCCACTCTAGCCCAAGCATGGATCCGCCCTTGATGTGTGATGCTTATTGATAATGTGAAGTCAAGTTTGGATTGGATGAGTGCTCCTAACAAAATAAGATGTTTTTTCAATTAAAAGAGAAAAAATATCATGCTCAGTGGTCATATAAATCCTATTATTTATTTTGTTTTAGTTAGTTGCTACTATTAGATTTGAAGTTAGTGGTGGTGCAAGGAAATAATAAATTAGTTTTTACGAGGAATATTTGCATTAAGCTTGAGTCATGTTGATGACGTTTGCACTGCTTAGTAAGCAGAATTGTTTGTTTGTGAAAAGCAAAAGAGTTTTGGGAAATCAAACCAACAATACCTTACCGATTAGCATTTGGTTTAGTGTATTTGTCTCCATTTAGTAATATTTTATTTGTGAATATATTCAAATATATTTATGATGACTTCGATAATTTGTTAATAATAGTATAGCCTTGTTATGAATGTATATTGACCCGTTGTCAATAATTGTGGGTATATTAACATGTTGTAGATAGAATATTTTGTCATTATTCTATTATTTGTCCCACTTTTTTTTCCCCTTTTCTTGTCATTATTCCACTATATTACATTAAAATGCTACATTTTTGTGTTCAGATGAGAGTATGATAACTTATTAATCTAATTTTTGTTTTTTTAACTGGAATATACTAATTTTTGTTCTTTGGGTACTGAAGATTGTTGTTGTACTTACCCAATATTTAAGAAACAGCTAATGAAGGTCAAATATATCAACTAGTTCCATTGTTTTTTAACCCAAGCTATAATTTAGGGAGTTGATTTTTCCACTTCTCTTTTGTCCACTTACAGGTTGTTGGAAATTGAAATTGTATGTTCTCACTCCTCTTTTGTCCGTTTACACTCCATTTGTTGGAAATTGTATATTCTCACTCCTCTTTTGTCCACTTACACTCCATTGTTGGAAATTGTATATTATAGTGAGAATTATTTAAAAAGACAAAAGGAAGTGTAAATGGACAAAAAAAGAGTGGAAAAATCAGCATCCATAATTTATTCCAAATTGATATAATCTATCGGGAGGGAATTCTATCTTAGGTTATTTGCATCAACCAATTCCATTCTAATTCTCTAAAAGGGTTTAGGTAAAGATTGGCTGCATTTAGGAAAAGATTAACCCACTAAAAGTCCAATCCAAAATCTGAAAGATTTGCTGCCCCTTCAATGACTTTTATGACTTGTTTTTGTTTTTTTCTTTTATTTATACCTCACCAAATCTGAAAGTCCTCCATTGCTATCACTCTTTTCATATCCACAGGTTTTTGATACTGAGGTGGCAAAAACGTAGCCTTTAGGCCATCTCCAACCTTCCGGCCAGATGTCAAATTTTGACATTTTGGCTCTAAATGCTTTTCCAACTTTGTATAGGAAGAGGTAATAAAATCAATTCCGGCAAAAGCCGAGGCAGAATATTGCCCTTCATATTGGCTGGACTCAAATTTGGTGGAGCCCACAAACGAAAATAATGTTCAGAAAATTAAATCACGAATGTTGAAACAAAAATAATGTTAAAAAAAATTAACGATAAAAAAATTAAAGGTTAATATAATTTTTAAACAAGTTAAATAAAGTCACGGACTCAAATTATGAGTCTGCAAGGTTGGAGGAAAAAACAATTTGAGTCTTAAAAATACATGAATAATTATATTTTAGAGGATAGAAATTTGAGTTTAACCACAACATGATTGGAGATGGCATCTGTATGGCCAACCACACAGATGATGATCAATCAATTGATCATAAATGTAATGGATATCGACTCTATTTCTAATGTTCTTTTCAACGATGGCTTTCTTTCTTTTTTTCCTTTTTTTCACACATCTTGCAGGACGAGATTTGTTTCTTGTTTTTATCATGGTGTTCCCTTCTTATTTGCTTGACACATGTCCCCAAAATGATTTGTTCTTAATTTTCTTTTAAATGAGTTGACACGTGTCAAGCAAATAGGAAGAGGACACGAAGGGGACACCAATTTTGGGGACATGCGATCCGCTCCCGTCCGCAAGTCTCTGTCTCATTGGTTCAATGACGTGCTAACTGCTGCAATCAAATAAATGAAGGCTCTCATTGATTGGCTATTGCTTTCTTGTTACAGTGCATGCATATTATTTTTCTTCCAATTCAACTATTCACTAATAGTTCTATACGGGTCCATATACAAACGTACAAATTAAGCGGCCCTATATTATATAGTTAATTATGAAGTAATGTTTTCTAAATGCTTTGAAGGTTTCTGTTTGAAGGCTATGTAAAATGTCTTTATTTATTGTTCTTTACATTTTGGTTATAGTTAGATAGTTTCCATAATTAAGGTGTGAATCATGTTTTAATTCAAGAATTACGTTAACTTTTGGGTTGAGATGTGACATGTATTTGAAGGGTCAACTAAAGATAACCACCTAAATTATAGTTTAATTTCAGATTCATGCACAAAGTATCCGTAATTTATGAACGCATGACTAACTCTAATTTGAAATTTGCATCTTTGGCTTAAGTTGTTCTAGTTTGCGTTCACACAATTTATGTGGTACCGGAAAGAAAAGTGGTCCAGTACTTATTTTGCAATTTTTGTTTTGTTATAAATATGGTCACTTGGGATTCTGGTTTTTGCATGCGAGTTCTCAAGCTCTCAGTCTCATTTAGTCTCAGCTAGCCCCTCTCACTGAATCTTCTCTTTTTTTCTCAATACGCACACAATGTCTGGAACTCAAGCAACTCCACTACTGCTTGCTCAAAGTCAAAACCCTTGTTTTAAGTCCTCAAAAAGTGTTTCAAGTACCAATGGCAGCATAAACTGCTTTTCAGGACGTGACCATGAATCATGTCATGTTCCAAATCCAATAATTGACTACTCCATGCTCATCTCCAATGATTGTCTCAAAAGGTCTCACGCTATCAAGGACCTCAATCAAGCTTGCCTCAACTATGGCTTCTTCACAGTATCCACTTCTTCCTCCTTCCATTTGTCTCTATTTTCACTCCACTTAAATTGCCAACTAATCACGTTTTTAGACCATATTAACTGATAACATGATGCCTCAAGTTTTTATACACTTATTACATACACAAACTATATGTATACTCGTGCGCACACACATAGCTTCAATTGGAGGAATTCTCAAATAAGTATATTAAGGGACACTTTTGTAGCACACATTATGCATTGTATTTCAATGATCCGAACCGTCTATTTCTTGACACACCATGTTCAACTATTTTTTTGGTCAAAACTAGATGTCTTAATGATTTTCAATTTATCTAAATTTTTTGCAGTGATGATCACTGAATGATGACTTAAAAAGTAGACGGTTTGGATATTGTTGAATTAAAATTCGTAGTGGAACACACAACATATCCCTCAAATAAATTTTGTTTAGGGATCTCTCAATAGAATATGACTAATATATAGACAGCTTCAATTGATGAATCTCTCGAATAAGTATTTGTGGGGCACCCTTTCAGTGTCCACTCCACATTTTATTTCAACTATTGGAACTGTTTATATTTTAGGTATTCCGCCAAATATTACATCTAAAAAATTTCACTTCAATCCAAAGTCATTTAATCATTTAATTAAATTGTTATTATTTTAGTGTTTTATTAAAACACCATGTTGGTCCTTTTTTTGTTGGTCACAAATAGATGTCTTAATGATTTTCAATTTATCCATTATTTATTTATTTATTTATTATTATTATTGCAAGATTGACCTTTGAATGATGACTTCAAAATAGACGGTTTGATATATAATTGGTGCAAAATTCATATTGGACTCCTTATGGTATCACTCAAGTAAAATTATTTGAGTGATCTCTCAATATAATGGAAATGTATACAGAGATCTTCAATTAATGAATCCCTCAAATACGAGGGACACCTTTGTAAAGCCCATTTCACACTGTATTTTAATGATTCAAACTATCTATTTTTTAGGTGGTCTCTCAAATATTATCTATGAAAAAAATCACTTGAATAAGAAACCATTTAACATAAACCACTCAATTAAATGGTTGTTATTTTAGTGTTCTTGCATAGGAGAAAATCTGTATAGTAGTTCTTCTCATTCGGATGTCCGCACGTTATTACCATGTGAACGCCATTTAGCTAAAAAGTCCTAGGTGTTTCTTCATAAAAACAAATATATATTGCATTGGAAGAATGAGTCAGATTAGCCATTTGGAATGTTTAATATCTCTTTCTGATGTTTGAGTGGCCTTGATGATTTTGTAGGTGACAAATCATGGGATCCCAGATAGCCTGATTGGGAGTGTTATGAATTGGCTTTCCAAATTTTTTAATCAAAGTGATGAGGAGAAGCGAAGGTATGATACGAATGATCCGACGGATAGGATCAGATTCAGGTGGGGCGGCAGAACCCAAAGAGAGCTTCTCCACATGAGGGCACATCCCACCTTCCATTGCCCAACAAAGCCTGCCGATTCCATGTAAACCTGTTTCTATCAAACGCATGCATTCATTCCCTTTCACACAAAGAAGCCACACACACATATTTTCTTACTTATTACAATGTTGGCAGGGTTTTAACAGAGTATTGTGAGAGAATGCGAGAGATGGGAATGCAATTACTTAGAGGGATTTCAAAGTCTCTAGGGCTTGAAGAATGCTACATAGAAAACAAAATGAAGCTGGAATCGGGCTACAGTGTTTTTGGACCAAATTACTATCCAGCACTGTCGCAGTCCTCGGATGATAAGAATCAGATTGGCCAATTCCCACATCGAGACCCTGGTTTACTTGTCCTCCTTGCACAAAACGTCGGTGGGGGGCTTCAGATAGAACATCAGAAGAAGTGGCTCAATGCAGATTTTCCTCCTAGTTCCATTTTTGTCATTGTTGCCGACCATATAGAGGTGCGTTTAAGATTCTCAAATTTTTAATTACTCTCCATGAAAACTAATCACGTATGATTGAATTAGGCTAAACACATGATTGGATCATGAAACAATTTCCATATATACATGATGCATGGCAGATTCTTACCAATGGAAAATACAAGAGCTTGTTGCATCGGGTGGCCTTAAACAGCGAAGTGGAAAGGATGAGTTTACCCTTCTTTTTTGGGCCATCGTTGGACGTCACTGTGAAGCCTGAACCAGAGTTTGTGGACGACCACAACCCACCCTCTTATCGTCAAATGACTTACAAAGCATACTTGGAATCCAATGACCACCATGTGATTGAAGCGAGAGCAAACTTGAATCAGATTCAACTCTGAAACTTCAAATTAATAGCTGCTTATATTTAAGAATAATTGGATGGTAATTCCATTCAAAATTATATATAGTTACTTGTCATGTATTATGATTCAGACTCTCTTGTTAGTTTATGACATGTGTGGTACTCTTTCCTACTCTGGAGTTTGTCCCTCAGGAAGGTTTTAACGAGGCCACTATTTCATGTCGCTCTATGTATGCTACCTTGGTTATATGAATGAAATCCTTTTTTTATATAAAATATATACTATAGTCACTGCTACATTTTTCTATTTGCGCGACGAAGACAACATGGTCGCGCAAAACACAATTAATCCGTCGCGCGAAAGTCGTGAAGAAAGATTTTGCCCGACAAAAAAAAAAAATTGGTCGCGCTAGGATGAGCGACGTTTACATTCGTCGCACAAACAAAACTTTGCGCGACGGTATTATATTCGTCCTGTTATTATAGCGTGACGGTTATCATTCGTCGCACATAAATTTAGGAACGAGATCAATGTTCGTGTCTAGTGGGATTAGTTTTTTTTTTGGTCAGCCTAGTGGGATTAGTTAATAAGATTTTTTTTTGAGTGGCCTAGACTATAAAAAAACAGGTTCCCTTTGCTATATCCCAGGTTAGCATGTCCATGGGACTGTCCCTGATTATGGGAGAGCCAGAATCACATATGGGGAGAAGCATCTCACACATGCTTCTCCATATAATCATCACTTTAAGTGATTTTAAGCGATTTTGGGGAGAAACACCTCCTATGTGTTTCTCATAAAATCACTTAAAACCATTTAAAGTGATTATATGGAGAAGTAATTCTCCAAAGAAGTGATTATTGGTCTATCCAGGATCACTCCCAAACGAGCCCTAAGTTGTACTCCTTTATAATTTTGTGTACAAGAAAAAAGAAGGCAGAAAAATAGTATCATAACCCAAGTTGGATCATGAAATGGACGACTCCAATATTTCTTCTAGTTCATTTTTTTAATGGAAAAAGGAAATAAAATTTTAATCAAGTTTTTTATTCCAAGCATCTTTCTCTTTTAAAGCACAAGAACACTCCTTGAAATAATTAAGAACCTGCTAACGGGATTTAACTTAGTGGAAAAAGGCCTTGACTTACAAACTAGTGCTCTCAGGTTCGAATCCTGATGGTACTTCAGTAGTATGCGTGTGTGTGAGAAAACCCCCTCCCTTTCCTAACTTTGGGGAAAAAAAAAAAGAACCGCTTGAATTGGAGGCTTTGGATTTCAAATCCGAATGACCAAAAAATGAGCGACTGTCATGCAACAATACATGTTTTTATTAACTTGAAACCCACCCTTACCCATTTTACCCAACAACCCGTTTCAGTTTTTTGATGCACACAACTTCATCGTCCTCTTGTCCTGATATCTCTCCGCCTCAACCTGCATCACAAATCTGATTTGCCTTTAAAAAAAGTGCTTCTATTTTTCTCATTTAATTTTCAAAATTTTAGTTTACTCCGTTGTTGAACAAAGGTAGCCATAACCAATCTTCCCATCAAAGGCTCCTAATTGTTTTATAAGATTTCTATAAAATAGGTTTTATGCCTATGGACTAGATTAATTATTTCCTCTTTGTTTTAGCAAATTTTACGTTTGAATTTGTTGATGCCTAAAATTGGATAAAACTTAGAATATGTGTGTTTGATGGATGATGTGTGAAGGTAAGGGCCTTCGACAGGTGTACGCCTTCGGAAGACAAGTGCCATTGGTGAGTTTTTGTATGCCTTCTGCAAGTTAGTGTCTTCAGCGGGTTTAAGTCTGCCTTCGACAAAAAAAAAGGTATGCCTTCGGTATGTAATGACAGATTGAAGAAAGAAAGTACACAAGCATTCCGAAGACAGAGATGTACATGGTTCACCCGAATGTGCTACGTCCACAGAGAGAGATATTCTCATTATAATAATAATAAGTTTTTAGTACATTGTACAAGAGGTTAGTCCCAAAGAAGGGAAAAAGAGGGACGACCCTTTAAAGTGGATAGTGGTCTTGTTTGGTTGCTTGAAGAATGATGCGCTTGTGCCCTTTTTCACATAGATATATATGCTATCAGCAGTGCACGTGTCACGCTCTGAAGGAATATTAGTGTAGCTACGTGTTAATAGCTACTTGCTCAGTTTTTTTTTGGAAAAAAATGCATAGAATAAAAAGAAAAAACCCATGCTGATCTACAAATAGTAGAAATTAAAAAATTAAAAAAACAAGTAAATGTCGATATTAGACTTATTAAATTTGACAAAAATTGAATATATTGTGTTTTACAAATCTCATTTAGAAGGGTACGACGACTGATAAACTCGACTCTAATCAGTCTAAACAAAGCCACCATACGAGGCCTTACAAGTTATAAACCAAGGTATAAAATTTCGATAAAATTATCGTTTTTTTGGGGGCTTGATATTTTCGCATCTTTCCATGTATATATCGAAAATTTCCTCGATAATTTCGCCGCTTAACCACCACGGTAGTGATCACTTTGTGATTATTACGTATGGAATCTTGTATTTATATATGTTGTGAGCTGTTTCTCAAAATAAAAATTAACATAATTACTTATTGTTTTATATTGTTGACCAGTTACTTAATTACTTAATATAATTTATTTCTTTCCTATTTAATCCATTTAATGTTATTGATTATTTTATTATTCATTATAAGTACTTACATTACTAAATTCCCCTTCAAATTGTTGCTTAATTACTTAAATCTCTATAATCATTTTATTTATTTCCTATTTAATTCTTCCTTGGATAAATTTATTTATGTTCTTAGTTGATTTTCAATCTTCACTATAATTTTTTAAGCATGGTAAACTCACAGTGTTTGTCAGCTCGCTATATAATCAACTTAAATTAGTTAAATCTATCATGCAATGCATTTCCTTCCAATTTTTTGTGATAAACTAATAGATAATTGACTAAATAAAGATCCTCTAAAGTTTCAATAAAAATTTCCAAGTTTTTCTTATAATTTCCGTGGTTTTTATTCAATTTTTATCGATATTGATAATATCCCGATATTTCCATCGAAATTTCCTTGTTTTTGGACTACCGATATTTTAGACCTTGGGTACCACATGTTATGTCTTAAATAGTTTTACCCCTTATCATAATCGTATATGGCAACGGATCACATGAAATTTTACCCTAGCCAAAAAACTAATCAATCTATATCACCTCGGTCTGAGGTGTTAAATGCCAATGGCACTTGGAAAAGTTATTTGCTTTGATTGTACATGTGGATGAGATGGTAGTAACATAGGACGACCCGAAGGAATGACATCATACAAAAATATTTGTCTAAAGAGTGAAATGAAAAATCTTGGTCCATTGAAGTATGAGTTTTTAGGTCTAATGGTCCCCGAGCTTTGACCCAATTCGCATTTTGGTCCCTCAATTTCCAAAATCGTTCTCATGGTCCTTCAACTTCAGTTTCATTAGGAGAAATGGTCCTGTCGTCAATTTTGCTATCTTTTCTATTAAATGCAGGGGCAAAATGGTACTTTTGTATTAAAAATAAATATATATATATCTCTCTCTCTCTCTCTCTCCTCTCCCACTATCCCGATTTCTTCCCCAGATTTCTCCTCCTCCCAACCCAGATTTCTCCTCTTCCTATCTCTAGAACAAGGAAGCTTACCTGCATACTCAAGATTCAGATGAGAGGAAGAGAGAGCGAAGAGGGAAACCCACAACCATCCTTCACCTAGCGGCCCCTCCCCTTTGATTTTCTTTCCCCTAACCACCGGCCTCCAACCCCCAACAAACCCAGCCCCTCCTCCTCTCCCCTCCCCCTCCAACCCAGAACCCATGGAAGTCTGCTACTCTTCCTTGACCTTTGTACAAAAATCGAAGAGGGGCGCTGGGTGGAGGGTGGCTGTGAGAGAAGAAATCGGGAGAGAGAGAGAGAGAGAGAGAGAGATTTATTTTTATTTTTTGGTTTTTTTAAATACAAAATACCTTTTTTTTGTTTTAATACAAAAATACCATTTTGCCCCTGCATTTAATAGAAAAAGTTAACAAAATTGACGGTAGGGCCATTTGTTCTAACGAATCAAGTTGAAGGACCACGGGAACTATTTTGGAAATTGAGAAACCAAAATGCGAATCATGTCAAAGTTCGAGGACCATTAGACCTAACAACTCTTGAAGTATTTTCGTGGAATTCAAGGGGCAAGGTCAGTTGTCTCAACGAAAGTCGTATGTGATGGATTTGTTACTGAAATAAGAATGCTTGGTTGTAAGCCAGTTGACACCCTTATTGACATTAATCATAAACTTGGTGATGAGGTAGATAATTTACCAACGAACTAAGACCAGTATTAGCCATGTAGGAAATCTAATTTAGCTCACAAAGTACCCAAAATCACATAGTTGTAAGTGTTGTTAGCTAGTTTATGCATGCACCTAGTGTTGAATCACATGAATGGTCTAGATTGTATGTTGAGGTATCTGAAGTCAGCACCATAATGAGGTGTTGATGTTTTCAAAGCATGGACATCTTTATGTTGTTAGGCATACATATGTGGATTGGGCTAGATTAGAGTACTTTCCTTTACAAAGTGTGGTTGCTAGATCAAGTGTTGAAGCATAATATCGAGATATATCACATGGTGCTAGTTGAGTTGGGTATTGAAACTAAGAAACCCATGCAATTGCATGGTGATAATAAAAGCGACCATAGAAATTGCTCATAATCCATTTCAGCATGATGAGACTAAACATGTATAAGTAAATAGAAATTTCATCAAAGAGAAGTTGGAGGGACTAAGTTATTCACTTGCCATTAGTAAATTCTAAAGATCAGTTAGCATATGTTTTGATGAAAGCTGTGTCAAGCTGTCATGCCCTGGACTTAGGGTAAAGTAGAAATCTCATGCCGGTGCGTGAAAAATAAAGTTCTATGATATCACTCTTACAATAGAATAAGAAATAAATAAAGTTATATGTGTTGGAAAAAATGGCTCACCTAAGGTTACAAGAATCAGAGGGAGAGACCGGTCGCAGGTTTTGGGCGACCGGTCGTTTTCATGCTGGGTTTGAAGTTGAAGCTACGGTATAAAAGCGACCGGTCGCAGGTTTTGAGCGACCGGTCGCTTTCTGGCAGATTCTTAACGTTCCTCTCGGTATAAAAGCGACCGGTCGCAAGTTCCTGGCGACCGGTCGCAAGCTTCGTGCTGTGTTGAATTTTCAACACGTTTTCAGCCCTTTCTTCAGATGCAAATTGGTCCCTACCAATCCACATGCAACCCCAAAGGTGGTTTAAGTCCTAGAACAGTTGGCAACCACTTTAAAAGCCTTAAACATTGTTTAAGTAGAGTAGTGGGTTGTTATGATAGCCCACTTTATACTTTCCAGGATTTATGGATCTTGTTTTGGGGGAGGGTGGTCTGTTGCATGTGGGTGGCTCCTTTTTCTCTATCTTTTATAGAGGCTAAGTAGCTGGAGCTTGTGGTAAGTTGTGTATTCAGAAGTGGGAAGCCAAGAGTGAGAGAGAGAGCATCTTGTATCAAGTGTGTGAGCTAAGGGGTGAGAGAGAAAAACAGATTGTGAGTTTGGGTTCTAAGGGGGTTTCCATTGAAACCAAATCTGTAACTCCTTCTTCATTATTGATATTTCTCAAGGTGATCACCAAAGAGGACGTAGGCAAATTGCTGAACCTCTATAAACACTTGTGTTATTTGTTCTTGGTTAAATTTCTGAGTGTGTGTGTGCAACAAGTTCATCCTTGTGCTTGTCCAAAGTCCATCAACAACAAGATCTTAAGGGGGGAAGTGCATTCATTTGCACAACAATATGACTCTCACCTTATTTAACCTCAGCTGGGTTGGTCTTTGTCTTGTTCACTAATTCATCTAAAAAATAAAAGGGTGATTGATGAGCAAACCAATCGCTTAGTGACTAGATTTTGCAATGTGTCAGTCAAGGAAATGTTGTTTTACACACTATAGAAAATATCATGAAAATATACAACAATTCAAATAGTATCACATTATCACTTCATATCTTGGTAATCCTTCATATCATGTAAGCCACCACATAACCTCTATTGGCCACGGTGTCCTATGTCTACGTGTGGTACATCTATCCCTCGAATACGTGATCACTGAAGTTCTCATGCTTCATAAATAGTATGTATTTCACAAATATTCCAAACAATATATGGTGTCAAACACTGCACCAATGTCTGACTTGAAAAATATATATAAATAGAACAAATCCATGATAATTCATAGTTTCCATATTTATCACAAAATAAGAACTTTTAGAACATATTACTTAAACCACTCACCTTGATAACGAGAACTCTTTCTCTCACTCTCCCCCCTGAAGCTAGTGCCATTCACGCATACCAACTCTATTTTGTAACTCTCAATTACTTCTCTTTCTTGATAAGAATGTGACCATGTATTCCTTTTTATAGTACAAATAAGAGTTGGGCTAAAGATGAGATAGGAACGAAATGTCGGTATAACAAATAGTAGGTGGTGTCAATTGGCATGTGAATATGAAGGTAAGGCTGCCAGCTATACATAAGAAATGAATCGATAGCAGGAGGTGGCTCAGATCATGCTGTGCGAATGCAAGATAAATAAGATGATAATATACTACGTGATAGTGCTTCTACTACGTGATACTATAAACTATAGATGACTTGTATATCGAAATGAAACCAAAGCTGCTAAGTGACATATCTCACTTAGCAAGTTGGGCAAGATTATGTGATATTTATCCCCCAACTTGATTAGGAGTCTTAGAATGAGATAATATAGGCTTGTTTAGAAGCAAGATTATGTGTTCATCAATTAATTGGAATTTGATATATTGTTATTGTTTTCAATTTTACAGGAGTATCATGAGGCACAAGCGTGCTCAAAGAGACAGATTAAGTAATCTTCTAGATGAAGTTGCTCATTATATTCTTACTTCTCTTCCTCTAAGAGACCTCGCTCGAGTAAGCACTGTGTCCAAAAGATGTAGAGAACTATATCTATCCATTCCTTCCTTGAACTTTGATGCAATTCCTTTTCCAAGTTCCGGCGAGATGCGGGGACAGTTGTTGAATTCTTTGGAAAGGTTCTTCGCTCATCGTGGTAAAATTAGTATTCAGCGCTTTCGTATTCGTTGGTCATTATTAGAAGAAGAAACTACAGGGGAGCTTGTTGATGAGCATTTTCAAGTGATCACGTGGATTCATAATGCAATAAGGTGTAAAGTTGAATTTCACAGAACGTGGTACAACCATTTTGTCCTCATCTTTTATCTATAGTTGTCGGTCCCTATCGGTGAACTTGTGTGGGAACATTCTTCCATCACCATCATGTTTTTCCTGCGATCTCCAGCACTTGACGTTGAGAGAGGTTTGGATAGATGAGTGGTTCTGTAAATGGATCTCATGTTCTTGCAAGTGCATTAAGCAATTACAACTTATTACAGTTAAATTCATACGAAGGGTCACCATTAACAGCTCGTCTCTGGAATCATTTAAGCTGGTTTCTGGTATTGATGAGGACATTTCCCATCTTAACATTACTGGTGAGAAACTTCAAGATACAGATATTGCTTGGAGATATGTTTCATCACCAAGCAGCACATCATTGAATATTTTTGCCCCAAATCTTAAGAATTTTAAATGGGGAGGCGATTTGATGAAAACTCAAAATTTGGGGGACTAAAGAGTTTAGAGAAAGCTGAGATTTTTCTGTGCTCTGAGGTAGATGACTTTGTCTGTGTGCTTGAGCTTCTTTGGAGTATATGCAGGGCTAAAGTTGTTATTCCAAATGAACAGACCACTAAGGTAAAGTTACACTATCATTTATCCTAAAGTTGTCATTACTGTATTTTTTTTTATAGGGTTCAGGTTCATGCCCTTCGTCTACTTATGATTTTTCCCTTGAAAAATTGCAGGCTATGTACGGGGAAGGTTTCGTGCCAGAACCATTAGATGATATTTGTAACTTGGGGTTGCATCTTAGGAACTTGAATGATGGCCTAATCCCAGCAGTGACATCTCTTTTCAGAGCAATGTCTTATTTAAATGCTCTGCACATAAAGTGTAGCCCATTCGGAAGGAATGCTAAATCTGTAAATGAAAATCTTGGTTGCCTATGGTTATCTCAAGAATATAATTGTCAAGTTACTAAATTTTTGTGTTTTTTCTTATCTTAATTTCTAGTCATCTGGGTTTGATATGGGATACTGGAAAATGGTGATTGAGCATGCTCTGAATTTGAAGAAAATGGTGATTGATCTTTTTGAAACCCATCAATCAGATGTTGTGGCAGATTTGGTAGGGAAAAGCAAGATCAAATCCAATGCCAAAGTTGTTATTCGGGAAAGTTTTGTACGATGAAAAGGGGAGAATTTTTTTATATGTTGGAGAGAACCTTATTGTGGATGCTAGAAGGATCCATTTTGTCATTTCTGGATTTACAGCCAAATTGTGTAACTTTGGGGTTATATCCTATCTGAGTCAAAATAGTTTCATCTCTAGTTTCAACCAAGTAGAGCTTACTTTTTCGTTAAGACTTCCATGAAGCAATGCTCAACCTTGCTCAAGTTTTTTTCTCAGAATGGTTTTGCAGAATATGGTTTCAGAGTATAATTAGAATGATATATGTAATTTTGGCTTTTTCACAGTTTTTTAAATTCTTGTTCTGCTTTTAAGTCCTAGCGGGTAACTCCTGCACTTATTACTACGCTAACTATGTCAATAATATGACTTTTTATCACAAAACGCCCCCGACGTTCGCAAAACTATTAGATTGCATCCTTAAAGTTTTTCAGACACTACGATCCCTAACGTTAATATAGGTCTTTCTTAAATAGTCCTCTGTCAAAAAAACTGTTAAATCCAGAGATATAATCGTCAAATCAATCCAAAATTATAAAATATATATTTTATTTCCTTTCCTTCTCTCTTCCTTTCTTCTTCTTCTTTCTCTCTTTCTTTTCTTCTTCTTCTTTCTCTCCGCCAGATTCCTTATCTCTTCTCCTTACCTCCTGCTGCTGCTTTCTTTGTTAATTAAAAATATCTATTATTATCTACGATAACATGTGACTTGTCACTTGTTTATTATATATAAAATCATTGCTTTACATAATAAATACGATTTATAATGGGGGTCGAAAACTTGAAAGTTGAAACCCACATCCCATCCCATCCCATGCATCATAAATATTGCTGGACTGGATACTTATTTTTTCAATTTTATAAATGATTATATATTTTTTTTTAAACTTTTTCTACCAAACACAGGTGAAAAATTCTATCACGTTAAGCAACAATATTTTATAAAAATATTATTTTCTTCCCCTAATAACAAAAATAGCTGAGCAGAGAAACATAGAGAGAAGATATAAGGAATTTGGCGGAGAGAAAGAAGAAGAATAAAAGAAAGAGAGAAAGAAGAAGAAGAAAGAAAGAGAGAAGGGAAGGAAATAAAAAATATATATATATATATTTTATAATTTTGGATTGATTTGACGATTATATAACTTCTGTGCTCAATATGTTATCGATAAGTTATCAGATTTTTATGAGAAAAAGATAATCAGTGCACATAAATTAAAACATTGATTTATTGATTCCTGTCACTGATTTCACACTAACTACCAACATTTCATAATATCTATTAGGAAATACAAATTTATTCAGACAACACAGTAATGAACCCCACACAACTGAAATAACGTTTTGAACTACATGACATATGCTTACTGCGCAGTTTCTGTAACTACAAATTTTGAACAAATTACTTGTATCTTGTTCAAGTTTATTGACACCCCGCAATTTAACTGTCTGCAGATCAAGGTTAAAGACGAATTTGTTCGATGCTAGATTGGACATCGATCTCATCGGAGCCATTAGCTTGTAAGGATTGCTTGTAGGTCATTCCACGATATGCAGGTGGGTGAGAGTCATGCACAAACTCTGGTGCTGGGCTCACAAATGCATCCAATGAAGGTCCATGAAGCGTAGCCACTGAGATCCTCTTCACTTTGTTGTTGTCCACAACCACTCGGTGAACATGGCTCTTGTATTTCCCATTTGTCAATATCTAAATCAAGACAATTAGTAAGTACTAGGGAGTCCTCACTCCAGAATCATTTTGATGTTTTTTGCTAGTTGGATGAATTCTCTACCGGTTATCCGAAAGAAAATTGTATTTCGCTCATAGTGAAGTTGGATATAATTTTCGTGGAGTGCTTGTATTTGTTAGTGATTAGGGAATTTATATTTAACTAAAACATCATTATGAAGATATAAGTAAAGATATAACAAACTATTAAGGGATAGAGATGTACCTCAAGATGGTCCCCAAGGTTTATAAAAATGGCATTAGGGGGCATATTGACATTGATGCAGTTTCCATCATTGGATAATACTTGTAGGCCACCATTCACATCTTGAATGAGTGAAACAAAGAAGCCAGGGTCAGTATGGTCAGGCACACCAATGGAACCTTCTGATCTGAAATTTGGAGGGTAAAGGTTCATGGCAGACACATCAAAGCCCGTTCCAAGCTTAAAAGCTTTTTCTATGTAGCATTCTTCAAATCCCAAGGCTTTTGACACTGCCTTTCCCAAACCCTGTACTACCTCTCGCAATCCCTTGAAATACTCTTCCATGGACTCACTGTTGAAAACAAAAACATTTACCTGGCACCATTAGAATATGCCCGACACCGCGGATCTTGACCATATTTATTCTTGTCATGTCAAGACAAGGATTAAAATATCTTACTTCTTTGTGAAGGTTCTTAGATGAGAGAAGGAGGGAGAGACACAAACATCGCATGCTACATGTTATTTTTTTGTCCAACAAGAGCGAGATTCGAATTTAAGAATTAAGAAATTTTTCAACAAACTGGATAGAAAAACCATTAGCCAAATATATGTGATTTTAGGGCATGCTGATGGATTTTCCGTATATTGATTTACTTGAATAATAGAGAATATATTAGATAAATTAAATCATATACCTGAAACCAGCTGGTTTAGTAGGGCAGTGATACTGGGGATGCGCAATGATCTTGAGATATTCCCTGTTCTCTCCAGGAGAAGATCGTAAGCCCCATCGAATTCTATCTGTTGGATTCTTTTTCTCATACTGCTTTCGGCTCTCTATCTCCGTTGGATTAAAGAAGTCAGAAATTCCTTTGAAAACACCCTCAAACACGCTATCGGATATGCCATGGTTTACCAGCTGAAATGAAATGGGTTCAATACTTAATTCAGAGCATAATAATTTGTAATATCATAAAAATAGTTTTTTTTTTTTAAATGAACATATTGCATGCCAAATGAAGAAATGAAATGAATGCAAAATAGTTTTTTTTTGGCCAATAAAGCGGCCAATTGGCCAAAGAAGATTGATGCTAACTATATTTCATATGGTCTACTTTCACTACAAAAAAAATGTCAATAATGGCCAATTTCCTCGCGACCACATTTAATAATTGGCCACAAATACAATCAATTTAATGACCAATAATACGACATGGTCCAGAAATTAATTGAGATAATTTTTAATTTTTAATGACTAAATTTTCTGACCAATATTTAAATTAGTCACTGAAAACAACTTAAATTATAAAATTAGTGACCAACAGATATGCCAAGCTAGTCTTACTTATGTTATTTAATACATCAGTGACCAATTAACTTTTTTTAAACTTGATTTATTTTTTTTTTCAAAACATGGTACCGCATAAAAAGAAAAAAAAAGACGGAGTGAGACGTGCGAGCGTCTTCGAGCGAGCGAGCGTACTCTTCGACAAGCGAGCGTCTTCTTCGTCGACGAGCGAGCGTCCTCTTCGTCTCCGTGGTTTCGATTCTAAGTTTTCTCCCAATATCATGTGAGCTTTCTATTTCTCGTTGGTTCAATTTTAGGTTTTCTCCCAATATCATGTGAGCTTGATTTTAGGTTCAATTTTGATTTCAGTTTTTATTTCTCTTTGAATTTCGATTTTGAGGTGTGATTCCAAAAAGCTTGATGCCCTAACTTCCTAATTGGTGTTGCAGATGTTTCGATTTTGAGCTATTCTGAAATCAACTTTTGAGACCATCAACTCATCTGGTAAGAAATCGTCGATCTCTGGCTGTTTGATTCCTAATTGGTTTGCATTTTCATTATTCCTTTTTCTTTTCTCTTATTGGTGACTTTTGATTATGCTCTCTGACTTTTTGATTCTTGCTTTGATTGTTGCATTTTTTTGATCTACTGCTTGTTGTGAATTTCAATTTGCAGTGGATATGTTCTAATATAAACAATGCATGACCAGGTTCAATGGGTGTGGATTGGGGTCCATGTTGGATCTCTTGGTTTTTGTTTTATTGATATTATTTCCATTCTTGTTTAATTTAACAAGTGTTTCTGTTAAACTGATCTTCGATTCTGTGTTTTTTGTTTTTTATTTTATTTTATTTTAAACTGATCTTGGATTCTGGATAAATTGACAGACAATGAAAATGATGCAATTATGAGGTACAGAACAGTGCTCGGAGAGTTAGAGTTCGCCATTGCAGGAAGCAATTGAAGGAACTTTCTGCTCTTTATATGGGGCAAGATAATCAGGGACCCTTAGGAAAACACCGGATTCAGCTTGTGTTATATTCCCCCCCCTAAAGTCTTTCGGATATTGGAGAAACCATTGCATGAATTTCATGGGCATGATGGTGATATATTGGATCTCTCTTGGTCAAGGAATAATGTAAGTGATTATTTGAATTGCAGCTAAATTTTAGGAATCTAAGAAAATATTGATCGTTTTTAGTGAAATGTGGCAGAAATTTAATTTGGTATGTTGTTTTGGATGCAGTATCTTCTGTCATCTTCTGTTGACAAAACTGTTCGTCTCTGGCAAGTGGGATGTGACCATTGCCTCAAAGTCTTTTCCCATAGTAATTATGGTGAGTTTCTGGCTGTTTATATGATTATATGAAATAGCAAAGTGCTAGTCTCTTCTGTGGTATTATATTGAATCTACCTCTTATCATTTTTCGTTATGTTATGGTGCTGTGCAGTGACCTGCGTTCAATTTAATCCTGTGGATGATAATTACTTCATCAGTGGTTCAATAGATGGCAAAGTACGCATTTGGGGAATTCGTTGCTGCCAAGTTGTTGATTGGAGTGATATAACAGGTATAGTTACTGCAGTGTGTTATCGCCCTGATGGGCAGGTTTGGTGATTTTCTTGCCCTTCCATTGTGTAGAAATGTTGATGTAGGATCAGATATAGACTAATGTTTATTTAAACACTATCGATTCTTGTGCAGGGAGGAATTGTTGGCTCAATGACTAGCAATTGCAGATTTTATAATATATCAGGTGTGCTTTGACATTTAAGACCAGCATTCCTCACCCTCCTTCTGTTCACCTCGTTTTCATAGGAACTGACTAGATGTCTGCTCAATTAAATTTTTTTTTTTCTGCTGGTTGAGTAATTTCGTCATATTTAATTGCAATTTTTAAATTTCCAAATTCATTTTTGTGTAAATTTTTTGATACAAAATGCATCACAATATCCCAAATTCTTTTCATCAGATTTTTGTTATACTTGCGTCACATTTTGACCTTCAAATCGTTGATTTTGGGGATTTGTACTGATGAATTGGTTATGTTTTTCTTGGACAGACAATCATTTGCATGCTCAAATATGATTGTGTAGTAAAAAGAAGTCTCCCTGCAGAAAGATTACAGTGGGAGAGGATGATTGGAACTACCTAGTTCAATTATGGCAAAAAGATGAGTGGAAGGTGAGACACTAATTGGTTCCTCTTCATTTCGATATTGTGTACAGCATGAGTTCCATTTTTTGCAGTCTATTACTTTTCTGGAACTTAGAAAGAAATTGGGTTCATTTTTTGCAGAAAAGTAGTGCAAAAAATAAGGAAAATAGAAAGAAATTGAAGATCACACATTGTGCTGGGACAAAGGCCTTTAGTCGTATTAGATATGAAAATGTAAGCTTCATTTGACCCTTACAATCTTCTTACATTGGAATTTTATTTGAAAGTGTTAAGAATCTTAAAGATGCTCATTGTCTATTATGATGCTTCTCATACGTTGATTATATACTGTGAGAACAATCATATTGGGCTTTAGAACTGTAGGTTCTGCTGCAGTAGCATAGGGTTGCTGTGGATTTTCTTGTTCCCCAATAGCAGTTTGGCAAGACTTGTTTCATTAGATATAGGTGTGAGATGTAAACAAGTGTTTCCATAGAAAACTCTGTGATATGTTTAGTTAAATATAGCTTTATAAAACTGATGGAAAGGAACAGAAGACTATAATTTACTTATGTCTTCCGAATATAATTAGAAGGGGAGAATCATCAAAATAGAATATATAAAGATGAAAATTCATTTTTTGTAATCATAAAATTAACAAGTACCAAACAGTTCTGCCATGATTTGGAAAATAGAAGATGCATTCATTAGCTTTCTTTATTGAGAAATTCATCATCCATGTGATATTAGTTTCTGAAATTGTTTCTCATTTTTTTGTTCTTTGTTTGATGCAGGTCCAATGGACAAATTTCTAGTATATCAGAGGATAGAGGAAAGAAGACAATCGACTAATGATAAATCTTATGTTTTTTGTTTTTGGGAATCATTTGACATTTAGGTTGAACTTAAATATCTAGCATGTTGTTTTTGAGACATCTTGTGAATTTGTTGGAAGAATGTTATATATATATATATATATATATATTGCTTTTGGAATGCAATAAATTTTATCTACAGCACTGTCTAAAAGAAATTAATTGTGATTTCATATTGTAATACAATAAATAAAGAACATGGAGAGGTAAACCTAATTAGTTACCATTTTTTTGAAATACATTAGTGACCAAGCAAGTAGGTCACTAATGTGGGCACGTGACCCAGTTTCAGTGACCAAAATGCATGTTTTGGTGACCAAATTGTAAGCCCTTTAATGACCAAAGTTGTGGTCACTAATAGCATTTTTATTAGTGACCATATAGGTGTAGTAACTAATTCTTTGTGTTGTAGTGACCAATAGTTGACAATAATCACTAAATAGAATTTGTGACGAGCTTCTAGTGACCACGCAATGACCACCAATATTTGAACACTAATTTCATTCAGTGACCAAAAACAATATTTTATGTGACCAAGTAGCTGGGCACTAATACTTGTTTTTCTTGTAGTGTTTGGATTGATACTTCAGATCCAAGGTATGAAATCTAACTGAAACTGTACTCATATTTTCTCTAATATTTTTGGATCTTGTCGGCTTGTATTAGAGTTAATCATCAATTACGGAATTAATAGAAATCGAACTTTTTAAGTTCATTTTTGTACAGAAATAAGGAAGAAACTTAACTTGATAAAGATATTGGAGATTTCTGGTCAAACTGTCTAACATAAAATGCAAGACCCGTGTCTTGAGCTTGGAAAGCAGAGAACGGTGAGCAATCCCACATCGCTCGGGGAGGAAAGGTGATGTGCCTAATATGTGTGGGCACGTCTCTAACTAAAACGAGGCGCTTTTGGGAGCTCACCTGGCTTGATTCTTAGGAACTCCGAAGTTAAGCGAGTGGGCGCTGGAGCAATCCCAGGATGGGTGACCTCTTTGGGAAGATATTGCTCGTGAGTTCCCGATGACAAAACCGTGAGGGCGGAGGCCCAAAGCACATAATATCATGTTAGTGAGTCGGTCGTGACATAAAATGTTATGTTGTCAAATTATAATCGTCATTAAATAGTCCAAATTTAGACAAGAGAGCATTTCCTATAATATCGGACAAGACTTTGCCAAATATATAACACTAGTTGTCTCACTCATATGCTATTAGCACATAATCCCGTTGGCCCCTAGATTGTAATATTGTTAAAATAGATATAAAAATACAGAATAAAAAAAACCAATAAAATATTAAGGAAACGAGTAAACCCTATTTGGTATTTTCATTTTGTGATTAAACGTACGAAAGCAAAAATACGAAAAGGGAAGTTTTGGCGTTAGTTAGGATATGTATAAAAGCATAGAAAAAGCCTGTCAAAACGAAAAGAAACAAGCTTACATAGAAGAAGCCAAAGTCCTTGCAGACATGGCCTATGTATTCAAGGGCTTTGGATCGTTCATCAAGATCATCAGAGAATAACATGAAGTAATCAACGGTGGGGATCTCAACATCATCAACAACCGCAATGGAAGCATGAGATTTGATTATGGATGAGTCAATGGAGTGAAGGGAAAGGATAGGGTTTGGTTCAAAAGGCCTGTGGTTAACAAGAACTGGAGCTGTCTCAGCCATTTTGTTTGTGTGTTTGGAGAGGTAGAAAGATTTAGTTGATCTTAACAAGGAAGAGCAATGGGAGACAAGAAGATTAGTGTGGCATGCATTGATGCGAATACGTTCCTCCAATTTATAAGGAGAATATATGGGACCCCCTAGCTAGAAAAAATATATTTTACGCAAAAGTATAAACTAATAATCTTAGTTAGACCAGTTTATTTGAGATGGTTATTGAGGTGTGAACATATATCAACTTGGCGTTGGTTTGCACGAAGTTTTAAAATGCATTTTGTTATAAGGACAAACAGGTACGTAGTTGTTGCCTGGTATATTTATATATATAAGTCTACAACTTCAAGTTGGCAACCATCTATCTGGTATATATATAGAGTGAGAGGATGAAGGAGGACTATTCATAAGAGGTTGATGATGAAAACTTATCCCTCATAATCCCACCATTTTCAATGGGATTAGGGGATAAGTTTTAGTCATCAACATCGTATAGATAGTCCCCATTATTTCTCTAAGTTAGACAACATATCCATATTATGCCTTCAATTCACATGAAATATAGGCATTTTATTATTCTTGTCCAACCTAGTCTAATCCTCTCATCAAACAAGCCCAAAGAATATTATTTTTTACAATTTTGAATTAAATTTTAAGTTGTTAGACTCTCAATCAAGATTGCACTTGCATTAAGTTTCAAAAGTCCTAAGGGGTAGCATGGCCTAATCTAATCTCATTCTTTTCCTAAATTGTCTTGTACATTAGTTTTATTTTCTGGCTACATTTTGTACTCCTGTTTGGGACATGTTACAATTTCGTTCCCGTCTTTTAAATGTACAGTTTTAAGAAGGGAGATTCACTAATATACTCAATCTTGGAGTCCAAATTATTAAAAACCCTACATGAAATGGACTTTAGAAACACACCCAAAATTTATTTACAATATAATAAAGAGACTTCAAACTTCCTATAATTACAAAACTGCCATGGTTTTCTTAAAACAAGCCCAACCCCAAAATCTCATTAAAAAAAACTCAAAACACTAAATAGGGCATTAAAGTAATTTAATAATTAAAATTAAATTCAATAGGGCATTAAATTCATTTTTTGGGTTTTTTTTTTGGTTTGTTTATAGAAATTAAATGGTATAGGGTTTACCTATATTATTAGCGCTAAGAATGGGTATTTAACTAAATATCTATTTTAAGAATGGCAGTTACCATTGATCATGTGTAAAATCAAGGTTGGATGTGTGATGCTTATTGATCATGTGAAGTCAAGTTTGGATGTGTGCTCCTAAAAAAATAAGATGTTTTTTTTAATCAATAGAAGAAGGGATATTCACCAAGCTTAAAAAGAAGCTCAAAAACCCGAATAATTTTGCTAAAGCTGAGTTTTTGGCAACCTTGAATCCATTTCTTGAGAGTATTAGGGAAAAAGTTGGGATTTCGATTGGGGTTGATTCGTCTAATGATGGGTATACGGTATACCCAGATTTTGATGAAGAAAGTTGGGTCTTTCATGGGCAAGGATGTTGCTGATTTGGTTTTGGATGCCTGCGTTGGTTTGGAGATTTGGGAATTGGTAGGTAGTTTGATTGCAAATGGGCTTTTGCCAAATTCTTGTTATCAGAATTTGGTTCCAAAAGTTGTCATTTTGGTACCGAAATGGTACCGTATCATACCGATACCAATTTGGTACGGTATGGTACGGTACTAATTTTGGCAAACGATAATCCCATACCGTACCATACCGGTTTTAATTTCTGGTATCGGTATCAGTAGCTGTAGCGGTACGAGCTCAATACAATACCGTACCGTGCCCACCCCTAGTTTGCACTGCTTAGTAAGCGAAATTGTTTGTTTGTGGATGGCAAAGCAAAAGAGTTTTGAGAAATCAAACCAACACTACTCTTTTTTACGGATTAGCATTTGGTTTAGTGGTATTTGTTTCTATTTAAATAGATTTTATTTGAGAATATATTCAAATATATTTGTGATGAGTTCGATACCTAGTTAATAACGGAATAGTCTTGTTGTGGATGTATTAGCCCATTGCCAATAGTGATGGGTATATTAACCACAATCATCAATTATAGTTTAGATAATAGCTTTGATCGAAATAAATTAAACCAACAATGAATGATTAAATATTGAACCCCACTCTTGAATCAAAGACAAATAAAAGAATATTGTTTGGGTCATTCCGTAAAACGAGTTACTCTTGACATGAAGATTAGTTTGTGTGTTTGGAGAGGTAGAAAGATTTAGTTGATCTTAATAAGGAAGAGCAATGGGAGACAAGAAGATTAGTTTTGCACGCATTCATGCGAATACGTTCCTCCAATTTATAAGGAGAATATATGGGACCCCTAGCTAGAAAAAATATATATTTTACGCAAAAGTATAAACTAATAATCTTAGTTAGACCAGTTTATTTGAGATGGTTATAGAGGTGTGAACATATATCAACTTGGCGTTGGTTTGCACGAAGTTTTGTTATAAGGACAAACAGGTAGTTGTTGCCTGGTATATTTATATATATAATTCTACAACTTCTGGCAAGTTGGCAACCATCTATATGATATATAGCGCGCTAAGATTGTCAATTAAAACCATTGATAGCTATATATGAATGTATGCTCTTCGTTAATAATGTGACAACATAATATGTGAATCTTGTTTGTTACGAAGGATTAGACTAGATTAGACTAGACTAGCATGCGCAATTAAGACATAATATGAATATTGTTGCCCAACATTGAGGATGAAGGAGGACTATTCATAATAGATTGATGATGAAAACTTATCCCTCATAATCCCACCATTTTCAATGGGATTAGGGAGATAAGTTTTAGTCATCAACATCGTATAGATAGACCCCATTATTTCTCCAAGTTAGACAACATACTCATATTACGCGTTCAATTCACATGAAATATAGGCATTTTACTAGTCTAGTCTAGTCTAGTCTAATCCTCTTATCAAACAAGCCCAAAGAATATTATTTTTTATAATTTTTAATTAAATTTTAAGTTGTTACTCTCAATCAAGACTGCACTTGCATGGCCTAATGTAATCTCATTCTTTTCTCAAATTGTCTTGTACATTAATTTTATTTTCTGGTTACATTTTGCACTTCTGTTTGGAACATGTTACAATTTAGTTCCCATCTTTTAAATGTACAGTTTTAAGAATGGCAGTTACCATTGATCATGTGTGAAATCAAGGTTGGATGTGTGATGCTTATTGATCATGTGAAGTCAAGTTTGGATGTGTGCTCCTAACAAAATAAGATGTTTTTGTAATCAATAGAAGAAGGAATATTCGAACTAGCGTCACATTAATCCTTTTATTTATTTTGTTTTAGTTAGTTACTAGAATCTTACTAAAGGATTAGATTTCAAATTATTGGTGCGGCAAGGAAATAATAAATTAGTTTTTGCGAGGAATATTTGCATTATGCTTGAGTCATGTTGATGACGTTTGCACCGCTTAGTAAGCAAAATTGTTTGTTTCTGCATAGCAAAGCAAAAGAGTTTTGGGAAATCAAACCAAGTACACTACCGACCTTTTTTTTTACCGATTAGCATTCGGTTTAGTTGTATTTGTCTCTATTTAATAAGCTTTTATTTATGAATATATTCAAATATATTTGTAATGAGTTCCATACCTAATTAATGATGAAATAGCTTTATTGTGAATGTATTAGCCCGTTGCCAATAGTGGTCGGTATATTCACCTGTTATAGATAGAGTATCTTACCATTATTCTATCATTTGTCCCACTTCTTTCTTTTTTTTTTTGCCCTTTTTCTTTCGGTTTCTACCTTCGCGCGTGTGAGTGGTAATACCCCTCTAGCTACATTTCCACTATATTTAAATTGAAATGCTACATTTTTGTGTTCAGATGAGAGTATGGTAACATATTAATCTATTTTTTGGTTTATTGTGAAACTGGAATATACTAATTTCCGTTCTTTGGGTACTGAAGATTGTTGTTGTACTTACCCAAAATTTAAGAAACAGCTAACGAAGGATATTATTTATTTGTGGATACTTTTTTTTAAAAGAAAGATTCATAAATCAA
Source organism: Prunus padus (assembly GCA_024362665.1). Lineage (NCBI taxonomy): Eukaryota > Viridiplantae > Streptophyta > Magnoliopsida > Rosales > Rosaceae > Prunus > Prunus padus. The sequence continues at coordinate 951,377 of JANFAM010000006.1, forward strand.
AAGAGTTAAAATAGGATTACAGTCCTCAAAGAGGAGATCTTGAAGTAGGTTAGGGGGTTCAGCAAGCCAGACACAATCCTGACTCACACTCAAGCAAAATGAGAGAGCCTAATAGCCACCCTATTACACGTTTTAGAAACATGGGCCACAGTGGCCGAAAGCAAGTGGGATAAGAGGTCCCCACAGTCGGCAAAAAGAACACCCAAAGGAGGGTCGTAAGAGCTATCCTTCGTGGGGGAATGTTAAGAACATTCTCTCTAACATTCTCTTTTGAACCTTCTCCCTTCTCCTCATGACACGTGTCAATTTCTACACTTAAAACAACGTCATTATTACATTAGACAACTTTTATGTCAAAATCTCCATTTTTTTAAGTGTAAAAAATGACACGTGTCATGAGAAAAAGGAAGAAGGTCCAAAGAAAAGATTAGAGAGAAGGTTGCTAGCATTCCTCATCCTTCATGACTGCGAGCGCACATTATATAACATCAACTTGCTCCATTAAAGTAACTGGTTTTGTCATGTCAGTCGTTTCAGTAGATTCCTATATTTTCATGTTGGACAAACTTATAGTGGGTGGTTGCTCGTTACAAGGGTTATAAACCAAACGTTGAAGTTTTTTTAAAAACAAAAAAATACTAGTGATAGTTTAAATTATTATAAAAACTTGTATGAAACGATATTAACACTATTTTATTATTTTTGATCAATCATAAATTGTCACGTAAAAAAATTATCACGCATGACATATTGTAATTGACAAAGAATAGCAAAATAGTGTTATTCCCGTTTCATTTAAGTGTTTCTCATGACAATATGTAATTACCTGTAGGATGACTAAAAATTCCTAGAGGAGGGTGATTAGGCCAATTAAAGATTATAACCAATAAACAAAAAATAAACTTTGGTAGCAGGATTGATATGGCTTATCAATCCTGAAATATGCTGAACATAAAATAAAGAAACACGCAGAGAATTATTTTACGTGGTAAAACCCCACCTCTGGGGAAAATCCACGGGACTCCTCAGTCCAACTCAAATCCACTATAGAACGATGATTACAAGAAGTACTCACACACTTATCCTAGACACTTTCTAGATAATATTTACCGACTTCTTCGTAACTCAACTTCTGTCATGGGATGATCTTCAACACTCCTTATGTTGAACGCACATCGGGTCACGATTGCTTCAAGCTCGCCTTGTGATAAAACCGCCACCACGGTCTGATGCCCTAAACCGTATGAGTCACCGAACAATGCAAATGAATGCAGTATGAATGATTAAAGTGTTTGATAAATCACCAAGTAAACATGGAACACTTGATGATTTATCTCAAATATGTACAGCAGCTTTCTCTTAGAAATTCTATATGCTCAAACAAAATATTGGAAACCCGTGTACAGGCGGACGCACAGAGGGACAAGAGGGGTCAGCGACCCCATGCCGATCGGAAAATCAGCTATGGAGGTCCTCGAGACGACCCCATGGATGGCTGCTGTGCGACCCCAAATGGCACACCATGTGTTCGACGAAAGGTCCTGAAAGACCTTGAGCTGCCTTTGTCTTGTGAGCGCGCGTTTCTTTATTTTCAAGCGCCTGGTCATTTTGGTCCACACGCATTCAAATTCTTTTAAATGACCTGGCTTGAAACCACGTCGTTTGGAGCCTGGCTTTGAAAAAAATATTCACCAAATTTAGCCCTTTACCCGACTCCGGCTCTAGCAGAACCCTTACTTCCCAATTACTTTCACATTCCCTCTCCTCCATAACCACAAAGTTAGAGAGCCAAGTGGCTGTTCTTTTTGAAATGTTAACCTGATCACTAAGTGACAATGCCCATTTTGAATCTGGTATTTTGATTTTGATGATTTTGAACTCTGAAATGTACTTGGGTTGTTTTGTTTGTGTTTTTGGTTTCTGTGGTATTTTTTGGAAGTTGCAACCTTTATTTTGATGGAAAATGAAAGTGGATTGCAAATCTATATTGCAGGACACCTTTCCTTTTAATGTGAAAGCAAGTCTGAGTCTTTGAAACATTGGCAGGGTCTGTGGAAGTTCCTGGTTGTAGCTGATGTGGCTGTTCTTCAAGACTAGAAACAGAGCTCCTCTTGCCCACCAACATCCAAGGTCCACTCTTTCTTTCTCTCTCTAAGATATGTTTACGGTTTTTCTGGCAAACTGATGAGTAAAATAATTGTGAGAAACGCTGTGCTCTCTTCCTTTAATTGATTGATATTGTTATTTAGATTAGAGTTTATAATTGATTGATGATAATATATGAAGTTTTTAATTCAATTGAAATTGAAATTATGGTTTATTGAAATTTGTTTGATTTATTTGATTTATTTGTGTTTTGATTAATGATTTATTGATAGTATTTTAATTAATTGATTAAGGCTTGTGTTTAGGGTTTAGGGATTAGGGCTTTTTCTTTTGATTAATTGATTAGGGCTTTGTGTTTTGATTAGGAATGAAAGTGCTATGGCTTTAATTTTTCAATGCTATTTCGTCTAAAAAATATTTTCAAATTTTTACACTAAGACCCCATGACGGATGAATCATGGATCCGCCACTGCCCGTGTATCAAAAAGAAAGGCACACATTTTATTTAAAAACTAGTTCTCTCACGTCAGAGAGAAACCCATGAATCCACAAATCCTATTCAATCATGTCTCTACAATCGGATTCAATATGGTCTCTCAAGACCACCAATCCTATAATGACTCTAATCCAATATGTGTTGCGCCAAACACAGACCACCCAAGATGACGCCAAACAACCACCTTTTTTATACATACATATTCTCCTGTTTGCAAGAGAAGCCCACCAAGCCACGTCTCTCTCTCTCTCTTGCAATAGATGAGATTTGGTTCTCAAAATCCTATTTGATGTTGCCAGCTTATGCACTATCACAAATACCACAAATACCTTTTACTCCCATCAATCCTTATACAAGCTTAGGAAACTAAATATAACAAGATGCCATAATGAAACCTAATAGAACGTGCTATCCAAGTCCAGAATAATGAAAACATAATATTTTAACTTAAATTAAAATAGGGTCCAACTAGAAGAGTAATCTCAAGAGATAAAATCTAATCCTATTAAAAATAGGATTAACATAGTGAAAATAACTCAAACTAGGAATCCTATAATGAATGCATGATTTACCTGAAAGCAAGTTCCTCATATCGATCCAGTCAACCTTTGAGAATCCGGAATTGAATGTGTTGCGCTAAATCTTCGAGCAAACTATATTCACACACTAATTCTCAACCAATGCTAGAGTCTAGGAAATGACAATACAAATTTCATACTAACACAATAAGGGAATTTTTACACACACACAACTAAGATGTCATTTGAGTTCGAACCTGAGACTTTTAATCTGTAAGTCAATACTCTTTTCCACTTAACTAGGATCACAATCTAAAAGTTAGATTTGCAAAATTGTTTTATTTTAGTCATCGATTCTTGAGTTATTTCCACAGTTTTTTATGGCTTTCATTTTCAAATAAAAATACCAGAGTGAAATAGTCAATATTGTCGGCCGCGTATAAATCATTTTCAATTAGTTCTTATGGCTTGTCAATAAAAATAGTCAATAAAAATACCAGAATTGCCACTTGTCAAGTTTCTATTAGTTCTTATGGCTTTCATTTTCAAATAAAAATGTCTTAGTTTAAAACTAATTCCCCAGAGTGAAATAGTCCATATTGTCGGCCACGCATAAATCAGCGAAGACATTAGTTGTCGAAATTATCTACGGCTTACAACACGTCCATATGTGGCATAGTCATGCATGGTCATCGCTGATCATTCATGACCAATGAGAAACTTGTATTATATATACTAGTATTCACAAAACATTGTCATTTTCTTGTGAGAGATGAGGGCATCATAGCATAGGTGTTCTCTTATGTATCTTGCAAGTTGGACAAGACATGATGATATTGCTTTCCTTATTAATTTATTGGTAAGATATAATTGTACACCAACTCGAAGATATTGGATGGGTATTAAGCATGAAATGTGTTACTTTCGTGGAACAATCGACGTGGGATTATTTTAAGTCCCAAATATGATACATACATTCAATAGGAAATCTCATTACACCTTTGACATAGATTGAAATGTTAAAACAAATCGTAATTAGCAATGATTTGTGTTAGCAGTTTATGGGTAGTGTTGGTACGTTGATAGGGAAAGGCAAGCAACCTATGCTAGGCTAAATTAGTTAGCAGTTTACCTATATTTTGAGACTAAATTGATGTTGTACGACTAATGAATTGGTAGGTACGTTAATATCTAAGTATATATAATACATTGTGGGCGCGCTCAAATTGTATTTTGGGTTAATTTCAATTTAGTATTATGAACTCTTACATTTAAGGCACGTTTGGTCATATACTCTCAATTTTTACTATTACATATCTTAAGCTTTTCATGGCTCTGTCAATAGAGAAAGTGAAAATAATTTGAATTTTTAAATGTGCCCCCTCTCATTTAAATTCCTGATTCTGCCACTCACATGCTTGTCATGCAAGCAATTAATCAAAATTTTGATGTCGAAGTTAATGCCGGAACCAGATTGCAAAAAATTGAAAAGTTTAAGGTATGTAATCGTTAAAATTGAGATTGCATGAGCAAACGTGCCTTAATGGTAAGAGTTCATGATACTAAATTGAAATTAATCCTTGTATTTTATATATGGAATAACAAGCAATAACTAGGAGGACTACTAGCAGGTGAATTAATTTATACGTGCAAACAAGTAGGTAAATTATACTTTATTACGTATAAACAGAAGAAAAGTAAACCAAAAAACTCACAACTTCAGGAGTACTTGGCAATTAAGTGGCACTACAGGACCGAGGTATATAAATTATAATGGACATAGGGTGGGTATGGATTAGCAGTAGGAGGAGGGTGATGGGCTGGGGTATGGACTAGCTACTAGTAGAGAAAGGTTGGTGGTACGAGAGGGTTGGCCACAGCTATTGTACTTAATGTTCTTGTTTATGCTATGAAATTTGTTCAAAACTCAAAATTTTCTTAATAGATTACACTAAATCAATTGTCTAATTTGTTCATTTCATTAAAATGTAATTAAGCATATACATGCTGTGCTGCGAGTAGAAAACAATCCGTAGCACGGGTAAATTGTTCTAGTTTTCATTCGTAAAAGTTTATATCGTTCCACAGTCAACCCAATCCAATTTTAATTGGATTTTGGATTCGATTGGATTGGATGCTAATTTTGATATAATCCAACTTAATTAAATTGGATTTTTGTTTGATTTAAAACCGAACCAATTTTATAGATATTTTTTGCCACTTGTCATGTTTCTATTACTTCTAGATTTGTGTTCTAATTGTAGTGAACTTGGAAGCTTCGGATACAAGTCCATGACAACTTTTTTTGGGTGGTTAAAATCATATGAATTCTTTTTACTTGAGCATGCTTCTCGTTGCCACTACACTTTTGTATCTATAGTAACAATTCACCGCAACTACACTTGTTGAATTCACCAAAATTTTACTTTTACTATTAATATATTGTTGAACACTTCTATTATTGTTAGTTAGTGCACTTTTGCACTCGACCTATATTCCATTTTCTCTACACTCTCATTACACTTGATGAGGGCATTAATTTCACATATATTCCTTCATATTTTATACGCTTTGTTTGGTAGGGATGACTAGATTATACTAGAAAAATGCCTACATTTCATATGCATTGGGCCTAATATGAATATGTTGCCTAACTTGGAGGAAGAATGATGACTATCTATAAAGGTCGATAACTAAAAGTTTTCCCCCTAACCCCCTTGAAATTGGTGGGATTATGAGGGATAAGTTTTAGTCATCAACATCTTATGCATAGTCTCCTTCATCCTCCAAGTTTGACAACAATATTCATATTATGCCTTGTTGAATTCACCAAAATTTTACTTTTACTATTAATATATTTTTTATGACTGTTAGAACACTTCTATTATTTCATTTTCTCTACACACTCTCATTACACTTGATGAGGGCATTCATGTCACATATATTCCTTCATATTTTATATTTTGGTAGTTGATTTAATTGAAATAAGCACAATTTGTGTTTTTACATGATTTCCAGGAAATTTGGGAGAAATGATAAAAATGATAAAGTTAATTGTAAAAGTGGATTGGAGATAATTGTCAAAATGTCACATGAATTTATACCTCAGTTTCAATTTGTTAACTTAAAGAAACATTTAAGAGAAATGTCACCTTAATTTTTCAAAATCCATGATTTGTCATATGACTTTAACACCATCCAATTTTCCATCCATTTTTAAGGGTATTTTAGTCTTTCTATTTTGAAGAAAAAAAATAGAGAAAAAAGAGATATCTCTCTCCCTTTCTCCCCCACCCGCCCCCAAAACACATCGCACAGGACCCCCTCCCCTCTCTTCTCTCTCTCTCTCTCTCTCTCTCTCTCTCTCTCTCTCTCTCTCTCTTACCATGTATGAATTTTTTATAATGACTTTTCCATTTTTAAAATACCCTTGAAAATGAAAAAGACTAAAATACCCTTAAAATGGATGGAAAATTGGATGGTATTAAAGTAAGATACAAATCATAGATTTTGAAAAATTAAGGTGACATTTCTCTTAAATTTTTCTTTAAGGTGAAAAATCAAACTTCGGTATAAGTTCAGCGACATGTCTACAAAAATCCCAAGTGGATTGTGTGATTGTTATTAACAACCAATGACGTGGGTTATAGTCCAACTTAAGCTACAAGATGTCAAAAGGCTTTTTTGTTTTGTCTTTCAATAAAGTTGGATTCATAGGATGCTTTGTTTGGTAGGGATGACTAGACTAGACTAGAAAAATGCCTACATTTTATGTGTATTGAAGACAAAATATGGATATGTTGCCTAACTATGAGGAAGAATGAGGATTATCTATAAGAGGTTGATAACTAAAACTCCCTAATCCTCTTTAAATTGGTGGGATTATGAGAGATAAGTTTTAGTCATCAACCTCTTATGAATAGTCCTCCTTCATCCTCGAAGTTAGACAACAATATACATAGTATGCCTTGATTGCACATGAAATGTAGGCATTTTTCAAGTCTAGTCCTCCCTAATAAATGAGGCCGGGTATATACTTTAAAAGCGAAAACTGATGTGATTAATTGCAAGTGGACAATATCGATCAAATTAGTATAGGTAAATAGAGTATCGTCCGAGTTATATTAGTTGTGTTCGCATCGTCAACCCACTCTATTCCTAGTTATGGATTTAGATGGCTAAGAACCCATTAAGATTTGTGGAAAATATCAAAGACTACACAAACCATAACCTAATCTTCCGAGTCAGCTATGTAATTTATAGTACTTGTTACAAGAAGCTTTTTATTAGGAATTTACAAGTGTGGCTGGAGTGTTTCTTGCTATAAATATGGTGGCTTTGGGTTCTGATATAATTGCATACATATTAGCTTTTTTCTTCTGAGTTTCCCAGTCTCGTTAGTCTCAAAACTAGCCCCTCTCAGTGAATATCCTCTCTCCTTTTCTCACAACACACACAATGACTGGAACTGAAGCAACTCCACAACTGCTTACTCAAACTTGTTTTGGCCATGAGTCATGTTATGTTCAAACTCCAATCATTGACTACTCCATGCTCATCTCCAACGATTCTCTCAAAAGCTCTCAAGCTATCAATGACCTCAATCAAGCTTGCCTCAACTATGGCTTCTTCACAGTACCTACCTCTTCCTCCTTTAATGATGTTCTTACGTTTCAGTTTTATCTAACAAACTATGGTTTTTCTTTTTTTTTGCACATTGACGATTCTGATCATTGAACTACATCGTTGAGTAACCCTAAATAAAATACGTGTGCATTTTTCCCAAAATAAGGGCATTCTATATATGTATATGCATGTATATTCTCTCCTTATACAAAGATCCCTTTTGATGAGTAGGACAAATGGATCTCATTGTTGGAGTCATTCAACAATGTTCCACTTTCAAAGGTTATTCCCCAAAACAAAAATCATCCAAATCTAGAACTTTTTGGTTATCTATAGTTCACTAATTTATATATATATATATATATATATATATATATATATATAATAAAATAAATAAATAAATAAATAAGTAAACTTGTTTCTTAATTATAAAAATGAATATATTGCAGTCTGGCACGTATAATATTTCTTTGTCAAGTTTGAGTGGTAGTGGCCTTCTTCATGATTTGCCAGGTGACAAATCATGGGTTCCCAGATAGCCTGATAGGTAGTGTTACCAGTTGGCTTTCCAGATTTTTTCATCAGACGGACGAGGAGAAGCGACGGTATGCGACAAATGATCCTACGGATAGAATCAGATTCATATTGGGCGGCGTAACTAAAAGAGAGCTTCTCCACATGAGGGCACATCCCACTTTCCACTGCCCAACAAAGCCTGACGATTCCATGTAAATCACCTTCTATATTAAACGCACGCATTGGCTGTGCATGAATTAATTGATTCACTTTCACACAAGGACAGAACAAAAAAATTTATAGGGGTGGGCTATTATTTCTTATATGGATAAAGATCTAAATAAAATTTCATTTATTTTCTCATAAGAGAAAACTTAAAGCTAACTGAAGATCTGTTTGGATAGGACACGCTAATTTTTGCTTGAGTGAATTGGGTTAGTTTTTTTAAATGATGTGTAGTGCCTAAAAATTAGTATTAAATTTCTTTTTTCCCAAACTTTGCACTAGGCTAGAGCCCACTCTAGCCAAAGTGTAGTTTCGTCCTTGCTTTCACACAACAAAGATGGGAGATTCTCTGATAAGTATTTTCCTCTTAGAATCAGATTATGAACATTAAGAATTTGTTACATATTTCTAATTTTTGCCGTTGAATTGCATTCATTAAATGTGTTGGTAGTCTTTTAAATGCAATCCAATGACTGAGATTAAAAATATGTAACTAATCCTTAACTTACTAATTCTTCTATTACTACATTATAGTATATCATAATAGGTATAATTTACCCGATTAAAATTAAATTTCAATCTTATACCCAACGTTAAAAAAACATCTTATTTAAAAATGAAAATATGATTTCCTGATTTAATTTTTTTTTAATACAAGCGATAATCTAAACTATAAAGGGAGGGGGGTTTCTCACACACACTAACAAGGTGCCATGGGAGTTTGAACCTGAGACCATTGGTCTGCAAGACAAGGCCCTTTTCCATTGAGCTAGATCCCGTTGGCACCTGGTTTTCTAAACTTTTTTTTTACATATAGATTATTACTTCACCTACGGATGGATTTCATCTGCTTTAACAAATTTAATTATTATAAAACTAGTAGCCGAATTTAGAAAAAATAGGTTACATAAAAGATGTTTGTATCTAGTTGATGTGATACGTAGTCTAGGATGACACTTATCTTGGTAATTAAGACAATAATTTTATTCTTTCAAAAATGGTACAACAAATAGTTTTGATACTTTAATCTATGTTTAAACTTAATTACCTAACATGCATCAACAAATTTTGGTGTTTATATATGATGAAAGCAGGGTTTTGCAAGAGTATAGTGAGATAATGCGAGAGATGGGCATCCAATTGCTTAGAGGGGTCTCAAAATCTCTAGGGCTTGAAGAATGCTACATAGAAAAGAAAATGAAGTTGGAATCTGGCTACAATATTTTGGGACCAAATTTCTATCAATCTTTGTCGCGTTGCTCGGATGATAAGAATCAGATTGGGCAGTTTCCTCATCGAGACCCTGGTTTGCTTGTGCTCATCGCACAAAACGTGGGTGGGGGGCTTCAGATAAAGCACCAAGGGAAGTGGCTCAATGCAGATTTTCCTCCTAGTTCCATTGGTGTCCTTGTTGCTGACCATATAGAGGTTGGTGCATTTCAATACATTTCTCAAATTTTCAATTCTTCTCCACAAAAATCTAATCAGCTTGCCAAGTTTTTTCTCTTTCGCACATTATATATCTTTAATACTAGGTTTAAGGAAAATGCTATACTTCAATATTGCAGCAACTTTCTCTATGCTAGCGGTGTTTAACCCAAAACAAATTAATCATATATGTATAACCGAAAACTAATTAATCATATATGTGTATACACTTAAATCAGTTATATTGGATGACTTGAAGTACATGTGACAAAATTCTGTGGTCACTTACATGAAGTGCCCAATGTCATATATATCATGTTACTAGGGTATCCAATCCAAAGTCGATCCCTTTTGAGTGGAGAAGCTTAAGCTTTTTATATGAGAGATACATCACAGAATAAAACTTAGAAAGAGGCAAACATGAGCTTAGCCAAGTTGGCTAGAGTGGATGTGCGTCATAGTCTACACTCGAGTTTGAATCCCCCTCCTCACAGTTTAGATTAAATTAAAATAAAATATCACTTGTATAAAACATTTAAAAAAAAAACTTAGAAAGAGAGGAAAAAAGAAAACAACAAAAGTGGGATATTTTCCATTTTAACCTTTAAAAACAGCTCCTATTTGTTTCGTTTGTTAAAATTCCTGTGCCATATTTAATTTGTAATTAATTTGTGGTTTGCAGATTCTTACCAATGGGAAGTACAAGAGCTTGTTGCATCGGGTGGCTTTAAACACAGAAGTGGAAAGGTTGAGTTTACCCTTCTTCTTTGGACCATCATTGGACGCAACTGTGAGGCCTGAACCAGAGTTTGTAGACGACCACAACCCACCCTCTTATCGTCAAATGACTTACAAAGAATACTTGGAATCCAATTCTCGGTACCATGTTATCGAAGCAAAAGCAAACTTGATCAATGAGGCTCTGCTCTAGCTAACACCAAATGAAGCTGCTTCTTTTCAATAAATAATAATAATTGTATTTCTATTTAGGAAAAAAAAAGTATTAAGACCATGTATTATGAAACAAGTAATAAGGGACCCCTGGGAGCTAGCCTTACCTCCAGTGGCAAGAGGAGGGTTAATTTTCCCTTTTAAGACAAAAATAAAGGTCCCTATAAGGAGTAACACTTGTTTGAAACGAGAATAGCACTGTTTTGCATGTAGTAATTTGTGATTCATTCGGAATAGCAAAACAGTATTATTTCCGTTTGACACAAGTTTTTCTGCTCTATAAGGGGTATACTAAGTTGTTATATTAAGATCTCTGTTTGTTTGTAATGGTGCTGGAGCACCTTTTCTCTATTTCAAATAAGACTTTTCATGGGTTTGTACTAACTTAAGGGTTTAATTTGTGCTGCTTTTCGTGGTTTTATCTGACTGTCCCCGCATGGGGCAAGGAAGAGAACGACTTATGTGAAAGTATGTAGTTAGAGCCTAGGGCTGGACTCGGTGAGATTTGGCTTGATTTTTATCAAAACCGGACAACTGGCCCGACCAGTCCGGTTTGGCTACATGAAAATGCCCAGCCCTAGTTAGGAACGTTGCCCTTTGACCCAAAAAAAAGTTAGGAAGGTTGCCAATTGCTATTGGCCTCGTGGACCCAAAGTATGCATTCAGCTTATCCCCGCTCAAATTCTCAGAAAAGCTTGAATTTTTGGAGTTTACGGATGACCAAAGTAAAATGGCTAATTACAAGCTATTTCAGGCATGCAGTTGAGCCGCCCCTTGGTATAGCATATTTCAGTAGCTTTCACAAAAACTAATTTCTTTTATTTGGGACCATGAAATGGCAGTATATTAGAACCCTAAACCCTATTCAACACAAAAAGAACTGAAATCAGTATGGATGGGGAGCTTAAATGATGCTGCAAAATGCATATCAGTTGTGCTAAATATCTTTTGAACAATTAACCAATGGAATACTTAAATTATAAAATAGATAAAAATAAGGATTTCCAATATCTAAAAGAATAGGTGAAATTTTGATAAAGGTTTTCTCGTTATAGAGTGTAATATGCAAAAAGAAACAGAAATTATGCAGGATTGGTCATACCACATTAGCATGATGATGTGGTATGACCAATCATTCAAAGAATGTCATGTATTCAAATACACACCACCATCTTTTTAGTTTCAATACACCCATGTATTATAATTGAAAATCAAAATTTCATTATGACCAAGGATTGTATACGAAAACAATGTGGCATTTTGAATAGTATTTGATGCTTTTCAAATAACTTTAACAAAAGAGAGCAAACAATTTTGATCATTTAGTTCATTGATTGCACCAACCCCTCATTGTTCTCACAGTATGCTAAAAAACATAGCTATATTAATAAACTTTTCTATGAGGAATTATATTAGTGAATTAACTAATTGCAATTTCCAAAAGTTGCAACACTGCAATAAGTATACAGGATATGAGGCAACCACAGGTAGTAAAGTATCATCACCTCAGAGCTGGTACAGCCTTCTCTTCTTTGGTGATAACAAACTTGCCCTCTGTGAACTCACAAGTTGCAATTGGAACGCTAAGCTGCCTCTGCAGCTTCTTCACGACAAAAACTTCTGACTCTTCGCATATTGTTACGACAGTGCCCTTCCTGCCAAGCCGACCAGTCCGACCAGCTCGATGTGCATAATGAATAGAGTCAGTGGGTAAGTCCAGATTGACAACAAGATCACATTCTGCCACATCCAAACCCCTTGCTGAAAGTTCATTTGTCACCAGAATTCTAACCTCCCCATTCTTGAACTTTTTCAGAGTTGTTGTCCTACCAAGTTTACCAAGATCCCCATGTAGCTCTGCTGCTATCATTCCACGAGCCTCCAGCTTGAAGACGGTATCTTTTAGTTGCTTAGTGTGGTTCATGAAGACGATTACGGACTTGGCATCAAGAGCATGAACACATCTTCTCAACGTGTCAACCTTGTGTTGTAACTTTGTAACGCAGTAGTAGTGTTTTAGAGATGGAGGTAGGCTCTGTATTGCAGCCTGAGTCTGCACATTTGAGGATGGATCAGAACTGGTTGACTGTCCTGACAAATTAAGGGGTCCAGAGGGAGAAATAGATTCAATGGAAATGACTTTTTTGGCTTGGATGAGAAGTGGATCGTGCCCCCAGCTCCTGGCGGCCCGTATCACTGAAAATGGTACTGTGGCAGAAACCAGAACAGTCTGACGCTCAGCCCGCTTGGCAAGGGAGCCTTTTGGTCCACGTGAGTCTCCACTGGATTTCCTCCCAACATGTTCCAATATCCGGTGCATGTCCTCCCGAAAATTAAATGAAAGCAGTTGATCAACCTCATCTAAGACCAAGAAACGGCAGCCGTGGGTGTGAAGCTTCCCAGCTGCACTAATCTCCGAAATCCTTCCCGGGGTCCCAACAACAATGCAAGGTTTATTTTTCTCAGTGCTTCTTCCTGTCTTGATCGATTTGCACCCCCTACAAGCTGCTGAACTACTTTTTTGTTTGCAGGTCCTAATATCTTCTCAAACTCTCTCACAATTTGCATACCCAGCTCCCTCGAAGGAGCCACAATTACTGCTTCTATGTCTGTTTTCTTCCCAGGTTCACCATCACCATCAGATGTTCTCGTCTGTAGCGGGCCAACTTCAGAGAGGATGGGAAGAAGATAAGCCAATGTTTTTCCTGAGCCTGTGTAAGATTGAATCACAACATCATGATCTTTAAGAATTGTTGGAATTGCAGTGGCTTGAACATCAGTTGGAGTCTTGAAGCCTTCCTTCTCTAACCTCTCTATCAACAAAGGTGGAAGCCCAAGCTCAAAAAATGATTTAGCATTAAAGATAGTCGAATCTATTTCAAGCGATCTGTGTTGCCCAGCTGCCTTGACTACATGGCTTCTAACCACCTTGGCTTTACTTTTGGGGACTTCTGTAAGAGAATTCAGCAGCTTGGCTTCGTTGATTTTCCCAGTCTCTACTGTTTCGTGATCATTTTTGAAGCCAAGGCTTGCAAGACTCAGACTACAAACACTTCTATGAAACCAAGCATTCCTAGAGACATGTGGAAACTTATGGAAGGATAGAGGCTCTCCAAAAAGGAGCAACCTTGGCGAGATCAATGCCGGCATCTTTAGGAGGTCCCAAGTCTCAACAAGTAATTACTAATTAAATACCATCTGATTGAACTACGGCTGCAAATTCAGATTCGAGAAGAAACAAGAATTAGATGATAAGGATGGAACCACATGAACAGATAATTAACTAAATAACTATCAGAAAAATAGCAACGAAAATAGAAATCCAATACACTCGATCTGACATTATAAGAAATAGCAAATGCACCCTAATAATGGATTAATAATCTTCTACTAGTTAGAAAACAAACAGCATCAAAATAAGAAACTTCATGACCAAATGTAATATCAGTAAGCTTCAACAGAGACAAGAACACATAAGATTACACACAAACACAACAGACTACACACAAACACAAGAACACATAAGATTATATATACAGACACACAAACACAAAAACACATAAATTATATTTACAGCTGCAGAAAAGAACAACAAACAAACAAAAACAAAAACAAAAGAAGCTCAGCAACACAGAAAAACTGACTGGAGACCGATGAATGTGACATTTCACTGAACAGAGCAAACACTATGATATAACATCCCATTAGAAATCAAACCCTAAACTAGAAAAAGAAAAACGGAAATGAAGAAATACCTTTTGGGGTTAAGTCATCAGAGTTGGAGCAACCTAAGAAAAACTTAAGAAGATAGGAATGGCAGAAGAATTTGATGCAGACCACAGGTTTTACTGAAGAAGACCCACTCGAAGTTTAGAAGGGGGACTGCGGGAGGAGAGAGCTACTGGGTTCAAGGAGATAAGGATGGGCCTGGGCGGCTGCGGGTGGGTTTTGTAATCAACCCAAAATATTTTGTCACTCGCACAAATCTGTTATCTTTTTGGTTTGGCCCATTTATCACTTTAGTCTCCCTTTAAAAAAAAAATGAGCTGAAGTATATTTGTTACATTTTCGTAATTTGACTCATTTTTCACTTTAATTATTGTCATTTCGATTTAGAAAATTTTAGTGTTGTAGTAAGTTTGGTTGGCAATCAAGTCCAAATTGTAAACTCGGTTAAATTAATTGACGGTATTCAATGTGACAATATGCAACTACCATATGTGAAGATACTTTTGTTTGTTTTCCTAATAATTTCACATTCGTAGGACTCCATTGCTACGTAAAGAAAAGTACAGGGCTAGAATTGTAAAAATTAAAAGTTCAGGGAGCAAAGTGAAAAATAGACCAGCCCGCTCTACTAAATTTGGACGTTCTAGAACAAGTTGATCTTAGCCAAAATAGACATATATATATTATATAATAAAAATAATAATTGTAACTGGGAATAACATAGTATATTGAGGCATGAGATTATACCCTTGACAAAAAAAAATGGCAAATAATATTTGTGATAGACATCAACTTCTATAAAGTTGTTGAGGAACAGCCCACATACATAGATTCAGAATGGAATCATTACTCTGTTTTCCATATCTTTTACATATACATATAATATTTCGTCATTCCATGCTTAGAAGTCTGGCATGTTGCAAGAAAAATTTGGTGCCTACCTATAACACAATCATTCTTTTCTTTCAAGTTACCTTCAACTTCAAGAAAACCATCCTCTCCCCACAAGAAAGTCAAATATCTAGCACTTCTTCTACACGTGGGTTCTTAACTTAACAATTAGTATCAGAGTCACGTTTCATACGAACAAACGAGCTACACGTGGATTCTTAACAATTGGTATCAGAATAGTCAACATGTTTGAAGCCACATATTTCCATATAGTCAATTTTTCCATTACAACACTCATCATTAGTAAACTATATATTAGATAGAATTCATTACAGACCGTCCAAGGGGTTGTATAACTGAAAGCAACATTCAGCTCTCAGCAAGCAGATGTTGAATTATATAATCCAATAAAACAGGAAATGATTTTATAAAAAAAAAAGAAAGAAAAAGATTTACCATCTCTTTCAAAAACTGCAAGACTATACATAAGCAACGGAAAATTTCTTCTGCAATATTCTACTATATATATACCTTAGCATTTTTTTATTTGAGATATAATTACACAAGCATTTAGTTAATATTAATCTCCAGCTTTTTATATCTAGAAGGCAACTCCTTCAATCAATCCCGCCTCTTATTCTTCTTGAGCATGATAAATGACCAGCAGCCACCCTTCTTGCGCCTGCAATATTGCACCCATAAACTAATTCTTAAATCAAACCATTAAAATTAAAAAAAGAAATTAAGGACACAGAGATAGGTGCACAATTTGTCACTGGTTAGATGATTCCAAATGTCCATTTTATATACATTTTTTTTAATACACGCAATAGTCTAAATTACAAAGAGGAGGGGGTTTCGCTTTCGCACACACTACCAAGGTGCCATGGGGGTTTGCCCCTAAAACCATTAGTCTGCAAGTTACGACCCTTTTTCACTGGATCTACTTCCTAAACCCAATATATATATATAATATATAGGCCTAAAATTGATAATTACCTACAACTTGTATGTTGACAAATATCTAGAAGTTCTTAATACAAGAATGTTGTTGTAAACTTCGCAACAATTTTCTAATGGTGCTAAATTTGGAAAATACATTCCTAACTTTCAATTTTCGTCATGACAGTTGGAAAATCAGTTTCTAGAATGTGATTTTTTTGTCTCTTTGCTTTTGGTTTTTAGGTCAGCAAGAAGCATGTGAATTACATTCAACTTTATCAGTGTTAACACGTTTCTAATGACTGAAATCCATTACAAGAGACTTTGGCCTCCATTACTGAAAAAACAGAACTCTAGATGAAATTTCCAGTTTCACCCAAATTTCCAAAATGTTGACTTTGATAGCTGTTTTTGTTATTCAATATAAATTGGTATTTGTTGGTTTTTTTAGGAATTCTTTTTTATTTCTTTCCTGACATCAATTTTAATCTTTTTTCATTAATTTATCTCCAAAAGAGAAGCATTTTTCTAAATGAAAGTTCACCTTTCGTGAATTATATAGCCCTAATTCTTTTATATTATTTTATTTTATAATTAGCGTAATTTATATAATTTCATGTATACTTTTATTTCTAGAAAAACTATAGAAAATGTAAGTACCAAAAGAAAAATTATCATTAGATTTAAAGTTAATAACTTTTACTAGCAATTACTGAAAAATTTCTGGTTCACCCCATTTTGTTTAGCCTAAAATTTGCAAAACATTGTCAATAAAGTTTGATATAAATTTCAGACAAGAATGACAAAAACTTGATATGAATGGAAGAAATAGACAAAAACAATTAATGAACACTGTGAGTGAATTAATAAATACCTGCTGCTGCTGATGCTTCTGGTGCTGGAACTGCTAATGCTGCAGCTGCCACTGCTTTTCATGCTTCCACTGTTAATACTAGAAGCACCACTTTCACTCCTTTCAGACACAGAAAGCCTCTTCATCTTCCACCACTCACTCTCCACACCGCCCTTCACAGATCCATCCACCCCCTGCCCCTGAGGCTTTGGAGACACCTTTGCACTTGTTGTATTATTGCTATTTGCACCCACCACCACACTATCACTCTTCTTCATCTTGTTGTTATTGTTGTTGTTGTTGTTGATCTTGTTCATGTTTTTCTTATTGTGCCCCAAAGAAATTGGAAAAACCATCTTCAAAAGAAACCCCCCACTATCTATACTCCCACTTCTCATAACCAATTTCTTCTTCTCACTCTTTTTCTTCTTATAATTCCCTTCTTCATTTAGATTTCCCCTCCTAACCAAAACTTCAGTACTTTTATCATCCTCCTCTTCATTTTGATCTTGATCATCTTCTTCATCCACCATTGGCTTCTTATGCTCCACCAGATCTTTCAACGAAAGCTCATAACACGACTCGGGCATGTTCTTCACCATCTCCATCATCTCCCTCTGCCCTCTGGCAATTGCTTGCGTTCTAGAAGCAGGGGACAAGCTCCGGTAGTTGTTCACACGACTTGTCGATTTCCACAACGGCGGCGAGCAAACACCGGAGTCGTATTCGTCATCATCGTCGGCAGTTGTCCTGTCGTTTATCCTAGCTCCCATGCTGTTCCAGCTCCTGTAGTTTGCACAATTCTGAGCTGTTTTCTGAGCCCGGGAGGCATAGTTCATGGCCTGCCGAGTATCATGACTTGCGTCACTTGTGATTTTCTCTGTACCACTGTTGAACAGGAAAGGGTGTTCATGTGGATTTGCGTTGGGATCAAACATAGTGTTTGTTTCCTGGGAAAATTTGAGGGGAAAATAATGGAAGAAGAGAGGGAAACGGGTTTTGTGTGAGGTTTGTTGTGGAAGTGGTGTGTTTGAAGCAGAGATTGCCAGGTGGGTGGGTGCCAGGCGTTATCATCTCACCGACTTTTATTTTTGTGCCTTTGTCATTTTCTTGGCAACCAGGTTTTTAATGGAGATGTCATGAGAGTCGGAAGGTTGGGCTCATAAAAGAAATTGGGTTTTAAAAAGTCAAGGTGTTCTAGATGATGCTGATCTGGTTGGATGTGGGGCCCATCTCTCCCCTCTAATTTTCTCTGTGTTTTTTTTTCTTGGGTGGTGCTAGAGGCACTGAAGCTTGCGCCATTTCTGCAATAGAGGTGGGCCATCTGACAGGTCGCCTATTAGAGAGTTGGTGGCCAAGTTAGTCTTGAAAGTTAGTCTCTAATATTTTCCTTTTTCTTCTACTCTTTTTTGTCTTTTGAGGAGGAGCTTATATACTAATTAATAGGCTTTTAATTCCTTTTCATCTTTATTTTTAGGTGGAGTTAAAGGACTAGTATCTTCCTTGGTTAGAGGAGGTCTCATAATCGACTCACGTGAAAGGCAATTATGATATATAATTATGATGAATTCGATACCTAATTATAGAGTAGTGTTCTCTCATTACCTAATGTAGAAATCCGTCACCCACCTTCGGATTTAAATCCAAAAGCCCCACCTACTTTTGCACTCCTTTTAAGAAACTCTCTTGGACCGTTGGATTTAAATCCAACGGTAGAGTGATCACGAATCCCAATACCAGGTGACCAACAGGGACGGTACTGCAGCCAGGCTAACCTGGGCTGCAGCCCAGGTGGGTTGGTTTTTTGTAGTGTAAAACAATATCACAGCCCACCCGCTACATCCATGCAAATTGCCTTAAATATGCACAGTTTGTGTCTGACTACATGGGACCACTAAACAATAAAAAACTAAATTAACCCCAAAACAATTCAACCCACTTGTGACTTGTCTAACTCCTAAACAATACAAAACACAAAGTAACTCACACGGGGACCACTCACTTTTGCAAACCTTCTTTATCTTTTCCTTTGTTCCAGCCGATAGTCTTCGAGAAAAACAGAAAATCGCCTCTGTTCATTGCAACACGCGGGGGCAACTCATAGCCCAGCCAATTCCTTATGTCATTGTTGAAGACTTAATTAAAGGAGGTAATCTTCAATTCTTCATCTTCTTTAATTTTCTTCCCTAAATTTGTTGAATGTTGAAATTTAGGAGATTTAGGGTTTTTGAAGTATCAATTAGGGATTTACAATTGAGACTTATGAATTATCAATTGAGGATTTTGTTGGTCTATATGTTTACATCTTCTACATATTATTCAATAGGTTATACTTTATAATGTCGGATCAACATCGAAATGTTAAGAGATCAAAGACTCTTAGAGATTTTTTTAAGAGAAACAATGGTGAATCATCAATGCATATTGCTAATCATATAGATAATGAATCAATAATTAGTGATTTTAACTCTACAAGACTGAAGGGTTCAACTTATATAAGTGTTATTCAGATTGTATTTGCATTGCATGTACTAGATGCATTTTGAGGGGTAAGGCTCATTATGTCCCCCCCATGTATTTTTTTGTTATCAATGAAATTCACCTGCATCACGAGCTTCTATGCGCTTATACGTAAATTTAAATTTACGCCATTTTCAAATCCTGGTCCGTCCCCCTGCGACCAAGAGATCACTACTCCCTAATTATAATATAGTTTCGTTGTGGGGTGTATTGGCCGGTTGTGTGACTTTATTGGCCAGTTATTTAAAAAAAAAGAAAAAAAGACTAGCAGGTCCCATGCCTATTTCTTTTTTACATTTTCTTGACTTTTTTGGGTTTGGCTGTGCTATGATATTTTGCAACGTCTATATATCCTAAAGTGAAGTTTATTATTGCTTGATTAATTGCACTTTATTTTAGTGTTGCCTTTATAAAAAGAAAGAAGGTCATTACCAAAAAAAGCTCACGCTATCTGCCTATCAATCATGTTGTCTCATTAGAGCAACTATTGGAGGTTCTTTGATTGAATAGGCTTTACGCGTTTCGGGATTTTTGTTAACTTCCACCATGGGCCCACCTTCATAGATATAGATTAATTTCCCTTTCTTTCTTCTTGCTTCCAAAGGGGATTTACAAGTTTAATTGCCATTAATGACGAGTTTTGGTTGTAAAATTTTTTTATTATTATTACAAGCGATATTAGAGGAGGAGAATCGAACCTAGTACCTTATGTAAATGGTAAATGCTTAAATCCTCACTCATTTTTTTATAGTGCATAGGGCTAAACAACTATCGAAAATTCGAGTAATTAATGATTCAAAATATTTATAGCCGCTAGTCTTTTTCTTTCTTTCTTTAATTTTTTTTTTTGGAAAATTCGGAGTTAAGGTGCTAGTCTACTGCCACTTTGCAGCTCTTTTTTGGTTCAATAAATATTTCCATTGCCCCAAATAAAAGAAATCCATGTGTTTAAATTTAAAGTTACGAAATTATAATGTAGGCAAGGGGCATTGTAAAGCGTAAAACCCAAGTGTAAGTGGATCTGAAGTAGCCAAAGCTAATTGCCAAAAGTAAAAGCTTTTTTGAAAAGTAGGGTTGGGATAAGCTGAGAGTATAATGTTGGGTCACGAGGCTACAAGCAATTAGCAACAGTCCCAACTAACACGTTACATACTTTTACAAATTACTGTGAAATCTGTCCCTTGCAAGACAAAAGCATTTGCTAAAGCAAAAACCTTCTTTTGAGTGCATTTGGTGTCTATTTAAAGCATGAATAGGTGAGAGATACAGCCAATTGATTTCTCAGTTGATGACATGGTGACACCAGTGAAATCATTACCCAATTTATAACAAAGGCTCCAAAGCTCAGTTTAAGATTGCTGTCATTTAAAAAAAAATTGTTTTTGCTGTGTTTTGAAAATTATCAATTATAAAGTAAAACAGTTTCATGTTTTGTTAACAATATTTTTAAAGTATTGTTAGTATAAAAAGCAATGTCAAAACCGTTTGACAAATTTTAATATAAAACTATTGTAACTGAGGATAATGACTAAAATGAATATAATGTTGAAAGTGTTATGTGCTAGCCATGTGGTGGTGGGAGAGGGGGTATTGGTGGTGGTGGTGATGGTAGTGGTGATGGTGGAGGTGAGGTGGTGGTGTTGGAGATAGTGGTGAGTTTTGAAAATTCCATCGTGAGGGTAATGGTTTTCAATGTGTTTTAATTTTTGTTCTTTTTAAAAATATTTTAATTATGTTTAATGACTTCATTTGACACTTTGAACAAATCAAACTAAATACCTCTCAATTCGGTGAACATTAGATGAAATGGAAGCCCCGTTAAGAAAGGCATAGCCTAATTGAGTGAGATTTTGCCTATGAACTGTAGCTTTATACAAATAGGTTTTGGGCAAGCAGAGAGAAGCGTTGGAGGACCTCGCTTAGGATTGGATGAGGCAGATAGTAGCGAGCGTCTTAGGTTTTCTCGTGGACGACCTCCAGCACTTGAGTCTGGATCTCATTTCCTTTCTCACAGTCACATGCAGGGACGGACCCATGATTTCAAATTGGGGTGGGCTAAATTTACATTACGCACAAACTTATTAAGAAGATAGAAAACTCGACAGTGCGAGTGAATTTCATTGATCACAAAAAATATATCCTAATCAAGATGACATAATGAGCTTTACCCCATAAAATTCATCTAGTATATATTTCTTCTATGTTTTCTACGTGCAAGGATGTGTGAAGTGAAGGACAAGTTATTTTCTACCAACATGGGATCATTTGACTGGACACCGATACAGTCTCATCGAGACACCGGGCCCAGGGTTGAGCCGTCCAAAGTGAGACTAAACTCACAGGACTATATGGTAAAAACTTACCAACCATAACTCCGAAATAAATCTGTCCTACGCGCGCAGACTACCCAATCAAGGGTCTACAGCTACACTCCGTTAAGGTATGCACCAGATCGTATCATACCAAACCAGGTAATTGTATCATATCAATCGCCATGCGACCATCAGTATCAGAACAGGGGGAGGTACAATACAAGGTGCTAACAGCACTCAAATCAATCGCCACGCGATAACAGTATATATATATATATACAACCACAATGTACCCAACCCAAAACACCAACATCAGGACACAAGCGTCCAAAACCCAATGACTAACATATATATCCAAAGTAGTCATAAGCATTGAAATCATATATTCAATTAAAACCATAATCAACTATACATTCAATCAACGTCAAAACGTATTAAAGTTTCAAGTAAAGAAACGTCAAATGGTATGAGAAACCCAATATATAAATATATCAAAATGGTTACATAAGGGACCTCACGTCCCGACACAGGGCATTCCACCCAAAGGAATATAATTAAAATATAACGAACTCGCTTGTAAACACATACCGTTAAATCAAACGTATAATCCAAAAGATACATACGTATATATATATATACATAAAACATAATGGTCCTTTAAAATACAATTACTCAAGCCCAATCCCATATACATATCTATATATATATATAAATATATAAATATACGTATAATCCATTCCCATTATTCCAAAGTATTTATTCAAAGTAAATATATATGTATAAATATATACATATATATATATATATATATTCAAAGTATAAGTAATTATACTTCATAAGGCTTAAACGCCAAAACCGAATACGTAATCAAACGGACTATACTAACGTCCAAATATTCAATTATATAATTAAATATAATATAGCAACCCTTTTAAATATAATATCCGGACGACCCCAAACGTCCGTATCTCATACCCAAAATATATATATATATATATATATACATATACCTATATATATATAAATAGTATAATGACCCCAAGGTCAAAATAGCCCAATATATATAATCCAAACCTGATACCAAAACCCACCAAACGTCACTACGTCCCGTTCAATACCCCAAAGGTATAAATAACAATAAAATATAGCCATCAGGGCCCCACATAAAAACTCGGCAACCCAAATCATGCATTAAACTCAAATGCAAACCCTTTTAAATATAATTAAATCAAAGTCAAAACAAGATTTAACATTCAAGATTTAAAACAATTATTAAATCTCATTTATGCAGTTCATGCAATTCATTCAAATCATGCTCAGTTGAAAACAAATTCCACTCACCGTTGGTCCAATGCTGCACAACCCTCAAAGGGTTCCGCTTACTGCATAGTAGAGTCAAAGTACCTAAAGCGTTAAAGACGAGGATTGGACTAGTACCGTGAACCGTACGAGAATCGTAAACTTAAACCCTAACACAACCCCACTTAACGTGCACGTACGTCCTACGAAGGATTCCAAAGTCAAACTACCTCTTAAAACCAATGGGACCGCCCCGGAAGACTCACGGTCAACCGGCGGTCAAACACCCCGTTTCGGTCAACCCGGGCCCGCGGAGCCCAAGACCTCCATAAGGATAAGGACATTCCTAGAAGTCCAACAAAGTCAACTGCATGACAAACAGACCTCGGGAGACCCTCGGTCAACCCTGGTCAAACCGACCCGAATAGGTCAAACCGGGCCCGTGGGTCCCATGACCTTCAAACTTAGATCCGAAAGTTCCTAGAGGTCCAACACGACCTAAACAACGTGTCCTCAAAGTTTGGTCTCGATCGAACGGTCGGATTGCTCACGATCGCACGATCGGACGATTACGGTTTAATTCTAACTTCAATTCATCGATCCGGAGTATCCGGGACTCCGAATCACGATCCGTCAAATCCTACACGATTCTAGAATTATCTAGATCAACATATCCAAAAATGGACGCGATCCAACCGTTCAATCCTATCGAACCCGAGAATCGCGCAATAGGCGAGATTCGTTCGATGACCAAACGATCTCCGAATTGAGATCCGTCAACTCTCACGCACTCACAGCGATACGAGGATCTCAAAGGACCTAAGAATCGCCACCACACCGCCACCACGCGCCGCCACATGTGCCACCGTGGGTGGCGGGTGTCTTGAGCGAATCCGGTCAACACCCAACCCGCGATTCAGCCTACACCGCCTATACCTAAAGACTCAGCTCCACAAGGGGAGCTCGGAACTGCCGTGACCCGCCCAAGAACCGGTCGGGATCGGAGGAAATCACGGCCAAACTGCCTAGGTTCTTGGCCGGATTACCGGAATTTCACCTCGACACAGCCGGCGAACGGTGACGTTTCAGGCCACGATTTGGGGTGGGATGTGATCGCACGATGACAAGCTTTCGATTGGGACCAGTCTCGAGCCAAGCCGTGGCCGGACAAGAGAGATCGGAGAGAGAGAAGCTCCGGTGTCGGGGTGAAAAGAGAGAAACGCGCGGGAGGAGAGAGAAGCGATCTGATTGGGCCACATGTCCTTTTTATAATATTTTATTCATTTTACAAATTACCAAAATGCCCCTCAAGCTCCCGACCTCGTATCGAAACGCGTCGCCCGTCAACGGACTCGTTTCGACGAGACGAACGCAATGGCGCAACCCGTTTCGCCAAATTCCGTCCCAAAAATAAAGTGGACCAAAATGCCCTTTAATTACTTAATTTCAATTAATTTCAATTAATTCATTTTAA
This sequence comes from Prunus padus, assembly GCA_024362665.1. Lineage (NCBI taxonomy): Eukaryota > Viridiplantae > Streptophyta > Magnoliopsida > Rosales > Rosaceae > Prunus > Prunus padus. Next base: position 976,263 of record JANFAM010000006.1, read on the forward strand.
TTCCTTTTAAATTCATTTTAATTATCCAAATTAATTAACTTAATTAATTCATTCATTTTTATATAAAAATTGGGTCAGGGTCGTCACAAGTTCAATAAGAAATAGCCGAACAAGTCATCAAGTCATTCAATCTCAACCCTTGATTTTTAAAATCCAATTTCAGCCCTTGGATAAGTGATTGCAACGGTGCCATCAATGTACCACATAATTTTCAGATAGGTAGATAGATAGAATAGAAGATATGGTGATGGGTTGGGGCCAAAATTAGTTTGGGTGGTGGGCCATTTCATAGTTCAAAATAAAACAAGATATTGGACCATTGGCCCAAAACTTGATGGCAAGCCCAAAGCTTGCTGATCTTTTTTCCTATCCCTTAGAACACTTCCACCCATTTGCCATGGCAAAGGTCAAGGGGAGGCAAGGGTTGTTACTATTCATGTGAATAGTGGCAGCCCTTGCAAAAAGCTTGTTGTGTTTCCACCCATTGCCCTTTGCCATGGCAATTACTATTCACTTTATATTATTTTTTTAAATTTTTATACTTAAACGATTAATTTGGATAATATTTTCGGTTGCCACGTGTCCATATTTATTATAAAATTCACATCTCAAATTTCAGATAAAATTTTTGATAAGATTTTTGATTGCCACATGTTCATATTTATTTTAAAATACTCCCGGTCCTCATAGTCGACACAATTGAGTAAAAGGACGGCTCAATCATTGGTGGAGGCGGTTCCACCGGATCACGACGTGGGGGAGTATTTTCCCTCGGAGGACGTAATAGTGCCATTATTTCTGACACGGGACACACCACAGGAACCGACTGTGGGCATTGTTCACTTGAGGAGCCATGTGTAATGATTTTCTTCACACAACTGAATGAACCACGTGTAGTGAATCTCGAACAATTCTTCACAACGTCCCAACATTGGTAATTTTTGAATCTTTTATTACCTTGGGCACAAAACCACATTTGTGCTTGAAGAATCTATTAGAAAAATAATATTGGAAATCCAAGAAAATATAACATAAAAATATGACATTAAATTGAATAAAATGGCAATTTAAAGAATTGAATAAAATTTGTTACCTCGTCGCCAAGATTTTCATCGCTTCGAGTCAATTCCCTCACTTTTGCCAATGCATCTCTCCATTTCCCCAACTCTTTATTCAAAATTTTCCACCTACTAGCCAAGGCCATTTCTGTACGACTGAAACCCGATTTTTCACAAAATTCGGCATGAATTTTTTTCCACATATGAGCGAACTTCGTCTCATTGCCGGTGATCGGACAATGACCAACTTAGACCCAACATTCACATAACAGCACATCTTCCATGATTGACCACGCCCCTCCGGCTTCGATTGAAGATGCCATTTGTATTTGAACACAAATAAATTTTGGAAAGTGAAGAAAATTTGGTGTGGAAAGTTAATAATATTATAAGGAGATGAAAATGTATGAAGATTTGGTTTGGAAAATGAAGAATATTGGTAGGTATTTATAGAAAAAAATTCAGAATTTTTTGACATTTTTTTAAATTTTTTTTGAATTTTTTTAACAAATAAATTGGGAGCCGTCAGATAAGAGGAAAAAAACCATCAGAAGCCCTAGAACGTGCCACGTGGCTGCTAGCCGTTGGCGGAAATCAGGGCTGACGCCAGCCTGGCGTTAGAGCAGCGGAAGTTTTATCACGTGCTGCCAAGGCTGCTAAAGCCCGCTCGAACCCGAACTAGGGCTTGGGCCCCCTCCTGCCCGGGCCAAGTCCCACAGATGGAAGTGCTCTAATTTTTTTTTCTTCTTCCCTAGCACATCAAATCAAAGCGCCGTTAATCACAAGGTGTGGTGAGGTTGGCAAACTGCCACCTCCAGCTGGTGTGCTACCTAGTGCCTCAATGGTAGGGGTTCGAAACCCGTTGGAAGCACCTTGTTGTGGCCAGGGGCAAGCCGCACCCTGAACAGGGATTAATCCCACCATTCGGGTGTGGGGACACCTCGTGGTATTTAGCAAAAAAATCAAAGCGCCGTTTCTTCTTTTTCTTCTTCTCTCTCTCTCTCTCTCTCTCTCTCTCTCATTTTTTAGCAGAACCCTATTCTCTTTCTCTCACTCTTTGCCTCTGCAACTTCTATGGATTTTTCAATTTTATTTATTTATTTATAATATACTCGGTCCGTTGCAGTCAACCGCTCAACGAAAATCGAAATCGGAAGTGTTTGATTAAGGGGGGTGTATTCAATTGAGATTTTAATATATTGTAATTACATGATTTTAATGTAATGGATTTCAGCCGGATTTGTAATTATATGATTTTACTTATGATTTTAATAGATTGCAATTACATGATTTTACTTATGATTTTAATTCACTTCGGATTTTACTTATGATTTTAATAGATTGCAATTACATGATTTTACTTATATTTCTATACAAGCTTGAACTTTATCACCCATCATCATTCACCTAAATACATACCCTAAAGGCATATACTATTATGGAAACCATGGAAGCTGCTGATTTTTTAGAGAAACAGAAACATAATAATACTAGAATGGAAGTCTTTGCACGTTTGCCTAAACTGGAGGCTGCAAACGCTGACCTTGCAAAATCCCTAGCCATCGTGCAATGGAATCTTGAAGTAGAGGTTAATCTTTTTGTTCAAGTTCAACTCCTTTTGAAGCTGCTATCGTGCAAAAATGTCTTTAAAGAAAGTATATTATACGGTGGCTAGTAATAGCAATGAAAACTATATTTTTGCAAGGTAGCATCTTCTTGTTATCGTCTCTCAAAGACCTTCGTCATATTTTATGTTATGATATGATCACCCATTTGCAAATTATACTAGGGGTGGGCACGATGCGGGATGACACGGGATGGAGGTCATCCCGGTGTCAATCCCGGATAGGGAAATCGGGACGGGATGACACGGGATGGGAGTTTTTGAAAACACGTTCAAACCATACCGGATCCAAACGGGACCGGTATGATTCGGTATCAAATTTGATACCGTACAAAATCCTGCACATTTTCAGAAATCTTGCAATTTTTCTAAATCAAGCCTATACAAAGTATACAAACAATCAAGATTCAAGACTGTTGTTTTAAGACTTGCCAAATTATATAGGTCGCTTCTCGAATGTAGTATCATCCTGGAAAAGAAAATAATTTCAGAGGAAGCATAAAGAGCGATTATATTTGAAACAAAAACAAAACAAATGGGGTTTTAACATAAAGCTGATTACCTCGCCTCTCTCCCTGCCATCAATGCAAGGCTCAATGCCAAATCCATGGGAATCGTGCAAGGCTCAATGCCAACACACTTGGCTATCCAAAATACCCTTTGTTGTTTGGCTCTGAAGTAAATAGATACACACACATATATTTAGCACCTATTCTAAAATCAGAAAATTAAACAGACTATTTGATCAACTGAAAAGCTCGAAACTAACCTTCCATGTATGCATCCATCTCCCTAAACTTAGTGTGGAACATATGGTTCAAGAAAGTGCTCTTCCCCGTGATTTCATTAGCAATTAATTACCCCAAAATTGCTCAAGCTCAACCAATTAAATTAATTAAAGTAAAAAAAACTTTCTTGGGAATTAGGGCACAGAGAGAGAGAGAGAGAGAGGAGAAGAACAGAGAGAAAGAGAGAGATAGGAGGATGAGGAGAAGAAGATGAGATCGATCAATTGGTGGAGGATTTGGGAATTATGGCTTCAAATCGATGACAGAGAAAGGAGAAGAGAAGAGAAGAATAGATAGAGGGAAGGAAAGGACGGAGGAAACAAAGTTGAAGTCGAATGTTCGTGGAAGAGGAGGAAGGAAGGACTGAAATTGGGATTTTTTATTTACTTGGTACTGTTCGGTACGGTATGGCACCAAACGGGATCGCATATTTGAAACCGGTGTCGTGCCAAATAGTAACGGATGACACGATATCATCCCGCTTACACTTCAACACCAAACGGGATGGCACGAGATTGGCACGGTTTGGCACGGTTTCGGGACGGTTTCGTATTCGGTTTTGATGCCCACCCCTAAATTATACAGCTAAAAAACTAAGACTCAGTTTCCGTTGAAGTCACCGCCATTGTTTTGGCTAAGAAAGGCTCTGTTTTTTTTAAGCAACAAGCTACTGATTCAAAGAGGTGAGTAGAGTTTGCTCATTATTAAAAAAAAAAAAAAAAAGAGGTAAGTAGAGTTAGGAAATGGAGGGAGGAGTGAAAGTTGACAAATGGGGCTACGAGGTGAGAACCTCTTCAGACGCTTGCATATCTGCCATCAACGATTTCTATGACCAGGCATGTATGAGAATCAGGCATAGGAGGGTGAGATTTTTATGTGATTTGGTATTTATATCACCCACTCAAAAGTCTCACACAATACACCATTTAATGAAATACATTAAAATCAGTAAGTTTTTGAATACCACCGTACTTTTTCTAATCTTTTAAAAGTCCTAATTGAATACCACCGGACTTGCATTGATAATTTTAAAATCCTAATTGAATACCATCAGAATTTTATTGATTACTTAAAAATCATAATTGAATACCACTAGATTTTTAAGCTTCAAAAAAATCTACTAAAATCCTAATTGAATGCAGAACGACGAGGTCATATGGCAGGTTATCAGGCACAAACACTGCAGCTTCATGTCCAAGTATGCCATTTTCTTTCTCTAATGTTATTTTTTGTCTGTAAATTTTTATAAGTCACCTGTTTTTTTATTATTACTATTTTTGAGTGTTAATTGGTTTTTTGTTCCTGTTTTTGTCATAATTGAGACTGGGATATTCTGTAGAAACCCATATAACGTCACTGGGATTTGTAACCGAAGCTCGTGCCCTCTGGCTAATAGTCGCTATGCCACCATTCTTGACCATGATGGTACTTGTTTCTCATTTTGCTTCGTGAATGGTTCTCTTTACTCTGCTATGAAGATGTCAAAGAATGACTGGATGTTAAGGTCATTTCCTGCTTTAACAAGGTGATTTGCTTAATTTTAAGTTGACACTTGATCAGAGGTTGTGGGAATTTAGGTAGAGCTACGAATTTTTATTTTCGGGGTCAATAACGAAAATATAATTTTATCGAAGGTACTCTTTAGTAGAAATGAGGATAGAGGCCTACATTTAAACCAAAGTCAATAATGTTAGCAGAGACTTCATAACCCTTTTAGTTCAGGGCCAATTTTTTTAAATCTATTATGAATAGGCACCCATATAACTTTCTCCTTGATCAACACAAAAGCCTCTTGGCTGCTTCCGTTCACATACATAAACCTTCTGCCTTTCATCCATGGGGATGCCATCTTTGAACACGATATACTGTATGTCAAAAAGAAGCATCTAGAAAATGCTGCGCACAACTTTCAATATAAGAGATCAAACAATCTCCAATCTCCTTTGAAACCTATTGGTTTTCTAACATATATCTGAAAAGCTTATAGTCTTGTTGATTTTCTAAGAGTGTAAGTTTACTTAAAATTTCTACTTATGCTGATACCAATGAATTTGTTTCTATACTAGCAGCAGTGCATATAATGTTTTCCTATGCTATGTCTGTGTCCTGCAGGAGTCTTCTATCTTTATATGAAAACCAGAGAAAGAGCTCATATGCCAAACAAATTGTGGGAAAGAGTTAAGTTACCCAGGAATTATGAGAAAGCACTTGAAATTATTGACAAACATCTGGTATTGAAAATCTGAACACTACTACAAAAATCGAAATAGACGTCGGTAAAATGACGACGGACAAAATAAATACCGTCGTTAAATTTTAAACGACGACGGTAATATAAAAACCGACGTGGATCAGAAACTAAAACACCTAAAAATTGGAAATTCATTTGGGCATTTTTAAAACACGACGCATAAAACTTTAAAAGCGTCGTCTTATTAAACATGCCATTCCGATCAGAAAAAAGACAACAAATAAACAACGACGGTATGTGTAAATATACCGACGTAGTAATTATAGACGACGTTTTACATATAATACCGCCGTTTTGAACATCCAATGAACACGACGGTAATTGTATTATTAGAGACGTATCAAGTACTATTTAATACGACCGTAATTTTATAATTACCGACATGTAAAGGTAATTAACCACGTTTGTTTTTTATTATTTTACGCCGTATTATACATTGGATTACGACAGTACTTATAAATAAAAGGTGGTGGTAAACAGTTACCACGTCGTCATAATATAATATAACGTCGTGGTTTTTCAGATAATACGGCAGTTCTATAAGTTATATCGTCGTTGTAAATAATTTTAACGTCGTTTATATTAATTATACCGTCGTTGTTATTTAAAACAAGCGCGACAACAAAAGTCGAAATGAACGTCAAGATAACGACGACGGAAATCATAAATACCGTCGTTGTAGGTTTCAAATTCAAACTTTCGAACTGAAACGTCTCGCTTTATCTGCGAATTGGAGACCAAACGGCGGCTTTTAGGTTTCCAAGTCGAAATAAAGGCCCTTTTCGGTTTCCAAGTCTTAATTAAGTCACTTTTAGTTTTCCAATTCTAAATATTTCCTTTAAATTGTAGTTTTTATTCCAAACGTTCAGTCTGAATTCTCACATCTCTGAATGGTTTCGAGTCATGCAAGATGTCTCTCTTTGGAACTTCGATTGTGTTTTTGCACCAAACCAATCTAAGAACTTCGGTTTGGTGCAAAACAACAACTGAGTTCCCGTAAAGATTAAAAATTTTGTTTCTTGTTTAACACAAATTTCTATTTCTCTGTTGTTTTTGTATTTAAGACGTCGGTTTTGTAACTAGCGACGTTATACACGGTTTAATTTTACTTTCCGTCGTTTATATCCAAGTTAGAGGAAATCCAAATAAGTTTATAAATGTATCTCTAACTAAAACTTGCTTCTTTTTTAATCTTGGTTTTGCAGTGCAAGAAGGCAACGCTAGCTCATACCCACACAAGAACAAATTGAAGAAATTCGGATCGAATTATAGTTTAATGAAACAAATTATTTTGTATGTATAGGAATGAAGATTGGTAAATATTTTGTATGGATATATAGGAATGAAGATTGGTAAATATTTTGTATGTAATTATTATTGATCTTCAAGTTTTATGAAACAAATTATTCTTGAGTATATTTATTGTTCACAAAGCATTATATATGGTTGTTTTTTTAGCAAGAAAAAATCGTTGCAGAGAACCATTGGAAGCAAGAAAAAATATAAAAATGTAAAATTACTAAATCTTTGGATATAATAAACGAGCTTCTTTCAAATAAACCGTCGTCTTTACATTAATAGACGACAATTCTATCACAAAACCGACTTCTTTACATATAATAGACGACATTTCTTTCATAAAAATTGTCGTCTTTATATATAATAGACGACATGTTTTCATAAAACTGACGTTTTTAAATATAATAGACGATCGTTATTAACATACGTATCAAGTGCTATTTAATACGACCGTAATTTTATAATTACCGACATGTAAAGGTAATTAACCACGTCTGTTTTTATTATTTTACGCCGTATTAGATGTTAGACTACGACAGTTCTTATAAATAAAAGGTTGTGGTAAATCATTACTACGGCGTTATAATATAATATAACGACGTGGTTGTTCAGATAATACGACAGTTCTATTAATTATATCGCCGTTGTAAATCATTTTCACGGCGTTTATATTAATTATACCGTCGTTGTTGTTTAAAACAAGCGCGACAACAAAAGTCCGAATAAACGTCGGATAACGACGACGGTAAACATAAATACCGTCGTTGTAAGTTTCAATTTCGAAACTTTCGAACTGAATCGGCACGCTTTATCCGCCAAATTGGGAATCAAACGGCGGCTTTTAGGTTTCCAAGTCGAAATAAAGGCCCTTTTCGGTTTCCAAGTCTTAATAAAGTCACTTTTAGTTTTCCAATTCTAAATAATTCGTTTAAATTGCTGTTTTTATTCCAAACGTTACGTATATCTCAATTCTCACCTCTCATGCAAGAATGTCTTTCTTGCGAACTCGATTTTGTTGTACACCCAACCCATCTAAGAACTTCGGTTGGGTGTAAAACAAGAACTGAGTTCTCAAGTAGGATTGTATATTTAGTTTCTTGTTAGCACAAATTTCTATTTCTCCGAAGTTTTTTTATTTAAGACGTCGGTTTTGTAAATAATCGACGTAGTATATGTTTATAACGTCCGTATTATTTAAAAACCGTCGTGTATATTTTAATTTATACGTCGTTTTTATTTTACTTTCCGTCGTCTTTAAAAACGCGGTCTTTTGAAAAATTTGACCGCGAAATGTAATTTTTTCGAATTTTCCCTAAACCCTATATATATAACATTTCGCTATCTTTCTTCAACTCATATTCTGACCTTAAAGTTTTCTTTCTCCATCAAAGTTGCTCCAAGTCGAGGTACATTTCATTCCTTTGCTCATATTCTAATCTTTCATTCCGGTTTTCAGTTTCTCAAATTATTTGAAGTTTATTTGCTCCAAGTCGAGGAAATCCAAATAAGTTATGCTCCCCACTTCGCTTTTGTTTCTTGTTTCTTTTTTTGAATCCTGTTAAATGTATCTCTAACTAAAACTTGCTTCCTTTTTTAATCCTGTTTTGCAGTGCAAGAAGGCAACGGTAACTCATACACACAAGAACAAATTGATGAAATTCGGATCGTTGTAGAGATATATAGTTTAATATTATGGATATGATATTTTGTATAGATATATAGGAATGAAGATTGATATTTTGTAATTATTATTGAATATTCAAGTTTTATGAAACAAATTATTCTTCTAGATTCATAGGAAGATGGATTATTTGGAGCTGAATTTATTGTTCACAAAGCATTATGGTTGTTTTTTTAGCTAAAATCGTTGTAGAGAACAATTGGAAGCAAGGAAAAAAAAGGTAAAATGTAAAAATAAAACATCTTTGGATATAATAAACCTCAGTTCTTTCAAAAACCATCGTCTTTACATCAATAGACGACTATTCTATCACAAAACCGTCTTCTTTACATATAATAGACGACATTTTTTTCATAACAACCGTCGTATTTACATATAATAGACGACTGTTATTTCATAATAGACGACATATTTCACAATAATAGACGACTGTTGTTTCATAATAGATTTACATATTTCACAATAATAGACGACTGTTATTTCATAATAGACGACAGTTCTTACAAACCGTCGTCTTTACTTATAATACACGTCATTTTTTTTATAAAAACACGTCGTCTTTAAATTAATAGACGTCGGTTTTTAGTAAAAGCGTCGTTTTTATATATAATATAGACGACGGTATTTTACCGTCGTGGTTTTATGCGTAAAAGATGTCGGTCGATTCCTCGACGGTTGAGAAAGTAAATTTACGACGGTAAATTACCGTCGTCTATTGCGATTTTTGTAGTAGTGGAACCCTATTTTTTAACTGTTTCTGATTAAATGTATGTTAGGTTTCATAGAGTTAGAGGTTCTTGAAGTGATTAATCAGCATGACCTTCCTGAATTGGCAGATGTACTGGCCTAAGTTTCTCGTGCACAAAACAAAGCAATGGCTTACTAAAATGACCCAGATGAGGATATGCATGAGGAAGCTTGCTTTGAAAACAAGGTCCGTATCATATCATTGTGTAATACTTCGTGTCCATGTGATAAATGTCCACTTCATCAAATAATTATGTTTTTAAAATAATAAAAAATTGTCCGAAAAGTGATTCCAGAGAACTGACTTCTTTACCTTTTTAATGTTGATATTAAAAAAGTTGTATTGAGCCATTGTATTGATGCAATTTATTGTGTTTACCAGGGAGAAAATAATGACGACACCAAGGAAAGAGAAAAAGAGAGAGGCTAGAAGAGAGGAAAAGGCTAGATGATGATAATGGTAAAGCTAAATCTTAACAGAATATGAAATGAATGCATGCATAGTCCACACAAAATTTGCATAACAGACTCTAATTTTCTAGTCAGCTGTGACTAAAGAAAAAGGTTTATAATGCTTTGTTCCAACTGTTGTATAAAATTATGGGGAAGAGTTTGTGTGCTTGTGCGTATCAAATGGACTCAATGAAGGATCTTAATGATGCAGTTGGAAGTGATGAAGAGGTAGAAGCAGTTACTCGCAAGAGAGAGAGAAAGGAATCTGCTTTTGCTTCTAGAAGATTTGAGAAAGATGAACCTGTTGCCAAATCGAAGAAGAAGTCGAGGGTACTTGTTGAGGTAATGGCTAGTTACATCTTCAGTCTTGAGATGTTTAGTTGGTTGGGCGTAGTTTTCGCTTTTCTTGTGTGAAAAGCATTGATGTATCACTTTAACTAGAAATTATCATTCCTATCCTTAGGAATAACCGGTTGCTATTAGACCATATCGTATGTTAAATCCAAGCCGCATCCATGTTAGCTCCCTTTTAGTTGTAGTTGATTAGTAGAGCAGTACACTTAATGTAAATAATACCCTTTTTAAAGTAATTGTGAAATTACTAGAAATAACTTGCTACATCTACACGTCTGTTATGATATGTAACTCATCCCTCGAATCTGAATCTATTCCTTATTTATCAGGTTGAGCATGAAGATGCTGGTGTTAGGCAAAAGGCAGTCCACTGAGAACTTTTGCTTATTTCATTATTTGATATGGAAAAGAGATGGTTGCAACGCTCTTCTTCTTCTGAGGTTGGCCATCGATTTTCTAAAAGCTTGCTGCACAAGGAAGAAACTTGCTGATGGTGACCAAATTTTGAAAGATTTTGATAGCTGAACAATTTTTTTAAATAACTGTAGAAAGTTAATTTGTTGTTTTTAGTGTTGGGAAACCATTGTTTTGCTAGCTTTGAATTGGAGCAGGCTTTGGTCTGTGGGTTGATTGTAGGCCAAGGGGCATTGTTAGTTAGTCCTTGGTTTTCTGTATTGTAAACGTCTTCTATAACAAAGAAAAACAATAGTCTGTTGGAAGGATCCTAGCTTTTTCCTTATATAATTAAATTTGCTTTTGTTTTGGATCCTTCTTCTCTTTTCATTTGGACGACGTTAATGAGAACTTCTCCTGTTATTGCCTTCCAAATCTAATTTTAAAAACGTAGTTCTAAATTAGAGATCCAACAATTCGTCAAGGTTTCCAACAGTTAAACCCTTCCTTCGTTGTATTAAAAGAAAACCAGCAGCTGAGCAGCCACCCGTTTCTCCAACACTTTGTATTTCTGCCTCTCTCTCGAACTATCTATCTATTTGTCTATCATCTTCTACTTGTGTAGTCTGAAAGAAATGAATATTCCAAGGACTTTCCGATCCTAGCCTATATCCTATCAAAGCTCGACCCTGAATCCAATCCACCACTCTCACCCCAACTCCAAGAAACTCTGTTGTGTTGACTCAGCTTCCCCACCCGAACCACCCCAAAGTCATTGCCTACATCACCCACCTCATCACCCTCTCTCAGACCCTATCCCTGCTCCGGGCCCTCGGCCCTCCACCAGGGCCGTTCCTGAAATTTTGAGGGCCCTGTGCGAAACTTAAATTGGGGCCTCACATAATCTAATACGAAAATACTATAATAAAAAAAAATTTGTCATACCTTAATGTCATAAAACAACATTTTCATTAATATCAACATTTTTTTTTTTTTTTTTGGTTTCCCAGGGTATCCCCAGCGATCATGAGACTAGATCCTCGAGGTACTGTCAGCGCCAAAGCAGGACCTCTCCCTTAATATCAACATTTTCATTGTCATCATTCTAATTATGCTCAACATTATCTTATATAAAGAATCATCAACATGATAATAATTTAATAAAATAAGTCATGTAATATATAGATTGAAATTTAGATACATACCGGGATTTGAATTGAGATTTGATTGAATATGACTATATGATTTTGAGTAGTTTTTATGAATTTATGAAATTCCTGAAATTGAAAGAATAACAAAAATTGTCGAATGATTGAAAAAAGAACCAAAAGAGACTGATGAATGATGATGATACTTACTAGAAAATGAGAGTTTAAGAGAAAGAATAAGCCATGAAGTTTTTTTGTGTGGAAGAAAGTACTTTGATACTTGAACAAAAGAGATTGATATATAGTTATTTAAAGTTTGTTGTTATAATGCAAAAATAATAATAATAATGCAAATAGAATGCCTTCAATGAAACTCGAACTCGGGACTTCAATTAAGGGATAGGCGCTAGAAAGCCAACTTCGCCACACACACTTTTGTGCAAATATGTAGCACGATAAAGTATATATACAATTCCTGTAATATTAATATATATATATATATATATAATATAAAGAATTTTTTTCGGAGGCCCTAAAAATCAGGAGCCCTGTGCGATGGCGCCACTTGCACCACCCTAGGGCCGCCCCTGCACACGACAGAGGTCACACTGTCCTAGATGAATTTATAAACGTTGGTCTTTTGGATAGAGGAAGAAAGGCACGTCATTACAAGATGTTTGAGCATTTTCAGCGTGTTGCACTATGTATTGCGAAGTGTAATGCAGGGAGTCACCGCATATTAGTGAAAGAAGGTGCAAATATTACAGAGGAACAATGGACATGTGCAGAAAGGGTCTCATTGATTCAACATCAACTTTCTGCCCTACCTGAGCAACCTCAATGTTCTGGAATTCTGACATTGTTACTCCAAGAAAACAATAGCTTGACGAAAATTCCTGTGTCATTCTTTGCATGCATGCAAAACTTACGAGTTCTAGATTTGCATGATACAAGAATCATGTCACTGCCATCATCTATATCTAGCTTGATAAAACTTAGAGGGCTCTATCTAAATGATTGTGGTGAGTTAGAAAATATTCCAGCTGATATAGGAAAACTCCAAAGTCTTGAAATAATATTTGATATAAGTTGCACCAAGATTCGAAATCTCCCTAAAGAGATTCAGGAGCTCACTGATGTGATTAATCTCAACTGCTTGAGATTTTCATTTGAACAGAATGTTAGCAGTCAACCACTTTCAAGGGAATCCAGTGGTGGTCATTCATCCTGACACTGTTTCAAAGCTCATTTCGTTAGAAGAACTAGCATTGGCATTGACCACCATAACACAGAATGGAATAATATTGTAGGTGCAATTGTGGAGGAATTAGTTGGGTTGGAAGAATTAACGACTCTTTGTTTCTACTTTCCTGGCGAGGATTGCTTAAGACCGTTCATATGCCAGAGTGTATCATGGAATCGGGAGAACACGCAGGGGCAACAGTTTCAGATCATTCAACATCATCGTGGGTCATCACCAAACTAACAATCCTTCTGAATTTGATATCTCAGAATGCTCAACTGAAAAACATTTGAGATTCTCTGGAGGTGAAAGTGTTCCTGATACCATTTTGCAGATACTACAACATGCTTACAGTTTTGAGCTGATTGGTCATCAAAATGTGACAAACTTATCACTCTTTGGAGCCGATAGGTTGGGAGGACTGGAAATTTGCAAGATTGAAGAATGCAATGAAATGGAAAGCATCATTGATGGTGACATGATAGGAGGTGTGGCGTTTCAATTCCTAAAACAGCTACACATAATAAATATTCCAAAGTTGGTGCATATATGGAAGGGCTTGGTGAGCCCTGAAAGCCTATCGAGGCTCACGACACTGATACTAAAAGATTGTCCAAGCCTAGAAAATCTATTCTCAAAGGCACATGGGATTGTCCAACAACTCGGTCAGCTACAACATTCGGAAGTTGAGCACTGTCTTGAGATGAAAGAGATAATTGAAACTGGAAGTGATGTATCAGCGGCACTCCCCGCTTCGCATATAGCTTGTTAAGTTTGGCCCAAGCGGCGTGAGATGTTGAGGCAGCAGCAATAAGGGAGATGACAGATTCCCGAGACAGAGGCAAGAATGGCGTGGAGGAGGAGTTGATCTTGACGTTTCCAGAAGGTGTTGTTGCTGGCAGGGCAAGTGAGAGTGCCATCCACATAGCCAAGGAGGTCATACCCAAGGAGAAGAGCTTTGAACTGGGCACGCCATGAGGGATAGTTGAGAGGGGTGAGTTTGAGAGGAAGTTGTGCAGCAGCGTTGATAGTGATGAGAGAAGGAGAGGAACTAGTGTTGGAGTTAGGGGTGATGACAACATTAGAGGCACTGTTATCTGGAGCCATGAAGAAAGAGGGAAGAAAGGACAGAGAAAGAAAGGCGTGGGTTGGGGGAGAAAAAAACACTCGAAGGAGCTAATAGGGCTCTGGTACCATGTAGAGAATATGTTTTCCAATTGATACTTTAGGTGGGCAAAAACCCTTTACATATATACAGAGTTTTCTGTATCTAAGAAGGAAAGAAAATAAATTACAATTGAATACCCTAAGTCAACAATACATACAAGGAAAGTAAACTAATAGAGGCAGCTATTTTATTTGATTCTGATATGGCTGTAGTGGAGGAGAAATTACAGCTTCCCTTATAAATTGAAGACTATAGAACTCCGGAACTTACCGAAACTGTGTACTATTTGGAGCGAAGTCTCATGGGAGTGGCCCTCTTTGGAGACAATAGAGATCAGGGAGTGTGTGATGCTAAAGGATTTACCATCCACCATGGCAAACGCAATTAAATTGAGAAGGATCAGATGCACCAGTGACTGGGAGAATGAGTTGAAGTGGCCAAGTGACCCTGCAATTAAAGATCGTTTCAACGTATGTTTGTTTCTGTTTGAGATATCACCAATGACCTCTCTCTCACAACCAATCAAATAAGCTGAACTACTTCGAATAAAGTCAAGTGAAGAACTTGTGTGTTTGTTTTGTAATCTTGTACTTTTTTTTCTCTGTTGTCAAGTGAAAGAACTTTGTTGATTATAATCTGCATTAACATGTAATCTTCACAACAATCTGCTGGTTAATATTGAATAATATTTATTGTGTTCAATGATGAATGAGAGAACTCTTCGTGTTGTCGGTCAGGACGAGTACAAGCTCCAGTGGTCTGATTGACTTTACTGTTAGATATTTCCCATTTCACTGGTGATGATTTAGATTCTCATTGGCATGCTATCTGGTCTTGCTTTTAAAAACAAGTGATGATCCACATTATGCTGGAATGATTTTTGTCTTTGTGGTTGTGGCGATCACGGTAAAGCAGAAATTGTTTACTGTTTGAAGATAGTTTGATCCATCATCTGGAAACTGTGCATCAGATGCAGCATTCAGGTTAACTAGAATATATGGCTGTTAAGTGAGCAGCACCATTGTTTGAGTACTTTGCATTGCATGTCCTTGTTTTTTTTCCTTTTGGTTCCCTGATGGGTGAACTTTCTTAAATCCAAAACAAAATTACGGCAAAACGTTTGAGACTATCTGGTATTAGAGAATGGTAGTCTTGCATTGAAGAATGGAAGTGGTTCAAATATTTTGAGCCTCTCTCGCAATTGCCATTTGGTCTCAAACAGGTTTCAGTGTTATCCACTTCACTTCTTAAGTTACCACTGTCATAATGTCATTGATTGCATGGAAGGCTAATGAACTTCTCCTTATGATTGTGGGATACTTCAAGCCATTGCATCATTTTCTTCCCAATTAACATTGTTGAATTAAAAAGGTGCATTAATTTCAACAATTTTGAATTTTATTTGACAGTATGAAAGGCTTTGTTCTATATACATCAACTATGGACAAGGGTGAAATGAGCTTTAAGATCCAGAACCATAATACCACTGGAATGCATCCTTTGGAGACAGGCGAAGTGAGCTTTAAGATCCAGAGCAATCATAATCGAAATGCACCATTGCTTCTCTGCTTTAATCTTCTTTACAGTTCACCTCAACTTTTGAGTTCATAGCAATGGTCTTCCAATTAGGGCAGCCATACAAACTAATATACTCTAACGAGGGCCAAGCGCCTTCCAAAATGTTAGCCAATCGAGGAAGATGGTTTAGTGTCAACCTTTTCAATCTCAAGAGTCTAACAGTTCCAGAATCCATGCTCTCATCCTCAAGTGTGATCACTTCAATGGCTGGGCAATCTTCAACCAACAACTCTTCCAGATTAGAGACACATGATAGCATGCTTGTTGTAAAAACATTTTTCAGCTTTGGACATGCATACACCAGCAGAATTCTAAGCTTAGTGAAACTTCCAAACGGTAAAGGTCTAACGCCCTCCCAAATGTTCTCCAAGTTGGGCAAGTAATGAACACTCAAATACTCCAAAGAGGGAAATGCATGATTAGTTGGTTCTGTGCAATCAATGATTGAGTGAATTTGAGGACATTCACTCAATATACATAATTTCAGACCGTTCATATTACTAACCCCAAACTCGGATAAGCTGCGGATGCTAAGGTGATGATCCAAATAGAAGGCAACAGTACGAGCTAATACTTCAACAACCACATCAGGCACCTTCTCACCGTTTACAAATCTCAAGCATTGGCCCTGCTGATTATAATCAAGCACCACAAAGTTTGGGACCCGAGACACGATACGCTTGACATCAACACCAACCACAAATTTGAACATAGTTAAGAGTTGGTTTTTCCATCTGGTACAGGTTTGGAGAAAGAATTGTAGAAGCTCCACTTCTGGGAAACTGAAACAGAGAGAAGTCAACTTTGTCAAGCTACAAACCTCTTTTGTGATGGATTCCAAGCTCTTCTTCCACCTCTGATCTCCAGGGTATACATCAATACTTAATGTCTCCAAAGAAATGAGCTTTGACATTATTCCAGGTGAAATCAATTGATGGGGCAACTTAGCATACTCATTGGGGCTGATAGATCCATAAAAGGATACTTCCAAGTGTCTTAGAGAAGTCAAACTACCTATCTCATCAGGTAATTTGTCAACTTCAGTGCCTCGGAGATCGAGCACCTCAAGGTCTCCAAGTGATCCAACCTCCGATGGGAGCACAACTAAGCGCTCACAATTGCGTAAAATAAGAATTTTAAGCCTTTTCAGATTCGAGATTGACTGTGGCAAGAACTTGATTCTGGTATTAGATAGGTTCAACACTTCGAGAGAAGGCATGCGATCAAAAAAGCCTGCTGGGATCACTCTTAGACATCTGTTCCTTTGAAGGAACAAAATTAAAAGATCAGGGCAGCGTGGATTTTCAGGTAGACTGGATAACTCATTATCCATCAAAGCTATCATCTTGGCTTGTTCCCATTTCTCTGCTGGTAGTGACTCCCTCAGACCTGCACCACCTTTCAACAAGAACTGACAACCTTCATCAATTAACAATCTATTACTTTCGGGGCTTTCAAGTGGCCTGTACAATAAATAAGGTCTTAGCAGAAACTGCAAACGTTCTGCCTTCGATAATATGATCATTGATGCTAAATCTCTAACCATAGCATGCATTTTGATGGACAGACCGCCCTTGGTACTTTGCAATAGGGAGGCACCTACAAGAATGTCAACTATCTCATGCCCCCTCTTACATGCATCATCCCAATTCCCAGAAATCAAACCTTCTTGGATACAATATTTCACCAGCTCATAAATATTAACCTCCTGATCTTCTGAAAGAAAAGAGCAATAAAGGAAGCAACTCTTTATGTCACAATCCCTCAATCTGTCATAACTGAATTTCATTCGTTGCATAACAGCTTCAGTGTCATATGCAGCATTTGTGCTGGGTAATAAAAGTTCGCTCAATGCATGCTTCCACACTAAAGCATCATTTACACCTGTCAGGGCTCTTCCGGTGACAATGATCAATAACGGCAAACCCCCACACTCCTCAACAATGGCTCGAGCATAAGGTTGGACACATGGAAAATCAACGACTGCACCCACCTGCTCACAGAACAACTCCCAAGCTTCTTCTCTAGAGACAGTTTCCATTTCAAAACCCTATTCGCAACCATTTCGTTGCAAACAGCCCGTATTCTGGTAGCCAGTATCATCTTAAAACCATTTCCTGAGCTCAAATGAGGAATGCCCACTGCTTTTAAATCTAAACACTCCCAAACATCGTCCAGAAGAAGCAAAAACTTCCTGCTATTTAAAACTTGAAGTAGTTTTTCTGCAACTCTGGAATCAGTTTCAGAATCTTGTACGCACATTGATAACTGTCTTAAAATTTCATTTTGAATCTTTCTTGTGCTCCAATGTTTTGAGACAGTCACCAAAATGACCTCATCAAACATGCTTTTTCTTTCAACATGATTGGCCAAGGCTTTCAGCACAGTAGTCTTGCCAATCCCACCCATTCCATAAATGGCAATTCTACTAATTGTGACACTATTCATGCATCCCAAGATCTCATGCAGCATCCGCTCAATTGATCTGCTATGAACTCCCCATTCAAGCAGTGCCTCACGTCCGTCATTTTGCAAAGGAGTATTATTATCAACTTCTGTCTGATTGATGGTCTTGCTTGATTTCTTAAAATCTTTTTTCAATATAGCCCCCACCTGAAGCCGTTTGTTCTCTGTTTGTGGTTTACCTATTTCAGTGGTTGCTCCCCCAAATTTAAACCCCAGCAGGCTCTTTCTATAGAATATGGATGCAGCTCTTGATGCTGTTGCTTGGGTCTCTAGATATTTACCTTCTTGTATCTCTTTACCCTTCACGGCTTCCTTCCCTTGTGTTGGTGACATTTCAATCTCCACATTTGCTTCTCCTTTTGCTTCTGCTCTCCTTTGCAAGTTCACATTCTTGTTATCTGGTGGTACCAGTCCATATGCCTCACCATGAAGTATTGGACTAGTTACTGTTTTACTCTGTCCAGGAGGTACATAAGCCATTGAACCATGTGCACCTGGAGATTTCTCCAAGTGATCAGTAATCTTATTGAGCATACTCATCAGATGCCGATGTAGATCGGCGCGCGAGTGAATCACAAGGTCAGAACTCGTCTCCTGTATCTTCAACATGTCATTCACTTGATCTTCAATTTCTCCCACCTTTTCAAGCCATTTTTTGCATTTCAAGGTTGGTGCCTTACCCCACATCAGTTCTTTGGTTACCTCCTCGTTGATGGTATCCCTCATGCTATACAAACATTCAGTTATTTGTATAAGCAATTCGAAATTCCTTTCAAGCCGTTTCAGCCTCCCAATTGGCTGACAGCGATAAACTAAATGTGAAGCTGGATTTAGCCTATTAAACTCCATGCTAGCTAGCTGAGAAAGTTCAGAACAAAGAGTAAGGAATCTTATAAATGGAAGTTCAAAAACCAACTGCCACATAGAACAATGAACATATAAGAAAGGAGCATATAAATTATTCTTTTTTTTTTTCAATGACAGAGGGGGAATTCGAACATGAACATGGGACCTTGTTCAATATTGAGAAGAGAAATACCACTAAAATCATAACTAATTGGTGAATAGTTAAGACAACGGCTCTCAAATTTGCAAAAACAAACTCTAAATAAACAATAGCTGGAGTAAGCTACTCAAAAAAGTCATGTTTAATAAATAAATAAAACGAATAACACCAAATTTTCAAATTTTCTTACGAAATTTCATTCTTCATAGCAAATTACTCATCCATTATCAATCCGATTCTATAATCAAAGCCATCAGCTAGAACTTGTTTTGATAAATACCTAAAAAAAGGCAAGAAGTAATTTTTGGTCCGCCTAGTTTCAATTTTGCCAATTTTTTCCTGTAGTTTCAAACCCACATTACAAATACTGTCAAATTCCATCCGATTCCGGCCAAAATACCCCTCCACGTCGGGGACACGTACTTACTCCGTCATGAAATATGACGGAAATTTGAACATGTCCTTAAGTAAAAGGCAATTGTAAAGAAAATTTTTTAAAAAAAAAAAAAAAAAAAAAAAAGACATTTCTGATGTTAAGCACCACTGAAAGAGAAACCCTAAACCCAAAATCTGAGGCAACCAAAACCTGTTAGGAGCTTCTGCACAGCATCTGTAATGTTAAACATTAATGCACACTTGTGTGATAAAATTAGAAATTTCTAGAATAATTGAGAGAATTACTAAGTAAAAATTGGTTAACTCTTACTAGAACCATCCTAATAATTATCTCTTGTAACTATAACTAGAGAATTCTAGAATTATAGGACTAACTTGTGGCTAAAAATGCTTTAGATAAGTCGGTTACTGTGCAACCGACTTGTCCAAGTAACTTGCCGACTTAGATAGTCGATTAGCATCTGTATAAATATTCCTACAGCCCACTCAAGTAATCAAGCTGAAAACTACCAGCTGTCCTATATCCAAAGCCTTGTACCTTTCCTACTTCATTCAAATAAAACTACTTTGTTACTCTTTCAAAAGTTTTCCATTCCAAGTTAAGCTATTGTCCTAAACACTAAACCAACCATTTCCTAAACCTCTTCTTCCATAAACTAACATGTAAAAACTGCAGGAACCCAAATTGACTTTTTACCACAAAAAGAAAATACTACAAAGAAACAAAAACCATCGACATTTCATGAATTAACAGTAGAACAGTTGTATGCATGGCAGACAGTAACTGGAGCACAAAGTTATATAATTTTTTTTGAAAACAAGTTATATCCAAATTTTAATCAAACCAATGCATTAAAATCAAATTAGTAAACATAAATATAAAGAAATCCATATGGACAGAAATTTGACTATAACCAGAAACTCTCAAACACTTGCCCAGTTTGCTGATATTGTATCAAGTTCTGAGAAGACCTTCTGTCCAAGTTGTTGAAGACTTGCAGCGGTGAATCTGATGCCTTTCCTCCTCTTCAAATCAAAGAAGTACTAAATCTGTAACCAACCGCAGCATATGACTTATATACTTTGGACCTTAGAAGAGAAAAGGGGAGATAGGATGAGGCACCAATATGACCAAAAAAAAAGAGTTAAAAAAAATTCTTAGGTTCATACCTAGGCTACGGTCAACTGGCACGTCAGGTTTGAATAGGGTTTTGATACAAAGTCCCAATCCATCAACCCTTAGAGCATCGTCAAAGGAGTTGTCAAATGCAAGCAGACAATTTATTTATTTATTCCCTTTAGTAAACAAAACAATGGATCTGGCAAAAACAAAAAAACAAAGGATCTGGCACCAAAAAAAAAACAATGGATATAGGCAGCCCAAGAAACCAAAGCTCCCCACAAGGGACAAACAGGGACACAACAAAAGCAAAAGCCTGATGGGAAGAAGCCCCAACTCAAGGCGGCAAGGGCAATGGCATGCAATACAAACTAAGGAAACTACAAACAAACATGAAAGGGCAAGAAACGTGGCAACAATTGCGAGGAAATTAATTAAGAGCTAGACAGCTCCACCACCACCAGGTAAGTTGTAGTAATTTGATGCTTTGGGCTCGTTTGATGACTAGTATTGGATTGGATACTCCCTATATTTAAAGCATGTTTCAAGTGTAAGACATTACATTGTCTTAAACCATATTGGAATGGTCTTCTAATCACATAAGGAGTTGCAGTTTAGTATTAATCAAGAAACAGACTTCGAGTATATCTGCAGTTTACATTGTCTTTCCCTTCGCAGGTGTCATGACAGCGGTATGTGCCTCGAGAATCCCTATAACACAGTGCTCAACTTGTGGGAACCATTCACCACCATTCCAATGGAGGAATAATCACAGCGGCCACAACATATCCAAAATCTCATAGGTTTATCTGTCTCTCTCCCTCACTGTCTCTGTCTCTATGTCTTTCTGCATCTCTCATATTTGTTTATACTTTCGAATTTGTTGGCACATGGAGATGATAAATTTATACATTTGGCCTTTTGTTTTAAGTGGGCTGTCTTGGCATTGTGTGGTTAGCGTTACAAAAACTTTGTATTACCCTCCAAGGAGTTGGAAGAAAACTTTGAATCCTGCCTTTTGGTGATAGGGAAACACTACAAAGAGAAAATCCGTGTGTATATATGTATGTATATGGATGAAAACAAAGAAACCGGCCAGCTAGCCTTGGTTTTGTTTGACTTTGGGAGTGTGTAGTTCATCTGAATCTCCTCTGTGAAAGCTTGTTGAAGAGAGTTTTGAGTTTTTTTCCCTTTTTCGTTTCGATGGCGGATGCAGTTGTGTCCCCTCTCCTCAAGGTTCTGTCTAACCGGTTGGATTCTCTTGCTGAAGCTCTTGGCTATGACGTCATCTTTAAAAAGATGCGGGATGCATTAGGTTCGTTGGGAGCACTAGCTAGCCAAGTGGAAGAACAACCTCTTGGAAACAACCAGTCAATCCATCTGTGGCTAATGGAGCTGAAAGAAGTGGCTTACAACGTCGACGATCTAGTTGATGATTGGGAGCTATTGGCCATGAAGAAGGCTACCACAACGACCAAGGTAGCCAATTGCTTTTCCCTCATGTCTGATGTGCACCGCTACAGAATCAAGCACAGGATGAAGGATCTGCAAGCAAGATTCGACGAAATCTTGAAAGGAGGGACTGCACTTCACCTTCTTGCAACTGTTTCTCAAACTACAGAGAGGATCCCCGGTCTCAATGTGAACGTCCAGACTTCTTCTTACATCTCTGAAATATCTGCTGTTTATGGAAGGGATGTTGACAAAGAGAAAATACAAGACATGCTATTATGGGACGGCGACCATGAGCATCAGCAACAAGAAGTTCGTGTGATCGCACTTGTAGGCATGGGAGGAATCGGAAAGACAGCTCTTGCACAAGTCATGTACAACGAAGAGAGAGTACAAATGAGTTTTGATTTAAGGATTTGGGTTACCGTGGGTGAGGATTTTGACCTCATGAGGATTGCTGAAGCGATCCTGTATGTTTCGACTCACAGCACACAGAAGTTCTCCAACATGGATGCATTAGAGACCGCTGTTACTATGGAATTGCGGGGAAGAGATTTTTGTGTGTGCTTGATGATGTGTGGTGTGAAAATCTGCACGAATGGGAGATCTTAAGGAGATGGTTCAGTGCAGGTAATTCAGGATCTGCTGTTATGTTAACTACACGCAATGCAAGAGTTGCGAATTTCATGACAGATGGTGCTGGCCTGTATTACTTAAGAGCCTTACCTGACACAGACTGTTGGGATTTTTTCAAAAGTTTAGCATTTGGATCTGTGGATAAAAATGTTGATTTGGAAAAGATCGGTATGGAAATTGTTCGCAAGTGTGGGGGACTGCCTCTCGCTGTTAAGACCCTGGGCAGCTTATTGTCCTACAAAAAACAAGTGCACGAGTGGTTGTCAATCCTGGACAATGATGCACGGGATTCACTCGAACACAGTGTCTTACCAGTTTTGAAGCTGAGCTACGATCATCTTCCAGCACATCTCAAGCAATGTTTTGCATATTGTTCAGTATTCCCAAAGGACTATGCAATCAACAAGGAAAAATTGACCCGGCTGTGGATTGCAGAAGGTTTTGTTGAGTCAAGTACCATTAGGAAGGAGTTGGAGGACATTGCTGATGAATTTTTCGTGGAATTGCTGCAACGGTTTTTCTTTCAGGACACAATGGTAGATGAAAATGGTAACATAGTGGAGTGCCGGATGCATAATTTAGTGCATGACCTTGCTTTGCATGTTGCCGGGATTGAATGCTCAATCCTGGAAGATGAAAATTCACTGCATGTCTCAGAACACATTCGTCGTATCTCTTTAGTTCATGAATCGGGGATTTCTCCAAAAATGATCCATGTAGCTAAGAAACTGCGCTCATTGTTTTCCTTCTCTGGTAAGTTCAAGATACTCCCTATTGCTTTCCTAAATTTCCGAAGACTACGAGTGCTAAATTTATCCGCAAGAGGCATCCGTGAGTTGCCAGTTACAATTGGTACTTTGAAACATTTGAGATACCTTGATCTCTCTCATACATATCTCAGATCAATACCAGAGTCCATAGCTAACCTGAAAAATTTGCAGACTTTAGAACTCTCTGAGTGTTACAATCTCCTGGAGTTACCCAAAGCTATCCGCGAGTTAACGAACCTCAGACATCTGGTTATTAGGTCATGTTCTTTGACTCACATGCCATCAGGGATTGGAAAATTAAGATTTCTTCAAAATGTGTCAGCATTCATATTGGGTAAGAAGGCTGATTGTGCTGAACTAACTGAGCTGGGTGGGCTCAACCTTAGAGGTAGACTAGACATTAAGAATCTTGAGAATGTGAGTAATTTGGCGCAGGCTCAAGAAGCAAAGCTGTTTCAGAAGCTAAGGCTTCGCTCTTTGGGCTTATCATGGGGTCGCAATGCTCATCTGGTAGATGCTGAATTATCTGCTGAAGTATTAGAACGCCTGATGCCATCCCCGGTTTTAGAAGTTTTGGATTTATCTGGCTACAATGGTTCAAGTTTTCCAACATGGATGGAAAGTTGTCCCCTCATTAATCTAGTAAAGGTTTCTCTGATCAACTGCAGTTGTCTACAACTTCCGCCACTCGGGCTGCTACCTCTCCTTAGGGATCTCTTTATAAAAGGAATGTCTGCAGTGCATATTATTGGTTATGAGTTTTATGGGAATGCTAATAAAAATGATGTAGCATTCCCAGCATTGACACAACTTGAGCTTTATGATATGCCGAATTTGTTGGAATGGAAGGGTTTCGAAATAGCTGGAAAACCTGTGTCATTCCCTTGTCTTGACACACTAACAGTCAAAGGATGCAACAAGTTGACTGGCTTACCATCAATTCCACATCTTAAAAACTTAGCCTTATGGCAGAGTAATGAACTGCTACTTGACTCGTTGGTCCATCTCATGTCACTTTCCACTCTTGCTATTAATGAAATGCCACAACTGAAGTCTTTCCCCAGGGATCTGGAGAACTTGAACCGTATCACGCAACTGACCATGTATGATTGCGATAATCTGGAGTCTCTGTTTGAGGGCATGGGAGGATTTACTTCTCTTGAACATTTGAGTATTCTATACTGTAAAAAATTGGAATCCTTGCCTATGGAGCTGAGGTACCTTGCTTCACTCAAAAAGTTTGATATTGTGGGGTGTGAAAAATTGGCTTATGTCCCAGACATTATGCAACACCTTTGTTTGCTTGAGGAGTTGGTCATTGAGCGTTGTCCCGTGTTGCATTCATTACCATATATACCTATCAGTCTCAAAAAGTTGGTCATCAGAAGGTGCCCCCAATTAGAGAAACGACTGGAGAAAGAGAAAGGCGACGATTGGGATAATATAAAACACATCCTGTATGTGGAGATCGAAAGTGGAGAGTTCATCACTGAAGAAGACATCTTCTGAGAGTCTGATACTAGAGATGCACACATTCCACAAAGTTCATGACTTCTCTTTCTGCAGGTCTGCCCATTGAAGCCCCCTTATTATCTCGTAACACTAATGGACTTATCCCATCTCCCTCTCCCCTGTAGTTCTGATATTCTGGATTTCATGTGCTTATTTCTATTCACATGCTTATTAGTTTTCTGTTGAGTTGATTTATATTTGAACAGTTTTTTACAGGTAGTATCTTTGCTTCTTCTTATATTGGAAAAGATGAGTTAGAAGGCGAAAAATACGACATTGTCATTTACGTCAGACCAATCACAGATAATACCAGGAAGAAAAGGCATAGCATAAGTTTAAGAGGAAGGAAACAGAGACAGATTTGAGCAATGAACCACCTTTGTCATAATCACCTCCATCATCCTTACTTTTAGTCCTTTTGTTAGTAGTAAATGAATGTATTTTCCCTTCTTAGTTACATGTACTTGTTTGAATTCCGTGCTCCGCACCTTATGAATAATACCAAAGTAAAAATAAAAATTTTCCCCCAAAACAATTTAAACAGTCAACACTTAGCAAAAAATATATCGAGCAGAGCTATGTTTAT
Organism: Prunus padus; assembly: GCA_024362665.1. Taxonomy (NCBI): domain Eukaryota; kingdom Viridiplantae; phylum Streptophyta; class Magnoliopsida; order Rosales; family Rosaceae; genus Prunus; species Prunus padus. The sequence goes on from JANFAM010000006.1 coordinate 1,001,992, forward strand.
GATTCGTTTTTGTTCATTTAACATCAATTCAATGTGCATATTGCCCCTGTCACCAAATAAGTTCTTCCATATAGCAGTTTGACGATCACTTGTGCTGTCTTTTATTATGCAAAAAGCAAATTTTCTGTTTAAGTTTTCCATGTATGCTGACACAGTATGCTGGTTATTGACATTGATTAACACAGAAACTGCAATTGTACAGAGTGACATCTTGGCATAAATTATAAACAGTTTCACTACATTTAAAACTCATGTTTCTGAATTATAAGGCCTTTGATATGTAAGCTACAAGTATCCATACATCTCCTATATAATAATAGAGAAAGAGCGGATAAAGTTGGACTCCCCCTTTGAATCCTAAGCTTTTCACTTTCCGATCAGAATCGCTTTTTTTACACTTTGCGTGACTGCATAAACTGCGTAAATTTAGGAAGGGGAGAAATATATGCACTGATAGCACAAGAATTAGCTTTTCTTTGATGGTCTGTGCTTCAAATTTGAACTTCAAAGGTTGAGTATAATCATTCATAGGGTCGACTTCTTTGGGTGTTAATTATGCCTTTATGTAAACAAGTTTTCGCATGAGAAGGATTTGATCTTAGACACTTTCCTTCAACTATTCTAATTCATCAGTTTAGCACTCCTAAAATCAACTTTCTCTATATGTTTTTCAGTTCGGGCTCATTTATAATACTGTTTTTGAGCTATGACTGGCCGTCTTGTTGAGGGGACTAGCTATATAGAGAAGACTACTAGCATGGACAGTGATGAAGATCCATTAACGAAAAGAATAAGATTAATTCAAAATGAAGAGGAAACGGTTTCTTGCAGTAACTCTTGAGTAATATGACTCATCTCTACCTTTGTTAATTTTGATCGTAATTCCCAAAAACAACAGTTATCTTGAATTTACAAGTATAGCAGTGAAAAGGTAAGATTTTTGCATATGTCTACAAGTGTATTGATAATAACTCATTATCTGTTCGGTGTGTTAAATTATATCGGGTACGAGTTGAAGGAAGTTGGGGTTCCACCCCAAAACTAATTGGCAATGGGAGAGTAGCCCAACTCCTTAGAAGCCCTTGCTAGGTTTCTCAACTTTCCAATGTGAGACATTTTCACCTTCACATTCTCACATAGGTGACAGTAGTATTTCCACTCTAGTTTTTGTTTTCCAGCAAAACCAATGATCATGATATATTATAGGTTTTGGTTTTCTTCTTTAGCTTTTTCTTTTCTATGTTCTTTTTACACTGTCACTCGAACTCAAGACATGGGGACCTTTGTGTGAATCACAAGGCCACCAAAATATGGCTTTTGTTTTATGTGTCATGTTTTTAATTTTATGTGCAAGATTTATCGCATGCTCTTAGCAAGACAGCAGGACATGACTGAGACAGAAATTATAACATACAAGCATTGTCCCCATTGTTTCAGAATCATTGAATTTGCAGAACGAACACTTGCAGTTAAAAAGCATAAGCCAATATAGTCCCCAAGTCCTTGTAATTATCTGATAGGCCCTATTGAAGAAGGCAAATTTCCCTTGATTTTTATCGGTACAAGTAAGAGTGCTCTTAGCATATCTTTTTTGGTATTTTCTGATGCGCTTCAAAATATAGGCTTTGAAGGGGGCAAAAAAAGATTTTTTTTTCAGAATTCTCACCAAAGCATAGCATTGGACGACCAATCACAATCTACAATGGATTTAACTCCGCGCTCCTTCAAACTTCTTCTACAAGCCCATTTGATCAACTTCCCTTTATATAGCACTTTTACGACCAAAACATAAAAAAAATCATTCGAAATTGATCCAAGACTCGGTTGTGCATGGCTCGTCCTAGGACACCATCCCATGTTGTCATTGCTTATGATGCTACCAAGGACCGCAGTCTGCATGAGCTTAGGCACACTGTCAATGGTGTCCGAAAGTGGGGCGACATTTTAAGTGTGGGCGATACCATCGTTTTCCTTGGAGTCTTGGACAAGGTCCTTCACCCATGTAAGTATTTGATGGATTGTGCCTTTGGTTTGTTTTGTTTTCTCCTATCAGAAGTCTTTATAGGGTTTGGTAAAATCTTCTGTTATCTTATGTATGCGGGTCTCGATTCATTATCAATTGGTTTTGAGTTGGAACTCTAATTGTACTAATTTCTGCTAAAATATGAATATGGGTTTGAATACTTTGGGTTTATTGTATTCTTCTCCATAAGGAGGTATATATAGGGATTTACACGAGTGCTTTACAAGGAAATAGATACGATTACTCAATTAGGATAATATCTCCTAATTATACGGTGATTTGTCAACTATCTAAAATAAGGAAAGTAAATCCCTTAATCAATCAAGGAAATAAATCTCCTTGATTGATTAGGACTCACTCACGTTAACACTCCTCCTCAAGTTGGTGCATATACGTCACCAATGCCCAACTTGGTAAGTGAGTCATAAAATACTCTTCCACACACGACTTTGGTTAAGACATCCGCGGTTGATCTTCCGATTTCACGAACGGTAGGCGGATGATCTTTTTCTCAATTTTTCTTTGATGAAGTGTCTATCCACCTCAACATGTTTGGTTCGATCATGTTGAACTGGATTATGAGCAATATCAATAGCTGACTTATTGTCACAATGCAACTCCATCGGTTTTTTGGTTTGAAGCCCAATTCTGTCAAGAGTCGTCTAATCCACAATAATTCACAAACTCCGTGAGCCATTCCTCTATACTGCTTCTACACTAGACCGAGAAACCACATTTTGTTTTTACTCCGCCAAGTGACAAGGTTACCTCCCACGAATGTAAAGTAACCGTAAGTAGAGCGTCTATCTCAGAACGGACCCAAATTTACCAAGATCTCAGATATCCAATGATTTCAAGATCTCCATGTTTTGAGAACATTAATCCCTTTCTAGGGGCTGACTTTAAGTATCTTAAAATTCGATCAACCGCATTCCTATGAGAGACACTAGGTGAATGCATAAACCGACTAACCACACTCACAAAGATATGCAATATCCGGTCTTGTGTGTGCTGTATATCAACCTTCCAACAAGGCGTTGATCTTGTTCCTTATTGGTTGGTTCTTGGTCCATGTCTTCACACGACTTGTGGTTCATCTCAATGGGTGTGTCACCGGCTTACACCCGAGCATTCTGTTTCAGTGAGTAGATCCATTACATACTTCCTTTGAGACAGAAATATACTGTGTTTGATCTTGCTACTTCAATCCCAAGAAAGTACTTGAGATCACCTAAGTCTTTCATCTCAAATTCCCGAGACAAATACTTTTGCAGCTTGATTTGCTCTTCTGTCGTTCCCGATTTACTATGTCATCTACATAAACAATCAATGCAGTAAGCCTTCCTCCGTCACGCTTTATAAACAGGGTGTGATCTGAATTACTCTGCGTATAACCAAAATTCTTCATAGATTTGGTAAATCTGCCAAACCATGCTCTGGGGATTGTTTCAATCCATATAACGACTTTCCGAGCTTGCACAGTGATTCTTCTTGTCATGAGCTAAGTTACATCCTGGTGGCAGGTCCATATAAACTTCTTCTTCCAAGTCTCCATGTAAGAATGCATTTTTACATCAAACTGATGTAATGGCCAATCTAGATTTGCAGCTAGAGACAAGAGAACTCTAATAGTGTTAATCTTGGCTCTTGGGGCAAAAGTCTCCTGGTAGTCTATCCCATATCTCTGTGTATACCCCTTTGCCACCAATCTAGCTTTATATCTTTCAACGGATCCATCTGCTTTGAGCTTCACGGTATAAATCCATCCGCACCCAACCTGTCTTCTTTAGTGAGGTAAGGGTACGAGTTCCCATGTGACATTCTTTTGAAGGGCTCGTATCTCTTCATTCATGGCGTCCTTCCACTTTGGGTCTTCTAGTGCTTCAAGAATAATCGTTGGGGACAGATATGTCAGCCAATTGCTTTACAAAGTGCACACGTGCCTCGATAATCTTGAGAGATATGTAATTGTTGATGGGGTATTTCCCTTTGGCTTTAAGATCTGCTTCATATTGTACTCGAGGTTTGCCACGGTTCCTCCTTTCTGTAATTGGTATGTAGGTTCTGTGCCTTCAAATCAATTCATCATGGGATATTTCATTAGTGTTATCGGTTTCGTGGAAGAGGTTACCGTAATGACGTCCTCGACATGTGATTGGTGTGGTAGGGGCTAGAGCGGGCAAAATCTCATGAAGCGGTTCAATTTCCTCCTCCCGATTTTGATTGCGGGAGATAACTGAATAGATTCTTGGGCGACCGATCGGCTGACTTACAGCGGCCGTCGTTTTGAAGTCGGTTCTCCAGGTTTGGCGAATGCAGGCGGCCGTCGCGGATTCTGCAACCGGTCGTTTTGAAACAGATCCTCGCGGCCGTCGCAGGGTTACAGCGGCCGATCGTTTTGAAGTAGAGTCGCGTCCTGGAGAAAAATTGAAAAAGTGAGGTTTAATGGGTTCTCGATTCTCCTCCTGTGCAGCTGAAAAATATTTGTCATGTTCGGAACACAACATCCAATGAGGTGAAGACTTTTTGACTTGGAGGATGGTAACACCGGTACCACTTTTCGATGTGGTGCATAACCAATGAAGACACATTTCTCGGCTCGGGGATCCGGTTTGCTTCGTTGGTGATCATGTAAGTGGACAAATACCACACGACCAAAGATCCGGGGTTCCAGGTTTGGGGTGAGAGGTATTTGGCTATGGTGGTGAAGTGTTTGGAGTGGTGTTTGAAAATTGAGGATACTTGAGGGAATCCGGTTGATGATGTATCTTTGCAGAGAGGACCGCTTCTCCCAAAAAGTGCGGGGCATATTGGCGTCAAAGAGAGAGGCACAAACTATTTCCAATAAGTGACAGTTCTTTCTTTCAGCCACTCCATTTTGTTGAGGAGTGTAGGGGCATGAGCGTTGATGTATGATGCCACGATCTTGTAAGAACTGGTTAAGATCATGATTGAGAAATTCTCCACCGTTATCTGAACGAAGAACCTGAATTCTGGTATGGAACTGAGTCTCCACCATTTGATAAAACTGCTAAAATTTGGAACTGACTTCCCCTTTAGTTTTGAGAAGGGAAACCCAGGTCATGCGGGTGCAATCATCTATAAACGTGACAAACCATCTAGCTCCCGGAGTGGTAATTTTTGCAGGCCCCAAACATCAGAATGAACAAGAGAAAATGGAACCAAACTTTTATTTGAACTTAAGGGAAAAGGAACACGATGGCTCTTGGCCAGTTCACAAATGTCACACTTAAAATTGGAACTATCTAAACTGGAAAATAATGACGGAAATAACTTCTGTAAATATCCAAATGAAGCATGTCCAAGACGCCTATGCCATAACCATACTTCTGCAGTTTGCTTCTCAATACTAGCACCCCCAATCTTGAAAGCTTTACTCGGTGCCAAGTCCAGGTAGTAGAGTTTGCCCCTCCTAGTACCACAACCAATCGTCTTGCTGCTGAGGATGTCCTGAAAAACACAATGAGTAGGCCAAAAAGTTACGGTGCAATTCAAGGCCGTAGTAATTTGGGCAACGGACAAGAGATTATGATGTAAGGATGGAACAATCAATACAGAATCCAAATTTAGAGAGTCAGAGAGAGAGAGGGAACCCTCCCCAATTACGGGGGAGGGGGTACCATTAGCATTAGACACCACAGATTGAGGAGATGGTGTATGAGAGACAATTTGTCCAGGATCAAAAGTTATGTGATCGGTGGCTCCAGTGTCAATGATCCATGTTTGTTTCTTTGGTGTAGTACTCAAAACATAACCTTGGGTACCTGTTGTGGCTATAGAGGCGGATCTTGGGGTCGGTGTAGTTGAGGCGGCAGGATTTGCAAGATCTAATTCAGCAGATGTGTTGAGGGATTTGCTCCTATTCTTGCGGGAGCTTTGGAGTGATCCCACCAATCAGGGTACCCAATCAATTCGTAACAGCCAGCACGGGTATGTTTATTGCCACCACGGTGGGTGCACTGGCTCTGGACGAGATCCCGTTGCCTTAGTCCGAGTCGAGCCACCGGTCGGGGCCCTTTGGTCGTTGAGAGATCGGGACAGCGGTTCGCACACTAGTCATGGTCGGTCGTTGTTGAGCTTCGCGACGAACATAGGCAAAGGTTTGATCAAGGTCTAATTTGGGATCCTTGCGTAAGATTTCCCGGACTTGATCAAACTCGTGGTCAAGACCGGCGAGAAAGAGGTGGACACGAAGACGATCCAATTCCGTCCGGCGCTCGATGGACGTCGGCGTCGCAGTGCATACGGCTAGGATCTGCGATGGTTAATCTCACGAAAGATGCTGCAGCTGACGTAGTATTTGTGGACGGGGCACCATTACATTTTAATAGTGAACGCCCGTTTGTTGAGATAAAAAGATAAGTTTCATCCCCACCATCATAGTAGGTCTTCTTTATGGCAGTCCAGTTTCTTTGGCGGTACTCAAGCAGATAAAACGACTCATCAAGTCGGGAGACATGGAGTCAATGAGCCACCCCTTGACCCGAAAGTTCTCGGTACACCATTTGTTGTATGTGGACGAGAGCCGAGGAGGCTGTGGAGTGTCGCGGTGAGGTACCCCAATTTTTCCCGGGCTGCAATACGCATCTCCATGACCTCGAGACCATAAGGCATAATTGGTCTCGATCAAGATGACGCTCGTAGGGAACGGGGAGTTGTCACCGTGAATAGTGATGATCTGAGGAGCGGATGTGGAGTCGTCGGTGGGTTTGAACGGGACGGTCTCCATGGCAGCGGAATTATCTCGAGGGTGAGATAAAGGTATGTGTTTAAGGATTTTGATAAGAGGATTTGAGGAATTTAGATCTGAGGGATTTGAATTTGAGGAATTGAAATATGTGGAATTTTGATTTAGGGTTCTGAGATTTGAATATGAGAAATTTGATATGAGAATTTAAAGACAACCGAGGATCGATTGCTCTGATACCATGCTAAAATATGAATATGGGTTTGAATACTTTAGGTTTATTGTATTCTTCTCCATAAGGAGGTATATATAGGGATTTACACGAGTGCTTTACAAGGAAATAGATACAGTACTCAATTAGGATAATATCTCCTAATTATACAGTAATTTGTCAACTATCTAAAATAAGGAAAGTAAATCCCTTAATCAATCAGGGAAATAAATCTCCTTGATTGATTAGGACTCACTCACGTTAACAATTTCCACCTTCTGATAACTGCTCACTTTTCTTGTTCTGGAAATTTCTCAATCTTGTTAATGAATTATCATAGGCAGCCGGAGGTCAATATAGGCTAGACAACATTGTCACCTTTGCTCCTACATATGCATCTTCAAATCTCATCTACCAAATTATGGTTTATTTGCGCAAAATAAATCTGTATCCATAAATCATCCACAACTTATAGGCTAAGGGATTTCTCATTTTGTACGTATGCCACAACCATTCTAAATATACATGTAGGAATATACATACTTTCATTTTGTCGAAGATGTAGCATACAATTATTTGGTGTATAACTATAGTTAACTGCAGGCATGACTATACTAAGTTTTCTGCATAATCTCATAAACACAAGAGTGTTTCTTACTGATCATTACTCTCTATGCTTTTCTTTCCTTTGTTGTAATGTACAGTGGGATATCAAGCAAAACCATGCCTGGATTCTATTGGAACCAGCATTCGTGCAGTTAAGGAAGCCATTAGAGAGAAAGTTGATGGGTATGTTAACATGCTTCTTCAAAGTGCCCAACAGTGTGAAGATCAAAGGGTAACAAATATATTCTGAGTGCTGTGCATTACTCTTTTAATTGATTGGTGCTTTCAGTATTGTTCAACAAGATATGTGTCTAGATTCTTGACATAGTTTCTTTCATCAATTGCAGAAAGATGCCCTTTTTTGTCTTGCTTTTTTTTGGATCTATCATCACAATAGAAGGTCTTGCAATTCATTAGTAGAACAATATATCTAACAATTTGAGATAAATGTTGTAGCAGCATCTGAGAGGTTGGGGTCTCTTTCTTGTCATACATATTCTATTACTTATAAGATTGGAATCAACCTAGTAGCTGTGAAGGTGTCCGATTCTTGGTTTTACTTTCTTTCTGAGATTAGTAACGTAAATTATCATTACGAAGGGAAAAAAAATATTATGCTCAAATTATGCTTTCTGTTTATTGTATTCATGCACAGTTTCCATAGCATCACTGTTATAATATTATCAATCTCCCCATTATTTGCTGTTCTCTTTTATTCACTAAGCGAGTTTCCTTCCTATATTCAGGTGAGCATTAAAGTCAAAGTTATTGCTGGTTTTCCAGTTAAGCAGGTTATTTTGCAAGAGCTTATGGCTTGTAATGCAGCTTGGGTTGTACTTGATAGGTAATTCCTTTGTTGGCTGCTTATAATTGATGCATTGGTGAAACTGTCAAGAAATCCAAACAATTAACATCTAATTTTCCATTTGTTTATCTGTTTCTCAAGTATGTGTTTGTTTATGTGTGTGCATGCATGCATGCCTGTGTAAATTCTCTTGTCTGTTTTGCATTTGGTTTCAAAATAACAACTTGTAACGCTTAACAGGCACCTCAAACAATATTTGAAATTCTACCTTATGCACATACCTTGCAAGATAGCAGTGGTTGAAGATAGCCTGGCTGTGGAGGTTGTGAGAGCTCATCAAATAGAAGACACTGATACTATAGAGCACAAACGGTTTTATTCCATGTCCAAGCTTGTTCCGGTATTCAACTGCCAAAGGTGCTCTGCATTTATTGCTTCACTGGAAAGCCCCAATATGCTTGAAACCAACTCGAGGAAAACTGGAACTCCAAAGGATAAAGGGCCGGAACCAGAGAAGGAGGAGAGGAAAAAAGGAAGAGGAAGAAAAATTCACTTATGCATTGCCCACTGCTTTTCTTGCATTGCAAGAGAGCACGAGGGAGCATGAAAGATTATAGAGGTCCCAAGTGAAGAGTGATATCGAGAGACACCTTGGAATTGAAAAAATGGGGAAATTGAGATATCGGTTTTTCAGAAGGCTGCTGCAAGATAGGGATTTTTGTAAGAGTATTTGTACAATGCAAGATCAAATGAGACTGAGGAACTCAATAATGACTAAGACCGCACCGGCACTGCCTTATCGATCTTTAAAGAGACATGTTGATAACATAGATGATATTCCATCACTTGATAAGAATGTAGAAGAAATTCTAAACTTGTTGAAAGTGAATGAATGCAACCAAATTTGCATATGGAGACCGTCGAGAGTGGGAAAACGAGTGTAATATAGAAAATGTGCACAACATAGTTAGTGGAACTAGCCAATTCGAAATGATTTTATTGGGTAATAATGACAAAAAAAGGGTGTGAGGGAGGAGATACCACAAATATTGAAGGAGAGTTTAGGCCTGCAAGTGGAAGAAAATTCCAGCAATGAAAAAATAATAGCAAATATATCTAAGGAACTGCACAACAAGAGCTATCTATTGTTTTTTTCAAGCTTCTTTGAAGCCTAATATGAAGAAAGTCAATGCCCGCCAAGATGGATAGTTGAGAGAGGTGAGTTTGAGGGGAAGTTGGGAAGTGGCGTTAAAGGTGATTAAGAAGTTGGTGGTGTCCGTGGAGATCAAGGAGGAGTTGGAGGCATCACGGGCCATGGTTAGGAAAAAAAAAATTTGAGGGATCGAGACGGTATATGCTAGTTTGAATTTTAGAGCTCTAGTACAATATAGAAGATATAGGCTGAAGTGATTTTATTGACATACAAACATAAGCATTATATATTGATTTGATAAGCCTAACTAAGAAGGTAATCACAATTTGATTTACAACATGATTACGAGAAATAAAATCAATTACAAGAAGTCAACTAGAGCTGAAAGGGAAAAAAGATATGTCAAATAATATTAGGAGCTAATCTCGTTGGTTTTTGAATTGGTGCTTGATTAATGTGGCAGTGATGATAACATGAGAGCAACTGGCGAGAAGGAAGATGTTGCTATAGGCAATACAGTTTAGCTGGCTACAAAATGTAGTACATGGGTATTCAACTGTTTAAAGCGCAAATGTGATGATGTGAAAATTTTGAGAAGAAACTACGAGAAGCCTGTGGATGAAGAAAAAGTTCTGAAGGACAGAGAGAAAGATGTAAATGAGGAGATAGCTGGGAGTTCAAGTATAATGAAGATGACAAATGAATGCGAAGCTTGGCTTCATCATGTGAGTAAAAAGAAGAGGTTAGGCATGCAAGTGGAAGAAAATTCCAGTAACGATAAAATGACAGCAAATATATCTAAGGAACTACAGAACAAGAGCTATCTATTGTTTCTTGATCAAGTTTCTTTGAAGCCTAATCTGAAAAAAGTCAATGCCCGCCAAGAGGGATAGTTGAGAGAGTTGAGTTTGAGGGGAAGTTGGGCAGTGGCGTTAATGGTGATTAAGGAGTTGGAGGGGTCTATGGAGATCAAGGAGGAGTTGGAGGCATCACGGGCCATGGTTAGGAAAAAAATAAATTGAGGGATAGAGAAGGTATATGCTCGTTAGATGTTTAGTACTCTGGTTACATACATAAGATATAGGCTGAAGTGATTTTATTGATATACAATGTAGGTATTACATATTGATTTGATAAGCCTAACTAAGAAAGTAATCACAATTTGATTTACAACATGATTACGACAAATGCAATCAATTATAAGAAGTCAACTAGAGCTAAAAGGGAAAAAGATATGTCAAATATTATTAGGAGCTGATCTCGTTCGTTTCTGAATTGGTGCTTAATTGATGCGGCAGTGATGATGGCATGAGAGCAACTGGCGAGGAGGAAGATGTTGCTATAGGCAATACAGTTTAGCCGGCTACAAAATGTAGTACATGGGTATTCAACTGTTTAAAGCGCAAATGTGATGATGTGAAAATGTTGAGAAGAAACTACGAGAAGCATGTGGATGAAGAAAAAGTTCTGAAAGACAGAGAGAAAGATTTAAATGAGGAGATAGCTAAGAGTTCAAGTAGAATGAAGATGACAAATAAATGCGAAGCTTGGCTTGATCGTGTGAGTAAAAAGAAGAGGTTACGCCTGCAAGTTGAAGAAAATTCCAGCAACGATAAAATAACAGCAAATATATCTAAGGAACTGCATCATAATAGCTATCTCTTGTTTGTTGATCAAGCTTCTTTGAAGCCTAATATGAAGAAAGTCAATGCCCGCCAAGAGGGAAAGTTGAGAGAGGTGAGTTTGAGGGGAAGTTGGGCAATGGCGTTAATGGTGATTAAGGAGTTGGATGGGTCTATGGAGATCAAAGAGGAGTTGGAGACATCACGAGCCATGGTTAGAAAAAAATAATAATTGAGGGATAGAGAAGGTATATACTCGTTGGAGGTTTAGTACTCTGTTACCATATAGAAGATATAGGCTGATGTGATTTTATTGATATACAATGTAGGTATTATATAATGATTTGATAAGCCTAACTTAGTAGGTAATCACAATTTGATTTACAACATGATTATGGGAAATGCAATCATTTACAAGAAGTTAGCTAGAGCTAAAAGGAAAAGGAGATTTGTCAAATCATATTAGCAGCTGATCTCGTTGGGGTCTGAATTGGTGCTTGATTGATGCGGCAGTGATGATGGCATGAGAGTAGTTGGTGAGGAGGAGGATGTTGCTATGCGGAATACAGTTTAGCCGGCTACAAAATGTAGCACATGGGCATTCAACTGTTTAAAGCGCAAATGTCATGATGTGAAAATTTTGAGAAGAAATTACAAGAAGCTTGTGGATGGAAAAAAGGTTAGAAAGACAATAGAGAAAGATGTAAATGAGGAGATAGCTGTGAGTTCAAGTACATTGAAGATGACAAATGAATTGAAGCTTGGCTTGATCGTGTGAGTAAAAAAGAAAGTGGATATCCAATCTATGAAGACAAGGTATGGAAGTATCAACCCATGTCTCGGGGGACTCTGTCCTTTTCCTTTTATGCTAAGGCTTTCTAGAAATATAGCAAAGGAGACAGAAAAGATAGTTTCTCTCAAAGATCAAATGAGATTGACGAACTCAATAATGACTAAGACCGCACCAGCACCGCCTGATCTATTTATAAAGAGACATGCTGATAACTAGATGATGTTCCATCACTTGGTAAGAATGTAGAAGAAATTCTAGACTTGTTGAAAGTGAATGAATGCAACCAAATTTGCATATGGGGACCGTCGAGAATGGGAATACAAGTGTAATGGAAAATGTGCACAACAGAGTTAGTGGAACTAGCCAATTCGAAATTATTTTTTGGGTAATAATGACAAAAAAAGGGTGTGGGGAGGAAGAGATACCACAAGTATTGAAGGAGAGGTCAGGCCTCCAAGTGGAAGAAAATTCCAACAACGATAAAATTACAAATATATCAAAGGAACTGTAGAACAAGAGCTATTTATAGTTTCTTCATAAAGTTTCTTTGAAGCCTAATCTGAAGAAAGTTGGCATTCATGATGATCAAAAAGGAAAAGTGGTGTTCGCATGTAATTATAGGGACAACATTGACACGTATTAGGATATAAAAATAGGAGGGATGTCCGAGGATGATGCGCAAAAGTTATTTAACATAAAAGTCAAAGATATGTTATGAAAAATCCAGAAATCACTCGAATAGCCACATTAATAGTCAAAGAGTGCGGTGAGATGCCACACCTGATCAAGGTGATAGCACAAGAGTTGGCAAAAGTTGATGATCTAGTAGTGTGGCACGACAAATTTTCACAACTGCGAGTCCCTAGTGATCAACCATATCAAGAAATAAATGAATTCTAACGGGTCTTCAAACTCTCATACAATAAGTTAGATAAGGATAAACAACCATGCTTATTGTACTGGGCAATTTTCCTTGTTGGTGATGAAATTCATCGATACTACATAATTGAGTGCTGGAGAGCTGAACGGTTTTTTTATTGGTTTTACAAAGCTTGGGAAAACATGCGACATAGGTCACACCACCCTAGATGAATTGGAAAACATAGGTCTTGTGGATATTGGAAGGAAGGACATCATTACAAGATGTTTGAGCATTTTCAGCATGTTGCACTAAGAATGGCAAATGGTAATAGAGGGAGTCACCAATTGTTAGTGAGAAAAGGTGAAATGATTAGAGAGGAAGAATGGACACATGTAGAAAGGTTCCCCTTAATTAACCATCCAATTCCTACCCTGCTTGCTCAGCCTCAATGCTTGGGAATCTTTACCTTGCTGCTCCAAGAAAATAAGAGCTTAACATCAATTCCTCGGTCATTCTTTGCATGTATACAAAGCTTACAAGTTCTGGATTTGCATGATATGAGTATCAGATCACTACCATCATCTATCTCCGCTTTGATAAAGCTTAAAAGACTCTATATAAACGACTATGGTGAGTTAAAAGAGCTCCTGGCTGAGATAGGACAACTACAGAGTCTTGAGATCTTTGATATAAGTCGAACCGGGATTCACAACCTTCCCAATGAGATTGAACAACTCACTAACCTCAACTTCTTGAGAATTTCATTTGAGCCGCATGGTAGTAGTCAGAATCACGTTGGAGCCCAATTGATGGCAATACTTCCTCGCAACACAATTTCGAAGCTCAGTCAGTTAGAAGAACTCAACATTGGCATAAACGACAATGTCACAAAATGGAACGATATTGTAGATGGAATTGTCGAGGAAGTAGTTGGGTTGAAAGAACTGACAACTCTTTGTTTCAAATTTCCTACCATGGGCTACTTAAACCCTTTTATATGCATAAGTATATCACGGAACCGTGATAACACATTGGGCAATGATTTCAGATCATTCAACATCATTGTTAGTTATCACAATGCTTCTGGAATTGATATCTTTGGATGCGCATCTGAAAAATACTTGAGATTCTCTGCAGGTACAAGTAATAGTATCCCTGATGCAATTTTGCAGATCCTAAAACATGTTGTCACCTTTGAGTTGATTGGTTATCAGAATTTGACAAACTTATCTATCTTCGGAGATAACTTGAGAGGATTGGAAATTTGCAAAATTGAAGAATGCAACCAAATCGAAAGCATAATTGATGGTGATGTGATAGGTAGTGTTGCATTTCAATGCCTTCAACATCTACACATAATAAATATTCCAAATATGATGCATATATGGAAGGGCTTGATGACCCATGAGAGCCTATCTAGTCTAGTGACACTGATAATAAAAGGTTGTCCAAGTCTGAAAATTCTTTTCTCAAAGGCCCAAGGGATGGTTCAACTACTCTCTCATCTGCATCATTTGGAGGTTGAGGACTATCAAGAGATAAAGGGGATACTTGAGATTGGAAGCGATGTATCAAGGGCACTTCCAAAATTGGAAACTATACAGCTCCGCAACCTACCAAAATTGGATACTATTTGGTAGGGTGCCTCTACGAGTGGTCCTCTTTGCAGTGCTATGTTGAAAGACTTACCACCTATATGGAAAAAGTGTGGTGGCTAAACAAAACGAATTGCCATAAGAGTGTGCTAGGGACTAGATGAATAAACTGTGGTGGCTAAACAAAACGAATTACCATAAGGAGTAATTATTGCATCAAGGTATGACAATCATGTGATTTAAGGTCAAGAAGTCTTGAATCTTGTAAAGATACAAGGTTTTTATATTTGAAGAATAACTGTAGACATCAAAATCTTGGTGAATTAAATCCCTCCAAGTAAGAAAAGAATTAGGGTTTGGTGGATTAAATCGTGGGCTCCATAATTCACTCACGTGGCGTGTGACTCATCAAAGTCAAATTAGTTGGCGAAGGCGACACGTGTCAGACATCCGACGGAGTGTATCAAACGGCTCAAAACAAAGACAAAATTAAAGGGAAGAATCTTCCATAATTGACTTTGATTTAAATCAAAATAAATCAAATCAATAAATCAAAGATAATTTGGTTAAATTGCCTAATTATCGGAATTGATTTTAAATTAAATCAGAATTCCACGAATCAAGGTCCTAAAGATGGAAAGTTCTTTAGGTCAAGCATCCTGCTGGAGCCTATAAATAGGAGGCCCCGAGACAAAGGAAAGGGTCCAGAAAAAATACACTCAAGCACTCAGAAGAATCAGAAAACTCTCTGCATTCTTCACACCATTTTGGAAGAGCCATCAAGCACCACAAATACGTGCTGGTTCCTCCACCCCAGAAAAGCCAAATCACCAAACAAGTCTTGTGCTACCCGTTTGATCAAGATCAAGTCTCTACGACCCTTGTGTCAAACACAAACCTAAACTCTCAAGTTCTTCATCAAGCTAATGGAGAATCAACAAGCATAACAAACACGTGCCGATTCCTCCACCCCAAAGCCGAAGACTTTCCACCGCGTGACACTACTCATGGTCCTGACGTGTCTGAGATCAAGCCGTGACGGCCCTCGACGAAGTCTCAAATTCCGATTCAAGATCAAGTGCTTCGCACCCTTGAACCGTACACACCATTGGAGATCGAATCAGAGGAAATTCTTTTATTTTTTGTAAAAGAATACCAACAGAGATTGTAACCTACACACTTGATAAATCAATACAAATATTATTTTGTACACGTGTTCTTGTCTCATTTGTCGCAGGAAAATTCGTGTTTACAATAACCTTTAGGGACCTTCATACCATAGAAAGAGTTCCAAGGCCATAGGCAAGCGGGTGCGTATTTCTCCATATTTGAGTTGCAAATTAGTCTTGACCCTCATGTTCAATAGATCTAAACGAGCAGCAATCCCAACAACGTACCAACGATACTCTCGCAAACATTCTTCTCAATGTGCATTACATCGAGCGCATGCCTCACATGAAGGTATTTCCAATACTCGAGATCAAAGAATTTTGACTTCTTCTTCCAACAAATTTTGTCACCATCATTCTCACCTATAGTTCCCCCTTTTTTCGAGCCCCATTTGTAATTAATATCTTCAACCATTTTTAGCACTTCTTCTCCAGTTAATTGCTTTGGAGGCATGCCATGTTCATGTTTCCCATTACAGGTAGCATGCTGCCTCCGATATGGATGATAGATTGATAACCATTTTCTATGCACGATGTAACAGTTTTTGTGGCCATTGACTAGGTGTATCAGCGTCACATATTGGACAAGCTTTATATCTTTTAACGACACAACCGGATAAGTATCCATAGGCAGGAAAATCATTAATTGTCCACAATAATACACCTTTGAGTGTAAAGTATTCTCATATATGTGCATCATACACTCCTCTAATTCCATCCCACAAAGATTTTAAATCATCAATCAAAGGCTCTAAGTAGAGGTCTATATCATTTCCGGGTTGTTTAGGACCGGAAATCAGCAAGGCCAACATCATGAACTTTCGTTTCACGCATAAGCTAAAATAACTGGCCAACAATTGTATATACTACTTAGAAAACTGTGGGGATTGAATCCATAAGCTGAGAGAGCTAGTCTCAAGTTTCTCTGCTCTTTACCAAACTTGAGCCATTTATCATCAACAAGTTTCCAAGACTGGGAATCCGCTAGATTAGACATATGACCGTCAATTAATTTTCTATCAGTTTGCCAACTCAAACTCTTAGATGTCTTACTTGATTGAAACATCTTTTTAAACCTTGGAATTGGTGGAAAATACCACACCACCTTCGCTGACATAGCCTTTTTCAAGATTGAATCTTTTCCTTCCTTCCATCTTGAGATACCACAAGTAGGATAATTAATTGAATCTTCATAATCCTCTCTATACAAGATGTTATCATTGGAGCATGCGTGAATTTTCTCATAACTCATCCCCAATGCACACAAAATTATACCCTCATGTAAAATCATTCGTATGAGAAGGATTTAATATCTGACGATTTAGGATGATCTCAGCTGCCCAATAGCATATGTTGGATTTATAAAAATCCCACTATATTCTACATGTTAATCCTTGTAGTTTCCATCCAATTACAACCATGTAGATGTGCACTGAAAATGTGAGTATCCTAAAAATTATTGTATCAAGTGCTATTATTTACCTGTTTTCCAAATGCAATAGGTTGGTGATGCTTCGGCTGTTTGAAGAACTAGATTGATCATTTTTATCATGAAAAGGGCCTTGAACTTTTTAAAACTCCTCATTTCAGTTCTTTTAATGCTCAAATCAATTACTGTGGTCTTTTATCTTTTGGTCAATTTAGTCCTTGCAATCACATTCTATCAAAACCTTCATTAAAATTGCATGAGCGATGTCATGTGGCAAACTTTCAAGGAGTATTTTCGTCTAGACACTACTTGTCCATTGGTAGACAAAATAAAGCTTGCTCAAAGAGGTCATCTCACTTCCTGAGGGAACTCTAAATTGAGAGAAGGACATAGCTTTATTTTGTCTCCTGGAAAATGAATTAACAACCATTCATTATAAAAACGCTTGTAGAAAATGGAAATCAACTAGTGACTAGTGAATAGTGACCGTTGACCGAGCAAAAAGGGACTAGTGTGAACCCCGCTACTTGGACCCAAAATATATTATCAACGCAAAACTAGATAAAACTAAAATATATTATCGACACACAACTAGATAAAACTAAAATATAGGATTTTCTGCGGTTTTGCCCCATAAACTATTTGCATATTGTCAATTTAGCCCCTTAACAATTTTTTCGGTAAATTAAAAACTCCAATTGTTTAAAAATCACCAATTGAGGGTTTACCGTCAACTTTTTAAAATTCTTTCCAAATTACCGTTCATATAAAGTGCAAATTTGTAATTTTACGGAATAACAAAAGTATATGGCATCCCCTCTCTCTCTTCTCTCTTTCTCTCTCTGCACTTTCTTCCCTCTTCGACCCAACCCTAGCCCCACCCATCGCCGATTCAAACCCTAGCCTCCCCCTCGTTGACCTCTTTTTTCTTTTTCTTTTTTAATGTTAAAAGAGGGGTCAAAGGAGAAGAACTCGAGATTCCAAGGTGTTGAGAGTATTTATGAATGGCCCTTGCAATGGTTGGAGATGTTGGTGTGCAAAGTGTTTGAAAATAACCCAAAAACCCTCATATCAAGAAGAACATGAAGAATTGAAGTCGTTTGATTATTGTTATTTAACTCAATTTCAGAATCCACTAAAAAAAAATCTATTCCAGAACAATTGATGTCCTTGACGAGTATGGTCGAAGTTCAAACACTCAAGTGTGATTTATAACCAAAGAAGGGTTGCAAGAAGAATATGGAAAATTGGGCCGAATAATGGGGTGTGGGATGTGAGGTTGATGAGTTTTTTTTTTTATTTATGCTTTGGGTGTGTATTTAGGGGTAGTTTGGGAAGATAGTGGTGTTTTCTTAGAAATTGTGAAAATTTGAATTAGAAGTTGAGGTGAACTTAGAATATGGGGTGAACAAAGAGAAGTGCGGGGTTTAAATAGAAAAACTCTATTTTAATAAGGTATAATTTTAATTTTACACAAAATTACGAATTTGCCCTTACTTTAACGGAAAAGTGGATGACGTACTTTAGAATATGACGGTAGGCCCTTAATTGGCGATTTTTAAACAATTGGAATCCTTAATTTACAGAAAAATAATTAATGAACTAAATTAACAATATGTAAATAATTCTGGGGCAAAACCGCAGAAAACCGTAAAATATATTATCGACGCAGAACTAGATAAAACTAACTGGAGGCAAGACTCTGCTTTGGTTGCGCTGGAGGGAACTTGCCGTTAAAATTGGTTCGTTCCCTATTGGTAGCTACATCGATGGAACAAGAAGAAGCAGACCCAACAGCAAAATCACATGCAGAACGGTACCGTATCACTGCTTAAACACTGCATTGCTCATAAGCAACAATTTCTGTATTTCATAGAAGCACTGAGTTTGCATGCACTCATTTTCTAAGCAACTTCATGGGCGTCATAAAACCTCACTCTCCTATTATTCTCATCTAATAGATCACTGTTTGTCACTAAAGTCTTTAAATTTTGCCAAAGTTATACATGCCCAGTTGATAAAAGTGGGGTTTAACAGCCATACATTTCTGGGTAACCGTTGTCTCGATGTTTACTTTCGGTTTGGTAACACCCTGTACGATGCATTGAAAGTGTTTGATGAGATTACTGATAAGAATATTGTGTCTTGGAACATTTGCATGAAAGGGTTCTGTCGATTTGGTGAGCTTCAAAGGGCACACAGTATGTTCGCTGAAATGCCTGTTAGAGATGTAGTTAGTTGGAACTCGATGATTTCGGGTTGTGTTTCAGGTGGGTTTTTTGATAATGCATTCGGCCTTTTCTCAAAAATGCAAATCGCAGGAATGAGACCAAGTGAGTACACATTCTCAATTGTAATGTCGTTTGTGACGCGTTCTTGTCATGGTAAGCAAATTCATGGTGGTATGATTAGGAATGGTATGAATTTATCAAATTTGATACTCGGGAATTCTTTGATTGACATGTATGGAAAGCTCGGATGTGTGGAATATGCTTTTGGTGTGTTTTTCACTATGGAGGAGGTGGATATTATCTCATGGAATTCTTTGATATCGGGTTGTCATAGATCAGGGTATGAAGAGCTGGCACTAGATCAGTTCTTTCAGATGAGAAGCACCGAGCATTCACCTGATGAGTTTACAATATCATCTGTTATCAATGTTTGTTGTAACTTGCCTAATTTGGAAAAGGGTAAGCAAATATTTGCTTTCTGCTTGAAGCTGGGATTCTTATCTAATAGCATTGTATCAAGTGCTGCTATTGATCTGTTCTCCAAGTGCAACAGATTGGAGGATGCAATCCGGCTCTTTGAAGAACTAGATTGGTGGGATTCAGCTGTTTGCAATTCCATGATTTCAAGCTATGCACGGCATGACTGTGTGGAGGATGCTGTGCGACTTTTTGTGTTGACCTTGAGGGAGAACCTGAGGCCAACTGAGTTTACACTTAGCAGTTTGCTTAATTCTGCGTCCATTTTTCTTCCAGCAGAGTTGGGTAGCCAGATCCATTCTTTGGTTGTTAAGTTAGGTTTCGAGTCAGATCCAATTGTTGCTAGTTCACTTATTGATTTTTACAGTAAAGTTGGATTAATAAATTATGCCATGAAAATCTTTGCAAATGTGGGTGTCAAAGATTTGACATCTTGGAACACCATGATTATGGGCATGGCTCACAATGGTAAAGTGTTTGAGACCCTGAACATTTTCAAGGAATTGATTAGTGAAGGCATTGCACCAGATAAATTAACACTAGCCGGAGTTTTATTAGCTTGCAACCTTGGGGGTTTAGTTGATGACGGAATGACAATGTTTTTATCCATGGAGAAGGAATATGGAATCGTACCTCAGGACGAGCACTATATGCCCATAGTGGATTTGTTGAGTAGTACTGGTAAACTCAAAGAAGCAATAGATATAGTAGCAGAAATGCCTTACAAACCTAGTTCCATGATATGGGAATCGATTCTTCGTGCTTGTGTGATTCATGGAGACTTTAAACTCACTGAAACAGTTGCACAGAGGATGATGCAGTCAGAAGCACAGTCATCTGTACCTTATTTAGTGCTCGCTCGAGCATATGAAATGCGAGGAAGATGGGAAAGTATGATTCGAGTCAGGAAAGCCATGAAACTTAAAGGTGTGAGGAATGTGATCGGATGTAGTAAAATTGGGATACACAACCATGTATATACTTTTAAGGCAGACCAATTACAGCCTCACAGAGGTAAGGACATTTATTTGATATTGAGATTACTGTGTTGGGAAATGGAAGCTGAAGATTATACTGACAATCTAACAAAGTAGTGCTAAGAGGAGAAAGAGTGAAGAAAAGCAGCAGAGTAAGAGTTCATCTTGTTCCTATTATTTTATATAGTTAACGAATATAGTTTTTCCAATCTCATTTAACCATAGTTATATAAATTGTTTTGGAATACCAAATTTGTACTGCTAGAGTTGTGCTGATATGTTACTAAACCAATATGCTAACGAAATGTCCGGTTCTCAGATGTAATTGTTTTTGCAGTGAAAGTGGCGTGACTAGTGAGTAAGGAATTTCTTGTACCATGCTGTAGTTCTGTTAGCATTGCTTGTATCATGTTTTCCATTTGAAAATAAGAAGTTTTACATTTACAGATAGATGCAATAACTGTGGTTATCAATTCTAAGAAATGGAAAAGGTTTGGGCACACCGTGCATCTTCCATGATGCTGCGATTTTCTGATAAATCACTGCAGTATAGGAATGTTCAACTCAGTTCCCCACGCACGCGCGTGCTTTAGTGACTATGAGACGTTGATACATATGGGTGCAAAGCCCAAAGCTGCCCATTGGAATAGAGAAATTCTTAGGTTTATAACCTTTTTTTTTTGGCTGGTCATTGACCTAAGTGTTTGCCTTTGATGAAGGCTTTAGGCGCAGCAGCAATAGGAATATTAACATGTCTATAAGAGCAACTCCACCCGTTAGGGGTTGCCATGGCAAGGGGAGGGGTGGGGAGCTAGGGGCTACTATTCACGTGAATAGTGGCTGCCCTCGCAAATAGTAATGTGCACTTCCATCCGTTCTTGTGGCAAAGGGCTACTACTATTCACTTTTATTTTTATTTTATTTTTACATGGGATTAATTTTAGTTGTATGTATAAAATTAATAATAATAAAATTGCTAGGTATGTATTAAAAAATATTTCTGAATTTTTAGATTTTTTCAGATTTTTCTCAGATTTTTTCGATTTTTTAAATTTTTTTGTTGACGTCATCGCCGACGTCAGGCTTGGGCCTCAGGCAACTTCCGCAGCTTGCCTGTGCGTGGGGCCCACATGCTGCTGGGCTCCCCTACCGCTGGAACGTGGTTTTGGGCTCGGGCCCGGCACACACCCCCTCCCGGCTTGTATCGGTGGAGTTGCTCTAACTAAAGCAGCAAGGGGGGGTTTACACTAGAATTTTCACCAATCATCTGTGGAGTAGAAAGGACCATCAAAGTATCAAACCATTTTGATGCTCCAATGTCCCCTCGGGCACATCGATGAAATTGGAACCATACAGAAAACAAAAATAAGCACGATCCTAGATTCCCATGGAATCCATATGGATCCTTTCGCATCATTCACATTTTACCCTGAGGAATATGGAATCGTACCTCAGGACAGGCACTATATGTACGGGTTAAGTTTGTGCACTGTTTATGAAACATTCTAGAAAAAAATCAGTTTAAACTTTTTTTAAAATTTATAATTAATTAAATAAGCAAAACAAGTTATGCATAATGGATCATACCAATAAACAAAGAGTAGTTAACTAAAACAAAATTAACCAACTAGCCTTTGGTTTCAAGTTCAATTCACATGAATCGCGCAGACTATGTATATTTGTGATGGGTGAAAAAAATTAAAATTATGTAGTTCTAAATTTAAACATTAATATTATACCAACAAAAAAAACACACATTAAAATTAAAATTATGTAGTTTTTGACAGCAGGACATGACTTGTCTCCAATGCTTGATGGAATCATGATTTAGCAGACACAGCGCTAGCTGTTAGAAAGCATAAGCCAACATAATGCCCAAGTTCCTTGCTTTCATCTGATTGGCCCTATTGAAGACAGCAATTTCGCGCCATTTTTTGGTATAATCAGAGAATATCCATGGAATTTATTCCTGGGCGTCAGGCATCTACTCTCCAATGCAATAGCACAGAGAAGCTTTGAAAGAAAAAAAAATTGAAAGAAATTTTTTCAGAACTCTGAACAACACTTGCCATTGGCCAAGAAGTCATAATCTAAAAATGGGTTTAATCTCTTTCTTCAAGTTTAAATTTTTAACCCTTCTGAAAAATCTTCTTTTAAATAGCGATTTCACCTCCAAAACATTAAAAACAAGATTCAAATTCAAGACCCTGTTGTGGTATATTGTAAACAGTGTCCATGGCGAGCCCTATGACGCCGTCCCATGTTGTTATTGCCTATGATGCGACCAGGGACAGGGGTGAGCCGGAGCTTAAGCTCACTGTCGATAGTCTTCGAATGAGGGGTGACATTTTACATTCAGGAGATACCATCATTTTGCTGGGCGTCTTGCACAGGGTGGTTCACCCCAGTAAGTGTTTGATGAATTGTCTACATGAACTAGAGTTGTTCTTAATTGGTTTTAAATATCTAAATTTGTTATGAATTTCATTTTCACATGATTGGTTGGTTGGTTTTGAAGATGCAAATAACATAGACTTTATATTATAAATTTCATCTTTAATTTTCCTTTCTGCATTAAAATTTTTCATCACCCATGTCCTTGAAATTTCTTTTGACAAAGCTGATTAATAATTATCAGAGACAACTTTGCCACCATTGATCCTACATGCACCTTCAAATATCTTCTATCTAATTGTGGTTCATTTATCCAATATGCATCTGTGTCCATGAATATTCTGCAATGGGTTTGGTGGACGCTCTCTCATTTTATCCGCAGCTTGCTCTGCAGCTGCAATAACATTAATATGAGCAAGAATTCTAAAAGTAAGTGTGCTTGTTGCTGATATTTAGTCTCTTTGCTTTTCTTGCCTTTTTTGGAACAGTGGGCTATCAATCAAAACCATCCCCAGAATTTTTTGGAACAAGCATTCGTGCAGTGGAGGAAGAAGTTACAAAGAAAGTTGACGTGTATGTTAACATGCTTCTTCAAAGTGCGGAAAAGTGTGAAGATCAAGGGGTAATATATTCTCTGAGGTTAAGAATTGCTATTTTAACCTTTTTATGAACTTGTGCTTTCATTATGTTCCTAGACTGGTGGAGTGGTTAACTCTCTCTCAACCAGATGTGTCTAGATCTTTGGTATAGTTTCTTTCCAAAATTGCAAAAAGTTATTTTCATTTTACCTTCTTCGTGCTAGAAAATCTTGCAATACGTAAATATGACGACATAGCTAACCTAAGAATTTGAGCTAAATGTTGTATCAGAATCTGAAAGGTCGGGCTACCTTAGTAGACATATTCTATTACTTTGCAACATTATAATCAACATAGTGACTGTAAGGTGTCCATTTTTTTGTCTCTTTCTGACTTCTGTCACTAGTACCAAAAAAAAAAGAGAAACAGAGAAACTGAATGATGCTGCTCAAATACTGCTTTTGTTTTTGTGATTATGCAGAGTTTCCACTTTGTCACTGTTATATAAATTAAGAAATTATTTTTTTATCCTAAATATATTGCTATATTGTTCACCACACTAGTTTCCTTGATATATTCAGGTCAGCATTGAAGTCAAAGTTACTGCTGGTTTTCCCATTAAACAGGTTATTTTGCAAGAGATTATGGCCTGTAATGCAGCTTGGGTTGTGCTTGATAGGTAGTTCCTTTTTCTCTATTTCATTACGAAAACTATTCCTTCAGAATTTAATTCCTTTCACCCATAAATTTGATTCTCTGCCCTTTAGATTATTAAGGGAATGGTTATTAAAAATATTAAATTCGAAGACGAGACTAATTTATGATGGATCTTTCAAGTTTAGATCTCTTATCCTGTACTGCAAATGGAAACGGGTTCCGTGTTGTTATAGTCCTCTCATTTTTCCATGCAATAAAGATCACTAGAATATGGCCCTGTATATAAATATCGCCATGCTCTGGCTTTCTGGTACATGGTTTAGAAAGTACTCCAATTTAGTGTTGATGGTCATTGTGCAATATGAATGGGTACTTTCAGATTTTCTGTCAAAGATTAATTGCCTATTAAACTAAGAATCCACTGAGGCGATATTTTTGTTGAGTCGAGTAAATAATTGTCGTCCTTGTTGTCAACTCATAAGTTAAACCTTCAATTGGATCAAAACTGCTCATATTGGAGAAGTTTTATCCCACATTTTTATCTTTCAAATATCCTTAAACTTCTTTGGTGCGTAACCTCAGACTCCTTACTTCGTTGCATATTTCCATCAATAGTCTTGATGACGAATGATATTTATGGATTCTTTAGTCATTAAAGTATATCAAGTTTGTACTTTGTTATTTTCTACATATACCTTCCCAGCTTATGTTGCCATAATATATATAAATATATATACACATATATCTGGAGGGCTGAAAACAAATAACAATTCCAATTTGTCAAAGAAAGCCTCCCATTTGTCTTTGTACCATCCAACTTTCCATTTGTTTCTATATCCCTTGTGTGTGTTTATGAGCATGCCTCTGTTAAATTCTCTTTCTGTTTGGAATTAGCTTAAAAAATAACTTGCAAAGTTTAACAGGCACCTTAGACGGGATTTGAGGTTCTACCTTAAGCAGATACCGTGCAAGGTTGCAATAATTCAAGATAGCTTGGCTGTGGATGTTGTGAGACCTCATACAACAGATGATACTGATACTATAGAACACAAATTGTTTTATTCATTATCCAAGCCTGTTCCGCTATTCGCTTGTCCAGGTAATGGAAACAATGAGCACTCATCCATTGCTTACAGAAGCTACTCTGTATCCGTTGGTGCACTGGAAAGCTCTGATATGCTTAATACCAACTTGATGACTTCATCTACATTTAAGCTACGAGACTATAGTCCTTTGTTGGATCTAGCGTCTTCCTCTAAGCAAGAAAATTCAGGTCAGAAGCTTGTCATAGTCCTTTATGCATATTATAATGCTTTACAAACTCAAGACATATATTGTCCTTTCTGCTATTAGTTTTTTGTCTCAGCTGCAATATCAATGTATTATGCATAGAATCTGAACCAGCTTTCCTAGAACTTTACTTAGTGAGTTTCACCATAAGACACAAACCTCCAAAATATCAAATTATCAATTCATATTGTTTTTTGGCTTCTTTGGATATTAAGTTATAAGTATCTCCAAACTGGAGAACAAAGTTCGTAGGTCGCTTATCAAATAAGTTTTCCTTTAACTTCTCCCTTATTTTAAATTTACACGTTTTATGAGGTTCCCATCAAAACGGTCAAGAATGATTGCATGTTCCATATGAAGAAAATTAAAATTAGTATTTCATCACTTCTGTGACATGGATGCATATGGTTTCTAGATGGACTCTCTAACCATCTACCATTCAGTTTCAAATCACAAGAAGGTGCTGTAATGGAATTTTTGCATAATCCACCGGAAGGATGCAAGAAGATATGGCCATGATTCTATTATAACAAACAAGTGCTGAATGTCTTACATGTTTATCAGAGCTTAAAATAACTCGTTGCATTAAGGTGTTTTCAAGGGAAGATATGATTTTAGCGATGACCAGGGTTATAGATCAATCCAAAAAAATTTGGTACCTTGGCTTCAAATAATGTGTGTGTGTGTGTATTATTATATGGACTAATATTTTCTGTCTTCCAGGCGCAAAAACCAAAGGAGACAATAAACAGTCCATTGTTCCCCAAATCAACCAGAAACAAAATAAAAATGTCTTCCAACACCGATCTTCGGAGGCCCCAATTCTTTGTTCCATCTGCGGAACAAGGACTGAAATGTATATCAAAGATTCTATGACGTTCAGCTACTCAGAGATACAGCTAGCAACAAATGATTTTTCAAAGGAAAACTTATTAGGAGAAGGTGGATACGGTCATGTGTATAAAGGTGAGCTCAAGGACGGACAGCAGATTGCAGCAAAGGTGCGGAAAGAAGCAAGTCAACAAGGCTTTACAGAATTTCACTCTGAGGTCTATGTCTTAAGTTTTGCACGCCACAAGAACATAGTCATGCTGTTGGGCTATTGTTGCAAGGAGAATCTAAATATCTTGGTTTATGAATATATTTGCAACAACTCTCTTGAGTGGCACTTATTTGGTAAACTGCTGTTAAATTTTTTTCCCAGTACACTTTTTTTTTCGTCATTGTTAGTTCTAATGCTGATACCATATAAACATGACTAGTGGATCCTCTTTTGTTAATTCTCTGTGGTTATTTTCTTAGATGATAACGCAGCAGTCCTCGAATGGCACCAAAGGCATGCTATCGCCATTGGAACTGCAAAAGGATTGCGTTTCCTGCATGAAGAATGTCGTGGAGGTCCTATAATTCATCGAGACATGCGACCAAGCAATATACTTCTTACACATGATTATGTTCCCATGGTGAATTAATACACAATACTCTTTATGTTTGTCTTTTTATGAGGCCCTTCAAGGAAATGCATAATACTATTTTCTGTTTCAATAAATGATTAATTATTATACTTGAGATTTTGTTGGTGGCGCTTGTTATGCTGATAATTCAAAAATCCCTTAGTAGATTTGTGACAAAATCTAGAGCCACCTGCGAGTAGGACTCGTAGGATTCATTTTGTAAATTTTTCTATCTGTGAATAGTCATGAAACATCTCTTCTCTTCCAATTCTTGACAAGTCTACTTGAGGGAGGATTGATGCATAAAAAACAGGGGTGGCCCCCTATTTTTGTTTTCCTTGCATGGCTAGGCCTAATTTTGTTTTCCTTCCTCTATTAGGAATTAGTTACGTAGACACAGATTAGACTACAAGGTTCTTAACATTGCGCTCCTTCATAGTTAAATTTCATTTAGAGCTTATTTTGTTTTACACATCATGACTATGTTGTAACTGTGAATTGTGCCCTTTCTAACTCTCAGTTCTGAGTGCCCATTTCCCGATCTTCAGCATAACATGTCAATGCAACAATTGATTTGTCAGCATCTAGTAATTTCATTTTATTTTACAACGAAGGATAACCCTGTTTTTCTTTCCTTTTATGCCTTTTGGGCTTCTCCCTTTGGTTGGTTTGGAGTTCAAGCTTTTTTTTCTGTGAAAGTTAAAAGGTTTTGGTTGCAAGCTCTGAGTAGTTCCTACAAAAGAAACTGAAGAAAATAAAAACTATTGAAGCTAACGGAATGACTTTCTACACTTAGTTAGGTGATTTTGGCCTAGCCAAATGGAAGATGAGTGATGATCCTGTGCAGACAAGGATACTCGGCACATTAGGGTGAGGACTACTGTAAACTTTTTTCTACATTTGAGTATCACATTCCAGAAAACTGCTCTTGGTAATTTTAAATAAACAAGTGCAAGTAAGCCTCTTGTCCTTGTAGCTACCTTGCTCCAGAGTATGCAGAGAATGGTATTGTTTCTGTACGGACAGATGTATATTCATTTGGCATGGTTCTGTTACAACTAATATCCGGACGCAAGATTATTGATTCAAAACAGAAAGAAAAAGATCAATGCCTACGGCAGTGGGTATGTTGGGCTTCAGGATGTGATTTTTTTAATCTTATATTTTCTAATCGCTGGCAAAAAAAGAATGAAGTGCTAATTCACTGTTCCAAACTGAATAATCTTTGTCTGTTATATGGAAATCGTAGGCAGAACCAATAATCCAGAGGCTAGCACTGCATGAACTCATTGATCGTCGTATTGGAGATTCATATGACACATATGAAGTGTACCTTATGGCTAAAGCCGCATACTTATGTGTGCAAAGAAGCCCTGAAATGCGTCCATCAATGGGAGAGGTAATTAAATTTTATCTTTTGGATTTTTATTGCATTGTGCCAACTAAGAAGTTGGAGGAAGATTCACTGATTTCGCAGGCTTCTCAATTTTGAATGTCCACGCATGCCTTTGTTTAGGCTATCATGCACATTAGGGGCTGATATATATACTCTAACCTGGTATGACAGCAATGTGATTCACATGTGAGGGCCATCACTTGAAATTCTTTGTGGTGAATGTAGTTAGAAATACCAATGCCTAAATGGAGACCCTTGTTTCATCAAAGTTTTCTGCCTCTATCCTGCATTTATATATAAATGAACGGTTTTTCACTGCAGGTTGTCCGCATTCTTGAAGGCGAAAATGACCATTTCCACCACCTAGGAGAGCACTTTGTACCTCATTATACAAAGTGAAGGATACAACGACACAGTTTATATTCTTTCGCAGATGGTAGTGCTTTTTCTATTTTTCTATGTACTGTTTACAGCTTCTCATGTACTTTTTGATTCCTGTAAATGAGTCATGATCTCTTGGTCACCTAGTGACCAAGGAATCTATGGCCACCCACCCTTGGATTCAAATCCAATGGCCCAATAGAGTTTCTTAAAATGAGTGCTAAAGTAAGTGGGCCATTGGATTTGAATTCAAGGGTAGGTGACCACGGATTCCTTGGTCACTAGGTGACCAAGAGATCAGGACTTTCTTGTAAATATACGTTGTAGTCATGGAAGTTTGAAATATGACACTGAACGAATGCCTATGTGAAATTGAACTAATGCTTCACTTTGGTTCTGTCCCAGTTTTCGGTACCATTTTGAAGGGAAATGCGACCATTTCTACATCCTAAGATAGCAAATCTATCCGGAAGAAGACAATGGCACACCTTGCTTTCATTTGACAGCTGATGGTTTTGTTTTTTCAGTTTTCCGTGGAAATGGTTGTAGCTTCTCGTGTGGTTTTGTCATTCTCCTCTTAAGGGCCAAGTGGTTTTGGTTTTTTTTCTTTCTCGGTTTTGGACAAAGGAGGCATTGTTTATAAGGCTTTGAAAATGTGAACAAATAGTAAAGTATGGTTTAGACAAATAATAAGCTTGTCTTTTTGATGCCTTATGTAAGAATAAGATCCTTCTCATCTAAATAATGGCCATGCTGACATCGCTATACTTTCTTCCAAATTGTATGGCAATGTAATATCTAAATTATTATATCCAAGATTGTGTTCTTGTTGCCTTGTAAATCTTAGATATTATTCACTCACCGAGTTTTCCATATTAAAGCCCACAAGTGGAAAGGACCCAAATCTTTGCCTATATAATGGCCAACTCCATCACTTTCACTCTATATCTATTTCATTATTTTCCACTATCTCATTACTCTCTCCTTTTTACCATTAGCCTCTCCATGTAAATAATAACCTTTATGGACGTAGCCTAGTTTGGGTGAATCACATTAAATTATTAGTGCTCTTTGTGATTTTACAGTAGCCTCGTTGATCAATTTTTTTGCATTCAACACAATCTTCAAAAGTTTGATTAGTTTTAGTAGCTAGAGAACAATTACATCTTAAGATGGGGCATTAGCAATGAGCTTGTAGCTCAAGTGATTAAGAGTATTTACCTTTGCACCAAATCAGAGGTCCTAGAGAACAATTACCTCTTAGTAGCTCAAGTGATCATGGAAAAAGAGTTATGCATTTTTCCCCCATCTTTTGGCTAATCAACAAAGCTACACGGACAAGACTCGGGGAGTACCATATTATATCGATTGATTATAATGAAATGTATGAAGATTGTGATCATGGAAAAAGAGTTATGCATTTTTCCCCCATCTTTTGGCTAATCAACAAAGCTACACGGACAAGACTCGGGGGTACCATATTATATCGATTGATGATAATGAAATGTATGAAGATTGTGAGCAGCATATAGATATCACCACAGTTGCATGCCATGCCACCAAATTTGGAGAATGTGTTGTCGTTTCAAGCGGACAACGTGCATGGATATGGATGGATGGTGATGTCAGTAAGAGTATTAATGACATGTCCTGTGCTGCGATTGATTTCTACGTGGACCTCTTCCTCTCCATGGGAAGATTGTCTTCGCAGGTTCATGGCATCATTGATTGATCCTTTCGGATCGACCAAAAGTTTGGACCAAGCAATAGTGTTCACCACAAACTGTATGTGGTGAGGTGGAAAATATCATTAGGGTTTTGTCACGAGTGTACGTACGGATCATCCTTTGGCCTGTGCCACGAGGGTAGAAGAGGGCCAACTCGAACCCAACGGGTCGAAGTCGTTCGACTCGATAGTTTATTAGGTAGTGTTTGGGTCAAGGGTTTAAAATCCATGTCGAGCCATGGGCGTTGGGCCGTCTTGTTTGAGCCCAATGTGGACCAACCAACCAAAGGCAGCTCGTTTTATATTTAAAAATAGAAGTCAAGCAACCTTCTCGTCAACCTTCTCTTTTGGATCTTCTCCATTATCTTCATGATATGTGTCAATTTCTACACTAAAAACAATGTCTAATGTATTAATGACATTGTTTTTAGTGTAAAAATTGACACGTGTCATGAAGATAATGGAGAATGTCCAAAAGAGAATGTTAGAGAGAAGGTTGCTAGCATTTCTCTTAAAAATATCATTTGTAAGTATTTAGTGACCATCAATTGAATGAACCTGTGTCAGCACCTTATTAAGCGAAGGGCCGGTAGCTTACGTAGCATTATTCCAGCAAGCCATGTCAGCACCTTAGAGCACTTCCACCCGTGCAGGACAACACGGGCAGAAGGCCCCCCAGTCCCCAAAATCTAACTCCAATGGTGAAGGCCAGCCGGGGCAAGGAGTGGGCTCCATCAGCCTGGGCAAGACTTGCTTGGGTTTGCTGATGTCAACATGACATCAACGACCAATTTAAATACCCAAAAAAATTTAAAAATATCAAAAAAAAATTATAAAAATACAAAAAATTCATAACATTTTTTTATAAATACCTAGCTATATTCTTCACTTCCCACACCAAAACTCCTTACAAATTCCTCTTCTTATATCACATGTGAATAGTGTTTGCCTCTACTTGCCATGGCAATAGGTGGAAAACCAAAATAAAAAGGGTAGGACGGTCACTATTCATGTGAATAGTGTCTGCCCTTACTTGCCCTTACCCTTTTCCATGGCACCATGGGTGGAAGTGCTCTTATTTATAGCAATCTAGTCAGCCATATTAGCTAGTCTAGTTACTGAGTATATGTTAAGAGTTTGTTATAGGTGCTTAGGTTTGGTTAAGTCTGTTTTCACTGGCGGAACCACCCACAAGGCTATGGTGGGCTGTAGCCTAGGTTGATTTTTGAAGAAAAAACAAACCTATATATATGGCAAACTAGCAACTACAAAACATTAAGGAAATATGAAGTCTGATGGTTGTTTAAGGAAAGATTTTTGAAGAAAAAAAACTATATAGACCACCATAAACTACAACACATTAAGAAAATATTATTTTTCTCAAGTCTGTTTAATTCTCTGCTACCTTTTAGCGGTTGTATTCTCTCAATAAGCGCATGGCACATCTTGAATAGGCACACCTTGATAATATGTATTTTTTGGTTGCATTTAATATGTATTTGTCTTATGTTAAATGTATTTATATTTTTTGTTTATATGATTTAATGTATACTTTTATTTATAGAAAAACTGTAGAAACCATAAGTTTAAATAAAAATCATTATATTTTAAGCTAAAAAAATTTAGCTAGCCCACCCGTTGAAAAATTCCTAGTTTCGCCCTTGTCTGTTTTAGTCAATGTTTGATAAAAAGGAAAATCACATCTTTGGTTTGTGTGTGCACATTGTATAATACATTGATAATAAGATCTTGAGTGTTTCAGCACAACAAACCCATATATAACATTTACAAAATAATATAATTTAAAACAATTGAGTAAGATCGGATTATTATCAGACTGAATCAACTATCCATAACTTAATGCTAAGAGCATTTGTCCATAGTTCAGTGGTCTCAAATTTAAACTCCAATGACACCCCTCCAATATGGTACATGTAGGTCTAATTTATTTACCGGAAAACGTCATACATTACCTGTTGGAAAACAGCAAAATATCTTGGCGGAGAGATACTTTAAGTTGCGCCCACATCGCAGATTCCATGCATCATGTTTTGTGTCAAACATATCAAATTTACAATGTTGCGGGGGCAATCATTCAAGATCTAAGCAATTGTCCAAAGACAGATTTTAACATCATTATCTTCAATAGTCAACTCAAATTGCCTCTAGGCTTTATGCACTCAAATTTCAATGCTCATTTTATGGCATGGTCTGAAATTAGCATAAATCCCAATTGGGCACTAGTTGACTTAAAATTGAGTAAAAAAACACTAATAAAAAAAGTAGTGGGTTCAAAAGCACCCAAAGAATGGGGAGCAAGAAAAAGGAACTAGCACTTTAGGAGGTGAGAAACAATATGTTTAAAGGCGCACTTCAAATTAAAAGAAAAAGAAAGTTAAGGTTGATTCCAACCAAACCAAACCAAAGATGATGGATCTTCTAGGAATAATCTATATGCTTCATTAATTTATGGGATTTTTTTTAGAAATGTCACTTGAACATATACTTCAATTTTAATTTGTCATCTTAAAGAAAAATTTAAGAGAAATGTCACTTTAATTTTTCAAAATCCATGATTTGTCATTTAACTTTAACATCATCTAATTTTCCATCCATTTTCAAGAGTATTTTTAAAATGGAACAATCATTACAAAAAATAATAATTGTATTTAAAAATGGAACAAGGTCAGTTACTGATTGTTTCAGTGTCGGTCGGTTTCAATTGGTGGTGCTCGGTTTCAGGATCTAGAGCTTGTAGGTGTGTGTGTATGTGTGTGTGTGTGTGTGTGTGTGTGTGTGTGTGTGTGTGAGAGAGAGAGAGAGAGAGAACAATGGTGGGTGTAGTCTGGAGCTTGTATTACGAAGATGAGATAGAGAGATCAAGACACAGAGAGAAAAAGAAGAGGGAGAGAGATCGACAGAGGAATAAGAAGGAGAGGGAAAGAGATCGAGTTAGAGAGACATAGAAGCCGCAGCCACCTAAATCATGTTTGTTTCCTCCCGATTTGGTGTCCATTTTGTGGCTCATTATCCCCTTTATGTGGGCTTTTGCCTGTATGCCTTTCATGAGTTTAATGACTGTAGAGGGCCCTATTCTATTTGTGTTGCATTTGGTTGAACTCATTTTTTGGGTTCACGTTGGTGTAACTGGCTTTGGCCTTTTATTTATGGCATGTTATGTCACAGCCCACTCCCACTAGCAAGATATTTTCCGCTTTTGGCCTGAGCCCTCAGGGTTTTGTTTCTAGACTTAAGCTCATGATATCTTGCCCAAAACGTATCTTACTAGGTGAGATGACAACTGCTCTTATAAGGCACTTCACCTTTCCCTCCTCGAGCAATTTAGGATTGCTCACCGATCTTGCTTCCCAATGTCATGCGTCTTACATGTTACTTATCAGGAATCGATATGGGAATGATTCCAATTTCTGCTTCTCATGTGTTTACTAACACATGGGTATTAGAATGAGGATCCTGAGCCTCTGCATTTAGGTTCCGTGTATTTGCCGCCCTTTCAGTAAATCTAAGCCACTCAAACAATCTAACCACTAACACACGACATGTCATCAAACTTTTAAGTTAAGTTTTTTATTTTATTTTATTCTCAAAACTGATGTAAACACTAACCTTAATGTCGTTAAGGGTTAGTTTTAACTTGGCGTGTTTTTTTTTTGGTTCTCTCTCGTGAGCGTACTGCCTTTTTTTTTCCTTCTGCTTCTTCATCTCATGCTTCATAAATTTCATCACCCATTTGTCTACTACTCCACATAATGCGTAGATTTATGGGTTTTTGTTAAAATATACATAAGTTTTGCATGCAAGTAACCAATCCCTCTCGGACTATATTTGAGGAATTAGATGTGTTGGCGAGTCCTTACTTAGTTAGGATTTTGGTTTCTTACTATGTTAGGATTTTAGTTACTTACCTATTTGTTTTGTCCAATTATAATTTAGATTTATTTTCTATTGTAATTTAGTTTTATTTTATATTGTAATTTAAATTTAATTCCTATTTTATTTAGGTTGTACTTCTATAAATATCTCCATATTGGAGAAGAATAAAAAAGAACAGAATATATGAGCATATCTGAATATTTGCCCTGATGCCTGTAAGGAATTGCGTTGCTTAACAAAGCAGATGGAGCCTAGTTTTAACAATGATGATAACATTCTTTCTCGAATGGGGATGTTACAGATCTATAGCTTCAAAGAGCAATATGCGGGAGAAAGTATTTCAAAGATAAAACTTCCTTTACTTGACTCTGTTTCTTCAGTTTGGAACTTAAGCCGTTAATTGTGTTAATTGCAATTACTTTATTGTTTTACTATTCTCCCATTCTGGCGTCGTCTCTCGAGTTGAATAGGATAAAGACGAGATCGGGGTCATTGCCGCACGAGAGCTTTGTTGGGTTTAGGCGCACAAAAGGATCATCTCTGGGTTCGCGTAATTTGTCAAGACCGGGCGCTGTCGGCGATGGGAGTTTAGGGTCGGGAAGTGGGGGGAAGAATGAGGCTGGGAGCCAGAGTAGGATTGGGTTCAATGAGAATTTGGCAAGTGGGAGTTGGGTGATAATGGCAATAATTCGGATGCTATGTCAAGTCAACTGGTAGTATGCCTTCGAGAGACCAGAGCCCCAACATGCTAGCACCATCGCTGCTACAGAATGGCGAATCCTCCGCGGAAGCTTTTATTGATGACGTGTCATGTGTTAAGTGGTTAGATTGTTTGAGTGGCTTAGATTTACTGAAATGCAGGTAAATGCACGGAGCCTAAATGTAGAGGCTCGGGATCCTTGAAATGATTTCAATTCCTGACTTCTCCCACATTTACTAACACATAAGAAATTTTAAAAAAAATTATGTGGGTTCCACCTTAAAATCCGTAATCGAATACCCTCAAAATCGAGAATGGGATGAACTAGGGGAGAGTAGTTAATCCAATTCCCCTATCTAAATTTTCCTAATTCATGACTTCCCCAATTCTTAGTAAGTAAACATGCCTTAATGAAACTCGATTTCTTAAAAATAAAATAAAAAATTACTAGAGAGGCCAACTTTGGCCTTTTGTATGAGAGAAATGCAAACTAGCATGGGAGCTACAAACCCTCACACACAACCCCACCTTACCAAGTTTGATCTTTATATTAATTATAAAGGGTTTCGTAGCTATCATTGAATACACAACTCTTTCATAACTAATCAGATTCTTAAGAAAAGAATTTGAAGAGAGAAATATAATGTGCATTTGTCCTATAAATTTTCTCTAGGTGTTTATGCAAATTCATCATACAACTTTTTACTTAAGTGTTGTGCAATTATATTATGTGCTTGTTTAAGTGTTTCCACAATTTCATTTTTAAACTTTCAAGCTTTTACCTAAACGTATGCACTACTATGGAAGTGGCTATACAAATTCATTATACAATACTTTAGTGTTTTTACAACTTTATTATTCAAATTTCAAGTTTGTGTTAAGCTTTGTATGTGTCTCTCTCACCATCCTGACGCTTAAGGGGAACAAGAAGAACCAGATCAATAACAAAGACAAGCTTGTCTAATGCGGTTGTGGAGGATCTATTGCCCCCACTCAACAAGTTGAGTATCCATTGATTTACCCAATTTCTCATCCATTGTACAAGAGACAATGACTAAATTGAAGACAAAGTGGCAAAGACACCTACATGTCTGTTGAAATTAATGCCTTAAGGGGCAATTAAGTTATAAAGCGCTACTTAATTTACTTTTGTCATTTCTGTGTCTAGGAAGTGGTCTACTTCCATTTTGGTCTAAACCTTCCATCAATTATATAATAATCCAAGTGTGACGAGTTCCTTTCACAACAGTAGCCTACCATCAAATACTATTTTTAAAAGCTATGGAAATCGGACGCAGACACTAAATGAACGATGCATATTGAATTGATCCAACTTTTCAGACATGATATATTTATGCAACATTTTGCCAAAAGATAAGATACTTATATTGATCCAAATTCTTATAGAGGAGTTGGATTTAATTCTCGGATTTGGTGGCTTTAATTTAAGGTTTTTACTTTTGTGACACATAGGATTGCATTCTTTTTTGGATTTTCAGACACTATTATAATGTTTTTTGTTTTTAATTTATTTTGTGTCTCCAATTATTTCCATAGTATATAATTCAGGTAAGAACCTCAGACAATAAATATTAAATTTAATGATGACTTTAATTTATGTTGTTTCTTTATATATAAGCCATTTGACTCTTTGAAATCTTACCCCCAACAACATTACGCCATTTGACTATATTTATATGTCATGGTAATAAGTATCAGATTTCTGGATAAATTTTTATTTATTTATTATGATATCAATTATGGTGTTTCTTTAAGAGTACTACTATTTCCACCCACCTTCAATGTGGACGTCTCTCAATTAGTTGGGCAGATAATGTTCAAAGCAGAATTCGATTAGGAGAAACAAATTGATGGGTTTTACGGATGGCTTGGAGGGATGGTGGTGATGGGAGAGGAGAGGAAGAGGTTGGGGGCAACTTGGAGAAGAGGGTTGGATTAACTTTTGTTTTTCATTTAATATTGTAAAGGGTATTTTAGGAATAATAGTGGGTGAAAAAATAGGATTGTATTTTTTCAAATTTACATGGTGGATGAGAAAATAAGGTGGGTGGGGAAATAAGACATGTGGGTGGAAATAGTAGCACTCTTCTTTAATCGGTGGAATGATTATAATTTTTATTAACAATATAAAGAGTCGAAAACAACAAAGAAACTTTAAAAGTGTAGTTGTTGTTCCTAAAATTTCATACCTTACCAATAACTTATACATACACCTCTAGTCCAGGTAATTAAACCTATACACATTCAACTTTAGCATCTGCTTAGAAAAGTCAACTTCGTTGCTCATGCATGCATTTTTCCCTAAGAGCCTTGGCATCTGCTTAGATAAGTCTATTAAAAATAGGGTGTATTATTATAGATGCTCTAAGAGCTTTTGGGTTTTATCATTAGTATATAATATGAGTTGTGCTACCCATAGGTACACCCATGATATGTTAATAGGAAAGAGGATATGGGTTGGTCACTACATAATAGGTGAATCTTATGTTTATTATGTGGTGCGTTTTTAATTATCGGGCTTGGATTAGTTTCTACATATGTTGCGATAAAGGCTTTTGTTGATTAGGAAAACCTAATTGAGACATATAAATAAGGGGGAATTTTCGTTTTTAGCCAATGAAGTGAAAAATAATTAGGAAAATGCCGAAGAATAAGTCAAAACCCAAATTTAAAACAAAACTAATCCATTGGTTTTTTCTTAATTATTTTCCGTTTCATTCACTAAAACATAATAATTCTTAAATAAGGTCCCCTCACTAGCAGCCGTATCGTTTACGCTCCCATTGTAATTGGGCATCATATTGTTGCTATTGGTTTATTCATAATGGTTGTTGTTTCACAGGTTAATATCTTATGTTGTATGAAAATCGTATTAAGACTTACACAAAGGCAAGAAATAGAGACGACATATCTGAACTCCCAACTCAAAAACATGCTATAAAGCTAAGGAAGGATCGAATCCAAATAATATGAAATTTGGATTGTAGGAAGTAAAGGGTGTGTGAGTGATTGTACAAAAATTTGGTAGGCGAAGCAGAGGCAGGAACTGTTTGATCGCGGCGTCATTTATCAACTTAATAAAACTCCTTCAACAAATTTAAATGATTGGATTCATTAATTTAATATTTAAAAGGCTCCCCACTACTATTTGCCACGTCATGCCCAAGTGTTCCTTTCCTTTTTTATTATTTATTATTTCATTTTTTTAATTTTAAATAAAAACAACATCCACAGGAGAGACAGAGAGAGGAGAGAGAGAGTGGTTTTCCAACGTAGAAAAGCACAGCAGAGAAAGAGAGAGAAAGCCACCACAATAAACAGACTGCTTTACAACAACACCAACGCACTCTCTCTCTGCAGCACCCTCCTTCCTTCTCAATTCTCATAAATTACTCTCCACACCCTCACCTCACCTTCATCTCTCTCCCTCTCTCTCTCTCTCAACTTTCATCATGTAAGAAGCCTTTTAATTACTCTGCTTGCAGTCTTGGACTACTTTCAGAAAGGTAACTGCAATTTTTCTTGTTCTAATTCTAATTCATTTGCTTATGAATTCATTGGGTAGTTTCCAGTTTTCCCTTGAAGAGACAAGAACAATGTGTATTTTCTTAAGTTCTTGAGAATTTCAACACTAATGCTAATGCTTGATGCTCTGCATCCTCTATATTTTCCAAAGACAATCCAAGTCAAGGAGTTCAATATCAAAATAGAGATGTTCAGTCAATTGGGTTCTTTCTATTTGTCCATTTTTTGCGTTCTTTAATTTTGATTTTGCAGGTTTGCTTCAGGATCTGGAGGCCATTTTTGCTTGAGCTACAAGGGTGAAGAACAGAAATGTATGCCTGGTATGTAATATTTTCTGAATTTTCAGAGTTTCAGCTGTTGAGTTTTGGATTGATGATAAGTTATGGTGCAGAGAGCTTACTCTCTCACAGCCAAGGAATAAAATATCGATGATATGGAAATATCCAAATTCGAAAATACGGAAATTTCGATGGAAATATCTAATATTATCGATATTTCATTCACGTCATTAATATTATCGATATTTTGCTCATTGGATATCTAAAATATCGATGGTATCGTAAATATCTAAATTCAAAAATACGAAAATTTCGTGAAAATATCGTGATATTATGGATATTTTATTCCTTACTCACAGCCTCACAGCTTGTTCAAAAGGAATAAGGACAAGTGGAACTTGTCTTGCAAATTTTTACTCTACGCCATTCTCTCTTATTCTTCTCTGTTTTTATAAATATTATTTTGTTTTAAAATATTGGAATGGACGGTCTCGATCGATTGACATCTTTCATGGGTGGACTGATACTCTTGGACGGTGGGGATTCGGATGATGGTGGATAAAGTTTGGAATCACATCTTTATGTCACATCAAAACGTTTTTTTAGTTTTGTTTTCCGTTGCTTGAGGCTCTCTTTTCCTTTTTCTCTTTCAAGATATATTTCATTAATACTTTTAATTTAAACTTATTTGCACTTGAATCTTTTTTGTTATTTTTAATACAAACAATAGTCTAAACTACAAGAGAATTGAGGTTTTTACACACACTACCAGTTATGGAGATTCGAATTTGAGACCACTAGTCTGCAAGTCAATACCCTTTTTCAATTAGGTTAGACTCTGTTGGCTTGAATCTTTTTGTTATTAATAGAGAAGAAGAAATTCGAACTCGAGATCTCTTTCAACATTCGGAAAATAAGTTATGTGCAATTGAATTGAGGTTCTTTAATTTTATCGAAATAATATTTATGAAGATACTCTTATAATAAAACTACGTCACTAAGATGGATTAATTATAATTGAATATCAAATTTATCACAAATATATATACATATATATATCAAATCGTAATTGATAGAACTCAATTCCAATTGAAAAACTAAATTAATGATGTGAAATGCTTAGGGAATTAATGTGACTTATTCATGTGTGGTTGGGTATGTGTAGCAATAGTCCATTGTACCCGGCTGAGACGTAAGCTGCAGTATTGATTCTTTGTCATTTTTTTTGCAGTAATTTGTACCAAGATGTGAGAGTGCTTATCAACATCAACAATTAGGAACCAGCCTGGGTTGATTCGATTGCTATCTAGAAACATCCCCTCCTATCTCTTTTGCACCTGCAAGGTACTCTCTCGTTCTCTTTCTCTCTCTCTCTCTTAAAATGCTTCGTTTTAACTAAGGAATAAAATATCCATAATATCGCCGATATTTCCACGAAATTTCCGTATTTTTGAATTATCGATATTTCCAATACCATCGATATTTTAGATATCCATGAACCAAAATATCGATAATATCGACGACGTGAATGAAATATCGATAATATCCCGATATTTCCATCGAAATTTCCGTATTTTGAACTACCGATATTTCCGATATCATCGATATTTTATTCCTTGGTTTTAACAATGATAGGTCAAATCATTAGATTCATATTGATAGGAAAAGGTCTTAAGCTGAAAGCCCAACCTTGTGGGCCAACACACATCTTGAATACCACCATATTTGGTGGCCCACTTGATGACAAACTCGGCAAATATAACCTTATTATTGATTTTTTAGAAGTTCTTTTAATTTGGTTTGCATGTCTATATGTAAACGCAGAAGCAGAAAATAATGAAACATTCAAAGTACTAAAAAATACTCTTATTAATAAAAATATTACAAATAAATTATTCATAAAATAAAGATAATGTAGTAAATTACCAATTTTTTATATTATCTTTGTTTAAATAAAAACAAAATCAGAAGATGATACATATAGTCAGCACGGACCAGGATTCAAAATGACTCGCTAATTTTTAGGCCTAACTTTCCAATTGGAAAGTTCATATTTAAATTTCGACAAAGTTTACTTTATTCTTACCACATTTTCCACATTATATAACATGTTAAACAATACATCACAAATGCATGAAATACAAATACAATCTAAAACTACTTAAGTGGTAGCCAAATGGATAGAAGGGTATTCCTTGTCTTTCGATTTTGATTAGACATTATAAACTATAACATATATGTGAAATATTAAAAACACATGAACATCTAACTCAAACAAATCATATCAAGCATATCAACCAACAAGATAGTAAATCCTTAAATTAAATTTACACATCAATTGAAAAAGAAACCCCTAAATCAAAATTTAGAAACGATATAATCCTAGAAACTAAAGCACAAGACAAAAAAAAAAAAAAGAGTACAAGAATAAGAGAAATACAAAGAAGAAACTAAAAAGGAGAGGGATTAAACTTACACGTGGTAGACATTGGATAATGGAATTGCAAACAAATAGAGAGGAGAACGTAGAGGAGCCCCACGGGTGAGTAACTGTAAGCTTGAGGAGAGCAAATTTGTTGTTTTTTTATATATTTTTTTTAATGTTTTTCTTGGGTGGTGAGATAAAGTAAAGACAAATTGGTTGGATTGGAGAATGGTTTTATTTTTGTATATTTTGAACGTAAGTGCATATATTTTTAAGAGGATATATATATTATTTGAAGGGTTGATTAATTGGGTTACGTAGGTGTTAAAATTTTTCTCAAAACTTGTCTCAGGCTAAAGCCCTACCTAGCCAAGCCTAGGTCCGTGCTTGCATATAGTCTAATATTTTAACTATAAATAAATAAAAATATTCACAATTTCAACACCAATAGGCATAGTAAGAGGTCTTCCACATTTGTATTTGGTGTCAAAGTTTGTCCCAACATCAATTTTAAAATTCTTCTATTAATTTGTCTCCAAAAGAGAATCATTTTTCTAAATGAAATTCACCATTTCGTGAATAATATGGCTCTAATTTCATTTTTTTCTTGTGTTTACAATTAGCATGATTTATATGATCTAATGTATACTTTTATTTCTAGAAAAACTATAGAAAATGAAAGTACAAAAAAAATTGTCATTAGATTTTAAGCTAATAACTTTAGCTAGCCCACTCATTGAAAAATTTCTAATTCCGTCATTGCCTAACTGCTAATTTACAAGTGATTAGAAAAGTTACCGTGTTTGGTATGTGTATATATCAAACAAGTAAGATCCACCATTCTAGTCAAATTTGCAAAATTCCAAAAATTTGGTCGAAACTGGAATTCCCACGACCCATCATCGGGTATATTACTTGAACACCAAGATCATCGTCCCCGCATATAGGTCATTATGGTATAACATTAATGATAACTTTCTGTTGAAAAAAATTGATTTTTCATGTATAAGTTATTTTGGACGCATGGAAGAAACGTATTTGGCAAGTAATGCTAATGTGGATTACCAGTAATACACACACACAAATACAATGCATACTTTGGTAGTATAAGTTTTTTTTTTCTTTCTGGAAAACAAATTTGGAAATTTTTTGTAATGACAAATCATTGTACAACGAGGCTTTCACATAGATGAAGAGGATATGGTCAAAATTGTGGTGATTAAAAGCAGTAGTTAACTGTGTGACGAATGATATATAATACTACTTTCCATTTTGACATTGATGCATGCATTAGTGTTACCATCAAGTTAAATAGAATGTAAGACTCACAAATTTACAAGTGATTGGCAAGTTGTTACCATATTCTTTTTTGCCAATGCTACAAATGTGGCTTGAAGTTGAAGTCAAGAATTTTTCGAGGAATTACAAATCCAACAACTAAGCGCTCGTTTGATAATCATTTCAATTACAAAATCATTTTAACTAAGGGCCCGTTTCATGACAACTAAGGGCCTGCTGGCCTGTCTCTCTGAAATTTAACACTTTTTATACCAAACAAACAAACAAAATACAAATATGCATTTTATGGTATCTAGGTTCTTTCCATTTTATCTTACCTTCTGAAAGGAGACGGACAAAATAGGAGAGGATCATTATGGTATAATATTAAAGCCTTCACACTGTCTTCTGAAAAAGTAATATTGATTTTCAAGGGTTAGGTATTTTGGATTGACAAAGGAAGATGCGCATGTGATGGTTTTTTTTTTCCAGAGAAGGACTTTTATTAAAGACGAACGCTTACCAATAAGAGATACAAAAATACAATGTGTAATGTATTTGCATATTTTAGCAATTCAATTGAAATGAGTATCACTATACAGGATACCTAAATTTGGTTATGTTTGCTTCACAAGTTTTTTTGCACGTGTATTCATGATTAGTGATGCTCATTTAAATTCTAACTTGGCAATGGCAGTCTGAATTCTTCTGTGTGACAGAAAGGAACTTCGGGTTGATTGGAGAAATTGTGACTTAAATGGCTAGAGTTTGCTGGCCATACTTTGATCCTGAGTATGAGAATCTGAGCACAAGAATCAATCCCCCAAGGTATTGTAGTCTCTGCATGAACAATTTAATCAAAATTCTGTTTGTGTTTCACAGTTTCAGTTAGCTAGTGGTCCCGTTGTCATGATTTTAGTAGGAATTTCATTGTTAATAGATTAGAATGTGTTGCGAATATCAAATCCTTCGTCGCGCTATTGTAAACTTTGCATTTCAATATATAAAATGTTGGCTCCATACTCAATTCATTGCCAATTAGTTTTAGGTTGGATACTCAAACTGTAGTGCTCTGATACCATCAGCGCTTAGCACTTTCCGGTGCTAATAAGTGGTGATGGAATGCTGAGACTAATGAGCACATTTGTTTATATTATATCTTCTAGTAATTTCACATCTCTACATAAATTTTGTGCAGGGTATCCGTAGACAACTCTAGCTGCAGTGACTGTACTCTAGTCAAGGTGATTTTAACTTATAACCATAAGAATTATGCTTGCTGTTGACACCTGGTTCTTGCGATGAATCATGGCATGGTACCTTAAATTAGTTTCCTGGTTTTCACACAAAAAGTTAGCTTGAAGAATTATACAATGCCACTAGCTATTTGCCTGTCTTGTATGGAAAAATTGCTTTCTGTAAAGGTTTGCGTCCAATTAACACCTGGTTGTAGAATGAAATTTAAAGGCAAATTTAACATGAAACGAAACATATGCCTTCGAACTCCTGCTGAAAAACAGTCCACAGACAGGATTTAATTTGCTTCATTTTCATGTTACATTCAGTGAAAATATATTCCAGCCATCATGTTGAAATTGGTGTGGGGGGTATGAAATTATCTGTAGGTCGATAGTGTCAACAAACCCGGAATTCTGCTTGAAGTCGTGCAAATCTTAACAGATCTTGACCTCATAATCACCAAAGCCTACATCTCCTCTGATGGTGGATGGTTCATGGACGGTATGTAACTTTTTGTTTATTAAGTATTGTTTTTTTTGTTAGTTAATCTCCT
This sequence comes from Prunus padus, assembly GCA_024362665.1. NCBI lineage: Eukaryota > Viridiplantae > Streptophyta > Magnoliopsida > Rosales > Rosaceae > Prunus > Prunus padus. Next base: position 1,046,442 of record JANFAM010000006.1, read on the forward strand.
CTCTCTCTGGCAAGAAAGTAATTGCCATGTGAAATCTGCAGTTCTTGACTTAAACTCTTAACAAATAAGAATTTTATTATCCCATCTCTCTCTCTCTCTCTCTCTCTCTCTCTCTCTCTCTCTCTCTCTCTCTCTCCCAATGTGAATCAAATTAATATATGACAGTTTTCTTTGATAAACAGTATTTCATGTCACCGATCAACAAGGAAAAAAACTTGCAGACAGCAAAACCATTGACTACATAGAGAAGGTATGCCCCTTGGTGCTTTTTTTTTTTTTGGTGAAACCCTTGATGCTTCTTTCTTGCCACATGCATTTCTGTGCATGTATGAAATTTACAACAATCACCTGTATGAAAATCCCCTTTATCCCAAAGTGGATTTAATAGAAAATGCAGAGGCTTGTAAAACCTTGCATTAAGGGTTTGTTTCATGTGATTATATTAAGAGCAATTGTTGTCTATGATTTGTGACATGCATAGGCTTTAGGACCAAAGGGCCATATCACAGATGTACTGAAGGCCTGGCCAGGAAAACGGGTTGGAGTGCACTCTGTTGGTGATCACACAGTCATTGAGCTCATTGGCAGAGACCGGCCAGGCCTCTTATCCGAGATCTCTGCTGTCCTTGCCAATCTTCACTTTAACGTAGTTGCTGCGGAAGTATGGACACACAATAGAAGAATAGCCTGCGTTGTGTATGTCAATGATAATTCTACATGCCAACCTGTGGATGATCCAAACAGATTATCTACTATGGAAGAGCAGCTCAAGAACATCTTGCGTGGGTGTGAGGATGATGAGAAAGTTGGTCGTACAAGCTTCTCTATGGGGTTCACCCATGTTGATAGGCGGCTACACCAGATGTTGTTTGCTGATAGGGATTATGAGGGCGGTGGACTAGCAAATGAAGTTGATCACTATCCTCCCTCCTTCCAACCGAAGATCACGATTGAGCGTTGTGAAGAAAAGGGATACTCAGTGGTCAGCGTCCAGTGCAAAGACCGCGCAAAGCTCATGTTTGATATTGTATGCACACTCACAGATATGCAATATGTTGTTTTCCATGCCACCATTTCGTCTGATGGACCATACGCATCACAGGTATATGCATTTCATGCTCGTCTGATGGCCTATTCGCAAGTTCTCCAAATTAAGTTTCTCCAGCAGATCATTTTTTAACTGGTTGCTTTTCTGTTTTCTTGAAATTATTTTCTGGATTATGAAAAGGAAATATTCTTTCATACAGACTACATATATGATATACTTGTATGTTAATGCAGAAGCTCATTAATTGTTACTATAACGTGCCACATCTGTGATGATCAATGAAGTCTGGTCACCAACGTAATGTGGTATCTTGAGTTTCTAGACTGAACTCTTATGCTAAGTCTCTAATTCATTAGTTTTCTATTGGAATGAGTACTGGTGTGTAGTCTTCCAATAGATATGAGAAACAGAATGCGCTATCCCGTTGAATTCGCATGTCTTGAATCTCCTTGTAGATTTGACTAAAGTACTTGAACTGATGCATATAATTAATTGCAGGAGTATTTTATTCGTCACATGGATGGTTGCACCCTTGATACTGAAGGAGAGAAGGAAAGGGTCATCAAATGTATTGACGCTGCAATTCGGAGACGAGTAAGCGAGGTTAGTGAAAAATATATCCACATTTAACGCTCATTTTAGCTTTGTTAATAGGATAAGTACAATTTACAAGTAATGTTGTATTCTTGAGCTCAAGTGGCTAACAAAATGAGGAGGGAAAAAAGGTCTGTAAACAGAACAGCTCATTGACTACTACAACTTTTGTAAACTTTTCCACTAGTCAGGATTATATATTTGTAAACATTAATGGGCATACAACAAAGACATGCTTTCTTGACCGTTTTAAAGGTATCAAATTACCATGAAATTCAGGATCTAAGGCTAGAGCTATGTGCAAAGGATAGAGTAGGCTTGCTATCTGAAGTAACAAGGATCCTGAGGGAGAATGGGTTGTCAGTAACAAGAGCAGGCGTCACAACTACTGGGGAGCAAGCAATGAATGTCTTTTATGTTAGAGATTCTTCAGGCAATCCAGTGGACATAAAGACGATCGAAGCACTTCGTAAAGACATCGGGCACACAATGATGTTCAATGTGAAGAAAGTACCAACAAGTTCTAAGGCACCTGAGACGAAGGGATGGGGCAAGACAAGCTTCTTCTTTGGGAACTTGTTCGAGAGGTTCTTGGCTTGACATGATGTCCATATGAATGTAAAAGGCACACTGAAAATGTACAGAAGAATAAATCTGTTCAGTAAGTTATCTGAACAAAGTTTCTGCATTTGTACACTTTGTATAATATGCATGCTTGTAACTTGTAACTTTTGGTCTTTGCACAACGCCTTTCTTTTTTTTACTTCTTTTTGACATTTGGATTGTTCTCCTCGTCTCTATTATGACTTTCTTTATACAACGTACAAACATTTACCTTTCTTAATTTCTTCTGTTAGGCAACTACTCTGTTCAACCCCAAAAACATAAGCTAATGTATAACAAGTTGGCGCTCTTCCTCATGTGCATCTCACTCTCCATATATAGGCATAACTTCATAATACACCTTGCATTATTATTATTATTTTTTTAGAACAAGCAATTGGAGGAGGGGGGTTCACTCAAATATTCATTGAGTGCCTGGAGATTTCGACCTTTGCCCACATGGATGAAGTGGAAGAGCTCAACCAATTGAGCTATACCATATACCTTGCAAGTTAACAAAGTTGAGATTGGGATTGGAGATCTCAACTTGAACACCAAGAGACGCGGAGCTAGAAAACTTTTTATGAAGTGGCCCCAAATATCTTAATTGGAGGGTCATTACATGAATTTTTGTTTCAAAATTATGAAGAAAAAAACTCTACAAATACCTTAGAGCATCTCCAAGAGTAGTAGCAAATAAAACTCTTTAAATTGAAGTTTGTTGACCTATGTGGCAATTTGAAAAGCTTTATTTGCTACTTGAATAATTTTTGCTCCAACAGACTCTTCAATTCAATTAATGCAATATCATGGAAAAGAATGAAAAATATGAAAACATGTGAAAAATGTCTATGTATTTATTATATGAAAAGAAAAATGCATGTTTTTAACATTTTCAAGATAGGTTTTGTTTTTCCAAAGTAAAATTAAATATTTGAAGAGCCAAAGTCAACTTACCAAATTCTAAAGAGAGAGAAAGAGGTTGCGAACTTTGATGGACTAAGGTTGAAGAGGCATTGGAGAGAGTTTTTCTGATGTGGCTCACTTATTTTAGAATTCCAAAGTCATTGAAGAGGTTGGAGATACTCTTAGAGTACATAAAACTACATGTAGGTTGAGGGATGAAGGCCACCAACCTACATAAGAAGGCCATCAACCTACATAAGACTACACCACTGAACACACCAACATGAAATTTTCTCCTGTTGATTAAAGGGAGGAGGAAAACTCCCCAAGAACCCAAAGCACATGATATAGAATAAAAAACATGGCTATGTCGTCGGCATACATGGATCCAGGATTCAAAAATGACTATGACTAATTTTTAGGCCAATTTTTTCAATCGAAACGTTTTTATTGAAATTTTGATAAAGTCGACTTTGTTTTTATTATATTTCCACACAAAAAAAAGAACTTACTAGGTGATTCAAAGGTTGACAGTATTCAAGGTGTCTGCTCTCTAGACCTTGGAAAATTGCTACTCCTCTGGAGAATATTCATATGCTTAGCCGATATTGTGAGATCATTCATTCTCAACATATTTTTAGAGAGGCGTGTGCAAGTTTTTCCTGCTCTACTCTTGGATGTTTTAGGTGGTGGTGTTTGTAGATGCATTTCTCTGTAGGTTTTCTACTTTTTTGTATATATAAAAAGATAATAATAATACGAGGAAGAAAAACAGAGAAAAAAAAAAGAGAAAGAAAAAAGAAAAAAGAGAAAAGAAGAGAGTTGGGCATTTGAAGTGGAGGAGAGGGAGAGGTTGAGGCACGGGCTGGCTTAGAGAGAGGAGGAGAGAATCTTCTTTTTATGTTTTTGTCTTGGGTGATGAAACTGGACTGGGTAATGAATAATGGGCTGGACAACTTCATTTTTTTCAGGAGCGCTGGGCTAGGCTACCTAGGCATGGGAAGATATCTTAAGATTTGGGTAGGGCTTCAGCCCTACTTACCTAGGACTGGATTTGTGCCTGGTCGTCAAGAATTAGGCAAGTATCTCTACACATACAGGCTCAATTGTGGTTCTAGCCAAGGTCTTAAATATCGAAGGTTTCGGAAATATCGATGGTTCAAAAACACGGAAATATCAATGGAAATATCGGAAAAATATCGATATCGATAAAAATTGGATAAAAACTATGGAAATTGTGATAAATACATGGAAATTTTTAATGAAACTTTATAAAAAGTTTATTTAGTCAATCATCTACTATTTTGACACAAAATATTGGAAGGAAATGCATTGCATAGTGGGTTTGAGTAATTTAAGTTGATTATATTGCGAGCTAACAAACTCTGTGACTTAGAAAATCTGGAGTAATTAATGAAAGAAAATTAAACACCATCTAGTAATTTATTTATCATTTTTACTACAATATGTTACACTTTATAAATTGCATGGTAAGTTACATGAGTAACCTTATTTCACGTTATTCACTGGACATGGTACACGTTCTTATATTTATTATTTATAAAAAATGAAAAATAATTAAAGATGTAAACCAACTTGATTTGTCATGAAAATTAGGCACTTTACCATTCTTAAAAAATAATAGTGAAGATTGCAAATTAACTAAGAATATAAATAAAATTATCCAAGGAAGAATTAAATAGGAAATAAAGAAAATAGTTATAGAGATTTAAGTAATTAAGCAACAATTTGAAGGGGAGTTTAGTAATGTAAGTACTTATAATGAATAATAAAATAATCAATAACATTAAATGAATTAAATAGGAAATAAATAAATTATATTAAGTAATTAAGTAAATGATCAACAATATAAAACAATAAGTAATTATGTTAATTTTTATTTTGAGAAACAGCTCACACAACAGATGTAAATATGAGTTTCCATACATAATAATCACAAAGTGACCACTAGCGTGGTAGTAAGGTGGACAAGAGAAACACGCAACAGGGCAGGGGTTCGAACCCCCCCAATGCACTTAGTTTTCTTTCATTTTTTCCTGCTTGGTTAATGTCGCCATATTATCGAAACGAAAATATCGAGACGGATATTTCAAGATATTATTGACGATAATTTCACCAATATTTCAGCGAAATTATCGAAATTTAACTCCTTGGTTCTAGCTGAATTGCATAATTTATTAGAAGAAGAGGATTGTGAAGAAATATCCAAAGAAAACTAATAATGCTTAACATTAATGTGGCTCTCATTAATCTTATTTTCAAATAAACAAAGAGACATTTCTTTTAAAAGGCTGATAGATTTTCTATACTCTCCCAAGAGGAAAAAACTATTATTCATCAGCAAGGAGAGTAGTAGGAATAATACATTAATTAATCACTATAATCATGGATTCCAAGGAAAGCACTTGTCTACCGCATGAGGCATCCCTTCAACTTTCCTGCATGCACCATTCGGTATTATGAGCCAGTCACAGTTCTTTCCGCAGTAAGGTTTGTCTCTCAGTTGTGTGTATATATCAAACCAATAAGATCCGCCATTCCAATCAAATTTGCAAAAATATTGTGTAGAATTCCAAAAATTTGGTCGAAACTGGAATTCCCATGATCCATCAGGGGGTATTACGTGAACACCAAGATCGTCGTTCTTGGATTTACAATGAACCGTAAGGTCGACGCCTAAACGCAAATAGTTGATGATTTTGACATGCGTTTTAGGATTGACGACCGCTGCATAACATGTAGTTCTTAGCATCAGAAGAAATGCTAGCACTACCACAGTTCTAAAAGGGACAGCCATGCTTGCTTGTTTGTATTTTTAGTGTATGAACGAAGGGAAAACGTGCTTCTTATATATACCTTAAACGAAGTCAAATATGTCTAGTTGTGTATTTTATAGAAAGATGACCCTTTCCGTTTATTTTCAAATTCCTTAAAACACAATCTTAGCCAAGGGAAAGGGGCAGTAACAAGAGAAGGAGAGGGTCTTGGTTCTGCATATTTTAATTCAATCCAATGATTATATTCAATTGGGATTTTAAAAGACTATTTCGGAATAAATAAGTCCAATGAATTTTAAAAGAATATTGAGGAATGTAATTTCTTATAGGATTTTATTTATAGATTTCTATAATCTGGATTTTTATTTTTGGATTTTAAAAGATTTATATCATAAGATTTTATAAAATTTGAAAGGACTATATGAATTTATATCTAGGCCTTGGCTAATAAGCTCATGAAGCATGTGTGTGACCTACTTTTCTCATTTGGAATCTTTTTGAAAAGAGAGTGGAAAGAGTTTAATGAGATTTTTTGGACCATAAATGAAAAGTGGGCCATTTGTCTAGGGCTTTAGTGGTTAAATCCTCCAGACTATAGTGAAATACCATCTGCTAAAAAGTAAAAAGGAGCATCGGGATCTTTAAACAAGAATTCTATAGTGAGAGCCTTATATATGACTTTTAGGTGAGGTCTTATCTCTTAACTGTTGGATATAGCTAACTAATTTGATCCAATGACTAAAAGATAGGGCCTCACCTAATGACCATATATAAGGCTCTCTCACTATAGAATGACTAGGTCTTTAAATAAGCTTTGGCCGAGAATTTGGATCAATGGAAGAGTTAGATTTTAGATGGGATCAAAATGGCCCCAAATCGTTGTGGCCCAAACTGATTTGCTCCTTTACCAAAGGCTATTACCTAGAGTCTAAATGCGTTTATTACACTATACCCAAAAAGATTTCGTTTGATTTTGGCAACTAAGGAGTAGGGGTGGGCATCCGACCGGAAAACCGAAACACCGAACCGGACCGGGAGAAAAAAACCGTTTGACCAAAAAAGTCAACAACTCGGACCGGAACCGGACCGGATCGGTTCCAATTCTGTTTTATGCCACCGCACCAAACCGGACCGGTTGGTGTTTTTTTATATATATTTTTAATCTAATCCTATTCTTTTCCTTTTATAATTAATATTTTTATTTTTACAAGTTTAACTTCAAAATATTTCCCATTGTATGAATTGAATCATTTGTTATTTTTCAAACTCATAAAATAACTTATTTATTATAGTTTGTATTAAAATAAAAATTAAAAAAATAATATAAAAAATTAAAAAATTAAAAAACCGGTTAGAACCAGACGGGCTGATTTTCCAAAAAAATTTCAATTAAATCGGACCGAACCAGATCGGATGAATAGTACCTATTTCGGTTCCGATTTGAGGACGGAACCAGACCAGACCGCGCCCACCCCTACTAAGGAGGTTTTAGGTGGTAAGCTAAGAACTGAGCAACCGTATTAAATGCGATTTGACCGTTAAAGACCTATTGAGCCAACTTGTCGGAAAATTACCATGCTGAAGCCAATTCTCACCGTCAGCACAAGGATATCAAAGCATTTAAGTTTACCACTGTTTGTGCAATTATCCGCACAGGGGAATATTCGCGGATTGAATCTTCAACCTTTGAGCTTCTTTCTCTCTCTCCTTCCTTGGTTCTTGAAAAAGGGTTGGAGTCAACAAACCACACCCAGGGTGTTGGCCAAAGGCCCTTCGATGCCTAAGTCAGTTAAATGATCTTAAGAAAGATACGAAAATAATAGAGAATGTCAGAATTTTCTCTACAATACAAGAGAACTGGGTGACCAGAGTTGTGTGTGAGGGTGGCCGGAGCCGTGAAGGAGAGAGAAGATAGAGTTGCGTGAAAGAAGGAGTTTCTAGGGCAAAAATTGGATTACCTCATATGGGGACGGGATCCGCTGTCCTGAAATTTGGTGTCACCTCATGTCCCTTTTATTATTTGCTTGACATCTTTCCATTAGTTAACCCCAAATTTGACAATGTTAATCTTGAATAAATAAATATAAATAAATAAAAACTAAAATTAAACAAAAACCAAAAACCCAACAGCCACCCAACTTCATCATACTTCCCGATAAACCCCATTTCCCCTCTCTCTCCCACTGGGTTTAACCTCCATAACCGTCTTGTACGGTCACCTAAGCTGGAGCTTTCTTCATTTGGGTCAATAAGATTAGAGGTCCCAAATATGAACTAGGTGGATCTAATAGAATGTTGATCTGCGACAGCGACTCAATCTTGAGAACTTAGTTCTTTGATTTAAATTTACATATCTGCAACTAAGCTTACTATTTATGCTTCCTACAATATATTTTCGGTGTTTACAAAAATATGAAGCCGGAGCCCTTATTGAACGTATAAGATTTCAAGCCTTGGTGATTATGAGCCAGATCCGACAAGATGGGCGGTTGTCTGGTCTTTTAGGTTCATCAGATCCGACGAGATGGGTGGTTGTCTCGTCTTTTAGGGTGTTGGGGTGGTGGCTGTTGGAATATGTTTTTTTTTTCTACTTTTGTTATTTATTCAAAGTTAACAACGTTAAATTTAGGGTTAACTAAATGGACACGTGTTAAGCAAATATGAAAGGGACATAAAGGGACACCAAATTGGGGACATCAGATCCCGTCCCCCTTAGATGTGTTGTATAGCCATGTATTTATAGTGCTCTTACCTTCTAGGGTTTTTTCATAGAATAATTCGAAGAAAATTATTCTCTCCCTTAAATGGAGAGATTGGATCAATCAATGAGATTTAATGAAAATCAAATCCCTAATTTATGGTGATATCCCTATCTTAAGTCTAAACAATTGGCTAATTAAATGAAGCACAATTGTTGACCTAAGGAATATTCCCATTATCCACATGGTGCCTCATGATTGGTTGCCGAAATCAGGGACGGACCTTAAGTTTAGCTAACCTGGACTATATGATCGGTGCATAATTACATATCATTTTGTACCCTTCTAACTTATGATTTGGTTATGTTTTTGAGTTAAACTTGTGCTTTTAATTTATTTTGTGTTTGTTTCAGTGTAATAAGCTTATGACTCACTAAATGCATTTTGGAGACAAGTTAGCTCAAAACGGTGTATGCAGATCAGTCAACTTCACGGATTGGACTGTACTTGCTCAGGAAGAACCAGATAATGAACCATACGTCATTGGAAAGATACGGAAGTCTAGTTTCTGAAGAATTTACGGTTCATGATTCCGAGTCTTCTAGATGAAGTTATGCAAGTTTGGGCAACTTAAGGTCAAATTCGGCAGCATCTGCGTTACTGGGCCAAAAATGACTTTTGAAGGCCTTCCCGATTTTTCCTTGAGTTGGGCTGCATATGCTTAGAAAGATAAGACAAAGAGCTTCAAGATCCATATTTTTCAAGATTTGTTAGAGTGAAGGAACGAGCCCAAATTGAGCCCACAAGCTGACTGCAAATTGCTTGGTTATGATTAGCTATGCATGTGCTATTGTTGATAGTGGGGAAGAAGCATGTTTATTTGTCATAATTGAAGTAGGTTGTGTAAGAAATAAAGAAAGCAAAAGCATCAAGTGGGAACTAGCCAAATGATGAAAGGAGATGGATGCTCATGTGAACTTGAGGTGGCTATGCAACTTGTTGTCAAAAGAAGAATATTGGCATGTGAGTTTGATGCTTTCCTTCTCCTATAAATAGGAGGCTTGGCTAACCTTCAAACAGACCCCAAGGGGGGCAGCTCTCAAACATCTCTCTAGAGCTCCTCTCCCTTCTCTCCCTCAAATTCTCTTAGTTTTCTTTTTAGTTCTCAATTGATGTAACAAAACCATTTTGCTTTTTAGTTGTAATTTATTTTCCATTGTAATGTAATTTCTTTTCTTTAGTTTTCAAGTTTAATTAGCTTCCAAGTTTCAATTATAGTTCTTGTTCTTATTCATTATGCTTATAAGTTAATATGCTTGTTTGAATGAGTGATCACCATTAAAACTTGTATGTTAGCTATCTTGGTTTGAATTAAGAGTAGACACCATGCATTAATTCAAATTGAACTATGAATAGGAAGAGTATGTATGGACATTCGTCAACATGGATTAGATACATGCTTGGTTGTTTAAAACATTCTTCTTTGCTTAATGGATTTCTAATGCTTAATTTAGGTTCGACAAGAAGGATCTAATTAGGGAATTAGGAATACAAGGTTAGGACCAAACACCATGGCTTAATCATACTTTAGCTAGAATCAATCTAAGAATATAAATTGAACTTGGTAACTAATTTGCTTGAGTTAATTTCTTTTCTTTCTTTCTTGTTTTATTTATTCTCTTTTGGTTTTCTATTTTGTGCATGGAATCAAATTGAATCAATCTATCATCAATCCTCGTGGGATCGACCTCGTACTTACACAAGCTATACTATCCAACGCCTCGTGCACTTGCGAGTCAACACTATAGCCCAGGTGGCTTTTTTATTTTCTAGCCCAAAAAAATTCCTAGCTCACCCAATTTAAATAGCCCAGCCTCCTTTTATTCTCCTCCTTGAACAAAATGTAATCAATAAAACGAGAAAAAAAAAAAGAACTCACACACAACACAACACATAGAAAGAAAAGAGAATAAAGAACTTACACATAGTAGGTAGAAAAAAATAATAATAAAAGAAGAAGCACCCTACCCTTGCATGTAGAGAAGAAAAAAAAAAGAGCCACTTGTTGCTGTTACACTCTCCTTTAAGACTCAGTTCAAGTGAACTAAGTTTATATATTCGTGAGGTAAGCTTCTCTCAATTTGTTGATGTTTTAACTTGAGGATTTTTTTGGAGTTTATGAAGTATTAATTAGGATTTGCAATTGAAACTTATGATTTACCAACTAGGGATTTGCAATTGGAGCTTATCAGTTTCAGTTTATGAATTATGAATTATCAAATAGGATTTGTAATTGATTTTATTGTTCTTGTTTATTAAATAGGTTTTTTTTTTTTATTATCAATGAAATTACATGGTACTATTGAGTTTTCTATCTATTTAGTACCTTTGTACGTAAGGTAATTTGGCCCACCCCATTTTGAAATCCTGGGTCCATCCCTAGTTGAAATATGTGTTCCCACAACCAGATCACCCACAAAAGAAAGACTGATAGCAGATTCAACCATCTCTTCATCAAGCATGCAATTTCAAACATCAAGAAGGCTTTTATACTAGCAAGTTGGAAGAGCACCACACACAACTCTTTTCTCAAAAAAAAAAAAAAAAAAAAAAAAAGGGACTTCAAACTCGATCAACACTTGATCTCATTGAACTCAAATGCATTTCTCATGTACTAGGATTTCTAGTTGACAACTCCTAAGATATCTTTTAATTTATTTGTTGTGCCAACGCTTGATATGATTCCTAGTTGCTAGGCTAAGTCTCTTTAAGTTCTTCAATTTACATTTAAACCTTATTGTACTTGGTTAAATAGAGAAATCTTTAGTTCCACATTGTATTTTCACTTATTTTAAGTTTATAAATCGTTTGTTTATCATCAAATATTTTACAAAATCCAAAAGGGGCATGAAGAACAGTTAACGACGACACATCAACTACAATTGGGCCGTTTCAGTCAAAATTTAGTACTTAACATTGCAAGACATGTTAACAACGACACATTTCTAACATGGGAGTTCATGCTTGCTTCTTATTTTTTTGGTTTTTGATAGTGGGAGAATAAAGGTTAAATAGGTGTTCTTATATACCCAAAAAAAAAAATTCATGAATGGCAACTTACTTATTGAATGCATGAAGAGGATCCTCTATATAAAATTGAAACCTCCCCTTTTGGTAATTAAAGACGAAACTAATACATTTCTTTCCATATAAATATTATTTAAAGTGCAGTTTTGGCAAGTTGTTATGAAATATGTACCAACCATACATGCATATTTAATATTTTTTTTTTTACATCAATCAATTTTTCTTTGTGACTATTTTTCAATATAAACTTATGGTCGTTGTTCTATTTGAACCCAAATGCTTGCCCAAGGCGATCAAGGCAACAACCCAAGGCCCACATTTTTTTTCTTTTCAAATTTGATGTTTTGTATTAAACATCTCCTTTTTTTTTTAATATGGAAAGCGAAAACTAACAGAACTTAGACCCATAAGGACACGCAGGCTCAAAGAGGTCCAAGTAAAAAAGAGTTAACAACCGAAAAAGGAAGACTATAGAGCCAAAGTTTAGACGGGATCAAAGAATGACCTAAGGATGCTAAAGCATTAAGACATCTTCCTTGGAAATGCTCTAACACACATTTTCTCCTTTGGTTTCTTTATTTTTTTTTTCTTGTTTTTTTATTTATTTATTGCCAAACACATGTAAGTACAATTTATGGACAAAAACAAGTAAATACAAATGAATTCATCATATGCACTCAACCCATCTGGCGTGCAATGCAAACAGCTATAAAGCAGCGGCCACAACCTCTAGCTGGCCTCGAGTTGTTAAACCAATACAATCCTTTTATTTTTTGATAACTTGACGGCCCACGCAAAAGCCATTAGCAAATATGACTTAATTTTTGATTTGCATCCTGAATTTGTACTTAGTTTTTAATTTATTCTCTATTTTTTTTTTTAGAAAATTAAAAATATGAACTTTTTTTTTCTCCAATTTCCTTCCTGCCGTCTAAATTCATAACATTTCATCAAATTTTCTGTTAAATCATTTTTAAAAAATTATTTTTTAGAAAAAATTGAAGAAAAAGAGGAAAACAAATTCCATGAGACCCACTGAACCAAACCCAACGCCAACCCCATCCCTCCTCCCTACCCAAAGAACCCATTCCTCCTCCTTCCCCTTCCATCTCTCCCCTTCCCCTGCCCTTCCTTCTCCACCCCAGACTCATCCCTCCTTTCCCCGGCGACGGCAACAGATCCATGCTCCCACCCCCACCCCACAAAACCCAGCCCGCAACCCACCCCTGCAGAGAGAGAGAGAGAGAGAGAGAGAGAGAGAGAGAGAAAAAATATATATATATATATATATATATATCAATTTTTAAAAGTTTTAAATTTTATTTTTCAGTATTTATATTTTTCGGTATGAAATGACAATTTTGCCCTCATATTTAACAGAAAATTGGATAAAATATTGCGGATTTAGACATCAATGGGCAAAGTGGCCAAAAAAAGTTCATATCCTTAATTTTCTAATAAATAAGAATAGAGGTAAATTGTAAGTTAGGTACAAATTTAAGGGGCAAATCAATAGTTAAGCCTAGCAAATATTATGCTCATATTAAAATGCCGATACTAAAATGCAAATTTCTTAAACTATATTTATGTACTAGCTTGCATATGCAAAAGGATGAATTTGAACCACATCGATCTCTTTATACAAGACCCAATTGTCTTTTTCTCTCTCAAAATAGTGGCAAATGAAATAAACAAAATTAGCCCTAATAAATGGAATCAGACTTTTAGTTTTATGGTTTTTTTTCTTATATTTCCCACAATGCAATTAACTATATATAAACATCGTATTTAAATAAATGTGGTGCAAATAGTATTATACTTCAATTATAGCCATGGACTTGTAGATTACCTATAAATCAAACAATCACTACGTTGGTAAAAGGGTGGCACATAGTTTTGACAAGAAACATTCTCGTGAATATTAAATAGAGGAAACGGAATAAAAGAATGCTTCAAGCATTCATAGGCCAGTTAGGATTTCATAAATTTTATGGAATGAGCAATGAGGTAGAATCATTTTTCGAAAACATTTTTTTCAGAAAAAGGAAAAGACTTATAACAAATTTGAATTTACAAATTACTACCCTCAGGAAAATACATTCTGCTAAAAAACCAGCATAAAAAAGAAAATAAAAGTAAACAAAATACATAAATTATGCACTTGACTAAATAATCATTTTATTCATTCTTTGTTGTAGACTGAAATGAAATAAGAAAGTACTTCCCTCCTTATTAAGTAAGTAAAAGTTCTTATATTCCTGCTAATAACAGTATAACATGCGTACAAAAAAAAATTTGTGTTTTTAATGAATTATTTGTGCATATCTATCGAATTGTGATTCGCACGAAAAAGAAGCATCTTCTTATAAGTAAGCAGGCAAATAATATCCAATGAAATATACGCATTATGTACAGTTGATTGACTCATTCATTCTCGACAAGAGAGTGCAGAGAGTACAATAACACTAATGTAATTAAATTGTCACAAGCAAACAAAATTATGTATATAAAAAGAGACTAACGAAGCAAAAGACAACCCGTAGCCGACAAGTTACTAGTATATATTGTTTGTGTCAACGTACCATTATTACGGGTACCTATAGAGTATCAAGTAACCTACTCAATAATTGTCACTAAAATTCGGGAAAAATAAATATATAAAATATAACTATTCATAGGATCAATCATGCAATCTTTTTCGTGTGTAAAGATGAGGATGAGAATCCCAACCCCAAAAGAAGAGAAAAAAAGGAAAAAAAAAATGAAGATGAGAATGTATCAAGACGAGAAGCTGCGCAGAATTCATGAGCAGAGAGAGGATTAAAAGAGATAAGCCAGGCTTTTGGTTCAGAAAAAGGGCAGAAGTATGTTCCCTCTGTGTGGAAGGTGGATGAAGAAACAAAGACAAAGATATGATAGAAAATGGATATTAAAATTGGAAAGAAAAAAAAAGGCAAAAGAAACAAAATACCAAAGAGAAACTTACGTGATTTCTTACCTCCACTAGGCACCACCACTCATGCATTTTTGAAAGCTGAAGTGAAAGGAGATAAGAACGCTTCTGTCACTTTTGTCCAGGATTTATGTGATTTCAATTTGTTAAAGTTGTGCGATGCTAATCATGACGCATAAATCAATATCGGTTTGTCGCGTCTGCACCCATTTTGCAAATTGTAATTGTAAATCAAATACAATTTCCTTGTCAAATTGTGAACTAAATACAACTGTCCTACTTGAAAAATTACTCTCGTGATATTTGTTAGAAGGTTGAGTTTCGAGCTCTATAAGCGATTAAATTTAGGACAATATCAATGCAACAACTCTAAACAAATGATATCTCAAAATGAATGAGTTCTTCATGAGAATTCTTTTATATGCTTAGAGACAATGGAGGGCCCCAAACCACAACTAGGTGGAGCAGGTTCCAAATCCTGATGATGGGGTTAATGGGGTACATTAACAATCAATCAAATGTATGTGTGGTCAAAACAACATTGTTTAAAAAATTGTAATTGTAATGTAATTGTAAATCAAATGCAATTTCCTTGTCAAATTGTGAACTAAAGACAATTGTTCTACTTGAAAAATAATATCATGGTATTTGTTAAATGGATCAGTTTTGATCTTTTTAAGCGATTAAGTTAAGGACGATATCGATGAAATATGAGGATATGATATGAACTTGTTTTATATGCAAATTGTGAACTTGGTAAGTAGGATGGTTGATGGTGGTTAGCTAAATTGATATTAAGGTCTCTGTTTTTGCCAAAACATTAATATTCAGTAGCTCCCAAGTTATTAACTGAAAATAGATAGTATGGATGTGGGTGATATTACAAAGTCAATATATATCGCATACTTTGCTTCCCTATTTTTCACGTTATGTGTCATGTAAAGCCAGAAAATAGTAAACTATTAATAGGACGTGACCTCCCCAAGTTGGCCATTTGCTTTTGTTGCTTTTGTTGTCTGCCAACTGCAAACTGTAAATTAGAATTAAAGACGATGATTTGCAGCAAAGTTGAAATAATAAGAGATTTCGCCTCGGTGGCATTATATAAGACAGCGCGCATAATACATGCAAATGAGGAGTAATTTTTGGGTGTTCTTGACACCACGCTACTGTGTACCATCCACTTGTAGGACATGTGGAATGTTTCCAATACAAATCCGTCACGTGTCATAAAAATAATGCAATAAATTAGAAAGTAATTCCAAATGTCCCCAGGTCTATTTGGATGGTACCACCACGCGCAGTACCCGGTACATTTAAAAATTTCTCGCAAATGAGAAATAACAAAGCAACGAAGTGGCAAGTGGCAATGTTGGATTGGAGCAATCGTAAATTTTTTTAGGAAGAAATTAAAAACTGCGTTAGGCTAGTTAGTTAGGGTAGTATACACTGAATCTAGCCATGTTTTGGGTAGGCCAAAAATTGTCAGAAAATAAAAATAGGTAAATATGAAGCAACAAGATCAAGGAAAAGAGAAAGGAAAGAAGGAAAAAAATAGAGAGAGAAGGAATCAACAAGCCCAGTGAAAAGAGAAAAAAAAAAGGAAGAGAGAAAAAGAGGAGAGAGGGACATAAGTGGCGGGGAGTTACGTGATTAGATATGAATGCTATTGGACTCTATAATTATTTTGAACTGGGTAAAATTATTTGGACACCCAATTTTTTTTACACCCTAGCCCAATTTCTTGTACACTAGAGCCTAGTTTTATAGCAATAGATGCTAATTGTTTTTACATGTGTTAATTGTTTTTTTCAAAATGCATTTGATTCTTTTTTTTTCTTATTTAATGGATGATTATAACATGATGGATGCAATATTAATTTTGCTATTTATATTATTTTAATCAGCGTATTGGTGCCATACACATATCTTAATTTTTGAAAATTTATCCTATCGGCGTACCTGTACTGTATTCATGCAACGTGCAAGTTCCGCCTACTTAACTTCCAAATCCTGAATCCGCCACTAGTAGTATATATGTCTCATTATGATCGAGTTTGATCTCCATTCGTATAGATTATAGTAGTTTAAGCTATTGTTTATATCAAGAACAAAAATTAGAAACGTATTCTTTTATTTGTATTGGGAAAAATTGCTTCTAATGCCTTGCTTTCCATTTGTATGATTCGAAACAGAAAAAAAAAAACAATTTTTTTCATGTGTATGACGTTCAATATGAGCCACCCTTAGTGATTTAAGATGAAGAGCATCTAGGCCCATAAAGATTAACATGGCTAAAAAGCCTAATTTAAAGAAAAAGGCAGACTCCATCAAGACACGTAACATTCTTCACGTACTAAAAGAAATCATTTTTACTTTTGATAACTTATTTTGGTATGTTCCACAAGACAAAAATATTTTTGTATGTATGTAGATGTAGTGAGGAATCACATAACGAGGATAAACTTTCTTATACTTTATTATATATACCCATCATTCTATATCGTTTTCATCACATGAATAAGATTCTGAGCCTCTGCATTTAGGCTTTCCGTATTTACACACATTTCAACTAATCTAAGCCACTCAAACGATCTAGCCGCTTAAAACATGACAAGTCATATTTTATTTAATTTTTTATTTCCAAAACCCTTTTAAACACTAACTTAACGCTGTTAAGGATTACATTATGTTTTTTTTTTCTCTCCCGCGAGCATACTTCTCCAACGAGTGTACTTCTTTCTGTTTTTTCCTTTAATTTTTTTTCTTCCTGTTCGTGCTCTCTTCTTCTTCTTTCTGCTTTTTTTCATTTGATAGTTGTGTTCTTGCTTATATATAGGAGGACTGTTTTTGAGAAAAATATCAGTAATGTCATAGCCTGAACAAAATGTCCTCCTTCCTTGTATATGTGCCAGTCAGAGTTGGCTGTCAAGTGTGGAGTGGGGGCAATGTTAAAAGCAAAAAAATTAATAAAATAAACAAAGAAAGAAAAGTTTGACAAGAAACCCAGAATACCATGATTATTAAATACTTTAATTGCTCCAATGCCCGGGTTCGATCTTCTCATTCATACTTTTGTGTGTCTCTCTGCTCATGGGTTAATTTTATGACACGTGGTATTATTTTATTATTTTATTTGTATTAAAAGATAAAAGCATTAATTTGTTAAAGTATTATTAGGTGGAATTCCACATGTCAAAAAAGTAATGCATGTACAGAGACACACAAAAACAGTGACAGAAGATTCAACTCCCAATGCCCTCATTCATTTTGAATTTTGGACAGAAGCATCAGCCTTCAGGCAAAACAGCTATCAAATGAAAAAAGCCAAAAGAAGAAGAAAAGAGCACGAATAGGAAGAAAAAAACATAACGAAGAAGAAGTAAGAAAAAAATACGATGTAACTCTTAACGGCGTTAAGTTAGTGTTTAAATGAATTTTAGAAATAAAAATAAAATAAAATATGACTTGTCAAGTTTTAAGCGGTCAAATCGTTTGAGTGGCTTAGATTAATCGAAATGCAAGTAAATACGGAAAGCCTAAATGCAGAGGTTTGGAATTCCACATGACTATCTAATTATAGGAATACATATATTTGATTTCATTATACTTTAATCCTCTCTTTTTTTTTGGGAACTTTAATCCTCTTTTGTAAAGCTTATCGCTACTTTCACCTGTCCCTCTTTCTAGTCTTGAGACAAATTCATATTATTCAAATTCATCTACCTCGATTTTGACCTTATAAATCAAATGTATATATAATTAATTATTAAAACTCATGCATCCATGAAGGGATGAAATACAATGAGATTGAATATTTGAATGAGGTGTAACAGTCAAGGTATAAAGTATACAATAACGCTACGGGCACCAACTTGTTTACCAACTTTTGGATACCAACACATGTGGCTCATGACATGGCAACCCAAGTCATTTGCCATCTCATCTATTTTAATTACATAATTTGTTATACAAATAAACGAATTTCACACAACAAAAATAAAAACAGAAATAAAAAAAGAAAAAAAGGAAACCCAACCATTTAATATTTATGAAACCAAACCATGGGTCTTCCTCCTTCGCCCCACCCCCCCCCAAAAAAACCCTAGAAATTCAACATCCTCCATGATAGCCAATATATCTCTCATTATGTTGGATGAAAAGTTCAGCCTATAACAGTTAGTTTTCCTACGGTGCAGATGGCCGGTGATCTGGCTATTTGCTTTTTGTCTTTTTCTTCAGTAAAGTACAGATTATGATTTTAAAGCAACCAAATAGTCTCTTTCATTGAAATTGGAGTCAATATATTTCCGTAGTTTCATTGAAATTGGAGTCAATATATTGAAATTCAACATCCTCCATGATACAATCCATCTAACCATTCATTTTGTTGAAGGTTATATGTTTTAGTGAATCTATTCCAACTTTCTTCGAATTCGTCACATGTTAACGAATCATAAACGATACTTTTGAAGGAAGACTTGATAGGCTCGTATTGTGTGTAGCTTTTGAACTTCTCAGGTATCTTTTTCATTATATGCCATAAGCACCACCTATGCCGTGTATTAGGGAAAACAATCTCGATTGCATTTTGCATAGCTCTATCTTGATCTGTTATTATTCCATTGGGAGCACATCCAGACATACTTGTAAGCCAAGATTGAAATAACCATGTAAATGTTGGAGTATCCTCATTAGATATTAATGCACATCCTAGCAATGTTGAATGTCCATGATGATTCACCCCAACAAAAGGTGCGAATGGCATGTCATACTTATTTGTTAAATATGTAGTGTCAAATGTCACAACATCACCAAACTCCCTGTATGCAGCTCTACTTCTTGCATCTGCCCAGAACACATTCTTTAATCGACCATCTTGGTCCAAATCCATAATATAAAAGAAATTTGAGTCACTACTTTGCATCTTCATGAAATATTGTTGGATTGCAGTAGCATCACCCTCTCCAAGCCGTAATTGTCTCATCTTTTGAATATAATTTCTGCAATCTTTCTCCAAAAAGGGTAATTTGTCATGGCCACCTGCCTCAAAAACAAAAGAATTATAATTTTTATTCGGTCTTATCCCAGCTCGATCATTCACTTCTATCTTTCTTTTCATATATGGCTTGATTGTTCTGCTACTTCTAAAAAACCGAGTTTTACTTGGAGTACTGAGCTCATGATTATGCTCAAGCACAAAAGAGCACACCTTCCACTTTCCATCAAGGCATATACATGATCTAACTCTAGCCTGACAATCTGTTTTTGTTATTGGATGCAACTTAAGGGAGTTCCTTGAATTACACTTCGACTTTCCGGAACGTGAACATGCCAAAGTCAAATATTTCAGTTCCCCACCATCTCCCTTTGTTGAGGTTCTTATACAAACTTCAAACTCCTTTTCTTTTCCGTAATTTTTGTAATATTCAGCTAGCTCTTCCAATGAATCAAATATTGCTCCAACCTCTGGGTCCTTCACTTTATCTTTCATATTTGTTGGATCTTCCATTTCATTCACAGCACTTGAATACTCTTCCAAATTAGCTGCATCTTCTATTTCGTTGAGCTCACTTGAATTATCTTCTAAAGATGTTATATCTTCCATTCTATTCATATTTTTTTCCCTAATAAGTGTTGCCAAATAACTCAATTTAGAACCCCTACAAACTAAATTTACAAAAAAAGAAAATAAAAGAAAAGGAATAACTCATAAAAAAAAACAAAGGACATATTCTCAAGTCATCAAGATTTATACTAAAAGATTTAGGAGTATTTATGTCATTATGAATAAGCTTATGCAATCATTCGTAAGGGTCCAACAAGAAAAAAGCATGTGATTGCTGCAACTAATTAAGCTTAATGCTATTGTAGAACCTATCCGCATATATTCATGTCTATTTGTATATGAATCACTGATTGTTCTTTCAAAAGGGCGTTTTTCGTCTTTGTGATGATCGCAAGGCTTGTGTCAGGATTGCTGGAGCGATTTATGCAGAACTTTTGTTTTGTTTTTTAGTTATCATAAAATATGAGTATTAGAACAGTAAAACCCAAGTGATAAAAAATTGCTAAGTACGTACCTATCGACAACGTTATCGTGGCTGTGTAGAATGGTGCGATGAGAGCTTCAATTCTTTAATGGAAGGACTGCTGAATTTCTAGGGTTTTTCAGAGAGGAAGAAGGAGGTTTAACGCTAAACCACAAAGGCTCGGTGCTTTGAATTTGAGAAGTTTCAACTGTTGGCGGCTGAAAGGGAGGATGCTGACTGCTTTGATTGAATTGTCCACCCAACTATAGTTACAATATGAAAAACCCACATCCACGACACTTGCACCTAGATTATCTTGCAAACATATATTTTGGCTTGAATTATGACTTTGATTCCCACACTGATATCCACCTTGATTGGCATCCTGGCTTCGATTCCCATACTGAGAGATATATTGGCTATCATGGAGGATGTTGAATTTCTAGGGTTTGGGGCGAAGGAGGAAGACAGATAAATATTAAATGGTTGGGTTTCCTTTTTTTCTTTTTTTATTTCTGTTTTTATTTTTGTTGTGTGAAATTCGTTTATTTGTATAACAAATTATGTAATTAAAATAGATGAGATGGCAAATGACTTAGGGTTGCCACGTCATGTGCCACATGTGTTGGTATCCAAAAGCTGCAGAAATGTTTCATACCAGCTGCTATCAGAAAAGTATATTAATGTGTTTTAGGAACATTTTAATTTTTTATATAGTAAATTACAAATATTCTAAGTTTTATATAATTTATATTAATTGTTTCGTGATGACATGAATGGTCGAATTCTAATGAAATATGATCCGGGCTCCGGCATTGTACTTATATAACAAGATAATTGTATTGTATGTGTACTAAGTGAAATATTCTTTTATGAGATAGTTTGATATATTATCAGAATTATTTATACCAACATAAATACCAAATTGATTAGGAAATATTTCTTTTGCATGTTAATACATGTGATATGGGAGAGGAGAAATGGAGCCCTATAATCTCAGATGTACAGATATGAGTAAATGCTCTTAACCACTTTAGCTACAAGTTCTCTACATCGTATATATTTTTAGCCCGTAAAAGTATAAGTTGTGACATTTGGCGAGTAAATTTACATCCTTGTCCTAAACTTACCTTATCTTTGGATGTAGTGAGATGCAAAGGAATATTATTGGGTATGAATAATGAGCAATGATAAAAAAAGATAAATAGCAAAGGGCCACTTGGGGTGAAAAGAAGGTACCATCAAAGCATGTAACATGAATCATTCATGGGTGGGATTGCTTTTGAGTGCGGTTTCGGTTATACGCAAATGGAACCTTCTAGTTCCTCTCTAAGTCTTGGAAAACTCCATCCTTTCATTTTCCATGTATTTTTTTTTTTTTTGGTCACATTTCTTTTCTTTTTTCAAAGGCTTAAAGAAAAAATATATATGAAAATTTTCAGTGCAACATTTTTCCCTTTAAAAATTTCTTTGTCACATATCTTTTCCTTCTTAAAAGCTTAAATGGGGTTTTGAGTTTGACCCAAAAAAAAAAAAAAGGCTTAAATGGGTCATCTTCTCTTTCTCTAAAGAGTTCTGATCAGATCAAATAAATCAGGCCCACAGATTGTGGGTCCCACTTTTCTGGTCCCACATAATATCAAATCAACATTTATTTGTATTGCCACGTGGCACCATACACGTCTTCAATTCTCTGCCCAGACGCTTCTCCCTCTTTCCTTTCTATACTTATTAAAAGGTCTCTCTGTCTCTCTTTTTCTACTTCTCTGCTTCAGGAAATCATCAAACCGAGACCAAAACAAAACGAGCCCACAATCTGTTTTGATCAAGAACCTTATTCTGGTATATGATCAAGGCATGAACTTTCTCTGTTTTTCACAGAATTTTTGTAAGTTGCTCTGTTTTGTTATAAATACTTGTTCCTGATGAGTTCAATTTTTCAGTATCTGTTTTTTCTTTTTTCTAAATTTAACAAATTGGTGTCATTTTGCAGAGCTATTATTTTGATTTCCTCTAAAAGTTGTACCTTTTGTGTTCTAAGTTCAAATATAATCTTTTGTGTTTCAAATTTATGTTCTTTGAAGTTGAGGTTCCATATTTCATTTCATCATCACTGTCGAGCTTGTTCCTTTTTTCTAATTTGATTTTGAGCTTGCTTGAACTGATACCAGTTCTGTCTTTCAATTTACTGAAATGGGTTTCTTTCAAAAATTCAACAGACAAATTGAAAGGGTCTCTTTGATTATTGAAATTTCCTTTTTGCTTAGAAAAATTGAAAGCTGTAACTTTTACAAGCACAGGTGAAATATGCTGCATATTTCAATGTTCTTATAAGCAAGCTAATGGGTTTATTTATATTTACAAAGTAACAATGGCTTTTTAATTTGAACATGATTTACTCTGCTATATCTGTTACATGATTCTCTGCAAGTTTCTAAGGTGTTGACACATGGGTTTGTGTTGGTACTCTATTTTATTGTCGTTTTACCACACCTTTGTCTTCTCTGTATTGGAATTTGTACTGACTTATCCATGTTTCTCTCTCTTTAGCTGGTGACCGGAACGAGGAGCTTTTCTGTTATATTATGAAAGGCGGTGGTTTTTGGGCTGAGATTAGATTCTGAAAATGGTAGGAAAAGAAAACTTCAAGACTGAAGACTTGAACTTGTGCTTTGAGAAACTCATGATGTTTAGTGGTGGTAGTGCTGGTGCTATTG
The DNA here is from genome assembly GCA_024362665.1 of Prunus padus. Classification (NCBI taxonomy): domain Eukaryota; kingdom Viridiplantae; phylum Streptophyta; class Magnoliopsida; order Rosales; family Rosaceae; genus Prunus; species Prunus padus. Next base: position 1,069,879 of record JANFAM010000006.1, read on the forward strand.
CTATTGGTGGTGGAAAAGTGAAAATGGAAGGAAGGGCTATTACTGATTGGAAGGATATTCCCATGGAGCTCCTGTTGCAAATCCTTGGACTTGTCGATGATCAGACGGTGATCATGGCTTCTGGAGTCTGTGGTGGCTGGAGAGATGCTGTTTGCTTGGGTCTTACCCGTCTCTCCCTCTCATGGTATATGCTTTGCCCTCTGTACATCTTTTTGTTTTGTTTTGTTTTGTTGTTGCTGTTGTTGTTGTTGTTGTGGCATCAAAACTAGTTGAAATATTCTGTTTGATGATACAAATAACGAAACAAATATGTTGACATCATGTGTGTGTAAATATTGCCCTGTCCTCTTTGATAAACCATGCTCTGTTCTTGTGTAATCCCTTTTGACAGTTTTGTTACTCTTTAGACGACGATATGATTCCTCCAATGATTTTTATTAATCAAAATGCATCTCAGAAATTGTTTTCTGTAAGCGTATTATAAGAAATTATGTCAATTTGCAAGAGTGTATATAGGGTTATGTGAAAATTATGCTTTAAGTGTTCCAGATCAGACTAATTGTATTGCTTGCCCATGCTGTCTAGTTGTAAGATTACGTCTAGATTCACTTCCTGGAGTTGGTAAAATGCTATTTTGTTTCCCTACCTAAGGCTCTTTTCATCTCAGCTAATTATTTGAAGTTTTTTGGAGTTCATTTTTTCTCCCAAGACAGTTATATCCTGATTTTAAGTTGGCCTCCTATGTTAGAATGGAGATATATTTAACTTCCTCAATTTTTGAAAGTCAATGCTCTCTCTTGTTTGTGACATAATGTCTGTAATCTTTATGAGAGGAATTTCATCCTGAATATCTTGTGTAAATAGATTTAATTGGAAGGAAAAGATGTTGGTAAGGGTTGCTGCATTATGTTTATACATTCAGTTTAAGCTGGATTTTGTTAGTATTGCGCATACAATCTCAATATGAAATCACGGGGTATTTTGAGATCCAAGTTGTTACCAATTGTGTGCGACTTAGTTAGTTGTTGGTACTTCATGTCGCTGGTTATCATTAGTCTATTTATTTTCAGTTTATTTCTTCCCGCTCCCCTTACCCTTGCCAACCCAACACAAAAGGAGAGAATGTAAGTACATTGATGATGCTCAACTAACAGAGTTGAAAGCTTGCTAAGGTGAATCAAAGACGGCTCAGAAAGGAACTAAAGATCCTATGAAAATTTGGAATATCAAAAGCGCAAGACTATGCTTTTGGGTACAGGGAACTTCAAATTTTCCCAGATGCCAAATCTTTTCTCTGTTGTTTCCAGAAAGTAAATGAGTGACATGAAAGGATTCTAGAGATTGTCTATGACTTGATTTAAGCTTTGTGCATTGATTTAGAAAGAAAAAAAGGTTCTGAATGCCAATTTAATCATAACTAGCTTGTCAATTATCTTTTCAGGTGCACCAAGAACATGAACAACTTGGTCCTATCTCTTGCTCCTAAGTTTACAAGATTGCAGACTCTAATACTACGTCAAGATAAAGCCCAACTTGAGGATAATGCTGTTGAGAGCATTGCAAACTTCTGTCATGATCTGCAGGTCCTGGACCTCAGCAGAAGCTTCAAGCTCAGTGACCGCTCCCTGTATGCCTTAGCTCATGGGTGCCCTAATCTTACAAAACTCAACATTAGCGGGTGTACAGCCTTCAGTGACAGTGCTCTTGAGTATCTGGCTAGCTTTTGCCAAAAATTGAAAGTTCTGAATCTTTGTGGATGTGTCAGAACTGCATCAGACAGGGCATTGCAGGTAAAGATAAGATATTGAATTATTTTTTTCCATTTGTCTTAACTAAGATAGTTCTATTAATACTGTAAAATCATGTGCAGGCTATTGGTCATTATTGCAGTCAGTTGCAGTGTCTGAATCTTGGTTGGTGTGAGGATGTAAGTGATGTTGGAGTTATGAGCTTGGCATATGGATGCCCTGATCTCAGTACCGTTGATTTGTGTGGCTGTCTCCAAATAACAGGTATTTTGGTTACAGTTGATTTTGGCAGTCATATTTCTCAAATCTTGTATTTGCACATGTAATGTACTAATAGGTGCATTGCAAAGGAATCAATGCTGCTATTATCAAGTTGCTTAGTATTGGCTGTGCTGTTTCAGAGTTGGCAATCACTATCCATCATTAACCTTATAGTAGCGATTTAGCATTGTCTTCAGTAAAATACCTAATGACTTAATGAAAATTTTTATTAGATGCTTAGGCCAACCTTTCATGCCCTTTTCTTTTTATGCTTTCCATTTGCTACCAATTGAAATAATTAACCCATATCCATCTTGATGAAAGAATGCGCCGAACATAGTACTGAACTGAAAGAGAGCCTTTATAATTGGAGCATGAGGAATTGAACACAAAATGTAGTTTACCTTGGTTTATGGATAGTGATCATCTCTGATGCCTTTATTCTTTCATTGCAGATGACAGTGTGATTGCTTTGGCAAACAGGTGCCCTCATCTGAGATCCCTTGGCCTTTATTACTGTCAGAACATTACAGACAGAGCAATGTATTCTTTGGCCCAGAGCTTAGTGAGGAACAAGCCTGCAGCAGTGTGGGAATCTAGGAAACCCAAGAATGATGAGGAAGGGCTCAGGACTCTCAACATCAGCCAATGCACAGCACTCACCCCTTCTGCTGTTCAGGCGGTGTGCGACTCATTTCCCGCACTTCATACCTGCTCTGGAAGGCATTCCCTCATTATGAGCGGCTGTTTGAACTTGACATCCGTGCATTGTGCCTGTGCTGTCCAAGCACACCGCACGGCTAGCGCCTTTCCTCATTCGGCTCATTGAGTAGAGGAACGAGGATTAGGGTAACAAACTAAAGTGTGGAAGGGCCGAGAACCCTAAGCCACAGTATATATGTTTGTGTTGAGATGTAAGCAGCAGCAAATGGGCAGTGGCCTGGAACTACGGACTTTAAGAAGTATCTTGACTTATGTTTTGAGCTTTTGAATTATTGACTTTTGCAGCATTTTGACTGCTGGAAAACAAACTTGGTTTCGCCTCATGGTTTTGGTGACCTACTCGTCAACTTCAGGCTCTGCATTTCCTAGAGGAAAATCTGTCGTTAGGCAGAGTATGTCCAAAAAATTCATTTGAAAACCTAAATATTACAGCAACAAACGCTGAGGTAGACATTTCTGAGTTCCCTTCTGTTCCATCAAGACGACTAGTACTCCTCACGTAAGATGCAGTGTGAGGTCTATAATTCCCATTGAATTTAAATGAGGACATCATTTGAAAATTATCCTTGCAAAAAGTTCGACAAATCGATCGCTATTAGAAAATCTAATTGTGACGATTTTCAAATTGTGACAAGAATAAAAAAGGCCGAACAGAGCTTTCCAGAAAACATAATAATGACCACTTATTAACTTAAAAAATGGTGGGGTCTACAACAATGTTCCTCAAATAGTCTTAATTGAGGCGTTCTGCCCAAGTCACTTCCTAGGACAAAACCATTAAAAAGATTTCTTGCAGCCATTTTAGTGCTGCAGAACTTGCAACCATAGGCCTTTACTCCAGATTTATCAAGTGATCATCAATTCTAAGTTAACTGTCTCAAGCCATTGATATGTAGAACTTACTCTTCACGTACACAAGTCATTTAACTCTCACTTACACATCTTCGCACAAGAACAAAATTGAAGATGAATACTAGCATACACGAGAAAAAGCATTCTAACTGTAAAACTTTCCATGCCGGAACTCTAAGGTAGCCGTCCACATGCTACTTTAAAATAGTTGTGCAGGCATGTTACAACATAAGTAATTAAACTCACATTTCGTTATGAGAACATTGACCACATGTGTCTAACTATACGATTTATACTCCAGGTATTGGGAACTGGGTGGTAAGCCCTTCAACTCTTCTCTGCAGATCTGATACCCGATCCTTTAGAGAGAACTCAGGGGAAGCAACAAACCTCATAAAATCTTGAACCTTTGATCCTGATACTGCGCGTTTAGCATCAATCGTTATCTGCACACCCTCATGAATGTAGTCCGCAACTGCTATGAATTCTTTCTCGGTGAATCCCCTTGTCGTCATGGCAGGTGATCCGATGCGAATGCCACCGGGCACTACAGCACTTTTATCACCTATTTCATCAAACAGTACAGCTGTAAAATCAAGGGGAAAAAAGGCTGAAAGACAAATAAAGACAACAACTACACAAACAAAATAAGATAGGGCCTTCAAACCAAAAATAAAGGCCTGGACCCTTGGGGCCCATCTGGTAAAATTATATAGCTAAATGGCTTGACTAGAGAGTTAGAAGCTATATGCGTAGATTTGGATTAAAAGAAAACACATGCATTTTGTATGATTCCTTGTATATAGCTATTTTGAATCCATTGCAAATAAATTGTATCTAGTTCAAATCTGCTTTCTAAAAATGTTTTTCCATTCAGCCTAATTCTCAAATACAATGTTCTTTTAATGATTTCATCCAAATGGACCCTCAGACTCACCAGGTACTGAATTCTTGTTGAGGGTAATAGAAGCCATGTCAAGAATTTTCTCCACTCGAGCTCCATCAATCCCCTGTTAAAAAGAAATGTCAAATAACATTGGTAAATAAAATATGGTTATGAACTAACGCAAAGTATCCAATCACAACTTTATTGCTTAACTCATTATCGAAAACACTCTAAATTTAATAACTTATAATATGAGAATAATTATGATCTCTGATGACAGAATCTTATATTTTCATCCACACATGAGAAAGATACAAAACAGAAAAACGTAGCTCAAACAGTAAACGAATAGGATACAGGAAGATTCCCTAAAAGAAAAAACCAACCCTTGTCAAGCCAAAACAAAGGGCCGTAAACACTAAAACTGGTGAAGTCATAACTCATCTCACTAATATTTTTTTGTTCTATCCATAACCTCTAAATGCTAGCCTTCTAAGAAAAGAAAAAAGTGCTAAATAGAAAACAAAAGCTCCACATTTCATGACAAGTTCTCATTTAAGCAGCAATAAGAAATCTGTATCGAAAAATTAAAACAAATAAATTAATAAACAATCTAGGAACTTACTAAAGGCCGCAAATCCACAAGAACCAGATGATTATCACTTCCACCAGAAACTAGTTTGTATCCAAGTTCAGTCAATCGGCTTGCAAGAGCCCTACAATTAGAGACCACCTACAAGGTAGAGCAGCCACACTAAATTAGGACATGCCTTAGACCATTTTTACATGAGGACAGTATAATTTCAGTACCTTGTTCTGGTAAGCCTTAAATTCTGGGGACTGTGCATACTTCAAGCAAACTGCAAGGCCCCCAATAGTGTGGTTATGAGGACCACCCTGCATAAAGAACTCAAGCCTTTTATCCTTTCATATCTAATTTAAAAAATATAAATACTGAACTTACAGAAACAAATAAATGATTAGATATGGTTCAGATTTGTTACTAACCTGTAAACCTGGAAAAACAGCATTGTTGATGGCAGATTCTAAATCAACCCCAAGAACTGTATCTTTCTTGAAGAAGATCATTCCACCTCTTGGGCCTCTTAAAGACTAAAGAGAAATGTCTTAAATTTGTCAGATCATCCAAATGTGGCTTACAAAAAAGAAAGCACATGCTAAGGCTATTTATGAAGTATACTGAGTCTAGAGGTGAACAAATCGACATTTGCACATGTTTACACAAGTCCATTTATGAGAAATCTCAGAATTTGGAAAAATTTAGCAAAGTATAAATACGTTACACGAGTATGAACAATACCTTGTGTGTTGTTGTGGTCACAATATCGCAGTAGTCAAAAGGATTTGCAAGCACAGAAGCAGCAACAAGACCACTTATGTGAGCCATATCCATCATAAGAAAAGCACCAACAGCATCCGCAATCTTCCCATGCAAATTAGAAGTAATTGATCGGTTGCCAAAGAAAGACAGTGCTTATATATGATAATGAATTTCATATCATTGTGCGAATGAAAATTATTTATATGGAATGAAGACATAAAATACTAACCTTCCTCATGCGAGGATAGTCAAAATCACGAGGATAAGCACTAGCCCCGGCAATAATGAGTTTTGGTTTAAACCGGTCAGCCATTTCCTCAAGCTTGTCATAATCAACGAGACCTGGATTTTTTTTTTGTTTTTTTAAAGGAAAAAGTCCAACGTCATCCCAAGAGAATAACCATTACATCTTTAGTAAATCTGAAACACAGAATCATTCTTATCCAGAAACAAAATGCAGCACCTGTGGATTCATTTAGTCGATAGGACATGGACTCAAAATAAATGGATGTGCCTGATACCCGTCTTTTAGGAGTCATGAAACCATGAGACAAATGTCCCCCGTGAGACAAGTCCAAACCCTAAGGTACATGCACATGTTAGTAGCCACCAATAAAAAAAGAGTAAGACAAAGCCAAGAGGACAACTTACCATGAGACGGTCATGAGGTTTAAGAACTGCAGTATAAACCTCAAAATTTGCAGGAGAACCAGATAATGGTTGAACATTCACACCCCACTTCTTTCCATCTAAGTGAAATGCATCAAGTGCCCTTTTTTGGCATAGTGTTTCAAGCACATCAATGTGCTCATTGCCACCATAGTACCTGAAATGTACAGTCAAACTATGAGCTACACCAAACATAATCGTTTTAATAAAAGTTACCAGTTGAACTCACATTACTCTGGGTCTGAGCATATGTACCTTTTACCTGGTAATCCTTCCGAATACTTGTTCGTGAGACATGAGCCAACTGCCTCCATCACTGCCCGATATGTAAAATTTTCTGAGGCAATAAGCTCAAGGCTCTTGAACTGTCGCTCCTTCTCCTTTTCAATAATACCACGCACCTCAGGGTCAGCCTCACTTAACCCATTGTCTATAAAACTGCTTCCATCGCCTGTAAATCAATTAATACAATTTAGAACAAGTCAGACATAATTCCTGCTACTAACCAATGACTCCTTTGATACTTCATCAGAAGTTGGAAAAATCCAAGCCGAATATATGGTTTTTTAAAGGCTTTTTCATTTATAAAGATGGTTCTTTCAAAAAATTGAGTAATGAAACTCTGCAGTTGTACTGAAAGTAGTGATTACAAAACCTCCAAAGATGAATACGCAAAGCATATAGCATTCTGGCAGATGCCAAGGAAAAGGATACCCTTTTTTTTCGTTTTTATGTTTTCTTTAAGTGAAACTGACATTAATAATTATAACACCATAACCTTTGCAATCCCAGAAGTATTCCTAACAAAGAAATCCCAAATAACAAAAACTTAAAATACATTTCAATACGATTTACCAATGGAATCACAACTACATAGAAGTAATTGATAACCGCTCAATGGTTGGAGTATACTTACCTCCAATTTCGGGCAAAGGCACAGAGACAGAAGAGGATGGCCTTCCAGCAACCAAGCTTCCTTCAATGTAAGAATAAGATCTACGGGTCTTCACGTAATTGAGTTTTAATTGATGTGAATATCCACCAAAGCTAAGCCCCTTGTTTGGAAAAGTTGTTCCTTTGGTCCAAGTGGGCTGTTGAAGAGAACCCATCACTGCAGCTCCACCACAAGCCTGCATCTTGGCTTCCAAATACTATGCCCGCCGCACAAGCTCCTAAAGATTTCACACAAAACTATGTGCGGTGAGCACAAGTTTAACATACAAACGATACGAACATACATAAATGCACACATGGGTATAGCAATTTATTTGTATAAACAAAAAACTATGCAAAGAGTTCAAAAAATTGTTTGGAAAGTAGTCATTCTCATACAAAATCACACACCCTACAGTATTTGACTCATTAAACTTCTTTTTCAAATGATTGGGGCTGAGAATTCGAAAGAGAAATGTGTTCCTAAGTAGAAGAAACACTTAGAATTTGTTGATGATCGCAGCTTTTAAACAGAAAGAATAATCTAATCAAAGGGTTAACAGTACACTTACCCACTTTATCAGGTTTGCTGAGGATAGAGCTTCCTTTGCAATCTGGCGTTAGGAGCAAAGCTGACGATGGAACTCGCACAGGGAAAACGGTGGGTTTAGTGTTAGGGTTTTTGTTCTTACCAAAAAAATAAAAGAATAGAGCATAATATCAGACCCGTTGCAAAAAAACTTGGTTTTCTTTTTTTCTTTTTTAAAAAATAATAAAAATGTGAGGATTGCTTTTGTGGTGGCAAACTGTTGAATTTTTTATTTTTTATTTTTATTTTGGTGCTGACACCCGAGATTTTCTTTTGCCCTTTTCATTTTTATTTCTTTTTAATTTAGTAAAGGGGACTTTTTGGGTATTAAAGACGGTGGAATAATCAAATTCAAATGGAGAGGTTCCTCCTCCTTTTCCTTTCCCATGAAAAGCAAGGGGTTGGCCACACTCATATTCAGTCATGTTGTCACCCCAAATCAGAATTAGAACCGAAACCATAACTTTTTATCTGGTTGGATTCGGTCTGGTTTTGACGGAAAAAATTATAAAACTGATTCGGTTTGATTTGCCCACAAGCCGGTTTGGTTTTCAGTTTTGGATGAGAACCTCTTTATTTTTTGATTTTTTTTTTTGGTATTGGTCACCCTATAGTGTTTTTCGTCACACTTTTTTTTTTCTTTGTTCTTTTTAATACGATTGGTCATACACACTTGAACGTCTCAAATTCCAAGTCCAATCCTTTTTCGTTCGAATAGAGCATTACCTTGTGTTTGGTTTGTGAGCAAAAAAAAAGGAAAAAGAAGAGGAAGGAAAAGAAGAGGAAGAAGAAGAAAGAACTGAACTTTAGATTTGAATTTCTTATTCGTTCATTGTTTAGTTTACAGTTTTTACTAACCTTTTCTAGAACAAATTCTGTATATGATGCATCAAAAAATGGTATTTCACGTCTACAATTTTTGGATGCTTGTTTTCAGCTCTTTACTCACAAATCTAACATGTGACTTGCACGTGACTACGTACTCATTTCATTTTGGTAACTGAATTTGGTTAGTTGGTCTAAATCCGAACTTCCGTTAATGAATCTAACATGTGACTTGCACGTGACTACATACTCGAGGATAATTTCTTCATATTGCTATTCTAACCCACCCTTCTTAACCCTTCTGCAATCAACTTTCTTTTTTAGGCTAGAGGAAATGAACTCATGTCAATTTCAATATCCTTAGTAATATTCATGTTTCAGAGCAATTAAAACTCGTTACCTTGGTGCTGTAAACTCAAAGGTTATGGATGCCTATCATAAGTCTATTGTAGTTCATCCATTATATCCATCATTATATCTATTATTATAAGGTTGTAACCTATGCACTAAATACTATATTTATCATTGGTTATTATGCTTTGTAATCCACTACTTAAGATTGGTAAATGGTAATGTATTTCCTATGCCTATAAATAGTAGGCACTAAAGATGAATATAAGACACTTGAGCATTGAGCTATTGAGAACTACTCTTACCTGTCATATACTTTCTCCATTTACTTTTACAACACGTTATTAGCACAACTCTATTACCAGCTAAGGATCTTGGCTTGGACTTGGTATAATTTTTCTTGTCTAATTTCCTATTTTAATTCGATTGATGCTATTTTTTTTCGCTAACCCAGTTTCTTTGAGACATAGTCCCACCCACACATGTTGATTGACTATAATACAGAAGGATGGTATGACAAAGTTTGGTTCTACCATGTTCTCCGTTTTTCTTTTCTAACCAATTGTGCAGGGTCTTCATATTTTATTTAATATACACTATACCATGCATATGTTTTTATATATTATAATATATAAATAAACTGTTGCACTTTAATAAAGATGAATTTTATTTATACATTAGAACCTGAAGTTCACATCCTAATTATTTAAACCTGAAGTTTTAAATCAAAGAAATCCAATAATTCTAGAACCCGAAGTTCTAAGTTACATATAATAAGTTCTAAGTTATATAATTATGTTGCTCTATTATGGAAACCTCAGTATTGACTAATTTTATGTTGCTCTATTATGTTGCTATATTTCAATTCAATAAAACGATATGAATTTATTATTTAAGTTTCGTTTTTCATTTGTAATGCTTTCAATTCAATAAAAGGATCTATGATTATATATATATATATATATATATATATATATATTGTTATTATTATATTTATTCATAAACTTATTATATGTATTTTTCTTTAAATGAAGAAGCATGGAAAATGTCAATGCCTTGAGCAATTCCAAGATGCATGATGGAGATGTATGTGTGGTGGACAGTGCAACAATACATACAATTCTTCTGGATAAGAAATATTTGTTAAACTTAAAATTAGCAAAAGCCAATGTCAATACAATTTCAGGTAGTGCAAAGCTAATTGAAGGCTCTGGAAGAGCAAATATAATATTACATGGAAGAACACACATTTATATCAAAGATGCTTTATATTCTGTCAGATCCAGAAGAAATCTGATTAGTTTTAAGCATATATGTCTTAATGGGTTTCATATTGAAACTACAAATGAGGGGAATATAGAATATCTTTTATTACTTCTATTGTTTCATGCCAGAAGCATGTAGTAGAAAAACTTCCAACTTTCTCATTTGGCTTGTATTATACAACTATAAGTGCATGATAGAATCAAATAGACATATAATCAGCCTCCAGTGGCCGCCACAATGAGAGAGTGAAGAGCAGAATGAGTGGAAAAGAGAGAGAAGAGGAAGAAGAAGAATGAGAAGTATTAGCAACCCGTGTGTGAACGGTAACTTGTCCCCCCTCATTTTTCCTAAATAACTTCTTCTCAACTTCCGAGCCCTCTAACTTTCTCATATGAACTCCAAAGCATGAACCGCTTGTGCTTATGCGCTCGTAAGCTAAAGGCTCTATTTTTAAATTAAAAAAATAACAATTTTCTCACTTGAATCTCTTAAACATCCACTTTCAAAAATCATAAAATTAAATGTAGGAGTATTTTTGTCCAAATTGAGATTAAACCAACTTAAATCCATTATTTACAAACCAAACCAATCTCGAACTGACACACCTGCAGCCAAGAAGATTGAACAATGCAGCGAAAAGGTGAAAGAGAGAGATCAAAGGAGGCCAAGAAAGTAGAGAAACTAAGAGCTGCCAAGAGAAGGATAACAAAAATTAAGGAGAAGAAGAGAGCCATAGCTTTGAAGAATCGAGGCACAAATGGTGACCCATCCAGAAACCATGGAGGCAACATCAATCATAATGCCCTAATAGTTTTTAGAGAACCTGTTTGGAACTTTGGATAACTGGATATGGCATAGATATAATCAATTTCTTTGATTGCCCATATAATTATTGTTTCTTCATTTATTATTATTATTATTATTTTCTGTTTTCCATTGCGATTTGAATGTGTTTGGGTTGTTTGGGTGAAATGCTATTTGAATGTGTTGCTCAATGTATTCTTTCTTGTTTTTTTTTTGTTCTTGATTTCAAGTGTGTTGTGAGGATGCGTTCAAGTTGATTTTCGTAGAAGAATCCATCCTCACAACACACTTGAAATCAAGAACAAAAAAACAAACAAGAAAGAATACAATGAGCAACACATTCAAATAACATTTCACCCAAACAACCCAAACACATTCAAATTGCAGCGGAAAACAGAAAATAATAATAATAATAAATGAAGAAACAATAATTATATGGGCAATCAAAGAAATCAATTATATCTATATGCCGTATCCAGTTATCCAAAGTTCCAAACAAGTTCTCTAAAAAATATTAGGGCATTCGATCGACGTTGCCTCCATGGTTTCTGGCTGGGTCATCATTTGTGCCTCAATTCTTCAAAGCTATGGCTCTCTTCTTCTCCTTAATTTCTGTTCTCATTCTCTCTGCAGCTCTTAGTTTCTCTACTTTCTTCGCCTCCTTTGATCTCTCTTTCACCTTTTCGCTGCATTGTTCGATCTTCTTGGTTGCAGGTGTGCCAATGGGTTTTGATGCGTACCATTCAGACATGGTGTTTGGGGGACGGCTAAGTGAAAGCAGAAAATGAAGGAATTGAATGAAGTGTGTCAAATCTTTGGGACGAAAATGATTAGAAATGAAAAAGGCTGATAGAGTAGAGAAAGCTTACTCTTTTATCTCCACACATCAAAACCCATTGGCACGCCTGCAGCCAAGAAGATCGAACAATGCAGCGAAAAGGTGAAAGAGATAGATCAAAGGAGGCCAAGAAAGAGAGAAACTAAGAGCTGCCGAGAGAAGGAGAACAGAAATTAAGGAGAAGAAGAGAGCCATAGCTTTGAAGAATCAAGGCATAAATGGTGACCCAGCCAGAAACCATGGAGGCAACGTCGATCAGAATGCCCTAATTGATAGGTTTCCCTCGTTAGTGGAGGAGAGAAAAATAAGAAAAATAAATAGTAAAATAAGTACCAAGCTTACACATGAATGAGAAATTCAAAAAAACTTAGGAGGCCGCAACTATTTTACTTTCCCGTTTTACCCTCCAATCAAATCCAATGAGCATTTCAACTACCCACCAAAGCTTTTCACATTTTCTTCTTCGTTTCACCTTCTCACCGATGAAAACCTGAGTTTTCTTGAGTTTCTCGTCTACGTGGAAGACTCTAAAGAGAGAGTCTGAAATTGAAGAGAAAGCTTCATTGTTGTGAAATATTGTTCGTCTGGAAATGCTTCTGAACACCTTGTGATGCCCCTAGCCGCTGAGCAGGTTGTACTTTGGCAACTTAGCGGCTTTGTATTTGATTTGCTTGTGCCTAAAGGAACCTGACGTGGATTCGAAGACTATTCCTTGAAGGGATGCGAAAGGTGTGCCACTACTAGTGATACTCTTCTAGTAGAAAGAGGAAGGATTGATGAATGTAACTGCGCTCATTTGTTCTTTCTTCTAACCAAGGCCACTGTACTCCAAAGAGGGGAATCTGGCTTTAGATAGGTTCTTTTTCTGCCTCAACGAAGAGGACTTTTAATATCTCAAGTATGATCAAGCAAACTGCAGGAAAGGCAATGTTCTAGTCCGTTGATCGGACTGAACATTTAATGGTAGATCTTTGTACTAAAATCAGTCCGATAAACATGATATTTTCATTAATGATTGAATACAAGTCTGATTAGACCGAAACTGATTTGAATACAATAAATCAACAAACAAGAAAAGCTAAAACTAGTACAATCGGACAGAAGGTCTGCAGTATCGGACAGAAGACAATGATCTGTCTGTGACAATGTCGTGTTGTCCGATACCAACAAACTAGTAGTACTTGCGATCAGAAACTAGCCCGTATCGCAGGTAGGGAGACTTGCTTCGAAATAGGTGAGCTGAAAATCGAAATCAACTATCAAATCATACCAAGCGTTGTTGGCAGAGCATATAGGTTACAAACAATGGTAATGTTATTCCAATCAGGAGTTGTCAACTGGGAATTAGACAGAGCTATGTGTTTGGGAAAGAAGAGAGTTCCAACAAGGAGTTGTCAACTGGGAACTCAAAGAAAGAGAAGGGAGTTTAGTCAAGTCTTGGCCTTGTCTGCAGAGAGACACTTTGCAAGAGATTGAGTCTAAGACGTTGAGTCTTGGTTTTGAGACGTTGAGTCTGGCTTTTTGGCTGAAGTTGTGTGTGTCATCGCGCTGTCATTGGGGCTTAGTATATATAGATAGACTAGTCCCCTTGCTGGTGATGTCTGGAGGGCTTTTAGGAATTACGCAGATGAACGCAGCCTGGTTGCCACTTGTGGAAAACCTGCCTCTGCTGATGTGACCTGGAAATGAACAAGAAATCCTCAAAGTAAAGATTTTCTTATGTGTAGTGGGACGATCTTGCAAGTTGATTAGAGCCAGAAAATCCTGGGGATGGTCTCCCAGCATTTCGTGCTGATGGGTTAGAGCTCTTCTGATGGAAATAGTGGTCATCCCGCATTAAATGCGGTGGCAATCACATTAATGGTGGTGTGAAAACACCTCTACTTACAACGCTCCTCCACTTGCTGTAGACCATACTTCTTCTGATTTGGTGGGTGATGCTCGGATTTTTCAAATGATTAAACCAAATCGTGGTGAGGTTTAACCAATCTTTGAAAAAACAACTTGCGAAAGATTTCCACAAAATACTCGCTTTCTAACATTTTCTGTCCGAAAGGATACGTGGCATTTTGTTTTTGGAAAGAGACAAAAGGCATCGGACATTTGTGTTCGATGCGCTAGTGTCTCCGAAGCACTTCGTTGACTACAGTCTTTTAGTCAATAATTGCGGCTGGAGGGCCTTTGGGCCTAGCTGGCTTCTATTTTGGGCTTTTACGAATGTAGGATGAGCCTTTAACGCCTTGGTCCTTTCATCTAACTTGATTTAAACCTTCAAAAACTGCAGATCAAGGCCCGTGCTATTTTTGGTACGAACACATATATATATATATATACACACATATGACGTTTGCGATTACATATATATCACTGTAAAAATTGAACATATTTGAAAATGGAACTGTTCCACAATAATGAGGGCAATGAATAAATACATTTTGGCACACGACACTGGCTTGCGCCATTCTCTAGCATGAATATAACAAAATCCTCCATTTACCACGACAGCTTTCACCCTTTGTTATAACTTATATATATGCTTTGCCATCTCACGTACGCTTGTCAACTTTGCCTTCTTTTACATATAATCTCATGCATTGCATATCATTTGCTTTTGTACACAATCTCTTCGTCATCAACATCAAATGCTGGATTGCAAAGGCATCTGAAGAGCCTGCCAATACCCTGCCAGTGAAGAAAGCAAAGGAACACATCAGCTACATTAACCGGTTAACATGATTCGGTATATTTCATTAGGTGTATAGAATCTTATAACATGCCTGAGTGAGAAAAGGAGTTCTATATGAAAGTGGTCGTGGCGAATCCTCTTCAGAACTGCTTTCGGAACTGCTTCCGTCATCGTCTGTGTCAGCAGAACTTTTCCTTCTTGAAGTTCCACCATTTCGTGTCTGCTTTTCCTCCTAAAACCAGAAAAATTTGTATGTAGTGTCAGCAGGTCATCACTTAAAAAGATTTGTTTTCATGCTTTGATTCTCCTTTTGTTTACGCGGTTACCAAAGCACAAAAATAAGAGGGAGGAATGTAAATGGGACTGAATGATGTGTGAAAATCGTCATCCAAAATTAATAAGGAAATACTATAATGGGCATGCAGAACCTTTGCATTCAAGTTTATACTCAAGATGAAGAATGCGCCAAAATGCAATAAACAAGAAATGTTCCTCTACAAGATTTTGCATAAATCGTAACTGCACACCTGAAATATCCTTCCAAGGTGTTTGAGCGCCAGAGCACGAGCTTTAAGTTCATCTTTTCTAACATTATTTTCCCGTAGAACCTGAAACCATATTTTGGAATCATGAGAAGGATCTCCAGTTATCTGACAGGTGTCAAAATGCATTGCAGGAGATGGAAAAGAAAAACCAGTTTCATGAAAAAGAAAGGTTTTCTGTTGATTGTAAGAAATCACTAACCATTTGACAAACATGCATGAGGGTTACTTCAATGTCCACCACATTCAATTTCCACAATGAGTTCAAAAGTGTTTCTTTGTTTAAGCGTATATGTGATTCAACATCATTTTCAGGGCCACTTCCATCCATTTTAAATTGCCGACGGATTTCTTCTTGAAGTTGGAGCAACTGAAAAGCACCTGAATTCATTTTTTTTTCCCGATATAATTAGGTGAAAAGCGGAATTAAATTTCCATGTAGAAAACACGACATTAACACTGAATGAGGGGCAGAGTCCTGGATGATTATATGCAAACCTTTTGCAGCAGTCATCTGTGACTTCCAGAAATGTCCCTTATTCCGTACCCACTCAGCCAAAAATGGTACACCTAGGAATATGGTTTTCTTTCCAAGCTCTTGTGCTGCTTGTCTCGAATATACATGGCCAATAGTGTGTAGCATTTCAATTCCAAAGGCTGCAATTGAGAAAGAGTAGAAAGTTTAGCGTGCACAAGTAGCGACAGGCTAATGCATCATTAATTTTTCATGAAACTTACAAAGTCCACGCTACTATATATCGTCACAATTACATAAATTATTGAAGCCGAAGAACAGATGGGGTGTCATATGAGCAAATACAAGTCAATAATTTATGCCTACAAGAATCAAAGTCTGTTGTATTTGACAAAGCATACAAAATTTTAAGTCCTATCAGTTTCAGTAACTCATCCCTTAGTTGTCATAAAAATTAGGTTCGATATATGATTATTAGGAGCTAGAAGCTGTTATTTAAGTTCCTAGCACAACTATGTCCTCAAGGATTTATTGATGTTTTCTGATATTTGACATTAGAGTGGCGTCAAGAAGAATAAATAAGACACAGTTTCTTTTTAATTTATCAGTTCAAACTTTACCAGTATATCAACTTGAACTCAAGCACTTAAATTGCTAACATATATCAGGCAGAATAGCTCAAACATAATCAAAGCAAATGAAGCTGCAACATCAACTACTATGAAGTGCATTACTTTAAAAACGTCATGTGAAGATATATCGATAATCTTTAAGTTCATCTTATACATTATGCTGATATCAAGCATGAAGCAGATTACAGAGGACTCAAAAGAAAAGACAGGAGAATTTCAAGAAATTACCTGTACTATCTGTGCCCTATTTTTGATAGATTTTAAATCTTTGGTAATTCCAGAAGATAATTGAAGTTGTAAACCATGAGGAAACTTTCAATTTAGGTGGTATAAATATTTTGAGCTATGAGTATGGTCACAGCATTTGAAGTGATACAAAGTTCTTGTGCAAATTTTAAAACACTTAAGACTTTCTATTTGCAACATTTATCCCATGGGTTCATTAATGGTTACTGAAAATAAAAGAATCATAAACAGGCCAGATGCAAATTAGTTGACCTGCATCAGAAAGTCGTCTAGCTTCAGATTCAGCATGCTGTAAGAATCCCTCTTTGTCACCTTGAACATATTGATTAAGAAAATCTTTGAGAGATTTTGCTAGCTTTTCTTCTCTTTCTTTCTGGACAGCCTGCAAAAAATAAATCCATACTATGGATGTTGTTATAAATTAAAGGAAATGAACAAAGTGGGTAAAAATTTGAGAAAACGATGATATCAAGTTAAATTCACACCTAGGTAATCTCAATGGTTACATTGAATAGAAGTAGACATTGAGACATGAAAATCTGAAAAGCAGCAAATGTGCTCTAGTAGACTATCACAATACCTAAAAGATTGTCTGAAAGACACTTAGACTTATTTAAAACATAAGAGAAATGGTCAAATGGTGGTAGAACCAATTCAGACCGAGTCTCCTTATGGGAGCAGAAGTTCTGCAACCCTACCACCCTGTGTAATTTTATGAGTATGTATTGTGAGCCTGTGACTGCAGAAGCCAGACCTTTATATTCCATTTTATTCACGAACATGAGCACAATGAACAGCATGCCTCGCTAAAGAGAAAGATACTAGTATTTAATTTAATGAGTTCTGGAATTTACTTGCCTTCAATTTATCATGCACTTTCTCAGGGCTGTCACCTTCACCAACTAATTGAGAAGAGGCCATTGATGCTACAGCTAGATGTCCTATGTAGTCCTCAAATAATTCACTTCCGAAAAGAAAAGCAAAGACAGCTGTGGGGTCAAGCATGGTTTCCCTTCAAAGAAAAACACTGACTTATTAGGATATCAGGAAAAAATATTCTGAGAACAAGATTAATGCACAACTTAAATTCATAATGATATAACAACAATACTATCAACTTGCATTGCACATAGACAAATCAAATAGGGTAGACAAAGTTTCCAAACAACAAAGTCTTTCTCAACTGTGGATTTTTTTCCCTACAAGTGCTTTAGAATTTTACATTATGCAAAGGTAAGTTGGTCCAGTAGAATGTCAGAAATCAAATTCATGAAATGAAGCCAAAATTTATGTCAAGAATGTGTTTGGATGACTAATGGCAAGACAGAAGGATTGGGAGCAGTATAATTTATCTGCAGTTATATCATAATTAATTTTTTTTATATGAGAAAGATCTCAAGTAACAAAAGCTGTAATAGGATGACCTAGATATCTGCGTATATGTGTGTGCGCATACGAGCATAAGCAAATGTCAAATATAAGTATTTGTACCTAGATACGCAATACTTTCCATTTCGATCATATGCATCTCTTTGCACTGGATCACTCAAAACTTGATAAGCTTCACCTAGTACCTGGTAACAAGAAGATTTTTTATTAAACCTCAAGGTAAGAGAACAAGCACACAAGTATGTGTTAACAAGATAAATATCATAGCGCCTTATGTCTTCATGACAACTTATATGCAGCAACCCATTTCCAGAGATAAAAAACAAAATGACAGAGCAAGGCTCCATTTGATTCATAAGAGGACTGAAACTTTCTTTACCTCGAAAAGCGATAAACAAACGATAAAAAGAAGGATTAGAAGTAGTGGACTTGCCTGAAATCTTTCAGCAGCCTGAGGATCATTTGGATTTTTGTCCGGATGAACTTGCCTTGCCTGCACCAATATTAGCCTCTCCATATCAGATACTTGAATTTCAAACACAGAAAAGTATACTAGTATATAGAAAAGTTCAGAATACAAAGTTGCATTAGTTCACCAAGATTTTAACAAAATAAATCATAAACCCCTGGTTGATAGTAAGAAATATGGTAACTGTATGAGTAATCAAAGAACACTAGGAGATTCAGGTCCCTTAACAATTTAACAATTAAATATTCATACTTTTCTGAAACTCAATCAAATTTCCATTCTCCAATTCTCAATCTTTAATGTTTCCAATTGGACCCAAAAAAACAAAACAAAAGGTAACCAGTCAATCAGGATCTACCACCAAGATATGTTTATTATATTTCAATTTATTCATTCTTGTATGTGATCCTACTAATGCACCAAAAAACCACTGAAAGATGATCAGCACTTAAAAGAAACTATACAAATAAAAATAAAAAAACCAAATGCAACACTATTAATAAATGTAAAACATGTCAAACTTATCAAATTAAGAAAATTAGATATCAAAGAATGAACCTTAATATAATAAGCCTTGCGAATTTCTTCCTCAGAAGCTGAGGGACTGACGCTGAGGACATCATAGAACTCAGTTTCCTTCACCATTCTTGCTTAATTAGTTGCTTTTGCCTGAAGAATCTCCCAGAGCTCAACTGAACGTGAAAATTAAGCTCAAAAAGAAGAGAGAGAGAAAGAGAGAGATTGGTGTGGACTGAGTGAGTTGCAGACTTGCCTTTCCAGTTCCACAGAGGAATAAACAAAGGCTTGAAAACCACTTTTTCGCGGGAGCACAACAGTTCTCCTTTTTTTAAGTGTCCCCATGGTGGCGCTTATTATGATGGGGATAGGCATCTGCATACTTTTTCTATTATATCATATGGCTTTTCACTTGTAGTAGTGCTCAGCTTAGACCCGATTTGTATTTTGGTCCTTAATTTTGTAAAATAATTTGTTCTGAACTCCATTTTCGTTAGTAATGTTCATCCTTTTTACCCTTAAATGTAACATAAAATTCAATAAATCTAACCACATGATCAACACTGCTAATGAAAGTGGAATTTCAAGACTACAACAATCATTTTGCGAATTGGAGAACCAAAATACAAATCATGTCTAAGTTCACGAATTTGAAGTGACAATATTTTCAACTGCTTTTCAATTTTTAAGTTCCAGAAATGTCACTGTCTCACTGGGTTGGGTTATTTGCTGTTGTGGGCCTCTTTTTCCACTGTGGGTCCGTGTGTGAGGCCAGGTTCTGCTTTGGTCTAGGCTTTTCACATGGGCCCAAATGGTGTTTTGATTTGAGGTTAGGACCATACTTAGTTTTCCATGTGCCTTTAAAATCTAATTCCCCATGAAAGGGAGATTCTATCATATCCTCTTAACAATTTGATACGCTCTCTATCTGCTTCTTTTATTTTTAAATCACTCATAATTGAAGTGTTTACTATGAATTCAAGGATTCTCTTTTGTTTTTGTATTATATTGTTAAACCATGAATTATGGAGGAGATAAATAATTCTAAACATTTGGAAACTAACACTTTTTAAAAAAAAACATTGTTTTGTAATTTTTAAATTAAAATTTTACATTTTAAAAATAATAAAAGAGGTAGGCATTAGGCAACCTTCACGATAGAGGAACCTCAAAATTATTTACTGATATTACTTTTGTTTGTAATGTTTCCATATGGTTTTAGAAATATAAAATCAAAGCTTATAGAGTATAAGGTTTGATATTTAGAGTTTATATTGAAAAAATAACCAAAATAAAATGTAAAACACCTTACATAAAAGGCGAGTGACAAAGCCTCTACTGTTTGAGGGACACCGTGCAATCATGCATCTACTCCACGATGCTACTTTGCTTAACTTTTTCTTGTCATATCACGATATGAGAAAGACTTACATGTAACAGATGTATATACATTTTACAAGTTCATCACTCGTTACTTGTTAGATCACTCGAAAGTAAATACTAATTAAATCCGAACTCGTAATGAAATAAAACATCAGCACCTGAATTGAAGGGAAAAAGAGCTATGTTAAGAATGTTTGAAAATGGAGGTTACCTTTGTGGACTTGGGTGAATGTTAAGCTTAGACCAATCTAAACTACCAAAGGAATTGAAGAATATGGTTCTGCTGGACGTGACAAACTACCATGCTATTTTACTCGCTTAATTCTGCCTAACAATAATGAAAATTTGAAGCCCTCATATTTCATGGGCATTTTGATTTTCTTGTGTTTCAAGTCGGTTGGCTGAACTCTTGAATGTTTCCTTGTCGCATATATTAAGTGAACCAAACGCTAGCATCAATTTAAGCCAAGAAACTCATGGATTCTAATTTTGGAAGGGGAAAGAACAGCAATCACATCACATTTCACAACCAACGCAGACAAGCTTCCTATACTAGGTAACAAACATTTCTTTGGTTGAATTCAACATCAACTATTTTGGCCATCAATTTAATACAAGGTCAACCATTGGATTGGATGCAAGTATTAGACTAATCATGTCACCTGATCAGCAATTATACCAATCATCATCTCAAATACCCGTCAAACTAAACCAAAAAACAGTATGACATGCTTCGACTTCAGTATGTACCCAGTCGAGCACCTGTATGAACTCGTATCATTTGTCAATCCTCAACAACCAGTCCTTGAAGACAGAGATACAAAACACACACAAACACACACAGGTTTTTCTTTCTTTTGGATGTGGCCATTTGAAAGGCATCCAAGCTTTCATTTTCACAACAAAAAGAAGGAACTCAAATTCAAAACTACATTGAAGCAACAAATGACAATTCACTATGGGTTGTGGTGACAATCAGGAGTTCAGGACTTACAACTTGAAAACTGAGCTGTCAGCCCAATAAACTAATTAGTTAAAGACAATTTCAGGAAAGTATTGTATCAATAGTCTTTCCACATTGCTTGGATGCCGTTTTAATAAGTAACTTGAACCTGCAAAATCAAAATGCTTACCAACTAGTAACGAAATTCCATGTGTGTACATATGTAGTACGCATGCATGCATGTGCATGTGTTGCTAAATAAATCTTCACACATATACACATACCATTAACTCAACATTTACCTTGGAATATTAACGAGTCTACTCTGAAATATCAAATTGGACAACAACACAAGTTATGTTGTCTGAGCTACCGCGTGCAAAAGCCTCTTGGATGAGTTTTCTAGATGCTTCTTCAGCGTCTGCTATGTCCTGCACTAAAGCCACAGCATCCTGGAAATAGAAGATACTACACTTTAAGATTTTAAGAAATTCCATAAAAATGGATGAACAGAGCAAGGGATCTGAGATGCATGAGATATAGAGAAGATAGTCTAACTTCAAATTTTGGTGCATAGAAAGCGGATTCATGAGTTTGAAATGCTAGCAAAACTCAAAGTTCTAAGCAGTAAAATATACATCCTTCAACAACAAAGCTGAAGGGTTTGGCACACAAATTTGATTTATAATTTTGGTTTAGTTTTCTATTTTCTTAGATTTCAACATGTTAGTTTGAGTTCCAATGTTTGAAGGCTCTTGCACACAGGTTTCTTGCACAAAATGTTTGGTTTTGATGGATGAGAATTCAATAGCTCATGATAATTTTGTGGAGATCACCCAGCATGGGTGGTAAGAAGAGGAAGTTATCTAGGCAACCATTAACCATATAGATCATTGAAATTGAAAATTGTGATCCCAGTGTACCTAAATGTAAGTGTAATTCTTGTAAGGATTATTTATAATTGAAAGAAGTGTAAGGCATACATGTAGAATGGGAACCCAGTAGCAATCAAGTCCCTCAAAATAGATTCCCAGACCAATCCACAACCTGGAACTGTTATATCTTTCTCTAGAATGGTGGAGATACAATGGAAGAGCTTACTGACCATTTAAATATTACGTGCAAGATCTTAGTTTTTAAGCTAAGACAAGTACCTTTTTCCAGCTTTAAGTGCTAATCAAATCACTTGATATGATGCACGCTTTTAGTTATACACAACTCGCATTTGTACCAGTAATTATGAGAGAACAAATCATGGTACATGATAAGATCTGTACCATTCCAAATGGCTGGCTAGATCATCTAGTCATCATCACAAGAAGCCTAGGGTTGCAATAATAGTGACCAATAATGCCCCACAGTAAGACATCAACAACCACATAATGCCAACTTTTAAAGGCAATTTAATAGAAAATACACCATCAGTATTGGTTCCATCAAGACAATGTCCTAGGAGGGGAAATGTAAATGAGGTTAGGTTGGCATTGCATTGCATGAAATGGCTGTTCTCAAGGATCTGAGTGACTCACTTGCAGTTGATACACGCCCATACACAGAAGAGAAAAGTTACACTTTTAGTAACTAAGCCAAATGATAGATATGGCGACAGTCACATGCTGCATATACTAAGACCCATAATATCTCTTTCAAAAGTTTAAGATGAAAATTTCAAAAATTTCCTTATCTAAGAGCAATGTAATTCATTCAATACATGCACTCACCTTATTTGATATGACATTCCAAAGTCCATCGCTTGCAATAATTATAAAGTCTACTCCATCAATTTCTTCTTCCTGAACATAAGGGTGAAAGATAAGCATATGAACAGATACACACACATAGAGGTATATGTGTAAACACAAAGACAGAAAGTGAGTAGCCAGCCTATGATTTCAGATTACCTGAATTTCTGGCTCTGCAACAACAAATGGTTTCAGTACTTTGTCTCCAAATGCACGGGAGACAGCAAGAACACCTCCAACTCGCCATGTTCCTGGCAAGTTTAACAACACAAGGCATAAGTTTGGGATTGAAATTGTTTCCAGACTTATGCACAGGTCATCTGGGAACACTGATGTTAAAGAACATAAAAAAGTATCTGATCTGGATTTTACAGAGAGAATAATTCTGGATCCATCAGTATGTATAACCGATAGATAGGATAATTCTGTATTCATCACTGTTATGTTTTCATTATAGATAATTATATAGTTAACAAATTAGTATGGAAAAAGGTAAAGTAATCACATAGTATAATCTGGCACACATAGATAAGGAGAGCAACATACAGAGACAACTTGCATCAAAGGATGGAAGTTGGGAAAAATTAACTAGGCTGCTCTTGGGCACATATGATATTTGTTAAAGTTGGGAGCATCTAATCCAAAACCAATAGGCAATGGGATTAGAGGCCAAGATATTACATATTGTCATGCAAGGCTGTGGATTCTTGATGTGAGATTCTCTATTCTCTAGACGCCCCTGGCGTGACTGAACCAAACACATGGATCAATTATATTGGGTGACCTGAGCATATGTGACTGTTAGGCCTAACAAGTGGATTTCCAGCACTGATACCGTGTTGAAGTTAAAGCATCAACCCAAAACCAATTGGCTATGGGTGGAGACGCCCAGGATATTATATTTAGTCATGCAAGGCTATGAACTCGTGACAAGAGATTCTATATTCTCAACAATATTAGTACAATTACAGGGAGATCATCTTAGCCTGCAGTCCCACAGCTGGACAATATTCTTTTCTGAACCTAAATAAGAAAACATTTCTGTCAGATATTTCATTAGTTTGTTGATAGTACTACAAGATAGAAGGTAACTGATGTAATCCCAAAAAGGAAGCAAAGGATGGGAATGAGTAAAAAGCTCTATCTGTAAAAGAAAATCCACCATTCGAATGGCTTGGTTTTGGCAGCTTTTTTCTAATTTTTTATAATTGTTTATCATGCATTTGTTATTACTATATCAGGTGATACACTTGAGTCATAAAGGATTAAAATTAAAAAGTCAACTTCATTTATGGCAATCCAGAAAAAATATATACAAATATAAGTTACTGATTGAAGTTCTAGTCACTGTAATTAATGCCATAATCAACAGGTGCCACAAATATTGGGAAAATGCCGCCTTACCACTATAAAAGTATACATCACATAGACCAATTGAAACTATACACTCAAGAAAATGTAGCTTACCTGCCCAAATAATGAAACCTCCAGCCTCTTCAATTCTTTGGCGTTCGTCAGATCTATCAGGTTTATGATCAATGGACAAGGGAATAGCTACAGTGAAACACAATATATGATGTCACAACTATTCAGTAGAAAAGAAAAAGAAAAAGAAAAAGTTATATGCATATACTTTGATTAAAAAGGAAAAAACAAAAACTAGTATGTTAACTTAATGTATCCTCACAAGGCTTGTCCTTAACTTATTGAGTCATTATAAAGTAGACAGAATATGACAAGGACATTAACCAAACTAAGCTTTTTTGTTCAGTAATTTTTGTTATTGCCGTGAATTTTTTTGCATTATACAGTTTATAGCTCTTATAACCCCATAAGTCCCACCCTTAGCAGAGAAGACAGTAACCTGAACCAGCTCTGCAGCCGACTACTCTTGAATCACCAACATTTGCAACAAAAAGCCGATCACCTAATAGCAAAGCGGTTGATGCAGTTGAGCCAGCATCTCTCTGATAACCCTTCTCCTCATTAAGGTAATCAACATCTGTCTGTTTAAATACTTCAACTGCAGTCATAAACACAGATCTGCCTCATGCCTCATGATCACAGGGAAGAAAGTTTAACATGAAACAATGAATTCAATGGGCAAACACAAGGAAAAGAAATAGCTCACTTCATACCAATAGCTGCCTTTGTGTCTTTGATAAAATCTGGGTGGCTACTCAAATTTTTGAAAAGGTTCTTTTTTAGATATTCTGCAGTCCTTGAACCTCCATGACCTGAAGAAATGAGCACAAAATCCATCAAAGCAGAAGAGGAGAGAGAGAGTGAGACAAGGGGGGGTTGTTAAGCAACCATCTATATTCTTCCTAACTTTATTTTTCGTCATTAGTATACATTAACCATCAAGATAGACAACCTAAACAAAGGGAACATGTGAAGAACCAGAAATAAAACACTATCAGCCTATAGTTTCTGACACTCTGAGCCTGATGAGAGAACATGCTACAAGGGATAGGTGATAGAAACTTGTATTGTACCATCAAAAACACCAAAAAATGCAACCATCTGGCCATCAACGTCCGATATATTTGCCTCAAAATAATCCTCCATCGAAGGCCTTTTACCCTTGAAACTGGAAAATCCATAGCTGAACCTTGCATTACGGCTCCCAGTGAGAAAGCTAACAGAAAAAGAGAAGAAAAACAATTAGGTTGTCCACATAACATATGAAAATTACAATTATCAGGATTTTGATACCAAATACACTGCAGAATGGCTCCTTTATCATAGGCTGATGAAATATCTTGTGTAACTATAATATCACCCATCCAAGTCATATTTAAAGTTAAAACAATACTTTGAAACTGTGAAAGCACAACAAACATTACGAAAGCAGAATGACATGTTCGAGTCAAAGATCATACTAACATATAACTCAATCCCAAACAAAATATAAAGAACCTCAGCATTTTCCTTATGTGATCACTTTGACTAAGCTGAACAACATAGTGATCACAGGATTGGTGCATATTTTAATTTATTTAGACTGATGTATGTTCAAATAGCTCCACTGAAACAAGGTTAAATGTAAGGGAAATTGCATGATAGCCATAATCAACTACTCATGAGCGAACTCATTGGCCGTGTGTGCCTAAGTACTACCTAGTGCAAGCCTCAGGTCCAACAATCCATACGTCACTAAACTTTTAAACTCCGAAGTTTGAAACTAACTTCTTCTCTTCTCAATGTTGTTCAACAAAAGATTGCACTGAATTTCAAACTATAAGACAATAACTCAATTATAATCTTCATTTCCATTCATCAGCTGACAATCTTTGTAGAGGAATTATCAAACATTAACACGTTATCAGGAGACAAAAGTGGAATTTAAAGTGTGTTCAAACATTAAAAATAAATTTTTTGAAACCCAATAGAAACACCCTCTTGGGTTCGAAAGAAAGAATTCCCAAGATTTATAAAAAGATCTTAAACAAATGAAACCAATAAGAACAACCACAACCATATTACTCAATCCTCAGTCAGTCACAAGAAACACCTCAACTGATCAAAAGGAAACCACATAGATATGTTTTCAGAGACAGGAAGCGATCCCAATAAAAACAAAGAGTGACCCATCAAAAACAACCAAGCAATTATGAAAAATAAATCAATAAATTTTATAAACAAAAATAGTAAGAATCGGGTTTATGAAAAATGAGAAGGAACCTCACCTGATCCCACCACCGCTTTCAAGGGCATTTGGATCCTTGGAGAACATGAGAGGCTCTGGTTTTGCTGATGCAGCAGCAGCAGCTGGTGGTCGTTGTGGCGGTGGTTGTGGTGGGGCCTCTTCAAGGGCAGCCTCAGAAGAGGCTGCTGCAGAGGCAGTGGTGCTTATGGTGATATCAGAGTCTTGTGTAGTTGTGTTCATGATGTTGCCATCTTTTGTTTTGGTCGTGTTGTTTGTTGCATATAAAAAAGAGAGGTGGTTTTACAAAGGACTGAAAAAAAAAAAAGTGATGAATCTGATGACTTACTATTACCAAGGGGAATTTTATTGCCAGACCCACCCGATTGCTGAAAACCACCCACATATTTTTAGAAAATTATTGTTTTCAGTCTGACTATTTTCACTCTTATTTAATTGTCTCACATTGGCTAAAAATTAGACTGAAAAAAGTTAAAAAATT
Source organism: Prunus padus (assembly GCA_024362665.1). NCBI lineage: Eukaryota > Viridiplantae > Streptophyta > Magnoliopsida > Rosales > Rosaceae > Prunus > Prunus padus. The sequence continues at coordinate 1,097,140 of JANFAM010000006.1, forward strand.
TGTACATACCCACACATGCTGAAAAGGAAATTTTGTTATGTATAAAATAGTTATATTTCATTTCACATAACTATTAGTTTTAGAAATTATTTGTACCATATTTGACCCGCCTCTCATGCCATGACACGTAGAAGGCCCATGGCCCACACTGACAGACACATCCTGAAGAATCAGGAGGTCCATTCGGTGAGGACGACCGATTCTTCGCCAAGCGTGACCTCCCTGCCCATTCCGGTTGGTACAGTCCTACAATCGGCAGTCACCTCCTGCCGATCGTTTGTTGACCAGACAACGAGCATCGTGTTCCTTCAGTACACCATACCGACTCTAAGTCATCACAGATATCTTGCAGATCTTTCTCGGGTTCTCCGCCGAGATATTTACTCTAACACGTGTAAGCTTCGGAAGACACTCCCACGAGTCCCACATCGAAACTAAGTGCTTGGAGAACTCCTGTGTCGCTCTATAAGTAGAGCCCTCACCCCAGCCTACAAGGTAAGGATCGCTCATGGACTTTATGCCCTTGCACTGTCAACAAGTTTGCTTACCCTTCAAAACTAACTTTGGCATCGGAGCACCTTCGGCTAGTACCACACCAGCATCAAGGTCCGATCGATCTCTTCTTTGGCAAGGATCCAAGCATCGTCTGTAGAAAGAAGGAAAACCCTCTCTCAAAGGCTCATTCGGTCCCTCGACCGTCCACATCACATGTAAGTTGCCTGTAAACTATTATCTGTTTAGTGTTAGCGCCAACAGAAATTGTGTAAATGCATGTTTTGGAAAATGAAAACACTATAAAAATGATATAAACTTATTGTATAGTGGTTTGGTTTTGACTTCTCTCCTATTTTAGCTCAAACAAAAAGCAAACAGCTTAACAATTAATGAATTTGATCGTGATTTAAAAGTGAAACCAATTCAAGCCGAACCACATTTATAAATGAAATGTACCCTAAATAATTTTTTTCCCGCTTGATAGAGAATTCCAACTTTATGTCTTCTGCACTTTTATGCCAAGTTTAAGACTTGGCATTGCATCGCGAATGCTGATTCCCGCACAATTAGAAAATAATTCCCTCGCAATCATCAAACCCAGCGCCTCTTCGAAAATGATTCATGCATAATTAGAAAATGAAAGCACCTCATTAGCTGCTTTCCCTTATAACTTTCTCTCATAGCAATTTTTAACAATAAGTGATTTTTTCATAGTTTACCAAACAGGCTGGGCTTCCCAAATTTTTTTTTAAAAATAACTTATTATTCCAATAATCAATGCCAAACGGACACTAAAGGTAATTGACATAGTGATTAATTATTGTGATAATTTTGGCACCCCCTTTGTATACGTGAGTGGTAGAGGTGCGTGGAATGTGAGATTTTAAGTGCCAAAATCATCCCCTTTGTATATGCAACCGAACCAGAATTAATTCCTTAGACCAGAAAGAAGCTGAATTTAATCCAGCCCACTGTATTTTAGCCCAGTCCGCAAAATGGTCGACCCGATCCATTGGGCCCCAATTTTTGCTCAGCTCTGCTTCATCTCTCCTTTCTCTCTTTTTCTCACTCTCAGCCATTTCGCTCTCTCAACCATTTCGCTCTTTCGCTCTCTCAACCATTTCGCTCTCTCAACGTACCCAACTGGCTGCGGGAAAGCGAACGCACCCAACTGGCTGCGGGAAAGCGAACGCAATAGCTTTAAACACACACAGGGTTTCACGTTCTTGCAGGTAATGGAATCTTTCCGTTTTTACAAACATTATTGCTGGAAGTGTAGAAATTCAGCTTAAATCAATAGTTTTTATTTTTTATTTTTTTTAAATTTATTTCATCTGGGTTTGTGTATTGTGGTGTCAGTTTTTCAATTTGATTCACTTGGCATGTGCTTTAACGGGAAATTTTTTATTTTCACTACTGAATGTATGAACAAAATCATACTGGGTTCTTGATTTATGGGTATTTGAATTATCATGGCATTGACGTAATATCGGGTGGCTTTTGATTCATAGGTGATTTCTGGTAGGTTATAAGTTGAGGGTTTTTGTTTAAACTTGCTAAAATGAATAACTTGATTTCAGATAATTAAAAATACTCATCACAGCTTCATCTACACTTGAAATCAATCAAAAGAGATGGTATTTGGAGCCCTAAGGTCCATTGTGCGGCCTCTATCCCGGACCCTAATATCCCGCACCTCCACATGCTCCATAACCTCATTTGCTGCCAGTTCTGTGTGCCCAAAACCTGACATCCGCTTCGTTTCTGGTGGCCAAGCTCCGTGGTTGTTTCTGATTTCGAATCATTTCCACAGCTTGACAGATACTCGTTTCCCAAAGCGGCGACCCAGCCTCAAGTCTCGTCGAAAAAGGGCCAGCATAAGACCTCCAGGTAGCTTCTTCATCCTAAACCTGACTCTCCTAATTTGAGGTGAACTTATGAACTAATTACCTCTTGGATATGATTGCACTGTTGGAAATTTCATGTTTGGTTTGTGAGGAAAGAAAAAACAGAGTCTTAGTCGTCAAGTGCTGCCAATGCTTAATTTGTTGATTTACATTTAGGTTTTGGGGAAATAGTTTAGTTAGAGATTTGGTTTCAATAAAAAATTCATGATATTATTCATTATTATTTGAATGCAGGACCGTATGCTGGGATACAGTGTGCTCCTGGTGAACCGATAGTTCCTAGTAGACCCAATGAAGGAAGTGTGAAGAGGAGGAATGAGAAGAAGCGCATGAGGCTCCGCCGCGCATTTATATTGGTGTGTATTTCATGATCTCTTTTATTCGTCTCTCTATTATGTTTCTGTTGTCTGTAATGGTTTAGATATACAAGGGTATTTTACGAAAATAGAAATCTAAGTACATTGTCATGAAGATAACTGGGAACTTATTCTTATCTTCTTTGTTTGGGAATTTTATTTTATTTTATTTCAGTTACAAACTGTATCATGTCTTACTCAGAAAATGCTCAGTTTTCCTGTTAAAGCTTACCACTTTGTTTGTTTCACAATAACAATTCAGAAATTGCTCGTTCTTTACAATCAAGTTAGATGGGGTAGTTGGATGAGGAAACCTTGATACAGTAGAATGATTTGGGCAATTCAACGCTATAAAAATCAATAACACATATTTGAGCTATATTCAGTGATGCAAATATTTGTATATTTGAGATGATTTTGCGTGAAAAAATAAATCAAAATTGCCAAAATCTCCTGCTCCCTTTGTCTTGGATGATACAGTTCTCTAGATGGCCATATAATTTTTTTTTCGGTTAGCCGGTTACTTGGTTTGCATAGATTAGAACGGTAATATGAAACAGTCTTACACAGTTTGGAATCGTTTTGGCCTGGAACAATCCTTAGGTTGGGATGGAATTTAATTACTCCTCCCACTTGCATAAAATACAAATTTATGACTTGAACTTCAGTCCTTATTGCCCTTTTGTAGATGTGCTTTTCCTCTAATATGGACTACCTTTGAGGTTGTGCAGTCAGAAAAGAAGAAAAGAAAGGCTCTAGTGCAGGAGGCTAAAAGGAAGAAGAATATAAAGAGAATTGAGAACAAAATGGCTGCGGTGGCAAGGGAAAGAGCATGGGCTCAGAGACTGTCTGAGCTGCAGCGACTGGAGGAAGAGAAGAGAAAGTCCATGGCTTGATGACTAGATAACATTATGATGGAACCTTGTTTGCAGATTGTAATGCTGCTGTTAGCTCTCTGTTACCATTGAACATTCAACCTAGTGTCTTAAGGCGCGTCGGTTCCGTTTTATCTGTTTGTTCGGTTTATGGTGTTTTGATTTCTCCAATCATACAGAGGATGGCCATTTGGCGAATAGTTTTGTTTGTAGTGGTGTAAACTTGGTTTTGAATTCTAGCTTGCAAGGTTGAGAAAGTAGAGAAGGCATTGCGCCACCATATAAGTAACCACTGGTTTTCAATAGGTCTTATTCTTTTGATGAGATACGGATGCATTTTCCTGGACCCCATCGTTTGTTGCTTACTGATGCATCACGCCGACCAAATATAACAGGGGGTCTTGAGTAATTGTGCTCAAACAACAAATTGTTGGCTTACAGGCCACTTCCGTGGGCATGGATACGTGTAATAACTTGGTCTACAATTTCACTTAAAAGAGCAGTTTGCTGCTCTCTAGGAACATAACATTGCATGTCTCCGATGGATTGGTGCATCAAATTGTCAGTTGATAATTAATTACCATACGGCGCACGTAAAACTCACTCACTTTCCAGACTTGAGCTATGCATTGTACAAAGGCTACAAAAGGTCCCTAAGGTTTACGAAACTATCAGATTGCATCCTTAATGTTTTTTTGTGTCATTCTTGGTCCTCGAGGTTAGTATGTGTGATCACGAATGGTCTCTGCCGTTAGATTCCGTCAAAAACTCCGTTAGTTTGTTGACGTGGCATATATATATCACAAAACATCCCTAAGGTTCACGCACCTATCACAAATGGTCCCCGCGAAAATTTTTTTCATTTAAAATTCATAAATTTTTGGCTTTCTTTTTAAAATTATTTAAAAATAAATTGTGTAGAATTTTAAATTTTTGGCTTTCTTTTTTAAATTATTTAAAAATATATTTTGTATTTTAAATACACGTGACACTATATTTTTGAAGATGTGGGCTCCACATATATGCCACATCAACAAACTAATGAAGTTTTTAAAAAATAATTTAAAATTAAAAAAACCATTTATAGAAGGATTTTAATCTTGAGGACCATTTATGAACCCTAAAGCCTTGGTTTTTTCATTTTTAAATTTTATGAATTTTAAATTATTTTAAAAAAACTCTATTAGTTTGTTGATGTGGCATATATGTAGAGCCCACATCTCCAATAACGTGTATTTAAAATACAATATATATTTTTAAAATTTAAAATTCATAAAATTTAAAGATGAAAACAAAAAATTTATGAATTTTAAATGAAAAAATTAAAAAAATTTCGTAGGGACCATTTGTGATAGATGCGTTAACCTCGGGGATGTTTTGTGATATATATATATATATATATATATATATATATATGCCACGTCAAAGAAACTAACGAAGTTTTTAACGAAACCTAACGGCAGTGACCATTCGCGATCATACATACTAACCTCGAGGACCATGAATAACACAAAAAAAACATTAAGGATGCAATCTCATAGTTTCGTAAACCTTAGGGACGTTTTGTGATATAAATGTAGTTGATCACATTTCAAATAGGAGAATCAGGAACCAAGGAATAAAATATCCATAATATCCTCAATATTTCCACGAAATTTCCGTATTTTTAGACTACCGATATTTCCGATACCATCGATATTTTAGATATCCATGAACCAAAATATCGATAATATTGACGACATGGACCGAAATATCGATAATATCCCGATATTTCCATCGAAATTTCCGTATTTTTGGACTACCGATATTTCCGATATCATCTTCCTTGTCAGGAACCATTACTATAACCCAAAAGTACTTGTTTGATCAAGCTTCACATTCAAATTCAGAAAGAGATAACCGAAACAAAGAAGGAAAAGAAGAAAACAATCGGAAACCCTGAAATCCCAGCTCCGGAAATTATAAATATATAATTGTCGGGTTAAATAACCAAATATAACCGTAACGGTTAAATTACAGTTCCGTTAAATTTGATGATACACGAGAATTTCGAATCAGCCTTGGTAAAAAGAAGACAAATGGGTAATATGCCAACATATGTTGAAATCTCAAACTCCAATCACCATTAGCAACAGCCACTTGTTGATGCATCAGATTCAGCAGGTTTTTGTTTGAAAATGTTCTTTTTCACACCTGCTGAGCCCTCAGCCAGGAGACTTGGTGTTTCCAATATCTGCATCAAATGGTACAATAACATCATCACAGATTTACAAGAGAAAACATCCAACTAAACCTAAAATATAAGTTGGCCTTCCAGATTATCATAATGCAATCATCAAACATCCAAGTTGACATTGATCTATGAATAGTAACTTTAATATGAAAAATGGCTTGTAAACACAAACCAACTTCAACACTATCAAAGCCACTAAGAGAAATGAAGCATTACGAAATTATGGTGGCAACAATCATTTCCAAAGTACCCAGTGCCCATAAAATTATGGTAGCAAATCTAGAAAACAAACCATTATCTGAACCAGTACCATCCCAGATAACCCACATAGAAGACATCTCATTATCGTAAGTACTTTAGAAAAAAGAGGGAAGCCACCATTTTGCATACCTTTAAGACAAGCTCCTCAAAGCATTGCTCAACATTTACTCGAGCTTTTGCACTACACTCAAGGAAAAGGCATCCATACTCCCTTGCAAAGTCCATCCCCTCTTTTTTACTGACAGTCCTTTCACTTTCCTGGGGAAAAAAAAAAGATAACTTGAACATGGATTCTTGATGATCAATACATGAATAAAACTTGTCTTTGTCTTAGGAATGATCGCAAGCTTGAATTAGATTGCTTTTAGTTTCTATTTATCAGAATTACAACTCAGGAAATAATTACACTTATTTATTTATATAGCTATGGTTAGGCTTTTAATTGTCATATTGGCTATACAAATAATTGCAATAGATTTGGGGACCTCTGGCAGATAGATTAGAAAATGAAAAGGTCAAGATCGAGGAAATCCTACTTTTCCCTTTCTCTTCTAATGATTCAAGACTTCTAAGCGTCTAATGAGCGCGAGAGAGTGGATAACTTCAAAACCAAATCAACGCCAACTATCCGATCCAAAAAATAAAATATACAACACCAACTAGGCCCTAGAACCTTGGTGCAATACTTAATGAAATAATCAACAACTGAATGTGAGAGAGGACATACCTTATCGACTTTGTTTCCAACAAGCATCTTGATGCAATCTTGACTTGTGGAGTACAGGTCAATTTCTTTAGCCCATATATCAGACAAATTCGTAAATGTTTCTCTTCGCGTCACATCATACACTGCACCAGATCCAAAAATAAGTACAAAGTCCCATAGATTCTCAAACAACAGCTAACCTATAAACAATATAGTTAACAAGAGAAAAAATGTGTGCTGGACAAACTTGAAAGAGACAAACATACCCATTATTATCCCTTGAGCTCCTCTGTAATATGAACTAGTAAGAGTTCTAAACCTTTCCTGTCCAGCTGCATTATGAACAATACTTTTTATGTCAGTGGATTTGTGTGAAACTTGCAAACAATATCAAATTGAAAAACTTCTGCACCATCAAACTCAGTAATCCATTTTCTGATGACAAATAAGTAATCATATACAAGGAAACACCAAATACCAAAAAATCGAAAGGTTGTAGAAACCATATAACCACCAAAATAGTAAGAACTCATCATCTACTTGGAAAATGTGTTGGGTAATCTCAAAAATGGTATATGATCAAGCAATTCATTATCTTAATTGAAGAACTTCACAATGCTGCATCATAAACTTAATCTCCATACAAAGGTGAAAAAGTACAATATAACACAACTCATTACCTGTGTCCCAAATTGCAAGCTTCAACTTTTTACCCCCAAGAGTAACATGTTTAATCTTAAAATCCACACCTACAAAATATGAAGAAAAAAGCAAAATTACAAAAGGAAAAAAATTACAAAATAATAGTACAAAAATAAAATTTAAGGAAGGATAAGGTCACCAATAGTAGGAGAGAGATCCTCAAAGGTATCGGAAGTGAAACTCAAGAGGAGGGTGCTCTTTCCAACCCCAGAGTCCCCAATCAGCAACAGCTTGAACAAGTATTCGAACTCCGCTTCACGAGACGACGTCATTCCCGACTCCATCAAAATCAAATTCCCGTACAACGATTGGCCTGTCCGAAGCTCTTTGGAAAAGAAAGTAAAGGAAGGTGGAGTTGTTGCAGAGAAGAAGAAAAGAAAAGAAGGCTCTGAAGTCTTCTTAGAAGAAAGTGTGACTGATTGCTCAGTGGATTAAGGCTTTATACTGCTACCGACATTACCAGCCGTTGGATCACCACGTAGCGTGGCACTGACGCTACGTGGTAGCTTCCTCTTTCCGTAACGTGTTTGATTGAATGCAATGTTCATATACCCTGCTGTAACTCTGTTTCGCTTTAAAAGAAACGGAGGGAAATAATTTTTTCTTAATATCTCGTCTTGTTTTTTTTTTCTTCTTCTTAATATTATATGGAGGATAAAAAAGTGTCCTATTTATGGTAAGTTTTTTAAAAAAAATTTGTCGACAGGGTCGCGTGCTCGATCTAGCAATTTAATAAATTTGCTGAAAAATGTTCAGGCGAAATATGAATTTTAAAAAGTACGATAAATTCAGGCCAAAAGAAAGTAGAATACCATATACAAATTTGATAATTAAACAATAGCGCTGATTTTCTCACCTTTTTTTTTTTTCATTAATACTCGCTTTTGTTTTTTTAATATTTTTTTTATAACATACAAAGGTGTGTAAGTTGACAAAAGAGGAGTACCCCTCAAGTTCACAATAATTGCAATTTCAAACTCAAATAATATTATATACATAGGGCTAACCTCAAAAGACCCCCTCAAGCTTTAGGGTCATTCTCAATATGGGCCCTGGAGTTTCAACTTCATCAATTTACACCTCAATATTTTTAAACCTGACCAATTTAAGTCTTCCATTAAGTTGACTGTGTGGTCAACCGTTAACTACTGACGTGGCCACTATAGGTCCCACTATATTTGTATTTTTTAAATTTTAAATTGATTAAAATATGAAGAAAATATTTAAAACCAAAAAAATTAGAAAAAAATTTTGAAATTTTTTTATAAAAAAACTCTCTCTCTCTCTCTCTCTCTCTCTCTCCCTCCCTCACCGATTCTTCTCTCCCCATTCTCCCATGACCACCACCCTCCAACCCCAAACCCATCCCACGCCCACCACCCTCCAACCCCCAAACCCACCCTACCCTCCACCCAAATCATCCCAAAGCCGGCCGGCGAGAATCTGAGCATTTCGCAGTTGGTTTCAGCAGAGTTGCGTCTCGGCCCGTGGATTTCGGCAGAGTTGGAGAGGCTTTAGCGATGAGAGAAGCGTGAAATCGAGAAACATAGGCACGAGAATGCAAGTCTTTGGAGGAAAAGTACAAGTTTGAGCGGCTAGAAAGGCTCAAAGCGGAGGACGAGCTCAAGCGCCTATGGTCAAGGCGGTGAGCGAAGAGAAGCTCCAGAGGAGAAAGACAAGGGCAATGAGGTAATTTCAAAAGAAAAGTTGCTATTTTCCATGAAGAATTGCGGCATCAAGTGGTTTCGAGTTCCACTTTCATTATGCGGATTTGGGTTTATGTGAGTGTTTGTTTGTGATCGTGAGAGGAAGGCTTTTGGTGGCCTTGGTCTTCCAAGCGAGAGAGGGGAGAGAGGGAAAAAGGAGAGCTTTTGGGTTTTGGAACTGTGTGAGTTTGGGAAGCATGCCACTTTTTGGTGTGTCTATGTTTGTGAATTGGGGAAAGGAAGCTATTTTGCTTTTGGGTAGTATACCCTGCGTTTCCGGGATTGGGATAGTCAGATTGGACATAAAATTTGTCTGTGTTAGAGCAACTCCACCGATACAAGCCCGGGGTGGGACCCAGGTCCGAGCCCAAAACCACGTTCCCAGGTAGGGGAGCCCAGCAGCATGCGGGCCCCACGCACACCGGGCAAGCCCGCGGGGAAGTTGCCCGAGGCCCAACCCGGCAAGCCGACAACAAGAAAAAAAAAAATAAAAAATCTGAAAAAATCTGAAAAAATCTGAAATTTTTTTAATACATACCTAGCAATTTTATTATTATTAATTTTATACGTACAACTAAAATTAATCCCATGTAAAAAATAAAATAAAAGTGAATAGTAGTAGCCCTTGCCATGGTAACGGGTGGAAGTGCACATTACTATTTGCGAGGCAGCCACTATTCACGTGAATAGTAGCCCCCTAGCTCTCCCACCCTCCTCCCTTGCCATGGCAACCCCTAACGGTGGAGTTGCTCTTAGAGCAACTCCGGTAATGCCTGAGGGGCGAGTGGGGGCAAGCCCAAAATCGATTCCAGCGGCAACAAGTTGCCCGGGCAGGAGGTGGAGCCCAGCAGATCGGGCAGGCCTTCGGCTCAAGTTGCCCTGGGCTGCTGCCAGGCCGTGTGACGTCGGCGTTATTTTTGCCGACGCGCGCCATAAAAATATTTAAAAATTCTGAAAAAAATATGAAAAAATCCAAAAATTTCAGAAATATTTTTTAATACATACCTATCAATTTTATTATTATTAATTTCATACATAAAACTAAAATTAATCCCATGTAAAAAATAAAATAAAAATAAAAGTAAATAGTAGTAGCCCTTTGCCATGGCAACGGGTGGAAGTGCACATTACTATTTGCAAGGGCAGCCACTATTCACGTGAATAGTAGCCCCCTAGCTCCCCCACCCTCCCCTTGCTATGGCAACCCCTAACGGGTGGAGTTGCTTATGGGTGGGCAAAACAACAATTTATATAGCCAACCCACTTTATGTCAAAAGAAATATTCTATTATTTTGTATGGAACATTGAATTCTTGCAATGTGTCTTGGGTATGTTTTAAGATATATGTGCCATCGGAAAATTTACTATATGGGCCTAATTTCCAAGCGTGAGAGCTAGCGGGTAGGGCGGTGGGGTTCGAAAAAAACCAAGTGCTCCTTTGGGCAGTGCAGATCAAACCTTCTAGGTAAATTTGGCATGATTTCTCGGTGGAAGGTGGGGTGGCTTTGGAGGTTGGAGGGTGGTGGCTGTGGGATGGGTTTGGGGTTGGAGGGTGGTGGTCATGGGAGAAAGGGGAGAGAAGCAATCGACGAGGGAGAGAGAGAGAGAGAAAGTTTATTTTATAAAAAATTTTGAATTTTTTTCTAATTTTTTTGGTTTTAAATATTTTATTCATATTTTAATCAATTTAAAATTTTAAAAATAAAAATACAGTGGGACCTACAATGGCCACGTCGTGCGCTAATGACTACACAGCCAACTTAACAAGGCTTAAATTGGTCATGTCTAAAAATATTGGGGTGTAAATTGATGAAATCAAACCCCATACCATATTCGAGAATGACCCCAAAGCTTGAGGGGGTCTTTTGAGGTTAGCCCATATATATATTATATTCTTGAACTAACATTATGTATTACTGTGCTTAACTGCGAATCTTACAGAATGATGGTTGAAGGATTGACAATGCACCTAATATAGAGTGATTATAAAATACTAAGGTAGTACGACTACGTGGTACATCTACATGATGTCGTGTGACACTACAACGTTTTAAACATGAGGGTTTAAATCGCAATTGGTGTCAAACATAAGGGACTAAAATGAAATATATCATTTTATGAGGTGCTGATTTTCCCACTTCTTTTTGTCCTCTTACCCTTTTTTTTTTTTTTTAATAATAATTTTTACTATAACATACAATTTCCAACAAGAGAGTGTAAGTGGACAAAAAAAGTAGTGAGAACATACAATTTCCCACAAAGAGAGTTTAAGTGAATAAATAAGAAGTGAGAAAATCAGCTCCATTTTTTCTGAGGTAGCGACCATGTATATTCACTTTCACTTAACACCTTGTTTGCAACAAAGTGATAGTAACATTTTTTGTATTGTATTTTGGGTCATGTGTAAGTAATAAATTTTTACATGAAAATGTAGAAGACTTTGTATACATGTCATTGTTTACATTATTTGTCAGATGTCATTAAGAGCACCTTCAATTAGACTCCTTATATTTAAGTTAAATATTGTCTTAAAAGACCACAACACGAGTCATATATAAAGTTTCTACTCAAACCATAACCTACATGTATAGAGAGATGCGCACATGAAAATATTAAATAATTTTATTTTGCTAAACTTGTCAAAAACTCCCAATTTTGAAGTGCAATTTGTGTCTTCAATAATAATAGTACAAATATACTGTTATATTTTTGGTAGAAAGTAGGTAGGGGGCCTAGCTCAACAAAGGAGGACTAAATATATTATTACTTGTGCTTAGTGTCATATATGAGTTTTTTATTTAAACCCCACACTTTTCTTTATTCATCCCAATACTTAAATCATTAAGCTTATTATTGATGAAGAACGACTACACTGATAAGCTATTACTTGTAAAATATTTATCACACTATGTTACATTAAAAATTATAGAACCTATTCTACAAAAAAAAAAAAATCAGGTGGAATAGATAATGATGCAATAATGCCTGTAAAATGTTGGTATGAAATTGCAAGATAGACTTGAATATCTTAGGATTCGGGTATTGGGTGTGGGGTGTGGGGTGTGAGGTTGACGTGTTTTTTTGCTGAGTGTGTATTTAAGGATAGTGAAGTTTTCTTAAAAATTGTGAAAATTTGAATTAGAAGTTGGGGTGAAATTAGAATATGGGGTGGACAATGAGAAGTATGAGTTTAAATAGAAAAACTCGTCATATAAATACTAACATAATATCCTAAATTGAAATTTCTCAGCCATCAGCCCACCCACCACCACCCATCAGTCTCTGTATCTCGCTCTGAACTCTCTCACCCTCAGTCCCATTTTCGGCTGCTCACATTTCCAAAATCAAAATCTGAAACAAAGAGGAAGATGTTGGCGTCAAATCCGAACCTAACAAAGTGCCCCTTCTTTCCCACTCGCTACGTTCCCATCTCCCGGTCTTTCCACATCACATGTAGCGTGTCGCAGCTGCAATCGGCCGCGGAAGTGGTAAATGGAAGAGTCTCCGAGAGGAACGAGATTCGTCTTGGCTTGCCGAGCAAAGGCCGCATGGCCGCCGACACTCTTGATCTTCTCAAGGACTGTCAATTGTCCGTCAAGCATGTCAATCCCCGCCAATATGTTGCACAAATCCCACAGGTTCCTTCTCTTTCATTCAAATTCTTTATCTTTTTTCCTTTATTTATTTAAAAAAGAATTGAAATTCAATTCTCCATTAATTTTCACTGCAGCTTTCCGATTTGGAAGTGTGGTTTCAACGGCCCAAAGACATTGTGCGGAAATTGTTGTCTGGAGACTTAGACCTTGGCATAGCAGGTTTTGATACAGTCAGCGAATATGGGCAGGTAACCATCACCTATGTATCTTATTCATTCAATTTCTTGGTTTTAGGGTGTGCAGTTTTATATGTAATTGTGATTTAGGGTGCACAATTATAAATGTAGTTGGGTTCTATTCAGCACTATAAAATTCTGCATGAAAAATTGATTTCCATCTCAATATCATCAAATCCTTAGAAACTAATGATGTCGTCTTCCATGCTAGCTGTGTATCTTGTTGGAATGCATAACCCAGAATGTATTTACTTTGAAGTTCAAATTTATAGATATGAAGTTGGCCCTCTGTTTAAAACGATGAAAATAAAATAAAATTCTTAGTATGTACTTTATCCTTTTTTTGTGTGTGGAATTGTTTAGAAGTTTTCATAATCAGCTATCATCATTTTTTTGTAATCGTCGGGCCAAAATATGGAGAAAGCTATATAATTGACACCAACTGTCCTGAGTCATCCCATGTGCTGTTACTGTGTGCAAAAACGTTGATATTTGTGATTTTAGTCGTCGTTCAATCATGACGTCTCAATTTCTTGATACTTACCTCAGACCAATCATAGTTTGCTTGTTTTGCCTTTGGTTTTGCCATGATACCTCTGCCAAAAGGTATGAATCAATATTCAGTTGAAACATTTTAAAATGATTGATAAACAGATTATCACTGTTTTTCCTTAGTAATTTGTTTATGTTTAAAAATTACCTGCAGTCATGTCTTTCTTCTCTTGAAGAAATATTTTCTATTTCCTTTGTTTGTTATCCAAAATGACTATGAAGAAGTACATTGATATTTAAAACTTATCATCATTTGGATTACTTGCCAAAATGAAAAGAAGGAAAGCTAATGATCTAAAATACTCTCAGGAAAGCCTCCAACTATAGTAGGCTTTCCCCCTGTTTTAATCCCTTGACGTCAGACCTGTGAATGTAGTTGACCAACCAGGAAATAAGTCAGAGCCAGAAACAGATGGAAATGTGCATGCACTTGCAGAGTAACAACTCATAAAGCAATAGGCTATGTTTTCTTTTTCATCGCTTCTGAGACCTTTGGATAGTCCAGCATAGTTACTTGACCAGTAAACCAGTGTATTCTTTTGGAAGACCTCTGTTATGTATATAATTTTTGTTGATACAAGGGATAATGGGGGAGAGATAGACCTCAAGTGCAAGTGTAAATGTTCTTCACCACTGAGCTACAATCCCCTTGCAGCTATGTTATATTTAAGAATTGAGTGTTAGATAAAACTTTGGAAGCAGGCCATCTCATAGAATCTGTCCTTTTATTTTTTAAATATAAGTTCTTTGTCCTCTTTTGCACTCTTTCATTCTGCATATTGTGTCAGAAAAATTACTTCATGTTGTTCTTGTATTAAATATATTTTCATTGTTTATTATTTTTTTCCTATCCAAAATGAATATGAAGAATTGCATTGATAATTAAAGCTTATCACTCGTATTACTTGTTCAAAGAGAACGGAACACTAATCATCTAAAGTTCTATTTTAGGGGAATGAAGATCTTATCATTGTTCATGATGCTCTTGATTATGGGGACTGCCACTTATCCCTTGCAGTGAGTTACTTTCTTATTACCCAAATAGCCAACTCCAGTTATCTCACTCATATTTCCTTTAGTAGCCTTCAAATATCCTTTGTTTTTACAGATTCCAAAATATGGGATTTTTGAGAATATAAATTCACTGAAGGATTTAGCACAAATGCCTCAATGGACTGAAGAGAAACCTCTACGAGTTGCTACTGGCTTCACCTATGTACGCAATGTGTTTAAGATTTTTTCACTGTATTATTCATCACTTTCCATTTTGGGAATAAGTTTCTTTTGTTATCTTATTGGAAATAAGGGTTCTGTTTGGATTTAATTTCTCTTTTGTCTTCTACTGCAGCTGGGTCCGAAATTTATGAAAGAAAATGGACTGAACCATGTGAGCTTTTCAACTGCCGATGGAGCACTCGAGGCAGCTCCCGCGGTAAGAATATGCTTTGTCAGAGTAAAATTTGGTGGGGTTTGCTTGAACTTATGAGGAGCATTGCCTGCTGTCTGAATGTAGTTGCATTGCTCACAGCATAATATAAAGCATGATGCATATTTCCCAGTATATATATCATGATTAACGATATCTTCAATTCATTGTTTCTTGATTCCTTTCGAGGAGAAACATAGGCTATTGGTTTTTATCGTCTAGTTTTTGTTTCAAATAATTTTATGTATTAATATGTAACCTATAAGTTGTCTCATTCAACATTATCCTAGTCCGGAACTCTGCTGGATTCTAGCTGCTGCAGTTAATATTATGATATTTCGTGAAGAGACTGAATCCATGATTAAGTTCTAGATGACCATACATTCAAATGACTCTTTTGTTAGCTAGTTGTTTCATGGGGATGGTCTTCAATCTTTTGTACAATCTAGTTTGATGTGGTGTTGTTGACCTTGGCATTTGAAGCTAGGGTTTTTTTTTTATACTTATCAATAAAAGTAGAAAATAATTAATTGCCACCTGTCTCTCTTTTGAATTTAGATGGGGATAGCTGATGCAATTTTGGACCTTGTGAGTAGTGGGACCACACTGAAAGAAAACAATTTGAAAGAGATTGAGGGGGGAGTTGTGTTGCGAAGCCAGGTAAGGTTCTTGCTCTATGGCTCATCTTACCTAGGATGTGATCTTGTAGATTTAAGCATGCTACTTAGAAGGAGCTTGTTCAACTGCCTGCTCTTTCCATATCTTGTCGTATGCTTGTAATTAGATTTTCTTTAGGCAGTTCTTGTTGCAAGCAAGAGATCGTTGATCCAAAGGAAAAGTGCACTGGACACGACACATGAGATTCTTGAAAGATTGGAGGCGCATCTAAGGGCTGAGGGTCAGTTCATGGTGCGTATCTGAAAACCTATTTTTGTACCTTCAGGATTTTTTCCCCATAATTTTTAAATTTTCTTTTCATGCATTCATAACAGGTAACTGCAAATATGAGAGGAAGTAGTGCAGAGGAAGTGGCTGAGCGTGTCTTGAGCCAGCAATCATTATCAGGTTTGCAGGTGAGGTTTGAAATGAAGCATCACTCTCTAACCATGAACCTTAAGTTCAAGTTGCAGTATACACTAATATCTGGTCTTTTATGGTGATATACTGACCCTTTTTCACTTTGATTAGTTTCTAAATAATCTACATGGTAACACATGCAGGGACCCACCATAAGTCCAGTTTTTTGCAAACGTGATGGGCAAATTGCTTCTGATTACTATGCCATAGTCATATGTGTACCCAAAAAGGCGCTTTACAAGTCTGTACAACAACTGAGAGCGGTGAGCCATGATAATATATTATAAGCATTGTTCAATGTTATGTAAAATGAATCCTTGCTTCTCAAATGCTATGAGAGTGCTTGTTCTGTTGACCAGCACCCTCACATTCATGCAGCGAAATTCTTCTGGCTTATGTATTTATCTTTACAGTATATAAAAGAAACAAATAAATAATAAGTCAGAGGATGGCAGTTGGACTGTTCAATCAGAGGTTTAGTTTCGTCATTATTATTTTTTAAATATTGTAGGGACTAGGAAAATATTTTGAATTGGCTAGGAGCTTCTCTAGTTTGTTTATTTTGTGCACAACAACATGCTCTTGTTTGGTTGGTTAATTGACAGACTTGCCACCTAGATATATAAGCAGCCAACTCTGCCCTTTATTTGTTTCACAATGACAAATGAACATTGGTTTGAACTGGTTTCTAGTTTTCAGTTGGTCATTTTTTAATATGCTGGAACAATGGTTCTAAATTAGAACTGGTTTAAACCTTTGGATGTGGAGTTTCTCTGCAGATATCATTGTGCCTGCCTCTTGTACACAAAGGCGTATTTTTTTATTATTAAACTTTGAATCTAGGTCCATGTTTCATTTAAGATCTTCCTTTCCTTGGATACTGGGGTTTAATCTCCTATAATTTGGTGCAGATTGGAGGCAGCGGGGTTCTAGTTTCCCCTTTGACCTACATTTTTGATGAAGAAACTCCAAGATGGCGCGAACTTCTCTCAGCACTTGGCCTCTAGTTCTCTCTCTGTGGTCGATGCTGTGCAAGGTTTGTTATATTTTTGTAGGTATGCCAATATTTAAGAGTTTGATGAGCAAGCCCATCTAGATACCTGCAAATGGTTAGAGGTTGGAAAAGGTGTACTTAAATTAGGACTTAAACGTTAAAATTCTTGTACTCGCTTTATGTTTGAATTGAAAACTTGGCATGTAATCAGAGTGGTGGCGTAAGACGATTTTTGCTAGTTGTATGCAATTTTACTTTTTCCTCTGTTTCCTTATTTTGGTTAAATGTTGCAATTGTTTATGATGCAAGGTCAAATAGGTACCCGAGATGGATGCAAATCATTGGCTATACTAATCATCTAGTGTGCTAAGTAATATCGCACTGATGAGTTAGTGTGATTTCACTGATTTGGACAGTCAATGTGCACTTCCATAATATGTTTGTGATTTTTTTATTATACCATTTTCTTATATGTCATATGGATTTGCCCTCTTTTATTCTTTGGGGTTACAAGTGATAGCTTAAATTACTCCAATTTACGGAGAGGGTAATCAAATTCGGATGAAAGGGGTGGGTACATTGTCCTGGCCAACCGGAACCCACATTTGCGTACATTGTAAGTCTCAAGTCAAGACCTTTCAACTTCTGAATCTCTGATCAATTTTCGTTTTATAAACACCCTTTGGGAGAAACAAAACTGCTTCGTATATCCTCCCTTCGCCTTTAAATCCAAATATAAAAAAAAAAAAAAAGAAGAAGAAGAAGAGGAGTTTACTGCTTTTACTCATTTCTTTCAGGGCATGTTTACGTATCAGGAATGGGTATGGGAGGAAAGGGAATGATTTCCATTCTTGACTTCCCATTCGTTTATTTGCAATTAGGAATGAAAAAATATGTGGGCTTCATCTCAAAATCCGTAATCAGATCCCCTCAAAACCAGGAATCAGATCAACTAAGAGGGGGTAGTCGATGTGATTTCCATTACTTGTTTTCCTTAATACCTTCCAAAAATATCCTTATCACTTTACCATAATTCCAAAACACCCCAAACCCTAGAAAAAATAAAAACTCACGCCAAAAATAGAAATAATTATATTTCAGATTATATCCATTGTTAACTTGTCAAGTTTATGGCGAATTTTAGTAGAATATTAGGCGTCATTTCTTTCTTTTGATTTGTTTTGGCTATGTTGAATGTTTGAATGTTTCTAGTAGCTTCCTAAGATTTGGCCACTGGTAACTCTCACTACCTAATTCATCCGCAGTTTTTGGTAAGGTTGAAACACCATGTCATGCAATATTATGCAAACAATGGACACATTAATCAGTTTCTAAGAAGAGGACAAACTCATCTTGATATATGAGTTCATGCCCAATAAACTAGGACATCAATAATATGTAACAATATATATTAATATGTGCAGGGCATTTTAGTAATCAAGTTAGTTTAGGTTATGATTCATGAGAATTAGTAAACAATTACAATGAGAATCAACTCCATTCATGTGTTGATTCCATGTGGTTAGTAAACGACTTAATAGGAATGATTCTTCTCATACCCATTCACTAGTTCTCCAATTACTACATTCCCCGATTACTTACTTTCTCCATTCCTGATAAGTAAACAAGCCCTCAATGGCATTTGAGTTTTTGTGTGGTTAAATTAAAAAATAAATGGTCTTGTATGGTTAAATTAAAAAAATAAATAAATATAGTGACTTAAAATTCAACAGCGAATGGTGTATAACTTTTATTAAATCCAACTTTATAGGAACGCATTGAGTTGAGTATAAAGCCAAATGATCAGACTGTGATATAGTTTATTAATCTGATGGTCGTATCCGAGTTGCCGTACAATCAAGTTTGTGACGTTTATTCTCTCTGATTTTCTTCTCCCTATTCTTGTTTCTCTCCTCATTGGCTGGTTAATTTAAAATCCTTAATTAACAGCTAAAATTTCTCTGTTTTCTTTCTACGTGCACCTCAAATTATAGATTCGAATTTTTTTTTTTTACAATTAAAGTTTGTCAAGGGGTTTACATTTTACACTTATTTATTCAACTTCAAAACAAAAACTTACACATTTCAAAACTAGTCTCATTAGTTCAAGCCAAAGATGCTCCTCCTCCTCCCTCTCTTCCTTCAAACTTTCTTCCACCCTCCTCTTCAGTTGATGGAGTTAAAGTCCTTCATCTTCTCCATCCGAAATATTCGATATGTTTCTTTCGAGCTACAATGTTTTGTTTCTTCGAAACAGATCGAGAATTCCTAGAACTTGGCAGATGTTTGAGGAGATACATTCCATATTGTGCTCAATATCCCAATGTTTTCCCCTTGACAGAAATTCTTGTGTATAAAAACTTTAAGCCTCGGCCCTAGTTCTACACGTTGGCAAGCGTTACAAAGTCTGGACTTTTGAGTTGGGTTAGAACATATAAAATGTGTTCTATTAATACCCACAGTTAATAGTGGTTTTAACCTTCAATGAGGTTTGTGTGATTTTGATGTACTTTTTAATTAGAACATCGGGAGTATGTATTGGTTGAAGAAGATAAAATTGTTCTTCTTTATCATGTTAAAGCAGTTAGTGAATATACTTAGAAAAATTTGCGACTGAACACAATTTTGTTTAACCAATGCAGTAGTAAATGCCTAAACTTTAAACCAAGGCATGAAAATATGTTAAAAATAACAACAACAAAAACTTCTGAATTTTGGACTTATGCGGATCAATTTTACCACCATTTCTTACAAACTCTGCTTCACCTTTCTCATATTAACTGACAGAAAACATGTTTCGTTATGGCTTTGATTATTATTATTTTTTTGAAAAAGACCATATTCTAAACTACTCTAATGTTCGAAAAAGAGTTTGAACTTTGATGCAAGAGGGCGGGCACACCGCCTAGGCAAACTAACCTAACCCACATTTGATTATTGTTTGATGTTAATTTTGCTTCAACCTATGTTGCACGGACACGGGTATGAGGACACGGAAACGCGACACGTCGACACGGAAAATCTCAAAAAACTAGGACACGGACACGGAAATTAAAATAATAATAAATTATAATAGTATATACTTATATATATTTCAAAAAAAAAATTTGCATATTCAATAACATAAAAACATTACTTTTGTTGGGCAATGCACCTAACAAAACATAAAAAACACATCACATTGACAACTATCTCTCTCTTTCTCTTCCCCCTCTCTCTCTCTCTCTCTCTCTCATTTTTCCTTCTTCTTCTCTCCCTCTCTTTCTTTCAAGAATCTGATTCAAAGTAGGTGTTGTCTTCTTCCCCAAGTGCACAACGCCTTCTTTGCAATACATAAATTTTTCCCATTTTTTTCAAGTCGTGTCTTGACTATGAGTTGACCAGTGTATTGATTGTGGACACGGCATTGACCGTTGGACACGAGTGTCCGAGGTGTGTTCGAGAAGTGTCCGAGTGTCCAAGTGTCTGACACGCCAACATGACGGCTCAACGGAGTGTCCGTGCAACATAGGCTTCAACACCACTGAAAACCCAAATTGCAAAGTACCATCTCACCACGGCAAAAGGGAAAACTACTTTTTAAGTTCTCATGTGTAGAACCTGCTGTTATTGAAAACCCAGAAAGTGTTATTAGACACAAAGAATCCCAATTAGGAACGAAAAAGCTAGTTTCCATTCATGAGGTCAATATTAGACGCTGCCGTTGAGAGACAAACTATGATGGATGAGGTTCTTGCTGCCTTTGTTGATAAGACTAAAATTGCCAAGCAGAAGTTGGCCTCCATGAATCCTCAAGCTGCTGACATCGAGTCCGAGAAGCAGGCAGCCGTGATGTTGATCGAGCAATGCAAATCATTAGCATACGAAGTCATATTTAAGAATCTCCGAGTCTTTTATCATATTTTATCATTTCCTAAATTTTTTATGATAAGTTCGGATAAAAAGTCATTTAAGAAAAGAGTACTCCCAATGGTAAAGTCAATTTTTTCTAAAAATCTTTTTGACAATTCACATCTTAGCTTGAAAATACAATTTGTTTATTTATTCGCTTATAGAGTAATTTAGACCACCACTTATATATATATAAATTCACTTTCCTCCATAAGACTATTGCTTATATACAATTTGGGTCACTTTTTCCCAAGTTCAAATTTAGGTAAAAAGTTTTGGCGAGATTTTAAGTTCATACCATACCACCTTGTATTCTTTTGTATTAAAAAAATAGAAAAACGAAATTCCATGTTATTTGTCTATGCTTTATTTTTCTGGATGGCAAGCGAAGCGAACTTATGAATTATGATACTGATATGTGATCCTAAAGAGAGGAAAAAATCATTATGATATCAATATGAACAATTCCATGACAATACAAAGATATAAGCTAACTGATAATAAGTGAGAATGGGAGAACAAGTAAACACAACATGTTTGTGCACAACTTGTGCAACACAAGAAGGAATTACATTAGAAAGAAACTGATGGGAACTCAACCACAAAACAATTGAATTGGCGTATCTCATTGCCCTTTGCATCGACCAAATCTTTCGGCTTCTCTAGCCCTGGCCAAACTGGCGCCATTTTCTTTTTGCCTCCCATTTCTTTCGGTTTCTCAAGCCCTGGCCACACCGGCGTCATTTTCTTTTTGCCTCCAAAATCTTTAGGTTTCTCAAGCCCTTGCCACACCGGTGTCAAGTTGTCAAGCCCCGGCCACACCGGTGCCACTTTCTTTTGGCTTCCCAAACTTTTGGGTTTCTCAAGTCCAGGCCAGACTGATGCCATTTTCCTTGTAAACTAGCAAATATAAAAGAAGAATGCTTCACAATGAGTAGTAGTGTACTCTTTTTAGTGTGTGTGCTTTCTGTATGAATCCTTCACTTGACGCCTCTATTTATAGAAGTCCCAAGAAATCCTAAATCATGTAGGAAGTTGTAACATAAATCCATATCCTAGTTGTCGTAGAAATCCCAATTAAACATTTACGTGCAGGTCAAATAGAAGATAATGATATGTCTCCTAAACTTCACGTCTAAGCCTACACATATAAGGATACGCGGGTTGTTTTAACATTTTCCAAAACAATTGCAATTATACTTTCTAGACAAATATCTGTAAATTCTTGAGTCTTCACATTTTATATAAAAAAAAAAATAATCATCCTAAGAAAACATTTTTATCAAAATTCTAATTGTTTTTCAACATGTTCCAGAAGCCCACTCAGATTTTCATTCAAAATAACAGTTATATTTTATATTATTTAACTTTGCAGACATTCATACACTTACCTAATAGACTAGATATATAAGCCTTTTTTTTTCTCTTAACTTTTATTTCTTATCTCACGGTTCCATAATTTTTAATTTTTTTTGTTTGATGGATAAATAATTTAGTGGGTTTATATTACAGGGTATTTCTAGGGTGGTTTGTTAGGATTTCACAACGTTTTAAGGGGGTTTAGGGTTTATGTGGTTAGGATTAGGGCTGTAGCATTAAATAATAAAGGTATCATGGTGTGATTGTGAATGAGATACATTTGATTTTAGAACTACCATTAGTGGGTTGGGTGTAGGGCAAGATGTGAATTGAAACATTCTCTTTTTCCTACTTTGTAATATATATATATATATACAGAAATTCTCTTATGCGGATATCTTGACGTTATTATCGTGCGGACGCAGTGTATTCTGTACTATCCCCGCCTTGCTTTTCTGCCTATTGACACATACATCTATACGTTCCGCACGTTAATGCATCCAGATAAGAGAATGACTGATATATATATATATATATTAAAACAAAAACTTATTTATTCTACTTTAAAACAAAAACTTACACATTTCAAAACTAATGGAGGAAACACTACTAAAAAAACACTTTGCTCGACGAAATAAGTTTGTTGCGCAAAGTACAAGTTCGTCGCGCAAAACCTGTGCGATGAAATTTTGGTCGCGCAAAGCTTGTGAAGATAGGGTTTGCGCGATGAAAACTAATCTTCGTCGCGCAGAGCTACTTTGCGCGACGAATCCTACTACTTTGCGCGAAGAATCTTCAAGTCGCACAAATCTACTTTGCGCGACGAATCTTAACGTCGTGAAACGAAATATTTCAAATTTTGTAATTTTTGTGTTTTAAAATTTTTTAATTAAAATAAATTAATTTAATAGTTTGCACGACGAAATATTTTGTCGCGCAAGATTTTTGACTTTTGTTTTATTATCTCTCTTATATTAATTTTTTCAAAATTTTACTTTTTAAATTTAATTTAATTGTATGATTTTTTTATAATTACTTTAATTTAAATTGACATATTTAAAATAAAATTACATATGAAAAATAGTGATCAAATTATCCAATATATATATATATATAATATTCAAAATGTACACATAAATTAACAAAGTACAATAATAAAATCCTAATACAAGCCTATTGTGGTGGTAGTGGCGGAGGATATGTTTCGATAGCGTCCTAATCCTCAACTTTAGTTGTCAAAGTCTCGACGATTCCCTACAAAAAAACAAATATGGTCAAATAACAAAATAATAACAAAAAATTGGCATAATCTCCCCTAAAATTGTTATACCCCAACTCCAACCCAAACTCCAATCCTCACCCTATACTCAACCCTAAACCCCGCACAAACTCAAAACTAACTCCAAAAACACATATTAATGAAAAAAATTTAAAATTTGGAGAGAATATACCTTTTGGCAAGATTGAGAGTGAGTGAGAATGAGAGGGAGAAGTGAGTGTGAGAGAATTAGAGAAGATAGTGAGAGTGAGAGATAGTGAAAAGAGAGATGAGAGAGTGAGAGATAGTGAAGAGAGAGATGAGAGATTAAGTGAGAGCAGTGAGTGTTAGAGAAAGGGTCGGATTTGGGGAGAGGGAAAGAGAGAGGAGAGGAAAGAGTAGAGAAAGACATTGAGAAAATGGTGGGGGAGTTATTTTGGTTTTAAAAACCGTATCACTTTGCGTGATGAAATATTGATCACGCAAAGTTTTGCGAGACGAAAAATATTGGTCGCGCAAAGTCTAAAAAAAATTCCCGCGTCCCATTTTTTGTGCTCGCCCAAATTTTTAGAGTTTTGCGCGACGAATTATTGGTCGTGCAAAGTTTTGAGAGACGAAATATATTGGTCGCGCAAAGTCTTATTTTTTTTATAAAAAAAATAAATATATTTAAAGCTACTTAATAAATATATATATATATATATATACACACACACCATTCAACGATCCAACCGTCAAACTTCACTAGTAAAAAAATACCCTTGCGCGACCAAATTTTGCGCGACGAAAACCAATTGTCGCACAAAGTCACTTTGCGACGAACGCAAAAATTCGTCCCACAAAATCTTGCACGACTAAATTTTGCGCGACGAAAAACACATCGTCGCACAAATTCACTTTTGCGCGACAAACTTTTGCGCGACAAAATTATTTCGTCAAGACAAAGTCACTTCTTTGCGCGACGAAGATCTAAATTCGTCCCGCAAAGTCTTTACAAAAATAAAAATTAATTTTTTTATTTTTGACTTTGCGCTGACGAAATTATTTCGTCGCACAAAGTCACTTTGCGCAACGAAGATCTAAATTCGTCCCCAAAGTCTTTACAAAAATAAAATTTAATTTTTGACTTTGCGCGACAAACCAACAATTTCGTCACAAAAGTTTTTGGCGACAAACATTTCGTCGCGCAAGACTTTGCGAGACGAATTGTTGATTTGTCGCGCAAAACTCTAAAAATTTAGCGGACTTTGCGCGACAAACCAACAATTCGTCACGCAAAGTTTTTGGCGACAAACAATTGTCACAAGAAGACTTTTGCGACAATTAATTGGTTTGTCGCAGCAAAACTCTAAAAATTTGGCGGGCCCAAAAATTTTGAGTGGGAAATTTTTAAAATTTTTTTAGACTTTGCGAGACAAACCAACAATTCGTCGCGCAAAGTTTTATGAGACCAAAAATTCGTCGCGCAAAGGTTTGCGCGACCAATATTTTGTTTCGTCACAAGAAAGTGATACGGTTTTAAAAACCGAAATAACTCCTCTATTTTCTCAATTTCTTTCTCTACTCTTACCTCTCCTCTCCCCAAATCCTACCCTTTCTCTTACACTCATTCCTTTCACTTAATCTCTCTTCTTTCTCTCTCTTCACTATGTTTCACTCTCTCATTTCTCTTTTCACTATATCTCACTCTCACTCACTCTCTCACTATCTTCTCTAATTCTCTCACACTCACTTCTCCCTCTCATTCTCACTCACTCTCAATCTTGCCAAAATATATATTCTCTCCAAATTTTAAATTTTTTTTCTCATTAATATGTGTTTTTGGAGTTAGTTTTGAGTTTGTGAGGGGTTTGATGTTGAATATATTGGGTGAGGATTGGAGTTTTCTTAATATATTGATGTTGGATTTGGGGTATACAATTTTAGGGTTGTATTATTGCACTTTGTTAATTTATGTGTACATTGTGAATATTATATATATATATTGGACAATTTGATCAATTTATTTTGAATATGTCAATTTAAATTAAAGTAATGTAAAAAATAAAATTATACAATTAAATTAAATTTAAAAAGAAAAATTAATATAATTAGAAAAATCATACAAAATATTTGCGTGGGAAATTTTTTTAAGACTTTGCGCGACAAAATTTAAAATATTTAAAATATTTCGTCGCGCAAAACTTTGCGCGACAAACAACACTTCGTCGCGCAAAGTTTTGCGCGACCAATAACACTTCGTCGCGCAAAGTTTTGCGCGACAAATAACACTTCGTCGCGCAAAGGTTTGTGCGACCAATATTACTTCGTCGCGCAAAGGTTTGCGCGACCAACATAACTTTGTCGCGCAAAGTAGTTTTGCGCGACAAAAATTATTTTTCGTCGCGCAAACCCTTTCTCCACGAGCTTTGCGCGACCAAAATTTTGTCGCGCAAAGTTTTGCGCGACGAAATTGTATTTTGCGCGACCAAAAATACTTCGTCGCGCAAAGTGTTTTTTGTAGTAGTGCTTGTTTGTATATACTTCTAGATCGTATACCCCAAAAATCGCAAAAAACAAATATTCAGAGATCTAGTAATGGAACAAAACTTTTCGACGGTCATAATTGAAAATTCATAATTTAACGGTTATTTTAACTCCGATTTTGATGATTTTTTATAGCTACACTCCTTGACCCTATATGAATACAATGACTGAATTTGATCTTCAATTTAAAATATTTACACTAGTGGATACCACAAAATCTTATGTTATATTTAACAAAAGTAAAAATAAACTCTTAATTGTTAGTGAATATTGTTTTGATGGCATATGCATTCTACAAAACTCGTTTCAACGATCCAACCATCAAACTTGTTTGTTTATACTTCGAGATCATATATGCCAAAAATCGAAAAAAAATAAACATTCAGAGATCAAGTAATGAGACAAAAATTTTTCGACGGTTATAAACGAAAATAATAAATTTAAAGCTACTTAATAAATATATATACCGTTCAATTTCTTAAGTGTTATGCATACAAAATAAAAAACAAAAATAAATTGGTTTAGGTGACGAAATATTTGGATTACATCATGCAAAGATTTTAAAAAATAATTTTTTTAATTTTATTTATTTTTGTAAAGACTTTGCACGACGAAACACACTTCGTCGCGCAAGACTTTGTGCAACAAAGTTAGTATTTCGTCGCGTAAAGTCATTTTGTGCTACAATGTTGTGTAATCGCGCAACTCAAGACTTTGTGCAACGAAGTTTGTTGGTTCGTCGCGCAAAGTCACTTTGAGCGACGATGTTGTGTCGTCGCACTTTGAGTGACAATGTTGTGTCGTCGCGCAAAAGTTTGTCGCGCAAAGTGACTTTGTGTATTTCTTTACACAAAATTTAGTTGCTCAAGACTTTGAGCAACGATGTTTGTTTCGTTGCGCAAAATTTAGTCGCGTAAGACTTTGAGCGACGGAGTTTTGAGTTTCGTCGCGCAAAGTGACTTTGAGCGATGAATTGTTTTTCGTCGCGCAAAATTTGGTTACGCAAGGGTATTTTTTTACTAGTGAAAATCATATCAGAGTACAAATGGTGATAATAATGGGTCTTATTCTAGTCTCATTAGAGTATCACCAGTGGGGGGTGTAAAGCCAAGTGTATGCTAAATATACACACTTTGTCGCCGGAATCACCTTCAATGGGCATTTGTAAATGGTTGTAAAAATGCATCACAACTGTGGAGATGCAAAATTAGATGCACATGTGCATCCTTTTCTACATCCTTTGCAGGTGGAACCCACAGGAGAAAAGGGAGAGAGAGGGTTGGAATCACTCTTCAGACGCCATACAAAATGATGTTGAGGGCCCTGCTTGACGTCAGCACACCAAATGGAGCGCTGCAATCCCCAATAGCTCTATGATGAATGGCTGAGATGGATTGGAATTCAAAATGGAAGGCCCAGATTTCATGCAATTTGCATTACACTTCCAATGGTATGAAATATTAGAAAAAAAATACTTAAAATGTTTAAAATAAATTATAAATTTCTATATAGATATTTTTATGTTATCTTGTAGGTAAAATCATATGTTCTCCAAATCTAAATTTTTTAGGTCCATTTATTTGGAAAAATAAAATAAACTAACTCACACAAAATTAATTTTAAAAAGTTAAAACACAAAAACAAAAAAAACAAAAAAACACAAAAATTAATTATCCCGAACAAATCGAATATACATATTTGGATTTACATCTTTTCCCATTGGAGCAAAAAACGCATTTACACCCCCGAAAATACACCCTCCCAATGATGGTGCTCTTAGTTCAAGCAAAAGATGCTCCTCCCTGTCTTCCTTCAAACTTTCTTCCACCCTCCTCTTCAGTTGGAGTTAAAGTCCTTCATCTTCTCCATCCGAAATATTCGATATGTTTCTTTCGAGCTACGATGTTTTGTTTCTTCGAAAGAGATCGAGAATTCCTAGAACTTGGCTGATGTTTGAGGAGATACATTCCATATTGTGCTCATCAATATCCTAATGTTTTCCACTTGACAGAAATTCTTGTGTAAAAAAAGTTTAAGCCTCGGCCCTAGTTCTACACTTTGGAAAGCATGACAAAGTTTGGACTTTTGAGTTAGGTAATTCCTCCCTTATTTGTCATAGTTTAGAACATATGAAATGTGTTCTATTAATATCCACAGTTAATAGTGGTTTTAACCAATGTTTTGAAATGCGAGGCGTTGAGGCGAGGTGTTTTAGTCGCGCTATGCGAGGCGTAAGCCTTGAAGCAGTGAGACGTAAGCCTTTTGAACATTAATTTATTTTAATAAGAAAAATTTATAAATAATACAATACAATTAAATTGTACAAGTAATTCTTATTCAACCATAACAATATTTTAAATATAAGGGTAGAAATTAGGGTTATATTATTATACTATATATATATATATATATAAATCAATGTGTTAATATATTAATTTAGAAAAAAAAAGAAAAAAAAGGGTAAGTCAATAATAAAGGCTACTGTCGGCTGGAGTTATAAGGGGAAGTCAAAATGCAATTTGAAACGACGTCGGCTGGAGGAGATACTTGCCTTTTTTTATATTTATTAAACACTTGGTGAAACGACGCCGTTTCACCCAAAATTTTTTAAAACACTTTGTATTGAAACGACGTCGTTTCAATTAAAAAACCCTTAAAAAAAAAAGAGTCTTCTTCATCCTCGCGTTGTCTTCTTCCTCATTGACCCAATTTGCAGACACCGTCTTCTTCATTCTCGACTTGGAACATCAGAAGTATTGCATCTCTCTAACCGCAAGAAAGGTATTGGATCTCTTTGACTGGACTCCAGATCTGGCTCCGCCTCAATCCGCCTCGCTCCGCCTCAATCCGCCTTCGCCGCTAAAAGTGTACCTCGCTAAATAGGCGACCGCCTCGCTCCGACGTGCGCTCACGCCTCGCCTTTCAAAACACTGGTTTTAACCTTCAATGAGGTTTGTGTGATTTTGATGTACTTTTTAATTAGAACATCGGGAGTACGTATTGGTTGAAGAAGATAAAATTGTTCTTCTTTATCATGTTAAAGCAGTTAGTGAATATACTTAGAAAAATTTGCGACTGAACACAATTTTGTTTAACCAATGCCGTAGTAAATGCCTAAACTTTAAACCAAGGCATGAAAATATGTTAAAAAGAACCAAAAAAAAAACCTTTTGAATTTCGGACTTATGCGGATCAATTTTATCACCATTTCTTACAAGAAAAATGCTAGGCTTACCACATTTTTATACCACATTGTATACCACATCTCTAATAAAGATGGGCCCCATTGTATTGGTGGGCTCCATCACTATTAGAGATGTGGTATAAAAATATGGTAAGCCTAGCATTACCCTTCTTACAAACTCTGCTTCACCTTTCTCATATTAATTGACAGAAAATATGTTTTGTTATGGCTTTGATTATTATTATTTTTTTTGGAAAAAGACGATATTCTAAACTACTATAATGTACAAAAAAGGGTTTGAACTTGAATGCAAGAGGGCGGGCACACTGCCTAGGCAAACTAACCTAACCCACGTTTGATTATTTTTTATGCTAATTTTGCCTCAACACCACTGAAAACCCAAATTGCAAAGTGCCATCTCACCACGGCAAAAGGGAAAACTACTTTTTAAGTTCTCATGTGTAGAACCTGCTGTTACTGAAAACCCAGAAAGTGTTATTAGACACAAAGAATCCCAATTAGGAACGGAAAAGCTAGTTTCCATTCATTATGTCAAATATTAGACGCTGCCGGTGAGAGACAAACTATGATGGATGAGGTTCTTGCTGCCTTTGTTGATAAGACTAAAATTGCCAAGCAGAAGTTGGCCTCCATGAATCCTCAAGCTGCTGACATCGAGTCCGAGAAGCAGGCAGCCGTGATCTTGATCGAGCAATGCAAATCATCTTGGGTTGACCTGCCATAGTCTTGATGTCACTTCCAAGTTACTTTGTGTTTTAGCAGCCACCTCGGCTATATGATTTTAGAGTTCAGTTATATCCAAATTTTACAAAAATCTGAATAAACTAGTCCAAAGGTCAACCCAAGATGATTTGCATTGCTCGATCAACTTCACGGCTGTCTGCTTCTCAGACTCGATGTCAGCAGCTTGAGGATTCATGGAGGCCAACTTCTTTTTGGCAATTTTAGTCTTACCAACAAAGGCAGCAAGAACCTCATCCATCATAGTTTGTCTCTCAACGGCAGTGTCTAATATTGCTCTAAGATGCACTATCTTCTCGGCAGCTACGCCTAAGCGTTCTTGAAGGGCAGGAATTTTAACAGCTTGCACCTCCAAGAATTCCTGAAGAGAAGAAAACTCCGAAGCTGTATCTGTGCTTGGAGAAAGGCAGTAGCATTTTCAGGGAGCTCATTCCTAAAGACTGTCAACCTAGTCTTCAAATGAGCATATGGGAAGACACCGGCTGACAAAAGAACCTTTGAAGAAGCAAAAAAAACTTCTTACATTTCAGACTTCGTTAAAGCATCAAAACCTTGACAAAGGATTCCTCGGATGGTCTCCTTGGCAGACTCCACAGCTGCTTGCGTAGTTGTTGGCCGAACATCAGAATGATGGGTAACAGACCCCCGAAGTAGATCGTTGGTGGGCCCATAAGTATCTACAAGGGTGCCTGAGGTCTTCTTTGTCTGCAACAATGGAATGTCTGTTAATATGGTGAGAAAGTCTGCAACTTCAAAAGAAATCCTTACCTTAACCTTCAGCTTGAGCTTGTCGCCGACATGATCAAGTCTCTTCGTCTTGGCAGACTGTGGGTCAGGGTCATTAGGGGTTTGAGGGGACAAAGTAGTAAGTGCTGCAGATAGAGTTCTTTCTAATTAGAAAACTCTACAAAGACAAATTAAAAAAACTCTGCCTTTTATAAAGAACAAGTTTTAAAAATTAAGGACTAATACTATAATATTACGACAATAAGACAACGATTGCATCACTACAAGATTCATATGCAATTAGCTGTATTAAATAGCTAAATTCAGAATTGACGTTAGATGAACATTAACTTTAGCTAAATTCATATGCATCACTCTTTACCAAACAGAGCTCAATCAACTGTATAACTACCTAAATTCAGAATTGACTAGCTAAATTATGAGCCAGGATCCTAAAAAAAAAAATCTCCGAGTCTTTTGTCATCTTTTTTCATTTCCTAAATTTTTTATGATAAGTTCGGATAAACAGTCATTTAAGAAAAGAGTACCCCCTATGGTAAAGTCAATTTTTTCTAAAAATCTTTTTGACAATTCACATCTTAGCTTGAAAATACAATTTGTTTATTTATTCACGTATAGAGTAATTTAGACCATCACTTATATATATAAATTTACTTTCCTCCATAAGACTATCGCTTATATACAAGTTGGGTCACTTTTTCCCAAGTTCAAACTTTTGTAAAAAGTTTTGGCGAGATTTTAAGTTCATACCATACACCTTGTATTCTTTTGTTTGAAAAAAGAGAAAAAAGAAATTCCATGTTATTTGTCTATGCTGGATGGCAAGCGAAGCCAACTTATGAAATGAAGAAAAATCTTTATGATATCAATATGAACACTTCCATGACAATACAAAGATATAAGCTAACTGATAATAAGTGAGAATGAGAGAACAAGTAAACACAGCGTGTTTGTGCACAACTTGTGCAACACAAGAAGGAATTACATTAGAAAGAAACTGATGGGAAGTCAACCACAAAACAATTGAATTGGCGTATCTCATTGCCCTTTGCATCGACCAAATCTTTCGGCTTCTCTAGCCCTGGCCAAACCGGTGCCATTTTCTTTTTGACTCCCAATTCTTTCGGTTTCTCGAGCCCTGGCCACACCGGCACCATTTTCTTTTTGCCTCCAAAATCTTCAAGTTTCTCGAGCCCTTGCCATACCGGTGTCAAGTTGTCAAGCCCCGGCCACACAGGTACCACTTTCTTTTGGCTTCCCAAACTTTTGGGTTTCTCAAGTCCAGGCCAGACTGATGTCATTTTTCTTGTAAACTCGCAAATATAAAAGAAGAATGCTTCACAATGAGTAGTAGTGTACTCTTTTTAGTGTGTGTGCTTTCTGTATGAATCCTCCACTTGACGCCTCTATTTATAGAAGTCCCAAGAAATCCTAAATCATGTAGGAAGTTGTAACATAAATCCATATCCTAGTTGTCGTAGAAATCCCAATTAAACATTTACGTGCAGGTCAAATAGAAGATAATGATTGTCTCCTAAACTTCACGTCTAAGCCTACACATATAAGGATACGCGGGTTGTTTTAACATTTTCCAAAGCAATTGCAATTATACTTTCTAGACAAATATCTGTAAATTCTTGAGTCTTCACATTTTATCAAAATAATAATAATCATCCTAAGAAAACATTTTTATCAAAATTCTAATTGTTTTTCAACATGTTCCAGAAGCCCACTCAGATTTTCATTCAAAATAACAGTTATATTTTATATTATTTAACTTTGCAGACATTCATACACTTACCTAATAGACTAGATATATAAGCCTTTTTTTTTTCTCTTAACTTTTATTTCTTATCTCACGGTTCCGTAATTTTTAATTTTTTTTGTTTGATGGATAAATAGTTTAGTGGGTTTATATTGCAGGGTATTTCTAGGGTGGTTTGTTAGGATTTCACAACGTTTTAAGGGGGTTTAGGGTTCATGTGGTTAGGATTAGGGCTGTAGCATTAAATAATAAAGGTAACATGGTGTGATTGTGAATGAGATACATTTGATTTTAGAACTACAATTAGTGGTTTGGGTGTAGGGCAAGATGTGAATTGAAACATTCTCTTTTTCCTATTTTGTAATATATATATATATATATATATATATATATATATATTAAAAAATACAAGCGATAGTCTAAATACAGGGAAGGAGATTTCTCACACACACACACAACTATGATGTCGTGGGGATTCGAACTTGAGACATCTGATCCGCAAGTCAAGACTATTTTCCAATGGGCTAGATTCCGTTGGCGTAAAAAATATAATATAAAGAAAAAGAGTGAACCATAGCAACTTTAACATTTGATAATTTCATTCGGGAGTGTTACAGACATTCATAAGACAATTTGTGTCCATCCCATTAGAGCAACTCCACCGGTTGCGGCTGGGCGGGAGTGGGTCCCACGGGCCTGAGCCCAAAAATGAGTTTCCAGCGGGCCTGGGCAGCCTGGGCAATGGGCGGGCCCCACGTGAACTGGGCAAGCCCGCAGGGGAAGGGGCTGAGGTCTAGGCGGGGGATGCTTTGACGTCGACAACGTAAAAAAATCTGAAAAAATCCAAAATATTTTGAAATATTTTTAATAAATACCTATCAATTTTATTATTATTAATTTCATACATACAACTAAAATTAATCCCATGTAAAAAATAAAATTAAAAGTGAATAGTAGTTGCCCTTTGCCACAGAACGGAAATGCACATTACTATTTGCAAAGGCAGCCACTATTCACGTGAATAGTAGCCCCCCTAGCTCCTCCTCTCCCCTTGCCATGGCAACCCCTAACGGGTGGAGTTGCTCTTATAACGGCAAGTCCTTCAAGAATCAAGGGTCTCAATTCTGCCACCACAACATAATTATCAAGGGTCTCTATTGTTACAGACATTCCTAGTAGATTTATCTTAGTATGAAAAATTAATTTTATGCAATCAACTTTAATTTGATCTCAACAATATATATGAGTCCACTGTAATGTGTGTTTTCAATATAATAGTTTCTTGAAGAAAAAAAGTCATGTCATCTGGAATCACAAGAGCAAAAGTGCGAACTGCATTTTAAGTTCTCATGTGTAGAACCCGCTGTTATTGAAAACCCAGAAAGTGCTATTGGACAATGGACACACAAAAAATACCGATTAGGAACCCAAAAGCTAGTTTCCATTCATTAAAAGAAAGTCATAATTACAATAATAATAAAGGATAGGCAAAAGGAGTCACATATTCACAACCAGATTAAAACAAACTTTTCAAGCAGCGGAGCTTCTCTTTTTCTTCTTAATATCACTTCCAAGTTACTTTGTGTGTTAGCAGCCACCTTTGCTATATGATTTTAGAGTTCATTTATAACTAAATGTTACAAGAATCTGAATAAACTAGTACTAAGGTCAACCCAAGATGATTTGCATTGCTCGATCACCTGCACGGCTGTCTGCTTCTTGGACTCGATGTCAGCTGCTTGAGGATTCAAGGAGGCCAACTTCTGCTTGGCAATTTTAGTCTTATCAACAAAGGCAGCAAGAACCTCATCCATCTTAGTTTGTCTCTCAACGGCAGCGTCTAATATTGCTTTAAGATGCGCTATCTTCTTGGCAGCCACGCCTAAGCGTTCTTGAAGGGCAGGAATTTTAACAGCTTGCACCTCCAAGAATTCCTGAAGAGAAGAAAACTCCGAAGCTGTATCAATAGCTGTCTGTGCTTGAAGAAAGGCAGTAGCATTTTCCCGGAGCTCATTCCTAAAGACTGTCAACCTAGTCTTCAAATGGGCACATGGGAAGACACCGGCTGACAAAAGAACCTCTGAAGAAGCGAAAAAAGCTTCTTGCATTTCAGAATTCGTTAAAGCATCAAAGCCTTGACAAAGAATTCCTCGGATGGTCTCCTTGGCAGACTCCACAGGTGCTTGCATAGTTGTTGGCCAAACATCAGAATGATGGGTAACAGACCCCCGAAGTAGATCGAAAACATCAGCCTCTAAGGAACTCAACTCATCCAACAACTACAGGGATACAGCAAAGTTAGTAGATGAACATAGCCAACCAAAAATAAAAGATAAGAAACACTACAACTAACCTTGTGTGATCCGGCTGTAGGAAATAATTCTGAATGAAAATGGTTAATCAGCAAGCTTGAACTTGAATTGGAGGGACAAATGGTTGCAGGCTCCTGAAAATTAAGAACATCAACCTAAAGACTAACACACATAACTATTATGAAATGCCATAATTCAAAGAAAAGCATTTATATCCTTCACTGGCAGAGGACGTGAGAACTGAGTTGTTGATACACATAGGCAACTGGAAGGCTGTGTGACAGCATGGTATGGATTAACAAATAGGTCGTCAAGAATACCTCTTGAGAAACAACGACTTTCTGTATTATGACAGGAAAATATGAAGATATAAACCCTGAAGGAAAAGAAACAGAGAACGTATTTACCTCCTGGTTAGATTCCACTAGAAATACCCCAATAGATGGAGGCTGAGTCGCATCCAAAGGAGCTACATCAATTAGGTCAAATGATCGTGACTCTATAGATGGGACCAACTGGGGCTCAGGGTGCATAGCATTCCATGATGGCAAGGAGTTGGTGGGCCCATAAGTATCTACAAGGGTGCCTGAGGTCTTCTTTGTCTGAAACAATGGAATATCTGTTAATATGGTGAGAAAGTCTGCAACTTAAAAAGAAATCCTTACCTTAACCTTGAGCTTGTCGCCGACATGATCAAGTGTCTTCCTCTTGGCAGACTGTGGGTCAGGGTCATTAGGGGTTTGAGAGGACAAAGTGGCAAGTGCTGCAGATAGATTTCTTTCTTATTAGAAAACTCTACAAACACAAATAAAAAAACCTCTGCCTTTTATAAAGAACAAGTTTTAAAAACAAAGGACTAATACTATAACATTACGACAATAAGACAACGATTGCATCACTGTAAGGTTCAAATGCAATTAGCTGTATTACAAAATTTAAAAAAAGTGAAAATGACATTTCAAAAGTTTCACGGAAGCCATTCTTCCACATTTTCTTACCAAACAGAGCTCAATGAACTGTATAACATAGCTAAATTCAGAATTGACATTAAACACGCAACAAGCTGTACATCATGCAAAAAACTACATAGAAAATAGAAAAGGGTGCACACATGTGTACAAGATATTAGGCTATGATCACAGCATTCCTATGATATCTACATAAGAAAACTGAAAAAAGGTTGTTATAAGCCATATCTTGCTAAAGATCTATAGACAAAAATAATTATAATTCAATCATTATGTTTAACAATACTAACTCAGTAGATAATTACCTTCAAACGAGGGGGGACCAGGATCCTCTTCAGCAGATTCTATTATGAGACAGCTGGCCCTACTTTCCCACTCCTCCTTGTAACATCCATACTTCCCATATGTTCCCCAATTTATTCCTTTCCGACCAAACCGAGAACGCAATTCCAACTCAACGAGGGGGCGCAACATATTGGTATTCACTTCCTGAATGCCAAATTGCTTTGGACTTAAATCAGGACGATGATACACAGCCTTCTCATAGCAAAGGAGGATTGTCCGCGACAAGCCAATTTTCTCCTGCCCGGCACAATACTGTGGAAGAAAATCACAAGGTAGCCTTTTGTATGGCTGCCATACAATCTACAAGAAAACGAAAAGATAATAGACTGTAAAACGAAAGAAGAACCAATCAATGAAAGGAAAATCAAAGAGCAAAAGCACTAACATCATCCTCCTTTAACCCATCCAGAATTTGAAGATATTCTTGTTTAGTAATTTTTTCTCCAGTATTGGAGGGTTCGCACAGTAGTTTTGTCCATCCTGCCAACAAAGGAAACGTTGTTGGAAGATAATCATCCACTGGATTAACTCCATTAAAACAAAATCTGAGCAGCAGCTTAGGAATACGCTCCATTGCAAAAACCTGCAAAATAGAAAATAATAAAATTGTTAATCAGATTTGGAACATGAAAAATCAACAATGGATGAACACTAACTAAATTATTGCTTACCATAAGAGAATAGCTGTGTCCGATCAACATGTTTCTTCGGCGTGGTGAACAAGGTTGCTTAAAATTCTCCATGGAAAGATGAAGATGAGCTAATAAAGCAGCACCCCATGCATAATCCTTTATGCTTTGAAGATTTTCCATAAGAGAAAGATACATAACAGGAACATTATTTCCATAATAACTCGGAACAACTATGGAGCCAATAAGATACAGCAGAAAAGCTCGAACATAAGGTTCAATCTCAGGGCTATCTTGATCAATAGTCTCAGGAACTACCTCAAAATTCTTCCTAAGCCATGCTGAATTAGTGAAACCACCTCTCGTTTTATCGCAAACATTACGACCTAAGTATTTCATACAAAGCTCATTCCCTTTTGAATCAATACCAGTCACAGGATTACCATCTACTGGCAACCCTGTTATATACAATACATCTTCTAAACCAAAAACAAGTTTATGACCATTAAAAACGAAACATCTGCTTTTTACATCATAGGATTCTACAAGTGCAGATAATAGGGGTAAATCATGGTTCACTGGAAAAGTAGTGAGCCTCAGTAACCCATCAAAGCCGGAGTCTTCAATTCTCTGTTTAACTCTTTTGTCAAGCTTCCAATCCTTCAAATTATTTAAGCCATCAAGTGCCTGGTCAATATCCATCTTTTGGGTATAACAATCAACACAATATACAAGACTGAGTGCTATTGCTGATTAGCTTAACCTGCAGGAAGGAGAAAGTGGTGGAAAAGGCGTTTAAGGACCTTACTGACAACAGAACTAGTAGAAAATTGCTTATGATTTTGGCCCTCATTGTGGAACCCAAATCACTTCTACATCTACAAACGCACATCAGTTTTACAAATGACGTTCATATGATCTATACATTCTAAATGAGAAAAGGTAAAGGCAAAAGATAAAAAGCAAGATAAGCCAATCAGTTCCCCAATGAGAGCCCAAGACATAGGCAATTTTTCAAACTCAAAATAATAAGATACACAACCAGTTAAACAAACAATGAGAACAAAAATCAGGAGATGCATGCGGCATATTTCTACAAATACAGTCAGTTTGAAGAAATTACAAGGATTTGAGAAAGCTCAATACTTTTACAAACCCAAAAAGTGTAGAGAGTTATTATTCGCTTCTGATCCCGTTGGAATGCAAAACACAGAATGCAATCATTGCAAGCTGCTTTATTTTGTTTGTTTTGTCTCTAATTTGAGAAAGGATTGCAGAGCCAAAGCAAACGAGAAAAAGAAAAAGACAAAACTTGTCTTTTCTTTTTTTGTTTTCCTTGAAGAAGAAGGCCAAAAGCTTAGGGAGAGGAGAAGATTGCTATTTTCTCTCACCTAAAGTCAGTTCTTCACAACCCAAAAGCTTCACTCTTCTCTCTCTGCAAAACACAAAAGCTTCACTCTTCTCTCTCTGCACAACACAGGAGCTTCACTCTTTCACCCTTCTCTCTCTGGAGGATGAAATTCACAGGCTTGTCACTGTTTTGCTCTTGTGATCATGATAAAGCAGAAAACGAAGAGTTTCATCTCTTGGGAAAGCGCGCTGAACAGCAAGAATGACAAGATACTTTTTTTTTCCCATCAAGTATTAAATTGATCATGACAATGCATAATTAAGTATCCCATCAAGCACTTTTATGTGAAAAGAAATGGTACTACTCAAGTCAGGCCATATCCAATCACAAGACCCAGAAAATAAATTTGGCTCAACTCAAAATGTGTTTATGCTAGTTGTGTTGTGTCAAGCGTAATTTGAGATTTATTTTAAAAGAATTATAATATATAAAAGAGTCGGAAAAATATCAGCAAATTTGATACGAAGTTTCTGACTATCGCTCTTATACAATTTTGGGTCAGTTTTTTCCAAGTTCAAATTTAGGTAAAAAATAAAGTTGAGATTTTTAACTTTCAAATTCCTGTTTTTTTTTCTCATGTGGAATTTCTGAATTTCTTTGTTTTTTTTATCCTAACACGGAATTTGGTTTTCAATTTAAAAATTCTGATTTTTGTCAAAATTCAAACGAATCGGAAAGATACATATTGTTTTGTATTAAAAAAGAAAGTAAAGAAATTTCATGTCATTTGTCTTCGTTTTATTTTTGGATGGCAAGGGAGGTAGGGCGCTTATGAATTATGATAAAGATATGTAAATTTTTTGAACATAAAACATATCTTATCGATACAAGTGGATAACTAATGAGCTTGAGAGAAAACATTATGTATAAGATAAAAATATAGCCCTAGTTTCAAGAAAGGAGAGTAGATTAATTAGGTGTAAATGAATATTAGTATGTATCTTAAAAAGATAAAGAAAAAGAGAATCCTTATGATATCAATATGAATAGTTCCATGACAATACAAATATATAATTGGTAATGCTAGGCTTATCACATTTTTCATACCACATTTATACCACATCTCTAATAGAGGTGGAGCCCATCAATGAAGGTGGAGCCCACATCTTTGTTAGAGATGTGGTATGAAAATGTGGTAAGCCTAGCATTTCTCATAAATAATTAAGCTGACTGTTACTAAGAGAGAATGAGACAACAACTAAACACAACGTATTTGTGCACAAGAAGGAATTACATTAGAAAGAAACTGATGGGAAACTCACCTTCAAAACAATTGGACGACAGAGCCAGTCCATCACGTCCTCTCCACACCGGATACTGGCCGATCTCAATTCCCTTTGCATCCACCAAGTCTTTCGGTTTATCGAGTCCTAGCCACACTGGCACCATGTTCTTTCTCCTTCCCAAATCTTTAGGTTTCTCGAGCCCTGGCCACACCGGCACCATTTTCTTTTCGCCACTAAACTCCTTTGGTTTCTCGAGCTCTTGACACACCGGTGCAATTTTTTTTTGCCTCCAAAATTTTTGGGATTCTCGAGCCCTGGCCACACGGGTGCTATTTTCTTTACGCCTCTGAAACCATTTGGTTTCTCAAGCCCTGGCCAAACTGATGCCATTTTCCTTGTAGACTTGCAAATATATCAAGAAGAATTCTTCACAGTGAGTGGTGTACTCTTTTTGCTGCGTGTGCATCTATATGAAGCCTCCACCCACACCGCTATATATAGAATAGGAAGTTGTGTAAATCCATTTTCCTAGTTGTAGTAGAAAAATCCCAATTAAACACTTAGAGCATTTCCACCCCAAAGATCAAGGGCAAGGCAAAGGCAAGGTAAGGTTTGCCACTATTCACGTGAATAGTGGCAGCCCTTGCCTTTTTTGTTTCCACCCAAGGGGTAAGGGAAATGACAATTACTATTTACTTTAATTTATTTTCTCTTTTTTATACCTAAACCATTAATTTTGATAAGATTTTCGGTTGCCACGTGTCACTATTTATTATAAAATTTTCACATGAAATTTCAAACAAAATTTTAGGATAAAATTTTCGGTTGCCACGTGTCCATATTTTGTTATAACATTCAGATCTCAAATTTCAGATAAGATTTTCGAATAAAACTCTCGGTTGCCACGTGTCGATATTTATTAAAAAATTATAATCTCAGATTTCAGATAAGATTTTCACTCTCTAAAATTACGCCACGTGTCATCTCTATCTTCTAAATCCCTTTATAAAACTACTCCCTCATTTCAGACCTCTCACACCATATCTTATCTATCCCTTCATTTATTAGATTTTATAAAACACATTCTACTCTCAATGTCTAACATGAGGAGGGTGTTGGAGAGGCAACAACGAGAAGATGAAGAAGTTAGGCGCAGACGTGCTGAAGAAGATGCTGAGTTGGATGAAGAGGAGGATGAAATTGTTTTAGTGGTGGGTATGCTCAATCAATCAAGGCAACACAACCATGGTCGTGTCCCGAACGTGGACAAACATATGCACTCTCAAGGTAAGAATATCTTGGAGGATTACTTTATCCCAAATTCGTTATATCATATTTCTTATTTTCGAGAGAGATATAGAATGCAGCCCTATTTGTTCAAAAATCATGCATGATGTTTGCAATTACGACACATACTTCATTCAGATGTACAATGCTCTTGGGGTTTTGGGTCTTCTTTAGGAGTAAAAACTTACAATTGTTTTATGGATGCTTGCGTATGAGGCATCTGCAGGCCAGGTGGATGAGATTCCTAGGATGAGGAAATCAACTATCCTAGAGTGCTTGGTCAGATTATGTGATGCAATAGAAACTCTCTACATGAGGGAATACCTCCGCAAACCTACGCCTAGGGACCTCCAAAGACTTCTATAAAAAGCCGAGGCTCGAGGTTTCCCAAGCATGATTGGAAGCATTGGCTGCATGCATTGGCAGTGGAAGAATTGCCCAACTGGTTGGCAAGGAGATTATGGGAATCGGAAGGGCCAAAAAGTATAATACTCGAGGCCGTTGCATCATTCGATACCTGGGTTTGGCATGCCTTTTTCGGAGTTGCCGGATCTCAAAACTATCTCAACGTGCTTGGTCAATCCCGTATTCAACTATGTCTTGAGAGGTCATTCCCCCTAGATCACGTATCAAATAAACAATACCGTATACTCGGGTGGGTACTACCTAGCTGACGGAATTTATCCGAGGTGGACAACATTCGTCAAAACAATTCTGAATGCCTAATTGGAGAAGGAAAAAAGCTTTGTTGCCTTTCAAGAGGGTTATAGGAAAGATGTGGAAATATGTTTTGGTATCCTGCAAACTCATTGGGCAATTATTAGAGGTGATGCTCGTATGTTTGATGAAGAGGTGCTTAGGAGCATTATGATGACTTGCATCATCCTCCATAACCTAATTGTGGAGGATGAGTATGATTATGATGCCCCAGAGATGTTCGAACACGATCCCATGAACACGGCATTGACAAGAATTTATGAACTGCCCGTGAGAGCAAATGGACAACCACTGGAGTACGAATCGTTGATTAGGAACGATCGATACAACAATCGTATGATTGACCGTTATCAGGAAATGCAATCTTCTTATGTGCACGAGAGACATCAAGTTGACTTGATCGAGCACTTATGGGTGATGAAAGGAAATCACGGTGGATGAAGTCAAGTTTAACGCTTTGTTTGGAATTGAGCTTTGTGTTTTAATTATGCTTTGTGTTGAGGTATGCATTGTTTTTAATTATGCTTTGTTTGTGTGTGGTTTGTAATGAATTAAGGTTTGTT
This sequence comes from Prunus padus, assembly GCA_024362665.1. NCBI lineage: Eukaryota > Viridiplantae > Streptophyta > Magnoliopsida > Rosales > Rosaceae > Prunus > Prunus padus. The sequence goes on from JANFAM010000006.1 coordinate 1,139,212, forward strand.
TTGAGGTATGAAATGTTTTTAATAAATAGTTATATTATTTAATGCTTTTTTTTGGGGATGAATCCAAGGTATCCCCCGCACGTAGGCGAGGACTAATCCCTCAAGCTGGGTCGGACCCCATTCGGGGGGCAAGCTCTCCCAATGATGGTTGCTCCATTCACAAGGCTCGAACTCTAGACCTTACTTAAGGGGAATAAGCTCCTTACCACTTGAATCACCAAGCATTGGTTATTTAATGCTTTCTTTATTCAATAAAAGAGAAACAATACAACAAATTAATACATATGGCAACTCTTTCAATACAACCTAATGGTTTTGATCATTTAACCAATCCGTGTTGCTAGGTCCTTCGTCGTGGAAAAGCTTTCTTCTCGTAACATCTATTCGTTTTAGCTTCCAATAAGACTTTGTTTCAGGAGATACATGGCTCGTATCTCATCTCTCTGTCCTCCATGTCTTGTTCTTGTGCATGATGCCTTTCAATTGCATATGCATCATATCGTGCCTTGTCAGCTTCTTCTCTTTTCAACTCTCTCTCTCTCTCTCTCTCAATTCTCAGTGCGCCATTCTTAGCAATTTGCTCCAAAATTTTTTGCACATTCAGTGTTCGAAGTGGCAACTCTCTTGGCCTTTGCCGCCTTTCTCCCAATAGGCATCGGCTCACATTGGAGATTCATTGGGGAGTCCAATGGCGAATCGGTTGCCGGTGAATCATGGAGCAGTGTCTCATTCAGCACAACTGTCGGACCAATGGAAATTATTTTGAATCTCGAACAATTCTTCACAACTCCCAACATTGGTGATTCATGAAACTTTTTTTGTCTTTGCCAATGGCACTGAACCACATTTGTGCTTGAATAATCTATTAAAAAAATTGAAAATGCAAGAAAATATAACAAAATTGAAAATGCAAGAAAATATGTAAAAATTGGAAATGCAAGAAAATATTAAAAAAATTGGAAATGCAAGAAAATAAAAAATTGGAAATGCAAGAAAATATAAAAAAAATGTGACATTAAATTGAATAAAACGGCATTTAGAAATATTTCACCTTGTTGCCAAGATTTTGACCGCTTCGAACGTTCTCTCTCGCTTTGCCAACGTATCTCTCCATTTCCCTAACTCTTTATTCAAAATTTTCCACCTACTAGCCAATGCCATTTCCGTACGAGCCGAATCCGATCTTTCACAAAATTCTCCATGAATTTTTCTCCACATATGAGCGGACTTCATCTCATTGCTCGTGATCGGGCAATGACCAACTTTGACCAAACACTCACACAACAAAATATCTTCAACAATTGTCCATGCACTTTCGGCTTCGATGGAAGAGGGCATGTGGATGATATTACACAAATGGAATTTAGTAGTAGAAAATTTTGTGTAGAAAGTGAAAAATATTGGAAGGAGATGAATTTGTATGAAGATTTGGTAAAAGTGAATAATATTGGTAGGTATTTAAAGAAAAAAAATTCCATAATTTTTTCTATGTTTTTTAGCCAAAAATGGACAGTTGTTGGATTTGATAAGATTTTTGTATCGGAGGCTCAGGAGACGCCATATGTCATGTAGCCGTTGGTCTGTGGCATCTGTGCTTCAGTGTAGCAAAATCAAAAATTTGAACCATTGGCGCTGACTTCATTAGCCCGAATGCAACAAAACGGGCCAGATCTACCCATGGGCTTATGAGACTCACGCCTTGCCCGAGCTGGACTTGGCACACTGAAGCTGCGTTTTGGCCCTTGCCCCCCTTCTTTGCCTCCCTAGACTTGCGCGGTGGGAGTGCTCTTACGTGTAGGTCAAGTAGGGGAAAAATGATTTGTCCTAAACTTCATGTGTAATCCTACGGTACACATATACACGGGGTTGTTTTAACGTTTTCCAAAATAATTGGAAATGTACTTTCTAGACAAATATCTATAAATTCTTGAGTCTTAATATTTGGGTGTTATTAAACGAACCTTAAAATTAATCGAGATACCCTATAATATAAGACACCATAATAATTAAATCAAAATGTAAAATTAACTAAGTACATTCTATTTAACTACCAAAAATACCCCTAATACACCCATGTAAAATTAACCAAGTACACCATATTTTAACTAAGTACACCCTATATAAAATTGACTAAGCTGCCATTCATATCCGCACGAATTGCAGAGCTTGGATTTCAAAATGTACAGCCATGTTGATTCCAATTACGCTCTGCTATTGGCAAATAGGGTACAAACCAAACTGTTAGGTCAGCTGCTATATATCTGTTTCTTCTTATATTAATTACTTGTATTGCTGTATACTATGCATTAATGGATGTCATATGAATATGCCTTAATGAATTAGGTATCCAGATTATGCATATGATCCAATTTGGGTTCTGGCAAATGGTTTTATAGTTACTGAGAGTGTGAAAGGGGAAGCAAGGAGCATTGATACCACAAGATAATCCTCCAGAAGCTGTGTTGCAAAATGCAGTGGAAACCATAGGCACTCTTTGGTCATTAGTTCTGGACACCAGCGGACTTCCACAATCACAAGATCAAAAAGTGCGTATCTACATGACCACCTACTTCTCTGAAGTCATTCGGCCGCTCAATTCATCCACTGACAAAAGATCCTTACAAGTATTGGTAGACGGCAACCCGCATTCGGGCACCATCATCCCTCCTTTTGGAAGCGTATCCACTGTCTACATTATCAACATCACAGTTTATTCCAACACTAATTTCACTATTGAGTCAACTTTTCAATCCACCCTTCCTCCTCTCATCAATGCCTATGAACTCTATACTATCACTGGCACTCTAACCCAAGCAACAACCACCACTAAAGATGGTTTGCTACAATTCCATTCCTGTGTTTGTATTAAAATCTAATATATATATATATATATATATATATATATATATATGTAGTCAATTAATGCGTAGATATATACACATTTCATACATTAACTTTCTCTGATATAAATTCCTCTATTGGTAAGGGGTTATGTTGGGCAGCTTCAATATGTCAAATCTGCTTGGAATCGACTCAATTCTAATTTGATTAGGGTTCAATATGTTGAGTAGGGTGTACTTATTAAAATTAATTTTGTTTCAATATTCAATGCATCATTTTTTGTCATTTTATATTAGGGTAAATTAGTAATTCAATAAATAGATTAGTAGTATGGTGTAGTCAGTTAATTTTAGGGTTCGTTTAACAACACCCTAATATTTTTATCAAAATTCTAAATTGTTTATCAACATCTTCCAGAAGCCCACACAGATTTCCATTCAAAATAACAATTATATTTTATATTATTTTACTTTGCATACATTCATCACTCACCTAATAGACTAGATATATAGCTGTCTCTTTTTCCTCTTAATTTTGATTTCTTATCTCACGGTTCCATAAAGTTTTTTCTGTTTGATGGATTTCAAAACAATTAGGGCTCTAGCCTTAAATCATAATGGTAACATGGTGTGATTGTGAGACATTTGATTTTAGAACGATCATTAGTGGGTTGGGTGTGTATGGCAAGATGTGAATTGAAACATTCTCTTTTTTCTATATTTTGTAAAAATATAACATTCTGTTTCCCAAATCTTTAACATTTGATAATTTCAATCGGAGTGTTACAGACAATCATAACATAACTTGTATCCATCCCATTATAACGGCAAGTCCTTCAAGAATCAAGGGTCTCTATTCTACCACCACAGCATAATTACTGGAGCTTCCTTTCAAAAAATGAGAGCTAAAGTCCATTTAAAAAATATTGACAAAATCTTGAGGTATAGCTATATTGGTTGAGTTTTTCCGCCTCCACCCATGTGGATTCGAAACTCCCATGCATCTAATGAGTTTGTGTAACTCCCCTCCCCCAATCACTTATACTAAGAAAAAATGTTGACAAAAACTTGGGGGTGGGGTGGGGGCTTTAGCTTACGATATGAATTTACTATTTGATGCTTCTAAAGGTTTCTCCAATTTTTGATGCTCAATATATAAGTTTCTCAACATGTTGAATTTCCGTGGTATGTTACTTAAATGTGTTGAACTTGTTCAACTTCAACTTGCGTGTTAATCGAAATGTGTTTCTTAATTATATGAAATTGCTTTCCATAAAAGAACAGTCTTGTGTAACTATTTGTGATGTTGCCAAATCTAACTTTTTAGTTCCTCTTCATGAATCCTCGAATATGACGTTTTTATTTCTGTACTTGTTAAACTTCTTTTGTTTTGATTGAAATTCCTATAGTAAATTTATATTAGTATACACAATTAATTTTATGCCTCGAAAGATCAATTTGATCTCAACAATATGTATGATTCAATTGGAATTTGGAATGTGTGTTTCAATTAAAATGATATAATGATGAGGATTTTACTAGCAGATCCATGACTATACCATTCAATTATATTTTTTAATCATCATGAATATAATAAACTTAACTATTATTTACATTCCAAAAAAATTGGCATACATTCTTCTTTGATACAGACATAAAAGAGAAATTTCACATAGAAAAGTAAGAAAAGAAGTGACATTTTTAAAGTGCCAATAATAATTTCTCAAACGTTCTTATTAATGTTTAATTAACGGGAAAGGAATTCCATAGTGGAAAATACTTGTCTCCTTCACTGGAAGTAGGAGCTTTTACTTTCCTACCAATCACAGGTTGACATGTGTGTAGAGATTTTTATTTTAGTGTTTTTGATGAATTATTTTTGTATGTGTCAAAATGTGATTTGCATGCCTACTTCCAGGGAAGGAGGGAAGCAGTGTCCTTAGATAGCGTGACTACTTACAATTGAACAGACATATGCTGAAAAATGCATGGTTCCACATCCAAGTTCCACAAAGGAATTTGTTACGTACAACATTACTGCAACAAATTAGTTACAAAATAGGGCTAACGACAAAAGACACCTTGCATGTTTGGGGTGGTTCTCAATATGGACCCCAAGGTATCAATTTTATCAATTAACACCATTGTGTTTTCAACATCGTCTAATTTCATCATTCCGTTAAGTTTACCGTGTGGTCAATCATTAAATTCTGACGTGGCACTCGTGGGACCCACCACACCAGTGGACTGACCATTCCAAGTATAAAATTCGAAGGGTATTTTGGGGTTGGAAAATTCAAAAAATAAAATCGAAATTATGCATGATTTGGCACGTGGTCCAAAGCCATTCTTTATCGAATTGGAACCAAAATCCCCAAAGTCGTCCTCAACCTCAGGTTTAACTTAAAACATGAAACTCCATAACTGAGGAGAGAGAGAGAGAGAGAGAGAGAGAGAGAGAGAGAGAGAGAGAGAGAGTGAGTGAGAGAGAGAGAAATCCAGGCGCTGCGATTTTGGAAGAACTGAGAATAAATGAGTTGGGATTTCAGGCCTCCAGGCGCTGCGCATTCCTGTAAGGTAAGTTTCTCTAAATTTTTGCTATTTCAGTTATCTGTGGTGAATGGGTTTGATGTCGTATGTGATTTTGTACTTTGAATGGTGTGTTTTATAATCCTTGTCGAATAGTGGGACAAGTTTGAAAGAATGAAGGGTTATTGTTGTTTTATAAGGGTTGTCGAATATTGGTGGTCCTTCTCCAGAATTGTTTTATTAGTGTTTTGCATGTGCTGGCAATATCTGCCTTTAATAAGGCCAAAGTGTTAGGTGGAAGGGTGTGGAAAGGGTTGTTTAATAAAAACTTTGCCTTTTCTATAATGGTCCTAAAATGAAAATAATTGAATACTATGTTTGTCCAATACAGTAATTGAGGAACTATTTGAGAATGAAGTTGTTGAAGCAATTGTAGAAAAGAGCAAGTTATCAAGATGTCATCCAATGAAGACAAGAAAAGCAAGGAAAAGGACCATAGTCTGTGATGATGAGTCAGCAAACAGTCTTGACTATGATTTTGTAGACCCTAACTTTAGTTGTGATGATAATGATGATGATCTTGATTTTGATTAATGGGTGGACAAACATACTAAGTGTGTTGGAGATGGGGCAAAAGGAAAAGAGCCAGACTCAACAAAAGGACTTTCCATAGGAATCTGCCCCCCAAAACAAAAATTCAAAAAGAGGAAGCCTGAGGTAAACATCTGATAAGGCATGTTGTAATTAGTTTTATGCTAAGGTGGCCTTTGTTTTACTATTGGGTTTAAATACTTGAGCGTGTAATTGTTTGTACACATAAAATCAAAATCTCAAAAATGAAATCCAACATGGAAATGGAGGAAGTGAAGGTAGTGATCATAGGTGCTGGCCCTGCCGACATAGCAACCTCTGCATGTCTTAATTGCCATAAGATCTCAAAAGCGGTACTTGAAAGAGAAGATTGCTATGCTTCTCTTTGGAAGAAAAAGTGATATGATCGTTTGAAGCTTCACTTAGCAAAGAAGTTCTGTGAACTTCCTCATATGTCGTTCCCTTCAAATGCCTCATACCTTTTTCCCGATGGAAGCTGAGGCTTCCATATTTGATATAGTATAAACCTTAAAATCAGAAGGTGCAAAGCCTCACTCGGAGGTTTAGTGATGTTGCAGCTCATGGTAATCTATATATATAAAGGCAGAAGCCCTAAAAGTGAAATTTTTAATAACCCCAAAATACCCTTGGTGAAGTAAAATATTAAAACACACTGATTTTATTTATATGAGGGTAAAGAAGTAAAACAATAGTCAAATAAAATAATAATAAAAAGTAGAAAGAGTAGTTAAGAAGAAGACGTGTTAAAGAAAAGAATAAGAATATCAGTTAAAAGAAGATGTGCTGAATAAGAACATCAATTAAGAAAAAGGACTTTCCATAGGAATCTACCGCCCAAAACAAATATAAAAAAGAGGAAGGCTGAGGTAAACATCTGAGGATGAACACTTGTTACTTTTATACTTTTAGATAAAATCTTGCAAACTAACTGTATATTATGTTTTGCCTAAACCCAACAAACTACTAAAACAAGTGAAGCTGGTCCCAGTACAAGAACAAGGCGAGTTAAGCCTGCTAGAGTTGTGCATAAAGAAAAATGGAAGAGAAAGGATAACACTGCAACGAGAAGTTCAAATGTACCACCAAGTGATTTAGCTGCTCCATCCTTAACATCTGCCCCTCCTGCATCAACTGAATCTTCAAATGGAAATTCTTATGTATTGAGGAAACGACCCATGGTGCTGGGAGTATCAGACTTAAACAAGGAATGATGATGGTCTTGCCATTAGTCCTTTTGAAATGCACACTTGTCTTTGTTGTTATTTTGAAATCACAGACTTGTATTAGGTGGTTGGGTTATGTTATTTGGGATTCAGAAGACAGTTTTAGCTGGTTGGGTTATTTGGGAAGACAAGTTGCCTTATTTTGGAAGATCTACAACACAAAAACCCTTCTATGACGTCGATTTGCGTCATGGAAGGCATTTAATGACGCTGGATCAAAGGCCGTGAACCCACGTCGTCGAAAGGGGGGTCATGGAAACTTTTTCAAAGCACGCACGCCCTTCCAGTCATGGAATGGGGGTTTCAATGACGCGGATAGTGTGTCATGGAAACTTTTTCAAAGCACGACGCCTATTCCGTCATGGAATAGGGTTTCAATGACGCGAATAGTGTCGTGGAAACTTTTTCAAAACACGACGCCTATTTTACGTCATGGAACGGGTTTCAATGACGCGCGGTAGCGTGTCATGGAAACTTTTTCAAAACACTCACGCCTGTTCAGCGTCATGGAATGGGGTTTCAATGACGCGAATAGCGCGTCATTGAACTTAACGACGCTGATATGACGTCGTTGAAATATTTTTCATGACACGGTTTAGACGTCGTTGAAATTCTTTGATTTTTTTAATAAAAATTCTTAATCAGATATATATTTATAGAATTACATTCCTAATGGAAATACTTATATTCAACACTTCTCCTAAAATAATGGGAATACACCATACACAATAATTCCATTTCATATTGAAAATACGAAAGTGTTGCAAGTGATGGACCTATCCTCGTGTGACTATTACATTAACATTTCCATACCGAAAATAGACCAAGTATTGCAAGTGGTCAACCTTTTAACAAGGATATTTAATAAAGAAGAAAGTAACTAGCCTTCGATTCAATTGCGTAAGGTATTTGTGCCATTCCTTCGTGTTTCCTCAGAAGACATGATAAGACCAAATCCAAAAGTGAATCTTTATCAATGCCTTCAAGATAAGTGTGCAAAGCCTCTATTTCTGTTTGGATTGGTAATCCTTTTGAAAGTGCATCTTCTAGTGCAAGTGCTCCCCGCAAAGACCCACAAACATATCATTGTCAAGAAGTAACTTAAAGGCTTAGAAAATCATTGATGAGGTTAATACACATTAAGTTCTCTTCTAAATAAAAAGTGGGGAGTGATTACATGACCTCTTCGATGGTTGCTAATGCTAATCTCAATGTTGCCTTCGAACTTTCCAAACAATGAATAGCAAATAATATTCTTAGTTCCGAGTCAAGTAAATAACTTGAGAGGGCAATATGATGGCATTTATGGAGTTTCTCAATTCCACAGGGATAAACCAGAATCTGGCAGAGCAAAGAAAGTTAACTTAACTCAACGCAAAGAGGAGTTTATTCCAATATACCTGAATAATATCCGCATATGTGCTACATCCGTAATTCCAGAAACTAAAAATTTGTTCTCAAAGAAAAAGATTCAATATACCACATGAAATAGTAAAAGAATATCATATTTAGTACCTATCTTTCATTATGAAATTATTCCAAGAAAAACTGCGATCAAATGCAGAATTTACTTTTCTAGACAAGGTTTACCGTAATTGGTAAATTACATTACAATAGCACTAAGCTAGGTTATTCATGCTCTCAAAACATATTGAGCAGCAAGGATGCCAGCATAGCTAGTCAAGATTTAGAAGTGAAATGAACCAAATTTATGAACATTATATTTCGTAAGCACAAGAATTTTAATATATCCAGATGTTTCTTTCTTTCCACAAACACGGTATGTAGTGTAATAGTTGTGGAGAGAAAACTCACTCGTGCTTGCATTTCTGACACACATATACTTCCTCTCTCCTTCATACATCTTGATTAAAACCATATGACAAAGGTGAGAAGCACTTGAGCAACCCGCATTAAAATTCCATTAAAACCAAATTAAGATATATAAGCATAATTAGCTACACAGCCCATTAACACAAATGACCACATTTAAGAACTAAAATGTGTAAAAAGTACCCTAATATCTAGTCAGCTTGATGTACTTTTGCAAGTTGCAAGTCAAAAAAGGAGAAAATTTCAGCTCTACTAGGACAAACAACATTAGCAGAAATTCTTTTCCTAGCAATTACTCTTTCTGTTTGGTTGATGAGAAATGTATTGGAAAATGATTTATCAATTCAAGAACCCAAGAAACCAACCCCATAGCTATATTGAAACTAATACTACCATCAGCTTAGTTGTATAATGTTATCCATTTCTTGTGATCCAACAAAGTAAGAATCTCACTTCTCCTTGTTTTTCTTTCCTCAACAAACAAACCAACAAAATTAAGACGGTAATGAAGAATTTGAATGTACAAAAGTCAAGTTTATGTGCAAAGATCGAACATTTTTAAGCAAGAGAGAAAGGAACAATGCAAAACAAGATGAGTATTAAAGAACAATTCAAGAAAGGAAAATGCAAAACAAGAACAAGAATTACATAACTCATAAATATAGTCAAGTCTTCCTATCAAGTCTGCGCAAAACCAAAACAAAAGGAGATAAAGTAAGGATGACTTAATTTATCCTGGGGTCTCTAAGGGAAAAACACGAGACCCATTTTGTATGATTTTCATGACTCACAGAAACAACAACAAATAGCAAATAGGTTCAAGCATGAAAGCAAAGGTTGCAGGACAACTTACTCTTGGTGCAAGGTGCAAGCAAAGATGAAATTTCCAACTTTGGAAATAAACACAAGGCCACAAGACACGGGGCACCAACTCAATCAGCCAAACAACGAAGAAGGGCACTCTACAAGTTTGCAAGCAAACTTGTCGGTTTTCAAATTCACAAGACAAAGAAGCATGCCAAAGAATTAAAGCTACCTAATTAAAAACAAAAATAAAAAGAAGGAAGAAGGATATACCAAAAGCACATGAGTAGCCAAGTCAAAATAGATGCAAAGCCTTCAACCCTCTCACAACACTCTTCCTTATGACAAACCAAAATTTGGTCTTTAGACCCAAAGTGAAGATGGTTTTAATTCCTTAGTGAGGATGGGTAAAATCCAAATTTGTGGTCTGTTGTATTTTTATACACACCAATGAATTTCGAGATTTTTTTAAAAAAATCAGCTATGAAGTCGATCGCTAAACTCAAAGAAATACATATAACTCTTGGGTTTGTACTTGAAGAGTTAGACAAAGAAGTCTCCACGAATATGAGACCCACTGCTTCAAATCAATTTCCGAAATGGCACAAATATCAAAATCAAGCTCACGCAGAATTGGAAGGCAATTGTTCGCTTTGTCACAAATTGTGAAAGAGGGTGAAAAGAAAATTCCAAGAATAAAAGAAAAGAGTGTTTCTGAGAGAGAGCTAGGGGAGAACCATCATGGGTATTTAGAATTTAAACCAGAGCAATTATAAAGAATTTATTATTAGACCATATAAGCACATGCATGAATTTCAATGCAGACACAAATAGTAAGCACAATACTTTGCTCATGAACGCATCCAAAACTTAAGAATTCATCGACATAAATGTTATCAACAATTAATACACAATCACCACACCGCAGGAAATTATAAGAAATCCCTGCTTAATTACCAACCTTGATCATGATAGACATTTATTATCCGTAAGAAGTGACATTTGTTTAACTTACCCAAGCTGAAGAAAATGGGGCGAGAAAGATGACTGTGGACTTTTGGAATCCTCCGCAGAAGTAAAGGTATCGTACATATGCTCTAAACACCAACTCTTTGGTAAGCGGGGCCTGTTAAAAACATACTCGTCAATGAAGTGATGCTAGGCTTTATGTTTCAACCAATTGAAGCCAAAGACTCTATCTCCATTGCATGATAATCTCACTTACAAAGCTGGAAAAGTTGACATGAAATATATTCATTATAGGGTGTACATAAATAAATAAACTAGTTCACCACTTAAATAATACAAGGCCACTAACCACAACATAAGTACGCCAAACCAAAACATCGTGGTTATTGAACGTGAGCAGGCAACAATCTCTTGGGAGAAGCTTTGATATTGTCGAACGAAAGGCCTCCACCAAAATTCATGTGTTCCCTCAACGCACTCATCAATAATAGAGACTTGAGGACCAAGGATCCACCGTACATAAGAGCAGTCAATGTAAGAGGAAAGATCACAGCTTGCCACCTTTCATACATAAAATTGCAATTTAGCATGCAAATTTTAGCAAGCACTCGACCGTTCCTAATCCGTGATATCATACAAGAATTTAAATTCCAGATTACCATAGAGAGAAGAACGGCTTCTTTTCTCGTAAGCATTAAAAACGATATTAAAGAGAAAGAAACAAAGTCAACAAGATCAAGATTGTATCTTAGCATAATAATACTCACAATATGGTCCATTCGTGATGTCAGTATACACCTAACAGAGATGACGCTTCTCGCTTTTCATCCGCATTATTCAACAATGTGAACAAAGTGAGCTATTCGATCAAAACCCATAACAAAATTGCTAATGGTCTACATATAATTGTATCCAAGAACAGAAAATAAATAAGCAAACAAGGAAGAGTAACAATTTCAAAAATTTCATATCGCAACAAAGTTGTCGAAACGCAAGAAACCCAATCATAATATTAAGCTAAATTCTATTACAGAGGAGCTTGGTTACGTAGTCAGGCAGCCATTATTCAAACCCAACAATCAAAGAACTTGAAGATCCACACCGATTAGTGGACGATGAGAAATTAAAGCGAAAATGAGGTAGGGAAGAAGTGGAGCTTACAGGAGGAGAAGAGCAGAGACGACAACGGAGACGACGGAAGAAATAGCGGCGCTTATGAACCGTCGGATCATGAAGTTCTTGAAGGACGGGGAGGAGGAAGACGAAGGATTAGAGTCGGGGCATAGAGAATTGCAACGTAGAACAACGCCATGTCGCGCAAGCCACCACCGCTAACGCTTCGACCAAAAAAAAAAGAGAGCTAGGGAGAATTAGAGATAAAGTAAGAGAGGTCAGACTCCGAGAACCAAAGGGTTCTTGAAGGGATAAAGCGCCAAATTAGAATTGGGTGAAAAAAAGGCGCCACCCCAAAATAATTTAGAGGGAAAAAGCATATATATCTATGACGCAGAAGAGTGTCATTGAATATTTTACATCTATGACGCAGTCTCCTCGCCATCGTATATGGTACATCTATGACGCAGTCCTGTGGTCGTTGTATATGGTACATTTATGACGCAGTAATGCGCCATCGTATAAGTTATTCATGTCGTGTAGAAGACGTGCGTTAAATTCACAATGTTAACGCATTTATGATAGACGCCGCTAAATGCACTAGAATCAATGACACACATCCGGCGTCATTGAAAATGATTTTAATGACGCGCCTAGCGAATGTCGTGATAACGGTGTCATGAACTCCCTTCAACGACGCATTTTAAAAACACGTCATAGTTTATGATATTTAATGACGTGTATTTTCGATGGCCATTAAATCCGCGCCATAAAAAGACCTTTTTTTGTAGTGGCTTGTGTTATTTTGGATGAAAGGTTCTATTATTTTGGAAGACAGGTTCTGTTATTTTGGAAGGTTGTCAATGTTATTTTGTGGCCTATTTTGTTGTTATGCTGCAAGTGGAAAAGAATTTATATGTAGAAACAAGTTGCTAGAATGAAGATGTTGATTTTGTACATATCAAAAGTCTGATTACATCATTGTATTACCAAAACATCACATTGTATGCAGATTAAATCATTCACATTCCAATGCCCATTACATAGCCAAAATGCTCATTCCCATTACATAACCAAAAGCACAGTACATCCCCAAAACACCTCCTTTCATGCCAATTCCAAAGTCTTCAGTTTTAGTCCATCTGATCCACCATTCCCTCCAAATATGAACCTTGCAATAAGCATCCACGACACCACCAATATTGCCCAAAGAACCTTCTCTCTGCGTCTTTCCTTTGCTAGTGAATTCTCCAACTTATCCCGCGATTTTAGCAAGCCCGAAATCACAACTTTAGACCTTTGACACATTTCCACATCATACCAAACCCAAAAATCACAACCTCCTCTACCTTGCACAAAACCCACTATGTAAATTCATATTTGCACCTGCTACAATTCAAAATCTTAGATTTTGCCTCAAGTCCAATTTTTTACCTTTGCACACACAGTGAATCGCCACCGAGGATTCGAAATTGTTGAAGAGGTTCGGATTCTCGCATTCTTACCACACCAACACACCATCGCATGTTCCTCCATTTCTCCTTCGTTTTCTAGGTTAACGCACCACTATAGTCGAATAAATCTTTTGGGCGGCTCACTTCTTCCAAATCGTAACTCTTAGCTCTCAGCTATGGAGTTTTAGGTGACTCTAGGTTAAATGTGAGGTTGAAGATTACTGATGGGGTTAAATTGGGCGCAATTTCTAATTCCTTAAACCTTGAATTCTCCAACCCCAAAATACCCCGTATGTAGAATGGTGAGTCTGCTGTTGGGGTGGGTCCCACAAGTGCCAAGTCAACATTTAATGATTGACCACACAGTCAACTTAACGAAATGATGAAATTGGACGATGTTGAAAATGTGAGGGTGTAAATTGATAAAATTGATACCCTGTAGTCCATATTGAGAACCACCCAGAACCTGCAAGGTGTCTTTTGTCATTAGCCCTACAAAATAATAACAAGGGTTATTAGGCATGTTGTAATCAAATTTATGCTAAGGTGGCCCTTGTTTTACTATTGGGTTTAAATACTTGAGCGTGTAATTGTTTGTACACAAAATCAAAACCTCAAAAACTAAATCCAACATGGAAATGGAGGAAGCGGAGGTAGTGATCGTAAGTGCCGGCCCTGCCGGCATAGCAACCTCTGCATGTCTTAATTGCCATAAGATCTCGAATGCGGTACTCGAAAGAGAAGATTGCTATGCTTCTCTTTGGAAGAAAAAGGCATATGATCGTTTGAAGTTTCACCTAGCAAATGAGTTCTTTGAACTTCCTCATAAGCCGTTCCCTTCAAATGCACCCAAATACATCCCTAAGAATATGTTCGTTCAATACTTGGATACTTATGTATCCCAATTCAAGATAAAGTCTAAGTGCAATCGAACTGTGAAGTCTGCTTGTTATGATGTGAATGCAGAAAAATGGCATGTTACTGTCAATAATACACTCTTGAATGTTGGAGAAATGTACCATGAGAAGTTTCTTGTGGTTGCAAGTGGTGAAAATAGTGAAGGTTATATACCTCAGGTGGAAGGCTTGGATGGGTTTAAAGGGGAGGCCATGCATTCAAGCAAGTATGAAAATGGCAGGAAATATGTTGGAAAGGATGTTTTGGTGGTTGGTTCTGGAAATTCAGGCATGAAAATTGCTTATGATTTATCAAATTAGGATGCTCATACTTCCATTGTCGTCCGCAGCCCGGTAAAACCTCTTGCTCCATTCCATTAACCTTAAACACACACGTACAACTTTATGGTATGGTATAAAATTTGCGGTTTAATGACAGTAATAAGCATGATATGCGCATATAATGCTTACTGGTACTAACACAAACTTTATTTGGAGAACTAAACATGTTGTTTAGAGGAGAAAAAACCAAATGGGTTTTGGTTTCACGACTAAAAACCAAAAAGGTTTCGGCTCGGTCTACAAATTTTCAAAATTTTAGAACATTTGGTTGGATTTCTCTCTCTCTCTCTGCTTTAATTTAATGTCTTTTGTTAGACTGTCTCGCAATACTTGTATTAAACACTGAATCTAAATCACTAATCAAATTGATTCTTATATGAATGTGTATTCTTGATTCACGGTTTGGTAAAATGATGAGGATCTAATCTAGCAAGAGAAGATGAGTATATATATTATACAAATAATTCCAATGAAAAGAGAAGCCTTTTCCTTTTGTATGCTTTGCCCAGGCAAATCGTCATAGGAAAAGGCAAGGAGAACATATGCCTAACTCATTCCAATAAATGCATGCTTTTGTAGATTGAGTACCATACTCGAAAGTGATCATCTAGTTTCTTAATTACATTAGCCTCTATTTAGTATCTTGCCTTTAGTATAAATTCCAAATACACCACCTTAATTACGTGGAATTATTAAAATTCATTAGATTAATCTAATGGTTAACATTCTCTTAAATGCATGTAAATGCACCGAAGCTAAATGCAGAGGCTCGGGATGCACTTTAAGTGGCACGATGCTATTATATTTAGTACAGGCTACAAAGGAACTATCCTAAACTGGTTTAAGGTATGCATTAATTATATCCAAATGCTGTTTATAACATATGTACAAAGAGGATCTTAAACTAAATCTTTGTTTTTGTGTTTGTTTTAATGGATGTTTGTTTTTTTTTCTTCTCATGAAGGATGAGAACTATCAGTTTAATGCCAATGGAATGCCAAGACAAAACTTCCCGAATTATTGGAAATTGGATCGATCTACTTGTGGTATGTTATGTAACCTTAATTTGGATTGTCATGTGTAAAGTGATAATTAAACTAATTAATTGAGCAAAAATGACGATTCTATATATGGTTGTATGTTTATGTACTTGTTTCTTTAATGATATATGCGTACATGCAAAGTCACGAGTTCATCAAACACGATCTCAAACCTCTGCATTTAAAATCCACGCATTTTCCCGCATTTCACTTCATCTTAGCCATTGTAATAATCTAACAACCTATAACATGATATGTTAGTTTAATTTTAACACGCTAAAAGTCCAATTATACCCTTCCAATAAAATTTAAAAAGAAAAGAAAAGAAGAAACCAAACCCAACACCTGCTGGCACCGGGATTGTCGATGGGGTAATTCAATCGGTTTCTTTTAAATTTTTTTTTGGTGGAAAACTCAATTGGCTTCTTGCAAGCCATCCAAGACAATTGATCAACTAACAAGCCAACAATGCCATCCCCAAGTATACCAGCTACCACAGCCTGCACCGTCACGAGCCGAGTAATCCGGTATCAACATGCACCACTGCCGCTACCAGAATTGGCAGTGCCACCGAGGCCAAAACATAGGGGAGAAGCCTGCAGCTTTCTCGAGCATGCTGAGCAGCCTAAGCTCCTTGGCCTTCGAAAGCAAGCCCAATTTCTCAATCGATGAGAGGGTCAGCGCAAGCTCATCGACCTTGGTTTCTACAGCTTATGGGGTTATGTTGATATAGAAGAAAAGGAAGGCTTGTGACAAAGAGAGGCAGGAAGACATAGAAGTTGATAGAGAAAGGAAGAGACGGGGAGGGCCACCAATGACCAATGCTGGTGGAGTATGAGGGAGGAGGAGTGGGTCGTTGATGGGAATTTTGTGCTGCGATTGGTTTTTTAAATTTATTTATTTATAAGTTCCAAGTTTTAAAGTTCTTAGTTTTATTTGAAGGGAAAAATTGCACTTGAGGCTGTTAAAAAAAATATGATGGGTCTCATAAAATAAATATAAATTGTACAGTAGCTTATGTGTCATGTTATAGAATGTTAGATTATTACAAATGCTAAAATGAAGTGAAATGCGGGAAAATGCGTGAATTCTAAATGCAGAGCCTTGGGATCCCATCAAGCAATACATGTTAATTAATCAAAGAATAAATTGTTAAACTAATTTCAAGTGCATGCATGTTAGTGGATCAAAGTTTTGTAGCCATTTAAAACTTGGAAATATTTTTACTTACCACTTTAACCCAATGTGTATCCTCACCACCCTTCTCAACACTTGACACGTGTCCATTGGCCTAACTATAGTCAACTCTTTGCTTTGTGTTTATGGAACCATGGTTATGCTTATAGATATGTGTCAAGTGTTGAGAATGGTGGTGATGGTACACATTGGGTTAAAGTGGTGAGTAAAAATGCTCTCTTTAAAATACTCTCTTTGACGATTCCAACATATGTGAAACTGAGTTTTTATCAAAAATAGCCAAAATGTAACCTATACTTTCATAAATGTCAATTTTCATAAAAACTTTCAAAAGTAGCCAAAACCCCACTTGAATAGACTTAAATGCCCTCAAAACAAAACTCACGTAAACCTAAAAGGCAAAACCCTATTAGATAAAACTTTGAGAATATTTAATTTATAATTTAATTTAGATCATTTTGTTGATATTTTCGTTTTGCATACGTACCTCTAACTTAGAGAAAACTTGGAAAATGTAAAGTTATAGTGAATATCTTTGGATATTGTAAACAAATAATCAAGTAAAAATAAATTGTTACAGCAAAATTTAATGGTTTTATACATGCACCGATCCAAGGTATAAAGATTTAATGGTGCGATAGAAGTGGATACCAGGGGTGTGATTCAAGCAGTCCTTCATCTTGTTGAAAATAGATTGGCTTTTTAACGGATGATGGTTTGCAAATTGCTATTGTAACAGATAGTAGTTAATTAAGTCTTGCTTTTTTTCTTTTTTTTTTTTTTCTGGTTCCAAGACCAGAAAACTCAGCAGCACATTTTCAATGATGTTTTAGTGGAAGATCTTTTGCAATTTTGGTTTGTTATCAATCTATCTCGCATTTTTATAATAATTATATAAAAACAAGAAATAGAAAACGTAACAATACATAATAAAAATTGAACTTTGGGAATATACGCTACAGATCATGAGTTTTCCTTGAACGCTTCTTTTGTTTTTAAGGTTTTTGTGAGTGTTAGATTTAAGGGTATTTAAGTCTATTTATGTGAATTTTCTGCTATATTTGAAAGTTTTTATAAAAATTGACATTTATAAAAGTATGGGTCAAATTTTGGCTATTTTTGATAAAAACTCTGTGAAACTATGGATTCCATGAAACCATGAATTTTCTAAACAAGCAAAAAAATATGGAAATTTATTTAAAGACGAATCTCACCCATTCCTAAGGAGATATTTTACTACTTAGGTTCCTCCCCCACCAATTACATTAATAATTTATAGTAAATTTAGCTTAACCCTTTGAAAGTCATTTTTCCTCAACTACAACTCATCTCTTTATTTTTGTTTGAATAAAATTCTGTTTTTTCTAAATAAAAATCAACCGGAAAATCGAATTTATTGTACTTTTTCAATTCCTAAAATACCCCCAACTAAACCATTATTGTATTTTGTATATTAATGTAGAAACAAATTTTAATTGGATTGTAACTAATGTCACACGTTGAATTTGGAAAGATCTCCAAATGGATGTATAAATTAATTTGGAAAAATCTCCAACTTTTATAGATACATTGACTATTATGTACCTAGTATGAATATATTGTAGGCATATTAAAGCCAGCACATTTTTCTATGAGTATTGTAGTTATTAGAATATATATATTAAACATATACATCTATATCATTGGAGGATATTAGGTAATGTTTAAATATAATTGTAGGATATTAGGTATAATAAAAATCATTTATTCGAGCTATAGGAGGTTAGGAGGGAATATTTGAAGTAATTTGATTGTAGCTCATTATTTATGGGAGTGGAAACATAAATGTGTAGTGAGGTATTATTCATAAATGTGTAGTGAGGTATTATTCACATACATGGTATAATATTGTAAATTGCAAAGTAATAATTTCATACATTGTTCTTGAATTATCTTAGTACGTTGTATTTGGATAATTATATATGGAACATTGTGCTACGTTACCACTGCATGCCAAATATATCATCCAACGGTCTGCTATATAAACATAGGAAACTCAGATCTATAAACCACCTGGATTCAAATTCTCTTCTTGCTTTTGCAAACCTCGAAAACCCTTTAATTGAATTCGAAAACATTTTTCATTCTCGTTTTTTTTTTCTTTCCGTGGTCCAGAAATGGAGCAAGTGGATGTTGTGATCGTAGGTGCTGGTCCTGCCGGCATTGCAACCTCTGCATGCCTTAACCGCCTTAACATTTCAAACGTTGTACTTGAAAGAGAAGATTGCTATGCTTCTCTTTGGAAGAAAAGGTCGTATGATCGTCTGAAGCTTCACTTGGCAAAGCAATTTTGCGAGCTTCCCCATATGCCCTTTCCTCCAAATGCACCAAAGTATGTCCCCAAGGATCAGTTTGTTGAATACTTGGATTCTTATGTGTCCCATTTCAAGATACAACCTCTGTACCACCGCGTCGTGGAGACTGCTTTCTACGACGTGGATGCCGAAAAATGGCGCGTCATTGTGAAGAACACATCTTTGGATGCGCAAGAAATTTACCTTGGTAAGTTTCTTGTGGTTGCAAGTGGTGAAAATAGTGAGGGTTATATTCCTCAAGTGCAAGGCCTGGATAGCTTTGGAGGGGAGTTCATGCATTCAAGTAAGTATGAAAATGGCAAGAAATATAGTGGAAAAAATGTTTTGGTAGTTGGTTGTGGGAACTCAGGCATGGAAATTGCTTATGATTTATCAAATTCGGGTGCAAATACTTCCATTGTTGTCCGTAGTCCGGTAAAACTTTTCTCTTATATCTCTTTCTTTCTAATCTCCACCTACAAATTAAAGAGTAATGCTACTCTTACCACATTGTATATCACATTTTCATACTATCTTATGTGACAGATGAAGTAGACAACCATATCAATTAAAAAGTGTCAATAAATCATAAAAGAAAAGAAAATATTAAATTAATTTTAATTGATGTGGTTGTTTACCTCATCTGCCACATAAAGTGGTTATGAATGTAATATAGAAATGTGGTAAGACTAGCATTTTTCCAAATTAAATTATTCGTTAGATATTTTACTTTCTTTTTTTCTTTCTTTCTTTATTAGTACCTAATTTATTACCACATAAAATTTTCAGATACATGTTCTCACCAAGGAAATCGTGTTCCTTGGAATGGTTATGGCAAAATACATTCCTATTAATTTGGTCGACAACGTTATGGTTGTCTTAAGCAAATTAAGGTTTGGAGATTTATCCAAGTATGGAATTCGAAGGCCCAAAAGTGGACCATTTTTTCTCAAGGAAAAGGGTCAAGCCCCTATCATTGATGTAGGGAGCGTTAACAAGATCAGGACCGGAGAATTGAAGGTAAATATGCAATGAATATAATAACTTCATTTTTTTAAAATAAATTATATATACATAAACAAATATAAATCACTGTTTTCTTTTGAAATATCGCACGCTACATTTAAACAAAAATTAAGTTTGGTATTTAATAATTTTTTCTGCAAAATCTAGCATCGCACGAAAAATTTTAAGAGCCTTGACTTGCAGACTTTCAGATAGACAATCTAACAAGAGAATCTTATTCTATATAAGTATGTGTGCGTAGATTGACCATGATTCCTTCTTTATTCTTTAGTCACTCGAATTACGTACCTTTTTATTGTAAGTTACTTCCCCTTACATGAGTTGGTGATGATAATATTGACAATCTTCCCCAGGTCGTTCCATCCATCACAAGCATCCAAGGAGACAAGATCGAGTTTGAGAATGGCTGCAAGGACCGCTATGATGCTATTGTATTTGCTACTGGCTACAAAAGCACTGTGCTAAATTGGCTTAAGGTTCTTACTTATGATTTTGAATTTTCTTTTTCTTTTTCTAGTTCAAAAGAGTAAAATGAGAGTCGAATTCTTATAATAGTGTGAGCGAATTTGGGCAGTCTATTAATGGAATTATAAGGCTCCACTACGTTTTAATTTGCTGATGTACTCGTAAATGTTGCAGGATGGGCACCATCTCTTCAATGACGATGGAATGCCGAAACAAAGTTTCCCAAATAACTGGAAGGGGAACAACGGTCTTTACTGTGCTGGATTTTCAAGGCGTGGATTATTTGGCATTTCACATGATGCGCAAATGATAATAAGCGACATTAGCTTTGCTTTGGATCAGAACAAGAAAAAGAGTTAACTGACCAGCTCGACTATATTTACAACCTGATTTTAGATTTATATTGTGGTTTGCTTATCTTCTCAAGGCATGGATTTTGGATTGTTTGGCATGCCTTTGCCTTCCTAATTAAAATAACATTGTTTGTGATGGGTATTTGACTGAAAGCCAAGACCTGTACTTGTCAATTCAAACGCAAAAATGTCAAGTTTACCTCCAATGCTGATTGTCTCTTTTTTTTTATTAAAAAAAATCATAGTTTCTACACTCACTCTCTCTGCTTGATGACCTGATTGAATAGCGTGAGATGATTGTACGGTGATGGTTGAAAAATATAAGTCTCATATCAGAAACTTAACTAAACAAAATACAACATATAATTAATGGTTTCACTATTGATATAATTGAGGTATTTTTGTGATAAAATTCTACACCTACTAGGCATTAAGTTTGGGACAATATCGGTGTTGTTAATAATGGGTCATTGACCCGTCTCACTGAAATTTAACAGAATACTCATTATTATGAAAGTGAAAAATTTAAATTTTTCTTTGCAAAAAATTTAAAAACTCTACTACTTGTATTTGCAGTTGTGACCTAAACTTAAAGAAAATTAAAGAGCCATTGGCAAAAACTAAGTCCCAAATGTGAATTTTGTTTTTATAAAAGATGAAAAAGAAAAAAATTATTCACTAAACCTAATCTGTTGTTTTAGCCATTGAAAGCGCAAGGTCTAAGATTTATTGATGTGCAAAGAAAAATTACAAGCATACGCCATGTCTGGCTAACAACTCATATACTTTTCCAAAGGGGTTTTTTTTTTCGTCAAAGGAATGAACATGTCATTACCATAGAAAGTTATATAAAAGCACAATACAAAAATCAGAAGAAAAAAAATAAAGAAAAAGGAGCTCAACTAAACAAAATAAAAGCCCAATCCAAAATACAAATAAATTAGGCCCAAATCAACAAAAAAACCCCACACAAAAATCCTGTAATTAAACCCTAGGAACATCAAATAGCTGCCGCCACCTGATCTGCCGCCAGAAGGAGAAGGTCCATGGGAACCAACAAAGGAGATCTGTAGAGCATGGGTTTGGGAGAGTAAGCCACAAACATGCATCAAGCTCAAATGATTCAGTTATTGGTCAAAATTGACCATTAAATTACAGAGCCCACACCTCCATATCTAAATTTGAGATATGAGGATGTGTTGTAGGGGAAAAGTAGCTACAGCAAACCAGTAGACAACGAAGAAAATCCTAGGGAAAGAGGAGGATTTTAGGGTTTGAAATTTCGTGGGAGAGGGAGAGACAAAAAGAGAAATTTCTATTCAATGTGATAGGAGAAGGAGGGAAATATTTTCCATATGTAGAGAGCTTCAATTGAGGGATACCTCAAATAAGGTTATTTGAGTGACACCCTTGTAGAAGGGCTGACACACATAGTATTTAAAGGATCAGAATCGTCTAATTTGAGCTATTCGTTCAAAGATCACTATGCAAAAAAATAAAAAATAAAAAAAAAAAAAACTTGAATCCAAAATCATTTGATCACTTAATTAATGGTTGTTATTTTTGTATTTTCTCGAAGCACCATGATTACTAATTTGTAAGTCATAATTAGAAGTCTCAATGACCTCTGATTTGTGCAAATTTTTGCTTATAAATGAAGACTTAAAAAATACAAAGTATCATTTTTATTTGAGGAATCCCTCAATAAAAATGGACTGTTTCCCTATAATACTAACAAGATTTAGCAATTATACCGAGACACATCACAAATTTATCAAAGACGTAAAAAAAATAGAAATGCGATTTATAAACCAATAAATGAACTTTTAAAGAAAAAAAGAAGGAGAAAAGAAAAGTTACCTGCCCCCGACCACCCCCAAAGGGAACCTCAACCACCACCAACCCCTCTATTGCCACCTTCCTCCTCCCCCACGCAATCTCTCCTCCTTGTTTTCCCGTCCCCACCTCCGGCCCCACCCCAATCTCCCTCCATAGCAACCTCCCCAAAACAACGACCCTACCATCAATTTGGGCCGAAGCCCAAATTAAGCACAGATTAATATGGGCCGAGATACCCCCGCCAGTAATTCTCAATAGTACAAGTAGAAACAAAGACATCTCCACCCTCATGCTAGAAAGCCTATGTGCTTTAATCACAGTCCACGGCCCAATCAATGGCCCAAACCTTATATGCATCATTCTATGATTCTAGCATCTAGAAGGAGGAATTTGTCAATTTGCCTCCTGAATTTTACGGTGAGCATGGCTTGGCTCCTTAGATGAGATGTGGAAAAACTTGACGGGGATGAGGATGAAAACTGCATACCCATCCATGATTCGCCGCATTACCATAAATTTTAGGACCCCAAAACTCAAAAATCCACCTCAAATGTCCTTGTCAAATTTTTCCAAATAAAATATCATGCTGATCGCATCAAATATCAATCAACCTATGTGTTGCTTTAAGCATTACCCAAAAATTTAGGTGGAGAAGAGGAAAGGTCAAAAGCTTGAACATCACATGTGGGGTTACAAAAATTATTTTATGATTACATAACCATAGATATATTTAATGGTTCTACCTAATAATAATCAAGACAGGTAGATATTACAAAAAGAAATTAATATCATCATCATCACCACCCAAGGACTAATATTTGGTCAAACATAAACTTGCTCAAGCTGAACATCTTTAGCAGTCAAAGGAAGATAGTCTCCTAAATAAACCTCCAGATGATCTGATAGGGCAGATTTGTCGATGTTTTCATGGTGGTAAGACTTACAGACAAAATAGAGCACAGTTTGGATGACAAGCCAGAACAAGATGAGCTTCAACAGCAGCAACAAGCATATAATTCCATAAGCAACTCTATCCAACGCACCAAATGAATATCCTCGCACAACTAGCTTTTGAAATGCAAACTGCAGAAGGCCGGCCAGAACATTGAGCATGAAGTAAATAATTGCAGCCACCCACATGTTTCCTTTTAGCAACGCCTTGCTCTTGGTCATGGCTTTGATCCCTCTTGCTTCCTCTAATACAGAGACCACGCTCGCCAGTAGCCAGATTAAGGACAAGTAAACGAACCCGATGAAGTAAATGATGAGCAGAAAGAAACCAATAATACCACCAGCGTCAGTAAAGCCCACCGTAAGTATCCAAATAATTAGGACAATAAAAGCCACTATGTTGTAGGCAAGGAAAGCCATGAAAGTGCACAAGAAAGTCACCATGACTCGCCTCCACACTTTCGGGACGACGCTCATCACCTTCCTGAAGGTGATTTCTCGCGCTGTGTATACACACGCGATTGTGTATACCACAGCCGAGGTGGAGAGGAGGCTGAAGATGAGCAAGAAAGTGAAGTATACAGCTTTGAAAAGCCAAAAAGTTGCCCACTCAGAGGATATGACATCTGATACTCTTTCATATCTTGGACTGTTGGTGTTTGTTCGGTCTAAGACTCTTTCGTTGTGGATGATCTTTGAGAGAAGGATGTTTGAGAGCTCTATGTGAGCCAAGAAGATGAAGCTCAAAGGGAGGATCAGGGTTAAGGTGATTTGGCTGAAGATTTTTCTCCATGAAAATACAATTTTGTAGGTTTCTTTGCAGATGCCAAAGATCCCAAGAAATTGCAGTTCATCTTGTTCTCTATCCATGGGGACTTTTCTTCAATTGGGTTGTTGATTCAGAGAGAGAAATGTGAGGAGGGGCATAGGAGAAAAGATTGGGTTATTGGAGAAGAAATGTTTTGGAAGAAGGTATATAGGAAAGTAGGTTGGACATTATGATACAAGATTACCCTTGAGTTTCCAAGAAACCAACCAAGTCAATGTATTGGTTCTTTAGAAGTCAATGTTTTTTTTTTCCTACTTCTTTGCCAAAAGTCAAGGTTTATATTTATGGAGTACATGGGGAGAGAACATATTCTGAATGATGCTTTATACTTATTTATTTTTCTTCTCATTTTTATAGCATTTGTGGCATTTCTCAACTGTTGTTGTTTATTTATTTATTTTTAATGTTTGAGACTTTTTCATTTTTAATTGGAATATTTTCATTCAGATAATTTATAAAGATCTTTTTAATTTAAAATTATTTTTAACGTTGGTTGAAATTTCTTCCACTTTCATCCATGTAGACAGAGGTTTGAAATCCCCAAGACCCAATGAATATTTGTGTGTAAACCTCTTTCCCCCAATAGCTAATTTTACTATCATGCTTAAATATATAAGGTTACACAATAAGAATAATCTGATCCCTCAAATTCTATACTCTTGAATTTTATTTACGCCATTTGTTCTTCTCAGCATTCTTAATGAAAAATTGAAAATTGTACATGTATATTATTGACTTTGCCCATATCTTTCATACCCCTTGCATCACAATCTCACCTTATTCAAAATTTACAAAAGGACCATTTATATTCTTATTCAGCAAGTTTCATTGGAGTCGTTAGCCCTGCCCCCACCACCATATCATCAATTTCTTTTTCTAACTTATTTAGCGGGTTGGTTGTTGATTTTCCAAATCCCAATAATTAACGAGAAAATCTTCTTTATTTCATCAAAGGTAAAGAGAATTTCAATAATAAACTCGTCTAAACTATCGCTTATTTTTCAAGTTTATTTATGAACTATTGATAATTCAAAAGAGAATTTCAATAATAAACTCATTTTAACCGGACATAATATACAAAGGTATTTAAAGTGAAAAAATTAAAACTAGTCATTTATTATTTTATAATTAACAAGATAAGTTTGTAAATCATCGGTATTTCATATGAACTTGAAAAACAGGCGGTAGTTTAGAAGGGGTTTTGTGTAGTTGATGGAATTGGTCAAAATTAGCAAATGGTAGAATTGGAGTTTAAGTATAGTATGAGGGTATTTCCGGAAGTAGGAGATGGGATCATGGGAGGGACCACATAGATCAATACGTCAAGTCGGTCACGGCGTGACCAAAGGTATTTCGTCACTTTCAAAGTCTCTTGTTGTGGGCTTGGTCCAATGGAGAACTTAGTCAACACGCTCATTGGCCTGCTAGGAAGGAAACCACCGCACACGACTAATGCTTTTCATTATTAAATAATTGACCCTTGTTTTTGAGTTAACCACATACGAATTGGAGCCTATCTTCCACCTCCCACAATCCTAGCCCAAGCCAAGAACACAAATGTTTCATATTATGTGATTCGTTAAGAAAATAGAGAGTAACTTCCACACCAGAATTTTTGTTTTTGTTTTTGTTTTTTTTAAATTCAGCCTACACAAACATACATGGAAAATAGAGTTTTAGTGCGATTTAATAGGAACAGCATGTTCAAATACCATCCCTCGGATAAATGAGTTAGAGTGAGATGCCAACGAAATCTAGTTCAGTAAAAAAGAATCTTGACTTGTAGATCAGTAGTCTTAAGTTTAAATCCGTATGACACCATGTGGTAATGTATGTGTGAGAAACCCCCCTCTCTTATGTAGTTTAGATTATCACTTGTATTTAAAAAAATAAAAATGAGAAACCCCCTTTCAATATGACTGATTTTTCATTGATGATCAATCCTTAAAGTGTGACCTAAATATGGCATCGATAAATTACATTGTGAGGTGTAGGAAAAAGACTGGTTTGTATCGCATTTCGTTATGCATTGGTGTCTGCATTCACGAAAACTTCTCAGATGTGCAAATGTTATATTTTATTAATTTTTTCAATCAGTGAGACTTTGATATTGGATATATGAAGTCATGGCTTTGCCGTATCATGTTGGTTGTAAGTTGTAACATATAGTGTCCAATTGGAAGTTGCTAACCAAAATAATTAATTATTTCTAATAGAATGCACCAACTTTTCTTGATAATATCAAATAATGAATATTTAGGAGTTATGAGACTTTCGAATAAGAATATATATTGGCCGGATTTCTGCAGACTCCATGCCAATACCGTCCATGTGAGCATAATATTATACTCTCAGATCACAAGGTTCTCTTCCAAATGGACCACCATGCTACATATATACAGCAGCCCAAAAGAAAGAGAGGGCTTAAGAGGATTAATGGAAGATAAGGAAGTGGGGATTTGGGGAGATGGTTGTGCAAGTTATGAAGGTTATAAATGAAGCTCAAGTAGTCAAATTGTTAGTTTGTTTGAAGAGAATTTTTGGGTTAGTCTATGTTGTTTGCAAGGATGGAGGCATCATTACAAAATGAAATGGGCTAAAAGGAAAAAGGTTTAAATACATAAAGACAAAAAGAGGACACCAATATGAAGAAGTCGAAAGATATATGAGACATGGTAGTATTTCCTTCTAAGAAAAGAAAGTTGGAAGTTCTGCCATTTAGTTGTAATAAACAACATTACCTAGGTAAAGGACTCACTAGTGTAGTGGTTTGGAGCAATATATTACTCAGACAAGGTTATGGGTTCGAGTCCTAGAATCTGTGTAGTGTGTGTGAGTTTAGTATATTATCGCCCATTTCAATAGAAAAAGTACTAAAAAAAAAACCGTTACCTAGAAAGTTTGTAACACAACTTCTAAGTTATATAACTCCATCGATGCAGTTGAGTCATCTCGATTGTCCTCAACCTTCCACCTATCTAAGTTTAGCGTAAAATAAAGGAGTAAAGTTCGAATCTCAAATAACAACTACCATAACAAGCACCCCTACCAGTCCGTCCAAGACTTTTATCGGGAAGTTCGCTTATTGCTACATCAAGCCACTTTTTACAATGTATGCTAGAAAGATCTCTAGTACATTGAACTGCAGCATAAATCGTATATGAGACCGGCAACCCAAGTTGTATCCTCGAATGGCCATGCAACTCTCGGCTAGCGGAAGCTTTGTTTGTCAATAATTGATTGAGTTTTTTTATCAAACAACAGAGGATCACGATCAACCAAGTCCGTATTGGTCTCATACATTGTGTTATGGTGTCACTTCTTTGCAAGAAATTTGCATTTGAGTATTTTAAGAAGCATTTATGGTACCAAGTTATAAGCTCCTTGCTTATTGGGGCACACCCATAGTCGAACCATGAAGGTTTTTCAGACACGACGTTGTTGAACCATCTTCTTCGTCCTCAACCGTCCACATATGTTTTAAGTTTATCCTAAAAAAATGAGTAAAATTCAAATATGAGGTAACATCTACCATAATAAGCACCCCCACCAATCCTTCCACGATTTTCATCTTGAAGTTCTCTTATTGCTACATCAAGGCACATCTTACAATGTAGTGCTATAAGATCTCCAGTACATTGAACTGCAACATAAATCGTATCTAAGATAGAGAACCCAAGTCGTTTGCTATAATGGGCATAAAACTCTCGGCTAGCAATAGCTTTGCTACATACTTTCGTCAACAATTTATGGACATTTGGATTGAACAACACATGATCATGTTTAACTAAGTCCATATTTCTCTTATATATTGCGTTATATGCGTCACTTCTTTGCAAGAAATTTATACTTGAGAATTTTAAGAGGCAGTTATCATATCAAATTATAGCTCCTCGTTTATTCACACACAACCCTAATTGAAGCTGGGGAATGAGACAAGGTCCGAAACCATGACAATGGAGGAGGGGGACGTGCTCGGTGACTTGCCCAAGGGGTCCATCTAGGTGATGGAAGACACCACAAAGCAAACATGTGGGAAAAGCTCAAAACATTTCATGAACGAAGAGCTCCTAAATCTTTGGATGAAGAAGGGTGGAAATCTCACGGAGCATCTTAACACCTTTAATAGGTGTACTGCGAGCTTGCAGAAGGTGGAAATGGTTTATAGCACGGAGGATGAGGCATTGATGTTGTTGGCATCGTTGCCTCCGTCCTATGAACACTTCCGGAAGACACTAATGAGTGGCTAGAGTACCCTCAATTTTGACGAGGTGGTGCAAGACTTGGTACATCACGGGTTGGCTCAAAATTCTGGAGGTAGCTCTCAAGGTACGGGTCTATTAACATGGATCGGAGTAGGATGACAATGGGTCAAATCGGGGGTGGGTATGCCATTCTCATCCCCATCCCCATTAAGCTTTTCTCCCCCATCCCCGCCTTCATACCCGCAATATTCATATCGGGGATTCCCCATCCCCACCTTCGTTGAGGAATGGGTTCCCCTACCTTCCCCATTATGGAAGAAAAAACCAATATATAACTTCTTTGTTGAAAAAAAGTACATAAGTATATAATATGTATTGGAAGTTAACTAAATAAATAAGTAGTGTGACTTAAGATTCGTATAAATTATATAAGTATATAATATAATAATATAAAACTTAGTCGGTACAATCACTTTAATAGCATATACTATAATATATATATATATACATATACACACATCATCAAAAAATTTATGTATAAATTCTAAATGGGGAGGTTTCGGGTTGGGGATTAAAATACCATACCTGCCCCTCCCTAACACTATACCCAAAAAATTCCTCATACCCATCTCCATACCCATTTTTTGTCCTTCATACCCGACCCATTAGGGTCGAATCCCCGTTAAGACCTTTACCTGCGGGGAAAATTGTCATCTCTAGATCGGAGAGTGGGGATGTTCAAGCAAGGGCAAGGACAAGGGCAAAAAAGGCAATGGGCGGAATCCTAAATTCAAGGAAAACGAAGGGTGCTTCAAGTGTAGGTCTACAGACCATTGGAAGCGGGATTTTCCGGTATGGAAGGATAAGTGGAACAAGATGAAGAATGCCGAAAGTTTAAGTACAACCAATGATGAACTTTTGACGGTTACGGATGAGGAGCGTAACGGGGACGTCGTGGCAAGTTCTTCGAGTAAGGGTTCTATTTCAATTTGGATTTTAGATTCCGGATGCTCTTATCATGTGTGTTCAAATAGGAATGTATTTGATACATATGAGGAAAGGAAGGGTAGCAAGTTTCTATTGGGAGAAACAACAAGTTGTGATGTTTTGGGCTTAGGAATAGTGAAGATCAAGATGTAAGATGGTGTTGTTAGGAGCCTTAGTGAGGTAAGGCATGTACCGGCACTAAGAAGGAATCTTATTTCCCTTGGCGCTCTAGATAGAGAAGGGTATTCATATAAGGCTGGAGAAGGGAAGCTCTTAGTCACACAATGTTTGGTGGTGATTATGTGGGGAGAGATTCAACCTAGTAACATTTATAAGATTTTGGGAAGGGGGACAATAGCAGGTGGAGTAGAAAATTCTACCAAGGAGGCGTTTTGTACCAAGGAAAAACGAGCAAGGGATCTTACTATCAAGGAGCTGGTGCAACAAAATGAAGCTATGGGTTTGCTCAAGACTAGTTGGGCACGAAAGGTTAATCAAGGTTGAATGATTAACAATTTATAATCAAGGGTGCTTGATTTCAAAGGTGTAGAAGTGGCGGTGTCAGTGGATAAGGTCCATAAAGGTGAAGTCAAGACAAGGGATGATGGGGAAAATGTTGTTGGGTCGGTGGTAACCGAAAAGGTACTTCTTACCATGGTGGTCATGGAAGGGACTCCAAGGCGAGTGAAGCTTAACACAAGGGTTGAAGAAGATGGGCATCAACAACAAACTTACAAAGGAGTTCTACTTGAGGTGTAGCCTTCATCACAAGCAAGGTCCGGGCCCAAGGAATCCATCAAACCCTTCCAAGGGTTTAGATGGAAGGACAAGGAAGATTCAACTATGTTTCGGAAGGCTTGTGGGAGCATGAAGTGGGAAGGTTGGATGGGTGCTGTGATGAAAAGGAAGGAGTTAGTTCATGAATCCAAGGGCAAAGTTGGTGGATGCATGGGGATTTATAGAACAAGAGTTGATATGCAGTTTGCATATCAAAGCATGTCAAGAATTCAAGGTTCCAAGAAGGCAAAGAGAGAGGAGTTCGGCATGGGGGATCTCTATTCTACACAAGAGGTCCAGGTAGCCCAAGTTTAGCATTGGGTGGAGCACCTACTCACCTAAGGTGTGTTGAGGCAAGAGGTTTCTTTCCATGGTAGAGTTCTTGGGAATTACTAGAACGGCTTTCAAGAGGTTGAAGATGTTCTAGGAGTCAACAATTTTTCATGGATGATTGATGGTTCATCAAGGTGGAGATTGTTGAAGATTGGCTCACCATAGATGCAGGGAAGGAAGAAGGAACTAAGGGGTGCAAAAGGAGCATTGGAAGAAGGAGCCAATGCCAAGGATACAACCAATGTTAAGCATATAAGCCAATGTCAAGAAAAACTCAAGCAAATGCCAAACATACAAGGCGAAACCAAGTATACAAGCCACAACGAAGCATATTGGACATACGAAGCCATAATTCTACTTTTTGGTTGATTATGTAGCTAATTCATTGCAATTGCATCACCTACATAATCAAAGGGGCTAATGTTGAGGCCCAAAAAGTCACGAGAAGCCCAAGAGAATTTAAAGTCCAATATGACGTTCAAAATAAAGGGATAAATTGGTTATGTGCTAATTCCAATTATATTTTGGGATTTAATACATTAGGATAAATATATATATGCATGTTTTTATACAAATTGTAAGAGTATCCAGGCCATGCCAAGTAATGACACCTATGACAAACTTATTCATTTACATATGATATCTCTAAGCTTGATCACAAGAGGCCCAAGCCACTGCAACACATGCCCAAGCATTCCAAGCACATGCCAAATAACTCCATGCAAGGCTAATACATTATTCTTATGACAATCACCTACCAAGCTCACATGAACCCAAGTTATGTGGTTTACGGGGCTTGCACGAGGGATTGTGGTGTGGAAGGTTACGGAGGTCCATAAGGCCCACGAAAGCTCTTGGATAATGGAGACTTTGGGCTAGCTACTTGGGAGCACCAAAGTCCAAGCCCATTACTTGGAGTTCTCCAATGTGGGTGAGCAAATGAGATATTCTTCAAGCACTCCCTATTACCCGCTGGAAACAAGCCAATTCCGACACTTCCTTTTACCCATAGGAAATAGTCATTTTCCAATGCCTACTTTACCTGCTGGAAATAATAATGTCCTAATACTCCCTTTTACCCGTTGGAAATAGGATGGTTCCAACACTTCCTTTTACTTATTGGAAACCAAAAAGAGCCTTCACCTTCTATAAATTGGTAGGCATTGCCCAGGCAAAAACCAACTTCTTTGGGTTGCTGAACCCACTTCTTTGAGTGGCTGTAAGCACCCCAGCAACCATCAGAGCACCTTCCTTCGGCTGCTGCAAGCATTCCAGTAGTCATCATAGTTATTCCTTAGCCATCAACCTCTATCCTTTGGCTGCTGCAAGCATCCCATCGACCATCAACTCACAACCATATCTCCTACTCTCTTATCCTTGAAATCCATAATCTTTTCTATAAAGCCTCACCAAACATTACTCCAAGCCTTCCTTCCTCCTCATACTTTGCCAAGCTATAAACACCATAGCCTTCAAGCCTCAAACTTTTCCTTCCATTCTCCTTCTCTTGAAACTCTTAAACCACCTGAAATTGGTACTTAGGTTAAGGGGGTAAATTAAAACCCCAATAGACAGATTTAAGACAAGAATGATTAATTGTTCCTAGTAACAATATGACTAGTCAATTACTAGTCATAGATCTATGAACAAACAAGCCCAACACAGATTCATCACAAATCAAATATAAGAACCTGTAAGTCTAAAAGATAACTACGTGACAACCTAGGCACTCAGAAGGATCCATCAATCTAGGCATCCCTTGTGCTAGCAACAACTAGAGTGAATGGTGTGTGAACATTCATCAACATATCATAGATAATATATACAGTATGGCTAGTCATAAAATCAAGAACAACACACCAGAAATGTTCACCCAGAAACCCACCATTGGGAAAAACTGGGGGTCATCACTCCGACCAGGCAATCCACTAAGTCAAGAAGATTCTTACAGAAAAAGTAATCACAAGCTCAAACAATCCTAGGTCTATTTAGGAAATGAGCACTACCTCCTTGTGCAACCTTCTTCTCCAAACTTAGTTGAGCTAGTAGCTTGTCATTCATGGAAATGGCAGCTAGTCCATAAGCTTCTTCACCCCATGGCACCGCAACTCAGCTCCGGATTGTCACCAATGAATGAAATATAGATTCTGATATGAAAGGGTCAATTTCTTCAAGAAATCATACTCTTGAAGAAATCAACCAAGAATCTGATTTAGACTAAAAAAAGATGACTAGTCATAATAACCCATATGCAGACTCAAGAAGATGACTAGTCATAACTGAACCCAGATGCATACAAAAGAAGATGACTAGTCGTAATTGAACCCATATGTAGATAAAAGGAGATGACTAGTCATAACTGAACCTAGATGCAGATTATAAAAGCATATCAGATTTTAAAAAACCATTTTCAAAATCTCACAATGGAAAACCTTAGAGAATGCAGAGTATAGGTTTGACTCTCAAAATTTCTCAATGGGTGAAGTAGATTTCAAAAATAAATGCATATTTCAAAAGCTATTTGAAAACCTCATTTGAAAAGCCATGAACACTCTCACAAAAACCAAAGAGAAAACCAAGTTTTCCAAAATGGTGCAAATGAAAGAGATGGGAGATGAAAACTTTGATGTGCAAAGCTTTGGTCATATTTTCTCAAAAAGAATTAGCTTTCAAAATGAAATCTTGAAATCTCATTTCTATGCCATGAACACTCTCAAACAAACCAAAGAGAAAACTAAGTTTTCCAAAATGGTGAAAATGAAAGTGAAGAGAGATGAAAACTTTGTATCACTAAACAAAAGTTTGAGAAATGAAATTTCAATAAAAGCCCAAAAGGAATTCAAGAACCCATGAACTCTTCTCTCAAAAACCAAAACCTAATTTATGCACCATCTCTCACTAGAACTCTTTCTCTCTCTAAAACCCCATCTGAAAAATGTAAAATGAAGAGTTGAAAAGTCCAGACCAGCCCCAGCCATTTTGGTAGGTTAAAAGGACACATGACAACCAATGATTGGACTTATAATAAGCAAAATCACGTGCTGGAAATATTTGCATATATGACTAGTCATCTAGATAAAAATCAAAACACGATATGACTAGTCATCTAGACAAAAATTAAAATATGACTATAATGATATGCATGTAGGAGAACACTATAATGGATGCAATGCATACATAAACATATTACCTTCACCGAGCTTGATTGCATTGGGCAATTATGAAGTTGATCTCAGCCACAATAGTCAACTTTGCATTAACGTGAACTGGTCTAAATTCTTTGAGTTTGATCATACATATGAGATTACATGTTTGTCAAGGAAAGCTAAAAACATTAGTTAAAAAAAACCTAACACCACCATAGCCAGAGCTTCAGACAACAAGTTCTCAACACCCAAACTCAAGCATATCCAACACCAAGCCAAGCACATGCATTAATTCTCATTTGCTAAACTTGTGGGTCTTTAGCTCCCACATTCCAAGCTCTACAATCTTTGTTCAACATAAGCAAATCATCTCTACCCATTTTCATAGATGCCGGAAACGTCAACACAAGACACGGAGCCGATGGAAGAACAACAGAGTACTCCCCCATGACTTGCTTCTACTTCGGGATGCTTTGGGCCTAATTCTCGTTAACTCAGAAAAAGGGGCTATATGAAGGCTTGATTCACCACTCTATGTAGTTTCAATAATCAACAAGCCCGAATAAGCCTTCAGATGGAAAAAGACCCAAACAATAAGTACTTTTATCAAAATTTATCCAAGTGGCTTCCTGAAAAGCACTTTTAAATTTTTATGTCAAACATAGTCTAAAACGCATTTAGTTATCAAAAAACAATTTTAGCTTTTTCAAAAACATTCCCAAACAGGCCTAAGGCTCTTATCGACATAGGATTTTTAGTGTACATTATAATGGTGTCAGCCAAAGGGTGAGCTTGCTCTTGGTGGTTGTGGCGGGTTAGGTTGAGGTGCTTGGCATTGTTGGGGATGAGGGTAGGGGGTTGCAGAGACATAAAGAGAGAGGAAGGAGGTGGTTGTGGGGTTTTCATGTTTTATATTTCAACTTGAATGTTTTATATATATATTTAATCCACTTTAAAAAATTGCGTTCCACAAGTGCCACATCATCATTTAATGGTTTCAACTTATTTTATGAGATATTTAGTTAAATACCCATTCTTAGCACTAATAATATAGATAAACCCTACATCATTTAATTTCTATAAACAAATCCAAAAAATGAAATTAATGCCATATTAAATTACTTTAATGCCCTATTGAGTGTTTTGAGTTTTTTTTATGAGGTTTTGGGGTTGGGCTTGTTTTAAGAAAACCATGGCAATTTTGTAATTATAGGAAGTTTGAAGTCTCTTTATTATGTTGTAAATGGATTTTGGGTGTATTTTAAAGTCATTTCATGTAGGGTTTTTTTATAATTTGACTCCAATATCGTGGGTATAATAGTGAATCTCCTTTTTATTCTACATAAGAAAATTCGTAGATGCTCAATCCCTAGAAGCTAGAACGATCTTAGAAACAATCACAAGGTCAGGTTTATGTGTTTGTCTAGATCTATTGGATTGCTAGGTCAATATTATATACAAACTTGACTATAAGATATGTCTAATCCTAATGGCGTCTGATGGAGTGATAAATCTTAGCAAAGCATGTCTGATGGAGCGATAAAAAAACACGATTTAGTTAACATTGATAACAGGGAACCTCCATCTTAAGAAAACTCCCAAAAGTTGATTAAACTCAATTATTTATCCTAATTCTTAAGGATTTAGACTAATGACTGTTAGTGTATTGGAGTTTATTAAGTTGTGTGTATATTTATACAATTTCTATCACATTCTTAAATTACTACAATGCCATTACACCTAAAAAGGGCTTTTCATTAAAGTAATGGACCATCATATAATCGATCGATCCTCTTCCGCAAAAGAACTCAACAATTTGAAGAAAGGCAACAAGATCGTACCCAAAAACAACATCAATATTACAGATTTAAACATGCGACCCCATTGAAGTTAAACTTTTCAGAGTGCAGAAGCAGACAACAGAATCAAGATTACAAAGATAACAACCGCGACGAAGGCTGAAACCACAGCCCCGCTGGATTGCTGGCAGAAATCACTAAATTGTTGGCAGATAGCAAGCAAGTTTGCATCTGAATTGCCATTGTGAGCCAAGTAAACTATGGCAGCCGCATCAACAGCACAAGAAGTGTTCAACGTAAGCGCCAGCTATCATATAACTCAACGCATTTCCATGTCAACATATATATGAGGGAATGTCCAAACAAAAGTACGTACACTTAGGGTAAGGGACTAATGTGTAAGAAAATGAGGTAGCTTACAGTGTCAAAAATAAGCAAGAGAAGCCTGGGAGGAACTGCATGGGGACGAACAATGGTTACAATGGAGAAGGGCAGGGATAGGACTAGGTAGGCGCCCACTATCCCCATTGCTATGACGAAAAATCTGCATTTACATATCCAAGTCTCAGAGTATTTAATGTGTTCTATATTATAGTACATGCTCAAATAGTGTAAGAAAGTTGGGGATGCATAAGTACGAGTTATATTATTGATCAAATTTGGATTTAATGAAACCACATTATTTTAGACCATATTGCTAACAGAAGTGTTGTTCACAATGTGATACGTAAATATAGTTTGTAATTGAAAGATATTTAAGAGTGAGGGACGTACGTGAAAGTAGGCATGTCGTCATAACTAGCCTGGAATTGGAAGAAACTGTGTGAAGAAAGGAAGAGTTTGCTCGCTAGACCCCATGGCAATGGCAGCGCCTAGAGCAGCCGCGGTAGCGCCAAGCCTGAGAATGAAGTCGAAAATGGAAATGCCCTTCTTCCATCCTCCCTTTTGATCATGTATGGGATGAGCTGCTTGTATACATATATGGCAGCAGCCGTCTTATTTCTTGACTCTGGAATGTTAATTGTGGTTGAATCACCGCTAGTGCTCTTCATTTTGGCTCAGAAAAAGGACTGTTTAAATTGGACTTAATGGAAGAGATATGGAGAAGCTTTTGTGATTGAACTGTTGATGGGCTGGGTTTTTATATATGGAGCGGCAAATGTGATTTCGTTTAGGAATCGAATTTAGAATTCTCAAGTAAGATTTCTTTCCGTCTTGCTTTTCCTTTTAATAAAAAGGGAAGAGAAGTCGTTGATATCTTTTTCCACCAGTCCTATAATTAATCACAAAGTGGAAAAGTGCGACAGGTAGATGTTAGCATGAAGTGGTTGCATTATAGAATCATGTCAAAACTGTATAAAATTAACAATTAATTAATGCATGCATTAATGTGTTTTTAATTTGTGATTCAGTTGATTAAACCACACCATTCTATCCGTAATACCGTTTCTTTTCCCTCTCTATGATTTAGGTATGCAATAATATGACAAACGTTACATATATACACACAAGATGTGGAAGGATTCGAATTTGGGACATTTTCTAACACTAAAAGAGGTGTTACTATGCTAAGAGATTAGTGGGTAGTTGATTTTTATATTTGTGGTCAATGATTTAATATATTCATGCAATGACGGCCCCAAATTCATGTTAGGATGGACCCTTTAGAATATGACAGGACCCGACCGGATTCCACCGGAACCCGCGGGACCTGTGGTCAACCGACATCCACCCGATGTCGGGCCCACTTACTAAAAGAATCCCTCTTCCCGAGACAAACACACAAAGGGTCAAGACTTCTGCCGAAAAGCAGGCGTAGTCTCCCAGAAAAACACACAAACCCAACAGTTCCAACTGTTCAAAAACAACAGTAAGTACAACCAACTGCACCATGCAATAAATACATAACAGGCCTCAGCCAACCAATTCGACCTAATGGGCAATAACAGAGCAACTAAGAGTATTCAAGTTTAACAGCAGAAATTTAAAGTTCGGAGAAGGGACACGAAGTCCTACAATTAAGTCGACGCTCGAGAAGAGAAGCGCTCGGTGGGCCATCTTGTAGCGCGACTAGGGCCTGGGCGCAAAACAGAAAATTGTGAGTGGACAAAAACAACGTTTAGTAGTTTAAAACAACATACTAACCCCGCCGTTCAAAACCATGTAAATCATGAAATTAAAATCCGTTGTATACCTATAATTGATTCAAAAACCGATATCTCAAAATAATCAATGAATAAAACCAAACCAAACCTTTTTCTTTCCACGAGGCAAAACCTCTCAAAACTAAACCGAAGACATAAATATAATTAAAACCGAAAGAACTTGAAAATCAAAAGCATAAGAATAAAATAAAGTTTCCAAAAGACAAACCAATGTAAAAGGTCCAAAGACCAAGATAAATCCAAGAAATCCAAACCCTCCACAAAGTAAATAAAAACACTTAAAAGACTTTAACCCTTTATTCCCCACACTCAAAACAACCGCATGCCCGTAGGGCACTGCAAGCGAGGAAGTATCCTCACCGAAAGAAAAATAAGAATACGAAGATACTAACACACGCGTATAGATATAATATATAATCTCGACACCAAAACAAGTACCTGTGGGGAAACAATCCAGCGGGGATTGTTTAATCGACACCGGGACAACATTCACGATGGTCTCATGCCCAGGATAGCTGGACATCGGACAGCATCGCAATGGCCTCGTGCCAGGGTCGAGCCGTCCAACAGGACTAAGCTCCCGGCCCGCATGGCGTAGTCCTCAATAACCATGCGTCCGAACCAGTCATACGCGCAGACTACCCAATCAAGGGTCTACGGCTACACCCCGTTAAGGTATGCACCGGATCGAACCAAACTCCGAAACCATAGTCACCAACAATAACAGGGGGAGGTACATAACACAGTGCAACTGCACTCAAACCAACACCACACGAAAAACCACATACCAACTAACCACAAGTACCCACACCCCAAAATATCACGCACCAAAACAAATATCCATAAAACAAAACCAACAACACCATATAGTCAAAATAAGGACATTACCGTCCCAAACATACCATACTATAGTTAAAATATATATAAGCGTCAGACGACGATATAACAAATCCAAAAACCAATAAAATATCAAATCACGGAAAAATGCACAATTAAATAGTACTCAAAACCCAAGTCAAACATATGCTTCAAAACATAGTAGGTACTACTCTTTAAAAATATAAAGTCAAACCCCGAAACGTATTATTCAAAATATACACGTATATATATACATATACAAATATATATATATATATATGTATATATACAAAACATAATTATCCTTTAAAATACGATAACTCAAACTCAAGCATTTGAAATTCCCACGTAATCGACCTGAAATTCATACTTAAAAACAACATAAACAGTGATACAATAAAATATAACCGAAAGTCCAAACCCATATACATATATGTTCGAAAACTCCAAATCAAAGTAGATATACTTATATACTCAAAGTAGATATATATTTATATATATATAATCAAAGTGGATATACATACCTATTTTCAAAGTAGATATATATATATATGTAATATATATTCAAAGTAGATAAATATAATTATTTTCAAAGTAGAGGAATATATACAATATACATTCAAAGTAGATATATATATATATACATATATATATACATAAGATCAATTCTAGATAATCCGACATATATTTCCGATAGCCCCATTAATCCGACATGTATTCTCGATAGCCTCGATAATCCGACATGATCCTTCCAACTTGATCTATATGTATATATATATATTGTGACATCCCTGACCCAATTTAATTGAATTTATTCAATTTAAATAATTTTAGCGAAATTACGGTTTTGCCACTTTGGGATTAAGGGTATTTTAGGCACTTTAAAAATTCCATAAGGATTTTGGAGAAATGGGTTCTTGCCGTTGCGTCATTCGTCGAAACGAGTTCGTGGATATGCGATCTGTGAATTAGTGTTGTAACGATCGGGAAGCGATAGAAGAAAAGAAATAAAAATAAAAGCAAAAATTATGATTTTTACTGTAGCGGCTACAGTACCGCTACAGTAAACCCCGAAAATTCCCTTCTTCTTCTCCCTCTCTCTCAGTCTCTCTCTTTCTCTCCGTGCGTACACAGACCCCCCCCTTTAAAATTCCAGTTTTGGCGCCGGCCACATTTTTGGCCGGCAATTGCTACTCCGGCCACCACTAAGGGTGGCACCGGTCCCAAAAGGACCGTGACGACATCCCGGTCAAACCCCAGCCTTCAGCCACCGTCCACCGCTGCTCGTTTCGCCGGAAAATGCAGAAATGTCGCCGGATTTTACGTAATCTTTCGAGCGTTCGTTCTCCCTCCTCCGGCGA
Organism: Prunus padus; assembly: GCA_024362665.1. Lineage (NCBI taxonomy): Eukaryota > Viridiplantae > Streptophyta > Magnoliopsida > Rosales > Rosaceae > Prunus > Prunus padus. The sequence continues at coordinate 1,179,491 of JANFAM010000006.1, forward strand.
CGGAATTCGACGAGTAAGGTATGAAAACTTAACTACTCTTCGAGCTCTAGCTATCTGCATGGTTGGTTTTCATCAATTCGTAGCGTAGGGGATCGAATCTGTAACACAAAGTTTTGGCCGGTTTTCCAATTGAATTTCCGGCCACTTGCCGGCGTCTATGCAAGTTCTCGTAGTTGAATAAGTTGTTCCAATCATCGAGTAGTATAGGCTGGTGGAAGGGCAGCTCTTGGTTTGGAGTTTGTTCGGAAGTCAAATTTATCGCTTTGGGCACCCAAATGCGCTGCCAGTGTGGGTGGCTGCGCGGGCCTACTAGTAATTGTCAATCTTCATTCCTAAATTATCCGTGCGTCGTCGCGGCGCGTAGGCGTCTTCGGATTTGATTTGGAGTTCGGATGACGATCGAACTGATTTACGCTATTGCGCGTTATCCGGTTCGATATGTTCGGGCCGTTGATCGGTCCCTTTTCCAAGTATGTTGTTCCCTGTATTTTTAGGATCGTGTAGAATTTGACGGATCGTGATTCGAGCCCGGATCTTGGATCAACGACTTGAAGTTTGAGTTAAGCGTAATCGTCCGTCGTGCGATCGTGAAGCAATCCGACCGTCGATCGTGACCAAACTTTCAGGACGTGTTAGTTAAACCGTAGTGAACCTATAGGAACTTTCGGATCTAAGTTTGGAGGTCATGGGACCCACGTGCCCGGTTTGACCTATTAGGGTCGGTTTGACCAAGTTTGACCAAGGTTGACCGAGGGTCTCCCAAGGTCTGTTTGCCGTGTAGTTGACTTTGTTGGACTTCTAGGAATGTCCGGATCGTTTTGGAGGTTGTGGGTTCCGCGGGCCGGGTTGACCGAAAATGGGTGTTTGACCGGTTGACCGTGAGTCTTAGGACGGTCCCACTGGTTAAAAGAGGTAGTTTGACCTTAGAATCCTTCGTGGGGCGTACGTGCACGCGTTAAGTGGGGTTTTGTTAGGGTTTAAGTTTTCGATTCTCGTTCGGTTCGCGATCTTAATCCAATCTTCGTATCTATCGCTTTGGATGCTGTTTGCAGTACGCGACAAGTGAGACCCTTTGGGGTTATGCAGCGTAGGACCAACGGTGAGTGGGACTTTGTTTTCAAACGAGCGTGATTTGAATGTTTTGCATGAACCGCATGAAATGAGATTTAATGATTTTAAGTCTTGAATTTATTAATAGTTTAAGTCTTGCTTTGACTTTGATTGAAATGTATTAAAAGGATTTGCATTGAGGTAAATGCATGATTTGGGTTGCGGTTTATTGTGGGGCACGATGGCTATTTTATTATTATTTATGCCTTTGGGTATCGAGCGGGACGTGGTTAACGCCCGATGGTTTTTCGTATTGAAATTGGTTTATATAATTGAGCTATTTTGAGCTTGAAGTCGTATACTTTATAAAAATGAGAATTTATGGACCCTTTGGGATATTATATTTTTAAGGGGTGGTTTTATTATATTATTTATATAATTGAATATTTGGACGTTAACGTAGTCCATTTGGTCACGTATTCGGTTTTGGCGTTTAAAACCTTTTGAAGTAATATTTACTTATACCTTGATTATATATGTATATTTTCATACATATATATATTGATTTTGAATAAATACTTTGGAATAATGGGGATTGATTATACGTATATTCATACATATCTATATACATAGATATGTATATGGGATCGGCTTGAGTTTTTGTACTTTAAAGGATCTTTATGTTTTATGTATATTTTGGATTATACGTCGATTTAACGGTATGTATTTACGGACGAGTTCCTTATACTTTAATTATATATATCTTTGGGTTGGAATGCGGCGTCGGGACGTGAGGTCCCTTATATAATTATATTGATATTTTGAATATGGAAATATATGTTTGGGACGGTGATGTCCTTATTTTGAATATATATATGTTGACCTTGAATTTTGGACGCTTGGGTCCGGATAGCTATGTTGGGTTTGGGTGCATGATTAAGGTTGAAATGTGAAAGTATATGAATATGTATAAATGGATTATTGCGGGGCAATGGTTGTGAGTGTTGTAAACACCGTGTTATGTACCTCCTCCTGTTACGTCTGATTCTTGAGATATGGTTCGATCCGGTGCATACCTTAACGGGGTGTAGTTGTAGACTCTTAATTGAGTATTTAGTCGTAGCGCATGGACTAGTTCGGACGTAGGGGTATTGAGTATGCGTGCTACGCCATACGGGTCGGGTAGCATAATCCATTACTATGGACGGCTAAACCACAGGTGCGGGGCCACCGCGGTGTAGTCCTCGTATCCAGTTAAACTATCCCCTGTTGGATGGTTTCCCGGTACACTTGATCCGGTGTTGAGTTGTTATTGTATATATATATATATGTATATATATGTATATGCGTGGGTTATTATATTCGTATTCTTATTTCTTTTAGTGAGGATCCCTCCTTACTTGTCGTGCTTTGAGCACGGGATTGTGAGTTGGGAAGTTGGGAAACTTTACACTTACTTTGACTTGATGTTGATTGGATTTCGATCTGGTTATGTTTTACTCGTGGGATTGTAAATCCGGATTTGATATTTATATATATGTATATAAATGCTTTGAATTACAATAAATGTCTATATTCTTTGTCAGTGGGGTTTTCTCGACGTATACGAATTATTCGGCATTTAAAGGTTTGTTTTACTTTATGAGAATTTTATTCCATCTTTATGCTTTACATTATCAAAGCCCGTTTGTTTATGTTTTATAAACCCGCTTGGGTTGATTTGAGAGGTTATGCCTCGGGAAAAGAAAAAGGGTGTTTTATTCGCAAAAAGGTTTTGGTGGATTGCTCTCATGTAATTTGAGATAATATGATTTCTAAAGCAAACACGTATATACGATTTCATATGCATGGTTTGCATGGTTTTAAAAGGTGGGGTTAGTATATTGTTTTAAGTATGTAAAACTTGTTTTGTCCACTCACACACTCTTTCTCTTTTTTGCGCCCCAGGACCGTAGTTGCGTCGACACCGTTCGGTAGTGCGCTCCTCTTCTCGAGCTTTGGTGAAGGGTAGGATCTGTTGTCCTTGAACCCTAAACTCATATTCTGTTTATTCTTTTCATTCTTTGAATTCCTAAACTCTTAGATTGCTCTGTATTGCACTGTAAGGGTTAATTTGTTGGCCGAGGCACAGGTAGTTTATCCGTAGCATCTTTGGTGCTTGGGCTTTGTTTACATTGCTTGTTTGAGCGAGTTTTAACTTTGGGGATTGTTCACTTTGTAGGGGAGACTACTGTCCGATTTTCGAAGTCTCGGCCCTTTGTTGTTGTTTTGTCGGGAAGAGGGTTACATTCGGTTCGTGGGCCGGCATGGGTTGGTGTTGGGCCCATCAACAGGTCGGCCCGGGTTCCGGTGGAATTTGGGTCAGTCTGTCAACTTGGTATCGAGCATTAGGTTCAATTTCCTTCGGACTTCGCTTCCATTGTGCACTTTGTTGTGAATGGTTTCCGTGTTTTCTCGTTTTCCTCTTCAAGTTTCGTTCTCCCGAGAAGTTGTAGGTGGAGAGTTCCTTTCCGAGACTTGAGAGTCTATTCTTCCTCCACCTACCGGTGAACGAACGAGCGTGAGTGAGCTGGAGCTACGTCAAGTGGTTGACGATTTACTCGATCAATGTTACGGCGTTACGTGCGAGAGGTAACCGGAAGCTGCGGCGTTAAGAGAATTAGTCAATTTGGGAGCTCATGACTATTTGGGCAAAGGCCGACTTTGGCCGAGGCCGGGAGCCGGCTCACCGATTGGAAATGGTGGTTGTTGTCATGAAGTGCCCTGACGGTGACAAGGTTCGGTTGGTTGCTTTTGTTTTGAAAGGGATTTGGAGTTTGATCCTTTAGCAGAAGTTTCGCTAAGTAGGGATGTTGCACTTGTGTGACATCCATGGGAATTAATTGATCGTGGGTATCTCAAGTTGGAGTACCCAGGCAGCCTTGGAGTTGGCTAAGGCTGGTAAAGAAGGTTGAAGCGTTTAAGTAGCCGAGTGCTTGTAGGACCCCCTGTTTGCGGTGTTGTGGTGACACGAGACAATGTGTTGGACGTGGTTGAATTGGGGATCGAAGCCCATTAAGTTGGACCATGAGTCAACAGGCGGTGATTCTGCGATTGACTTACGGGGAATGTTTTAATGGTCGAGGTAGGCTTGACGAAAGTTAGTTGTTGGAACAAGTTTCCTTGCAAGCGAAGGTGTTTGTCGTGGTTCACGCGTTTAGTTTAAAAGGCGTAAGACGGTTGAGCGTCTCGAGTTAGTCTTAAGAGTTGGGCGAGTTGGCGGAATGCCATTGGTGCCTTTAGTTAAATCTAAGGAACGTGGAGCGATTAAATGCGGTAAGGTTGAAGGGCGAATGTCCGTGATTGGATATTGAGGTTGTGCTTTACGCCACTGTCTGTCATCCGACCATGGGAGCCTTGATTGAATTTCTTGTGACGGGTGGCACGAAGTGTTGTGCGGGTGTTAGTGAAGGAAGGCGTCGTAGAGATACGACTGACTTTGGTGGATCAAGGCAAGGTCTATCAAAGAGTGGAGGTTCTAAGTCCGATTGTGCTTTGGGCATCGAGTTGGTTGCCCGATTACAACTTGGGGATAGCTCGCAACGGGTTGTGTGAGTTGTCTTAAATGCGATAAAGTTGGACACTTTGGGCGGGATTGTTCCCATCCCATACAGAGTGGTTGACATGGTCAAGGTTGCGTCCTAACTTGTTATGCTTGTGGGTAAGTTGGGCATACCAAGGGGAACCATCCTAATCCTATTCGGAGTGGTGCGGCAATGCATGAATTCGTGACCTCGTAGGAGCAAGGTAGTCGGAGGCATAGTTGGGGTGATGCCTCATCCTCTAGTTACGGTACCGCTACGAGTAGTGGTATTGATTGACTTTCCGTGGAAGTGGCGGAAGGAATTCGAGGGGTCGGCCGGTGCGTTCGACGACTAAAGCGCGGGTGTTTTCTATGACTCGACATGAGGCACAGGTCACACCCGATGTCGTCTATGGCATGATTCCTCTCTCTTTGTTGTTTTGTACGAGATTCGTTAGAACCCGAAGTTACACGTGTTTAGAACACTTAGTGGCGTGCACGAACTGGCGGTGGTTGTGCACGTAAGTTAAAGAGAAATCTTAAGATTTGAAGAGTTTTGTTGAAGTTTTCATATTTAAAAATATGAAATTGAGTTCGTTAACTTAAGAAGTTGATTGTCCTTTTGGTGGAAGTGTGGTTGGTGTGGGATGTTACGGTGGTTTTGGAGTTGTTGGGTACCGTGTTGGTGTCTTGAAGTAGTTGTGGAATTTCGAGGCGAAATTCTTATAAGGTGGGTAGGTTGTGACATCCTCGACCCAATTTAATTGAATTTATTCAATTTAAATAATTTTAGCGAAATTACGGTTTTGCCAGCTGGGATTAAGGGTATTTTAGGCACTTTAAAAATTCCATAAGGATTTTGGAGAAATGGGTTGCTGTGTTGCGTCGGCTCGTCGAAAGCGAGTTCGTGGATATGCGATGTAGAATTAGTGTTGTAACGATCGGGAAGCGATAGAAGAGAAAAGAAATAAAAATAAAAACAAAAATTATGATTTTTCTTGTAGCGACTACGATCTGCTCTGATAAACCCCGAAAATTCCCTTCTTCTTCTCCCTCTCTCTCAGTCTCTCTCTTTCTCTCGTGCGTACAGACCCCCCCTTTAAAATTCCAGTTTTGGCGCCGCCACATTTTTGGCCGGCAATTGCTACTCCGGCCACCACTAAGGGTGGCACCGGTCCCAAAAGGACCGTGACGACATCCCGGTCAAACCCCAGCCTTGACCACCGTCCACCGCTGCTCGTTTCGCGGAAAATGCAGAAATGTCGCGGATTTTACGTAATCTTTCGAGCGTTCGTTCTCCCTCCTCCGTGACGGAATTCGACGAGTAAGGTATGAAAACTTAACTACTCTTCGAGCTCTAGCTATCTGCATGGTTGGTTTTCATCAATTCGTAGCGTAGGGGATCGAATCGTAACACAAAGTTTTGGCCGGTTTTCCAATTGAATTTCCGGCCACTTGCAGCGTCTATGCAAGTTCTCGTAGTTGAATAAGTTGTTCCAATCATCGAGTAGTATAGGCTGGTGGAAGGGCAGCTCTTGGTTTGGAGTTTGTTCGGAAGTCAAATTTATCGCTTTGGGCACCCAAATGCGGCTGCCGATGTGGGTGGCTGCGCGGGGCCTACTAGTAATTGTCAATCTTCATTCCTAAATTATCCGTGCGTCGTCACGAGCGCGTGGCGTGCTCGGATTTCAATTTGGAGTTCGGATGACGATCGAGCAGTTTACGCCTATTGCGCGTTATCCGGTTCGATATGTTCGGGCCGTTGGATCGGTCCCTTTTCCAAGTATGTTGTTCCCTGTATTTTTAGGATCGTGTAGAATTTGACGGATCGTGATTCGGAGCCCAGATGCTTGAGATCAACGACTTGAAGTTTGAGTTAAGCGTAATCGTCCGATCGTGCGATCGTGAGCAATCCGACCGTCGATCGTGACCAAACTTTCAGGGCGTGTTAGTTAAACCGTAGTGAACCTATAGGAACTTTCGGATCTAAGTTTGGAGGTCATGGGACCCACGTGCGGTTTGACCTATTAGGGTCGGTTTGACCAAGTTTGACCAAGGTTGACCGAGGGTCTCCCAAGGTCTGTTTGCCGTGTAGTTGACTTTGTTGGACTTCTAGGAATGTCCGGATCGTTTTGGAGGTTGTGGGTTCCGCGGGCCGGGTTGACGAAAATGGGTGTTTGACCGCGGTTGACCGTGAGTCTTAAGGGACGGTCCCACCAGTTAAAAGAGGTAGTTTGACCTTAGAATCCTTCGTAGGGCGTGCGTGCACGTTAAGTGGGGTTTTGTTAGGGTTTAAGTTTTCGATTCTCGTTCGGTTCACTCGATCTTAATCCAATCTTCGTATCTATCGCTTTAGGTGCTACTGTTTTGCAGTGACAAGTGAGACCCTTTGGGGTTATGCGGCGTAGGGCCAACGGTGAGTGGACTTTGTTTTCAAATGAGCGTGATTTGAATGTTTTGCGTAACCTGCGTGAAATGAGATTTAATGATTTTAAGTCTTGAATTTATTAATAGTTTAAGTCTTGCTTTGACTTTGATTGAAATGTATTAAAAGGATTTGCATTGAGGTAAATGCATGATTTGGGTTGCGGTTTATTGTGGGGCCACGATGGCTATTTTATTATTATTTATGCCTTTGGGTATCGAGCGGGACGTGGTTAACGCCCGATGGTTTTTCGTATTGAAATTGGTTTATATAATTGAGCTATTTTGAGCTTGAAGTCGTATACTTTATAAAAATGAGAATTTATGGACCCTTTGGGATATTATATTTTTAAGGGGTGGTTTTATTATATTATTTATATAATTGAATATTTGGACGTTAACGTAGTCCATTTGGTCACGTATTCGGTTTTGGCGTTTAAAACCTTTTGAAGTAATATTTACTTATACCTTGATTATATATGTATATTTTCATACATATATATATTGATTTTGAATAAATACTTTGGAATAATGGGGATTGATTATACGTATATTCATACATATCTATATACATAGATATGTATATGGGATCGGCTTGAGTTTTTGTACTTTAAAGGATCTTTATGTTTTATGTATATTTTGGATTATACGTCTGATTTAACGGTATGTATTTACGGACGAGTTCCTTATACTTTAATTATATATATCTTTGGGTTGGAATGCCCGTCGGGACGTGAGGTCCCTTATATAATTATATTGATATTTTGAATATGGAAATATATGTTTGGGACGGTGATGTCCTTATTTTGAATATATATATGTTGACCTTGAATTTTGGACGCTTGGAGTCCGTAAGCTGTATTTGGGTTTGGGTGCATGATTAAGGTTGAAATGTGAAAGTATATGAATATGTATAAATGGATTATTGCGGGGCAATGGTTGTGAGTGTTGTAAACACCGTGTTATGTACCTCCTCCTCATTACGTCTGATTCTTGAGATATGGTTCGATCCGGTGCATACCTTAACGCAGGTGTAGCTGTAGACTCTTAATTGAGTATTTAGTCGTAGCGCATGGACTAGTTCGGACGTAGGGGTATTGAGTATGCGTGCTACGCCATACGGGTCGGGTAGCATAATCCATTACTATGGACGGCTAAACCCTGGGTGCGGGGCCACCGCGGTGTAGTCCTCGTATCCGATTAAACTATCCCTGTTGGATGGTTTCCGGTACACTTGATGCTGGTGTTGAGTTGTTATTGTATATATATATATATGTATATATATGTATATGCGTGGGTTATTATATTCGTATTCTTATTTCTTTTAGTGAGGATCCCTCCTTACTTGTCGTCTTTGCGAGCACGAGGATTGTGAGTTGGGAAGTTGGGAAACTTTACACTTACTTTGACTTGATATTTGATTGGATTTCGATCTTGGTTATGTTTTACTCGTGGGATTGTAAATCGGATTTGATATTTATATATATGTATATAAATGCTTTGAATTACAATAAATGTCTATATTCTTTGTCGAGTGGGGTTTTCTCGACGTATACGAATTATTCGGCATTTAAAGGTTTGTTTTACTTTATGAGAATTTTATTCCATCTTTATGCTTTACATTATCAAAGCCCGTTTGTTTATGTTTTATAAACCTCGCTTGGGTTGATTTGAGAGGTTATGCCTCGGGAAAAGAAAAAGGGTGTTTTATTCGCAAAAGGTTTTGAGTGGATTGCTCTCATGTAATTTGAGATAATATGATTTCTAAAGCAAACACGTATATACAGGATTTCATATGCATGGTTTGCATGGTTTTAAAAGGTGGGGTTAGTATATTGTTTTAAGTATGTAAAACTTGTTTTGTCCACTCACACTCTTTCTGTTTTGCGCCCCAGGCATCGTAGTTGCGTCGACACCGTTGGCCGTGCGCTCCTCTTCTCGAGCTTTGGTGAAGGGTAGGATCTGTTGTCCTTGAACCCTAAACTCATATTCTGTTTATTCTTTTCCATTTCTTGAATTCCTAAACTCTTAGATTGCTCTGTGTATTGCTGTAAGGGTTAATTTGTTGGCGAGAGGCACAGGTAGTTTATCCGTAGCATCTTTGGTGCTTGGGCTTTGTTTACATTGCTTGTTTGAGCGGGTTTTAACTTTGGGGATTGTTCACTTTGTAGGGAGACTCTGTCCGATTTTCGGCGAAGTCTCGGCCCTTTGTTGTTGTTTTGTCGGGAAGAGGGTTCTGTCGGTTCGTGGGCGGCATGGGTTGGTGTTGGGCCCATCAACGAGGTCCGGCCGGGTTAAGTGGAATTTGGGTCGAATCTGTCATATATACATATATATATATATATATATATATATAGTCAAAGTATTAGCATGAATCTAAACAATAAGGTTTAAATACCAAAACCAAATACATAAACAATAGGACTATACTAGCGTCCAAAACTTACCGCCCAAATACTCAATTCAAAGTAAATATATTTATATAGTCAAAGTAGATATATAAGTTTCCCAAAAATATAAAGTATAAAATTCTAAAGGCTTAAAGTATAAACCACAACATACGTAATAATAAAATAATAAAGTCCGAAACCCAACGAAACCATAAACTCAAATATTAAATAACATTCAAGGAAAATCCAATAAACTCCACCGTACTCCAATCCAAACAAAAATACCACCGGACGCTTGACTCGTCCCAAAATCAATACTTAAAGATAAGCATAACAATAAAATATAGCCGACAGGCTCCACAATCAAACCGGCAATCCAAATCAAATATAAAACTCAAACACCAAATCAATCGCAATAAATTCAACCAAAGATCAAATCAAGATTCAAAACAATATTTAAATCTCATTTACATGCATCACAATCAATTATTTAAAACCATGCTAGTTTGAAAACAAAGTCCACTCACCGTTGGTCCCTCGCTGCCCAACCCGAAAAGGATTCCACACGAGGATCACGAAGCGCTTGAGAACCTAATTCAAGAACACGAGGATTAAGGTTAACAACCTGGACGAAGCGATAACCTTAAAAGTCAACCTTAACCAAACCCGACAAAAGTGTACCAAAACGTCGTACAAGGAATTCTAAGGTCAACGACGTTCGTTAGGAGACGAGGCGACCTCGGGAGGCGCTCGGTCAACCCTGGTCAAACTTGGTCAAACTTACTAGAAATAGGTCAAACCGGGCCCGTGGGTCCCATGACCTCCAAACTTAGATCCGAAAGTTCCTATAGGCTCACTACGGCTTAGAGAACACGTCCCAAAAGTTTGGTCTCGATCCGACGGTCGGATTGCTCACGATCGCACGATCGGACGATTACTGATTTAACTCAAACTTCAAGTCATTGATTGAAGCATCCGGGCTCGAATCACGATCCGTCAAATCCTACACGTTTCTAGAAATACGGGGAACAACATACGTGAATTCGGTTTCGATCCAACGGTCCGAACACGTCGAACCCACGTAACGCATAATAGGCGCACAATGGTTCGAGGTCCAAGCGACGTCCGAATCGAAATCCGAATGTACGTGCTGCGTTCACAACAACACGAGGATCGCATTGGGACGGAAATGCCCAATTGCTACGATTGCCACGCGCCGCCACACGCGCCGCCACACGCGCGCCGTGAGGGTGGGTGTCTTGAGTAGTTTCGGTCACCGGAAAGTTGTGAAATTAGGGTGCAATACCCATAGCAATCGAACCAGGGGAGGAGGGAAGCTCGAAGCAGTGAGCCGCCCAAAACCGACCGGAAAAGTCGCGAGATCACGGCCAAACCACCTAGGGTTTTGGCCAGGATCTGTGTTGATCAGGCAGCGACTACGCCGCCCATTTTTGTCGCGCACGGTGGGGAAAGGAAGAGGAGAGAGGCGAACCTTTTCCAAGTGGTGGCGTCGGAGGAGACGGCCGAGGCTGTCGCCCGGCGTTAATGGAGGTTTTGCCGGAATTGCAGAGCTTCCTGCCGACGATCGCCGTCGAATTGGCGGTGGTGGGGTGGGATGTGACCGGAGGAGGAGGCGGTTCGTTGCGGCCGGTGCCGTGGCTGATGGTGGCGGACGACGGAGTTGCGTCGGTGAACAAGAATGCCGGCGCGATTTTGAGGAGAGAGAGAGGCTGCGCGAGGAGAGAGAGTGTGGTGACCAATCGTAATTTTCCTTTCATTTTTATCCCTTTTTAAATTATTAAAATATTCCACTTTATCGTTTGTTAACCAAATTGATCGTGCCGCACGTCCCGGACTCGTTGACGTGCGGACGCAATGGCGCAACCCGTTTCGCCAAATTGTCGTCCGAAAATTAAGTTGACCAAAATGCCCCTTTTAATTATTAATTTCTTATTTAATTCAAATTTCATTATTTTAATCCTTTTAATTCATTTTAAATTCCTTTTTAATTCTTTATTTGTTTAATTCAATTTATTTATTAATTTCCTTAAATTTTGGGTCAGAATTAGATTCTGAGAATATATATGAAAGAAATGCATATGTGGATTAGGTTAGCTAGTTAAGATAGTGTTTTTGCCCTTATGCATCCGAGTTCGATCCCCCTCACGTACATTACATTAGTTATAGGGTGATGATTTTCCCACTCCTCTTTTGTTCACTTACACTCCATTTTGTTTTTTTAAATAGTTTTTTTTTATAGGTAAAACCGAGGTATCCACCGCCGTGGCAGTGACTAATCCCCTGCGCGGTGCTCTCAGAAGAGGTAAACGGCTGGCCACGAAATGTGCTCCATTCCCATGGGAATATATAATTTCTATCAAAAGGAGTGTAAGTAGACAAAAGATGAGTGGGAAAATCAACTCCATTTAGAATATCGTATTTTGAAAAGAAAAAAAAGCTATATAAATAAAATTACCAGAATGTAGAAAAATGAAACATAAAATGAAAGATTTTTCTCTGTTAATCCTTTGATATCATATATTTACAAATGAAGGGAGGAAGTAAGCACAGGAAATAAATATAAAAAAGGATAGATTTTTCAATTACTCAAGAAACTTGAATTCTAATCAAGCCAAGGCATGATGAATTCGAGTGTGGTAGTTACTCCATATAAATTCTTTTATTTGACTTGAATGAAATAATATATATATTGAAATCTTTTTGAAGGAATCAGCCCATGATACTAACTTTGAGCTTTCTTTACACAAGGGGTCTTGACCTAACTTGATAGGAGTGAACACACTTTGGCAGCTTGGATATAGTGGAATGCAAATCTACAAAACCCTGGCTTATTTTCTGTTTAGAAAGACCAAGAATCTGGGTCAAATCCAAGCAAACCACCCTAACTAACATTGACAATTTTGATACTTGGAATAAAGTTCATTCCTATTGTGTTTCAACTCATTGGGTCAAAACTCATGAAAGGTATTCGGCCAACCTTAAAGAGATTTTAACCACGTCAGGTCCAATCAATTAATAAACTCATAAAAGTACAATTTGGCCCATGATGAATTCAAGCCCAACCAATGTCAAAATGGACCGAAATAAACATAATAAGGTTCGAACATGAAACCTATGACCTAATTTTACATGAAGCAATGTACGTTGTTTTTGTTTGTGTGTCAGAATGTCCAATACCACCAGATGTGTGCGCCATCCATGGGAAAAATGTTGCGTCCAGAAATTTGCAATGACGACTCTACAAAACTTAGAAGGAAGAACCTTTCCCTTTCCGGAGATTTCCACCACACCAAGCTCCATTGATGCACGACATCATTTGATGATGTGGAGGTAAGGGAGACTTCATTTGCCTTCATTGTTGCTCTCCCACCGCAGCCTGGTTAGTAGCTCGATCCTTTTCTGCCAGAATAAATATATTATTCTGCTGCATTGCATGGTGAAAAACAATTCAGTCTATATAATTTTTATGAGAAATTGCATGCCACCTTACATGAAAGCTTTCATTATTTATATGCGAGAACAAAGATGTTGAAGAAAAAAAAGTATTTACGTCACAATTGGAACTACAAGTAACATACATACGCTTGGGTAAGTAATTAATCCACCCTAAGAGAAATAGAAACATGGAACTTATTTTATGGCAAAATAACTAGTATAGAGAATCTAGGACGAAAGATCTTGATGAAGCCATTTTGTTTAGGCAAACTCTGCTCTTTTATTGGATTCTCTCTTCTCTTTCCTAGAGAAATGTATCAGTGGATTTTCTTGGTTGTACGGTAGATCTAATTCTAGATTTTTTTTGTTCTTCAAAATAAAGATTGTGCACTGCATCGAAAAGAAAAAATTACGTGTGCAAATCAATAGTTGGCTTTGTGTTTTTGGCATTCTTTGTAACTAATCAAGAGAGATTTTCACAAATTGGATTTTCTCCTCTCGCTTGTTGAAAGATAAATTCAAATTTACTTATATTACTTGTGGGAGCGATTTTTGTCCCCAAAGAATATTCGTCTGAAGATCCCTTCTTCCTCCTCGCTTCTCTTTCTCCCTGCAAAGCAATATGGAGTAAAAGACCACGCCCGGGGGGTGTTGGCCAAAGGCCCTCCGATGCCTAAGTTAGGTCGAGTGTTTGTAGGAAAACAATAGCTAACAAAAGGATACGGAGTTCTCGCGGGGAGAGAACCGCGTGGCCGGAGCCGTGTGTGGTGGCCGGAGCCTTGTGAAAGAGTGGGAGAGAGAGGCGACAAGGAGAGGGAATTTCTGCAGTATTTTGAGAGCTTAGAATGTGTTACCTCATGCCTTGTGTAACCTCCTATTTTCTAGAGTCTCGGGGCTAGGGTTTCTGGAGAGCTAAGCCTTTGTAGAGATAAGATTTATCTTTCCACAATAAATGAGATAATCAATGTAGTTTAAATAATTAATAGGGTTTAGATAATTCATGGAGTTTGAATAAATCAGAAACTAGAGATTAGGATAAATAAGGAATTAGGGATTAGGATAAACCCATAATTTGTAGCAAGAGCTCCTAAATCAAATAACTCCCAAAAATAGGGAAATTAATTGACCTAGGGTTTATGGTTCCACAAATGCCCCCCAGCTTCTGCATGGCACATGGTGGCATGTAGGAGATGTGGATTGATTGTTGGGATGTCCAGCTGTGTCTGCGCTTGTGAACTGCTTGAGTAGCCGGCCAATGTCTTGATTGTGTATCTCCCTTAGGATGTTGATAGGAGCCAGGGTCTCCTTTAAGGGACTCCGGACGTCTTCTATGTCGAATCATTGGAAGGGATACTCGTGGGCATCACGCATGCCGAATGCTGTAATGTGATGAATCATTGGAAGGGATGCTCGTGGGCATCGCGCATACCAAATGATCGGATCATTGGGAGGGATGCTCATGGGCATCTCGCACGCCAAATGATGTAATGAGTCGAGTCACTGGAACGGATGCTAGTGGACATCTCGCATGCCAAATGATCGGATCATTAGGAGGGATGCTCGTGGGCATCTCGCACGCCAAATGATGTAATGAGTCGAGTCACTGGAAGGGATGCTTGTGGACATCTCGCATGCCAAATGATCGGATTGTTGGGAGGGATGCTCGTGGGCATCTAGCACGCCAAATGATGTAATGAGTTGAGTCACTAGAAGGGATGCTCGTGGACATCTCGCATGCCAAATGATCAGATCATTGGGAGGGATGCTCGTGGGCATCTCACACGCCAAATGATGTAATGAGTCGAGTCACTGGAAGGGATGCTCGTAGACATCTCGCATGCCGAATGACACAATGTGTTGAATCATAGGAAGGGATGCTTGTGGGCATCGCACATGCTAAATGATGACGGTTCTCTACTGTCTTCAATGGAGGTGAATGAGGCTCGGTCGCCTGCTCGGAACTAGCCAGTAGATGAGGGGGGCTAGGTCTCCTGCTCGGAACTAGCCGGTAGATGAGAGAGCTTCATTTATAGGATCTTCAAATGCGTTGAGGGTGTAACTTCCTCTGCCCCCAGGTTGGCTGATCACTTAAGGGCATTGTGTTTCATCTGAGCTAAGATCTGGTGAACCGAGATAGTGAACTCGATGTAGTTCTTAACTGCTGAAGTTCCTTCTTGGGGTTGCGATCTGAGCTTGCCCCCGTTCTTGTTGAACTCGTCGTTCTTTTGGCTTCCCTGCCTTGTCGAGTGGTCAGCCAGCTTGTTGACTTTCTTTGCGGCAATATGGTCGTCGTCTTAGAGCGTAGCGTTCTACCTTTGTGAAGTCCTCTGCCAAGGTTTAGCTTGGAGTTATGATCGTCTCACGGTATAGCTCATGTCCGGTTGGCAAACCCTTCTTGAAAGCTGAGGATGCAATTAGATCATTGCATCCTATGGATGTTCACCTTGAATCTTTTGAGGTAGTCTCGAAGAGCCTCGTCTGGCTTCTTGTGCAGGTTGAACAGGTGGTCAGCATGCTTTCTGACCGTCTGGTAAGAGGTATATTCCTTGGTGAAAATAAGGGCGAACTCTCTGAAGCTGCTGATCGACCCGGACGAGACGGTGTGAAACCAATATTGGGCAGCTCCATGTAAGGTCATTGTGAACACCTTGCACATCAGGACATCATCTGCCTTGTACAGGATCATTGCACTTTTAAAGTGTCTCAGGTGACCATCAGGATCAAAGTTTCCTTTGAATAGTGTGATGGATGGCGTCGTGAATTGCTTCGGAGGTGTAGCCTGCTCCATCTCGTCCGTAAAGGGCGATGAGTTGACTCAATCAAATTCCCTGAGCAGGGCTTCCTCCGTGCTTCCTTTAAGTTGGAGACTTTGGAGTCGGTCATTCACTAGCTTCTCGACATCTTCTGCCCGTAGGGCTGGTGGCTCGGGTTAGTGTCCTCGGTGCTTCGAGTGTCGTTGGCAAATTTCCTCCTCAGCTTCAGTCGATCCCTTGGTTGTTCTGCTCGTGAGGCAAGTTAGTAGATTGATCTTGTGAGGATTCTTCTAGAGCTTGTTGCCATGTCTTGATTCTCGAGTAAACTCGAGTTCCTTGGGGGCCCAGCCTAGAATGGACACTTCCTAGTGGGCCCAAGCGATCGTGGACATTGGACTGTGGACACAACCTCTCGTGCACGTTGGTCCTTGGACCTAACCTCGAACGGATTGTCGATCGACTCTGAGTACGGCTTGCAGATGTTTGCGTCTCGTCAACACGACCTCGTTCTCTCCTCTGCCTGTTTGTTTCTATCTGACTAGCCTGGGACATCTCGAACTGCATACTGACATGCTCGTGCGTCCTCTTCTCCTCTTCACCAGATCCAAGGTCAAGGCCTTGATTCAGGTTGATCTTCATGAGTAGCTGGCTAATCAGATTGTTTTGATCGTCGAGCCTATGTGTGAGTTGATCAACCCGTGAGTTGAGGTCCACCTGATTGCACAGATCGGGAAGAGAGGAGTGCATTGGGCCCAATGGCATATGGGCTAGGGCTCCATTATACGCTTACACGGTGCACACGCCAAGTGGGACTGCAGAGGATGAGGATAGTGGATTTGCTCCAACACCGAGACGGCGTCGAAGTAGCCATGGGGTTGTGCAGCTAATCCGCATGATGGCGCAGCAGAGCAGCTCCAGCGGTCGGCGCTTGCGGTTGCAAGGCTGTGGAGGTCACGGGACCATGTGAGGGCTGTTCTGCAATTTCGGCAGGATGGCACGGTAGAGCAGCTTCAGCGGTTGGCGCTTGTGACTGCAGGGAGGTTTACACCACAAAACCATGGGCCCGTCGTGGTGGTGTTACTCTTCGTACATCTTGTATCAACCATGGTTAATTGAAATAAAGTGGGGAAAATGGATTTGGAGCACGCTTTGAGTATTATTTCGCGCTCTCAATGAAAACACCAATTTGTGGGAGCGATTTTCGTCCCCAAAGAATATTGGTCTGAAGATCCCTTCTTCCTCCTCGCTTCTCTTTCTCCATGCAAAACAATATCTAGTAAAAGACCGCACCCGGGGGGTGTTGGCCAAAGGTCCTCCGATGCCTAAGTTAGGTCGAGTGTTTGTAGGAAAACAATAGCTAACAAAAGGTTACGGAGCTCTCGCGGGGAGAGAACTGGGTGGCCGGAGCCGTGTGTGGTGGCCGGAGCCTTGTGAAAGAGTGGGAGAGAGAGGCGACAAGGAGAGGGAATTTCTGTAGTATTTTGAGAGCTTAGAATGTGTTACCTCATGCCTTGTGTAGCCTCCTATTTATAGAGTCTCGGGGCTAGGGTTTCTGGAGAGATAAGCCTTTGTAAAGATAAAATTTATCTTTCCACAATAAATGAGATAATCAATGGAGTTTATATAATTAATAGGGCTTAGATAATTCATGGAGTTTGAATAAATCAGAAACTAGAGATTAGGATAAATAAAAAATTAGGGATTAGGATAAACCCATAATTTGTAGCAAGAGCCCCTAAATCAAATAAGTCCCAAAAATAGGAAAATTAATTGACCTAGGATTTATGGTTCCACACTACTCACTCACCCAAAATTGAATATACACAAGAAGAGACAACGAAACACTAAAAATCGTCCGTGGTTCACCACTCAAAAAAGGCCAAGGACACTATTCCACCACATCCCAAACCTAAACAAAAACACCTCATATCATTCTTATAATTGTAACAGCCTCTAACAAATCGTAGGAATACAAGGTTGTTCAATACATCATCACACAGTTTTTTTTTCCATCTACATCATCACCTGTTGGATCACTTGAAATTGTCCAGATGAACAAAGTGCATCCGCTAAAAATGAAACAATTTTTGGTTTTGTTAATTTTTTGGGTTAATTTCAATTTAGTACCCTGAACTTTTACCTCGAAGGCACGATTGGCCATGCTCTCTCAATTTTAAGGATTACACACCCTAGTCTTTTCAATTTGTGCAATCTAGTTTCGGCGTTAACTTTATCGTTAAAAATTCTGTTAATTGCCTGTGTGACAAGCCTATGTCCCACCTATTCACTTTTTTACTGTCAATTGAAGGGTAATTTGTTAAAAAAAATGGTTTGGTATTAAAGCATGTAATGTGTTCATCATGGGCTGGAAGACACCAATTACCCGAAAATACTCTTCAACTGACATTGAAATAAGCGAATAGGTGAGACCCGTGCATGCCATGCAAGGAATGAACCAAAATTTTGAGGTCGAAGTTAACGCCGAAACCAGATTGTAAAAAATTGAAAAATTTAGGGTATGTAATCGTTAAAATTGAGAGTGAAAGGGCAAACATGTCTTAAGGGTAAGAGTTCATGATACTAAATCAAAATTAACCCTAATTTTTTGTATGGATGATTCTTTAAGGACATAAAAAATGTGCGAAATTTTTTTTCTCGAAAATATGGATGTGCACACTACTATAAAAATCGAAATAGACGTCGGTAAAACGACGACGGACAAAATAAATACCGTCGTTAAATTTTAAACGACGACGGTAATATAAAAACCGACGTGGATTAGAAACTAAAACACCTAAAAATTGGAAATTCATTTGGGTATTTTTAAAACACGACGCATGAAACTTTAAAAGCGTCGTCTTATGAAACATGCCAACTGATAAGAAAGCAGATAACAAATAAACAACATCGATGCGTGTAAATATACCGACGTAGTAATTATAGACGACGCGTTTTACATATAATACCGCCGTTTTGAACATCAAATAACCGTCGTCTTTACATATAATCCACGGCGGTTTTTGTAAAAAACCATCGTCTTTACAAAAATCCACGACGGTTTTTATAAAAAATCGTCGTCTTTACAAACAATCCACGGCGGTTTTGTAAAAACCGTCATCTTTACAAAAATCCACGACGGTTTTTGTAAAATAACCGTCGTCTTTACATATAATCCACGGCGGTTTTGTAAAAAAACCGTCATCTTTACAAAAATTCACGACGGTTTTTTGTAAAATAACCGTCGTCTTTACAAAATCCACGACGGTTTTTATAAAAAAATCGTCGTCTTTACATACAATCCACGACGGTTTTTATAAAAAAACCATCGTCTTTACATACAATCCACAACGGTTTTTATAAATAACCGTCGTCTTTACATACAATCCACGACGGTTTTTTTACAAAAACCGTCGTCTTTACAAAAAATCCACGACGATTTTTGTAAACAAACCGTCGTCTTTACAAACAATCCACGATGGTTTATTTAATAATTACGATGTCGAGTGTTATAAAATAAAAGGCGCTTTTTTTGTAATGGGAGACGTATTATTATATTATTCCATGTCAGCAAAAATAGAGACGTGTCATGTAAAATGTAACAACCCGATCCCAATTTAAGTTTAAAATATTAAAATATTAAAGGAAAGGACGAGTTTACCCCAAGTAATTTAGTGGATTTAAATTATGACTTTATTTTGGGGAAGGAATTTGGTGGAACGGAGTGTACCGTTGCGTCCGGCTCGTCGAAACGAGTTCGAAGACGTGCGGAACACCCAATTCCGAGCCCGAATGAACGTTTAAAGGTCTAAAAACAGTGGGGGCATTTTTGTAATTTTGGAAAAAGGGGTAAAATAGAAATAACCCAGCTGGCCAATCGGCCAGCGCGTGCCCAAACCCCCCCAGACCCGTCTTCAACCTCACGACCCCTCTCTCTCCCTCTGCGTTTTCGAACCAGCCATCACCGGTCGAGTCTCTGGCCACGCCAACCGCCCAGGCCACCACCGAACGTCTCTCTCACCTCCCTCAACCCGTCCCTGTCCTTGGTTTCGCCGGAAACCACCTCGAATCGCCTCTGCAAGCCGAAAACCGATCGGAGCTTCTCGCCGTCGATTGCTCCATTCCGGCTACCAAATTCGTCGTGTCCGGTGAGTTTTCTTCTCCTTTCTTCGAGTTCTAGATGTTTTCAAGGTTGGTTTTGATTGATTTGAAGTTTTGAAACCGATTTGAGAATTAGGGTTTGGGTGATCGGATCGTGAATTTCCGGCGTGTTTCCGCCGGTTCTTGGCAGTTCTCAATGCCAAATTACTCCCCTCCACGCACCGATCACATAGCCATAAGCTTTGCCCCGAAATTCCAAGATTTTCCGTCGCGGAAAAATTGCTCAAGCCACCCAACCTGGCCGCGCGTGTGGCGGCGCGTGGGCAGGTGGTGGCGGCGTTTTCGTGCCAAAATGCCTCCCGTAGTCTCCCGAGCGCATGTGTATGCTCGAATGAATTTTGGAAATCGTTTGAGCGAAGAACCAATGTTACGGTTAGATTTAACTAGGGTTAACTTGGGTTATTTGAGTTTGAACCGTCGGATCGTAACGAAACTTGGAAGTTAAGTAATTGGGAATCTTAGGAACCTATAGGAAGTTACGGATCGTCGATTGGAGGTCGGAAACCTATTGAACGAACGAATCGAACCTATTAAGGATTTAATCCAATATTTAATCCCGGGGACTTCCAAGTTAACTAAACGGCTTATTTTAGAATCAAATGGGCCCGGGAAACCTTTCTAATCAAAATTGAACACTTTAGGCCCGGGGGTCGGGATTTTCATTAAATTACTATGCCGAGCTTTGGTTAAGTAATAAATGGTTTAATTTTCATAAATAGGTACTCAAGCTTCAGCGGAGTTGCAGGAAGGCCCTTCTAAGGGTCCGGCAAGCTCGGATCAACTGTGAGTGGACCTTTGATTTTATAAATGACTTTTATTATAATAAATGCTTATTTCTTGCTTTTATGAAATAAATAATGATGAACATTGTTTATAAACTTTATGATTTGATTTCTGCATAATGAATTATGAATTTATTTCTGAGCCTTGGATTTGGAACTTATATTGGAATTTATGGTTATGGTTTATGAAATTGGAAAGGCTCAAGGTTTTCTCATGTAAAGGATTTTAATATTATGTTTATGAAAGGTTTCAACCACTCTAGGTACCCTAGTATGTAACTGTTGCCTTCGAATTATTATGATGCCTACGGAATAATGTGATATTGGTTATTACCCGGTCTACGGACCATTGTTGCCTTCGGTTTAAGTCTGCGCGCATGACTCACGCCCACGAGTCTCGGGGACGCTCGGACCGTGCGGAGCGAGGACTCGGCTCGGGTAAACTTTGTGTTTTCCGAGTCTAGCGAGGACGCAGCTCGGGTAAACTCTGTGTTTCCCGAGTCTTGCGAGGACGTGGCTCGGTTGACTTTGTGTCTCCGAGTCTAGCGAGGAATGGAATTGACGGAATTTATAAGGGTATACCTAGGTGGACTCTATTTAAAGTTGATTTGTTAATATCTTCGTTTTTGAATAAGAATTTCTATTTGATGAACTTTATAAATGTGTTTTATATGCATACTTTAATTTACTGTTCGTTCATAGAATTGTTTTTCTTATGTTTTTAACAGTGGGGCTAACATGTGTTTTCAATTTTCTAAAACTGCCTTTTTGGTCCACTCACCTTTTAAATGTTTTCGCCCCTAGGCTATAGGTTGTTGCTGAGCACCACCACCGGCCCGTCATCACCACCATGCCCTCCTACGACCTCGTGTAGGGTCCTTGACCCGAGAAACTTTGTATTTAAATACTTTAGAAGCTCTGAACTTGCCCAACTGTTTGTGAGGCCTGAGGCCGTACACTTTAACTTCTGTTGTGTGTGAACCCTAAATTGTGCTTGCTGAAGTTTGTGGAGTTATTGTTGTGCCCTTGCAGGTGTAATTAATTTGGGAATTGAGCCAATTACTGGGGAGACTCTGCCGAATTTTCGGCAGAAGTCGAACCTTAAAACTCTGTTTTTCTCAATTTCTTTATAAAAAGGGCAAAATGGTCAAGCGTGCCCGACACCCGACAGATGTCGGACACGGACAGGGCTTGGCCCGGATTCCAAAGCGGAATTAGGGTCGGGTCCTGTCATAAAATGTTCCGAACTACATCGTTCTTAAATTAATTTGGATCGTTTACTAATAATAAAAGATTGAAGTTGTAACTTTAAAATACGTCGACATTTATAACTTACAACGACATTAATTTCTTTTAAAGCGATGTTGTAACAACAATAAACATCGGTGTTTAAATACAATACGACGTCTAAATCGTCTAAGACGTCGGTTTTTATTTATTTATTTCATAATATTCTTAATAAATTTTAAAAAATTAAACCGACAACTACTATTCTATCATTGAGAGATTGTCTTCCCCTAAAGCTTTGAAAAATGTAATTTTTTTATAAAAATTACAAATGGTAAGAGAATTCAAAATTGTTTGTTTACAAAGCACAATAGTCCTTATACTTTCACAACATAACCCTAAGGTTTATGTGATCCATTGGTGGCCATAAATAAAAATATATGAAATCCTGATTTTAGCCTTTTAATATAGAAGGCATTGTCGTAAGGAGTCCGTTGCAATTTTTAGTTTATTTTTTGCATACTTGTGTTTTTTTATATAATTTTTGTAAAATTTATGGTTTAGGACGATTTAGGGTTTAAGGTTTAGGGTTTAGGGTTTAGGGTTTAGAGTTTATTAAAACGACGCCGGTTTCCTCTCAAGCGCTTTTGGTCAATTACGGCCTTGGTAACGTGCGTTCGAATCCCGGAAAACCATAACCCTCTTATTTATTTTTTATTTAAAATGAAGGTTTTATGGTGAGCGTCGTAAAAAGTATTTACAACGACGTTTTCTTTAATCGACGAACGTAGTAAAGTTTTACAACGACCCTATTATTTAAACACCGTCGTTTATATTGTCAAATTATACGTCGGTTGTATTTTACTTTCCGTCGTCTTTAAAAACGCTGTCGGTTGAAAAATTCGAGCGCCATCCTCAATTTTCAAAATTTGCCCTCAACCCTATATAACATTTCGCTATCTCTCTTCAACTCAAATTCTAACCTTTTAGTTTTCGCTCTCCATTCTCCATCATATCGATTGAGCTTTCCCTCCCAAAGCATTGGTGATATACTCGAGCTCGATCTCGTAAGTACAAACCCTAATCTCATATGCTTGTCCTACTTTATTTTGGTTTTGTCTTCTCTTGAGGTTGAGGTTGATGATGTTCGATTGCCTCTTTCTTGAGGAAGTTAAGCGTCTTTGGTGCTAGACTAACAATTGCACCTTCCGAATACTTTATGTTGCCCATAGTTATACAATTGGCATATAACCATGTAGTTCTATGGAAATATAGTCGAATTATAATCTTAACTTTTTTATCTTTCTGTCATTTTGATTTATTTGCGGGAATGATGGAGGATACTTCAATTGTGCATCATTTGTATGTTTGGATGAGAGGAAGGCTTGGATTAGGAGTACATAGGTCTTGTTAGGAAAAGATTGTATTACTAATTACCATGTATCAATTGAATATTTATATTTAATTGGTAAGAAGTATGTTTGTTGTAGAATAAAGATTAGTTAACAAACAATCCACGACGGTTTTAAAAAAACCGTCGTCTTTATTCCTATAATTAACGATCTTTACCTCTAAACAACGACGGTTTTTATAAAAACCGTCGTCTTTTAAACAATCCACGGCGGTTTTTATAAATAACCGTCGTCTTTACAAACAATCCACAACAATTTTTGTAAAAAACCGTCGTCTTTACAAACAATCCACGACGGTTTTTATAAATAACCGTCGTCTTTATTCCTATAATTAACAATCTTTACCTCTAAACAACGACGGTTTTTTTACAAAAACCGTCGTCTTTACAAAGAATCCACGACGATTTTTGTAAACGACCGTCGTCTTTACATAAAAACAACGACGGTTTTGAGTAAAAAGCGTCGTCTTTACAAATAATAGACGACGGTAATTTACCGTCGTGGTTTTATGCATCAAAAGATGTCAGTCGATTTTACGACGGTTGAAAAACCGAATACACGACGGTGAATTACCGTCGTCTATTGCGATTTTTGTAGTAGTGGCATGTATGAAATTATTTATACTCTACTTTGCAACAAAACTCCAAAAAGATAAAATTGTAATTAATTAAAATGAAAAACAAGTGTAATACTAGAGTCCTAAGAACTGTTATTTCCACTGTTAAAAATAAATAATAATAAAAAACCAGAACAAGTTATCACTGTGTAAAACCGGAGCTTCAAGAATAACCATATGTAAATCGCGTAACAGCTGTCTAATCCATGAAATCTCTGCAGCACAATGAGCAAGAGCACGATATTCTGCTTCGGTGGAGCTGCGTGAAACTGAAGCTTGCTTCTTAGAAGCCCAAGAGATTGGATTATGACCAAGGAAAACTGCATAGCTAGTGGTAGATCGACGAGTATTGGGGTCGCCTGCCCAGTCGGCATCACAATAGCCGGAGAGAAGCATAGTGCCAGGAGAGAAAGTGATCCCATACTGCAAAGTACCTTGCAGATATCTGAGAATTCATTTGACAAAACCAAATTCAATATCGGTTGGATTATGCATGAACTGGCAGACTGTATTAACTGCGAAGGCTATATCTGGTCGAGTAAATGTTAAATATTGCAGTGCCCCAACAATACTGCGATACAAGGTAGGATCACTGAGAGCAATACCATCCTCTGTCAAAGCGTGATGATGAGGTTTGGAGGGTGTACTACATGGTTTACACGTATTCATGGCAGCTTTCTTAATTAAATCCCTAGCATACTTAGCCTGGTTGACAAACATCTTGCCATTAGTCTGATAGTGAATCTCAAGACCCAGAAAAAATTTGAGCTGTCCCATATCCTTGAGTTCGAATACCTCCCCAAGATTGCGAATAACAGAGTCGACAAGCTAAGGATTAGAGCTTGTGAGAATGATGTCGTCAACGTACAATAGAAGAATAATAATATCAGATGAAGTTTTCTTGACAAAGAGGCTCGGATCAGAAGGAGACACTGTGAATCCCAGAGTAGGTAAATATCCTGTAAATTTGGCATTCCATGCACGAGGGGCTTGTTTTAAGCCATATAAGGACTTCTGAAGTTTGCAGACAAAATCAGGATATGTAGGATCAACAAAGCCTTGAGGCTGCTTCATAAACACTTCCTCTTGGAGCTCTCCATGAAGAAAGGAGTTCTTAACGTCAAGTTGACGTAATTTCCATTGAAATTGAACTGCTAGACTCAAAATCAAACGAACTGTAGTATGTCGAACCACAGGACTGAATGTTTCGTCATAATCCAAACCATATGCTTGGCTGTACCCTTGTGCCACAAGTCTGGCCTTATATCGAGAAATGGTACCATCCGCATTCTTTTTAATCTTAAAAATCCACTTGCACCCTACAATATTTGTATTAGAAGGGGAAGGAATTAGAGTCCAAGTGCCTTGTTGTTGAAGGGCTTGAATTTCTTCAGACATGGCTTGCTGCCACTCAGGCTTTCCAAGGGCTGCCTTAAAATGAGAAGGTGTATCGGGCTCAGTGATAGAATGAAGCTGAGTGATAAAGCTCGAGTATTCAGGAAATTGCCTATGCTGGATAAGACTAGACTTAGACTGAGTCTGCATAGGATGGCAATTATTGGTACCAGCTGATATTGAATTAGTAGAAGGCTCAGAAGAATTAGATAAATGAGGCAATATGACCTCCAGTTGGGCATCTGATAGGACAGGCAGCATAGAGGGAGCAGATGTTGTAGCGCCCGCAACTATAGGAGAATCAGAAATGGTAGGAGAAAACCTGTGTAAGGGAGTAGAGTCCATGCTAGAACTTGATAAAGACTGAGTCTCAGAGGAAGAGTGTGATGGTGATGGCATAATGACAGGGACTGGTGACACAACATATGGAGAAGTAGGAGAAGATTGTGATATAGATGGGGAAACTGAAGAATATTGTTGAGCCTTGAAAGGGAATACATCTTCATTGTAGATTACGAGAAATTTTTAAATGTTCCGGGTACACCACGTGGCTGGTGTACCATCCAATAGACTTAGGACATGTGGAATTACTTTCTAATTTATTGCATTATTTTTTATGACACATGGGCGGGCTGCATTGGAAATATTTCATGTGTCCTATATCTAGTGGATGGTACACCAGCCACGTGGTGTACCGGGAACACCCAAAAATTACTCATAGATTACATGTCTAGAAATGAGAACTTTCTGGTTCTGAGGATTGTAACAATAAACTCCCTTATATCCCATTGAGAACCCCAAAAAAATACATTGCTGGGAGCGAGGTTCAAGCTTATGCGCATTATACGATTTGAGCAAAGGATAAATTGCTGAACCAAATATTCTAAGAGACATCAAATCTGGTAATGTACCATATAACTTGGAATATGGAGATTGTATGTGCAGAGTGCGACTTGGCATTATATTGATTAAGAAAGTGGCATGTGTAACAGCATAATACCAGAATTGAAGAGGTAGACTGGCTGTAGTTAGAAGAGCAAGCACAGTTTCAATGATATGCCTATTCTTCCTCTCGGCTACGCCATTTTGCTGAGGGGTATAAGGACAAGATATGTGATGAACGATGCCTTTAGATGATAAGAAGTTAGTAAACACCTTACTACTACACTCTCCTCCACCATCAGATTGAAAAAATTGAACATGAGCTTGATATTGATTAACAATATACGCATAAAACTTGCGAAAGACTGAGAAAACATCTTATTTATTTATTAATGAAAACACCCACATGAACCGGGTACAATCATCAATGAGAGTAAGATAATATCTATAGCCACCTAAAGCAATACAAGCAGAAGGCCCCCAGACATCTGAGTGTAGCTTAGAGAAAGGTTTGGAAGATATGGTAGAAGAAGAAGGAAAAGGCAATTTATGCATTTTGCCTTGTAAACATGATTCACAAAGAGAAGATGTGGAATCTGGAGAAACCGAAATGTGAGAAGATTTAAGCATGTGTTGGAGCACTTCATTGGTGACATGGCCAAGTCGGAGATGCCAAAGTTTAGTCTTCACTTGCTGTCCAAGCAAAGCATGGGATCCTGATGAAATCACAGAATCTGTATTTTTGACCTGCTGATTGAAACAAATTGATGAGGTTGAGGACCCTGTGGAGGAGACAGGCTCTTTATTTGCGACTTAAGAAACTGATGGAGTTGAGCAGTGCGTGGGAGAGAGCTTGAACACTGATGAAAGAAACTGAGGTATGGGATAGAAACCTTTATTACTCTGGCCTTGGTACATAAGGGTGTTGGTTTGTTTGTCCTGTACAAAGATGTGATGCTCATCAAAAATAACTCTGCAATTGTTACCACGACAAAGTTGATAGACAGAGAGTAGATTTGCTGCAAGCTTAGGGACATGATATATTGTATTTAAATGTAAAGTGCCTAGTAATCGCTCCGCCGTAGCACGATATTGTCCGCTTTGGGCCGAGGCCCTCACGATTTTGTTTCTGGGAACTCACGAGCAACTTCCCAGTGGGTCACCCATCCTGGGATTGCTCTAAGCCACAACTCGCTTAACTTCGGGGTTCCCACAACTCCGGCTGAGCTCCCAAAAGGCCTCGTGCTATTTGGAGGTGGGTATGTACATATAAGGCACATCACCCCTTTCCGTTGACCGATGTGGGATCTCACAATCCACCCCTTAGGGGCCCGACGTCCTCGTCGGCACTCGCACCACACGGCAGAGTGGCTTTGATACCAAATTGTCACATCCCATAATCGCTCCGCCGTAGCACGATATTGTCCGCTTTGGTAGGGCCTCATGGTTTTGTTTACGGGAACTCACGAGCAACTTCCCAAGAGGTCACCCATCCAGGATTGCTCTAAGCCACAACTCGCTTAACTTCGGAGTTCCCACAACTCCGGCTAGTGAGCTCCCAAAGGCCTCGTGCTATTTGGAGGTGGGCATGTACATATAAGGCACATCACCCCTCTCTCCGTTGGCCGATGTGGGATCTCACACAAATTATGAATGTTTGGAGTCATGTGATGAGATGCGCCACTGTCAGCTATCCAAAGATCAGTTGGAGTAAATGTGGGAGAGATGTTGGCAGTCATAGCTTGCAGAGATTGTGGAGGATGAGTGCCTTGGTAGGAAAAATTGGACCTGTGATAACAGTTTAATGCAATGTGACCTTTCTTCCCACACATCTGGCATTCAAGCACAGGAGAAGAGGAACTCTCTGGAATTCGATAAAAACAGTTTGGAGCTGTATGGCCTCTTTTATTGCATATCTGACATTCTGGTATGGTATGATTCCGTGAGTTTGAAGAAAACCTTAGTGCAAAACCGCCTCGATTATTAGGATAAAACCTACCACCAGAACCCCGACCTCTAGAAGCAAATGCAGAAGAGGAGCCAGAAGAGTGAAAAGACTGATGAGGTGATGATGAGGACCCAGGAGGCTGTGATGAAGAATTCTTAAAACCAGTAAACCCCATACCAGAAGAATAAGAGGACTGTGGATGAGCAGTTAGCGTACCAACAGTGGAAGCAGTAAGCTGATTCTGGGCAGGAGCTTGAGCATGAGACGATGATCCACTTTCAACACTGAGCAGACCAGTCATATTATGATGCATAGCAGTCATACGTGACTCAATATTTTTCTCGGCAGATAAAAGAAAGATAAGCTAGAAAATCTTTAAGAGATATTGGTGTGTCACGAGCCACCAAAACAGTCCGAATTATGTCAAACTCAGGTGGTAAACCATTTAAGGCGGCAATGATTATATCATCATCAGAGAGCTTGGTACCTGATAGTAGCTGAAAAGTGCTTCGTTTATGTCCCTAAAATATACCCTTAGAGCTTATTTATCTACTAATTTATTCATTTTGGTCTACTATATTTTTAATGTGTCAATTGATAAAATTTAATATTATTTGACATTGACTTTGGCCAATTTTATGTAGGTAAATATTATTGGACTTATGTGGGCTGCTTAATGGAGTGTAAAAGAGATTAAGTAAAAGACAAAACCAAGCCAATTGGTTGGAGACTCATCACATGCTAAGTAAGAGACCATGACTATTCAAAAGAGGAAGGCGACGTGCAAGCAGAGGACTGTGTGGAGAAGTTAAATGCAAGGAGGAAACTAAATCCTAAGGGGGAGGGTTTGACGGAGATAAAAAGCTGGCTCTGCCTCAAGGATTGGGGGCTATTTTTGGCGAGAACAATTTATTTTTTCTAGGGTTAATTTTTCTTTTGTTATGGAGAACTAACTCCCTAGCTAAGGTTAGGGGAAAGCCTTCGAGATACTATGTGGTTCCGTTAGTTTGATTCGAATGGAGCTTTAATGTTAAATTCTTATTTACGGATTTGTTCAATTTAATTTTAGTTCTTCTCTTTGATTGATTGATGGGTGCTTGATAATCTTATTCATAGGTTCAGTCATGCTTTTCCTATAGTTAAGTAAAAACGTCCATGCTTTTGAGATTTGAGACAAATGAGTAGATTACTTTGATTTCATTGGATTTATTTCTTGATAGGTTGTTGCTGTAGGTACATGTTATGCTTGAAATCTTCTCTAAACGAAATTAAATTGGGTTTTAATTGTGAACAATCATAGTGAGAATCAAACTAATGGGATTACATATGTATTTTGAAGGTAGAACCCCAACGCCTTAGTGTTTTATTATTATTAAACCTTCTTCTAATATTTTAATCATATTCTTCCTGTTGCAGTTATCTTACGTATTTTGTGCACTTTAACACTGCTCTCTGTGGATACGATACTCGACTTACGAGATTTACTATTGCGCGACACCTGCACTTGGGTTTAGCAGGTACCTGCTGCAGAAAGTTGGTCTCGAATATGCTTCAATCTAAGTAAAAACTTGTCTATAGAATCCCCTCCTTTATTGATGGTGTAGAACTCTGTTTTAAGTTGATTGATTCGAGCCCGTGAGACAGAGGCATATCGGTTAGTGAGACTCAACCAAGCCTCTCGTGCCGATTTACACCCAACTACGTATTCAATGGCATCATCAGATAACTTAGCTATGAGTAAACTAAGTAAAGCCTTATCCAATTGGAGCCAATGACGATAGGCATCAGTAATCTCAGTGGTTACCCCCTCAGATTCAGTAACAACATACTTAGGTGGACACACGGAGGTGCCATCAAAGTGACCATATAGGTCATAACCTTGGAGCACAGATTGTAATTGATAATTCCACTTCACAAAGTTATCATCATTGAGCCGAATAGTGATGACTCCTAAGAGACCATCAAGTTTGGGAACAGAGAAAGTCATATTGACCAGGAATCAGAGATTGCTTTGTGCTTCAACAATTGTGCGTCAACAATTGTGCATCAACAAATCAAGAATCAGAGATTGCTTTGTGCTTCAACAAATAGAAATTAGAAATAATGCTTCAACAATTAGACCAGATCATTCAGATCTCAAACAACAGAGCTTTGTGCTTCAAAGAAATCACAGATAAGTGCTTCGTGCTTCAAGCAATCAGAGTAAATCACATTGTGCTTCAAGATATCATAGAAAGTCCTTCGTGCGGTAATAGAAACACAGCAGGCTTAAACAAAATTGAAGAGGAAATCAGCATACCAGAGATGAATTCATCACCGAGTCAAGAAGAAGAGCGCACGAAAAAGATTTGCAAAGAATACTTGCAGAATCGCCAAAAAGATCAGCAAACTGGAAAGAAACGCACGCAGCCAATTATTCGCTATTGTTGCCATGAAAATGAGATTTGTATTATTTTTATTATATAAAAAAATCAGAAAAAAGAAGACAAATTAGGCGTAGGGGCACATGAGAAATCAGGTTACCCTCTCCAGTCGTTGGAGAGCAGCAAGGTCTCCATTGCCTGACACCACGGTCGCTGGAGCTGAGATCCAAGCGGTGTGCCTTGTCACACGCATAGAACCGACCTTAACATTTTCACAAACACATTGCATTCATTCAAACGGACAGTCATTAAGAATTAATTAATCAATCAACTCAAAATTTTGAGAAAATCAATTAATTAAGAAATTAGTAATTGAATGCTATTGATTCATTTGTAGATGAGAGAGACGTACAGAGATAGGCGATCGACGCGAGGACGCTCTGTGTCAATCTCGTTGGGAACGATGGAGGCGAGGGCAGAGGGGACGACCTCACTGTCGAAGACTTCCGTGGAGAAGGAGCACGACCATCAGAAAAGCCTGGATGATGCGGTAGAGGCGCGACGAGGCGAGGGCAGAGGAGGCGACCTCATTGTCCTCACCGGAAGGTGTTTGTGCAAAAATCCTCGCGGGAGAATATTCGCCTTATGCTTCTTCAACCTTTGATCTTCCTTCACTCTCTTCCTCGAAACCTGTAAAACAGACTGGAGTAAACAGACCACACCCGGGGGGTGTTGGCCAAAGGCCCTCCGATGCCTAAATTAGTTCGATTGAATCTGGGCGACACAATAGCTAAAAAGGGTACGGAGATTTCTCTAGGGTGAGAACCGGGTGGCCGGAGCCGTGTGTGGTGGCCGGAGCCTTGTGGAGAAAATATGGAGAGGGGAGAGTGGAGAGGGAGAGAGCTTCGGGTTTCAGAAGTAAATTTAGATGTAGGTTTAGCATTACCTTGAATGATGAATGAAGTCATCTATTTATAGGAGCCTCGGGGCTAGGGTTTCGCAGAGTCCCAAATTTGTAGAGATTGCATCTGATAATATCTTCATTTATTCAGATAATATCTAAATTAATGATATTATCTTATTAAATGAAGATAATATCATATAAATAAGATATTATCTCATTTATTTGAATAATATCTGAATAAATGATATTATCTTATTAAATTAAGATAATATCATCTAATTAAGATATTATCTCAATTTATTTGGATAATATCCGAATTAATGATATTATTTTAGTAAATGAAGATAATATCATTTAATTAAGATATTATCTCAATTTTCTGAAATTAATTAATTG
Organism: Prunus padus; assembly: GCA_024362665.1. Taxonomy (NCBI): domain Eukaryota; kingdom Viridiplantae; phylum Streptophyta; class Magnoliopsida; order Rosales; family Rosaceae; genus Prunus; species Prunus padus. Next base: position 1,211,209 of record JANFAM010000006.1, read on the forward strand.
GCCAATTAAATGGGCTCAATTAATTAATTTTAAGGGATATTCTTCTTTTCCACGTGGCGTGTCGTGATTGGAGACGGAAAATATCTGCTCCCACAAATGCCCCCCAGCTTCTGCATGGCGCTTGCGTGGCATGTAGGAGATGAATTATTTTTTCGGGCTCTCCAACTGCGTTTGGACTCCTTTTGCAGATCAAATTCCCAGTTGGAGTGAGTTTGAGACTCTTGCAGATTAGACTCCCAATTAGAGTGAATTTGAGACTCTTGCAGGTTAAGGACCTTCGACCGTTATAAGTATGGGGTGCCTCTTTATTATTTTTCACACCTGAAATTTGCCTCATCAACCTTCCGTCAGTAGATCACCGAATCCCCAATGTTGGTTTTGAGTCTTTTGCTTTTTCCTTTTTTTGAATTCTTGTTCGCAGCTTTGGTGGATTAGAGTTGGCTGGGCACAAGGATGAGTGGTGCATGCTCAAAAAATGGCTAAGTGCGCTGGCGTGGGACCTGAGCGTGCATGGAGGTGCACCAATGGTGCGTGCAAGTGCAAGCTGGATGCAAGGTAGGCCACATCCGGATGAGCACGTGGGCTTGTGAGAGGGCATGCGCAAGGTCAGGACCGAAATTGGGCCGAGAGGCATGCGGCCTGCTGGCGTGAGACACGGAGCGGGCTGGAGGGGCAAGAGGTTTGGGCATGCGCATGCGCGCGCTGGCGTCATGGGCTGCGCGAATCGAAGACGCACGCTGGGCTCGTGGCCTTTGGGAGCCGTGGCTGGGCCAAAGCCGTGTTGGCCCATTGTCGGCTCTTGGGCTTCAAGGCTGGAGGATGGAGGCGCTGGCCTAGTCAACTATGAGCGACTTTGGGCTGCTTTGCACCATTTTTTTTTTTGTTGCCGTCGCCTTTTTTTTTTTTTTTTTTTGCTGCTTTTTTTGTTTTTGTTTTTTTGTTTATAAATTCTAACTTGTAGAATTTTCTTCTCATCTTGCAGCTTGTTCGTTGATCATGTCTTCTCAAGATGGTAGCAAGTCACCAAGCTCTCAAGTGCCTTTGTATACGTGGGGAGGCCCTCAAGTGCACAAAAAGAGGTTCGTGGCTAACCCGCACCGCGTTACGATCAAGCTTCGGTTCAGTGGCGGGCCTCTTATGCTCATGCTATTCCCGATGACGTGCATGTCAAGTGGCGAAGCCTTTGGTGACGACGTGCCTTGTGTAGATGTGAATGACCCAAATGCTAGGATCATCACCTTCCGTCCCTTTTATTTTTCCTTGGGCTTCACTTTCCCATTGTCAAAGCTTTTTAAGGAGGTGTTCTGCGCCATGGGGTGTGCTCCGAGCCAGTGCACTCCGAACGTCTACCGAGCGATCATGTGTTTTGAGAATTTGAGCCGTTTCTTCATGTTGGAGTTGACAGTGCGAGAGTTCTTCTACTTTTTTGAAATGAGGCGCTTTGAGAAATACGCACAAGTTCGCACCGCAATGCGAAGCTGTTTGAAAGTTTCGATCAAGGAGATCACGTATGGCACGACGATGTCTTTGGAAGTCACGGACGTTGGGAAGGCGATGTGGGCAATGGTCCACTTGTTCCCATCACCTACTGCGACGGTATATCATATTGTTGTTTTGATATGCTTCATTTTTATTTGGATTTCTTGAAATGTGACTAACTAACTTCTGTCTTACGCTCATGATGAATGATATCCGCAAGAAGTTGGAACTTGGACTGACATGGCTAAGGTTGGCCGGGCTTTGAACATCCCTTCGAACTTTCGCGAGTGGCGCTGGCTATTAAGCGAGTATCGGAAGGTAGCCGGCGGACTGCCCCCTGCCCAGGACATCGAGAGATGGAAGCAGTATGGTCCAGGACCACGATGATCTGCATGCTGGACAGAGGAGTGTTACTGTGAACCATTTTCAAAGAGGAAGGCCGATGTCAAGTCCTCAAGAAATGAAGCCGCTTCTTCCCGTGCGAAGAATGTGTCCCCGTTGAGGAAGAAGTCAAAACTTTCTTCTGTGAGAAGATACAAGCGGAGCTGTTCCCCCGTCGTCTGCTAGGGTTAAGCATCTCGTTGGTGCAGATAGCAAGAAGATCCGTGGTATGCGCAATATTCGTGATGTTCCACTCAAGCCTCCTGCTGACAAGCTTGAAGATCATGACCTGCTTCGTGAAGTAGTCCGTGCGCGATCTAGTTCACCTGCCGAGAAGCAAAGAGATGCGACATTCCCATCCGAAGCTCGAATCGTCTGTACCGGGCCAAAGGATGGAGATCGAACCGGAGATCGGCTCATCCGTCCAACCATCATGATCCGGTGTCGAGTCACGAGCGGTCAAGCATGGAGTTGATTCAGCATCGTTGACTCCTTTGGAAGTGAGGTGGCGGCTAAGAAGGCGAGAGTCATCTGCCGGGCGAAGGGCTCTTACGCAATACCAGCGGTTGGCCCCAAGGTAGACAACTCCAGCTTTGTCGGGGATGCGGGCGTGTACGATCTGCTCAAGACGAACTTTCTATCAAGCCCATCTACTTGTGTCAAGTGGTTGATCACATCCATCAGTGGCGATCTTGATACATTCTCGAGTCTTTCCTTGGAAAAACAAAGGGAAGCAACATTTCATCTGCTTCAAAAAGGAGTAGTTTTTGCCGAGACTATTCGGAACTCATCTCTTTGTTGCCCCATCTTCTCGCTCGGCTCAACGAGTTGGAGAAGAAGAACACCGATTTGACTAGCAAGCTCTCCGCGAACAGACCCGTTATGAGAAGAAGACGTCCGAATTGAGGGCGATGATATCTCGAGTGAAGAGTTCTCTTCTTGAAAAGAATTCTAAACTTAGCTCTTCTGCTGCCGACCTAGTTAGCCGAAAAGAGGCCTACTTCCGTCTTGAGCGCAAGAATGCTGACCTCTCCCTCAGTTATGACAAGCTCCTTGCTAGATTTGACGCTCGTCATAAGTCTGCTGAAAGATCCAAACTTGAAGCTATCACAGATGCGTACAAAGTGGGCTACTTAGATCGCACAAATGGATCTGCTCCCTTCTATGCCATTGCGGATGAAGACATTGAGACGCTTTGCCCTGACCTGCTTCATGTTCAAAGTGAGCAGGTCAACACTGCGAATATGGAAGGAGTCAAGAGCCGCATCTGAAGAGGCGATAGTTGAAGAGGATGGAGCAGAGGATGACGCAGGTGATAAGGCAGCGGCGTATGTCGTGGAAGCGGCAGTGAAGTTGCTGAAGTCATGGCTGATCAGATGGATACCGAAGAGGCTTGATTCGGGGGTCCCTGCGGTCGTCTCGGAGTAGACGAAGACTCCTTTATTTCTTTTCAGCTTTAGTAGTTTGCTTTCTTGTTTAGAATAATTGGTTTTGTTTGACCATCTTCTTTTTGTTGAACTTGGCGGTTGGTCACTTTGCTATGAAAATTTCAGTTATTTTTCAACTTCAATTTGCATATTGTCTTGTGAACTGCTTGAGTAGTTGGCCGATTGCCTTGATTGTGTATCTCCCTTAGGATGTTGACAGGAGCCAGGGTCCCCTTGAGGGATTAGGGCATCTTACGCCCGTTCTTCAAGAAACTCGGCTGTCATGCCTCCCTTAGGAAGCAGACAGAACACAGGTCCCCTTGAGGGACTCGGGCATCTTCTGCGTCTCTCGAATGGCGTTTTGGTCGTCGCCTGCGTCTCCCGGAGGACGTTGCTTATGGGCAATCGCATGACTATCCTGCCTCCCTTAGGAAACGGATAGGAACACGGATACCTCCCTTAGGAAATTCCTGGCGCACCTGCGTCTCCGAAGGACGCTTCTTTGCGGGCTGCGTCTCCAAACGGACGCTTTTGGTCGTCGCCTGCGTCTCCGAAGGATGCTGCTTATGGGCAACTTATATGACTATCCTGCCTCCCTTAGGAAACGGATAGGAACACGGATACCTCCCTTAGGAAATTCTGGCGCACCTGCGTCTCCGAAGGACGCTCTTTGTGGGCTGCGTGCCGAAGGACAACGTGTGACTATCCCGCCTCCCTTAGGAAACGGATAGGAACACGGATACCTCCCTTAGGAAATTCCTGGCGCACCGCATCTCCCGAAGGACGCTTCTTTGCGGGCTGCGTCTCCAAACGGACGCTTTTGGTCGTCGCCCTGCGTCTCCCGGAGGACGCTGCTTATGGGCAACTGAATTTTTTGTGGCACATTTTGGAATAAAAAACTGAACTTTTATTGATGTTCGTAGGATTACATCGCTTTATTCGAAATGGAAATGATGAAATAAAGAACAATTTTCGGCGATTGCTTCACTTCTTCAGGAGTGTGCAGGGTTCAGTCGTCTGCTCGGAACTGAGTATGTAGGAGGAAGCGTCATGGATAGTATCTTTGGAGGTGGGAGGCATTCCATTGTCGTGGAATCTCTTTCCCTTCCATGGTGTCAAGTGTGTAGCTTCCTCCGCCCTGCACCGGCCGATCACGTAAGGGCCTTCCCAATTGGGTTTCATCTTTTTGATCCTTGCCTTTGTGCGGTGAAGAAAGTCTTTCTAAGAACGAGGTCGCCCGGTTGAAATTGTTTGACCTTGGCCCTTTTGTCGTAGTATGACTTGGTGCTGCTGTAAGAGGCAACTCGGACTATAGCTTTCTCGCGTTCTCCTTCGAGTAGGTCGAGGTTGAGCTTCATTTGTTCGGAGTTCGATCAATACTGCCGACCTCAACGCTTATGGAGGAATAGTGATATGAGGAGGGATGATTGCTTAGTCCCATAGGCGAGGAAAATGGGGTTTCGCTGTCGATCTTCGCTTGGTGGTGCGATAAGCCCATAGTACTCCAGGAGCTCATCTACCCATTTTCCTTCGGCGCCTTCTAATCTTTTCTTTAGGCGATCCGGTATAATTTTGTTGGACGCCTCGGCACAGCCATTGCCTTGCGGGTACCTTGGGGTGGACAGTCGCTTGATTTTGTATTTTGCAAAGAATGCGGTGATCCGCTTGCCAATGAATTGTGAGCCGTTGTCGGTGACCGGTGATTGTGGGCAGCCGAACCGGCAAATGATGTTTCTCCGGATAAAACGTTCCACGTCGCCTTCTTTAGTAGAGGATAAAGCTTCGCCTCGATCCATTTAGTAAAGTAATCGGTGGCGACGATCATCATGTCTTTCTTGGCGGTGCCGATGGTAGGGGTCCCACTAGATCAATGGCCCATTGCATGAATGGCCATGGACTATTTTGCGGATGATAGACTTCGGCAGGCAGGTTAGGAACCGGTTTGTACCGTTGGCAGCGATCACATCTCTTGACGTACTCAGTAGAGTCGTGGCGCATGGTAGGCCAGAAGTAACCTACGTTTAGAGCCTTCTGGGCAAGTGACCTGCCCCCAGAGTGGTTGCCACACTCACCGTCGTGTATTTTGTAGAGGACCTCAAGTGTTTGAGGGTATTTTATGCAAGTGAGATGAGGGCCGGAGTACGATCTGCGAATGAGCTTGTTGTCTTGCATGTAGTATCTCGCGGCTTTCTGCTGGACCTTCCTAGCTTCGGACTTGTCCGTTGGCAGATTTTCATTCACTAGGTAATCGATGATAGGGTCTTGCCAGCTGGGGTCTTCATCGATCTGCATTGTGTCGATTGGCTCTATTTCTTCGATGCTTGGTTGGTCAAGGTGTTCGACTGGGATGGAGCGTCTGAACTGAGTATCCAGCGCTGATCCTAGGCTCGCCAATGCATCCGCATGAGTGTTCTCTGCCCGAGGAACTTGTTGAATGGTGAAAGTTGGGAATTCCTTCAAAAGTCCTTGGACTTTGTCGAGGTACTGGATCATTCTTGGATGCTTTGCCATGTACTCGCCTGAAGCTTGATTCGTAATCAGCTGGGAGTCCGAGTAGATGGCCAATCTTTTGATCGGCAGTTCTTTTGCTAGGCGCAGTCCGTGAGCAATGCCTCGTATTACGCTTCATTGTTTGAAGCTGGAAAGCCCAAAGTGTAATGGCTTGTTCTAACAAAGTTCCGTCAGGGTGATTATGACGACGCCTTTGCCCCTGCTCCCTTGTGATTTGATGCTCCGTCTACGTGCAAGCGCCACATGTCCTTAGGCAGGTCCGGATTGGCGGGAGAGGTGTCGTATGCTCTCGAATTTTCCTTGCTTTTTGTGACCAACTTCTCTTCTTCGGCTGTTGGAGTAAACTCTACAACAAAAACTGCTAAAGCACGAGCTTTTATAGCGGTCTTCGTAGGTAGAGGAGGTCGTATTGGCTGAGTTCAATAGCCCATTTCATGAGTCGCCGAGAAGCGTCGGGGCTGTGGAGAATTGATCTCAAAGGAAACTCTGTCATGACAACTATTCGGTGAGCTTGATAGTAAGGCCTTAGTTTTCTCGCGGAAACTATAAGCGAAAAAATGAGCTTCTCCATTTTCGGGTATTGAGTCTCTCGCATCGAGAAGAGCTTTTGAAGTGTAGAATACCGGATGTTGTGCCCCAGTTCTTCTCGGATGAGAGCCGAGCTAAGCTGTTGAGTTGGACACGCCAGGTAGATGAACAAATCTTCGCACAGTATCGATTTTGAGAGTAGGGGAGGTGAAGTGAGGTAGGTTTTCAAGTTTTGAAAAGCTACTTCGCACTCGTCATCCCATTTGTCTTTGTGTCCTTTCTTCAAGGCTTTGAAAAATGGCCTGCACTTGTCAGTAGATCTCGAGAGGAATCGGTTGAGAGCTGCTGCTCTGCCCGTTAAACTTTGTATCTCCTTTGTTGTGGCAGGTGACTTCATATTGAGTATAGCCTTGATTTGGTTTGGATGTGCTTCGATGCCTCTTTGGGTGACCAGGTATCCTAGGAATCGGCGTGACGAGACTCCAAATGTGCATTTGCTCGGGTTCAACTTCTTGATGTGGTCTGCCCGTTGGGGAGCTTTGACTAGCATGTCGTCTACATAGACCTCCATAGTCCTGCCAATTTGCTCCTTGAAAATTTTGTTTACTAGCCTTTGGTAGGTTGCTCCGGCGTTCTTCAGCCCAAAGGGCATGACTTTGTAGTAGTATGTACCCTTTCGATGATGAATGAGGTCTTGGCTTTGTCGTCTTCATGCATCATGATCTGATTATAGCCAGAGTAAGCGTCCATGAAGCTTAGCGATTGATTGCGGAAGTTGAATCTACAAGGTGGTCAATTCTTGGCGGTGGAAAGTTGTCTTTAGGACATGCCTTGTTGAGGTCTGTGTAGTCGACGCAAACTCTCCACAGGCCCTTTTCTTTCTTTGCTACTAGAACAACGTTCGCTAGCCATTCTGCGTAAGAGACTTCTTCAATGAAACCGCAGCTAGAAGCTTGTCAATCTCGGTTTCAATGATGGCGACTCGCTCGGGAGCGAGTTGCGCCTCTTTTGCGCTACGGGCTTGATGGTAGGTTGACATGAAGGCGATGGCATATGATCCGGGATCAATGCCTGGCATGTCGGATGGCGACCATGCGAATACGTCCTTGTTATTACGGAGGAAGACCGTAAGTTCTGCCTTCTCTTTTTGGCTTAGGCGCGAGCCGATCCGCTTTTCTTTACGGCTTGTCGAGGATCAAGGGTACTAAGTCAACGTCCTCTTCGGGCTTCCATCCTTCTTCAGGAGAGACCTCCGGACGGATTCCCTCAACTTGGTCCTGATTCTTTGATTGCTATTTGGGAATAGCTATTCCCTTTCCTTTCTGGTCTGCTTGGACGTTGGGAACGGGATCTGCTTTCTCCTCCGCTTGTTCTACTCCCTTCGTATATGCTTGACTTACAGGAAGGAACTGCGTTTGCTTACTTTTCTTCAGCCCTTGAGCCGAGCATTTCCTCGCCATTGCTTGATCACTATTGATCGGCCGACACCGCCCTGTGATTGGGTAGCGGATTTTCTGATGCGTGGCGGAGGTGATGGCGTTGATCTTACCAATCCATGGTCCGCCAGGATTCCATTGTAAGGAGACTTCATCAATGATCATGAATGTTTGAGAGCCGACTACGGGTAGAGAATAGACGTCAAGGTCTATTGTACCCACGGTAATCGTTGTCGCGCCATTGAAGCGGTCGGTGACTTGGTTGATTTGTTGATCTTTGTCTCCAGGCCCATCTGTTGGATAAGCGCCAATTGTAGGATGTTGGCCGCGCTACCCTCGTCTGCATGGACTCGGTCGACCATGGCCTGAGCGATTTGAATGCCGATGACTAGGCGTCATTGTGTGGCGATCAATGCCAATTAGATCTTTCTTTTGGAAACCGATCACGGATCGTCTTACGCCAAGGGAAGGCTTGTCGAGATTTGGGAGATAACGGTGGCCTGTTTAATCTTCCTTTTCTTTTCCTTGCTAGTCAGCCGGATTCCTCGGAGTCGGCTAGGATCGTGTTAATCCTTATAACTTTCTCGTGAAGGTTCCTTGGCGGCGTCGCGGTCCTCAATTTGCTGAATGGCCTTCTTTGCTATGAACTCGGTGCAATGGCCTTCTCTCACGAGCTCTTCGAGGTGCGTTTTCCAAGCAAAGCGAGTTGTTTGTGGTGTGCCCGCGTCCCATGGAAGGCACAGTATTTTCTAGTATCCCGCTTATCAGGATCTCCCTTTAAGGGTGGCGGTCTCTTTACCCAAGGCTTGTCCTTCACTTGGGCTAAGATTTGATGTATGGGGATGGAGAACTTGGTAAAGTTCTCTTCTGCCGTACTTCTCCTTGCGGCGCAACTTACGCTTGTCTTTGTTCCTGCTATTAAACCTGTTGCCTCCCGACTTGCCTGTTTGGTAGGCTGATCTTCCCTTTGGTGAATTTCTTCGCGGCGATTCGATCTTCATCCCGGAGCGCGCAGCGTTCGGCGGCGAGACCTCGCCGCAGTCCGGCCGAGTGATAGTCACCGCGGTATAAGTCGTGCTCGTAGGAAGACCTTTCTTGAAAGCGATAGTCGCGACTTGGTCATCGCATCCCACAATGGTCGCCTTTTCTCGCTTTGAATCTCCTAATGTAATCTCGGAGAGATTCATCGGACTTCTTGTATATGTTGAACAGTGGCCATGGTTTTTCTTAATCGCCCGATAAGAAGTGTATTCTTTAGTGAAGACATAAGCTAGCTCCTTGAAGTCGCTAATTGACCCAGGCAGCAGGTGTGGAACCGATCTTGGGCTGCTCCTCGTAAGGTCATTGCAAACACTTTGCACATTAACGCGTCTTCGGCCTTGTAGAGGATCATATTACTCTTGAAATGCTTGAGATGGCTTTCGTGGTCGGAATCCCCTTTGAAGTGTGTAAGAGAGGGCGTTGAGAATCGCTTTGGGGAGCAGCGACTGCTCGATTTCGGCGGTGAAAGGCGTGGAGTTCGCTTGGTCTACCTCCCTGCAGAGCGTCTTCAAAATTTCCGCCGACTTTCAAGTCTCGAAGTCGATTATTCACAAGTTTCTCGACGTCTTCTGCACGCATGAGTTGTTGGTCGAGTCGGCGACCTTCATGATTCGGGCGGCGCTGGTTGACTTCTTCGTTGGCTCGCAAGGGCCGTCGTCCTTGGTTGTCCTGCCTAGGTGGCGTATTGGTGGACTGCGCTTGCGAGGGTTTCCCTGTGACTTGTCGACGGGAATTGGTTTTTCGAGAACGGGCAGCCGAGCGTCCTTCTTCACGATCCTCGTTGTGAGAATCATCAGGTTGACCTTCTTGAGGGCCCAGCCTCTCGTGCACACTTCCCCGCGGGCCGGGCGGCCGGATGTCAGGTCGTGGGCCCAGCCTCTCATGCACGTTGGTCCTCGAACTTAATCTTGATTGGATACTTCGTCCGCTCGGAGCGTGGCTCGCGGATGCTTGTGACATGCCACTTGCTTTCACGTTGTTGTCTTCCTCTTTGTCTACTTGGTCCTGCTCGACCTACTTGAGACCTTTCGAATCGCCTGTTGGTGCGCTCGTCCATCATTCTCTCTTCGCCTGTTGTCCAAGGTCAATATTTTGGACCAAGCTCGCTGGTTGAGGAGTTGTCTCATCAACTCTGGTAAGTCGTCCATTCTTTGGGTCGCTTGGTCGACTCTTGGGCGAGGTCTACTTGACTTCGTGGACCGGGAGGAGAGAGTGCGTGGAGCCCAGTTGCACACGGGCTAGGGTTTCGTTAGAGGTGTACGCGGTGCGTACGTCGGCTTACGCGGCGGCAAAGGAGGGAATGATTGAAGTGGTTCCAAGACCGGGCCAAGGTCGGTGGTGGCGAGATTTCCGTGGTGGGAAGCTCCTCCTTGAATGGCGGCGGTGCCATGATGGTGGGCTTCAGATCTGATGGTGAGACCACGTGTAAGAGGGTTGCTTGGGCCTTGCACGTGGGCATGCGGCTGCAAGGCGGTTCCGCCACGAGGCCGTGAGGTGGTGGTGCCACCATGTCGATCGCGGGTTCGTGGGAGGAGTGACTTTGGGCCGTCGCGGATCGAGCCATTGCGGCGGTCTTGCTCCTCGTGAGTTTGCTTCCAACCATGGTTGTTTGGAAGGCTTCGGTTGAATGAAAAGATGGAGGAACGGATTCCTTGAGCACGCGTTGAGTATAACTCGTGCTCTCAATGAAAGCACCAAATGTTTGTGCAAAAATCCTCGCGGAGAATATTCGCCTTATGCTTCTTCAACCTTTGATCTTCCTTCACTCTCTTCCTCGAAACCTCGTAAACAGATCGAGTAAATGCAGACCACACCGGGGTGTTGGCCAAAGGCCCTCCGATGCCTAAATTAGTTCGATTGAATCAGGCGACACAATAGCTAAAAAGGGTACGGGGATTTCTCTAGGGTGAGAACCGGGTGGCCGGAGCCGTGTGTGGTGGCGGAGCCTTGTGGAGAAAATATGGAGAGGGGAGAGTGGAGAGGGAGAGAGCTTCGGGTTTCAAGTAAATTTAGATGTAGGTTTAGCGTTACCTTGAATGATGAATGAAGTCATCTATTTATAGAAGCCTCGGGGCTAGGGTTTGTGAGAGTCCCAAATTTGTAGAGATTGCATCGATAATATCTTCATTTATTCGTATAATATCTAAATTAATGATATTATCTTATTAAATGAAGATAATATCATATAAATAAGATATTATCTCATTTATTTGAATAATATCTGAATAAATGATATTATCTTATTAAATTAAGATAATATCATCTAATTAAGATATTATCTCAATTTATTTGGATAATATCCGAATTAATGATATTATTTTAGTAAATGAAGATAATATCATTTAATTAAGATATTATCTCAATTTTCTGAAATTAATTAATTGGCCAATTAAATGGGCTCAATTAATTAATTTTAAAGGATATTCTTCTTTTCCACGTGGCGTGTCGTGATTGGAAACGGAAAATATCTGCTCCCACAGAAGGCTAGATCGTCGGAGACGTTGATCTGAATATTTTCCCGGCGGCAATTAATCGGCACAGCGTTTGAAGCTCTGCGATGTGTTGTCTTTCTCCGAGAGTGGGTCATGAGGGAGCTGAAAGCGAGGGGCTTTGCTAAACTACGAAGGGTATATGTGACCTAAATAAAGGTAAGAAATCGAAGTTATTTTGTGTATTCTCTAGAAACTTTCATACGTAAATAAACCACAAACTCTTTGTCCAAAAACAAAACCAACCACAAACTCCCTTCTGCCGCTGCATCCCGAAACCCTAAATTCCATTTGCCCTCAATTTCAATAGCAAAGGCCCTATCATCTGATATCATGGCTGATTGGAATATATCTAATCATTCCGCAGCCGTTGCGCTCAACCCTAGTCGAGATGTTCAGTACCATGACCATGCCTTGCCGACGGCTTCACGCCAAGAGACGGTAGCCACGTTTTCCTGGGACCAATTCGATTTGCTAATATCAAAATTGGAGGAGCTTCGCTGCAAGCCTTCCGCTACCGCTGAGCTCACCCCTTGCCGAGATGTTCAGGACCATGCCTTTCTCCAGTCGAAGCTATCGGAGATCGAGAAATCTCTGGTCGATTGGAAGAAATCAACAATGGAGGAGCTTCGCCTAATACGCTCCAGTAGCACTAGCCCGACTCCATCCGAAACGACGGTGATTGATGGCAGTCCCAACCACCCAAGGTCAGTGCATGGCTTAGTGGATTTCATTAATTTTTGTTTCTCAGTAAAATTGTTGATGTTCTTCAGTAGCATTATTGTTTTATTTTTCCAAAATTTTGGATCAATTTTCTCTTTGTTTAGTTTCTCAAAGAAGTTGCTTAAGTTTTCTCTCATTGCTGCATCATTAATTATTCAAAGATTTTGCTACCAACCATGCAGTTCACCTGTGTTACATATTCTTAAATTTCAATTGGTTTATAGATTTCACCCGTGAGGGAGCTTATGTACCCCCTTTAATATCAGATAACGTTGTTGGTGATTTTCCCTTAGATTTCCATCGATGATTTATTTATTCTGTGAATTGAACTTTGTATGTAATTAGCCTGTATCAATTACTCTACACTCCCATTCGCAGTTTGTAGGAAATTAGTTAAGTTTATTTATAGATAGTGGCATTTTTACTGTTTTGTTTGTATTTATTCATATGTATACGTATATATGTGCTCACCAAAGTAGATGATGTAGCTTTAACCTAGCTCCATTCATTAATGCTCTCTAGGTAGTTGGGTGTTTGAAAAGATTAATTTGACGTGTTCTATTTATCTCTTTTCTCTGTCCAGCTTGCCCATGGATCGGAACCATGCATCAATGACTGTAAATCAGGGGGAAGATAGATCTGTGTTTCTAATTGTGTCTTTCACTAAGGGCGAATGCCGTCATGCCATATATGAAGTGAAATTCAAACACGGGGTAGAAGTTGATGATATGAGCGGAAGAGAGGTACCCGCACTACTTAAACCTACGGCTAAGATCAGTCGTTTGGTTTGGAGTGCAAGAATTTTCAACCTGTCTGAAATATATTTACTTACACATGACGGTGACGATAGACCTCGTGATATGTCATTTGGAGGGTATGTATTTGATACGAAGCATCGGAAATTAGATTCATCAATCCCTCCTACCTTAGAGCGTAAGCGGTCTGGAACAGTTGTGTCTGCATATGATGGACTCTTTTATCTTGAAGCTACATCGTCTTTCATTTCAGATCCAGATCCATCCTTTGAGAAGTACGATCCTGTTAAGAAGGCTTGGCAGCAACTGCCTCCATTTCCATTTTCTGATGACCTTCCTATGAACGTAATGGGTTATGCTGTATGTTATGGAGTTATTTTGTATTCATTTTGGGACCTAAAAAAAGGCTTCGGCCTTGCTGCTTTTCACGTGGGTAGAGGGGATTGGAATCGAGTGAAAGTTGACTCTTCTGCTTATGCTCCTTTCCATGGGAGGGCCATAGTTGTAGGCGAGAATATCTATGCCTTACATGTGTTTCAGCAGGACGAGATTATAGGATTCTCCTTGAGGATGGACAAAGATGAGGATGGTGGCGTTGCATATTCACTAAGCAACGTGTTGAGATTGCGCGGCCTGGAGATTGCAAATCCACCATTGCCGTTTTATGAGTACAAGTCAGACTATTTGATTCATTTGGGGAACCAGGACTTATTACATGTTAAGACTGGCAGTATAGAAGAACATCGCGATGTTCAACATCTTTGTATCACCACGTTTCAAATTATTGTTAGAGAAGTAGGATGGCATATGATCAAGACTTTACATTCAAGTGTTCTTCGTGCGGATATCGAGGGCCGTGATTGGTTCTTCATTAATTTCGGCTTCACTCCGTAAGCTTTCTTCACATTTAGTGTTTTCATCATCAACATTAATTTGTGCGTTGGATTTTGTTACATTTTGTACGTGTCAAAACGTTTAGAAATACGATTTTATGATGATTATAATTCTCAGTGAGTGCGGGGATTATGAACCCACAGAAAGGGATTATGAACGCTTAGAAAGGCAGAGTGCAGCTAGCGTAAACCCACCAAAACAAGAAGATGAAACCACTCTGCATGAACAGGAAACCAAACCAACTCTAGATGAGAATTTGTTGATGTGGGAGTTGACACATAGTGAGCTTCATACTCGCCAGTTGGCAAAGGTGAAAGAAATGTGTTTACATGAAATCTTTTTATTTATTTAATGACCAGGAATCAAGAGACTCAATTGTTTGCATGTCTTAAATGTTTTTAGTAGCCCTTGAGTTTAGTTTATCGTAATCTAATTAGGTTTTGCAGAAAGAAGCCAAGCAGAGAAAAGCCGCCATGAAGCAGGAAAAAGCCGCCATGAAGCAGGAAAAAACTGCCTGGAAGAAGGAATTGGCTTCCTTTATACAAGAAATAGCCCCCATGCAGCATGGAAAAGCCCAACAGAAGAAACCCAAAAAGGACCACAAACCGAAGAGGTACGGTTTTTAAGAATCAAGCTAAATTTTTGAAGGTTGTGTTTTTTGGCGTTTAGTAGAGAGCTTTTGGAGATTGTGGAGCGCCTCCTCGACCCAAACAAAGCAGAAGAAATATGGCACCATCTATAGTCCGTCAGGCGCATGGATGCGCCTTTTGTCCTTTATGTAATTGATTTGTTAAAAAATTTAAAGATAACCTGCATCATGTCAAGGTTATTAAAGGTATAGGCTTAATGCAATTGCATTGCGAAATGCAATTAGTTCTAGGGTATAATGCAATTGTATTGCAAAATGCAATTTGTTACAATTTATTCAATTATTTCAATTATTTCAATTATTTCAATTATTTCAATTATTTCATAAAACTTACAAATATCAGGCTGAGGTTGGTGTTCATGATTCATTCAATTATTTCACAACATTTGTGGGTAGCTCTTTCCAATTAGCAAAACAGAATTTCTTTTTGTTAACTACAAATTTTTCGTGTATAAATAATTGTTTTGTTTGTCCCTCAATAAAAAAAACTAAAAGAATAATTAATTTCCATTTCATGGTAATGTAGAATTCTCTTTATGTATTTTGATTTCCCAAAGAATTTATGTAGCTTTCACTTTAGGAAAAACAATATATAACAATTTTCATATTCTTATGACAAATTGAGAGTTATGTGGCTTTCCGAAAAACTTAAGTACCTTTCTTAAAAATAAAAAAGTAAAGAAAATCAAATTTTTTCGGTATCCATATTAACTTCACCAATTTGACCTTATTTTGCTACATAAAAACCATGCCATGTTGACAATTGACAAACAGTACCTATGTATTTGTAATTCAAATGTACGAAATCCTACTGCCCGTTTGGTTATTGGTAAACGACAGCGTGCAAGTAAAAACAGTGAATTTTAGTGCAAATCACACAAAACCTAAAGAAAATATTTTTTTTACTTTATATTTAAATATTAACATAAAAATGACCACATCGCATTATGTAAAACTTAAATATTGTAATTTACAAATGTAAGGATATCGTTTACAAATTTGTGGAATACCTATGTCCATAATAGTGTACTGTTGGTGTTTATTGTTGTAAATATTTGTTCTTACAAGGAAAAGGACCCAATTTACTCCACCAAGGTTCATTCTTACCTTAACATTGTATTGGGGGTCATTTCTGTTGTAAATTATAGTATTACGAGATTAATTATGACTTTTACAATGTAATGGAACAAGTATGTCCATTTTAGTGTAATACGAATCCTTAATGTTGTAACCACCACCTTGTTTACAAAGATAATGACTCAATTTACTCCTCCAAGGTTCATTCTCACCTTAACATTGTATTGGAGGTCATTTCTATAGTAAATTATAGTATTACGACATTAACTATGACTTTTACAATGTAAGTTACACTATTTAGGTAGTGATTTACAAGTTTTTGTACCACAATTACAACATTAGGGTTCTCATAATCCTTAACATTGTAAATCCTTATTTTACAATGATATGGATCCAAATTACAAAGAATAGGTAAGTCCGGACCATGAGGATGTAAATTGGGGTCCTTATTCTAGTAAAGCGTGGGTTTACAAGATTAAGGTCCTAGTTTACAATTTTAGGATACTAGGGTACCAAAACGTTGTAAAATGGATCCATATACATGTAAGTTCCATGATTTAGGTAGTGATTTACAAGTTTTTGTACCACGATTACAACATTAGGGTTCTCATAATCCTTAACGTTGTAATTGTTGTGAGACCGGCCCGGATTTCCCCAAATCCGGGGCCGACCACTGCGGTTAATTCGACATCCTACGATCACGGGGCCTGACAAACAAGAAATTTCACTTCCTCTTCCCGAGACAAAGGAAAATGGTAGAACTTCTAGAAATTTAGCAGAGTCTCCTCAAAATGGACTTTTCCCAATTATTCAACTTTGTCAAACAAATCACGAGAAAACCTAAGTGGCGAGAAACACCTACGAATACACAAATAGGCCTCAGGCCTTCAATTCCAACCCTAATGAAGTAACAGCATATCTAAGGGTAATTGAATTTAAACAATAATTCCACCTTAAGGAAATGGACATAGAATTCCTACTCTTCGGTCGAAGCTTACAGAAGAGCTCGGCTTGAAAGTTCGGTTCACGGCACTTTCTGACTGGGCGCAAAACAGAAAAAGTGTGAGTGGACGAAAATAAGTTTTCACTACTTAAAACAACATACTAACCCCACTTTTTGAAAACAATGCGAGAACATGAAATTCGAACCGTTGTAAATGAAATTGATTTAAAAACCGATAGCTCAAAACAATAAAAGGATAAACCCATTCCAAACCTTATTGAATGAACCAACCTTGCTCATTTGGCTTTTCCGAGGCATAACCTCCCAAAAGAATTCATATAGATAAAAGTAAATATGAATAGGAATAACTTGAAAATAAATGGCAATAAAAGTATAATAAAGTTTCCAAAGCTCAAGATAAAACCAAGAAACCCAAATCAAAGCATAGTAATATAGTATTGACACTTCAAAGGCATCACCCTTACTTTAAAATTCCCGGAACCAATCTCTCAAACGCTGCGTGCCGTTAGCGCATGACGAAGTATCCTCAGATAAACAAGAAAGAATATGTATAGATATAGATATACGATAGCACGTAAACTATAACCAACACACATATACACAATATCACCACCAATGTTGTAGGGGAACAATCCAACCAGGGGATCGTTTAAGCTGCACCATATGGAGAGTCCTCAACAACCATATGGCCGGGGAATGAGCCGTCCCAAGCGGGACTAAGCTTATCAAAGACGTGCGACAGAATCCTCAACACTGCGCTTTGTAACAAGTCCTACGCGCGAGACTACCCAATCAAGGTCTCACGTCACACCCAATCAAGGGTGCAGATTATCCGAGCATATCCAAGTATCCATTTTCCAAAGTTCCGTATGAGGAGGTACATAGGTAGTGCTTATAGCACTTCCAACTGACACAATCACAAACCACTCACAATCCACAATATCAAATTCATACCTCGTACCCCACACACATCCAAACATATATATATAGCCATTCCCGAAAGTATTATATAACAACTCAAACCATTTGCAATATGTCGAAAACCCGAATATATATAATCACAATATAATTAATCTTCCAGTAGATATATATATATATACATTCCAAATATAACAATATGGTTGCACAAGGGACCTCACATCCCGACACATGGTATTCCAAAACTCGAATATATAAAACTAAAGCATAAAGAACCAATTCTTAAACATAATACTTTACTCAACGTATAACCCAAAATATGAGATCAAAATACGAATACGACTCTTTAAAGTATGGTACAAACATTTACTTCAAATCATGGATGTAAGTTTCCAAACTAAATATATAATATATAAGTTACTAAGCATATAATATGTATTATCCGAAAGTAGGGGGCATACTTTCCCAAAATATATAACGTATAACATCCCAAAAACTATAGCATATAGTCCCCGATATTCAAAACTTCCAAATATTTAGGATTACCCGATGAAGCCATAAATAGAACAACATAATAATTCCAAAGTGAACCCATCCCATTATATAATCCAATCCCAACGTTTATCGGGATAGGATTGCCCAAATGTTTAATTAATAATATAAGTATAAGTTTCTTAGAGATATACATATAGTTTCCCAAAGATATAAATTATAGGTTTCCAAAGATATAAAATGTAACCTCCCAAAAATATAGGATATTATTTCTCAAAGTCTAGGATATAATTTCCAAAAGGATATAAGATACGGTTTCACTAAAGAGTATACGATATAGGTTTCCAAAATATAAAATATATATATATATATATATATAATTTCACAAAAAGTATAGAATATATATATATTTCCAAAGGTATAGAAAATAACCAGGGATATCCTTAACTTCAAATATTAAAGTAAATAGAAACCTTTTCTAATTAAATACATATAGAAATCCAAGATTCAAATAACCGAAATATATAAGCTTTGAAACCGACAAGGCCATGAACTCCAACTTATCAATAAAATCAAAGTATGAAAATATTTATTCTTAAAGTATAGTAACCAACCCAAAGCATTTGTAGATTTCTCAAACTTCCCATATTCTTCAAATCCATAATTTAATGGTCATATAAAACTCCAACATCCACATAACCAAAGATATCCATGATTCAAAGCCCAAAATAATAGTATAATTCCAAAATATCACCAAGTATTCAATTCAACACAAAACTCGATTATTAAGCATAACCCAATAAATTCACAAAATGCCAAAGATCCCATATTAATTCAATATTAAAATATAAACCTCATGTCCCGCATATACCCGGGACCCCAAAACATGTAAAAGCTTTCAATGTAAATTATATTCATATAATTTCATCAAAACCAAATTCACGATTTAAAAGCAATATTTAAATCCTCATAATCGAATAAAACCATTTATATGCATTTCAATTCATTATTTAAAGTAATGCGGCGTTTGAAAGCGATGTCGCTCACTTGATGGTCATTGCGCCATAACCCTGAGAGGGTTCCACTTGCGAATCACGCGAGGAGACAGTACTGTCGAAGAAAGCGAGGATTCGATTAATTACGGTGAACCCGAACGATAACAAATTCAAAACTCTAGCTTCTCGAGCTCAAGTGTGCGTGCACACTTAGAGCGAAGCGATTCTAAGGTCAACAACACTCAAGGAATCACGATGCACCTCGAGAGGCACGGTCAACCGGGTCAAACTTAGTCAAACTTGGTCAACCCTGGCCCCGGGACGACCACCAAATGGATCCCAACGTCCTTAAAGATCCAACAAAGTCATCTAATCACGTCACGAAGGTTTGGTCTCGGCCGTAACGGTCGATTTCTCATCCAAGGGACACCTTGCAACCTTAAAGTCGATGATTCGAGCATCCGGCTCCAAATCTCGATCCACGGTTCCTACACAGTTAGGAGTTGAGAACAACATATTTGAAATTGGAATCAATCACGGCGGTCGAAACACGTTGAACCCGATATCGCGCAATTATTAGGCGTAATATCCAACGGTCATACGATCTCCAATTCCAATCAGCGCGATCGTGCTTGGGGCGACGCGTGAGGGATAATTTAGAAACAGTTTTGGGTCGTCGCAAGTGGTACGCGCGCGCCACGCTGGCAGCGCGTTGGGTGTCAAAAGCGATTTCGGCGGACAGCGACTCAAAATCTTCCTGCACCCTTCCTACCACAGGTCAAGCTAGATGAGAGGAGCAACTTACCCTTCTTGGTGGACAGCCAATTTGGCCGGGAAACATGTCAAAATGTCGGATTTGTCGCCGGAAACCTAGAAAATTTCTAGGTTTCGAATCTGCAATCTTGAGATGGAATCGAGCCAAATCCTTCAAGGGTTATACCAAAGGGACATTGGAGAGTGTTTTGGGTGAGGTATCGTGGCCGGTGACGGCCAGACTTGGCCGGAAAAACGACTGGTTCAGTCGGGATTTTTATGGGTTTTTGTCGTGGTTTTCGATCGAGATTCCGAGCAAATCCCAAGGATTCGAGGCTGGAGACCTACATAGAAGTGTAGAGGGGAGAGAGACGAAGAATTTGAGTGGTGGATGGCGGCTGGGCGTGGCCGGAAATGACCGTGGTGGCCGTCGGAAATTTCTGCGACAAACAGAGGGGGAGGATCGGGATTTCGTCGGGAAAGGCTGTGGGGGATTCGTCGGGAAAGGTAGGGCGCGATTCTGTCCGTACTCGCGAGCTGATTGGGTGGTTTTTAAACACATTTTTCGAAATTACCAAATTACCCCTGTCAGTTTCTAGAGGTTTCCGGGTTCTACACACGTCGCGATCGAGCGTGCCGCGCGTCTACGAACTCGTTTCGACGAGCCGGACGCAATGGCGCAACCCGTTTCGCCAAATTCTTTCCCGAAAATAAAGTTGACCAATTTGCCCTTTCAATTATTAAATTCCAATTTTATTATTTTAATCCTTTTAATTCCATTTTAATTTCTTATTTCACTAAATTCATTTTAATTCAATTAATTTCTTTAAATTTGGGTCTGGGATGTTACATTGTAATAACAGACTTATCAGTTGGTAATTGCATTTTGAAAATGCAAAAACTTGCCAATTGCATGCCAAGTACGTACTCAAATTGCAAACACCCCCTTACGATTTGGTAATTGCACACCAAAATATTTATACCAAACTTCAGTATAATACAACAATTCCGACGAAGATGAATTGAAGATGAACTCAATGCCAAAGCTCAGAATATCATTACAATTCCGTGCCATGTTGAAAATTGACAAACAGTACCTATGTATTTGTAATTCAAATGTGCGAAATCCCCATGCCCATTTGGTAATTGGTAAACGACAGTGTGCAATTCCTGCCTCTGTTCAATATTTGTCCGTTTCCATGGTCGAAGTACCTAAAAGTAAAAACAATGAATTTTAGTTCAAATCACACAAAACCTAAAGAAAATATTTTCTTACTTTGTATTTAAATATTAACATCAAAATGCCCGCATCGCATTTTGTAAAAACCAAAGTATTGTAATTTACAAAAGTAAGGATATCGTTCACAAATTTGCAGAATGCCTATGTCCATAATGTTGTGAAAATGGTTCACATAAATGATGCATAAGGAAAGCGACAATCGATAAACAAGATATTTGAAATTGCAAACGATGAATACAATTGTCAAATGGTATGTTGGAAATTGCAAAAAAAGAATGCAATTCAGAAACATGTTGTTATCTTTGTAAATTACTTTCCCAACATCCCTACTTACGTTGATATAGTAAAACATGTCGTTATCTTTGTAAATTACGAGATTACAATCTCAACGATGGGTTTTACAATGTTATGGAACATACCTCTCGTAAACTTAGTAAAATCAGACCTAACTCTTGTAAACATCCATGTTTACAACTACAACGAACGAATTTACTTTCCCAACCTCCCTACTTACGTTGATACTGCAAAACATGTCGTTATCTTTGTAAATTATGAGATTACAATCTCAACGATGGGTTTTACAGTGTTATGGAACATAGTTCTCGTAAACTGAGTAAATTTAGACCTTACTCTTGTAAACATCCATGTTTACAACTACAACGAACGAATTTACTTTCCCAACGTCCCTACTTACGTTGATATTGTAAAACATGTCGTTATCTTTGTAAATTACGATATTACAACATTAACGATGGGTTTTACAATGTTATGGAACATAGCTCTCGTAAACTTAGTAAATCCAGACCTTACTCTTGTAAACATCCATATTTACAAATATCATGCCATTTTCATTACATTAATTGTATAATAACATACTACAACATTGGTAATTGCATTCTGAAAATGCAAAAGCCTACCAATTGCATGCCAAGTACGTACTCGAGCTGCAAATACCCCCTTACGCTTTGGCAATTGCATGCCAGATTTTTTCTTTTGTTTTGTTTTTGTTTTGGTTTTCTTTTACCTGGAGCAACCCATTTAACCGGTCACTCACTATCAACGGTGTAGATTACCCCACATCCCACAACAGCTTATCCAATGGTCTATAATGGTGGCGCATCCATGCGCCAGGCGAATTGTAGAATTTGCCGAAGAAATATAGGCAATGATGAATGCAATAGAACTATGAATGGAACCCATGTTACATATCTACTGTACGTGAAAATGTATCCAATCTTTTTAAGTAAGAAACCAATTCTGCCTTAATTGATATAAAATTTTGATGGGTGGTGACGAACCCTAAAATTAACTGAGTACACTCTATGATCTAAAAAAATTTCCACATAGTTGCTTAACTACATAAATTGTTGTTTGAAACTAGTCCTATTAATTGACCTTGTGGATGTTGTTTTTATAATTATAATCATCCACTGTACCAGAATAAAAAGTGGAAAAGAAAAATCAAATACCCTTATAAAGAAGGGCTATAACAATGTTGAAAACTCATCTCTTTCATTTCATTGGAAAAATGCTCACCATTTATCTATTGGAGACAAAAATTTGATTCGTTGCCCAACCAATGCCTCAATCTTCTAACTAATTTCCTACAAAATTCATACAAAAGTGTTAAATATATGCAATACAATTTCAAGTGCATTGAATGGTAGAGCTTATTACATTCAGGCTGCAAGGGCCCTTCAGTTTCGCTTTGGGTGATTGGAATGCTCCACATTAATGCTTCTATTCACATTAACATTTTCCATCAACGGAACAATATTGCTTTTGACATTCTGGATTGAGACATTTGATCCACCTAGAGAAGATATTGTAGCTACAGAATCACAAGATGAAAGTACTTCTTTTTCCAGACTATTTTTCAGATTTTTTAGATACACCAATTTGGTAATCCTTATTATTAGAACAATAATGGAATGCAATTGATCTAGGAGCACTTGGAGAGAGAGCTCGTTCTCTTCTACGTCCTCATGTACTGTTGCCTTGTTTCTCAGGTTTTTGGAAGTAGGGTTCTTTCTCAGGATTTGTTTTAAAAAATTACTAAATTACGATGAAACAAATTGTTGGAGTTAATAGTAACGTTTTTGGAAGTAGGGTTTTTTGCTTACGTTTAATTAGGGTTGAATATGGTGAGTAGAGTGTACTTATTAAAATTAAATTTGTTTCACAATTCAATATATCGTTTTTTGTCATTTTATATTAGGGTAAATTAGTAATTCAATAAATAGTTTGATAATTGGGTGTACTCAGTTAATTTTATGGCTTGTTTAACAACACCCAATTTTGATATGTAGCAAAGCAATCATTCTACAAGGAATAGCAGTCACCTAAAATTTTTGACATGTATCCTTGCACAGCACAATTGAAAGCTGGACACAATTTCTAACTTGTAAGAATTCTATAGTGAGCGCCTTATATATGGCTCTTAGGTGAGGTCCTATTTCTTAACCATTGGATCAAATTGGTTAATCGTTGGATCAAATTGGCTAGCATGATATGGACATGCCACATAATGTGGTATAGAAATATGAGATAAAAATGTGGTAAGTGTAGCATTACTCATTTGAAAGTGGTAACGTTTTGGAGTTGTGGTGTAGTGAATATATTAACTGAATGTTTATTGTGAAATTTACTACTATACCACCTTTGTTGTGCGGAAGCGTCAACCAACTGTGAGTGACAAAAAATAAACAACACCAACAAGAACACCAAGATTTATACTAGTTCGACAATGCCTACATCCAGTTTGGAGACGACAGAGTAATCCACTATAATCAAATGAGAGAACTCAGAAACCCAAGCCCCAAATATACCCAAGCTAACACACTCAAGAATATAAAGGAATACAAATTGAGTACAATTTGGAGAAAGGGAAAAATAACCAAGGACAGCCACAAATTGTTTTGCTGCCCAATTATTCTTTTTCCTCTCTCGCTCTGCCAACTTCTCTTGCTCTCTCTCTTTGCTCTCTTATTTGAATGCTGGGCTGCTTCTCCTTTTAAAGCAAAAAAAGAGTGGTTCTTCAAAGAAGCCAATGGCTGAAGCCAAACAAGTCAAAAATCAGCCACGAATGCATGCCTTTTGTCTCCCACATGCTGCTATCCCATCTCTGCCAATTAAGGAAGCCCAACGCTCAATATATAGGCAAAGCCTAGAGCTTCCCATAATTAATGCATTCTCATTTGCAAATTCAATGAGCTGAAAGTGTTTTCCACATTTTGACTATTGTTTGAGCCAATAATCAACAATCTCCACCTTGGCTCAAACTCTCGAAGTAGAACTCCCAATAGTCGTCTCCCAATCCCCCACGGGGCAATCAACAAATTTTACAAATGCCAATCAAGTCTAAGCAATGCTTAAACTTGAGCAACAAAATTGGCTTTGTCAACATATCCGTAGGATTTTCTACGGTTCCAATCTTCTGAAGAAGAATATCTCCTTCGTCAATAATCTCAGGATTTTCCGCAGGATTTGCTAAATAAATAGCACTCTGATTGTCGCAATGAACATCCACGTGGTCATGTTGAACCCCTAAGTCATCAAGCAACCCTTGAAGCCAGATGGCTTCCTTAATAGCTTATGTACTGCCATGTATTCCGCCTCAGTAGTAGACAAAGCAACTATAGATTGCAAAGTCAATCTCCAACTTACTAGACCTCCAACAAGAGTGAATACAAAACCTATAGTGGACCTACGCTTGTCCAAATCACTTGTGTAATCAGAATCCACATATCCAATAACACATTGACCAGTAACATTATCCTGCTGAAATAATAAACCAACATCCACAATACCCAGAATATACCATAGAATCCATTTCACAGCTTGCCAATTCCCTTTTCCTGGATTATGTATATATCTACTAACAATGCTAACAGCTTGTGAAATATCAGGCCTAGTACACACCATAGCATACATCAAACTACCAACAACACTTGCATATGGAATTTGAGCCAAGTAATGACTCTCCTCATCAGTGTTAGGAGACATAGAAGCACTAGGAGACATCAAACTACCAACAGCACTTTATGAAGAGATTTCATCTCCTCATCCATAGATTTCTTCCACTCCACACTCTCTGAACTTCTAACAGCTTCTTTATAGGCGGATGGACTATCATCTTCAATTACGGGAAGTGCATATGCCACAATATCAGTAAACCGAGCAGGCTTCCGAGTTTCCCTTCTTTGTCTTCTAGTTGCAATAGAATCTTGTTGCTATGGAGGCTCTTGGGTAGGTGCCTCCTCTTTATCATCCTTGTCATCGTCATCAGAATCAACTGTAGGACTAGTGTCTGTAACATCAGACCTTACTGGAACAACTGGAGTTTTCAGTAACTCCACCTGCTTTGAACTACTCATGGTCTCGGTTGCTTTAGTCTCATCTTCATGCTTGTTCTGATTAACCATAACAGCCTCATCAAAAGTCACATCTCTACTTACAACAAATTTCTTCTCATCTGGACACCAGAGTAAGTATCTCTGCATGCCAGTGCTAAAGCCCATAAATAGAGCTTTCTTTGCTCTTGGATCCAACTTGCTTTCTCTGACATGATAGTAAGTAGAACAACCAAATATGTGTAAATACTTGTAATCAGTACAAGGTTTACCAGACCATACCTCCATGCACATTTATCCCTCGTTCGCGGCAGTAGGCAATCGATTAATAAGATGGCTTGCATAAGTAATCGCCTTAGCCCAAAATGCCTTGCCTAAACCAGCATTAGACAACATACACCGGACTTTCTCAAGCAAAGTACGATTCATGCGCTCAGCCACCCCATTCTGTTGCGGTGTCTCCCTAATTGTGAAGTGTCTCACAATACCCTCATCTTGACAAACTTTCAAGAAAGGATCAGACTTATATTCACCATCTGAGAGTCTTGATCTTTCGACTGTTTTGCTTTTCAATCATCTTTTTCCACTTCAGGAATATCTTTAAGACTTCATCTTTAAGTTTCATGTTATACACTCATACTCTTCTAGAGAATTCATCAACAAAGGAGACAAAATAATGGCTACCTCCCCAAGATGCATTCTTGGTAGTTCCCCAAACATCAGTGTGAACATAATCTAGAATGCCTTTAGTGTGGTGAATAGCGGTACCAAATTTCACTTTAGTTTGCTTACCTAGTACACAGCGTTCACAGAATTCCAATTTGCATGCCTTCGCACCTTTCAATAAGTCTTGCTTCACCAATCCTTGCAATGCCTTTTCACTAGCATGCCTAAGACGCCTATGCCATAACCTCGTAGTGTTTGTGTTATCTGCGTCGGCCTCCGGTGATGACTACTCCACCAATAATCGTACTCCCTTGCAAGAAATACAAGTTATTTCGTCTTGTACCTTTCATCACCACCGATTGCCCCGTACCACGACTTTAAGAACTCCACCCTCCATGGTGATCTTGAGACCCTTGGATTCCAAAGCGCCCAATGAGATAAGATTCTTCTTCATATCCGGTATATATCGGACATCACTCAATTCTCTGAATGTTCCATCATGCATCTTCAAACAGATTTTGCTTATCCCTTGTGTTTTGCAAGCATTATTATTGCCCATCAAAACAACTCCACCATCATGCTCTTGGAAGCTAGAAAATCATTCTCGAATGGGACACATATGATAGGTGCAACCTGAATCCAAAATCCACTCCTTGGAATGACCATCAGCATATGAACTAGCCAAAGCAAACTAGAAATCATCATCTCCAGATTTTGCAACATTTGCTTCAGAACCCGCTTTCTCCTTCTCTTTATTCTTCAATTTGGGGCAGACTTTCTTCCAATGACCCTTTTGGCTACAAAAGGCACATTCGTCTTTAGCAGGAAACTTCCCTCTCAACTTTGAACGAGATTTTCCCCGCTTCCCAGATTTTCTTTCCTCTGTTCAACCCCTTGCAACGAGTGCCTCTGTTTGTGAATTGTGAGTCTTTTCTTCCTTCTTATGACACTCATGATTCACCAATGCCGCAAACACCTCATCAAGTTTCACCTCGGATTTTTCATACAACAAAGTAGTTGTCAAATGATCATAATCATCAGGCAATGAATTTACAAACATAATGCCTTATCCTCGTCAGGAATTTTCACATCAAGGTTTGTTAAATCAGCAAGTATTTTATTATAATTATTGAGGTGTTCGTGCATAGAAAATCCTGGACGATATTGAAATCGGAAGATTCACTTCTTCAAGAAGAGCCGATTTTCTGCGCTCTTGGTCATATACTTCTCCTCCAATTTCGTCCATAACTCCTTAGCAAAAGTTTCCTTCATATATGGGTATTTCAACTCCTTATCAAGGAATGATCGAATAGTGGCATAAGCATGAAGATTAATTCACGTCCACTGCTTATCATCAATATCTTCGGGTTTATCCTCCAGAACCATATCCAACTCTTGTTGATACAACACATCCATAACTTCACATTGCCACATACCAAAATTATTAGAGCCATTGAATTTATCAACCTCTAACCTTGTAGTAGCAATTGGATGTCTATTAGATGTAGGTGCCGACGAAGACGATGCTGACTCCTTCTCCTTAACAGGTTCGTCTTTATCTCCAGCCATTTACTCGGCACTATTCACGCCACTGTAGCTCCAACAAATTTTTACTCCTACGAAAACATGGTGGTACAACCGGCACAACCAGCTTAATTTGGTTTCGTGTTGCTAGTTTGTTACCAATAGTCATTGCAAGAACATATACCATCAGAGCAATACATGTTTGACATTTGTACATAACCTAACGAATCCTCTAATGCTAGGCATGGCGCTCGGTTGGAAGGATTGCATAAGCTTTTAAAACAATTGAGAAGGTATACCTGTTGGGGACTAAGTTCTCCCGACGCAATTACTGAAAGAGGAAGAGTGCTTCTTCAGGGTCTCTCTGCAAAAGTTGTTATGATGCTAGTCCATGCAACAATATCCCGATGGCAACTTGTCTCGAAGAAGAGCCTGTAACAGTCGTCAATATCTCCTCCAAGATCTGAATAAGCTTTAACTAATGCAGTGGCCACTTCAATTTTTAATGTAAACCCAGTTTTGATGGTGAGACAGTGCAATTGAAATAAAAATAACCCCATTATCATCAAGCCCATAAAGGACGCTAAGAAGCGTGGCACTATCAAATTCATCTCCGTCAAGGTGCAATTGTATAAGTAGATTAATAGCTTGAGCTCCAAGTCCATGATACTGAAAGCCTACTATCATGGAATTCCAAGATATAAGATTCAGGAACTCCATGCTCTTAAACACATTCCATGCCTCGTTTTTACTAACATCATCAACACCTCCATGAGTACAAATCTTGCTATACATAGTAATAAGTGTTAGAAAATTAAATTGTAAATATTTAATTTTATAATAATGTCAATGAAAATTATATTAAGTTGTGGGACCAGCGAATTTTCAATATGCTACATGATCATCAGTTTTTTGGTATATGACCATTGGCCCTGTGTGTGACTATTTAAGTTACACAAAATAAAATATTAGTTTTATTATCAACATTTACGGTTGATGAGATGAGACTTTCTATGAAAAGTCACTAATAAAATAATGTTTTATGAAAGGTTGCAATTCAAAATTGCAGATAAGTGCTAAACATTGCCATTACTCTAGTCTTGGTCAATGTGCTAATGTATCTGTTGGGTAAATGGTGTATCCGCTTGTATCAAGACTGACAACCAAAAGTAGTCTCTGCCCAAACATGGAAAGTTACATTGGTTCTCGCATAAAAACACACGACAGTGTGTGAATTTTCAATCACATCTTTCCTGAATAGATGCTTAACTCTCTATAAATAGAGAGCAATCCCACACTTCTAATTCATCCAATTTGAGCATTCACATCATTGTATTTTTAGAAATATAGTGAGTTAGTAAAGTGAGTTTATACACAAGTTTGAGTTTGCTTTTCTTGGGGGTTGGAGTGCTACTTAAACAAGAAGTCGATCGGTGTATCTTGGGAGATGTTTGCCAAGCAAATTCTAAAAGCACATGTGAGAAGACAATTTCGTCTTAAGGAGATAGAACCAAGTTCTAGACTTGATCATCTGTAAAGTACTCTTAATTTTCCTTGTCGTTAATTTCTTATATTTATTTCGAATTTATAGTGAAGTTTTATTTTCGAAATTCTATAAATATAACAATTATCTTTATTTTTTACCAACAATCTTACGACGAAAACTTTTTTGGTAATTGATATGTTTATTGGTTTTTAAGAATCTTAAATTTATTTTAGTTTCTTAAAAGTTGTTAGTTTATTTTTAAATTAAACTGTGGATTTTCCTCTTTATTGAAGGAAAATGACTGGTGTTATTAGTAGTGATTGTACTAGTAATGACAAGGGAAAAGGTGTGGCTCATGCTTTACCTGTGGTGATCCCTGCTTCCTCCTCTCATGGAGAGAAACTTGAGAAGTTCAATGGAATTGATAATATGCTAACTGCAGCTATGTGTTTCTGGAATTCTGCCACCAACACTTTTGACTTCCGTGTTGGTCCCATGTCCCCAACTATGCTGGACATGGCTCAGATCTTTGGGTTCAGACCTCATGGAAGACCCTGTGATGCAGATGGAGATTACCATAGGAGGAAAAATGGTGAAAGGCTGGCCAAGAAGTTCAATATTTCTTCTGCGCTCATCAACCAGAACTGCTCTGTCTCCAATTTTTTGAAGAAGTTCAGCATTGAGAGGGACAGGGATCAGCATCACATGATGTTTCTTCTATACTGGTTGAACAGATTCGTGTTCCTAAACCGCTCAGCAGTTTTGCTTGAATACAGACATCTGGCTAAAGCTCTGCACAATCACATGGACGTTGGGCTTCGCCCAACAATTCTGGCACATCTGTACAAGAGTCTCCATACTGCCACTCTGGACAGCCCACTAAATCTTGGAGCTCCAGGCGCATTCTGGATGATCCAGGTCTGGCTCCAAGTCTACTTCCCAGAATTGCGGTCTCCAGATGTAGTTCTACCTGAAGACCAGGTCATGGCGCTTCCTCTCATGTCAGTAGAAGTGCCCAAAAGGTCAATTGAAGAGTATTTGATGTTCTTCATGCACTGCAAGAATAGGTCAGATGCACGATGGCAAGTAGTACTGAGGAGGAGCTATCCCTGGTTCCATCCTAGATACAGACTTTTTGAGAATGAGCAAGAGGATGAAGAATCCAGAATTGACTTTAGGAAGAAGTTCCTCAGTGTGATGCTGACCAAGGACCTTCCTTTTGGTGGAGGAAAACCTCTCAGTTCTCACTTGGGTGGAGAGGTATATCAACCCAACCTCTGCACCAGGCAATTTGGCTGCCCTCATATGATTCTAGTGAAGTACTACAAGGGTTGTAATAAAGGCACCTCCTGGAGGGATGCGGATGATATAGATGTGCACCTGAACTGCAGATGTGCAGTGAATAAGATAAACAATAGTGTGGATGGTCTCTATCCATCCTGGGAGCCAAATTCCTGCAGTTCTGCCGATTTTGATGCCTGGTGGAAAGCTAGGTTTACTGGTATGTCATAAGCAGGCAATTCTGCAAGGAAAATCTTTGCAAAATGGGATGTGGGAGCTGCAAAGGCATAGAAAGAAGCTAAGAAGAACACCACACAGCTGATTCTGGAAATAAATGCTCAAGTGATCGAAGGTAAAATATGAGTTTCTGGCATCTTTCATTGAATTATGGTGTTCTTAATGCATGTTCTGACTAGTTCTATCTCCATTGTTTCAGATCCTTCCATGGCTGGCAATATTAGTGAGCAAGATGTCCAAGGTGGACAAGTGATTGGTGAGTTCTTGACCATTTTTTTTTCAATTTTAGCTGGACTAGTTCTTTTGCTAACCACTGATCATTTGTGCAATCAATTCTATTATTGCTGCTGGAGATCTGGAAGTAGATCTTGGAGAAGAGAACCCTGAGCAAGCCATTCTAGAGAAATGGGCAAAGGATAAGGCACCTGAGGACCCTCCATCTGTGAGAAAAAGAAAAGAGACTGCTCAAGCTCAGGTTAGTTCTATCTAGTCTACAGTCTAGGTAATACTTTGTGATTTTTCCTTCTGTTATTTCCTTTAATCAGAACTGAGTCTCATAGTTCTAATTATGCCTTTGTTCTTTCTTTAGCTGCTGTACCTGCGAGTTCTTCATCACCTGTAGCAAAGGCAAAACGAGCCAAGAAAGGAACTGCTGCGATGGAAGAATTGTTGCGAATTTATTAAATAATATGTAAAATTATGTGTATAATATGTGAATTTTTTGTGTATTGTTGACAATTTTGTAAAAACACGTGTATTAAGCATGAACAATACGTACGTACGTATATTGTACGTTTTCTTTGTGTACGGGAAATGGAAGTATTGTTGAAAAAAACGTACGTATGTATATAACATGATTATTAAACGGCAATATATTATATTTAACAGGTGCGGCTATACTATTTATTAAATAAAATAAATAAATAAAAGTTCCCCAGCAACATTAATTAAACTAATCTGAATTAATAAACAAATTTATTAATTCGAAACTAAATAATTAATTTAAATCTGAAATTCCCAAGGTATTTAAATAGTATAGCCGTGCGGCTATACTATTTATCAAGGAAATTAAAAAACGCCAGTATAGCCGGACGGCTATACGCTTCATATGTATTGTGTTCAAAAGTATAGCCGTGCGGCTATACTCTTGAAATGTATTATATTCAAAAGTATAGCCGTGCGGCTATACTATTTATTAATTTTTTTTTAAAAAAAAACCAAAACCCCGCAAGAGTGAGTATGAATCAATTTTGGCTTTTAACTTCTTCCTTCTTTTTTCCTTAGGCTAACTTACCCTACTACCAAGCACTGGAGAAGAGGTAACACTATATAATATTTTAATATATATTATTTTTATTCAATAATATGTTAAATTATGTGTATAATACGCGAATTTTGTGTGTATTGTTGACAATTTTTTAAATAAAAGTGTATAATAACCATGAAAAATACGTAGGTACGTATAACGTTTTCTTTCTGTGCGGGAAATGGAATTATTGTTGAAAAATACGTATGTATGTGTATAACACAATTATTAAACGGCAATATATTATATTTAAAAGGTGCGGCCATACTATTTATTAAATAAAAAAAAAAAAAAGTTCCCCAGTAACATTAATTAAACTAATCTGAATTAATAAACAAATTTATTAATTAATTTATATCTGAAATTCCCAAGGTATTTAAATAGTATAGCCGTGCGGCTATACTATTTATCAAGGAAATTAAAAAACGCCAGTATAGCCGGACGGCTATACTCTTCATATGTATTATGTTCAACAGTATAGCCGTGCGGCTATACTCTTGAAATGTATTATATTCAAAAGTATAGCCGTGCGGCTATACTATTTATTAATTTTTTTTTAAAAAAAAACCAAAACCCCGCAAGAGTGAGTATGAATCAATTTTGGCTTTTAACTTCTTCCTTCTTTTTCCTTAGGCTAACTTACCTTACTACCAAGCACTGGAGAAGAGGTAACATTATATAATATTT
Source organism: Prunus padus (assembly GCA_024362665.1). Taxonomy (NCBI): domain Eukaryota; kingdom Viridiplantae; phylum Streptophyta; class Magnoliopsida; order Rosales; family Rosaceae; genus Prunus; species Prunus padus. The sequence continues at coordinate 1,243,500 of JANFAM010000006.1, forward strand.
TAATATATATTATTTTTATTCAATAAAAAAAAAGTTCCCCAGTAACATTAATTAAATTAATCTGAATTAATAAACAGATTTATTAATTCGAAACTAAATAATTAATTTAAATCTGAAATTCCCAAGGTATTTAAATAGTATAGCCGTAAGGCTATATTGTTCTAATTTTCTTGGAATATGTTATATTCAAAAGTATAGCCGTGCGGCTATACTATTTTTAACAATTTTTTTTTTTAAAAAAAACCCCTGCAAGAGTGAGTATGAATCAATTTTCTCTTTTAACTTCTTCCTTCTTTTTCCTTAGGTAACGTACCTTACTACCAAGCACTGGATAAGAGGTGACACTATATAATATTTTAATATATATTATTTTTTATTCAATAATATGTAAAATTATATGTACAATGCGTGAATTTTGTTTGTATTGTTGAAAATTTTGTAAAAACACGTGTATTGAGTGATGGGCATATTTTATATTATCTATTTAACCCTATTCTTAGTATATTTTGGTTAATATTTTGGAAGAATTTTGATACTTTGAATTTTATTTCCAATATAGGACTTTCGAAGTCATCTGGAGCAAAACATAATCAAATGGACGAATTTTGGAGTAATTCTAGTTGGAGGACGTTCGTGAGTCATTTTGGAGTAATTCTCAGATTTGTCTACCGAGCGATTATTTTCTGGCAGTCAATTAAAGGAGCAGTGCGCGGTGCTGGAATAGTGACGTTTTGGGCTTTATTGCATTTTTGGAGCCCAATATGACCTCGGATAGGTTCATGACCTTCTAGAGATGTGTTCAGAATATTTTTATCTTCAAAACAAGCTATCTTGGGCCTGATTTGGAGCAGATTTGAGCCCAGAACGTGGCTGGGCAGATTTTGAGCGAATTTCCCTAATCCTATTTGGATTTTACTTCCTAGTATTATTTTATTTTAATTAGTTTCCTTGTGGGAAAAGAAAAGCTGTATTGGGCAGCTAGGTATTAGATAGTATTTAAGTTCCTTTTCACAACAATTTTGGGGATTTCTTTTTGGCTTCTTGAACGTGAGAGCTATTGCTAGGGTTTTGGAGATTCGCAACTTTCAGGTGTTTTTATTCCTTTTCTTCTTAATGATATTTTTCTTGATTTCAATTATGAATATGCGTAACTAATTCCCTTTTGCTCGGGCGAAACCTTAGCCTTAGCATGAATATGTGATTTTATTAATTTGCTTATGAATGGATGCATGTTTGCTTTGAATTATTAGTCACTGCGTTTGAAACTATCTATTTGTTTTAATGACTTATCACCATTATGATATTTAGACAAGTAATTTGATGCAATTTCTGTTGGAACATCACCCTGAAATTGAGGAGGGCTTCTTGTGATTAGTAATTGTAAGTTCACTTAAGGCAAACATCACGCTCTTAAGGGTTGCATGGTTTTTCAAAGGGTTTTCACAAAGCTTAATGAGTCTTGCATGTTTATATTTGATCTGAACATCACAGACGGATTGCATGTTAGATATACGTTTTCGCTTTAACATCACAAGGAAAATATGCATTAGGAAAACCTAACCTTCAAAGCATAGAAATTCAGAAGTAATTGGTAAAAATACATAGGATTGCTAGGTGACGGTGGAACCCTAGTGCTTTTATAAATTGATATCTAAAACTCTTTTCATTTAATCGTGTTTTTAATTAAATTAATTTTTTAGCTTTAAACAAAATCAAAATCATCTTTCTCAACTTTTAATTTTAGTTAATTGAAAATTGTTTTTACATAAATTGCTAAATAGTCCTTGAGGAGAACGACCTTGCATGAGCATCTATACTACAATAGCCTTGTATTCTTACAATTATTTTATGTGATTTTAACCCTGTTTGCACAGGTACTAAAAATCCTATCATTTCGCACGAACAATACGTACGTACGTATATTGTACGTTTTCTTTGTGTTCAGAAAATGGAAGTATTGTTGAGAAGTACGTATGTATGTGTATAACACGATTGTTAAACGGCAATATATTATATTTAAAAGTATAGCCCTATTTATCAACACACACACACAAAAAAAAAAGTACCCCATTAAAATTAATTAAACCAATCCGAATTAATTAAAAAAATTTATTAATTCGAAACTGAATAATTAATTAAAATCTGAAATTTCCAAGGTATTTAAATAGTATAGCCGTGCGGCTATACTATTTATCAAAGAAATTAAAAACCCCAGTATAGCCGCACGGCTATACTCATGATATGTGTTATGTTCAAAGAGTATAGCCGTGCGGCTATTCTATTTATTAAAATAAAATTCGAAAAATATGTTTCAAAAGTGCTGTTTAGTAGAAACTAAAGGTAGCAGTATAGCCGGGTGGCTATACTCTTGGAATAAGTTATATCCAAAGTATAGCCGTGCGGCTATACTATTTTTAACAATTATTTTTTATTTAAAAAACCGCTGCAAGATTGAGTATGAATCAATTTTCTCTTTTAACTTCTTCCTTCTTTTTCCTCAGGCTAACATACCTTACTACCAAGCACTTGATAAGAGGTGACACTATATAATATTTTAATATATATTATTTTTTATTCAATAATTTGTATAATTATGTGTTCAATGCGTGATTTTGTGTGTATTGTTGAAAATTTTGTAAAAACACGTTTATTGAGCATGAACAATACGTATGTACGTATATTGTACGTTTTCTTTGTGTTTGTAAAATGGAAGTATTGTTGAGAAGTACGTATGTATGTGTATAACACGATTGTTAAACGGCAATATATTATTATTAAAAGTATAGCCCTATTTATCAACACACGAAAAAAAAAAAAAAGTCCCCATTAAAATTAATTAAACTAATCCGAATTAATTTAAAAAAATTATTGATTCGAAACTTAATAATTAATTAAAATCTGAAATTTCCAAGGTATTTAAATAGTATAGCCGTTCGGCTATACTATTTGTCAAAGAAATTAAAAAAACCCCAGTATAGCCGCACGGCTATACTCTTGATATGTGTTATGTTCAAAGAGTATAGCCACGCGGCTATACTCTTTATTAAAATAAAATTCGAAAAATATATTTCAAAAGTGCTGTTTAGTAGAAACTAAAGGTAGCAGTATAGCCGGGTGGCTATACTCTTGGAATATGTTATATTCAAAAGTATAGCCGTGCGGCTATACTATTTTTAACAATTTTTTTTATAAAAAAACCCCTTCAAGATTGAGTATGAATCAATTTTCTCTTTTAACTTCTTCCTTCTTTTTCCTCAGGCTAACTTACCTTACTACCAAGCATTGGATAAGAGGTGACACTATATAATATTTTAATATATATTATTTTTTATTCAATAATTTGTAAAATTATGTGTTCAATGCGTGAATTTTGTGTGTATTGTTGAAAATTTTGTAAAAACACGTTTATTGAGCCTGAACAATATTGTACGTACGTATATTGTAAATTGTACATGACCTGATATCGCTTTCTGAGTCAACTTATTAGCAAGACATAAGTCTGCACCAACAAAAAGACACTGGAATGGTATTAAACATATATTGCAATACCTTCGTGGAACAACCGACATGGTTTTATTTTATTCAGAAGGATCAAAATCACAAATAGTTGGTTATGCATATGTTGGTTATCTTTCTGATCCACATAAAGGTAGATCTCAGACTGGATATGTATTCACCTGTGGTGGCGCTGCCATATCATGGAAATCAATAAAGCAAACTTTAGTTGCCACTTCTTCAAATCATTATGAAATATTAGCACTACATGAAGCAAGTCATGAATGCATATGGCTGAGATCTATGATTCAACCTATACGAGAAACATGTGGGTTGTCTTCAAATAAAAATACTCCAACAATATTATACGAAGACAATGCAGCTTGTATTACACAAATAAAAAATGGTTACATCAAGGGTGACAAAATCAAGCATATTTCACCAAAATTCTTCCACACACAAGCTTCAACAAAGTGGTGACTTACATATTCAACAAATACAATCAAGCAACAACTTTTCATATTTGTTCACTAAAGCATTACCAACTACAACATTCAGAAAGATGGTTTACAATATTGGGATGCATCAACTCAAAGATCTTTTGCCAGCATCAGGGGGAGAATGTCATTAATAAAGATTTCCATACTATGTACTCTTTTTCCTACGTTCAGGTTTTTATCCCATCAGGGTTTTCCTAGCAAGGTTTTAATGAGGCAATGTCATACGCTCGTCAGTGTTATATGATACATTATACGGAATCCTATGTTGCACATGAATATGTACTATTTTTTCCCTTGTCCAGGTTTTGTCCCACTGGGTTTTACTGGTAATGCTTTTAACGAGGCATATTCCATGCATGGTGGACATCTAAGGGGGAGTGTTATAAATGAATCTAATTATTATGGATGCCCACCATATACATTTTTCCCACAATTCCTACCACTATGTTTTTACCCACTATGGTGTGATTGTAATTTACCTTATATTGTATTTTTTAAGTGTGGTAAATAGTTGTACTCCATTTTGCCTAAAAATACAAGGCATTAAGAGAATGAAATTACAAGCTTGAGAAGAGTAATTCTATGGTTATTATCTTCTTCTAAATTCTCTCCATAATTCCTTAAGTTTTATATCAGACCTATAGTTGTTGGATTTTTGCTAGAAGCACATAACATACACTCATAAACAATTTATGATACTAACCTAAAAAGAAGCCATAGAAATAACAAGGTGACATAGTTGTTGAACTCACATATTGAAACCATTCTTACAACTTCTTTTTGTCTGACATAGTTGTTATATTAAACTACATAAAGCAAATTAAAGTGCATGAGTACAAAACATTTTTTAGAGTTGTTGATCAACGAGTACAACTCCAACGCAAATAAAGTACTTCAAGGAACTTATCAAAATGTCTTCGAATTGCATGATCAACCTCATCAATTGCAGGTGTACATGTTTTGACATCCCAGAAGTGCTGATTCAAGTTCCTTAGGTATCGCAGCAGACTAGTAGCATCATCAAAGCAAGATGTATAAGGATACTCCTCAACTTCTTTCACAAAACCTTCAAATCCATCACTTTTACAAGAAGCAAATACAATAACATCAACATACCTCAAAGCATTCAAAAAAGGTTTTTCATAAAAAAGATATTTTCTATCTTTATTGACATTGTCAATCCAGTCCAACCTATGCTCTGAAGTCTTCAAGAATGCATGGCCAAGCAATTTGGAAACAAATTTCGCATAACTAAAAAGATGAAGAAAAAAAATGCATTCATCTTTCAAAATCAATCATATAGCATAATACTAATACAGTTAGTCATAACAAAAAATTCATGCATCCATCATAACAAAAAGCGAACTCACTTCCAAATATGAATATAGTAAAAAAAAAAAAAACTTACAAAACCTATAAGCCTCAATCCATTCTTTTTAAAGGTCAAAATTCGTTGCTTTTTTCTTCGACGATGGAGTTTTGGGTGCTAGCAACGACTCAAACAAATATCCCAACATGCTCTTGATATCAAGAAAATCATCATTTTTCGACTTGTCTTGATATGTAACATCTACTCCCTCCAATGAACCACCGAAGTTAATAATCTTTAAATACTTCTCGCCCATTACATAATTTTTCTTCTTCTTCAAGCTACCGTGAAAGAATCCTTTGCCATGAACGCGAGTCATATCATTAATCAATTGACTACAATATATACAAAACACATAAGTTAGATAACATAAACATAACAAAACAAAAACTCTTGACAAAGTTCAAAAAATTACCTTATCGTTTCTATCCAATAAGGATGAAGACAATCTCATGCATTCTTAATAGGGAGTTTGCTACTTTCAGTATAGGAAGAACCCTTATCACCCACAACTCTTCTAACCCAATCATATAAAGACTCGTCATAGTGGTCATAACAAACCGTCCAAACACCCTTCACCAACTCTTCATTACAAGGTAAACCCTCAAAATGCTTTTACTTACAAAACACATAAAACGACGGGCACAAAATCTCCTCATAAGATATTCTTGTAGAATGTTTAAAAGCACTTTGAGTTGTCTCCTCCTTATCCACTTTAACAAACTTAACATGCATGATTTCACCATCTTTCTCATAATAAAAACCACCCCTGTATGCCTTGTATTTACTATTATTCCTCACTACGAAGTTAAATTTATAAAAGCACACCAAGTGCCAACAACCTCAATAACGGAATTATTATTCTCGTGCTCACTTTTTATGTACTCAATAAAACTCTGCTAGCTTTTGTGGAACGTTCGATATTCATAAGAAACGAGATGATTAATTGTCAAATACTTAGAACAAAGATGATTACATAGCTACAAAGACACAATCTCTAATGAAAAATCCTTGTTTCCGGAACTGATTCGTGAAGTAGAGTTGGAGGGAAAGTTAATCAAGTTGTTTACAAAAAAAAATTATTTTTAATCGGTTGTTGAAAGACGCATTAAAGAATATCAATTGGATACTAGGGATGCATATAAGATTTTGTGTGAAGAGGTCAAATGAGGAGTTTAAACATGATATCCTTTTTAGTTTATTATATGATTAAGAGAGGGTGATGGTTGACAAACAACTAGAGTTGTTAGTGTTTCTCTTTCCCCATTGGATTTCAACACCACAAATAAATGATAAATGGTCTCTTATGATTAAGAGAGAGAGAAACTGTGGAAGTATAAACATATTTTCTGCTTGCAATTCACTCCAACCTATGCTCTGGACTCTTCAAAAATGGATGGCCAAGCCATTTGGAAATAAACTTTGCATAACTGAAAACATGAAGGAAAAAAAATTCAACCATCTTTCAAAATCAATCATGTAGAATAATACTAATAAAGTTAGTCATAACAAAAAATTCATGCATCCATCAAAATGAAAAAGAGAACTTACTTCCAAATATGAATATAGTCAAAAAAAACTTACGAAACCTATAAGCCTCAATCCATTCTTTCCTAAGGTCAAAATTCGTTGATTTTGTCTTCGACGATGGAGTTTTGGGTGCTAGCAACTACTCGAACAAATAAGCCAACATGCTTTTGATGTCAAGAAAATCATCATTTTTCGACTTGTCATGATATGTAACATCTATTCCTTCCAATGAACCACCGAAGTTAATAATCTTCAAACACTTCTCATTACATAATTTTTCTTATTCTTCAAGTTACTGTGAAAGAATCATTTGTCATGAATGCGAGTCACAACATTAATCAATTGACTACAATATATACAAAACACATAAATTAGATAACATGCATGATTTCACCATCTTTCTCATAATATAAATCACCCTTGTATTCATTGTCTTTACTATTATTCCTCACTACGAAGTTAAATTTATAACAATATACTCAGGCGCCAACAACCTCAATAATGGAATTATTATTCTTGTGCTCACCTTTTATGTACTCAAAAAAACTCTGCTCGCTTTTGTGGAAAATTCAATATTCGTAAGAAATGAGATGATTAATTGTCTAATATTTAGAACAAAGATGATTACATATCTACAAAGGCATAATCTCTAATGAAAACACCTTGTTTCCGAAACTGATTCGTGAAGTTGAGTTGGAGGGGAAGTTAATCAAGCCGTTTACAAAAAATATATATTTTTAATCTACTGTTGAAAGATGCATTAAAGAAAATTAATTGGATGCTAGGGATGCAGAGAAGATTTTGTGTGAAGATGTCAAATGAGGAGTTTAAACATGATATCCCTTTTAGCCTATTGTATGATTATGAGAAGGTGATGGTTGACAAACAAATAGAGTTGTTAGTGTTTCTCTTTCCCCTTTGAATTTCAACAACACCGATAAATGATAAATGGTTTCTTTTGATTAAGAGAGAAGAAATTGTGGAAGTAGTAACACATCTTTTGCTTGGAATTCACTCTAATCTATGCTCTGGACTCTTCAAGAATGGATGTCCAAGGAATTTGGAAACAAACATCGCATAACTGTAAACATGAAGAAAAAAAAATCACCAATCTTTCAAAATCAATCATATAACATAATACTAATAAGGTTAGTCATAACAAAATATTCATGCATCCATCAAAACAAAAAAGCGAACTCACTTCCAGATATAAATATAGTAAAAAAAAACATAAGAAACCAATAAGCCTCAATCCATTCTTTCCTAAGGTCAAAATTCGTTTCTTTTTCTTCGACGATGGAGTTTTGGGTGCTAGCAACGACTCGAACAAATATCCCAACATGCTTTTGATGTCAAGAAAATCATCATTTTTCTACATGTCATGATATGTAACATCTATTCCCTCCAATGAACCTCCGAAATTAATAATCTTCAAACACTTCTCTCCCATTGCATAAGTTTTCTTCATCTTCAAGCTAACATGAAAGAAACCATTGCCATGAACGCGAGTCACATCATTAATCAATTGACTACAATATATACAAAACACATAAATTAGATAACATAAAAAATAACAAAACAAAAACTCTTGACAAAGTTCAAAAATTACCTTATCGTTTCTATCCAATAAGGATGAAGACAATTTCTTACATTCTTAATAGGGAGTTTGAAACATTAAGTATAGGAAGAACTCTTATCACCCATCACTTTTCTAACACAATCATATAAAGACTCATCATAGTGGTCATAACAAACCGTCCAAACACCATTCACCAACTCTTCATTACATGGTAAACCCTCAAAAGGCTTCTGCTTAAAAACACATAAAACAACGGGCACAAAATCCCCCCATAAGATATTCTTGTAGAATGTTTAAAAACACTTCTAGCCGTCTCCTCCTTATGGACCTTAACAAACTTAACATGCATGATTTCACCATCTTTCTCATAATATAAACCACCATTGTATTCATTGTCTTTACTATTAGTCCTCACTACGAAGTTAAATTTATAAAAACATACTCAGGCCCCAACAACCTCAATAACAGAATTATTATTCTTGTGCTCACCTTTTATGTACTCAAAAACTCTGCTCGCTTTTGTGGAAAGTTCAATATTCATAAGAAATAAGATGATTAATTGTCTAATATTTAGAAAAAAGATGATTACATATCTACAAAGGCATAATCTCTAATGAAAAGTCCTTGTTTCCGAAACTGATTGGTGAAGTTGAGTTGGAGGGGAAGTTAATCAAGCCGTTCACAAAAAATATATATTTTTAATCTACTGTTGAAAGATGCATTAAAGAAAATTAATTGGATTCTAGGGATGCAGAGAAGATTTTGTGTGAAGATGTCAAATGAGGAGTTTAAACATGATATCCTTTTTAGTCTATTGTATGATTATGAGAGGGTGATGGTTGACAAACAACTAGAGTTGTTAGTGTTTCTCTTTCTCCTTTGGATTTCAACAACATCGATAAATGATAAATGGTTTCTTTTGATTAAGAGAGAAGAAATTGTGGAAGTAGTAACACATCTTTTACTTGGAATTCACTCTAATCTATGCTCTAGACTCTTCAAGAATGGATGTCCAAGGAATTTGGAAACAAACATCGCATAACTGTAAACATGAAGAGAAAAAAAATCACCACTCTTTCAAAATCAATCATATAACATAATACTAATAAGGTTAGTCATAACAAAAAATTCATGCATCCATCAAAACAAAAAGCGAACTCACTTCCAGATATGAATATAGTAAAAAAAAACTTAAGAAACCAATAAGCCTCAATCCATTCTTCCATAAGGTCAAAATTCGTTTCTTTCTTCGACGATGGAGTTTTGGGTGCTAGCAACGACTCGAACAAATATCCCAACATGCTTCTGATGTCAAGAAAATCATCATTTTTCTACATGTCATGATATGTAACATCTATTCCCTCCAATGAACCACCGAAATTAATAATCTTCAAACACTTCTAGCCCATTGCATAATTTTTCTTCATCTTCAAGCTAACATGAAAGAATCATTTGCCATGAACGCGAGTCACATCATTAATCAATTGACTACAGTATATACAAAACACATAAATTAGATAACATAAAAAATAACAAAACAAAAACTCTTGACAAAGTTCAAAAAATTACCTTATCGTTTCTATCCAATAAGGATGAAGATAGTCTCTTACATTCTTAATAGGGAGTTTGCAACATTAAGTATAGGAAGAACTCTTATCACCCATCACTCTTCTAACCCAATCATATAAAAACTCATCATAGTGGTCATAACAAACCGTCCAAACACCATTCACCAACTCTTCATTACATGGTAAACCCTCAAAAGGCTTCTGCTTAACAGCACATAAAACAAAGGGCACAAAATCCCCCCATAAGATATTCTTGTAGAATGTTTAAAAGCACTTCTAGCCGTCTCCTCCTTATGGACCTAAACAAACTTAACATGCATGATTTCACCATCTTTCTCATAATATAAACCACCCTTGTATTCGTTTTCTTTACTATTATTCCTCACTACGAAGTTAAATTTATAAAAACATAATCAGGCACCAACAACCTCAATAATAGAATTATTATTCTCATGCTCACCTTTTATGTACTCAAAAAAAATCTGCTCGCTTTTGTGGAAAGTTTGATATTCGTAAGAAATAAGATGATTAATTGTCTAATACTTAGAACAAAGATGATTACATATCTACAACGGCATAATCTCTAATGAAAACTCTTTGTTTCCGTAACTGATTTGTGAAGTTGAGTTGGAGGGGAAGTTAATCAAGCCGTTCACAAAAAATGTGTTTTTAATCTACTGTTGAAAGATGCATTAAATAAAATTAATTGGATGCTAGGGATGCGGAGAAGATTTTGTGTGAAGATGTCAAATGAGGAGTTTAAACATGATATCCTTTTTAGTCTATTGTATGATTATGAGAGGGTGATAGTTGACAAACAAATAGAGTTGTTAATGTTTCTCTTTCCCCTTTGAATTTCAATAGCACCGATAAATGATAAATGGTTTCTTTTGATTAAGAGAGAAGAAATTGTGGAAGTAGTAACACATCTTTTGCTTGGAATTCACTCTAATCTATGCTCTGGACTCTTCGAGAATGGATGTCCAAGGAATTTGGAAACAAACTTCGCATAACTGTAAACATGAAGAAAAAAAAATCACCAATCTTTCAAAATCAATCATATAACATAATACTGATAAGGCTAGTCATAACAAAAAATTCATGCATCCATCAAAACAAAAAAATGAACTCACTTCCAGATATGAATATAGTAAATAAAAAAACTTAAGAAACCAATAAGCCTCAATCCATTCTTTCCTAAGGTCAAAATTCGTTTCTTTTTCTTCTACGATGGAGTTTTGGGTGCTAGCAACGACTCGAACAAATATCCCAACATGCTTTTGATGTCAAGAAAATCATCATTTTTCTACATGTCATGATATGTAACATCTATTCCCTCCAATGAACCACCGAAATTAATAATCTTCAAACACTTCTCGCCCATTGCATAATTTTTCTTCATCTTCAAGCTAACATGAAAGAATTCTTTGCCATGAACGCGAGTCACATCATTAATCAATTGACTACAGTATATACAAAACACATAAATTAGATAACATAAAAAATAACAAAACAAAAACTCTTGACAAAGTTTAAAAATTACGTTATCGTTTCTATCCAATAAGGATGAAAACAATCCCTTATCACCCACCACTCTTCTAACCCGATCATATAAAGACTCGTCATAGTGGTCATAACAAACCGTCTAAACACCCTTCACCAACTCTTCATTACAAGGGAAACCCTCAAAAGTCTTCTGCTTACAAAATACATAAAACCACGGGCACGAAATCCCTCATAAGATATTCTTGAAGAATGTTTAAAAGCACTTCTAGTTGTCTCCTCCTTATCCACCTTAACAAACTTAAAATGCACGATTTCACCATCTTTCTCATAATATAAACCACCCTTGTATGCATTGTCTTTACTATTATTCCTCACTACGAAGTTAAATTTATAAAAGCATACTTAGGCGCCAACAACCTTTATAACGGAATTATTATTCTCATGCTCACTTTTGATGTACACAATAAAACTCTGCTAGCTTTTGTGGAATGTTCGATATTCATAAGAAACGAAATGATTAATTATCAAATACTTAGAACAAAGATGACTACATATCTACAAATGCACAATCTCTAATGAAAAATCCTTGTTTTCGGAACTGATTCGTGAAGTACAGTTGGAGGGGAAGTTAATCAAGTTGTTTACAAAAAAAAAATATGTGTTTTTAATCTGTTGAAAAACGCAGTGAAGAAGATCAATTGGATACTAGGGATGCATATAAAATTTTGTGTGAAGAGGTCAAATGAGGAGTTTAAACATGATATCCTTTTTAGTCTGTTATATGATTAAGAGCGGGTGATGGTTGACAAACAACTAGAGTTGCTAGTGTTTCTCTTTCCCCTTTGGATTTCAACAACATAGATAAATGATAAATGATTTCTTTTGATTAAGAGAAAAGAAATCGAGGGAAGTAGAAACACATCTTCTGCTTGCAATTCGTTCAATACGCCCTCCATAATCACATAGTAGTGATTGAGTCTATGATTTCCTATTTGCTCTTAGAAGAACATTTGTAAAGAATATCAGGAATTACTTTCATTGCCGTGTTGAGCTCTACAATGATCGTTTTGAAGAAGTAATTGGATATCCTTGCCATCATCAGTTCACGAGATATGCATTGAGGAGAGCGACAATGTTCCCTGCCCTCTTTGTGAAGACACACATGAACATCAATAAGCAGAAAAAATACAATTAATAAGAAGACATGAATGAAGATGTATTTGCCATAAACCAAGGTTGTAGTTATGCTTACCACTTTTGAGAAGAAAAAGATGACTTTGTAACTGGTATTTGTGAAAGTAATCTAGTCCCTTTACGAATGTAATGTTACTTTTCTAAAACATTAATGGGAATTTTGAATTCATGAATCTCTCATAATACAAATTTTCTTTATATTATGAAATTTTCGATGTTCATACAAAACGAGATGATTAATTGTCCAATACTTAGAACAAAGATGATTACATATATACAAATTTTCTTTATCTTAGGAAATTTTTTATGTTCATACGAAACGAGGTGCATATCATAATCTCGGATAAAAAATCCTTATTTCATTATTGTTTATCTGCATGAACAAATAACAAATCACATATCATCTAGTACCTTCAAAAAAACCTCCAAAATGTCCTAACATGTATTTGATGGAAAAAAAAAAAGAACCCCCAAAGTTAATAATCTTCAAACCCGGCTCACTAAGAACATAGTTTTCCCTCATCTTCAAGCCACCTTGATAGAAATTTTTTTTATGAATGTGAATTCTTTAACATCTCATAATAGGAATTTTCTTTATATTAGGAAATTTTCGATATTCATAAGAAACGAGATGATTAATTGTCTAATACTTAGAACAAAGATTATTACATATCAACTAAGGCACAATCTCTGATGAAAAATCCTTGTTTTCGGAAGTGATTCATGAACTAGAGTGGGGGTGTAAGTTAGTCAAGGTGTTACAAAAAATACGTGTTTTGAATCGACTATTGAAAGACGCATTGAAGAAGATCAATTGGATACTAAGGATGCGTATAGGATTAGGGAACTACTGAATTGGTTTCGAAGATTTTGTGTGAATATGTCAAAAGATGAGTTTAAACATGATATCCCTTTTACTTTATTGTATGATGATGAGAGGGTGATGGTTGACAAGCAACTAGAGTTGTTAGTGTTTCTCTTTCCTCATTGGATTTCAACAACACAGATAAATGATAAACTTCTTCTGATTTTCTTTTTTTGGTCAAAACTACTTCTGATTAAGAGAGAAACTGAGGAAGTAGAAGCACATCTTCAACTTGCAATTCGTTCAATAAGCCCTCCATAATCACGTAGTAGTGATTGAGTCTATAATTTCTTATCCGCACAAGAGAATTTCTATATATATAAATATATATGTAAAACTATAAAAGGGGCATATAATATATAAGCATGGCCCTAACTCCACAAATTGGAAACTTAAGCTTTAAAGGCCTTGTGGGATATTTTTTCTGATATTCTGCTACATAAATTGCAAATATTGTATATATAGAACCATGCGCGCTTAAAGTGTTTCTCGAGTTTGTTTTACCAAATAAAATGAGGCATCCAAGTTCAATTTTAGTTAACATATTTTGTGCAAAATCATTAATTCGTTTGATTCTTTTTCTTATATCTTCCTCACTATTTGTTCATGCATATGCGGCCTTTGGAACTAATCCTCTTGTTCCTATATGTTATCTTGTTTCAATGGGTTTCCATCCACTGAGACTTATGAAGCAAACTTGATACAATTACAGAAAAAATTAAGTAATATAATTGATACAGCAGAATATGGAAGTGGTGTCGTGGGCACAAAAAAGGAACTCACGGTGTACGGGATAGCACAATGCTGGAATACAACCTCCCGCAAAGACTGCAAAAAATGTATGAGTCATGCAAGCCAAGAGCTTCGACTACTGTTGTGCCCCAATAAGAAAGGAGCTATAATTTGGTATGAGAAATGCCTCTTAAAATACTCAAATAGAAATTTCTTGCAAAAAAGTGACACGTATAACGCAATGTATGCGATGAATACAAACTTCATTCATGGTGATCCTAATTTGTTCTATAAGAAAGTCCATTATTTGTTGACAAAAGTATGTGGCAAAGCTTCTTCAAAACAAGATTTGTATGCCCATTACAGGTTACGGCTTGGGTTGTCGATCTCGAATACGATTTATGCTGCAGCTCAATGTACTGGTGATCTTTCTGACATACATTGTAAGATGTGTCTTGATGTAGTAGTAACTAAACTTCCAAATAAAATTCGTGGAAGGATTGGTAGCGGTGCATATTATGGTAGTTGTTATCTCATATTCGAACTTTACTCTTTTATTTAGGTTAAACTTAAAACATTCCAGAATGGTTGAGGACGAAGAAGATGATTCAACCATGCAATCAGATTACTTAGAAGTTGTGTTAAAAACTTTATAGGCAGTGTGGTTTATTTGTAACTAAATGGTAACTTCCAAATTGCTTTTTCCATTTGGATTTCCTCGTATTGGTGGTGAGCATGTCATTTGCTCTTTTCCATTTTGATCACTTAACGAAATAAGATAGGTTGGTGTGGGATCAAGAAAAGAACGTTAGGCCATCTCCAGCCATGGGCTATATCCCAAATATAGCCCTAAAAAAATGCAAAACTCATCTCCAACCATGGGCTAAACAAAATTTTGGCCAAATTTGGAGGGCCACATTTGGCCCTTCAGCCTATGCCAAAAATTTTGTGGGCCCCATACATGTGCTTTTCATACTGCACACTGAAATCCATCCACCTTTTTTTGGGCCCCATGCTTATCAAAATAATAAAATATGAAGGACCCTAGAATATAGCCATGCATGGCTGGAGATGGAAAATTTTAGCCCTGCACTATTCTTTAAAAAATTAATATTTTGGAGGGCTAAATTTTTAGCCCCGGACTACATTTAGCCCTATTACTGGAGATGGCCTAATGACACGTAATGAAATCCAAAAGTACACTCTCAGATCCAAATTAATAGGCCTGATTGCAGACACTTATTTGCGGAAGTTTATTTGCGGACAGAGAGCGGTCGTTGGATGAAATTGGACGGCTAGATTAAAAAAGCAGCTTAAGTTACAAACGGATTGTATTCAACCCGAAACTAATGTTAAAAAGCGACCATCCACTCGCACAAGTCATATCAATCTCTCTCTCTCTCTCCACCTGCTTCTCTTCTCCTCTTCTCCTCTTCTCTCATCTACTTCATGTCTCTCATTTTTTTCCCCATAAATCCAAAACCAAAACCAAATCAACAGACAATCTCGTAATCATATTAAGATGATTTATTTTTTATATTTCAGGAATTGAAGGGTTGGGCTTTCGTGGGAGGAACTGAAATTCAAAGAAAAAAAGGAAATCGGAGAAAGTGGTGAAGACAGAGAGAAATAAATGAGAACAAGAGTCAGATGGAGAAGAAAGTACATCTGTGCTCCCATGGCTCATCTGTACACCATGTCTCTTTTTCAACACTGTTGTTTGTGTTTGTTATTAATTTCCATTGCTCAGTGAACTTAGGTTGGGTATTTGATTTTATTTGTTTTTTCCTGTAATTGTTGTTGATGAAGGCGGTGGCTTGACAAAGGTAGTTTAATATTGTTTGCGAATGGTATTTGCATATTGTATGTGACGTCCTGGACCTAAAAATAATAAAATAAAAATAAATAAATGGATTTGATAAATTGAGTAATTAAAATGATTAAAAAGGAATTAAAATAATTAAATTGGAATTTAATAATTAAATTAAATTTAAAGAGTAATATGGTCAACAATATTTTCGGGACAGAATTTGGCTAAACGAGTTGCGCCATTGCGTCTGGCTCGTCGAACCGAGTTCGTTGACGGGTGGCACGCCTCGATAGGAGCTATAATGAACAAAAAGGCATAATGGTCATTTCATAAATTAAATAAAATATTATAAAAGGGCTGGACAAATCAGAGAGCGTGCTCTCTCTCTCTCTCTCTCTCTCTCCTCCTCACGCGTTCTCTCTCCTCTCTCTCGACCAGCTCATTCTCTCTCTTCGGTGTCGACAGCTCCAGCCACGGCTTTGGTCGAGACTGGTCCCAAAAGAACCAGCGTGAGGAGCCGGTCATAACCCATTTGATATCGTCGTCGGAAACGACGAATCCTGCCGGCGGCGACGTCTGCAATTTTCCCGATTTTTCATGGGGTCTCCACGGCAGCTCCGGTCGTCTCCTCCGGTGTTTCCGCGTCCTCCCTTCCTCCTCTATCTGTTTCTGGGGTTCGTGGGGATCGATTTTGGTGGTTTTTGTATCGGATCTGGAAACCCAGATTTGGCCGGATTTCGTTTGGGATTTTCGGCCAGTTGGTGGCTGGTTTTGGGGCGATTCACGGCGATTCTAGACTCCCCGTGGTGTGCTAGTTCGAATGGCATAGGTCTTGTTGCTATATTCGAAGTTTTGTAGTTGGCAGGAAATTGATCAAGGCACCCGACCCACGGTGGCGAGTGTGGCGGCGCGTGGGCTAGGGTGTGGCGGCGGTTCTCTGTTCCGTTGCGACCCCGATCGAACCTACGCCTATTATGCTTTGTTTGGGTTCGATGGGTTCGAACCGTTGGATCGAATCCGAATTCACATATGTTGTTCCTCGTATTTCTAGGATCGTATAGGAATTGACGGATCGTAGATCGGAGCCCCGAATGCTCCAGATCATTAACTTAAAGTTTAGGTTAAATCGTAACCGTCCGATTGTACGATCGTGAGCGATCCGACCGTCCGATCGCGACCAAACTTTCAGGACACGTTGTTTAGGCCATGTTGAACCTGTAGGAACTTTCGGATCTAAGTTTGGAGCCCATTGGACCCACGGGTCCCGGTTGACCAATGTTGACCAAGTTTGACCCGGGAGTTGACCGTGCATCTCCCAAGGTCATTTCACCTTTCTTCGAACGTAGTTGACCTTGTTGGACTTCTAGGAATGTTCTGATACATTTGGAGGTCATAGGACCCGCGGACCCGGGTTGACCGAAATGGGATGTTTGACCACCGGTTGACCGTGAGTCTTCCGAGGCGGTCCCACATGTTAAAAGACGTAGTTTGACCTTAGAATCCTTCGTACGACGTACGTGTTTACTTTGAGTCTCGGGAAAAGTTAGGATTTGAATTTAAAGGTCTCGTTCGGATCACTGTATTAATCCAATCCTCATATCTATCGCTTTAGGTACTCTGGCACCGCATACGTAGCGGGTGGAACTCTCTTAGGGTTATGCAGCGTGGGACCAACGGTGAGTGGACTTTGTTTTCAAATGAGCATGATTTGAATGATTGAATGCAAATGCATATAAAATGAGATTTAATAATTGTTTTAAATCTCGGATTTGATGATTGAGTTTATCGGAATTTATTTGATAATGGTTTAAGTCTTTGTTTTGACTTTGGTTGAAGTATATTAAAAGGATTTGCATTTGGGGTTTATGCATGATTTGGGTTTCCGGTTTTTATGTGGGGCCCTAATAGTTATATTTTATGATTATGTATACTTTTGAGTATTGAATAGGACGTAGTGACGTCCGGTGGTTTTCGTATCGGATTTCGGATTATTAATTGGGTTATTTTGACCTTGGGGTCTTTGTACTATTTTAAGTATGGATTTATCCGATGAATTTAATATTTGAAATTTATGAATGTCGTGGGTTATATTCTTTACTCTTGGGAATCTATATTTTATAAATTATATAATATCTTTATACTTTTAAATTAAATGTTTGGGAAGAAGATTGGACACTATATTTGTCCAATGAGTTTAATAATATGAGTTGAGTTACACTTTAAGAATCGTTAATTATACTATTTATATATATTTTTGGGTATGAGATACGGATGTTTGGGGTCGTCCGGATATTTATGTTTAACGGGTTGTTATATATATATATATATATATATATATATATATATATATATATATATATATTTAAACATGAAAAATAATATTGCAACATGTAGTCAAACATTTAAATTTTAAGGTAAACAATAATATAATCATAATTTAGGGGAAATAATAATTTAGGATAAAAAGTAATATAATAATAATTTAGGGTAAAGACCAATATAATAATAATTTAGGGTATCTATGAAATAGGGAAGATGAAGTTCTAATATACCCTCTCCCTTCGGTGGTCATCACGTCTGATTCTATATAATTTAATATTGTTTTTTATTTATGATTTAACTTCTAAAATTCATAATAAATAAATTAAAAATTCAAAAAATACATTGGAAAGTCCCACAAACTCCATGTGACATTCTCTACGCAATCAATCTCTTAAAAATATATAATTTTCAATTATAAAAATATAAATTGATGACATAAACTCACATTTATTTCTAAACAATCTAAAGCACTAGTTTATATTCTATAAAGTAACACTCATGTTCTTTGATTCGACGATTACCGTGAACACAAATATGTGGAATCATGATTTTAGACCTCCATAGTCAAAGTTAATGTCGTAAGGAGTTTGTAGCAATTTTCGGTGTATTTTTCTGATTTTTAATTTTTTTTAATGATTTTTTAAGATAAATTTGGAAAAAGTAAACAAAATGACATGTGGCGCAATCGTAGGACGCCACCTGTCGAAAACAATGACTGCTCTCCTATCAGTGGCTGCCACATGTGATTCTCTATAATTTAATAGTGTTTTTCTAAGATTTAACTTCTAAAATTCATAATAAATAAATTAAAAATCCAAAAAATACACCGAAAAGTCCTACAAACTCATTGTGACATTCTCTACGCAATCAAGTTCTAAAAAATAACTTTCACTTATAAAAATATAAATTGATGACATAAACTCATATTTATTTCTAAACAATCTAAAGCACTAGTTTATGTTCTATAACCTAACAGTCATGTTCTTTGATTCGACGATTACCAAGAACACAACTATGTGGAATCATGATTTTAGACCTCCATAGTCAAAGGTAATGTCGTGAGGAGTTTGTAGCAATTTTCGGTGTATTTTTCTGCCTTTTAATTATTTTTTAATGATTTTTAAGATAATTTGGAAAAAGTAAACAAAATGACATGTGGCGCAATCGTAGGACGCCACCTGTCGAAAACAATGACTGCTCTCCTATCAGTGGCTACCACATGTGATTCTCTAAAATTTAATATTGTTTTTCTAAGATTTAACTTCTTAAATTAATAATAAATAAATTAAAAATCCAAAAAATACACCGAAAAGTCCTACGAACTCATTGTGACATTCTCTACGCAATCAAGCTCTAAAAATATAACTTTCACTTATAAAAATATAAATTGATAACATAAACTCCTATTTATTTCTAAACAATCTAAAGCACTAGTTTATGTTCTATAAACTAACACTAATGTTCTTTGATTCAACGATTACCGTGAACACAAATATGTGGAATCATGAGTTTAGACCTCCATAGTCAAAGGTAATGTCGTAAGGAGTTTGTAGCAGTTTTCGGTGTATTTTTCTCATTTTTAATTATTTTTTAAGATAAATTTGGAAAAAGTAAACAAAATGACATGTGGCGCAATCGTAGGACGCCACCTGTCCAAAACAATGACTGCTCTCCTATTAGTGGCTGCCACGTGTGATTCTCTATAATTTAATATTGTTTTTCTAATATTTAACTTCTAAAATTCATAATAAATAAGTTAAAAATCCAAAAAAATACATCGAAAAGTCCTACGAACTCATTGTGACTTTCTCTACGCAATCAAGCTCTAAAAATATAAATTGATGACATAAACTCACATTTATTTCTAAACAATCTAAAACACTAGTTTATGTTCTATAACCTACACTCATTTTCTTTGATTCGACGATTACCTTGAACATAAATATGTGGAATCATGATTTTAGACCACCATAGTCAAAGATAATGTCGTAAGGAGTTTGTAGCAATTTTCGGTGTATTTTTCTGATTTTTTAAGATAATCTTGGAAAATGTAAACAAAATGACATGTGGGGCAACCATAGGATGCCACATGTCGAAAACAATGACTGCTCTTCTATCAGTGGCTGCCATGTGTGATTTTCTATAATTTAATATTATTTTTTAAAGGATTTAACTTCTAAAATTCATAATAAATAAATTAAAAATCCAAAAACAACACTGGAAAGTCCTAAATAATCCTTTCAGCGGATGCCACATGTTTTTCTATTATATTGTTATTTACCCTAAATTATTATATTATTCTTAACCCTAAATTATTATTATATTTATTGACCCTAAACCCTAAATTATTATTATATTGCCTTTTACCCTAAATTATTATTATATCATTTTTACCAATAAATTATTATTATTTACCATAAATTAGTATTATATTACTTTTTACCTAAACTGTTATTATATTTACTTTTACCCTAAATTATTATTATATTTCGTTTTACTATTATTATTATTATATTGCCCTCTCTGTACCAAAAACATTATTATTACATTGTTTTTTAGCCTAAATGACTATTATTTTGCAATGTCATGTGGATTTAAATAATATATATATTTCAAAATAATTAAATTAATAAATTACGTAAAAGTTGTAACTTAGTTTTTTTTTAATATTACTAGTTGTAACTTATAAGTTTAGTTGATTTGCATCATACTTCTATAGTAAAGCTTTTTCATTATCCTTAATATGCCCACCCTACTACTCCGGAGTCCAGACTCAATATTTTGTTAAGTTAATTAATTTTGATTAAAAAGGAAATAATCAAACGCGTCTCCCACCGCATCATCAAACGTGAACCCACTTTTTCTTCTTCCAAATTCCATGCTCTCCTTCTATCGTCATTGTTATGAATCTCAAAAAACCATAATACACTGACCAAGGGCAAAATTGTCCTCAGATGTATTATTTTATGTTTATGACAATTTGGTTTCCCAGGACCTGATGAGGGAAGGACAAAAGATACAACCCACAAAGATACTATGCAGGGTGGGTGGGGCCCCCACATTTAAACCAGTTTCTCCTTCCAACATTCAACCTCAAGATGTATGTTCCTTGGGATTTGATTGCTTCTCTCTGTTGGGGTAACCCCAAAATCTCATTCTCCTCAAACATATCATTTCTCAGTATCTCTTGAGAAACTGCTAAGGCTAATCTTGTCACTTCAACAACAAATTGGGTTCACATTTACTCCAAATTGAGAGGGAGAGAGCATATATTTTTGGGTTAATTACAGTTTATACCCTATGGTTGTACCTTTAAGGTATGTTAATTCCTGCGTTTTCAAATTTAACAATAACGACTCGATCATGTAAATTTTTACAATCCGATTCCAACATTAGGCTTTCCGTCATTTCTTCCGTTACTTGCCTACGTGGCACTATGTAGGTCCCATTTTTTTAATTTTTTTTAATTTTAAATGAATTAAAATATAAATAAAATATTAAAAACCAAAATTAAAAAAAATCTCTCTCTCTCTCTGCATTCCCCACCACCCTCCAACCACCATGAACCCAGAACCCCAGCCCCTACGAACCCCGAACCCCAACCCCTTGTTGATTTTCTTCTTCCCCCATCCCTTGCGATTTCTTCTCCCTCCACCCCGTGCAATTTCTTAACCGTAGCCAACCCTTGTCTTCAAATTGGAGGCTTTTGGTTAATGGGTTTTCTCTGTCTCCCTCTGAATTGTACAGACAACCCTCTTTCTTATGGGCCTTCATGGCCTTATCGATCATATCTCGTTCCGTCCTCATTCTCTCAAGCTCCTCCTTCCTCTGCGTCTTAAAATCCTCCCTCGCTCTCCTAAACTCCATAGCTCTCTTGCTCTCCTTCTTCAGCTTCACAAATGACGTCAAACACGCCAGCCATTTCGCCACAAAACCCAAGTACGGTGACGAAACCTCCGGCCGTTTAAGCGGCGGCGTATAGGCATTGACGCACAAAGACTCGATTTTCAACTCTTCCCATCGTTCCCAAAACCCCCTATCGCTATCCACCGAAGGCAAAACGATGCGTAGAACCCGATTATCTTCGAGAACAACCAATACGGGCTCTACCCTTTTTAGCAATTCAACACCAGAAGGCTTGATAACATGTTTGAGCTTACTGTTTGTGCAAAAATCCTCGCGGGAGAATATTCGCCTTGTGCTTCTTCAACCTTTGATCTTCCTAATCTCTCTTCCTCGAAACCTGTAAAAAAGACCGGAGTAAATAGACCACACCCGGGGGGTGTTGGCCAAAGGCCCTCCGATGCCTAAGTTAGTTCGATTGAATTTGGGCAAAACAACAGCTAAAAAGGGTACGGAGATTTCTCTAGGGTGAGAACCGGATGGCTGGAGCCGTGTGTGGTGGCCGGAGCCTTGTGGAGAAAATATGGAGAGGGAGAGTGGAGAGGGAGAGAGCTTCGGGTATTTTTCTCGGGTTTTAGAAGTAAATTTAGATGTACCTTGAATGATGAATGAAGTCATCTATTTATAGGAGCCTCGGGGCTAGGGTTTCGGAGAGATAAGTCTTCGTAGAGATTGAATCGATAATATCTTCATTTATTCGGATAATATCTAATTTAATGATATTATCTTATTAAATGAAGATAATATCATATAAACAAGATATTATCTCATTTATTTGGATAATATCTGAATAAATGATATTATCTTATTAAATTGAAGATAATATCATTTAATTAAGATATTATCTCAATTTATTTGGATAATATCCGAATTAATGATATTATCTTATTAAATTAAGATAATATAATTAAATTAAGATATTATCTCAATTTTCTGAATTAATTAATTGGCCAATTAAATGGGCTCAATTAATTAATTTTAAAGGATATTCTTCTTTTCCACGTGGTGTCTTTGTAATTGGAGACGAAAATATTTGCTCCCACACTTACCTTCCTGGTTCAATATCAAGAGCTGGGTGTACGGAATTCGATTGGAGACGACGAGGAGGCCTTGGGACCAAGACTCAAGCTCTTACTTGGGTTGTTGGTTAATTTGTTTTATTGGGTTGTCTGTAAATATATGCATTGGCTTGGCTCTCAGTGGGTATATCTGGTTTGTTGTTTATGAGTATTTGATGAAATATTAGGACTTGGGTTGGTGGGTTAAGAAATCGCACGGGGTGGAGGGAGAAGAAATCGCAAGGGGTGGGGGAAGAAGAAAATCAACAGGGGGCTAGGGTTCTGGGTTCATGGTGGCTGGAGGGTGGTGGTTATGGGGAATGCAAGGAGAGAGAGAGAGAGAGAGAGAGAGAGAGAGAGATAGATTTATTTTTATTTTTATTTTTATTTTTATTTTTATTTTGGTTTTTAATATTTTATTTATATTTTAATCAATTTATTTTGGTTATGGGGGAATGCAAGGAGAGAGAGAGAGAGAGAGAGAGAGAGAGAGAGAGAGAGAGATTTATTTTTATTTTTATTTTGGTTTTTAATATTTTATTTATATTTTAATCAATTTAAAATTTAAAAATTAAAAAAGTGGGACCCACATAGTGCCACGTAAGCACGTAACGGAAGAAATGACAGAAAGCCTAACGGTGGAACCGGATTGTAAAAAATTTACAAGATCAGGGTCGTTATTGTTAAAATTAAAAACGTAGGGACTAACATACCTTAAGGGTACAACCACAGGGTACTAAATTGTAATTAACCCTATATTTTTTATGTTTTTGTAAAGGAAGTAATATTAGGGGGTATGCCGTTGTAAATCCATAGGTTATGGATGCCGACCATAATGCCTTCCATAATATCTACCATAATGCCCTCCATAATTCCTCTCAATAATACCTATCTATCATTTGTAATTATGCCTTGTAACCACCACTTATGGGTGGTAAATGATGATGTATTTTATATGCCTATAAATAGTATTGTACTAAAATGGATAAGAGATTAGAGAGCCTTGAGCTATTGATAGATAACTGATACAGATATCACATTATTGGTAAATGATGATCTTTCTCAGCTTCATTATATAAAAAATACCACATTATATACAACCTCTATAAAATAAGTGGATCTGGCCGGTATAAGGGTTTCATAGCTAGTATAGAGGTGGTACACAAATGTGGTCTCGCTAGTACAAAATGAATGAAAAGAAAAAGGAACATGAATCCACATTGAACCATATTCCACCAAAGATGTAAGGTAAAGATTTTTATTTTTATGAATTGCTAGATTTGGAAGTTCATATGATGTATTTCCTATGCTTATAAATAGAATTTCATAAGCCTATAAATAGTATTGCACTAAAGATGAATAAGAGATTAGAGAGCCTTGAGCTATTGAGGGATAACAGATACCACATTATTGGTAAATGATGAACTTTCTCTGCTTTATTATATAACAAATACCACATTATGTACAACCTCTTTAAAATAAATGGAGTTGTCTGTTATAGGGGTTTCACGGCTATTATAGGGATTGGTACATAAATGTGGTATCCTAATACAAAATGAATCTTCAATACAACAAAGACAAGAAAAAGGAACATGAATCCACATTGAACCATATTCCACCAAAGATGTAAAGTAAATAATTTTTATTTTATTTTTTGGAATTGCTAGATTTGGAAGTTCATATGATGTTTCCCCATGAATAAACTTTTACAAGAAGAAGGCTATGAGGCAAAGAAAGATGCATGCACATGACTTCTAGATAGATAGAACCAAAGCAGAGGTGATACTAAATTTGAAAGGAACCGAAAAACAGGTGAACAGAGGGATTTGATTAGCTATAGATTCCTAACCAAAAAACAAGGGCAGGGATAAGCACATTACAATTACAAAATCCTATGCTATTCATGCTCAGATCTCCTGCTTTTTTACACAGCATAAAATAGTTTTGTACAAGCAAGCTGGTAGAATTTGACTTTGTGGGCAGTTTAATCAATCCCGTCAGCTTCACCTTCCTAGATACAAAGGCAATAAAAGGCAAGCAAGTTGCCACCAAACAGAGCTCGGATTAAGCTTGTACAATGGAGGTGCTGCAGAGCCTACTGATCTGAAAAACAGGAAAAAAATTATGTTATTGGTCGATGACCATTGCATAAATAAATTTGACACTAGTATTTCAGATACGAAAACTAAACCGTGTTAAAAGAACAAGCATACCCAGCCGCAGCAAAGACTCATTTTCCATGACCTGTAAAATGGTAATGAAACTGATCAGTATCTTTATTTTGGCTGGATGGTTGTTTTAGTATCTAGCTCCCATTTTCTTAGAACCAAGAAACGAGAATTCTTGATATTATAAGAACAAACTCATTCTAGGAAAGTATTGTTTACCTATTGCTGTGTGGAGATAACTTGGAATCAAAAGAATTGGTAAAATTGCCAACATTAGCAAATGTTGATCAAACTCCAACGGTGACATAATGTCATATTCTTAAATTTTGAAACCAAGATGTTTCTTAAACGTGCAAAGAAAAATAATTTCGATCGGTGTGGGAGCAAAAATTAAGGCCCACATAACAAGCCACTTTCCATGAACCCTAAACTTGGGGGAGTAGAGGCAATTAAGTGACATGATATCCACTACCTTGGAATATGGAGATAAATAAGGGATATGGGACTTGGAGTCCAAGGGTACAGTGCCTATAAAAGGCCAACTAGTTCCCCAGCATAGGGGAGAGAGGTATGATTGATTCTACTGCAGTATTCATGAACGAACACTGACTTGAGCGTCGGAGTGTTTTCTTGCAGGTACCCCCCTCCTCACTCAATGGTGACGATCGAAGATGGTGTCCGGCTTCTCAACATGGAAATCAAATTACTTGTTGGAGATCCGAAATTTTCTGCTCCAACAGTTGGCGCCGTCTGTGGGAACCGTACAAAAAGTCATATTGAGAAGCAATAAACACTGTACAATTCGGGGCTCACTGTTGCTACTACGATGGGGGCAAGGCGTCATATCTCATAAAGGATACAAGTGAAGGCAAATAACCGAGCCTGTGCTATGAGCATCTCTGTGTTTATGGAATACTCTTGGCGGAAGCTTTCGTCGACTTGCTACCAAAGGAGTCATGAGCGACAGCGTACGTGACTTGGCTGCCAATTCAAGAAGGTGAGTCTGTCAAGGCAGTTTTCGCACAGGTTCTTTTTGGAGGAACAATTATTAGCGGTGAATCTTGGAATTGGCTGACAACCCAATTGAATGGGGGCATGGGGATAAGTCCTTAAAGCAAGGAACCAGAGAAGGTGTGGGCAATAGCCACAATGGTGTATCACAAAATCTGGGATGCAATTATAGGCTGAATTTTGTCCTATAATGTCCACACTGATCCGACTAGAAGGAGGGGAAAGATGCCCAGAGAGAGGAAAAACCCAACGTGCGAAGAAGGGCAGAGCTCAAATTGCATTTCTTGAAAAAAGAGGAGCCAGAGTAGCAATACTTTGATGGGCTTTACAGATAAGAATTATCTCATTCATTTTGATAAGTTTAGAATTCAATTCTTAGTTTCTCTTTGACAAAGAGAGAAAGAGAACATTGAGCCACTACACTTATATGGTGCCTTGACTCTGGATGCCCATTTAACGAATGCATATTGCATCATGAATTTTATTGGCATACACTACAGTGGTATACATTTGAGAACTGTTTGTAAAGCCTCTGTGTGTGTGAAAAACAGACTTATATGCCTATATCACAAGTCACATCGGATTTGCTAAGTAACCCACGTAATTGCATAGGAGATGTGCCCCTGCCATACACTAATAGGCCACACAAGTATATGCTTATGATGGCACGCAGTGGGCGTGGGCTGGGGGCATCTATGCCTTCATAGAAATGTCAATATTTGAAATCGCACACCTGTCATATCTTTCTTGCTTATGAGAATAGTATGTTCCTATTTGGAATTGCTCAAGTATCGTGACCTCTGAAATCCTTACTTGCACATGATGATTTTGAATACTTACACTCATGATTGATAGAACTCTCAGAAAGGAGTTTTTCAAAGATAATGTTTTGCTCGAAAGTTCTTGACTGAGAAAAGCTTTAATCGCTAGCAAAGAACTATCCAGAAGACAAACAATGCAAAAGTAAGGAGCATATGAAGTTCAAGGCCTATCAATGAAGATATTCAAAACTCCATTTTCGGAATGAAGATAAATTGCCTAACAGATAAGATCTTTCCCATTCCTCTGATTAGTTTTTTATTTAATGAATTTGAAACTTCTCTTTGGCCAAGAAAGAGAATAGGACTTTATGTTTATGAAATATGGAAGAAATATTGATCATGATACACCTACTGTTCAACATATACCAGCGCCTCTAATCATTTACAGCAGTGAAGGTACACCATGAACTTGTGCTGGAGGCATGCATGCTTTGTGACTAGAATGGTTACAAATTACAATGAATATAGAGAACCAAGAGAGCCACATGTGATGGCTATATTGTACATGTAAATCACTTGGCTGTAGAGATTAAACCAGTCACAACTACGCTCAAGATAAGAAATACCTATATACTTTACTTGAATTTGCCTATTTGCAGCATTATTATATGAATTTATCTATATGTGCGAAAGAAGAAATTACCAATCTTCTCAACAGTATGACTTGCTATTGTTGTCCACTTGAAGCCTGCTTGGACATGATATATGTCTTTTGAAATTACAACTTGGCACATGGTTTTTTCGGCCCTAACGTCATTGATTCTTACATAGAATGTTCAAAAGGCATATTTATCAAGGCCAGCGAAGGTGACTGGCACAATGCCCTTTGGGCTCAAACATTGCCGCTGTCGGAATTTAGCAGTGAATTACGTGATTTGCAACAAGCCAAAAGCAAAGCTATTAGCATTTGAGTGATAAAGAATGATGATGCTGGTCTTATGACCCATGAGCTTATGGTATGTCTAGTGCGATTTTACAAACAGCTAATTTTTTATTGTTGGCGAAGCCATGGCCTCAAAGACGTATGATGAGAAGCTTTCAAATTGATTATATATACATCTGACACAGGTCAAGGTATTTTACTTATTCCTCTTGCATTTGGGAGATGAGAACAGTTGCATGTATGGCTCTATAAAACGCATGAATTTGAATCTAGTCATATGCTGCTCAATATTTAGATACTACTAAGCCTACGTATTGATTCGTACATGGTGAAACTTTACTGTACATTGAAACTGATTTTTGTTGATGAAATTAACATTATTATCGTGTTGTTAGAATTTGGCAGCCTGTTAACCTCTTGACTGCATTTGCGTGGTGGGGGCAGCTACTGCACCACTCAAGATAAGCCATAAGCCTATTTCTATATGGCAATTTATGAAGCCCAACTAACGACAAAACAGAGGCTGAACGAGAGCCACAATGTGTAGTCAGTGAACACATCCACTCTAAACCAATGGGGGGCATGCCAATACTCAACTCATGCTTGCGACTGAAAGTCAAATTCAAGTGGTCGAAGACCATGATTGTGAATGAAAATCAAATTCATGTGGTCAAGACCATGTTTGTGGCTTGTGGCTGAAGGCCAAATTCACGTCGAAGACAAAACTTGGTGGAAGACCATACTTAAGGCCGAAGGCCAAATCCATGTTGAAGGCAAAACTTGTAGCCGAAGGCAAAATTCAAAATCATGGTAGAATACCACATTTGTGGTCAAAGGCAGACTCAAATTCATGGTTGAAGACCAAACTCTTGGCCAAAGGCCAAATCCAAAGATGATCAAGCTTAAGGTTGAAGACCATACTCATTGCCGAAGGCCATCATATCCATGAAATTTCACATGCTCATATGGTCGAAGACCATAGTTGACTGAAAGTCAAATACATAGTTGAAGATCATACAACTAAAGACCAAACTCGAACTCGTGATCGAAGATCATATTCATGGTCGAAGACCATACTCATGGCTAAATATCGAAGATAATATTCATGGTTGAAAACCATACTCGTGAAACTCCACATATACTTGTGATCGAAGATCGTACAAGTCACCACATAAAATGTTACACGCAATGAACTCCCACAAAGAATGTTTTCCTCTCCACACCCGAGACACGTGTGCGGAGAGAGAAAAGGGGACATGTGTGGGAGCAAAAATTAAGGCCCACATAACAAGCCACTTTCCATGAACCCTAAACTTGGGGAGTGGAGGCAATTAAGTGACATGATATCCACTACCTTGGAATATGGAGATAAATAAGGGATATGGGACTTGGAGTCCAAGGGTACAGTGCCTATAAAAGGCCAACTAGTTCCCCAGCATAGGGGAGAGAGGTATGATTGATTCTACTGCAGTATTCATGAACGAACACTGACTTGAGCGTCGGAGTGTTTTCTTGCAGGTACCCCGCCCTCCTCACTCAATGGTGACGATCGAAGATGGTGTCCGGCTTCTCAACATGGAAATCAAATTACTTGTTGGAGATCCGAAATTTTCTGCTCCAACAATCGATTCGAAGCTTATTATTTAGTGCATAAACTCAAATTCCAGCTATAGAATCAGCAGCAAATGTACCATGGGACTAAAACTTGAGTGCAGTACTTTTTCTTACTCTGAAAGAGAAAATCCAGTTAGCTATGACTTCAAATTGATCTAAGTTGTTCTAATCCATGAAAAGATCTTAGAAGCAGAGATGTACAACTTACTCGGGTTATATTTAGTGACTGCAGCAGTTCCTCCAAAATTGCAAGCTATATCAGAATTCCCATTCTGTTGATAGTAATCATTGAAAGCATAGGAGGCATGAGACAAGAGAGTATCTGGTTCATAACAGGCTCCGCCTTCTTGGATTGCCTTGCAGTTCGCCATTCCCAATCCACAGGCCCAGTCTAATGCATTCTGCAAATCAACTTGGGAAACCCCGGGAAGGGCCACACACCATGCTGTGCCATCAAGGAATGTTGTGTTCCCTTCTGGTGGTGACATTGTGGTTACTGGGATTGCTCCATCCGCCTTCTCTTCCACCGCAACTTCCATTGTTGAAACTAGTAAAGAATCGAAAAAGATTGAGACACACCAATTCAGTACCGGATGGAAATGGAATGACGTTTCATTGATCAAATATTAACTTGTTTCAAAATCTGATCATACCAATACTCATTGTTGATATAGAATCTAACAGGCATTTCAAGTTTATAAAATGACAGATACTTGCTGAAGTTAGCTCAAGCATATGTTTTCAATCTATCATTTTCAGTTTCAGAACAAATCTCTACAAATCACAACAACAAAACATAAGGAATAAAATAGCTAAAACTGAATAATACCAGGAAACCATGTGCCTTTATGTGGCAACTTGTACTTGAGCTTTTCGTACGCAATCCATTGTCCTTACTGCGAATTTGCCGCACCGTACACATAAGTTCGTACCACATATATCAATCTCCAAAACAAGTAGGCAATGACTAAATATTTATGATACATGTTACAACAGTACTGTTTTGTAAGTTTTACAGAGTAGTACCATCTAAATTATAAGGGGTTGGACCCAGCCAACTCCATTTTTTGATGTTGCTGTCAAAGAATAGTTGTTCTACTATATAATTTTGCATAGCTGTTTGATTGATGTACGAGGAGGCATGTACTACTTTTTTCCCAGGCCGTAGGCCTTAGTATGTGTCCATGTTGGTATCCAGCAAATGGTGAAGCACCTTATGGGTACAAATTATTCTAAACTTGGCCTATTGTGTCGACTTCCTCCTACATACAGTGACGGACCCAAGATCCGAACCCCGTAGGGTTATAGTGTAAATTTTCCAAAGAAAATTTAAGAATGGGTTATTTTTCTTATCTATTTTTTCTCTTTCAAATTTTATTACTTTCTTGTAAAAATATACTTTGAATGATTTCAATTTTTCATTTTTTTATGTATGTTTTCAAGTGATTTCAATTCGTAAAATTTTAAACTAAACCTATGCTAATTAACCAAAAAACAAAAAAACCACAACCACCTAATCAACAAATAAGCAAAAACTTCAGCCAACAAATCAAACCAATACATATAAATCATAAATTTCATCCTAGCAATTATAAATTTGATTTCCATTAAATTAAAAACAGCATACATCATCCTTATTTTGATATTAAGATTTAGAACTTACTTAAAATGACAAATATCACAATAATAGTGGCGCCACAACATGTAGTGGACGGTGGCATAACTCCGACGGCAGTAGAAATACATCGGCGACACTACAGCAAGTGGGGATTGGGGAGCTTGGGGTTAGGTTTTGAGAAAAGAATAATAGAAATTGGGAGAGATGGGGTTTAAGGGTTTTTGGGGTGGGAAGATTGGCTTGGTCAGGTGGGAGAGTGGAGGAGACACAATAACCTGGAGTCACAGAAAAATCTTGTTTCTGCATGATTCTTGCTAGTAGATGCAATCCTCTCTTAAATTTTAGCAAGGAGACACAATGACCTGCAGATTTGGGATCACAGAAAAATCTTGTTTCTGCACATGATTTTTGCTAGTAAATGCAAAACCTCTCTAAAATTAAACCATATGTATAAAACCCGTCATGTATATATCTATCTCTCTCATCATATAACCGTCCCTCTCGTAAAAATTAATACGTAGGACCCACGGGTAAGAGAAAAAGGAAAAGAATGCATTAATTCATTCAAGAACTTAACTACACAGAAAAGTTGAGATTATATATAAATAAGGTTGACGAGTGACCAGTTTGATCCTGTCTGGGCTCCTCAACATTTAGTAGAACCTGAACCAAATCGCTAGCAGCAAATGGCTTCACATATAAATCATATTAAAATCCAAACCAACAAATAAATAAAAACTTGCATAAACTAAGATCCAAATACATATAAAATATTAGACAGTGGGAACACAATCTAGCAGTTAGATGAGCAACCACTTATTAGTTTATCAGCAGATCAAGCAGACACAGAAGCATCGTCAACAGCTTTGGGAACATCAGGTGTGATGGCACCAAGAAAATTAAACAGATAACTCGGATTCCAAACCCTAATTTTTTCTTCTTCTTCTATTTTTGGGTTGTTATTGATACAGCCATTATGTACCACACACAAATTAGGGTTTAATCTATTTTTAAAATATTTTATTATTAAATTAGCAGACTGTATGGTACTGACTCAATATAATATTTGTCCCCAAAAGTCAGATTAATATTAAATTGGTGTCATAATTTTCACCTAATACAAGTTTGTTTATGTGCTGTGTTGAGGAAGAATGTGTCTATGTGACATATTTTGTCCGTTTGTCGGCCTATCAAAACAGCGGGAATATTGGCAGCTTGTTCACTGTGCCTTCTCTTCTTCTGCTATGCTTCCTTGAAATAGTCATTTTTAATTAATTTATATGCCTAATTTTTCATTATTATTGTTGCATTTTTCTACCCCTACATTTTGAGAGATTATAAAATACCACGTTAGTATGGTCACGCGAAGGTAACAAGCGAGTAAGCAAAACCTATCAACAATCGAGTGAGTAAAGTAAAACACAAATCTGTTGTGTATTCATACACAAGACTTGAGGAAAGACCCAGAATCAGCACGTTGCCGTACTACTATAGTATTCTATAATCTCTCCTACATTTCATGCATTTATACATGTTGAATTGAATATTTTATTCAACATGCATTCCTTACACATATTAAACTTATATGGGGTTTGATGTGAA
Source organism: Prunus padus (assembly GCA_024362665.1). Classification (NCBI taxonomy): domain Eukaryota; kingdom Viridiplantae; phylum Streptophyta; class Magnoliopsida; order Rosales; family Rosaceae; genus Prunus; species Prunus padus. The sequence goes on from JANFAM010000006.1 coordinate 1,276,648, forward strand.
AAGCATATAATCTCTGTATTTTAATGCAATATGCATGCATTTCTACGTATGATCGTTGGGAGAGATTATAGGTGAGCTTGATGATATATTCGAAAAGAATATGCATAAAGTACAATTAGAGTAGAGTTGTCTTGGAAGATCTTTGTGAATCAAAAAAAGGCGATCTTGTAATCTCACTGATTACTTCTGGTTTAAACTTTAATTGATCAAGTGAATCCAATTAATTATTATTAACATAATTAAAGATACCAGAGGCAATAAAAGACAACGATGGAGTTCAAAATTTGGTTTCTTATTGAAGAAAAAAGTTTAAAAATTTTGGCCCCACAAGATCTCCCAACTTGCTGCACTTTTTGCTCGTCTTTTCCAGGGATCTCGAGCCTCTGCATTAGGTCCTGTGCATTTACCTGTATTTCGTTAAATCTAAGCCACCCAAACAATCTAACCCCCTTAACACATGACACCTCATTAAACTTTAAATCATAAATTTTTTTTTCCAAAACTCATGTTAACGTTGTTGAGGGTTTGTTTTAACGTGATTCCCACTCCTAGCGTGCCCTTTTTTCATTTTTTGTTTCCAAAACTCCTTTCTCAATTGCCACAATAGAGATTCATATAGGTATATGTCAAAATATATTATCAACATATCCGCTGGACAAAGATTCATTCTAAAGGGAGTCAATGCTTCACCTGGTTTTGATGCTGAGGGGAGGAACTATGATTAAGGGTGACAACTCATGCCAACAAAGAAATTGAGATCGATCAAGAGCCAACTGATACCATTGACCTGATCAAGGAGCTTCTGTAAGGTACAAGATGCAATTTTATGGTCATCCCACATGTACTCCTCCGACTGGTTAAGTTGATTTTTTCAATTGAAGATCGATTGTTTATCTTCCTATAGCAACTTGGTCATTTGGAACAATAGTTTTTATCTGAATTTTCATTATAATACAGAAAATTGGAAGTTGGGATTGTAGTTTTTATTCAAGACTGTCAGCAACAAGGCAATCGAAACCACAACGCTCAAACCAGGAAGAAGGGGAAATTATTTAAAAAAAACGTTGGATGAAACACGCTCACGAGAGGAAGGAGGAGGAATCACATTAAAACAAACCATCAACAATGTTAAAGTTAGTTTTGGGAAAAAAAATACTGATTTAAAGTTTGATGAAGTGTCACGTGTTCAGTGGTTAGATTGTTTGGGTGGACTAGATTTAACGAAATACGAATAAATGCACGAAACCTAAATGCAGAGGCTCATGATCCATTTTCTAGAACACTCAGTTTCCATGCAAACCCATCATGGGGCCCTTTTTTCCTCTCACTCATCTCATCAATTTCCTCTCAATCTACTTCTCTCTCCAAAAGTGTGAATGAATTTTTAGTATGAAATAATCTAAAAATCATGTACCCTTTTAAGCGTCTTGTTCTTTCAAATTGGGACCCACCAATCAATCATCTCCAACAGTGGCACCATCTCCCTTCTCTTGCTTCCAATCTTGCTGACATGTCATGCATCAAATGTGTTTTTTAGGCCATGTGGAATTTTTAGTGTCAATCTAAATCTGTCTCCTTCTTGCTGCTTGCATTGCAAGTTGCATTTGCCTTCAGCTTCTGTGATCAAACTGGAGAGATATTTAGGCATGCACATGGAATTTGTTGTTAATTTTAAACCCTGCACGTATTCTGCTCTCCCACGTCATCATCAAAGACTCGAAATAGTGTAACCCAATTTACTTTTTATTGCCAATAGTTAGTCGGAAAATTTCATCTGCTTGTCCCTGTGCATGCAGCAAGCAGAATCATGCCAATGTAAAGAGCATCTTCAACTGTGCAATCTGTCGCTGCCATATTTTGAGCTCATCATCTTTGGCACTTTCGTGTTCAATTACAAGCATCTGAGTCTGATATACGTAGTGGTATCAATTTGCTCATGTTCTTTAAACTATAAACGTACAATTCATATATACACGATCATACTATTTAACGTGTCATTTGGAGATGCTCCGTAAACCATGAGAATGGAATAGGATTCATTCGAATTCAAATTCTCTGACCTCAAATAGTCCATCTTGAAAGGATTAAAAGAAGTATAACATTTGAAATTACTATTAGGAAGCTGCAGGATGCAGCCAAGGGGTAGTTAAATACTTGCAAGTCACTTCTCTCGTCAAAGAATCTCAATTATTGTACGTTTCCCAAAACCTCAATGAAATATTACTGTTATTACTATATAAATCTTTACACAAATCATACAAAAACCATTCAATTCTATCTATATACTAGCATTATAATGGTGAGGAGAGAAGTGAACCCAAAAACAAAACAAAGGCATGCGGCCGGCACGTGGGCCATGAAAACAATGGAGAGAAATTCAAATGCTTGGTAAAGATATTGGTTACGAAAGACTAGGCTGAAGAATGATACACGTTTGCAGAATCTCATGCAACACCAAATATGGTGCTTGGATTTGAAAGCTTGCCAAATTGAAGGGGATGATCAGCAGCTCAATTACCCTTCCGAATTCCAGCCGAATCAATCGGTATACATTTGAATTTGTCAAATAATTTGATCCTAACTCGAGACGTATTTATTAATCGTGTCGTGTTCGGATTGTATCTCTAAATCATATGAAAGTTAATTTGGAATCATACTAAATGTAAGCATGCATGAGCATGACTCTTTGCCTTTGTGGTGCTAATGTACATTTTATTTTCCTTAAATACTTTTACAGCATAAATTTTCCCTTAATTTCCCTTTTCCATCTCCCCAGCTGAAACTTCTGAACACTCAGCTCACGCAGATCAAAGATTCCGCAGATATCATAAGAGTTGACGGCTGCAGTCAACAATTCCATACAGGGGCATTTCCGTCACTTCAACAAATACAGAGCAAAAAGCTTCCTCTCCTCCCCTGCACTGCACCAGCAGTGAAATCCACACGCGCGGTAACTTTCCTAACTCCACGTGCACCATTTACCGGGACCCCAGAGAAAGTTACCGTTTACCGCGTACTTCATTAATGCGTAGCATGAACACCTCCAAGTTCCAACTACCTCTCACCCTCTCAAAGACTCGAAACAAACTGAGTAGCGTAGGGAGCAACAACGCCACAGAGCACCTCTCTCTCTCTCTCTCTCTCTCTCTCTCTCTCTCATTTCTTTGCTGTGAGTACAAACCCTAATTTTGAGGCCCGACCTGAAAAAGCCTGCTCCTACGTTTCAAAATTCGCATTCAAAGCACACACTCTCTCTCCCTCTCTCTGCAAAAGTTTGGAGCTCCATTAATGGCGTCGCTCCAATTGAAGCTTCAGGCCTCAAACTTTGACCTCAGCACCAAGCCTTTTCCAAGTTCTTTGAATTAAATTTCATTTTCTGCACCGCAAAAATTCCCCAAGAATTTTCGATTTTCTTCGCATCCGATTCTCCTAACAGTCCCTTTGATTCTTCCACAGATATATAAAAAAGCTCATTTCTTCAGTCACTCTCGAGAAAATTGAGTTAATTTAGTAAGATGTTAGAGCGTGACTCGGACGGTGAAGCCGTGAACTCGAGCCACAGCTCAATGAGCAGCGAGAGCTGTAGCAGCTTCAGCCGCCTCTCCTTCGACGCTGCCACCACCGCCGCCGCCGCCGACTTCGCAACCGAAACCTTGTGCCTCAAGCCCCACCACTCCTCCGACTTCGCCTACTCAGCCATTCGCTCCAAGAAAACCGCCCCCACTTTCCGCGACTTCCTCCTCCTCCTCCGCCGCATCGGCGCCGGCGACATCGGCATCGTCTACCTCTGCACCATCAGAGGCACCGGTTCCAGTCCCGCCGATCAGGATCGCGAGTCTTCTTCGTCTTCCTCGTGCTTTTACGCCATGAAAGTCGTCGACAAGGAGGCTCTGGCGCTGAAGAAGAAGGTCCACAGAGCCGAGATGGAGAGAAAAATCCTCAAAATGCTCGATCACCCGTTCTTGCCTACACTCTACGCCGAGTTCGAAGCCTCGCATTTCTCTTGCATCGTCATGGAGTACTGTTCCGCCATAAGCAGCCTAACAAGCGCTTCTTTCTCAGCTCGGCTAGGTACATTCAATTTGAAATTTCTGAATATTCCTCCATTTTTCTCAGATACTACAACATTGCATAATTTTCTTTTTTTTTTCTCTTGATTTTTTTTATTTTCGAAAAACGAATAAAAACAAATTTAAATAGGGCCTCTAATTTCTGGTTTTTTGTATTCTTGTGCTTACAAGGCTCATATTAGATCATGAGATGTTCTTATCTTGTCTGCTTTATCTCTCTGCAAAGTCGTCTTCAATCCAGATTTTGTTTGTTTTTTGAATCGAAAATTTTGGTGCTAAATTTTTGTTTCAACTCGAATGAGTCAACCCGGTCTAACTCGGATATTTGGTCAAAACTTTCCAGGTTTTATGCTGCGGAGTTCTGGTGGCCGTGGAAAACCTCCGCATGCTGGGAATCATCTACAGGGACCTAAAACCCGAGAACGTGCTGGTCAGATCGGACGGTCACATCATGCTGTCCGACTTTGACCTCTCCCTCTACTCAGACGCAATCCCAGCCGTTGAATCTCCCGACTCCTACTCTGACTCGGGGTCCCTATCCACTCCTACTCTGTACACGTAGGTTGGTATAGTAGATGTAGAAAGGCAAGTAGGATCCTAAATATTACCATATTTTGAAAAGCCTGGTATCCGTGATTGAACCTGGGAAAAACTTTTATTTTTTATTTTTCTTTCTCGTTATTATTATTATTATTATTATTATTATTATTATTATTTATTACTTAATTTATCTAGAAGGTTTAGGAAAAGTCCAAGTCGGTTCATTTGGTTTGAGGAGCCTTCGGTGTAAAGTTTTTAATTCGTAGTTTTTTTTGGAAGGGTAAAATTGGCTTTTAAAGCCGTGGGTTTTGCCATCTGGGATTCCTTTGGCAAGCAGGTAAAATTGATCTTGATACATACTATTTCCATTATACTTTCTAAAATCTATTTCCTTATTTTTTTGGGATTTAATTATTTAATTATTTATATACCTAGTCTAGGGTGAAAAACTTTATTGACTTTCCCGATCTATTTCCCTGTTTGCCTTTCACCCAAACCCAATTAAGCGACTAATCACTGTCGTTTCCTAAGGCAATGAGGTTAACAAAACTAAAAACTATATATATACAGTTATTAATAGTTCATCAGCTACATATATTTTTTGTTAACCTAAAGCAGCTCTTTATAAGCACACTCAAAAGATGAAGAGAAAAGCTTCAGAAATAACAATGGAGCAGAAAGAAGCAAAGCATTATAAAAACAGAAGGTACGTGAGCTTCTCAAAGAGGTGCAGCGGCCTGTTCAGCAAGGGTAAAGACTTCTGCAAAAAGTTCGAAGCAGAAATCGGCATTGTTGTGCTCTCCGAAGCAGGCAGGCCTCACTGGTCCCCTGACAACCCTTCCCTCGACACCGTCCTCGATCGCTTCATGCAATTAGACCAGGCACCTACTAACATCGTTGATTTCAAGGTTAGACGGCAGAATAAGAGGAAGAGAGAGGAACAAGATACTGAGGTTCAGGGACAGCTTGCGGAGGAGGTGAAATCATGTCGAACAGTTAAGGATATGTTTTCGTTGAGAGACAAATACATCGTGCTTCTTCAGGACTATACTAACAAGAAGATGAAAGCTTCACATGTTTTGGAGAAGGGTAAGGCAAAATGTGTCTCGACCTCACCATCAAACCTAAGTTTTGAGGATAGTGTTTGGGTGGAACCAATATCAAGGCATACAGATATATGTTCTAGTTCAACCCTAAAGCTTGATAGTGAACATGATCACCGTCTTGGGAACAACCATGGCGGCAGCGGCCACCACGACGGGTGGTTTTGGGATGAAATTTTGGAAGATAGTTACACACGAGGTGTTCTGATGGAACCAACATCAAAATCCGAAGATGTTTTGTATGATTCAACCCTAAATAAGAGTGATCGTAATGTGTTTGATGCTCATCTTGGTAACGTCAATGGGGGAGAGGGATCTTCTTGGTGCAAAGATTGGGAGGATGGTAAAGCGCAATGTGCCTTGATGCAACCAATTTTAAAATCCGAAGAGGTCTTGTATAATTCAACCCTAAATTTGGAGAGTGATCGTAAAGTTTTTACTGATCATCATGGCAACAACAATGACGATGATGGAACTTTTTGGGATAGAATTTTGGAATATGATAAGACTCATCAACTAGCAAATTCTGAAGACATCTTGTTTAATTCAACCCCAAATTTTGAGTGTGATCATCTTAACAATAAAAACGACGGCGGCGACAACAACATATCTTTCTGGGACAAAATTTTGGAAGAGGGTAAATCGGAATGTGTCTCTTTCCAACCAATATCAGAATCCGAAGACTTCTTGTATAATCCAAGCCTAAATTTCGAGAATGATTATCGTGTGTTTGATCATTATCAAGGTGACAACAATGGTGGTGGGGAACTTTGTTAGAATGAAGCACTACAAGGAAAAAAACCTTTTGGCGACCACCATGTTTAGTCGCTAAAAGGGGACATTTCGTCGCCAAACCTATTTCACAACCAAATCTGTTCGTCTCTAATATTATTTATTATTTATTATATATCTCTGTTTTGTGCTAATATTAACTTTTTGTTCATTAACATATTGAAATTTCGAAAAACAATAAATTTAGGTAAATAAACTAATAGAAAATGACATAAATAAAAAAATTTCACATTCAAAGGTTTTCATTCAAGTACACATAAAGGTACCATATATGATATATCCAAAAATAGTAAACATGAATGAGTGGAGGACAAGCTCCACATATTCTCGTCCCTTGTAAACCCAAATTTGCAGTCATTATTTCTCTACTCTAGGACTAGAGACGAAGCCTGTATCCTATGCCTTTTGTAACTCCAAGTTTTGTAGTTATGATCTCTAACACTTGTGGGATAGGGAACGTGATATGATCTCGTGGAATTTCCAAGCACTTTGCCAATTGTTGAACTCATCCATCATCTTCCTTTACAAAAAAACAAAAAACAGAATAAAGAAATGCCAATTTTGAAAAGAAAAATAAGAGTGGAAAGAGCCGCTTCTCTCACTCACTCTCTCTCTCTCTCTCTCTCTCTCTCTCTCTCTCTCTCTCTCTCTCTCTCTCTCTCTCTCTCTCTCTCTCTCTCTCTCTCTCTCTCTCTCTCTCTCTCTCTCTCTCTCTCTCTCTCTCTCTCTCTCTCTCTCTCTCTCTCTCTCTCTCTCTCTCCAAAAGAGAAATTTTGCAACACCACAATTGCAACACAATCACAAGAAATTTTTCCCAAAAGCTGAAATTCACAACCTTAACTAAATAAGCCATTAAAAAGAATACATAAGAACAATGATAACCGGTCATCAATATTTAAGGCTGTTCGAGAATGGTATTTAAACAACTTAATAAAATCTGGATACATTTTTCATACCTCTCAATGCAGTTATATCTTGACCCTGACTTTTCTGGATGCCAATGCACCGTACTTCAGCACTACACTGGAATTTTCTTTATAAAAAAACAAAATCCCCTATTTCAGTTCAAGAAGCAAGGTTTAAAAAAACAGGGACACAATCATAGGATAAAACTTAATTTCGTTAGACTTGATTCATTACATTTATGGACTAGAAGCAAACATAAGCAACTAGCAATATTATAGCAATTATTCTTTTAAAGTTTCGTTAGATAGAAATTGGGTTTTTTGGTCTAGACCTTTTAGAGCAGTTTTGAGATGTAAAACAGGAAAGAGAAGAGAAGAGAGAGATTTTGGCTCTGAATAACAAACTACATTTAATGGCCCAACAATGGTGCTAGTTTGAACTGGGTTATGCAACATGGCTAGGTCTATGCATAACAGGACATGGCCATCAACCAATCAAATCTAAATTCCAATCACTCAATTAGTGTGCTAGTGGTTAAGCATAGTTTTGAAGATTAGGAACAAACAGATGGCAACTGTTACCACTTAAAATATTCATCTAACCAATTAAATCCAAAGGGATTATGTTCCATGGAATGACAATAATGACACAACAAAAAACTAAGGGAAACATCCTTTATTGAGATTGGCTTAGAACATTCAATGGCCAAAAAGTTCCTATGTTCCAATTGGCATAATATTAATGTAAAAATTAAATCCATTATCTAATTTACCCATAGGCAAGATACTAGGGGTTATAAGTTAAGATGGTCTAGCTTCTTGTTCTGTCTGTTATGTGTGGCTTTCTTGTTCTGTCTATTATGTGTGGTCTAGCTTTTTCCTTCTTTTTATAAAATTTCGTTTCTTAGTCATAGAAACCTACTCAGTGTGAGAAAGTCACATGTATGGTCTTACCTGTCCTCTCTTAAGCATTTCAGATTTCGTCAACTTTTTCATGGCATATATACTACCAGATTTTTTTCTCTCGACACAATCGGACCTGTAGTTTGAGTGTGCATTAGGAAAGGTATGCTACCATCAGCAATTGCATTTGGAAAATATATAAGAAGCAAATAGAACAAGCATAGTTTCTAAAATGAAAGCTAACGTTAAGCTAACATGATCCAATGAACATTGAAAAGCTTAGTACATTTACATTCTTAAGAATACTATGTTCAATACTGACCTCACCAAAGGCTCCCCTACCAATGATGGTCAAAGGCTCAAAATCATCAACACATATCTTGTGCCTTTTAAGTCGCATGAATTCTGTTTCCTTTCGCTCCAAGTCTTTGATCAGGTTGACTTGTACCTCCCTTGGCACATCTGTGTCTGCAACAAAAAGAAACATCATGTCAGTAATTCCTTAGTTGCATCTTTGAACTAAAACATTTTGCAGTGTCCTTGAAAGATTTTCACCAGAATATTTAAATCTTAAGAATACAACGTGGGGGCAGTAATATCTATGAAAGAAATTTTTTGAAACTGAATAGAATATGCACACGCGATCTATCACATATCAGAAGATACCGACTCAATTGTTCATGCAAAGTTGCAGTGTGTGAGAAGATAAGTTTCTTATTTGCCACTACCTATCCTTATAGAACTTTGGTATGGAACTCTATCAAAAGCACAGGTTATAATGCTGTCTTTAACCTCAAATTTTTGGAGGACCCTTCTCAATTTGAAGATTTTGGGAAAGAAGAGCAGTCCTTGCAAGAGTGGACTCCACCAAATGTCTGAGTATTGTTGATCAAGACTTGTTAAAATACTGATTGAACATAATCTTGTAGCTTTTTAGAAAATCAATGTTTTCAACGACAAATAGTTGATATACATTTGAGGGTAGTAGTCTAATAGATGTACAGCCTAAATCAGACAAAGACAATCCGAGCAGACCAAATAACTAAAAATAACAATAACATGATCAGAACCCAGACGGCTCAGATTTAGCAAACTTCAATCTATTGCCCAATAGAGTAACTACCATATTTGTTTCTATCTAAGAAACTCTGATTTCTTTACTTATCCCCACATTTCCTAAACACAAATGTAAAGAGAAACACATGTTTGAATTAACCAAAACATGATAATAACACACATTTCGTTCTTGCCACATTTTCACATCAACCAAACAGCACAAATTGAAAGCAATTGATGAAATGGCGAAATCCAAAGCTATGCTATGTCAAGTCGTATCCCCAAACATGATGAGTTTCATGATTCACAGCTCAAATTACTACCCAAACTAGATTATTTAAGCAATCAAACAAAGCTTAAGTGCATAACAAGGTGAAAATCTGTAAGCAATTAAATTCAAATATACCTCTCTTTTCATTCTTGAATGTTCTTCATCTGAGCTCTGTAGTGGTTCTCTACGAACTGTTTGGCTGCTGCCACCTTCTCCATCGTCAAGCTCGACCCTAACACCTCCTCTTCCTCCTCCTTTCGATCCTCCATTACAAAGCAAATAGTCATCATACCTAACAGAAAGGCAGCATATGAAGGAAATTGTGAGAGGAGGACTTCACCAGTTCAACGGTTGAGGCGTTTCAACGACCTTGTTATTAAGACCAAAAAAAAAACTCAGATTTTATTTTGAAAGAATCAAAATCAGAAATCTAGATAATTGAAGGGTAGATGATATCTGGAGAGTAGGAAATAACTCAGGACATCAGAAATCTAGATTTGGAACAAGCATGAAAAAAGAAAAATCATTTTATTCAGATATCGAAAAGGAAAAATCAAGCATTGAAAATTAGTTCCGATTCAAATTCCTAAGTATTCAATTCCAATTTTCCTTGGTTGTTTTCTCAGCAACCAAACGGAATCTACAGCTGAAAATTAGCGCTCAAAAGGAAATTAACAAGATAAGAAGGTAAGCCAGACAAGGTGAACTCACCAGAACCTTGTCTTTGAAACATGCAGAGTGAGGAAGACTTCGGAGATGGAGCCGTCGATTTATGACCCTGGCCGAAAACCAACGATTTCTGACCCTTGTTGGAGCAAATATTTTTGTCTCCAATTACGGCACGCACGTGAAAAAGAAGAATATCCCTTAAATTAATTAATTGAGTCTATTATTTAGCCAATTAATTAATTTCAGAAAATTGAGATAATATTTTAATTATGTGATATTATCTTCATTTAATAAGATAATATCATTAATTTAGATATTATCCAAATAAGGAGATATTATCATCATCAAATGAGAGGATATTATTAGACTCAATCTCTATAATTTGGGTAAAGAATAAACTCCTTTCTAATAAGAGTTTTATTCTCTACGAAACCCTAGCCCCGAGGCTCCTATAAATAGATGACTTCATTCATCATTCAAGGTAACTCTAAACCTACACATCTAAATTTACTTTTGAAACCCGAGAAAAATACTCGAAGCTCTCTCTCCCTCTCCACTTTCTATATTTTCTCCACACGGCTCCAACCACCCGGTTCTCACCCTAGAGAAATCTTCGTACCATTTTTAGCTATTGTTTCGCCCAGATTCAATCGAACTAACTTAGGCATCGGAGAGCCTTTGGCCAACACCCCTCGGGTGTGGTCTATTGACTTCGGTATTTTTTACAGGAATCGAGAAAGAGAGGGAATGAAGATCGAGGGTTGAAGAATCTCAAAACAAATATTCTCCGGAGAGGATTTTTGCACAAACATTTGGTGCTTTCATTAAGAGCACGAGTTATACACAACGAGTGCTCAAGGAATCCGTTCCTCCATCTTTTCATTCAATCGAAGCCTTCCAAACAACCATGGTTGGAATCAAACTCACGAGGAGCAAGACCGCCGCAATGGCTAGATCCGCGACGGCCCAAAGTCACTCCTCCCACAAACCCGCAATCGACATGGTGGCACCACCACCTCACGGCCTCGTGGCCGGAACCGCCTTGCAGCCGCATGCCCACGCGCAGGGCCCAAGCAACCCTCCTACACGTGGTCTCACCGTCAGATTCGAAGCCCACCATCATGGCACCGCCGCCATTCAAGGTGGAGCTTCCCACCACGGAAATCTCACCACCACCGACCTTGGCTCGGTCTTGGAACCACTTTAATCATTCCCTCCTTTGCCGCCACGCTCGATGTTAACTCGCAAGTGCACGAGGCGTTGGATAGTATAGCTTGTGTAAGTACGAGGTCGATCCCACGAGGATTGATGATAGATTGATTCAATTTGATTCCCTGCACAAAATAGAAATGAAAAGAAAATAAATAAAACAAGAAAGAAAGAAAAGAAATTAACTCAAGCAAATTAGTTACCGAGTTCAATTTAGATTCACAGATTGATTCTAGTTAAAGTATGATTAAGCCATGGTGTCTGGTCCTAACCTTGTATTCCTAATTCCCTAATTAGATCCTTGTTGTCGAATCTAAATTAAGCATTAGAAATCCATTAAGCATAGAAGAATGTTTTAAACAACCAAGCATGTATCTAATCCCTGTTGTCGAATGTCCATACATACTCTTCCTATTCATAGTTCAATTCGAATTAAGGCATGGTGTCTATTCTTAATTCAAACCAAGATAGCTAACATACAAGTTTTAATGGTGATCAATCATTCAAACAAGCATATTAACTTATAAGCATAATGAATAAGAACAAGAACTATAATTGAAACTTGAAAACTAATTAAACTTGAAAACTTAAGAAACGAATTTACATTACAATGAAAAATAAATTACAACTAAGAAAAACTTAAAGGAAAATTTTAGCAAAAGGATTTTGTTACAACAATTGAGAACTAAAAAGGAAAACTAAGAGAATTTGAGGGAGAGAAGGGAGAGGAGCTCTAGAGAGATGTTTGAGAGCTCCCCCCCTTAGGGTGTGTTTACAAGTTTGGAGAACCTCACTATATATAGGCTTAAGGAAGTAAAATTCTGAATTGAGTATTGCTTCTACCTACAAAACTCACTTCACCAACTTACAACACTCAATTCACCAACTTTACCTAACTTCCCCACTAAAAATAATTAGCTCATGCATATGTCATGCATGACAATGCATTGCAGTCTACTTTTGGGCTCGTTTTGGGCTTGTTCCTCCATTCTGAAAAATCTGGAAAAATATGGATCTTGAAGTTCTTTGAATTATCTTTCCAAGCATATGCAGCCCAGCTCAAGGAAAAATCGGAAAGACCTTCAAATGTCATTTTTGGCCCAGTAACGCAGATCCTGCCGATTTTGACCTTAAGCTGCCAAAACTTGCATAACTTCCTCTAGAGGACTCGGAATCATGAACCGTAAAATGCTCCAGAAAATAGACTTCCGTATCTTTCCAATGATGTATGGCTCATTATCTGGTTCTTCTTGAGCAAGTACAGTCCAATCCGTGAAGTTGACTGATCTGCAGATACCGTTTTGAGCTAACTTGTCTCCAAAATGCATTTAATGAGTCTTAAGCTTATTATACTGAAACAAACACAAAATAGATTAAAAGCACAAGTTTAACTCAAAAAAATAACCAAATCATAAGTTAGAAGGGTACAAAATGATATATAATTATGCACCGATCACTCGACGTACACTCCCGCGTACACCTCTAACGAAACTCTAGCCCGTGTGCAATTGGGCTCCACAAATTCTATTCTCCTGGTCCACGAAGTCAAGTAGATCTCAGTCTAAGAGTCGACCAACTGACCCAAAGAATGGACGACCAAAACGAGTTGATGCGACAGCTCTTCAACCAAGCAAGCTTGGTCCAAAATCTTGACTTTGGACAACAGGGCGAAGAGAGAATGATGGACGAACGCACCGACATGCCGTTTGAAAGGTCTCAAGTAGGTTAAGCAGAGTAGACAAAGAGGAAGACAACAACGTGACCAGCAAGCTGGCATGTCACAAGCATCCGCGAGCCACGCTTGAGCAAACGAAGTATCCAATCAAGATTGAGTTCGAGGACCAATGTGCATGAAAGGCTGGGCCCACGACTTGCTCTTCTTCTTAAAAAGCCTGGCCCATCTTTAAACCTTATAAAGTAAATGACTCTTTTTAAACTACTCCTGATTTGAGCTTCTCTTTCCTTTTCCTTCGACTTCGTAAGTGAAATCGTTTAGAACAAGTGCCGATGTTGATAAATGGCTATCTAATAATCCAATGACTTGCTCAAGAGCTTTGCATTTTTTGGAGAGAGAGGCCACTGTAATTACATATGGCATACAGACTAATTCTACCGTTGTTCCAAAATGAAAGCAATATGAGGAGCGTACCTTCAAGTTTCAAATTCCGCTTCAGATTGCTGCCGAGCTTGAGATTGTTAGGTCTTTGATTAGAGGTATTGTGTTTTCTTTCTCATTTCTTATAATTTTGTATTTCTCTTGTGTTCTTTGCAGAAACTTTTAGTTTCATGATTAGCACCTTGACCTTATTTAGCACTCATAAATTGTAAATTGACTTGTTTCAGTTCCAAATTTTAGCTAGGATGTTTCATTCAAGGAATTTGCACACCCTGCGTGAGAGTTGTACTCTGCAATTAAACAAGTTGGACCAACCTTTCTCCATTTTCTTTAGTGCAGAAAACATATATATTTGATGCTTTTCCTCTTTTAAAATGAGCAATCCAAAACGCAAAACATCATCAAACATAATAGAAATATAATAGGAGCAACCCAAAACACAAAATATAACAGAAACTATACATCAACTTGATATGAAATGGAAAGATCAGAAAAGTCAAAACAAGAACTACAAACTAAACCGGAAAACTGCAACAGATATATGCTCTCTTCTCTCACTGTGAATGATGCCAAAAAGAGTTCTGCTCGCAAGCTCGATCTCATTGGCCATGAATAAGAAGCTACCATGTTCTTTTGATGTTATTCATCTTTTAAAGGAGCAATCCAAAATGCAAAACATCGAACATAATAGAAATATAATAGGAGAAATCCAAAACACAAAATATAACAGAAAATATACATCAACTTGACATGAAATGGAAGGATCAGGAAAGTCTAAACCCTAAAGAACTACAAACTAAACCGAAAACTGCACTACAGTTTCCGTTTTCTGCAATGCAAAACAGATGTATTTGATGCTCTTTTGCCTTCTTTGGTGATTTTTTGGTCTTTAGAGGTTTTGAAACCAAAACTATATTGCAGAATGAAGAATGAGCAGTAGGTATTAGAGCGTTGATTTTCTTACAATTTTTTGTCGAAAGATAAAATGAAGAATCGGCTTCGATCGTTGGTGGTCGCCGTTGATGCAAACAATCGTCTCTGAGATTTTGGGGAATAGTGTGGAACTGTTGAGGGAGGTTTCTCGAGGTGAAGATGAAAGGTCGTGTGAAGGGGTTAGCATTCAATTTAAGGAGATATCACTTCTGGTTACGTTTTTGGTGTTTTGATGTTGTTTTGATAGCTGTAAGTTTTGGTTTAAAACTAAATAATGAAATTTGACAATAATGACATAATGGCATATGTTGTAATTTTGATGTTCTTTAATTATATTTTGGTAAAAGTAGGTATTATATTTTAGCTTTTGGCTTTATCCTAATTAGTTGAAATTAAATTCCTATTTACCTAAATAGTAAACTATATTGTGTGTGAAAACTAAAGCTCCCTAAAAGAAAGCTACAATATGCAAATACCATTTGCAAACAATATTAAACTACATTTGTCAAGTCACCGCCTTCATCAAGAACAATTACAGGAAAAAACAAATAAAGTCAAATACCTAACCTAAGTTCACTGAGAAATGGAAATTAATAACAAACACAAACAACAGTGTTGAAAAAGAGATATGGAGTACAGATGAGCCATGGGAGCACAGATGTACTTTCTTCTCCATCTGACTCATTTTCTCATTTATTTCTCTCTGTCTTCACCACTTTCTCTAATTTCCTTTTTTTCTTTGAATTTCAGTTCCTCCCACGAAAGCCCAACCCTTCAATTCCTGAAATAGAAAAAATAAATCATCTTAATATGATTACGAGACTATGTGTTGATTTGGTTTTGGATTTATGGGGAAAAAATGAGAGACATGAAGTAGATGAGAGAAGAGGAGAAGAGGAGAAGAGAAGAAGGTGGAGAGAGAGAGAGATAGAGAGAGAGAGAGAGAGAGAGAGAGATTGATATGACTTGTGCGAGTGGATGGTCGATTTTTAACATTAGTTTCGGGTTGAATACAACCCGTTTGTAACTTAAGTTGCTTTTTTAATCCAGTCGTCCAAATGTCATCCAATGGCTGCTATCTGTCCGCAAATAAACTTCCACCAATAAGTGTCCGCAAGAGAGACTCACTCGGCCTTTATCATAGGTATGGGCCTTCAAGAAATTAAGGAAGGAAATTGTAAGTTACTGTGGGCCTAAGGACAACAATAAAAATGTGTAAGCGCCTTGGGGGTGGACATTTAAACTAATAAACTAGTGAACCGAGCTAAACCGAGTCGAAAAGTTGAAATCTAGACCGGTTTGGTTATCACCTTTGCCATTTAAACCGGGTCTAATTTTCTTTTATTTTTATTTTTATTTTTGTATTGTAAAGAGTCGAAGCCCAACTATACTACTAATGTGCCTTGGAGTATTATTTCGCAGGTAAAAGATGTATGTCTCTTAGTAAATTGGAGACATTTGAAATTTATCATTCGTATTGTAAAGTTAATATAGTGGCCGATGCTCTGGCAAATTAATGATAAAAATGTACTCAACCTTGGTTTGATTTCTCGAATATTGGAAATCGAAAATATATATGGGTCTAATTCTAATATATCTTTCCTTTTTATAGTAAAGCATATATATTCGCCAGTCCATGGTATTATGTAACCTAATAATGATAATATGATGGAGTATAAATGAATCAAGTTGGCTAGAGTGGATGTCTTCTTCATTCTGCACCCGACTTTGGATCCTCTCCTCATAATTTATATCAGATTAAAATAAAATATCACTTATATATAAAAAATAAAAAAAGGATAATATGATGGAAAGTTGGACCATGCACATGAAGAGAAGCTCACCGAGACAAATTTTAATGCAAGTCCGTGAACTTTGGTTGCCAGGTTGGGAATATCTATAAAAAGGACACAAGAGCGACGAAGGAGCATCTAGTTTTATAGTTGGTTATTGGCTGGCACCAATGTATTGCCATTGATAGTTACATTCACACATTTATGACACTTTCAGTCTGATCGTAACACCGCCACATAATAAAATATAAGCATACATATATACATACATACATACATATATACGGACACGACTTTAGTAGCTCAGGATTAACATGTATGATATTGTATATCCATAGTTAGACAGCATTGATACCAATCTTCATCCCAGACTCGCAATGCCCTGGAAAATTGCATATGAAGTAGTTTTGTCCCCTCCCTAGCCTTATTCGGTCCTTTCCAGATTTAAACACCTTTGCACCATTCGGAGTTGTGCAGCTGCTGTAGCCACCCTTGTCCACAGCTACCACATTGTGTAGTGTTGGATCATAGTTGAATACTGCAAATTCAAGTAATTAATTGTAGCAAAAATATATAAATATATGTCTGGCGCCCCGTACGTGGTTAAAGTGAAACACAACATAAAATTTGCCTTTATTAGCCAATTCTAAATAATTCCTCCAGACTTCTTCTAAACAATTCCTCAGGCAAAAGTATAAAATGTTTGGACCCATTTGGTATAGAATTGAGAAATTGTTCGTCGATTTAAGAAATAAAAGGTACACTTTAAAAGCAGAATTGATCTTTAATTACTATGATGGTTCTTTTTCTCTTTTTGTAAAATAAATATTTAAACTACTGAAAAATCAATTCCTTAATTCTTATAATTTTCAGAAATATCATCTTCAATTCAAAGATCTAAATTCTCCAGAAAATAATATTGTCATAGAAATTTTTCTTTATATTCAGATTTTGTCCTACTTTTCTAACATTATATGTTTTTACATGGTCTAAAAATTTATAGTACTAGCCAATGAGTTCCCACCACAATGGTGGCGATTCCCCCTTCTCCCTATGGCACCCAGGATTGAACTACAAGGCGGTCTCTTTCCTCCAATGTAACAACAAAAAAATTGTACTAATAACTAATAAAATGAAAAATAATTAATTAAATAATTAGCAATTATTATTTTTATTCAAGATATATGGCAGCTGCTTAAGGGCTTTAATAAAGTTTCCATACAACATGTCTATTTGAAATCTAATCAAGTGGCATATATTATGGCTAGACGTGGCCATGCTTCTTCAGCTACTCATGTTTGGTTTGAAAATTTTCCAATGATTGTTTTACATAGTTTACATTTTGATTCATATGGTATATATTAAGATCTCTCGATGGTAGGTCAGAAACTTACAAAGCACATCGCCGGCTCTAAATTGCTTTCCATTAGGCCAGCTATCTGTGTTGAAGCTCCAGCCACCAGACTCTCCAACCCTATAAGTGGCTGCGTTGCTGCATCCCAGCTGAACCATTAGGCATAAAACTACCACCACTCCAATGGTTCCTGCACTGCCTCTTCCCCGCCCAGACATCTTATAATTCTCAAACACCAAAGCAGATCAGCTCAGCTTTTTGTTTATGAACCAAAAAAGGGCCCAACCTAGCTTTATATAGAGGGTTTCAAAAGCTGATTTATATTTTAGCTGCTTGCTTGAAAATGATTGAACGAAGGCAATGACAAGGTGATGACTTTTGGGACATGGCAAACAGCTCTGCATTATTAATCTGAGGGTCTGAAGAGAAGTGATTGTATATCCAAAAATTAACATGTTTACTGCATAAGTACTCACGTGCATTTTATGTAGCTCACCCGTGAACGTTTGCTGGGTCCATATAAACTTTTTCTTCTGCTATTTTATTATTCTTTTATATTTATTTTTCGGTTAGAACTTGGAAGCTGAACTTTCTTTTCTTTTTTTGGGTCAAGACTTTTCTTTTTCTTTTGCGTATTCAAGTTTTTTATCAATTACACTTTGAACCTCAGAGGTTTGGGGTTAGAACAATTTCGTCGGTATATTTTTTTCCTTTTTATACAAGCAATATTGGAGGGAGGAGATTTAAGAATTGACAAAAATAACGTTTAAAGTTATGAATTCTTACAAGATCAGCTCATTTTTAATTTACATAGTCGCATCGATCACGGACAGACATATGATATAAGGACAACAAATAATAACATTTTTTAGGGAAATTCTTAACCTTTTACATAAATTGAAGGCATGAAAGAGACCCCCGCGGCATCAATTTGTTGTCAATGTCGATACAAATACATAGTGGCTCGTAAAAAAAATAGCAGTTATCTTGATAATTTGACAGTCAAAGAGGCCAATTGTATAAAAATTTGAAACATTATTAAGGCTTGTTTTTGCTAATTAGTAAAAGATAAGGACCTAACTATTAAATACCCTAAACGATAGGGGTTCGAAATGTACGTGGCTTCAATAAGATCCATTTAAATACAAGTTACAACCCACAAGAATTGTGGACTCTCTTCTAACCAAAACCTTTTTTTTTTTGGTTTGTCAGTTTTTGAAAGTACTGTATGAGTAGAATTTGGTCTTATAAATTCGGCTTATAAGAGAAGAGTGCTTGAGAGTTCATATAGTATATGAAGATTTCGTATTGTGAGGTATAGTATCCTAATAATTTTTTGTACGAAGGACGTAGGTGAGAGATGATATGAAGATTTGATTTCATAGGTTCCACCACATCATTCTAAAGGAGGTAATCTAAGGGCCTGTTTGGTATCTTACTTAGATCCAATTTTATAAACTCAAAAACAAATTTGAATTCCAAAGCCACAAAAACCCGTTTGGTAGGCCTATTTTTAAAAACTCAAACTCAAGAAAAACCCCCATTATTAAAAACAAAACAAGTGAGGTTTTATAATTTTTCTCTCTCTACTCCCTCTCTCGTCTCTCTCTCTCTCTATCTTCCTTCTCTCGTCTCCCTCTCCACCCTCTCCCATCTCTCCCTCTCTCCTCCCTCTCCCGTCTCTTCTCTCTCTCTCTCTCTCTCTCTCTCTCTCTCTCTCTCTCTCTCTCTCTCTCTCTCTCCTTCCTCTCTCTCTCTCTCTCTCTCTCTCTCTCTCTCTCTCTCTCTCTCTCTCTCTCCTCCCTCTCCCGTCTCTTCTCTCCTTCCTCTCCCGTCTCTCTCTCTCTCTCTTCTCCCTCTCTCTCTCTCTCTCTCTCTCTCTCTCTTGTCTCTCTTTCCTTCCTCTCTCGTCTCTATCTCTCCTCCCTCTCTCTTTTTCCTTTTGTTAATTTCAATTTGGGAATTTAGGGTTTCTGATTTTAATTTCAATTTTTTTAGCTCTTAAAAATAGTTTAGAGTTCAATACCAAACAAATTTTTAGATCTTAAAATCATTATTTGGAAACTCATGTTTTTAAAAAGAATCATAGTTTTTGAATAGGATACCAACTGGCCGGAATTTCCGAGGCACACATTATCTGCTTTTCTATTTCTTATACTCTATATACTTTCTAGGAAACAATGCAATTTTATTGACAGTCTGACCTAGGAGTGGGCATGGTACGGTGCAGTGCGGTATTGAGCTAATACCGCTAAGAGTCGGATTTGGAAACCGTTATGATACGGTGTGGTATTATTGTTTGCCAAAGCTGATGCCGTATCATACCGCAGATCGCTTGGTTTCGGTGTGGGACGATATTATTTCAACCAAACCGACATAACTAAAAAAACACCAATTCAACAAATTCATCCAAAAACTGCTCACAGCCACAACCAATTCAACAAACATCAAACCTGAAATCATATCAACACAACCCTAAATCAGCAAAAACAGAACCCCAAATCAGAACCATTATCAAAACAATTCGTTTAGAAGCTAAATGAGGGGAAAAAACCAAAAATTACTTCGTCCTCATACCTGTGAGTTGTCAGAGCCGAAAGCAGAGTCAGAGTGCTTCAACTCCTTCTCGAGCGTCAAGCGAGCCATTTGGCGAATCAACTCGGCGATGTAGTCTTCCTCGTTGCTCTCCGTCTCGCTGGAGCCCACCACAGACTCGACCGGCCGAGCTGAGATCCGACAAAACTCCAAAAGCCCCGTACCCACCATAAGAAAAGTCGAACGGAAACAAAGCTTTCGAAGCATCAACGTCAAAGCCGAGCCCGAAGCTCCTGGAGTTGGTTTTGGAACCGAGGTCCATGGCGGGTAGGTCATCGTCGTCGAGAATCTGGGTTGGGAGCCAAAACGCAGGGTCGTCTAACAAGTCAGACATTTGGGCAGCCTTTGAAATAGTAGAGCAAAAGAGAATGAAAGGAGGAAAAAGTAGAGGAAGAAAGTGGGGTGGAGAGTTTGAATCGAGTGAGATTGAGAGAGATACAGAGAGCTGGAGAGAAGTTTCGAGTTGATGAGATCGAGGTTTGGGTATGAGAGATTGAGGTTGAGTCGAGAGAGAGAGGGACTGAACTAATTTACGTTTTAAGTTTTGAAACTTATGTCGCTCGGTACGGCATCGAAGCGGTACCAAATTCACTGCATGCTCCGTGCCAAATGTTGATGGTACGATGCGGTATCGCATCGAATTTGTCTCGATACAATCGTCACGGTATCAAACCGGTTTGGTACGGTACAGTTAGTGTATGGTTTTGATATTTCGGCTTCAAGTGCCCAGCCCTACTTTGACCATAAGTACCAACTCGAAAGTACCATTCCAAGTTCCAAGAACAGACGCTAATTGTTATTTTTTCGACCAAAAAAAATAGGCACCAATTGTTATTTTATTTGTTTTGGTACAAAAGAGGGCCAGAGGCCCAAACAGAAGAAAACTAGCCCAAGACATTCCTGGGCCGAGTTATACAGCAAATATTATCCGACTAAAAGCCTAGAAACCACAGGGAGGAGGAATGGAAATTGTACGGCACGTTCTCAAGGGTGAGGCTTAAATTGGCAAACAAGGCAACACTTATTGCAAGAGACGCATCATTTGAACTAATTTGACATTATTTCATTTGTTTTTATTTGAGCTCTATTTTAGATTTTTTTTTCACAATAAATGAGAAACTGTCATATCACATGTTACATCAGTTGGTAACTAAAAATTAAAACAACGATACATTTATTGATTTTATAAACACAACATCATTTTTTCGCCAATTTCTCCGCTCCCCTAGTTCCGATAATTTTTTCGTCAATTTGACATTTTTCCGTATTCATGATATGTGAACAATTGTTTTATATATTTAGTTTTTCAACTTTGAGGGAAAGATTCTTCAAGAAACGATCTAAACTCTTACCATGGGTATATGAAGTAAATTGCTTTGCTAATTAAGTAAGGCGACCCCACTTTATATATATATATATGTCATTTAGGGTTAAATAGTTGGGAAAAGCAAAAGTTGAAAGTTCTAGAAATTGCTATGCTTACAATTTCATTTGACAAAGTCCCGCGGCTAAAGTTAACGTGTTGCTCCTCAAGTTTGGAAACAAAGGAAAGACAGGCTTCCCTCCTAGCCAATCCTTTAATTGTCCCAAATTAGTTTTATATTTAAATTAAACAATTAAGAATCATAATCCAAGGAATTGCAAGTCATATAAGTCTGTCTTGATGTAATTAACAATCATGACTAATCAGATTAGCAGTAAGTAAACCCAATGTATTGGCTTAGTCAAATATGGCGGCTTCATCTTGATTCAATGAATATTACATGAGAAGAAAAAAAATATGTAGTAGACATATACATATACCAAAGCAGACATTCTTGTAATGGGTCAATCAATGAAAGGCTTTTGAAAAAAAAAAATATATTAAGTCGTAAAACAAGAAAGACATAGAAGATTAAGGGCGCAAATGGTTTTCCATGCAGTAACTTCATGCAAATAATTCTGGCTACCTCTGAGGAAGACCTATAAATTTTGCCAATTTTCAATGGAGCATAAGTTTAATTATATTTTACTGTTTTATTGATATATATCTCTATAGTTAGAAAATTAAGCAGTGGCAGATTAGCAAAGGACCAACTAGTGTAGTGATTTGAAGCAATTGCTCCCTCAAGAAAAGTCATGATGTCGAGTCCTAGCATCCATGTAGTGTGTGTGAGTTTAGTATTCAGGAAAAATCATGGGTTCGAGTCCTAGCATCCGTATAGTGTGTGTGACTTTAGTATGTTATTGCCCCTCTCAATAGGAAAGGTTCTTAAAAAAAATTGTGACAGATTAAATGGCACATGTGCACAAATTAATCCTGACTATTTCCCACTGAAATTCAGAGATAAAACACAAAAAGTAAGTTCCAAGTCTTCTATGGAAATTCATGCATCACATCACTGGTATGCAGTTTCAATATTGATGGCAAATTTTAAAATTTCAAACTTTCTTTTTGATAGCTATATTTTTCAATGGCATTATATGGATTAATTGCTTGGCTGACAGATCTATTTCTTTTTACTTCACATGCAACTTATAGTTAAAAAAAAACAAAAGGAAATTAAAAATTGGATCCCAAAGAAGATTTGAAGGCTTTGATTGCACAATTGGACATCTGAGAAAAAGGAAAATATAGACATAATAAATTAAAGACTCGTAGCTGTAAGGGTTTGCAACTTGCCTTAGAGTGTGCCTAAAAAGGGACTTCAAAGAAGGATGACTTTAACAAGTATGAACTTCTTTTCTGGAAAAATATGCAGAGATTTTTCTATAAAGTGATTTTCACTGCTAAAGTGAAAAGGTCAAAGAGTAAAAGATGCAGGTGCCTGCAGGTTCCAGTTGAAAACTATGAAAATGCGATTCTGCTGATGAACATCAATTTAACTTGTCCCAAAAACTATACATACAGCTAGCAACCAAACCAAATCCTGTGTCAGAAAGAGGCAAAATTCAACAACTACAAGCTGCAGCTGCAGCTTGCATGGAGTATTTCAAGGCTCATTATTCATAGACCAATTGAAATGCTAATCCTTTTTGCTACCTGGCATTGATTGAAATGAGACAAATAATATAAAAATCTCACCAACAACTTTTATTATCCTTGAGGACAAAATATTAAAGATTTGATTCTTAAAGCCTCAAGCCTAGAGAATATATCATTTGGATTCTTGCAACTACATACTAGAGGGTATGTATAGGTCATAATATATTAAAACTATTACAAATATATCCTAAACATCTGCATGCCCTCCTCCCTCTTAAACTACAAGAAAGTTTCAAAATAGATATAAAGAAAAAGATTAAATTAAATGTGCTTAATTTGGTGCATGATTATTAAGAAGAGATCCCCACACCAAGAAAATCAATGAAGGGAGTTTCCTTGTGATGATCGATCGATTCGTGATCTTGGCAATCATGGTCACCAAATTTAGCTGTGGCTGCAACCCTCCATTTTGCCAATGTTGCATTGTCACAAAAATTAGCCAACTCTTTCTTGAATGTCCTTCCATGTTGCTCAGGACGATTAATGTGATCACCAAGACCGAGGCACCCAAAAGGACTTGGAACATTAACCCTCTTGTAACTTGGAAGTCCAAATGCACTAGTGGAACCTATGTAGCTGCCGTACATGAATGAAGAAGTAGTCGGGTTATTTCTCCGATGAACGAATTGATGATCCGAACCTTTCGAGCACCCGGAAATGTTGTTGTTAGTACTAACATTGTTGAAGTAATCTCTTCTTTCCCTTCCCAATAAACCAACTGAAGATGATGCGTTGTTGTTTGAGGTTGTTGACACTGTAGCAAAGTTCCAATTGTAAGGAGAAGAACTAGTATGCCTTGAGTCCATGAACATTGTTGTCCTATCTTTATTTGGGTTTCGGAATTCGAAGAACTTAGTGCTACTATTCTGATCAAACCCAATTGATGATGAAGATCTCAATTCCCCTTGAGATTTAAATTTCCTGCTTACATCAAAATTGTTGGAAATTGAGGAGGTGTTTGATGAGTGATCATTACAGAAATCTTGGTAGCTTCTCTTCCCACAAACTTTGGACTGCTCTCTTTGTCTTCTTGCCATTATAACATGCCAATGATTCTTTACAGCATTATCAGTGCGGCCTGGAAACAGTCTTGCAATCAGTGCCCACTTGTTTCCATGAATGCGATGTGCTGCTAGCAGCCTCTCTTCTTCTTCCTCACTAAACGGCCTTCGGTTGATTCTCGGATCTAGTTGATTAAACCACCTCAACCTACAACTCTTCCCTACAAAAAATATTCAAAAATAAAAATCACAACACAAAAAATTTAGCAAAATTAGAAAAAGAGGAGGGGAAAAGCATATATGTCTATCACCTCCCAAATTATATATGTAGGGTTTATAAAGTTGAAAGAAGCTTGTGCTGGTCCAAATTAAAGAGAATTTTAGGTTTGAGATTTCATATTAGAAAAAGATCCAAAAGGTGTCCCCAACCCAACACAGTCAAGCACCACAACAACAAACACACAACTCAACACAGGATAGTACACAACATAGTTAGATATATACCTGATCTTCCTTGAAGCTTCTCAGCTATGGAGTTCCAGTTCTGGGCACCGTACTGCTCAACAAGTTGCCGGAGTTTTTCATCCTCTGCCGGCCTCCAATGTCCACGAGGGCAGGTAGTACTCTTTGCTTCATCTCCATACTCATCCATGGCAACGTTTTAAGGAGGCTGCTTTCTTTTTGATAAGGTAGCTAGCTACAATATTATATGACAAATATTATTCTTTGACATGATCAATTACAGCACAGGAGGGAAGCTTATGGCGAGCCCACAAAGATATATAGAAGAGAAAATATTGAAGACCAAATGGAATAAGAAAGTGAGGGGTCGGTTTAGGGTTACGGATGGGCAGTCACTTTTGTTGGTTTTACACGACACATTAAGCTAAAGCCCTCTAAATATGTAAATGAAACCTGTAGAGCCAAAATGACCCTTTGCTTGTTATGTCATTGGCCAACAATTAAACTTCACCCTCATATTCCCAACTGTTTCTCTCTCCCTCTCCCACACGCACACACACACACATATTTAAATTTAAATTTAAAAATAATTAATAGAAAATTAAACATACAAATATGTTTAAGCCATTGTACTACGTTAATCTAGACCTAAACATTTGGGCAGCTTTATAGGTTTAATTAAAGGGACATTTCTCCTAGTGCACAGAATATGGCTCTTCATCTATTTTAATTATTTAATTATTTATTTTTTCATGTATTTATAAACGAAGTTTGGTGAGCACAACCTTGTTTCGGAAAATATAGAGGTCCATTTCACTTTGCTGTTTTTAGCTCATGATGCTTCTCATTGGAAGCAGTTTATATGGTAAATGCAACAGGTTTAACCATTTGGGGTTACATATATTAATGTAAAGGGCAGTTGATAAACTTCAAGCTGGCAAACCCTTAATTCCCTAGTAAAGTTTGTTAAAGCAATACATGTGCCATGTAATGCAGCTTATATATGTCCTTAAAAGGATATATATATATATATATATATATATATATATATATATATATATATATATATATATATATATATATATATATATATATATATATATATATATATAGGAAGTTTATTGAGGGATCCCTCAAATAAGTTTATTTGAGGGACACCCTTGGTAGGGCCCACTCTGAATTGTATTTAACTAATCCAAACCGTCCATTTTGTATATACTCATTCAAAGATCATCTCTACAAAAATCACTTGAATCCGATATCATTTGACCACTCAATTGAGTTATTGAAATTTTAGTACTTTTCTTGAAGCAGTGTTCTTTGATTTTGTATGACACAATTGGATGTCGAAACGATTTCCGATTTGTCTAATTTTTGTAAGGATGATCTATGAATGAAGACCTAAAAATAGATGGTTTGGATTATTGGAAAAAAATTATAGGGTACCTAAAGGCGTCCCTCAAATAATTTTATTTGAGGATCCTCAATAGATCAGATATATATATATATATATATATATATATATATTGTTCAAGTGTATAAAGTCTTGATACCAAGAAGGATCATGTAAATAGTAATCATATATATATATATATATATGAGTCGTGTCGTATGTATACTTAATTATCACATAATGTGTACGTAGCGTACATATATGTAGTTAAAAAATTATTATGTTACTTTGCTTTTTAGGTTAGCAGTACTGCGTTCTTAGCAATTCACATTAAGCTAACTGAACTACAAGATTCTTCAAACGGGTGTTTTAAGATCATAATTAAAATTATCTTATATATCAAACCAACTTCACTAAAAACCCTTTGTTAATTTTGAAAACAAGAGAGAGATACTATTGGGGCGCAAGGCGTAGGATGCTTCTTATTGGTGTCCATAGCATTATTATTAGAGGAACATATTCAGGTACTTAAAAGGTTAATTTGTGTTTTAATTGGGCACTTACCATGACCCTTCTGGGTATTATATATAAAGCATATATATTTATTTGACGACATGCATGGTAGATGCCTTATCAAAGAAACTTCAGTAGTTTTATGACCCTTCTAGATATACATATGGATATATATTTTTATGGTGAAGTATTTATCATGGCAAATGAGAAGAGAGGGTCTTTTAGGTTGAGGCCAATAATGCCGTGCAAGTACAACATCAAGAAAAGTATGGGTAAACCGTCTGCCTTTTTCCATACTTTGTTCCACTCAGACGACAAGTCAAATGAAAACATTGAAACATTTTGTGAAAAAATAAATTAATTAATTAAAGACATATATTATTATATAATGTTGCTTAACTGATTGAGATTTCATATCCCACGAAATCAAGACACTTTTCTTAGCATCTAAAATATGCTTCAACTAGTTTATACATTAACATCAACATTAACCAATCACACTATGCACCAAATTAATGTCCTAGCTATAGTCGGTATATGAATCAAAATTGGTGTGGATGCCCCAATCCAACAAGTCCATCCAATCATGTAATTTATGTATCGGTACTAAATTCACATACACTATACGAATGTTAGAACTCGAACTCATAACCTTTCATCGGACATCAATTACTCCAAAACACTACTAATATGTCTTTTGCTTTGTTTGAATTTCTTAATTAAGTTTTTAACGAAAAACAATATTTTTTTTATAAAAAAATTTAGACGGAGGAAGGTCAAAATCTGGACCGTAGAATAAGATAAAGTGCACCATCACTGCAATTTTAAGCCTCCATAAACGACAAAATGTGCTTAATAATGAAAGGAAAGTAGACGAAAGGTTGATAGAGGGCGTCTAAAGCAGCAATATTTATGTTTTCCAAATTATCTATAAGTAGGGTTTTATTTTTCTTAGGCAAGCGTAGGAGGCCCATGTGGGATTGAAGAAACTTACCACCATGAAGAAGTTTGGCGATTGATTGGCTACACGTTTCCAGCTATCCTTTAGGGCTAATGTAAAACCAGTTTAACAATTAATTAGCTACATGTGTGCATATGATCTCTCTAGCCTAACTGGAAACTGTAGATTCTTTCTAGAGGATATCTTGCACGATCAGGTTTGAATTTTTTAAATTTTATATCACTTCAAACTTAAGAAATATTTTATTTAAAAAAAATTAAGAATGACAATGTTCAATATTTTTCTAAAATTAAGTATGCAGTCAAAAGATATATGCATGGGAGGAAATCCTTGAAGGACCCGAATCTTAATACGAAGGAAAGTCCTAAAGACGGAAGAATTCTAGGCCTTGATCTTATAATCCTACTAGAAAACCTCAAAAAGGATCATGAATGATTTGAGGACAGTAATGTATCCGTGGCCAAAATGGATTGGTCACGGATAAGCCACATATTACGTCATTGTATTCTTCACATGATTTTGCCATTAATCTTTTCCAATCCTACTTCATGTTAAGAAACAACTATTTTTTTGTTACAAACAGTTTTTTTACAACCTATAAATATTTTTTTTTACCAAGACCTATAAATAAATACATCATAAAAACTATATGTATATATTTGACTAATTTGCAATAAAACCCACATAATCAAGTCCTTCACGACAATACCATCTTCCCCAGACCGGCTTCATCTTCTGTAATTATAATTAGGCAGTAATTTGTGTGAACCCAAAAAGTCATAAAAATTGTTATCCATGATGGGTACACAATTATTCTGTCCACTAAACAATATAATGGTAGTTACGTCATAGTAAATATATGATCAATTAGAGAAGTCGCAAACTAATATGTCGACAAAAGGATCATTATAAATCAAATCAATACTGGTATGATTTGATGAGGTATTCTTCATCGAAGCTGCTTCTCAACTCAAGCTTCATCCCAACTGTTGTGAAAGGTCATGTTATGCTGTTCTTGAGGTGCATATACCAACTTCCCAATCTGTCTACTCACATATCAAAATAGACCGTTAAAGAATAGCACATCTCTCTCTCTCTCTCTCTCTCATGAACTCTGTGTGTGTATGAAAGAAGCTGCATATATAGAAGGGTTTGAAAGAGCTTTCAAACAGTAAATACAAAGCATTTCAGTTACTTGCACAGCCAAACAATCCATTTCCTTCAAATGTCTTTATATGAAAACAATTATATACCTTTTTCTCTCACCTTCCCAATAGAAACCCACACAAGCAACCCAAAATCTTATGATCTTCCCAACCATACACACACCCTATTGTAAATATCAACAGAGCCCGTGAAAAATTTTCAACAAACCACTTTGACTACCCCTATCCAACTCTTTCTTACACATATGCATGATCAATGCACCCACTGTTCCACATCATACAAAACCTACATTTTGCCTTGTGTGAACTCTACCTTTCTAATACTTACCCTTTTTGTTGTCCCCATTGAATGCATTTTGTTGCATGGTAGCTCATGATATGAATGCATGTTGGCTTCATTAAATTCCCATAACATGCCTTCATAAACAATATTGATTTGGACAACTAATTTGGAAGGAATTGTCACATGATAAACATGGTTAAAAGCACAATCATGCTTATGAATAATGTTAGAATCGCCAGATTTATTCATCAAATGCATTCTCTGTATATGATGTGTTAGGTCGTAAATGTGTCAATACCTTACTTGTTATACTAATAAACTACGTTTGAAGTGGACCCAAATTTAAATCAATAAAAACTGTCACATCATTTTATGAATCAATTTATGGTCCTACGAGTCACCTTCTACGAAGTTGGTTTCATGGTAGAGAAACAATGAATCAACAGGTACGTGGAGATGCCATTATGTATTAATTATGTTATATATATGAGCATTCTTAAACGGCAACTAATTCTGGGAGACAACCAACTAAGAGGGTTCTTAGACTATAGTGTGACGTGTTATCCAACACAACAATGAAGTAACCCATAAGGATTTGTTTCTTATAGCTTGTTATTTCTTTCATGCATGCCTTGTACAATAACAATAACCCAACGCCTAATAAACGACAATAAAATACTGCGTTTTATAGAGAGTCAAGTACAGTTAGTTGGCTTTTCAGTGGTGATTAAGTCTAATCCCAACAAACCACATTGATCGCGATGTCTCTTATTAAACACTAATATAAAATTAGTGGCTTGAGACAATTAAGACAAGGACAGTTTAGCTACCTTAATTGGTGGTTACCTCTATCTTATCTGGGGCCGTTCAAGAATTAACATTCTCTAAACTTTGTCCAATGTGTCTAATCTCAAAACTCTTAATCATACAGCACAAACTCATCACAAAATTGGCAGAACCATGAAAGGTTTTTTTAAAAAAATCGAGTATGATGATAATTTCATGCTTAAACCTACCAAATCTGAACCCATCTTTAGCTAACTCTGCATATTGCCAGCTGTTGATTAATTATGATATATGTAATATGTGTGGGATGTGATCAACAAACATATATGCATCATCAATCCAATCAAATTAGGTATATGTTGATTAATTCTACTATTGCGCAGCCTTTCAGTTGAGCAAATGTCCTATGTATTCCATTAGAGTATTTAAATTTAAGATTAATAATAAGATGAAAACTTATTATGTGTGAGAATGTGAAGGTGAAAATGTCCCATATTGGAAAATTAACAAACATTAGAAGGGCTTATAAAGTGTTGGACTACTCCCCCCAGCAAATTGGTTTTGGAGTGGAACCTCAACTTCCTTCATGGTATCAGAGCACGTTTGCCCACGTGTGAAAGCCTAATGGCCACACGTGTTCCACGTCACCCAATTTGTATTGTCCACGTGTTAGGCTTGAAAATTCAAATATAAAGATGAAAATATCTCACATTGGAAAACTAACAAACCTTAAAAATGCAATCAATTAATTTTGGGGTGACACCTCAACTTTCTTATTATGTATGGATATGAAGCTTTGTGGCATGTTTATTGCAAGGCTATAGTATTTCTTTATAGTCAAGAATTGTTACGGTTAACATTTAGTGATAGTATGACATCCCACCTACTAGTCAGGCCTATACATTGCAATATGCCACATTAAAATATGTATTAAATCATGCATTTTGATTCTATAAGTTATAGAGGCTGTCCATATCATGATTATTATAATCAAGGAACGCATGTTTTAGTTGTAATCTTACCCACTTCTTTCAATAATTTATAAATATTCAAAAGAATTTATAATTCAAGTGGTTAAGATCGTTTACACTGCATTCGAGGTTATGTGTTCAATTTATTTCTCCCAAAATATATTCAAAGGGTCAACTTTTGTGTCTACCAAATATTTTTCTTTATTTCATGCGATCGATACTTATCCTCATAGGCAACACAATTATTCACTATCACATACATGCAAGGGCAACAAGGGTGGAATCATGAAATTTTTCAATGGGTGGGCTAGCTAAAGTTATTAGCTAAAAAATTTATGATCATTTTTTTATGTACTTACCATTTCTATAATCCTTTTAGAAATAAAAGTATACATTAAATCATATAAACCATACTAGTTCATAGCTCTATTGGCTAATTCCAATATTTTTTTTTCTCTAGATACAAGCGATATTGGGGAAAGGGGGAATCCAACCTAGGACAGGGTAAATGGTTTTAACTATTTGAGCTACAAACCCTTTACAATTTTCAATAAGTTTTAGCATAAAACAAATACATATTAGTCTTTAAAAAAACACAAACAAAACAAAAGTATACATTAAATCATATAAATCACACTAGTTCATAGCTCTATTGGCTAATTCCAATATATATTTTTTTCTCTAGACACAAGCGATATTGGGGAAAGGAGGAATCCAACCTAGGACAGGGTAAATTGTTTTAACTATTTGAACTACAAACCCTTTACAATTTCCAATAAGCTTTAGCATAAAACAAATACATATTAGTCTAAAAAAACACAAACAAAACAAAAGAAGTCAATGGACTTTTATTAAAAGAAAATTTGACGGAGGGACCCATATTTAAAATTTCTTATGATAGTTATGAGAAATATTTGAAACAGCAATGCTACATGGAGTCCAATCCAAATGATCATAAATTTTACTTGCTTATTGTGGCAGAGAGTCCTAGCTTGACTCAGGTTTTCATGTTTTGGACGATAGTTTTGATATTCAAAACTAATAATATCCACCTTTTTTTAATGATGATGAATATAACTTTGAAATAAAAATAGCAAACTGAAATTACTTGATTAGAAAAAAGAAATAGTGGAGGAATGTCAACTTTTCTTCTTGTTTTTTTGTCCAAATTCAAATAAATCCAATCACGTCCACGCCAAACTTGACTACTTTTGGGCTCAATAAAGCACTACCGACGGTCAACAAGGCCACCGCCCCATACCAAAGAGGCCCAATTCATGATTTTTATTTAATTTCATTTTGGTTGAGTGGGTGGCTTACCCCAAGATTATTATTTTTCTTTGTGATAGCGATCGATAAATTGCATATCATTGGTTTCATAGACTCATCAAACTGGGCATTGTCTTAAACTAGTAAATGAAAGTGTGTTTTAAGAAATAAAAAATAAAAAAGAACTAGCAATGAAAGTTATGTGGCCAACGGGGTCAGTTCAGTTAAAAAGAGTTTTGATTTGCAAATTAGTGGTCTCAAGTTCGAATTTTCATGACAGCTTAATAGTGCATGTAAGAAATTCCCCCTCCCCTTGTATATATTACTTGTATTCAATATATATCTTTATGTGATCGAAGCTAATGTGCAACATCAATTGTAACACTAGTGTTTTTAACTTTCAATCCATAGGCTCATGATCACCACTAGAATCTTTTTGCGACGATTCTATGGTGATCACAACTAGTACAGTCGGTACACAATATATTGCTTCACAAGAAAGGTACATTTTCAAGTCATAAACCGCACATTAACGTTCATGAAACTGGGAAATCTCCAAATTGGACACATATCAATTTATGGCCGATACTAATCAAAGTAACTATTCTTTCGTGGCTCACTACTAGGAAAAGGGGCTAAGGCCATGATTTGCCTAGTCACGACGAACCAGCAGCAGTCATTGGTGTATAATGGCAACGGTTACTGTGCATCAAAGGCTTGTAATATATAAGTCACATTGACTCTGTGACTGGAAAACAAATAGCCATTAACATTGTATAGGACTTGAGCCAGTATTTTATTTAGGAATCTGTGGCTTATAATGAGATTTTCTAGTAATGATTGATCAACTGTGGCCAATTCAAGGTCAACACTCTTTGGCCACGGATTGTCTGTTCAAAATTTTGTTGCTCCTATGGCAAAGTCCTACGCGTATGGCTTGGCCCAAGTTCAAATTCCATTCAAAAGCTTTCTCTTATGCCTATATATAATGTCCAATAATTTACTACCACCTCTTATACATACAAACTCAACTTTTCTACTAAAAAATGATTCACATTTAGAATTTTGTTATAACCATCATAACCCTATGTGTCTATATCTTTTCTATTGTAAATAATATCAAGTTGCACATGTTGACATGTTGTCTGCACCTCTCTAAAGACAAATCCTTAGTCATGGACCTCTCACCACTTTTCAAAGGGTTTAGTTTAGGGTTCTTCTCCATCAGCATTGTTTTATAAACTTCTTGCTTATTTTTTTATATCATAGAGATGGCATATACTTGTCTTGAAACGTATTTACTATCTAGCTTTCGTGGCATATACTTCTCTTGAAATGCATTTATTATCTAGCTTTCGAGGCATATACTTGTTTGATAACCCATTTTATTTTCAGTTTTCAGTAGTTTTCATTTTCACTTTTTTTGAAAGTTGAACACTGAAAACATGTTTTGTAACAAATGGGGTTTTCAGTTTTCAAAATCTTCCTTATTATTTTTTTGAAACAACTTGAAAATGTTTATCAATTTTCAGTTTTGAAATTTTTTTTTTCGCTTCCTTTTCATTCACTAATTTTTCATCACCACACATGAAATGTACTCCAGTTACAAAACTTAATATTTGAGACCTCCCGACTTGGATTCGGCCGCTCGATTCTTGCGTTCGACCACAAACCCAATCGAAACCTCCAAATCCAAAATTCAAAAAATAAAAAATCATCCTAATTTCAAAAAATTCACCGAAAAATATTACGAATTCTTTGTAATATGCACTTTCATTCTACGATCTCAAATTCACAAATTGGCCACACAAAAAATTCCATTTCCAAGTTCCACATTAAATTAAAAACAGAAAATTGAAATCAATTGCCAAACAACTATTGTTAGTTTTCACTTTTCACTTTTTTTGAAAATTGAAATTAGTTACAAAACAAGTTTTCAATTTTTTTAAAAAATGAAAAATGAAATAGTTATCAAACAGGCCCTTTATTTTGAACACACATAACTAACAAAAGTAACTGTTCTTTCGTGGCCAAAGTCGGTTAAAAGGGGCTAAGGCCATGATTTGCCTAGCCACGACGAACCAACAGTGGCCATTGGTGTATAACAGTGCCGGCCCATAGGGTGTGCCGGATGGGCGATCACACAGGGCCTCCAAATGTGTAAAAAAATGCGGATGATATTAATCATGTCATTATTATATTATAAATATATATATATAATAATTATTATTATTTTAACCCCAAAAAAAAAAGTCAGCACAACTTTTCTTAAAACCTTTCTTTTCCCTAGATCATTTCTTCTCTCCCGAGTCCCAACACCGGCGCTCTGCTCCCGAGTCCCATCTCCCAAATTATTAAGAATAATAGCTGCTGTAACATATTTTGATGAGAATCTTAATGATGAGTCTACACAATCAACCCATGAATCAGCTGAAGACAGTTTTAGAATTGATTACTTTTTATATATTGTAGATTAAGTAATTGGTTCTTTAAAAAAGAGGTTTCAACAATACCAAACATTTGAGGATATATTTAGTTTTTTATTTACTTTAAATAAATTAAACTCATTGGATGTAAATACTTTGGAATCATGTTGTGATCATTTGGAAAAAAATTTAAAGCATGGCATATCCTCTGACTTGATGGGAAAGATTTGTTTGAAGAGTTAAAAATCATACAAGAGATTCTACCAAAAGAGGCAAAGAAAGCCACTAGAATTTTGAGTTCTTTAAAAAGACTAAACTGTTTTCCAAATGCAATTACTGCTTATAGAATATTATTAACTTTGCATGTTACAATTGCATTTGCAGAGAGAAGTTTTTCAAAATTGAAGTTGTTGAAGTCTTACTTGCGGTCAACCATGTCACAAGAAAGATTAAATGGTTTAACTTTGATATATGTTCAAAGTGATTTATTGGAAGAAATTGATTTAACTTGTTTTATTAATGATTTTGCAGCAAAAAAATGCAAGTAAAACAGTTTTTAGATGATTTGTGAGGTTGTTTTGGTTGCAGTGATGGTTGAAGTGCTGGTTGCAAAGCTATTTTTAGATCATTTAGTTGGTTTTTATATGACTTCAGTTCTTTTCTATGCAAAAAACAATTGAGTGACTGTGAGTATGTGGAAATATATATAATTGATGTCACAGGATGATTTTGATTTAATTTTGAAATATTGATTTTTTTTTTACTTACATTTATGGGGCCTCATTTGTTTTCTTTGCACAGGGCCTCTAAATCCAATGGACTGGCCTGGTGTATAATGGCCATAGTTACTATGCATCAAAGGCTTGTAATATATAAGCCACAGTCACTTTATGGCTGGAAAACAATTAGCCACTGACGTTGTATAGGATGTGCCAGTATTTTATTTAGGGTTGTTTACATGGCGGGGCCAATTAAGGTCTACAAAGGTCACTTGACCCTTCTCACCTTTTGATAATTTGTTTTTGTATGTGTTGCATTTGATTGAATTACTTTTCTATGTATTTACTAGCTTTCTCGTTTTCTTTGTTTACTGTTTAACTCCTATAACAATTAAAGTACACTACAAAATCCCTCTTGGCTCTAGTAATATCTTTTTTCTAACACATAAACACATCTCATAATTCCTAAGATTTCTCATGATTTCTTTAATCGAAAGAGCCGATTAATTAAGCAAAATTCTCACTCTCGCTATTTAAGGTTGACCCTCTTTGATAAAATTTCTGACTCCACCACTAATTGTCTGTCACTAAAAAATAAGGTTTTCTAGTAATGGTTGATGAACTGTGGTCAATCCGTGACCAAGACCCTTTGGCCATGGGTTTCTCTGACAAACATGAATATAGGCCATGAGTTGTTATGGCTTATAATGAGGTTTTCTAGTAGTGGTTGATTAACTGTCTTTGTAGTATCATAAAAAGATCGAAGTGAAAGTTAATGATCCCCGTCAATTGGTGAACATCCATATGTACATGTAGCATGCATCATTTGGTTATCCTGAACGTCACCAACATTATTTTGGAAAAGTAAGAAATAAGAGTATGTTAGATAAAGGAAGAAATAAGAGTATGTATTCATCATTAGTACATGGCTGATGTGCAAATAAATGCTAGAACATATGGCTTGGCCCAAGTTCAAATTCCATTCAAAAGCTTTCTCTTATGCGTATATATAATGTCCAATAATTTACTACCACCTCTTATACATACAAACTCAACTTTTCTACTCAAAAATGATTCACATTTATAATTTTTTTTTATAACCATCGTTACCACGAACCCTACGTGTCTATATCTTTTCTATTGTAAATAATATCGACTTGCATTGCATCGAATTGTCCATATCCTATAGGTAGGTGTCCTTGAAGCCCTTCCAATACCTTCATCTCGCATGTCCCCGCTACTACATTTTAAGATGATTTTTTGTTTTTTTGTTGTTGTTTTTTGTTTTTTCTAATCCCATCGTAGCACTAGCACATGTTGACATGTTGTCGGCACTTCATCTCGCATGTCCATCAGCATTGTTTTAGAACTTCTTGCTTATTTTTTTATATCATAAAGATGGCATATACTTGTCTTGAAATGCATTTAATATCTAGCTTTCGTGACATATACTTCTCTTGAAATGCATTTTCTATCTAGTTTTTGAGGCATATACTTGTTTGATAAGTCATTTTATTTTAGGTGCTTCAAATTGCCCCCTTACTTTGTTGGCGTACAGATTACCTTATTTTCATTTTCAACATTTAAGTAAATGTATTTGTCCTTTTACTTTAATTTATTTTTATATTACTCCATTTACTTAAGTTTACAATGTAAATAAAGGAGTACCCCCCATTTGGATTCAAATAAAAATACTAGAAAATCAAATTCCCACCAAATCAAAATATGAAAAATCGGTTTTAGTGCAAAATACGATTTAGGCTAAAAATGATGGCTCATTAAGTCAATATATACTTCATATTAAAATCCCATAAAATCAAGTTTTCTTATTTGATGTGTAAGGAATAAAAGCCGTCAAAAATTATCTTGAGAAAATGATTATTCCGAAAAACCATTTTTCATAGTTAGTCAATATTTTTACATGGCTTAATATCACAAAACGTCCCTAAGGTTTATGAAACTATCAGATGACATCCTTACATAAAACAATTTTTCATGTATGATATAAATGCATGAATGGACCTAAGGTCAGTCTAGATAAAAAAAACCTTAGATATTCAATCTATAAAAAAAATTTAGCCTTTCCAAATTGCACCTCCGCTAAAAAATTCATGTGTCCACCAGTGGTTGATGGCCATTCATTCTTAAAAATGTTCGTCAAATAC
Organism: Prunus padus; assembly: GCA_024362665.1. Taxonomy (NCBI): domain Eukaryota; kingdom Viridiplantae; phylum Streptophyta; class Magnoliopsida; order Rosales; family Rosaceae; genus Prunus; species Prunus padus. The sequence continues at coordinate 1,314,097 of JANFAM010000006.1, forward strand.
GTAGTTTAATTAGACTCATACTTAGATTATCACACAAGTTCAACATCTAACCTCTCTAGTGTCAACACAAACATATCCTTTCAAGAAAGAAATGAAAACAAAATTTTCCCTCGATCTCTCTACTTGTCCACGTTTTTTACGAACATTTTTAAACTACGTATTTGACGAACATTTTTATTCATTCTTAAAAATATTCAGATACGTAGTTTAATTCATTCATTCTTAAAAATGTTCGTCAAATACGTAGTTTAATTTATTCATTCTTAAAAATGTTCGTCAAATACGTAGCTAATGGAGTAATTTATTCATTCTTAAAAAATTAATATTACCACAACTTGTAAATTAATATCACCACGTATTGGATAAGATAGAGTAAGGATGATTAGGACTGAGTATTAAAAAAAATTACAAGTTGTGGTGATATTAATTTATTCATCCTATAAAACTGATGCATATATAATTACTCCATTAGCTAGGCCCCAACGCATGACTGATGACATCTTTGATTCCTTTCCCATTAGAGCAGGTCCAGCGCTTTTGGGGGTAGGGGGCGGGCAACAGGCAGCCCATAGGCCAAAATCACGCTCCAGCGGTGCAACCCGAGCCCAAGCAAGGCGGGGGGTCCCACCAGCCAGGGCAAGCCCACGGGCAGTTTTTGCCTTAACCCGAGCCCGAAGGCAAGCTGACGTAGCGACGTCAGCTTGTTTCGGTAAAAAAAATTTACCGTTGGCGCGTTAAAAAAATTTGAAAAGCCGCGCGTCGCGTCAGAGCCCAACGGCTCTTTGACACGTGGGGCGCCCTGGAGCCTCCGATGAGTTTTTTTGTTAAATCTAACGGCTGGGCAATTTTTTGAGGTTAAAAAATTGCAAATTTTTTTTAATAAAATATAATAAAATTCTGGAAATTATTTCTATAAATACCTACCATACCCATTCACTTTCCACACCTAATTTGCATACAACTTCATCTCCTTTCAATATTTTTTACTTTCCACCCAATATTTTCTACTCAAAAATTCTATTTTGTGTAAAAATAAAAATGACCACTTCCATCGAAACCGGAGGTTCGTGGAGCACCATGGAAGATCTTTTGTTGTGTGAGTGTTGGGTCAAAGTTGGTCATTGCCCGATCACGGGCAATGAGATGAAGTCCCAAAATATGTGGAGAAAAATTCATGGAGAATTTTGTGAAAAATCGGGTTCCGTTCGTACGGAAATGGCATTGGCTAGTAGGTGGAAACTTCTAAATAAAGAGTTAGGGAAATGAAGAGATGCATTGGCAAAAGCAAGGGACAACATTAGAAGCGGTCAAAATCTTTCGGACGAGATAAAATATTTATTCAATTTAATGTCACAATTTGTTTTCCATTTTCTTGCATTTCTTTCTATATTTTCTTGAGGGTAAATTTTTTAATATCTTTTCTTGCATTTTCTTTTTCTAATCTTTCTTGCATGTGAAATTTGTTTATATATTTTTTTGCATTTCCTTTTTTCTATATTTTCTTGCATTTCCTATTTTTTCTATTTTCTTCCATGTACTTTTTTTTCTATATTTTCTTCCATGTCAAATTATTTTATATATTTTTTTGCATTTCCTTTTTTATATATTTTCTTGCATTTCCTATTTTTTCTATTTTCTTCCATGTACTTTTTTTTCTATATTTTCTTCCATGTCAAATTATTTTATATATTTTTTTGCATTGTATTTTATTTTTTTGATTGTTTTAGTTGTTTCCTTTCATGTCCAATTTTTTTAATATTTTGTTGCATTTCCAATTAATTTTTTGTAATAGCTTATGCAAGCACAAATGTGGTTCGGTGCCATGGGTGGGGGCAAAAAAAGTTTCATCAATCACCATTGTTGGGACGTTGTGAAGAATTGTGCGAGGTTCAAAATTCTTTCCACCAGTCCAACAGTTGTGTTGAATGAGACCCTGCTCCACGATTCAACGGCAACCGATTCACCATTGGACTCCCCAATGGATCAAGACTCACCATTCGAACGTGAGCCAAGGCCTATTGGGAGAAAAGCGGCAAAGGCAGCAAAGGCAAAGAAAGGAAACACTTCGAACAATGATTGTGCAAAATATCTGGAGCAAATTGCTAAGAATAGCGCACTTAGACTTGAGAGATAAATGCAAAGAGAAGAAGCTGACAAGGCCCGACATGAAGCAAATGCAATTCTAGCACAAAAGGCATAAGAAAAAGACCAGGAGGACAGAGAGATGAAAATCATGTCCATGGATACGAGCCATTTATCTCCTGAAACAAAGGCCTATTGGAAGCTAAAACGAAGAGATGTTATTAGAAGAAAGCTTTTCCATGAAGATAGACCTAGCAACACAGATTGATTGAATGATCAAAACCAATAGGTTGTAGTGAATGAGTTATCATATGTATTAATTGTTGTATTGTTTCTCTTTTATTAAATAAATGAACCATTAAATAATATAGCAATTTATTAATAATAAAGCATAATTAAAAATGAACCTTACACATTGAGAAACCTCACACAAAACAAAGCTTAATTCATTACAAATCTTACACAAACAAAGCATAAATAAAAACAAAGCTTAATTCATTACAAATCTCACACAAACAAAGCATTAAACTTGACTTCATCCACCGTGATTGCCTTTCATCTCCCATAAGTCCTCGACCAAGTCAATTTGACGTCTCTCGTGAATATAAGAAGATTGCATTTCATGATAACGGTTAATCATAGGGTTGTTGTATCGACCGTCTCTAATCAACGGTTCGTGCTCCACTGGTTCTCCATTTGGTCCCACTGGCCGTTCATAAATTCTTGTTAATGGCGTGTTCATGGGATCGGGGTCGAAAACCTCTGCGGCATCATAATCATACTCATCTTCCACAATCATGTTATGGAGGATGATGCAGGTCATCATGATGCTCCGAAGCACCTCTTGATCAAACATACGTGCAGCACCCTTGATAATTGCCCAACGAGCTTGTAGGATGCCAAAACACCTTTCGACATCTTTTCTATAGCCCTCTTGAAAGGCAGCAAAGCTTTTATCCTTTTCCGATTGGGGATTTGGAATTGTTTTGACGAATGTCGTCTACCTCAGATAAATGTCGTCGGCTAGGTAGTACGCACCCTGATATTGTGTATTGTTTATTTGATACGTGATCTGGGGGGAATGACCTCTCAAGACATCATTGAATACCGGGGATTGACCAAGCACATTGAGATCATTCTGAGATCCGGCAACTCCAAAGAAGGCATGCCAAACCCAAGTGTCGAATGAAGCTACAGCCTCCAAAATGATACTTTTTTGGCCCTTTCGATTGACAAGACCCAACCCAAATTCCACCCCGGAACCCGAGCCGGACCCTGTTGATGGGTCCAACACCAACCCATGTCGAGTCCACATACTAAACAGTTACCCTCTTCCCGAGATACAACTTATAATGGGCCAAGACTTCTGCCGAAAAACGGACAGAGTCTCCCCTAAAACAAGGAGTAGCCCAAAACTTCAACCTGTCAAACAAGCAACAGATAAACAACCTAAGCGCCAACATGCATATAACATATACATCACAGGCCTCCGGCCAAACTAATTCAACCCTAGAGGTGATACAGAGCAACTAAGAGTACAAAATCAACAGCGGAAAAGAAATAACAGATTACAAAGTTTAGGGTTCAAGGATGACAATCCTACCCTTCCAACGAAGCTCGAGAAGAGAAGCGCACAGCCGAACAGGACGAAGCGACGACTACGGTCTGGGGGGTGCAAAACAGAAAGAGTGTGAGTGGACAAAAACAAGGTTTTACATACTTAAAACAAAGTATTAAACCCCACCGTTTAAAACCATGCCAAACATGCATATGAAACCTTTTAAAATACTTGATTGATTTGAAAACCGTACAATCTCAAAGTACGTGAAAGTAACCCAGTTTAAAACCCCTTTTTCGAACAACTAACCTTTTACCTTTCCCGAGGCATAACCTCCCAAAACACGAACCCATATACATATGTAAGTATAACTGAAATAACTTGAAGAATGTAAGCATGAGAATATGAAAATCCTCAATACCAAAACAACATTTAAAATGTCAAGATCTTACTCACGCCGAGAAAACCAAACTCGACAATAATACAGAACTCAAATGCAGTTCAAAATCATATATATAAATATATATAAAAACATGATTTACAATCCAACAAGTAAAACCTATCAAGTACTGAAATCTAATCAAGTACTACAACCAAAACAGGTAAACAGTTTCCCAAACATCCCCACTCTTACAAACACGTGCTCACAAGCACGACAAGCGAGGAACGATCCTCACTAAAAGAAATATGAATATGAAGTACTAACTCACGCGTATAGGTATAGTATAACCATAATACAAACACAAGTACCAGGGGAAAACAATCCAACAGGGGATCATTTGACTGGACACCGGTACAGTCTCATCGAAACACCGGGCCCAGGGTTGAGCCGTCCAAAGTGGGACTAAACTCACAGGACTATATGGTAAAAACTTACCAACCATAACTTCGAAATAAATCTGTCCTACGCGCGCAGACTACCCAATCAAGGGTCTACAGCTACACCCCGTTAAGGTATGTACCGGATCGTATCATACCAAATACAGGTAAACGTATCATATCAATCGCCATGCGATCATTAGTATCAGAACAGGGGGAGGTACAATACAAGGTGCTAACAGCACTCACATCAATCGCTACGCGATAACAGTATATATATATATACAATCATTCACAATGTACCCAACCCCAAACACTAAAATCAGGACATACACAAGTCCGTCAAGCATATAACCCATATATATACTCAAAATCAGGACATCACTGTCCAAAACATATATTTCTATATTCAAAATAATCACAAGGGTCAAACAACCGCATAACAGATTAATATTAAATCAAACATCCTTTTCATTGAAAAACCATATTTAAAAATACATTCAATGAACGTCAAAAGGTATGAGAAACCCAATATATATATATATATACATATATATATATAAATCAAAATAGTTACATAAGGGACCTCATGTCCCGACACAGGCATTCCAACCCAAAAGTATATAATTAAAATATAAGGAACTCGTTTGTAAACACATACCGTTAAACCAAATGTATAATCCAAAATATACATACGTATATATATATATATATATATCTAAATATATATATATATACATAAAACATAATGATCCTTTAAAATACAATTACTCCAGCCCAATCCCATATACATATATATATATATATATATAAATATATAAATATACGTATAATCCATTCCCATTAATCCAAATCATTTATTCAAAATAAATAAATATATATATATATATATATATGTATAAATATATACATATATATATATATATATCAAAGTATAAGTAATTATACTTCATAAGGTTTAAACGCCAAAACCGAATACGTAATCAACCGGACTATACTAACGTCCAAATATTCAAATATATAATTAAAATATAATATAGCAACCCTTTTAAATATAATATCCGGACGACCCCAAACGTCCGTATCTCATACCCAAAATATATATACATATACATATGTATATGTATATATAATGACCCCAAGGTCAAAATAGCCCAATGAGTGATCAGAAATCCGATGCCAAAACCCACAGACGTCACTACGTCCCGTTCAATACTCAAAAGTATAAATAATAATAAAATATAGCCATCAGGGCCCCACATAAAACCCTGCAACCCAAATCATGCATAAATCTCAAATGCAATTCCTTTTAAATGTATTTCAACCAAAGTCAAAGCAAGACTTAAACTATTAATCAATTCAAGATTTAAAACCATTAAATCTCCATTCATGCATTTCATGCAATTCAATCAAATCATGCTTGTTGAAAACAATGTCCACTCACCGTTGGTCCTATGCTGCACAACCCTCAAATGGTCCCGCTTACTGCGTAGTAGAGTCAAAGTACCTAAAGCGATAGATACGAGGATTAGATTAGTAAACGAACCGAACGAGAACCGTAAACTTAAACCCAAAACACCACCCGACTTAACGTGCGTCCTACGAAGGATTCCAAGGTCAAACTACCTCCTATAACCAGTGGGACCGTCCCGGAAGACTCACGGTCAACTGGCGGTCAAACACCCTGTTTCGGTCAACCAGGGCCCGCGGAGCCCAAGACCTCCAAATCGATCCAGACATTCCTAGAAGTCCAACAAAGTCAACCACATGACAAACAGACCTCGGGAGACACTTGGTCAACCCTGGTCAAACTTGGTCAAACCGACCCGAATAGGTCAAACCGGGCCCGTGGGTCCCATGACCTCCAAACTTAGATCCGAAAGTTCCTAGAGGTTCAACACGACCTAGACAACGTGTCCTCAAAGTTTGGTCTCAATCGAACGGTTGGATTGCTCACGATCGCACGATCGGACGGTTACGGTTTAATTCTAACTTCAAGTCATCGATCCGGAGTATCCGGGATTCCGAATCACGATCCGTCAAATCCTACACGATCCTAGAAATACGAGGAACCACATACATGAATTCGGATTCGATCCAACGGTCCGAACCCATCGAACCCACGAAACGAGCAATAGGCGTACATTGGTTCGACAGTCAAACGACGTCCGAATCAGAATCCGCACACACGCACGCATTCGTAGCAATACAAGGATCAATTAGGAACTCAGAACCGCCACCACACCACCACCATGCGCCGCCACACGCGCCACCGTGGGTGGTGGGTGTGGTGAGCAATTTCGGCCTACGTCAAAACATCAGATCCGGCAGCAACCCATATACCAAAATGTTCACCTCCACGAGTGGAGTTTAGAACCGCTCACACCCAGCCCAGAACAGCCGTGATCTGGCCGGAAAATTGATCCAAAGATCCTGCCAAATATAGGGTTCTAGATCCGGTTACAAAATCATCAAACCGACCAACACCCACCCTAGAAACAGGTAGAGCTCGTCAAGGGGAGTTGAAACCGTACCTGGATCGACGCGAGAGGTTGCTGGAGCCGCCGAAAAGTCGCCGGGAAGAATGGAGGATCGGGCCGGAACTTGCAGAGCTTCGCATCCGTCAACGCCGGCGAGACAGGCCCTGATCTAGGGTAGGTTAAGACCGCACGGTGATGGTGGTTCAATTGCGACCGGTGCCGGTCCTTGCCGTGGCTGGAGCAGTCGTTGCCGAAGAGAGAGAGAGACGGCGTCGTTTCGAGGAGAGAGAAACACGCGAACGTGCCGCACGTCCCCGAACTTGTTTCGACGTGCCGGACGCAATGGCGCAACTTGTTTCTCCAAATTCCGTCCCGAAAATAACGTTGACCAAAATGCCCCTTTAATATTTAATTCCAATTAATTCCTTTTTAATTATTTTAATCCCTTTTTAATTCCTTTTAATTTCCCAATTTAATTAACTTACTTATTTTATTTATTTTCTTTTAATTTTGGGTCAGGGTCGTCACATCGATTCCCATAATCTCCTTGCCAAGCAGTTGGGCAATTCTTCCACTGCCAATGCATGCAGTCGATGCTCCCGATCATGCTTGGGAAACCTCGAGCCTCAGCTTTTTGTAGAACCCTTTTGAGGTCCCTCCGAGTGGGTTTGCGGAGGTATTCCGCTGTGTAGAGTGCTTCTATTGCAGCACAAAATCTGACCAAGCACTCTAGGACAGTTGATTTCCCCATCCTAGCAATCTCATCCACCTGGTCTGCAGATGCCCCGTACGCAAGCATCCGTAAACCAGCTGTAAGTTTTTGCTCCGGAAGAAGACCCAATACCTCACAAGCATCATGCTTCTGAACGAAGTATGTGTCGTGATTGCAAACATCATGCATGATTTTTTGGAACAAATGGGGCTGCATTCTATATCTTCCTCGAAAAAAAGATACAGGATATAAAGAATGTGGGATAAAGTAATCTTCCAAGAGATTCTTACCTCGAGAATTCCTATGTCTGTCCACGTTCGGGGCACGATGACGATGGGGTTGGCTTGATTGATTCAGCATATGGACCGCTAAAACAATTTCTTCGTCCTCTTCATCCATCTCAAGATATTCTTCAGCCCGTCTGCGCATGATTTCTTCCTCTTCTTGTTGTTGCCTCTCCAACTCACTCCTCAAGTTTGACATTGAGAGTATAATGTGTTTTTCAGAATCTGAGAAATGAAAGGATAAAGAAGTGTGTGAGATGTTCTGGGTTGAGGGTGTAGTCTTATAGAGAAATTTACAAGATAAATATGACACGTGGCGCAATTTAAGAGGGTGAAAATCTTATCTGAAATCTGAGCTTAGAATTTTTTAATATATCTTGACACGTGTCAACAGAGAATCTTATCCTAAAATCTTATCTGAAAATTGAGATATGAAAGTTTCATCAAAATGTCGACACGTGGCAACCGAAAATCCTATCCAAAAATTTAATCCAAAATTTTTATCTGGAAATCTTATATCAAATTTTATATGATAATTTTTTAATGAATAGTGACATGTGGCAACCCAAAAGCTTATCCGAAAATCGTATCCAACTTGATTGTTTAAGTAAAAAAAATAAAAAAATATTAAAGTGAATAGTAATTGCCCTACCTTGCCCTTCCATGGGTAGAGCAAAAAATGTAAGGGCTGCTACTATTCATGTGAATAGTGCCCGCCTTTGCCCCCCTTGCCCTTATGGGTAAGGGCAAGGGGTGGCAAGGGCGAGCACTATTCACGTAAATAGTGGCAGCCCTTGCATTTTTTGCTCCACCCATGGAAGGCAAGGGCAAGGCAATTACTATTCAGTTAAACAGTTTTTTTCCTATTTTTTATACTTAAACAATTAATTTGGATAAGATTTTCGGTTGCCACGTGTCACTATTTATTATAAAATCTCAAATCAATTTTCGGATAAAATTTTAGGATAAGATTTTATGTATGATATTTTTACATGGGATTAATTTTATTTATATGTATGAGATTAATAATATTAAAATTGCTAGGTGTGTATAAAAAAATGTTTATGAATTTTTTGGAATCTTTCAGATTTATTTTTCAATTTTTTCAATTTTTTTATGCTACAGCTTGGCAGGCAAGATCTGCCCTTGGGCTTGCCCAGGCCCGTGGGACCCAAGCCTTGCCCTGGCTGGGGCTGCTGCGGTGGAAACGATTTTTGGCCCAAGGGCCCCCTCTTGCCCGCCCCCTCCCCTCGGTGTTGGAAGCGCTCTTATGGGTGGAGTTGCTCTTAGAGAGGCACACAGGTTTAAACCGATTTTCCTGTTCTTGTTATTGCTCAACTGCCAAATGAAATAAAATAAAATGTGACTCATTAAAAAAAATTTGAAATTTTAATCCCCCAATAGTGTGGATAGGTGATCTTAATTGTTAAAAATAAATAAGGCCGAGAGTGAGTTATATATAAATAAAACACTCTCACATCAATTAAGATATTTAAACATTTTCTAACATTAGGAAGAGAAGTATCACTAAATTATGCAACATTTTCCCTCACATGATGCTGCAATTATGCAACCTAGAGACTCCTCTTTCAGAAAAACAAAACGTCTTTTAGCACTTTACCTCTTTTTTGTTTTTTTTTGTTTATTCTTCCTTTAGATAAACAAAAAAAAAAGTTGTAATAACAAATAAAGAGAGCTGTTAATTTTCTTATGTTGATTTTATTATGTATCAAATGGGTCTTATTTCATTTTTCTGGCCTTCTTCTTTGGATTGAATCAAGTCATTTCAGCCTTGTCAACAAGAAAAAAAAGAAAAAAAATTAAGTCTTTCCCGCAAGACCTGGTACCCGATATATGGTTAACCCAAGTTTTAGCCTTTAGGTGTCATAATGGATGGATCCAATCCCATGATTTATGATGAACAATTCAAAGGATTCACCGCGTGATTCGTTAGAGCTTATTAGGACAAGTCGTGGGTTTTAACACAAAAAGTAACGCGAAGCATTGCAGGTGACACATATGTACACCATCTGAAAAAGCTCTAGCAATTCAATTAAATGCCAAAAAGAGAGTAGATGATGCTTAATTGGCCAACCTATGTGGTTTATTCAGATCAAGAGTTAAATCAAATTTATTTACTCAATCAAATCACAAATCAAGGGGAATGAAGGATACTTTAGCTTTGATTGTTAAGTCGCCCAAATCAAGAAGTTTGATTTAAATTAACAGCTCAATTTAGCTGCTAAGAGAGAGAGAGAGAGAGAGAGAGAGAGAGAGAGAGAGCTTCAGATTCGAGGGGTTTTCCCACGAATTCTGTCGAATCTTCAATGTTCTTCGGCTTTTGGTGGACCTACGTTGATCCACTCTTATGTTGACAGATCTATTGTCTTAGATCTGGGCTGACTTTGGTTGTTCCTCATCTTGCGAAGTTACTCTTTGAGATGTTGCGGCTTGGTCATAGTAGATTCATTGCTCATTGGTGCATGGAGAGAGGCCTTGGAGTAACTAGGTGGCACTCTCGATGTCATGTCCCGAAGGAAAATTAGCGACGGTTGGTTTCCTTTTGCCGGCGTTGTTTTAGCTTTTTTTATTTTGGTTTAGTTTGTTCAATAAAGTGTATAAACTTTATGAGTTTTATGTAATTTTTTTCTCCCATGATTCCAGAAAGTTGAGTTTGCCGAGTGTTCTTAGTCTCTTTCGAAGAGTCATACCGGTTAGCGGCTAGTTTTTGTCATTGATGTCATTGGACTAGATTCGGTGAAATTATAGCGGTTGAAAGGGGTTATAAAAAAGACTTTTTTTAGAGTGCTCCAAATTGTTTTATCTTTTTGGCTAACTTAGGTTACTGGGGGATTCTATCAGTTTTTTCCATCCAAAAAAGAGCTAAAATAAATCAATTAACTCAAATTAAATCAAATCAATTCCCCAAATTAAGAAATTTGAATTGGGGCTTACAACAAAGACTCAATTATTTTCCTATGAAGAATATTAGGCTTTCGTAGATATGAGCTTAGTTAAGTTGGCTAGAGCGGATGTGCTCCCCACTCTGCACCTGTGTTTGAATCCCCTTTCCCGTAATTTAGATTAAATTAAAGTATAATATCGTTTGTATAAAAATAAAAAAATAGGCTTATTGACTTTAAGGGAAACCCCACAAAAAAAAAAGACTCAAACTTTGGGAAAACTAGAAAAGCTCTCAGGCCAAAACAAACACCCAAACACTTAAACATTCAAAGTCTCGTGTTCTTTATCAAGCTCGTGAAGACTCACCAAGAACAACACACATGTCGATTCCTCAACAACCAAAACCGTAGATGATTACTACCACGTGACACTCCTTGTGTTCCTCGTTTGTTTAAAATCAAGCATTGGCGGGCCTTGGTGAAACCTCAACGACTCAAATCATGTGATTCTAGAACAACTGCTTGTTACCCTTCAATCAAACTCAAATCTTGAAAGTAGAATGAAAAGAATATCACTACAAAATTTATTTTTAATATATATATATATATATATATATATACATTGGCGGATCCAGGAATTTTCCCTTCGGGGGTCAACGTACAAAAGGTCACAAATTTGTTTAAGGAAATCTAAAATGCTCCATATTATTATTAACCAATCTACAAAGATTTAAGATTACATTATTATTAACCAATCTTACAACGATTCAACACCTAAAATAAACAACTTTAAATTTAGCACCATACTAAGAAAATTTATAAATATTATAGCCGCATGACAAAAATATGTGAAAAACCTCAACAATTACTTAACATAAAAAGTGAAGCAAATTTTATTTATATTTATTGCATTAACCTCTAATTTCAAATTTCAATCTCAAAATTATAAATGATTAATCAAAATAGTAAGTTCTCGATGTTTTACCCAAATATTTTAAGATCATAACAGGTCATCACTACCGTATATAGTATCCAACTCAACAAAATCTCAGAAAAAATAAAGAAAAAAATTAAAAGATTTAAAAAGAAACTATAGAAAAAGAAAAGAAAGAAAACCCTATAGTTTCAAGCGCCGTGAGCAGAAGTCTGTTAGCCTAGCACAACCCATTCCCCAACAGAGCAGCACCCTTCCCCAGCTTGCCTTTTGTTGTCTGTACAAAACCCCATTCGCTCGCAAAACCGGAGGAAAAACCAAACCCATCTCTCTCTCTCTCTCTCTCTCTCAAACCCAGAAATGGGTCAGCTGAAAAACCTACAAGCTCTTTGCCTAACACTCTCTCTTCTCCTCTTGACCACCACCACCACAGCAGAAAAGCAATCTGCCCCGTCATTCTTCTTCCTCTCTCCCTCTGTCTCTTTTTCTTCCTTTCTCCCTCTGTTTCTTTGGCTAACCATCCAGCCATTGCAGGGGTCACATTTCTTCTCCCTAGGCCATGAATTCTAGTTTGCAGGGGTCACTTGACCCTCCTTGCCCCAATGTGGATCCGCCAGTGTATATATATATATATATATATATATATTCTTTTTTTATTGGCCGTTGGAAAATCGTGTTTACAAGTACTTCGGTCATTTGCATGTGTGTCACTAAAGCATGCATACCAAACAATGAAGGGACACAAAATGACTCTAATAACTTTGTACCTGACACACACACATGCATGCTCTGTTACACAAATATAAGAAAGTTGTAGATTTGACTAAAATTATCAATTTTTTTTTTCTTTCTATAATCGTAAGACTAGAAACTTGAATAAACAAACAATGGAAACTTGGGTGAGGACTTTCCTACTATGAGCAGGAGACACGTTGTCCAATCAAAACATATCATGATTACACAAACATTTAGCAGTTCATGTCACTCATATTGGCAGGGAATTCTCAACGAAACCGTTTCTTAGTATTTCCAAACACTAGCACATAGAAGTGTTTTCATTCTCATTCTCATTCTCATTCTCATTCTCATTCCCTCGGAATGTGTATGAAAGGTATATCCAAGCAGCATAGGAAAAACCATCAAGGCCATTTATGATGTGTTTTTTTTGGTCGAAAGCAATTTGAGATGTTAAGCGTGAAGGGAAAGGTCCAAAGGTTTTTCATGAGACCTGCAAAGAAAAAAGAAGAGAAAAAAGAGACCACATAGAGGAATGAATAAAGAGAATTGTAAAACCTTTGACTTTGTCATACAGGTGCTATAATAATTCCATGCCGAGGAGAATAGCAGCCCCACCATGAACACATTCAATTATGTTCGACCAATCGTCACTAACCACATAACACAACTTTTGTACCATTTTTCAAACATTACCGTACAACAGTTGCTCATACCAGTCTAAGACCACCAGTCCAAGTAATGTTTTACCCAACTCTCTTGACTTTTGCAAACCCAATCTGCCACCGTAGGTTTCATCCATTTTTTTGCAGATTGCAGATTGAATGGTCAGGATTGGCTGGATTAAGTAAGAACACCCAAATAGTTGTGCTTTTGAAGTACACAATGTGACATTCTCCTGTCAACAAAACAAAGTTAGTCAGACAAGTTGGTATAAACATGCAGACTGAAGAACACAAATGAAAGCAAAAGAAAAGTTGAAAACCACAGGAAGAGGCCAGGAGAATGTGGAATTGAGAAGTTTCCTTGAAGAAGATAATTGTTGGGTAAGTTTCTCTTTCTGACTGCTTTTTTTCTTCTTTTTTTGGTCTTTCTGAAATTCCATAACGTTGGAATTTTCTGTACAAAGTCTCCTCCAACAAATGGCTCTCCAAAATAGTCAGATTCTTGAAATGGCGAGTAAATATCCACCCAAATGGCATATAGTTTCCTGTAATATTTTAATTTTCCTGATGTGGGTCTATCTTGAAATTTGTTTTGGGTTATTTTTTTCTACTTGTTTGTTGCTTCTCAATCTACCTAACCTCACAACAATCTAATAAAATCATTTAAATAAATATAAGGTGGTATTTTGGCCCTTTTCCTTTGTCTTAATCCCAAGGTCAAATCCTCGACCTTTCCTCTTCCTACAAAGCAAATTTTGAGGTTCATATCCATTTGGGTTGTCTACTGAATTATACAGGACTTGACTGCTCATATCATCTCATCACCTTCTTCATAGAGGTCTTCATCTTCCAGCATCAGGTATATCTCTTTTTCCTTCTCCTTCTATTTTAGATTTCTTAAATTTCTCCTCTGATGAATTGAACTGTCATGAGCTATGTTTGCATATTATATTTACAGAAAGTCAATGAAATCATTGGGTCAGGCATGGATCTCTCTCTTCCTTTGATAATGTTTATGCATGTTGTAATCTCAGAAAGTTTTTTTTTGTCTTAGTCCTTTCCAGTTTGGCAACTTATTCCTCTGTAATTGCCAGCTGCCATGAAACAAAAATTTTGTTTTTTGGTTTTTGGGTTTCTTTGGAGTTGCCATGTTGTTCAAGGCTTTCATATTTCAGATACATGATTTTAAAGAAAACCAAACAACTGGTGCTGGTGTTCCATCCCAGGGCCTTTCTGTAAGCTATATCTTCTCCATCCTGGCAAACAGAACTTAATTGTAGCTTATATTTTTTGTGAGTCTCATGCAATTTCATTCATTTTGCTTCCTTGCACAAGTTTTTACCTGAAAGTGCAAAAGAACATACGGAATACAATTTTTTGAAAAAAGTTTAGAATACATTATTAATTTCAATGTATTATTATTTCTATCTATGTCTGCGCAGAATTTCTGCTTATTGCATCCTAGAAACTAACACCGGATTGATTTGATCTGTTTTGCTAATTTCCAATCTTACTGAGAGTTTGACAGTAATCTACCGTCTAATGTGTGACAAATTGTTATACAGAACTCAACTGTGTGATAGAACTAGTCTTATTCAACAACTGAAGAGGTAAAACAAGACCATGTCTTTAGTTAGGCCAGCGGAGCTCTCCGCCACATCTTACAGAAACCCCAAACTCTACCCTCTAAAGGGCAGCAATGACAGTTCCACCTTGTCCACTCAAACATTTATTTCCGATAAGCATAAGACTCTGTATGTGGCTGATCCTAACTCCGCTGAGAGCTATGAGTACTTCCTTGACTCCTCAACGGAAGAAATTGCAAATCCATCTAGCTCTGGCATTTCTGGAAATTCAACTAATCCACAAGGTGACTCATCTTACCAGCTCAGAGCTGGATCAGTTTCCTCCTTGAACACTCAAAATCCATTTAACACTTCTTTAATGTCCATGAGGCAACATGATGCTTATCAATCCAATTTTTGAATCAGATTACTTTGAGAGTCAAAGCCCTGATGCAGATAGCTTTGATGAAGATAAGATGAGACTGAAGCTTCAAGAATTGGAGCGAGCACTTCTTGAGGACAATGATGAGGAAATAAACTGCAGTAGTCAAAGCATGGAAGTGGATGGTGAATGGACGGATCCAATCCAGAATGAATTGCTCCATGACTCACCCAAGGAGTCTTCATCATCTGAGTCTAATGTGAGCAGCATCAGCAGCAACAAAGAAATATCACAAGCTTCTCCTCAGACACCCAAGCAGCTGCTTTACAACTGTGCTGGTGCACTTTCAGAGGGCAACATCAAAGGAGCATCAACAATGATAAGTGAGCTCCGGAAGATGGTCTCGATTCAAGGAGATCCTGCTCAGAGGATTGCAGCTTACATGGTAGAAGGCCTCGCAGCTCGCGTGGCTTCTTCAGGAAAATTTCTTTACAGATCTTTGAAATGCAAGGAACCCCCATCCTCTTATCGCCTTGCAGCCATGCAAGTCCTTTTTGAGGTGTGCCCTTGCTTCAAATTTGGCTTTATGGCTGCAAATGGAGCCATTATAGAAGCATGTAAAGATGAAAAAAAAGTTCACATAATAGATTTCGACATAAACCAGGGGAATCAATACATAACACTCATACAAACACTTGCTAATCGGCTAGGTAAGCAACCACACTTGAGGTTAACAGGGGTTGATGATCCTGAGTCTGTTCAACGTCCTGTTGGGGGCCTTAACATCATTGGACAAAGGCTCGAGAAGCTTGCCGAAGCACTTAAAGTTCCATTTGAGTTTCAAGCAGTGGCCTCGAGGACTTCAATCGTCAATACCTCAATGCTGGACTGCAGGCCCGAGGAAGCACTTTTGGTAAACTTTGCTTTTCAGCTTCACCACATGCCTGATGAAAGTGTTTCAACAGTAAACCAGAGGGACCAGCTTCTTCGGATGGTCAAGAGCTTGAGGCCAAAACTCGTTACAGTTGTAGAACAAGATGTGAACACCAATACTACCCCCTTTTTCCCAAGATTTATTGAAGCCTACAATTACTACTCTGCTGTTTTTGATTCTCTGGATGCAGCTCTCCCAAGAGAGAGTCAGGATAGGATGAATGTTGAAAGGCAGTGCCTAGCACGGGACATAGTGAACATTGTTGCATGCGAAGGAGAGGAAAGAATAGAGCGTTATGAGGTAGCTGGAAAGTGGAGGGCTAGGATGACCATGGCAGGATTTACTTCATGTCCGATGAGCACGAGCGTAACTGATTCAATTCGGGAACTTATCAGACAGTACTGTGACAGGTACAAGGTGAAGGAGGAGGCCGGTGCACTTCATTTTGGATGGGAAAACAAAAGTTTGATTGTTGCCTCAGCATGGAGGTGATGATGTTGATGGATATGCATCATTTAGTTCCAAACTACTGTTAAGCTTTCATTCAGTCTTGTACTTATAGTTTTGTGTGAGATCAAGACGTACACTGATACAGGTAATCGTATTCGGAGTTAATAAATAAGGACCTAGGGAGCTACTACTTATCTAACACACTGATATATGATCTCTATGCTTGTAATAGAATAACCTTTTTATACTCTTCTCCATCTTATCATTTTATTGCTTTCTTTTTTGCTTGTAAGAAAAATGATAGTATTATCTTGACATTTTGAGGCCTTTCAAATTTAATATCCAAACACTGTATGGCCTAAATTTAGTGTTTTCAGGTGTTTTCATTGCCCAGGTTTCTGATGTTATCTGCATTAGCCAAATATAGAACACATATCACTTCAATTGAAATGAATTCAGTAATTCAAATCACCTTCGATTAACCTAATTCTAATTCAATTGTCATAAAGTCCACTGTGGTTTTGTTTAAACAAATTTGGCTTTTCCAAATTCGAATCTCCTCTCCCTTTGATAAAAATAAAAACTTGACCATCTCAATTGCATGCACTGGTTGTGTTTGCATCTCTCGTCACGTTACAGGTCATATGAAGAGAGATGAAAACATAACTGTTGCATGCAAACGTGTTAGCAAACCACCATTACTCTCGAGTTGACAACAAGGGAGCAACCCCTCCACAAGAAAGAAAAACGTAGTTGCAATGGTGATAGCACCGTTTTGTTATCCCCGGTCAATAATGTTATACCATGTAGAAATGTTATCACACGTATTATAGCGTTATTAACTGGGATAGTACATTTCATGGAAGTCTTTCTCCAACCAAGGATTCCTTTCTTCCTATGGGTAAATTAATAAGATTAAGATTCCTTTTCCGAAACCAAAAAAATTGGAGTTTTGCATTCCCAAAGTAAAAGGGTCTATAAATCCCTTTGTACGCAAATGTGGATTAGACCAGTTAGCCAGAGTAGTAAGCCCAATCCCTTGCACTTAAGTTCAAATCCCCTAGATTAGATTAATTTAGAATAGTTTAGACAATTGCTTGTATAAAAATAAATAAATAAATATCTGTGCACAATACAAATGCTACCGAGTTTTTCTCAATGTCCAAAATTTACTTTCATAAATGCTATTTTTTATAAAAACTTTCAAAAATAGTCAAAAACTCAGTTAAATAAACTCAAATGCCCTCAAAACTAAAACTCAAATAAACCTAAAAAGCAAAAAAGTGCTTAGGAAGTTAACTCAAAATCAGAGATGACACTCCAGAAATTCTCTTTTTTCGCCAAATAAAAAAGAGATATGGTAATATCAAGTTTACATCATGTGCGACAACCATGCTGGTCCAACATCTCAATTGCACTCCACCAACCCACCCGAGAAACAAACGCTGCCCCCAAATAAGCCAACTTTTTGTTTTTATACTCAAACTTCAAAGATACCCATGGAAACATAGTCCATAAGCCAAAACTACAACTTTATTATTGGCTTACCAAGTCGCAGATGACAAATTTCGGATTACAAAATCCAAAATGAAAAGATCATGCTATGAATTTGGTCCAGTTGAAAGACAAACATGTAAATTTCAAAATCCTCACATCATACACTAGTTCAAATTGCCCTGCGTCCCAAGAGCTAGGCTTCGCTACAAAAGTTATATTAAGGTCTTCTTGTTCGGTGTAGCTTTTTTTTTCTTACAGTGATACCAATGAAAGTATATCCACTAGCAATTAGGATTGTCAATACATATCACTACTCATAAATGACATCCCACATACATTTGTTTTATTAAAGCAGTAAATCTAAATAGCTCAACCTCTCGGTCATAATCCTCAGAACTTTGGTGATCGTCATGGCTGCGAAATTCAATGGTTTCAAGCTCAGTTTTTTTTCTTGTTGGGTGTAACTTTGCTTCTTAGGTTTATGTGAGTTTTAGTTTTTAGGATATTTGGGTCTATTTAACTGGGTTTTCTGCAATTTTTTAAGTTTTTATATAAAAAAAATTGACATTTATGAAAGTATGGGGTAAATTTTGACTACTTTTGATAAAAACTCAATGCTACCTAAGAAGAGAAAAATATCAATCATATTTTTACTTTTATATTTTATCCGAAAAACCAGCCGGTACAATGATAATTGCTATCACATTCCTCCCAGCCACCGAGAAAAAGGTGACGATTAATTTTGAATATGATTGAACATCATCAAAATTGTGAAAAATAATATTATACATAAATTACAAGATCAGAAAATACAATTAGGAATTCCTTCTGGTAAGTACGGGAATAAACTACCTCTTCAACATTTCCAGCACTTTCTCGTCCCCTCTTTTAAGAGAACCTGTTTTCATTCCAGATTTTCCTTCATACCTTTGCCGACTTCTGATATTCCATAGGGATTTTAGTAGTTGTCCGAGCCTCCTAAAAAAATCATTCGGACAAGAAGGTGCTTGAACCTTGTAAGATATAGAACCGTCTCGCTCTTGTGAACACTGATCATAAGTAGAAAAAGCCGCCGGAATGCCCATTTTTGTCCATAAGATCTCACCTAATTCTCTCTGGAAGTCACTCCTACAACCCTTTCATATCTCTGCTCAACTCTTCACACCAACAAAACACAATGCTACCTCAGCTTGGGCTTGGAGCTCTTCCAATACCTTTACAATGCTCTCGCGGCACATTGTGGTTTCACTACGATCCAAAAGCAATTTCCTTAATCTTCACCCATGCACAAGAGTTAACAGGGTCAGACACGAAACAACTTCAATTAAGCAACTTGACATGCAACAATCCAAAATAAATTTGTATTATTTTATAAGATGTCAACCAAATAATTGATATCAAAACCTTAGATTTCAATGAAACAAGATGCACCAGTCGAAGAAAATTCTATCCTTGAGCTGCATCTCTTTTGGGGCATACACTAGAAGTATGGATTGAACTCATCAAGCTACACTTTTGAATGCTACCAGTACTTGCAAGAAATAATATTGTGCACAATGTTCACAAAATTCTATCACCAGAGGTGACTACACTATTCCAAGAGTTTGCTCTGTTCTAGAAGACCAAGGCAGTCTTGATCTCGACACTAAGAAGTTGTGTATTGTGCAGCAAATAGTCACGCATCACAATCAAACTCAACCCCATGTCTAATTAAGTATTCCTCCCTTGAGGTTTAAGGGTATATGAGTTTCAGAAATTTAAACACTAAACCTTCTTTCTCATGATAAACTTCAAGAGCGGACTATCATGCACGCTAAAAGTTACTGAGCTTGCCCATCAGTTTCACATACTTTGTTAAAGACTTTATTGTTGGTTGACATAACATTTTTTGCTCATAAAAATAACCTGTTTGATCACCATGAAACTTTGGAATATTCAGACCATCACGTATCTTAATTTCTTCTTCTTAAACAATATTTCTGAAATTGACGATTTTAGAAAAGCTATTATTTAAAAAGCATGCATCTGGTTTATGGTCTTAATGTATTTTATGGGTCACATGGTGGTGCTAAGAAATGCATGCTAAGGAAAAGGGTATCTTCACCAATGGAATCAACTTCAGTAACAATGGACTGGTATTTCACAGCCCCCATGCCATCTCCAATGTTAAGCTAATAACCGCCCTTCTAGCCTACTAGTAGTTGAATGAACATTCAAAATTACTGCTTATATCAATGTTTCATATAACAAATCTGTTAAGCTGAGGCATCAATAGAATACTACGCTGATTGCCATTTAAACAACACCAAATGTATTTCCACTAAGGGATCACCAACAATCGGACTGTTGCGATAGGCAAATTTCCACAACATGCAGAATCAATTACTCATATATTGCTCTTTAAAAATATTTTCAAGGAACAAACAAAAGCCAACATCGTAATGATCAAGGTGCAATGTAGTACATACCTATAGACAGTTGCTATATCTCCATGACCGGTGCAGACAATAATCATGGCATTAGTGGGTAATGCAGCATAGAGGGTACGTATTCTAGTATCCACTCGCTTTAGAATTTCCTTGAGTTCAGATGCCAAGTTGCATTTAATACCTTTTTTATTTCCCGAATTCTTATCACATGTAAGCAAGGATATCATCTCTGCAAGTTTTCCATTTAACTTCTCCGGATCCTCTGCTTGTTTCTTGAAATAACGATTCAACTCAGAAAACTGAGTCCAGACAAAATGCACTTTATCATTCCTTGCCTACAATCAACAGTAGATGAAGACAAGCATGTAAAAAGATGTAGCCAAGACAAATAATAAATACGAGAAAAGTACGGGGGCACAGCCATTACAATTTACCTCCTTTTGAGCTTTGGAAGAAGCTTCATCATCAGAGGACACAGGAACTGCACGGGATAATTCAGAAGCATATCGCTTCACAATAGAAACATCATCAATGATAGAGGAGGTCTTTCCACTCTCACTCAAAACAGTTAGGAGTCTTTTCCGTATCAGTGATGGTCTTGTGCCAAAGTCGGGTCCTAATCCAAGACAGGGGCATGCATATAAGATCAAAACTAAATTTCAACATTAACAGACATTGACGGATTCAAAGGCACATGATATTTATCTCAGCTACATAAATGTATGTGCTGACCATAGGGAGGTTCAATCTAAGTCAACAAAATTCATATACATTAAGAAAAGTAGTGCTGTTGATATGTACACACTGCATTGTGGTACAGAAAAAAGGGTGTAAGAGAAAGCTGTTTTGCAAGATTTAAACTCTTTAGCAGGCTACATATCTTCCTGTTCGTGAATTTACAAACTACACACACTTTTTGATTTCCACCAATGTCCTCAAATTCCACTAATGGTACAATTTAAATGCAAAAGATAGCCACTTACCATGTCTAATCTTTAGAAGTGCCAATTCCATAGCAGCTCTTGCATCTTCAATACTGTCATGGCCATCCCCTGACTGCTGTATCTCTTTAGAAAGAAATTTCCGGGCAAGATCCCGAAGTTTAGATTTGTAAGATCCACCACGGGAGTACCTGTACAACACTGCTGTATCAATCACTAGATTGTGC
The DNA here is from genome assembly GCA_024362665.1 of Prunus padus. Lineage (NCBI taxonomy): Eukaryota > Viridiplantae > Streptophyta > Magnoliopsida > Rosales > Rosaceae > Prunus > Prunus padus. Next base: position 1,335,694 of record JANFAM010000006.1, read on the forward strand.
GAGATTTTTAATGCTAACAAGTCATTCTCCAAGGAATGCCCCACTAGGATGGTCTCTTTGTAAACCAGCTTTAGAAAGTCGTCCTGAGCATAAGAAAAGGAATGTTATAAATCAGAATGAAATGGTGTCTTAACATGATATGATAGAGCATGACTCAAGAATGAACCTGAATGTCTTTAAGACTTGTAGTCACGCCATCTAACATCTCACTTGTGATTCCACTGAACCTGCATAGAAAGTCGCTTGTCATTCAATAAGCAGTAAATCAAATATTAGACCTGCAATCAAATTATAGGGCTCATGTTTATCCAAAAGTGCATCAACATTAAGAATCACCAATACCCAGAAATAAAATAATAAATAACGAAAAACTGATGGTTTGATTAAAGCTTTACACATATAGTATTTTTATTTTTCATATTGAACAGAAAAATATCAACGCCCAGGTTTGGTTGAGTCATACATAAAGATCGTAAATGTTTAGCTCAGTCTGTCTAATTGTTTTTTTTTTCAGAGAAGTTACTTCCTCTTCTTTTATCTACTCATTACTCCAGCACTGTGAGACAACAAAATGTCTGGATTCCTTACCTTTCTCAATTCCTATCAAGTTTAATTATTTCCAAGCAATATCAGCAGCCATAACTGTTTAAAGACTAGAGCAAATACATTAAAGGAATAACAAAAGCAATAAAAACATACCTGGTGTTATAATCTACGATAGTATTTGTTGGTTTAACCAATTTATCTAGCACAACCTGAGATTCATCAAAGGGAAAGTTCAAACATTGAGAAAACAAGTTATTAGCTGTGGTAACAAAGCCATAAGAACAAAACTACGTAGAAGAAATTTTAACACTCTAGAGTACATTAATAGTTTCAAAGCATTCAGAATCATAAATACAAATCAAAATTTCAAAAAATTTTGGCAAGCAAGAACTTGAAATAATTTTATATGAGGAATTCCAAAAAGCCCAAACAGGACTTTGGCAATACTATTAAGAGGGCTTATATCATAAATGGCCCCTGACGTCTTCATGTTTAAAATTGATCAATGACATCTTCATGTTTTCCACAGGTCCTTTCCGTTCATTTCCGTTAAAATTCTGTTAATGCACTGGCGTGGCACACATAAGGAAGGAAAGGAAATGACTAATTTGCCTTAACTAAGTGACCACGTGCTACTCACACAATCACTTATTGAAAAACTAACAAAAGTTGAGATTTGGACCAACTCGATGAAGGATTATTGATTTACGGGTTTAAGTAGTGACATTCAGATTTTAGGGACTAAAATGACACACATGCCAAAATTGAAGAGACAAGCAAGATTTCAACTGAATTTACAAGTGTTGAAGCATTCCAATTTAAATGAGACCACTCAACAATTGCAAAGTCACATTAAGTGCCCGTTTGACATTGCTTATTTGGGGTGATAAGTGATTTTTAAACAAATTTGGGAAACCCAGCCAGTTTGGTAAACTATGAGAAAATCACTTATTGTTAAAAATTGTTGTGAGAGAAAGCTATAAGGGAAAGCAGCTAATGAGGTGCTTTCATTTTCTGATTATGCAGGAATCAGTTTCGAAGAGGCGCTGGGTTTAATGATTATGCGTCAATTATTTTCTGATTATGCGGGAATTAGTACCAACAATACTTTTAACAAAAAGTTTACCAAACACCAAACTGCTTTCTCTCACAGCTGATTTCTCTCACAGCAAATCTGACAGTGATTATTTTCACAGAACAGCAATGCCAAACTAGCCCTAAAATCTAACTTCTAGATTAAATAAATTTATAAAAAAATGTATGAAATTCTTGCATCCAACCCACATTTAAACCCAGATACTTTTGCAGAATTAGGAAACAAAATATTCAGAACTTGCCTTTCCTTTGATAGTCACCAATGTTGCTCTTGTTAGCTCCAAACCCTCACTTGTGACACACTAACAAAACAAAATGGATCAACCAGGATGACATGAGTAATAATAAATAATAAATTTCCACAATCTGAACAAGTCATATACAGGGAGACAAGATTAATAGCTAAAGCGCAGAAAAAAAACATAAAAAAAATTAGCATGTACGATTTTAAGAAAAGTAGAAGCATGTGCATTCAATAAGCAACTTTCATAAGGTAGTGATCTTTTTTCTTTTTTTTTTGAAGGTAGTGATCTAGTTTTAGAACTTCCAGCTCAAATGTCAGTATGTGACCTCTTATCGATGACCAAGTCTTATACTTGTCGTTCCTTTTCCCATGTTGTCCTTCCTCTATTCTGAACAAGACACCAAGCCACCTTGTGTCCGCCAAAACCAACATCATCCCTCCCACAATGAAACTGTCCCAAGGTGAAGGGAAAAGAAAAGCCTAGAAGCACCTTGCACTACCTCCAAAAAATATACCTATCAAACATAACCACCCCAACCCCAAAGTAGTTAAGCTCAAGATCACCAACAAACAGCTCTTAAACATTTTAATCAGCAGCTACTGGCTCAGATACGAAGTCACTGGTGGATAAACCCCCCATTTAGGATTCTGTTAACAAGTACAAAATAAATTGAAAAGAAGAATGTGCCCGACAATGAACTTCCCACAGGCTAACAGTTATCTAGTACTTTATGGAAATAATTAAAATAAATTCCTATCATCACAAAATTGACATTCAAGGATTTACCATCTCGCAATCAAGTGCCAACATTTCATAATGAGATGATCCTGAAGGGGCTGGAAGAGTAGAAAGAAAACCTGTATTGAAACAATATAAGAGTTTAAGGAACTACCCACAAATTAACTCAAAGAGAAAAGTTTAATTAATAACTAAAACAGCACATGTCTTGTTACCTGGCTGATTGAAGCAATATCCATTGTCTTCAAGTTGTTTTGTTGTAAGAGTGTAAAATGTAATAGGGAAAGGTAGATCTTTCATAAGGTCCACAGAGGATGGATCATCTGTACCAGAATGACATGTATAGACAACCAAAAAAGAATGTTAAGATGATCCGCAAGGAGTGGCAAAATAATTTCAGAAGGGGCATACTTGTTATAAGGGAACAAAACCTTCATTCATGTCCAGTCACAAACAGTTAATCGTAAAAGTTAATTTAAGGCATGAAGGACGAAACCTCAAGCAAGGTTAATTATATCTTAGTAAGGTGCCAGAAAAATAAAAATGCATAGGTCAAAGGAATAAGACCAACAATGGTTCAAGTACAGGACCTTTTAAATTTCCTTGCATGACTTCAGTAAGGAAATTACTTATTTTAAGTAAAAAGATAAAATTATCATAACTTCCATTATGCAGCTCGCATCAAATGATAAAAACCTAAACCAACTTAAGAAATGCAAAAACTGTATGGCTAAATAACCAATACAAAAGATATCTCAAAGATAAGAGAAAACTGACAAGATATTTAGATTCTATTCATATTAACATCAATGCATGAATTTCAAAAGCGAAAGCTTTTCTAGACTTCCACATGCAAGGACTTAATCCAATATTTTATTGTAATATTTTTTATGAGACATTCCAATCTTAGGAATCATTAGCTGCCCATATGAATCAGAAACTACTCTTTCCGGATGGCTAAGTAACACAGACAAAAGAGATCTCCAAGATATCTGGACTCTATTCACACTGATGAAACAATGCATGAAGTTCAAGAGGGAAATCCAAGGATTTTTATGGTGCACTCCAATATTATAGTGTAATAATTCTGATGTTACACTTCAATGTTAGGAATCATTAGCTATCTATATGAAGCAGAAACTACTCTTTCCGGATGGCATTGCGTTTTTGTTCATGCTTTGTGCATGCAAATACTTGGGAATACTACAATGAAAGTAAATACTTGACGGCGTGAAGAAAACAACAAAAGCTTTTTTTTCAACTTCTGGAAGCAAGAAAAGTTGGCTATGCGAAATTAGCTTCATCCATATGACATGCTGCATTTGGTTTCTTATTTTTAATCACAACCCTGTAGGCTCTTTCCTAATAGTTCCAATCCAAGATTTCCTCCTCACATGAGAAATTTTTCTCCTCTTACGTAACATTAATACACTCCCAACAAGGGACTCATTAATTCAGAACAGTGTACATGAAACTATAATGAACAATATTACCAAAGAGAGGACTTCTAGCCAAACTGGAATGGAGTAGTTTAAAAAAAGCAACTAGAGCGCTGCAATAAGTAGACAGCCACCTGAGTAGTGTTCTTTTCAGTGCATGGATATTACTGAAACACCGGAGACCTATATAAATATGCAGAGATTCAGGGTGCTTGTGGCTTGATTTTCTACTCAGACAAGTTGGAATAGCATTCCCCCAAGTAAATTATCCTTGAACTCCGTACAATTACCAATTTTTTCATGCAAATTAGCAAATTAAGATTAGAGCAAGAAGTTTGGTATGATCAATGTCACATACCTTGTTGAGATGCCAGGTTAGATTTCTCTGTAGCTGTACTATTTTCTTCCCTCTTTCTTTTCACTTTGCATGTTAGGAGGGCATCAATCGTCTGCATTCCATCTGACATACAGCTAGCATAGGAAAAAAAAAGAATAAAGCCATAAAAAGTGCAAGCACAGGAAAATGCACAACAATAACCTCGTAAGGCGGAGGAAAAAAATCATATTCATCACCAACCTGAGAGCTAAAACTGGCCTTGGCTTGCCACAAAATTCTTTGAGACTCTTAAGTAGTCGGTGCTGTGATAAGTACAAAGCTGCATCCAGGCCTGGGACATAAAGCATAACCACTTTGGGAATGAGCGGTTTGTTCTGCAAAATGCAAGGTTACAGTATAAATAACTCTAAGGATTCATGTTTCTTTCCACTGCATGTCTGTAAATTATGCACCAAAGCCAAACAGATTGAGAAATATATAGAACGGGGTAACATTTCACAGTTTAATGAGTCTTTCACCTATTTGATGGGATGGTTAAGACATTATCTATGGTCAAACTCTCTACAACTTATCAATGGATATAACCATGTTGGTAGGAATATTAACAACTCTTCCACCTATTTTTGGTAATATTGCTCATTATGTTTCATTGGTCTGTAACCATTCATACACTGGAATTATCAAAATAGACGATAAGGAATGAGAGCATCCTTTACCTTAATGAAAACCCATGACGGCATGAATCCTTCGCCAAGCACCCATGTCACTAGTTCTTGAACCTCCTGCACCACAACACAAACTGGGCTGACTCTTTTTTCTTAATTAATAAATGGCCAAACTCAAATCTAAACTTTTCCAACCAATTCACAGAAAATGAACAATATTTCAAAAAAATTGGGTGATTGAGAATACCCACTTGCAAGTTCAGAGTTGAGTTGGCTTCTGGCGTCTTAAAAACCACCTCTGCTTTACTCTGAAAGGGGAAAAAAAATTATAAGTAATGCACTAGAGTTCATTCTTTATCAAAAGCCACCAGACAGAGCAACTATAAGGCAGGCACAAAAAGCATTACTGGTATAAGCTAAAGTTTACTGCATATATGCATTACACTAACACCACAACAATCGAATGCATAGCTATAAACACCTCTTTCAGATACAAGAATATATGCCCACCTCTATATTTACTATTTTGTTTATTAAAAAAAAAAAACTTCAATATTCAAATGCAACATAAAGATCAGCAAATAATATTAATCCCAAAACTAATTCATGGCCAAACAAAGAAGAAAGGGAAATAAAATAAAATTGAAGAGAGAGAGAGAGAGAGAGAGAGAGAGAGAGAGAGAGTACTTGAGGGCCATAAACATCGAAGAAAGTGGAGCGCTTGCTATCATTTTTGTTGCTGCTGGAGCTAACTTCTTCCTCAGAAACTAAAGCTTCGCATTTATTGAGGGAAGAAGGCATGGCTTCTGTGAAGCTTAACCAATCAACCCCGAGAACACAGAACAGAGAGAGAGAGAGAGAGAGAGAGAGAGAGAGAGTGTGTGTGTATGTGTAAACCCTTGTATTTTTCCGGGTCAATCCGAGATTAGACCCGACAACCCAATTGTTGAGTTGGGCTGGGTTTGAAATTTGCGAGGGTTGTAGTCCTATCCAGGATAAAGATATCCTTATCCATTGGTAGTATAAAGCCCTTGGTCAGCCAAACCGCCCTACACTTAAAAGAAGGCTCAGGAATGTACAATTAATCGATTTCACAACTCACACACAGCAGCAGGACGAGCAAGCGAGAAAGCAAGAGAGAGAGAGAGAGAGAGAGATGTCTAGATCACTGGTGCAGCCCGTAGGGCAGAAGAGGCTAACGAACGTGGCGGTGGTGCGTCTGAAAAAGCGCGGCACTCGCTTCGAAATCGCTTGTTACAAGAACAAGGTCCTCTCATGGCGGTCTGGCGTGTAAGCTCTCTTTCTCAACCTCTAAAATTTGTTTAGTTTAAATGCCAAATTATTGCTAAAGAAAGATTTGCAAGAAGTGCTCTGCTCCCTCAGCATATTTTCCTAAATGAATTATAATAATATGTATACACCATTTTTATTGAGAAATTTTTATAAACTAGTTTTCAAGTGTTTATCATACAGTCTGTAGCATATTCTATATTAAGTAAATGTATTCATGTGTGTTGATTTATGTATACAAGTCTAACTGCAGAAGCAAAATGATGGGCAGACTTCTGTTGTCAATTGATATTTGTGGATATAAAGGAAACTTCTGTAATGTGTTCTCGTTAGTTTTTTATTTTTTTATTTTTTTGGGTTTAGAACATTTTGAATTTAATTTAGTATCATTGGAGGCATTAATATGTTTTAATATAAATATTTTAAGAAAGTGGTTATGTTATATGTTTGGGACAGAGAGAAAGATTTGGATGAAGTGCTACAATCACATACCGTTTACACGAATGTCTCTAAAGGTATTCTTGCCAAGACAAAAGATTTGAACGCTGCATTTGATTCAGATGATCAGACCAAGATTTGTTTGGAGGTCAGTGAAATAAATTTGTTTGTGTTATTTATCTGGTCAATTAGCTTTGTAAATGTATGGCTGACCTGTAAGCTTTGTTGTTTTAGATTTTGGACAAAGGAGAGCTTCAAGTGGCTGGGAAGGAGAGGGAATCTCAGTTGTCCAGTCAGTTTCGAGACATTGCCACCATTGTTATGCAGAAAACCTATAATCCTGAAACTCGGCGCCCTTACACTATTAGCTTGATTGAGAGTCTAATGCATGAAATTCACTTTGCTGTAGATCCACATCGAGGTTCAAAGAAGCAGGTGTCTGAATTTTTCTTTCGTTGCATCTTATATAAGAATATATAGTTGTATGGAGTTTAATAAATGCCTGATAGATGTGAATTCAGCCACTTTTATTGATAATTACTGTATTACCTTAAATACCTCAAGTACGTACCAGGGAAAAGAAAAAGATTGGTGCATTGTAAATGAGTCTGCCGGTATGCAAATTATGTTGCAGGGTATCATTGTCTGTGAAATATAAGCATTCATTTATTTTTATATGTATGTGTGTATGTGTGTATGTGTGCACGTGCATGGTGTTGCTGTTCTGTGAAATATGTGTATAATATGTAGACTTGCGTATGTGTGCACATGCGTGCTTGCACATGGTGTTGCTGTCTGTGGAATATCTGTACAAATGTAGGACATATATCTCTCTAATTGTGTGAGGTGCAACGTTTCTGATTTAGTTAATATGGCACATGGTGTTACCGTCTGTTGAATGTCTATTATACCATTTCTTATGCAGGCTCTGGAAGTTATTCATGAGCTTCAGAAGCACTTCCCGATAAAACGGTCTCCAATGAGATTGCGACTCATAGTACCTGAACAAGAATTTTCATCCCTTTCAGAGAAGCTGACTGCCTGGAATGCTACAATAGTTTCGAAAGATCAAACTGGAAGCCAGATATCTATTGTAAGTCTAGATATTTTATTTGTCTTTTTCAAATTAATTGCATAAAATGCAATAGAGACTGATGTACTTTAAGCATGCTACTGACCGAGTCACGCATATACAATTCTTTATGCAATACTCTTCCACTGTGGGAGTAATCATGAACTCTTATCGTCTGTTCATCTTGTATTTTATATTGTGCAGATTTGTGAATTGGATCCTGGTTTTTATCGTGACTGCGAGGGATTGATGATGAAGTTGCATGGGAGATATGAAGTTCTTGCACTCTCTGTGCATGCTGAGGGTGACACTGTTATTGATCAATACGATGATCATGAGGATGAACCGTCGCGCTCCCTCAATGAGTCCTCTGATTTGGACTTATCAAAGAAAAACGAATCTACTGATTCTGACTTAGTGAAAAAGGAGTTGGCTGATCCTGTGCTAAAACTGAGCAATGAAATGCAAAAACAGAGCATCTCTACGGGGAATGGAACTGCTGCATCGGAGGGAAAGCAGAACAAATGCAGCACATGCAATGCGTTTGTGGGTGATTCCAAGCAGTACAGGGATCATTTCAAGAGTGAGTGGCACAAGCATAACTTGAAGCGCAAAACCAGACAACTTCCTCCCCTTACTGAAGAAGAGTGTGCGGCTGACATGGAAATGGATGACCATAAGGCGGATTTGAAGGATTATTCCTTTTAATGGACGTCAATGTTAAAATTTGAAAGCCTGAAATGGTTGGTCACTGATTTACAAAATCTGACATACACTTGTGGGTTAATTTTGATTAGAGATGATGAATGAACCTGTTTTTATAAGAGATTTGTGTAGAATTATTTACGCTGAAACTTATAATAGAAATTCGTGGCCTATATCTCAAAGCCAATGTATGAGGCAGCGTTCCCTATGGACCGAAATTCCTATGCATGTTTGTATTACAAATTTTTCTCACGTATGTAAGTTTCTGTAGCCCATGAACCGGTTTTAATATAAATCCGTACATACCCGTTTCAGTTATACTTCGATTTCTTTGCTGTTGTCAATCTGAGTGTGCAGTCGACTCTCACAACCAGAAAGATAGTACGGAATGGAATGTGGAAGTTGAGAAATTGGCTAAGACAAGCAATGGGTTCTAAGCCATTTCTTTGTTGTAGAAAGCACAGATTGGTGAGTGGGAAGTGAAAGTATGGTTTTATTTGGTTTGGGTAATATTTATTGCACATCAGATTGGTTCGTTGGTTGGACGACCCAGCTTTGGTTGAATCCTTGAACTCTTGGTCAATTTTCCTTGCCTGAAACCTCGGGGTAGGAAAGAGTACCACACACGCCAATCATACAACATAAGATTTCTAAAAACAAGGAAATTAAAAAGAGTTTACAACTAAATCTGATTACCACTCTGTATCTCTCTATGTTTTGTTCCTATTGGAAATTGAAAAAAATAGTTTGTTGGATAGGAAAAAATAGTTTTTTAATAAGTTGGACAATATTATATATATAATATATATAAAATTTTGGGGCCCCCTTAATTGGAGGCCCATGGCCCAAGCCCTTCTTGCCTACCCCAAGGGCCGGCACTGGAGGTGGGAAGGAGAAAGGAGAGAGCTTTGCTGTGAAATAGAACTCAAATGGGTTTCTTGGTAGATACGAGCATCATTATTGTTGATTAAAAAATGGTTCAGCACTTCTAGGCTCAACTTAGACATGATGTGTGATGGATGATGGTGAAGGTGAGGACCTTCAGCATGTGTGTGAAGATTTGGACAAGCGATAAATATACAGAAGACAAGATATACATTGTTCACCCTTAATGAATGGACGTAAGTATATTCTCATTAGTATAATAATGTGTATTTTACATTTGTACAAGGGGCTGTGCCCAAAGATAAAGGGAAGAAAGGAGAAGTCTATGACTAAAAGATCAAGCCCAGCATAGGGGGATCCTTTTCTAAGTGGAGAGTAGTCTCCTTATATAGGTGAAGGGGAGTCCTCACTTCTTGTAATATTTCAATGTGGGACTCTTTGCCTTTATTAGAGTTGCTTCTAGTTGCTTGGTCAAATATGGTATAAACAAGTATAATAAGTTGTACATTATTAACCGTAAGGGGCTTGTAATTCAAGTAGTTAAGAGTATTTACCCATGCATTCTAGATCCTAAGAAAAAAAAAACAGTATTTCATACGTTTGTCCCTCAGAATCTCTTATAGGCGAGCAGTTATGTCCAGATTTTATGTAGTGAAAGGATTTTCTAGCAAACAGATGTGAGATAGTTGCGATGAAAAAGCTTGAATGGGAAGAAACATTTACGCCTTGACATGGGGGAATAGTTTGGATTAATCCAAACGATTGAGGTGCAATTTTGGCCCAAGCGGAGTTTACAAGTTTAGGTGGCAACGGGTAAGGGTTGCCATATGTGATAAATTTTGGAAAACGACACCTTCATCCCTTTATATGATCGCATATGTGGTAAAATTTGAGAGATGCTCTGTGTAAGTAGTATATATTTCCTTACTAAACACAAATATATTTGATTATTCAATCTAATATAATGTACAAGAACATTCCATTTTAGTAACAAGCGTTCTCCTTCAACCCTCAGCTCATAATTGCGCTGCAAGTAATTCAAAACATATTATGATAGAAGCTTTTTTGTAGTGTGAGCACAAACACATATAGCTTGTTTGAACTCCTCATCTTATGGAATCACCACATTTATAAATAAATCTGCAATTTATAGCCATTTTTCATCATCACTCCACAGATGCAAAACAATAAATTCTAACATGTCAAACAAATGCTGTGCAGTCATCCGAACATGAATTATAAGAATTAACACCAACAGTCAAACAAATACATATGGTATCAAAACAACAGTCACTAGTTTAAACCATAATATCAACAACATAATACAACAATGTTCATAATATAAGTGTATCCCGGTTATTTTTCAGCGAATTCATAATTAAGCCATTGAAGCTTAATGTCAGGATCTTTCATGTAAGTGAACATCTCTCTCTTGTCTTCAGATATAAATAACCGAGTTGCAAACAACCATAATTTGCTTCCGGGCTCTGCTCCAGGTAAGGATTGAACTGCTTGCATCACTTCAGGAATGCTACTGCCATGTACACCTTCCTCCAATTTAAAAGTTACAGAACTACTACTGTCAACTGACTCAAGAAGGTGATCAATCTTTTCTGACAATTTCACAGTGCCTGCAACCTTCGGCCCACCTATAGCAACTCTTTTGCCTTTCTTTTCTTTCCTAACTTGGGAGTCAGGTTCTTGAACTGTTCTCCTTTTCCCCCTCCCTGACGACCTTTTTGTAGCTTGAGTAGTCAGAATTGGGATGAACTGTTCAGAATCACCGCTACCTTTGAGTTTAATGGCATCATCTTTGGATGCTTCCTCACTTTCAGATGGAACACCAAACGAGGATGCCTTAGCATGATCCCTGGTGATTCTGGTCTTCAAGAACATCCTATCTAGCTTCTCCTTCATCTCAGGTTTAATGCCTTTGTTTCGAAATTTTGCATAATTAGAATCTACCTACATTTTAGAGAGAGATATGACTATTAGAAAAGATTCATGATGATATAATTAAAGACAACTTTAAAAACTAAAAAGAAGTTTACACACCTGAACTCTACTATGCCACCATTCATCAGATGCATCAATGGTATTCTTCGTGGGGTTCCATCCTAAACCAGTTTCCTTTCCAATTAGTTCTTTCCACATTTTCCATTCAGCTTTAAGTGAATCCCACTTATTTTTCAGTTGTGGTTTATCATAGTCGTTTCCTGTCTCTTTACTCAAGTGTGCAACCAAATTTTTCCATCCAACTTTGCTGAAGTGAGTGTCAGGAGGATGTCCTGCCTCCACCTCCTTAATACACAGGTCACAGAATATAGCTACACTTAGATCATTCCATATGGTCGCAGCTAGTGATCTACTTCCAACCTTTTCAGCACAATTCATCTTATTGTTCTTCCTTCCCATCTGTGTGTATATGCATATACATGTATATAACTGTAAGTCAAATGTATTGATTAAAGAAAATATCATATGTATACAATTATATGTATATAGTTAAACAGAGATATGAGACAAACAGCCACCACTTATGTTTTTCTTCACATTACAATTGTAAAGCTCCTTTTCACGTTTGATGGCCTCTGGTTTGTTTCTTTCAAGTACATTGATGATGTCAACTGGACAAGCCAACACAAAGTGTCTTTCATCCAATAAGAATTATATGCAGTATAATACCACCAGCTTTGGTGTGCTGTCTAATCAGGACTCAGGAACATGCTTCCTAATATTTGTTTTGCTCTTGAAATTTTGATCATTAGTCTAGTTAGTTGATATCTGGTGCATGAGATGGGTGATGACACGGAAAAAGTACTTCTTCATGCTTGTTTCCAGAGTTCAATGGAATTGAATTCAATAATATAGCAAAAACATGGTTGGTATGTCATCCATCCAGATAAAATATGGTGAGGTTACATCGTACAGTTTTAGCACACTATCACTAGGTGGAGAATATTACCATGAGGCCTTCAAAGCTCTTGAAGATGTCACCTTCAGTCTCATCAGCCGGTCTTTAGGATTCTGGCAAGAACTATTTCTATAGTAATGAACTTTTGAGGTTGCCTGCTGGGGAAAAAAAGCACTAATTTGTAACAAAAACTGCTTAACCAAACTATTAATAAAAATTTATGTTAAGATGAGAAGAAAAGTGTTACAACCTCTAAACTTTAAAATGTTTGGGGAAGGTGATGAAGGTGTAATAAGGACAAGTTAGATTTATGAGTTCACGGAAACAGATCTGTAGAGAAAAAGAAAAGTAAATGTATAGCAGTTGGCAAATTTTTTAAGTCACTGATAAAACATACAAAGTCGTTTATCCATCACATATATCGTCATCACTCAGATAAATGCAAGAGGAAAAAAAATTAATAGTGAAAACTGACATCCATTTCAATTTGTTTGTCTGCTTTTCAAATATGAAAATCAACAAGTTATGGTCAAAACTCATATCAACGTAATTAATTGTGTGCACAATGAGTAGCACACAGATTTTATTTTTTATTTTTTTTTATTTTATGAGAAACAAGAATAGTTTTATTAAACAATAATGATAGTGTACAATCGCAGTGGGCAAGTAGACCATCAAAGATATACATCCAAAACAACAAAAATCATCAGACTTCCCTCAAAAAAACCCTATCTGATATTACATAACAGCTGCTTTCCAATCTACAATTGTAAAAGAAAGTAAAACCCAAAATTCGGATGAAACTGAAGCCCAAAGTGAAGATCAAAATCTAACTCTATCCCATAGCAGCTCCACCTCCACCCTACTATAATTGTCAAAATCCTCTTCTGCTACTCCACCCAAATTATCCACCTTAAGCCTTTCACACAAGTGAGAATAGCAACTAGCTGGAATAAGCCAACTCAAATTCAATTCTCTGAATCACACAGCTTGCATCTTCACGTAGATTAGTTGACAGATGGTCCAAAGTTGCTGAATACCCCATGAACTATGAACACAAGGGGTTATATCAAATTACCCTTGGAACTTTCGCACCATTGTAATGTCCCTCCAGAACTTGTAGATAATGTTGAATAGCCACGTCTGTTATCCCATACCGCCAACAACAGATGAAGCGTGCTTATGATTATCACATGAGGGTAATGGCTTGTGTTTCCCTAATAACATCAACCTAACATATCCCAGCTGTAATCCCCTTGAAAGCAAAGACGAATACTATGAAATCCATCCACGAAGAAATGGCAGAGAGCAAATTGCTATGCAGATGAAACATGCGACTAAATATGATGGATGACAAGAGAAGCGGGAGATAACCACAAATACTCAAAAGGGCATGAAAATCTCAATCAGTTATATCAAAACAAAGTTTAGCCTCATCCCAAGGACCATTGATTTCGAATTTGTATTCTTGCATCCTTATAAGCCAATATGGACAAACCACAGTAACAAAAATCAACAATCCTAACAACATCACAAAAAGTAACAAATGCAGGGTATAAACAAAAGCCAAGGTTGCGATCATGAGACCAAAAGAAAACCAAAGGTGCAAACGGAAGGAATACTTCTTAATACAGTAAGTAACCAACGGAGCGAAAAGGAAAACTTGCAAGGAGAAAAGCATGATAGCAAAAACAAGAAGCCTTGAACGAAGGCATGAAGCAATGAAAACTGAGGCCACAACAGAAGCATTTAAAGAGATGCAACTTGTCAAGGTCGGATTGTGTAGAGCCCCAGGAGCTCTTACTGTGGATCCATAATAGTCATGGAGGAAGAGATGGAGCACAAGGAGTGACACGGTTACTGCCCAAATGGAGTTCGAGCTAATGGATGTTGTAAGTGTTTGATAGATGGGAGCTAAAACATACAAGCCACTGATGAAAAAGGAAATATTGAGTAAGTAACGGAAGAAAAGATTGAAGGAAAGCATTTCTTTAGTTAAAAGGAGAACCAGAAAACCCAATCCAAGAAGAGTGACATCAAGAAGCAAGAGTGAATTTTCATTAAGAATTGATCTGAGGGTGTAGGTCCAAACCAAACCAACAAGAGCTACAATACACAGATATTGGGAGATGGAAACAGAATCCAGCATCACTTTCAGAATGTCCCTTTTGACAACATTGGCATTCATAACCATATCTTCAAGAAAAGAGTCATCTGTATGGTTGTCATCAAACCCAGGTTGCATCCCTCCATATGCCACTTTTCTCCATCTGGGTCGAGTGGGAGATAGGATATCATTCAAGAATGTATCCATCAAATTCCTATTGTTGAGCAAAAATGAAATCTTTACTCAGTTATATAAATCCCACCCTCATGTGGGTCTTCAATGATACTGCTATTAATTATCACAAGTATGTGGAACAAAGGCAATGAAGAACAAAATATGACAAGCCAAACACCAACAAGGGAAGAATAAGAGAAGACAACACAATCTGCAGACTTGAATTTTATTGTGTGAAAAGAAGTAACACCAAGGATTTCCATATAAAAAAGAAAATGTGGGTGTGGGTGTGAAAAGGAAAGGAAATACCTCAAAGAGAAAAAGACGGTCTTTTCGTTAAGTATCCCATCTCCACCGGAAAAATCTGAGAACTCACTCTCTAGGTTCCGCTGAGTTGGGTGTTCTGAGTTACGGAACAGAAACTAATGCACTGTATATTTGGCCTCTTTTCTTTCCTTTATTATAGCTACTAGCTAGTTAAACACGCAAAAACTTTTATGAAATGGGATAGCACTGTTTTCCTATTTCCGACGAATTATAGTTTGTCATGTGAAAAATTATCACATGTGAAATAACATGATGGGTTGGAGATTGCAAAGTATTGTTATCTATGTTTCATGTACGTGTTTCTCTTAATTTATGGAGCCATAACTACTATAATTATCAACATTAAATTATAGGGAGCTATTAGAAGTCTTTTCTCTCTATTTGTATTTTCCAATTTCTTCCTTAAATTTGTCTTAGAGAGCCCATTGTGGATACTCTTGTTGTTTTGGTATTTATAAATTCATTGGTTTACCATTAAAATGAAAAGAAATACGGGACTTTATTTATCAAAAGAGGAAAAAGTACAACCAAACAAAAGAGAGAGCTTTTTATCTCCGTAAAAAGAAAATAAAATATATCGTTTTTAGTACAATGCCTTTTACTAAGCATATTTACTTAAGAATTTGGGGAAGTCCTGAATGATGGAATTGAAACTGGAGAAGCCATGAACGGTGGAACTTAGATACTAGAATCAAGGAAGGAATTGGAATTGGATCAACTACTTCCTATAGTTGATCCCATTCTTAATTTTGAGTGTATTTGATTATGGATTTTAACGCTAAGCCTACATAATTTTTTTATTCCTTATATGTTAGTAAACGCACGGAGAGCTAGGAATTGGAATCATTCCACTATCCATGTGTGAGTAAACACAAGAGAAGAGCGAATTAGAATGATTCCAATACACATTAATGATAAGTAAACATGATCCCATGCATAATAATAAACTAGATACTATATTAAAAATAAAATACTATAAAGGAAAAGAAAAAAAATTAGATAGAGACAAAAACTTAAGAGAGAAAATTGCCTAGAGATGGGACCTGGCGCCTTTTTTTGGATGCACACAAACATGTTACATACCAAGGGTTGGTTTTCAGTCCTAAATCTCTCAATCCCATAATTCTTCAAGGGATTTGTATGGTGATGATGATGATGATCCATCAGCCGAAACAGTTCTTCTCTCATCATCATTTTGTGCTGTGGGATTTGATTGATCTTCTCAAGGTCATGTTCTGATAGCTCCCAGTCAAACACCTGCAGATTCTGCATTAACCTCTCCTTGTTGTAGCTCTTAACAGTAAGAGTTGCCTCTGCCTGGTACACCCATCAAATGCAAACCTGCCAAAGTTTAAGTACCAACAGACAGAGTCACAAATTCTTTGTTTGAAACTTTAAATTGAAGCCATGCACAAAATGTATATACTTGAAAATAATTAATGGGTTCTATGATATCTACTCCTAATTTTGATTGAAAAATAATGACACTTTGTGTTTTGCTATAAAACAATTAATGAGCCAAGGACCACCTCTGGGATTTGGGCTGAAGAAGCAGGCACTATTTGCCATCTTTAGTTTCTTCTCTTTGGAAATTAGCTCAAGTTTTTTATCAAGTATTCAAGTCTAGTTTTTAATTTTTCATCAAGTGAAGGTGCTTTTAACCTGCTAGATTTCAGTCAATTCTTGGCTTATTATTATTAGACAAGAGAATGATCAATAGAACTCTCCTCCTACGAGGCTGCTAACGTTTATTCATTGATGCATTGATTCATGGTTTTGAAATACATCAACCAGATCATTGATTCATGGCCATTATCAATTGTGCAACTCAAAAGCTTCCTTCACCAATCTTCTTTTTCCTTCTTGCTTGTAGAATTCTTCAAAAAAAACTCTGCATACTTATAGCTCCTGTACAATGGAGGGTGTTCCTCGTCAATCAAATCCTCAATTGGACCAATCAATGTGTCCTTGTTGGGTCCATAGAACATTGCTAATGACAACCTTGGCTCAACTTTGTTGGTCACTGCCCTGTGGTGCACGCTCTTATACCTTCCATTACTCAAAACCTACATACAAGATGCACAAATTTGAATGAAAGTCATTTTTGGTCCATGTAGTTTACTCCTCTACGTGAGGTGCACGTGGTGGTGACATTGTGAAAGAAATTGACGGAAATTATGACTTGTCCTTGAATTGCTACAATTATGAAACTATGAGAGCACAATTGACCAAATTGAAACAACATGGACGAAAGTGGAAATGAGAGTCACCTAGATTGATAACAAAGGCATTTGGGAGAGGATCAACAGCAACCCATTTCTCATCTTTGATCAGTATTTGAAGGCCAGTCACTCCCTCTGTTTGCCTAAGTATTGTGAGTGCATTGAGATCAGTATGGACAGATAGTCCAAGTGTGAGCTCAGGGTCAGGACATGGTGGATAGTAGTTTCCTTGTGCTTTTTGAGTAGCACCCAATTTCTGCTGTAAGCAGTCCTCCTCTAGGCCAAGCCCTTGGGATATCAATCCCAAAAGCCTTTTCACCAATGCACCAATCTCCTTTGCATATTCAGCAAAAACCTCACTAAAACCAAAAACCCAAACATAAAAATGAGCACAAACTACAAATTAAGCTCAAGTGTTAAAGTTTATAAGAAAAGAGTACTGGTATTGGGGAGGATTTTCAGGCAAAGAATTGAGAGGTTCCCAGAGATGAGAGAAGGTTTCACTCCACAGTGACCTTTTGATGTTGATCACCTTCAAGCTTGAGGTAGTAGTTGAAAAGATTTACTGGCTTGGAGTGATCTGTGGTAAAGTATTGTGCTCTTTCTTCGGCAGGCAATTTGAAGAACTGGGTCATGGCAGCCATCATTCTATCACATAACTCCTCAGGCACTCCATGGTTGATGATCTGGAAAAATCCACACTCTTCACAAGCTTGTGAGAGCTCGAATCTGGTTGTTGCTTAGATCAAGCTCCCTGAGATTGGTTTGGTCGCCAATTGATTCAGGAAGCTCTGTCCAGTCACTGAAGTTGCTGGACAGGTTGAGCACCTCAAGAGTTGTCAGTCTCCCAATTGCATATGGCAGCCCACGAAGCTCATTGAAATGAGCATCTAGATATCTCAGTGACCTCATTCACTGATGGATGGAGGAAGGGAACGGATTTTATTCAAGTGGATTGAGAGCCTTTCGAGATTCAGTAGCCCATAACCAATATTTGTTGGCAAACACATCAGGTTGTTAAAGCTTGCATCTAGCTCCACCAGTATATTGAGTCAAAAAAGAAGTTTTGAAAACAGTCACAAAGTGAGAATTACAGGTAAGGAAGGAAACATTACCCGCCAAGAACAGAACACATGAAGAACAGATGGGACAAGTGGAAAAAGAAAATTTGAGACATTACCTGCAATGAAAAATGCTTTCAGGAAGGGCATCCAGCTTGTTTCCTGACACATTGAGGACCCTCAGATTATGCAACAAATCGAGGGAGTTGGGCAAGGAAACTAAAAGATTGGACAAAAGATGGAGCTCCTCGAGTTTCTCAAGTCCTGCTATTGAATCTGGAATGGACTGTTTTGGCAAACAAATAAACCTGTTATGTAATATGTTACCAGGAACTACATAAGTTACTACCTAGAGATCAATGATGCCAAGGAGAGTCTTAATTCTATCAATCTGCAGCAAGTATTGGTTGGTTAGTTGGATTTTGCTCTAAATATAGAAAACCAATTGTGAGTGGACTTGTAAACTATATTAATATTTCATATAGGATCAGCTAAATGCTTGATCTGGGACAGCATTAAATAGACTAAAGCTAATGGTATGTCTAAATTCACTATGAAGCTATTGGCATATGTCTCTTTTCTTTCTCTAAGATAAACAAGAGAGAGCGAGAGCGAGAGAGAGAGAATGGAAACCTGTAGCTGATTGTTTGACAGGTTGAGAGAGACCAACCTATGAAGCTTCCCGAAGGCACCTCAGATGACGCCCAGAAAGCTCAACTCTTTCAACAGCTACCCCACTCTCTGCCTCCTTCAAAATCCTAACCACTTCCACATTCAGTTTGATCACCTCACCCTCCTCCTTTTCTAAATCAACCACGACCGAGCCATATGCCTCAGCAAGCCTCACTTCCACATCCCTCAACTGTTCCTCATAGGCCTCGTGCATCTCCTCCAACCTCACCACCGCCTTGTGTATCTCAAACTCTTTCTCTGCCGCTTCTCTCGCGTGTGAGTAGTTCTGGGTTTCTTGTAGGGCACTACTACTACTGTTTTGGAGCTTAGACTGGATTGCAGCGATCTTGGCACGTGCCACAACCACGGTGGACGGGTTGGGTGGAGGACCGAGGGCCCAGAGCAGGGAGAGGGTCTGAGAGAGGGTGGTGGGGATGAGGTGGGTCATGAAGGCAATGACTTTGGGTTGGTTCAGGTGGGGAAGCAGACTCAACAGAGTTTCTTGGAGTTGGGGTGAGAGTGGTGGATTGGATTCAGGGTCGAGCTTTGATAGGATATAGGCTAGGATCGGAAAGTCCTTTGAGTAATGTTGATCCATTTCTTTCAGACTATGCAAGTAGAAGATGATAGACAGATAGATGGTTCGAGAGAGAGGCAGAAATACAAAGTGTTTGAGAACGAGGAAACATACATGCAGAGAAAGGGGGAGAGAACTGGAAAGTACTTGAGAAACCTGGCGGTTTAACTGTTGGAAACCAACTAGAGACGACATGACTTGTTGGATCTTGAACGACCCATAGACTGTATAACCTTCTAATGTAGACCTATTTTTTTTAAAATTACATTTGGAAGGCAATGACAAGAGAAGTTCTCATTAACGTCATCCAAATGAAAAGAAAACAAGGATTCATAAACAGAAATAAAATCCAAAACAAAAGAAAATTTAATTATATAAGCAAAAAGCTAGAATCCTTCCAACAGACTATTGTTTTTCTTTGTTATAGAAGACGTTTACAATACAGAAAACCAAGGACTAACTAACAATGCCCCTTGGCCTACAATCAACCCACAGGCCAAAGCCAGCTCCAACTCAAAACTAGCAATACAATGGTTTCCCAACACTAAAAACAACAAATTAACTTTCTACGGTTATTTGAAAAAATTGTTCCGCTATCAAAATCTTTCAAAATTTGGTCACCATCAGCAAGTTTCTTCCTTGCGCAGCAAGCTTTTAGAAAAATCAATGGCCAACCTCACAAGAAGAAGAGCGTTGCAACCATCTCTTTCCCAGATCAAATAATGAAATAAGCAAAAGTTCTCAGTGGACTGCCTTTTGCCTAACACCAGCATCTTCATGCTCAACCTGATAAATAAGGAATAGATTCAGATTCGAGGGATGAGTTACATATCACAACAAACGTGTAGATGTAGCAAGTTATTTCTAGTGATTTCACAATTATTTTAAAAAGGGTATTATTTACATTAAGTGTACTCCTCTACTAATCAATTACAACTAAAAGGGAGATAAGACGGATGCGGCTTGGATTTAACATACGATATGGTCTAATAGCAATCCCTCAGTCCTAAGGATAGGAAAGATAGTTTCTAGTTAAAGTAATATATCAATTCTTTTCACACAAGAAAAGCGAGAAAACTATGCCGAACCAACTAAAGATCTCAAGACTGAAGATGTAACTAGCCATTACCTCAACAAGTACCCTCGGCTTCTTCTTCGATTTGGCAGCAGGTTCATCTTTCTCAAATCTTCTAGAAGCAAAAGCAGATTCCTTTCTCTCTCTCTTGCGAGTAACTGCTTCTGCCTCTTCATCACTTCCAACTGCAACATTAAGATCCTTCATTGAGTCCGTTTGATAAGCACAAGCACACAAACTCTTCCCCATAATTTTATACAACAGTTGGAACAAAGCATTATAAACGTTTCTCTTTAGTCACAGCTGAATAGAAAATTAGAGTCTGTTATGCAAATTTTGTGTGGACTATGCATGCATTCATTTCATATTCTGTTAAGACTAGAATTTAGCTTTACCATTATCATCATCTGCATGAGAATTGTCCATTGAAAAACCAGCAAAATCTTCAATATCATCTTCCTCTTCAAGTTCATCATAACCTTCAACATATTCTATCTCAGGTTCCTGCTTATTCCAACCAAAAAAGTATTTAGATTATGAAAGTATACAATTTGAAGTAAGCATACCATGAAATACTTCACATTTCAAAATACTAATAATTGAGATATTAGATCATCCAAAAAGAAGGAATTGATAAACTTGGACAAGAATACCTCCTCCTCTTCTTCTTCTCTCTCAGTATCCAACTGCATTTCTTCCCCTTCAAGAACTTTTTGGTATTTATCAAAGGGGTAATTATATATATCTTTATATGCATCACCATAAACTCCTTTCTTGAGGCGTTCTAATAGTTCTCTCTCAATGCTCTGCATAGGAACAGTAAATCTTTATGAGAGCTAGCGACAATAACAGATAAAGTCCAGTACATTTATAGTGTATGGCAGTTAAGTTAAAACCTTATCCAACACTGCAGCTTTTTCAGCCTTTTCCTCTCTTCTAGCCTCTCTCTTTTTCTCTTTCCTTGGTGTCGTCATTATTTTCTCCCTGGTAAACACAATAAATTGAATCAATACAATGGCTCAATACAACTTCTTTAATATCAACATTAAAAAGGTAAAGAAGTCAGTTCTCTGGAGTCACTTTTCGTACAAATTTTTTTAATTTTAAAAACATAATTATTTGATGAAGTGGACATTTATCACATGGACACAAAGCATTACACAATGCGATGATACGGACCTTGTTTTCAAAGCAAGCTTCCTCATGCGTATCCTCATCTGGGTCATTTTAGTCAGCCGTTGCTTTGTTTTGTGCACAAGAAACTTAGGCCAGTACATCTGCCAATTCAGGAAGGTCATGCTGATTAATCACTTCAAGAACCTCTAACTCTATGAAAACTAACATACATTTAATCAGAAACAGTTAAAAATAGGGTCCAGATTTTCAATACCAGATGTTTGTCAATAATTTCAAGTGCTTTCTCATAATTCCTGGGTAACTTAACTCTTTCCCACAATTTGTTTGGCATATGAGCTCTTTCTATAGTTTTCATGTAAAGATAGAAGACTCCTGCATAACACAAACATAACAAAGGAAAACATTATATGCATTGCTGCTAGTATAGAAACAAATTCATTGGTATCAGCATAAGTAGAAATTTTAAGTAAACTTACACTCTTAGAAAATCAACAAGACTACATAAGCTTTTCGGATAAATGTTAGAAAACAAATAGGTTTCAAAGGAGATTGGAGATTGTTTGATCTCTTATATTGTAGTTATACGATGACGTACATTAAGTACTCTTAGTTTTGAAGAGGGAAAGTTGTGCGCAGCATTTTCTAGATGCTTCTTTTTGACATACAGTATATCGTGTTCAAAGATGGCAACTCCATGGATGAAAGGCAGAAGGTTTATGTATGTGAACGGAAGCAGCTAAGAGGCTTTTGTGTTGATCAAGGAGAAAGTTATATGGGTGCCTATTCATAATAGATTAAAAAAATTGGCCCTGAGCTAAAAGGGTTATGAAGAATCTGCTAACATAATTGACTTTGGTTTAAATGCAGGCCTCTATCCTCATATCTACTAAAGAGTACCTAAATTCCAAATACGTAGCGCTACCTATATTCCCTCAACCTCTGATCAAGTGTCAACTAAATTTTAAGCAAACCACTTTGTTAAAGCAGGAAATGACCTTAAAATACAGTCATTCTTCGCCATCTTCATAGCAGAGTAAAGAGAACCATTCACGAAGCAAAATGAGAAATAAGTACCATCATGGTCGCGAATGGTGGCATAGCGACTATTAGCCAGAGGGCACGAGATTCGGTTACAAATCCCAGTGACGTTATATGGGTTTCTACAGAATATCCCAGTTTCAATTCTGACAAAAACAGGAAGAAAAAAAACCCAATTAACACTCAAAAATAGTATATAAAAAAATCAGGTAAAATATAAAAATTTACAGACAAAAAGAGCATTAGAGAAAGAAAATGGCATACTTGGACATGAAGCTGCAGTGTTTGTGCCTGATAACCTGCCATATGACCTCGTCGTTCTGCATATTTAATCACACACTTTCGATTTCTATTTTCGCTGAGCGGATGACCGCAACGGACCCAGTATATTAAAAATAAATAAATAAATTTGCAAACTCCATTGAAGTTGCAGAGGCAAAGAGTGAGGGAAAGAGAATAGGGTTCTGCTAAAAAAAATGACAGAGAAGAGGAGCGAGAGAGGCAGAGACGGAGGAGGAGAGCGAGAGAAAGAAGAAGAAGAAACGGCGCCTTTTTTTTATGAAAAAAGAAGAGGCGCTTTGATGCGCTGGGTAAGAAGAGAAGAAAATTAGGGATATGAAAAAACGCAGAACGCCTTAAAAGTGAAACAATCTGAAATCCCAAAAATACCCTTGTTTTATTAAAAGCACCAAAACAAAAATATCAATATAAATGGGGTAAAACTGTGAAAACATAATTAAGAGCTTATTTGCCAATTCATAATTTTTCACAGGAACGATTGCCCTTGTATTCAACAGAAAAAGTTAACAAAATTGAAAGCGAACCATTTGTTCTAATGAAAGTGAAGTTAAAGGATCACATGAACGATTTTGTTAATTAAGGAACTCAAATACAAATTGGGTCTAAGTTCAGGGACTAATAAAACAATTAACCCTATAACAATTTGTTCTTTTTGTATTAAAATAAATTTAAACCGTTGATCTCATCTAACGGTCTAGAAACTTGATGTATTATATTAGAATATTTTCCAGCAACCTTAGCCCCTTCTTCAGCACAACTCCACAAAGGAACAAAGCCCTTCCTTCCCTCCTGCATCAGATGGTGCAAAGGTCTCTCCATTCTACCCTCAATTTCTTTGCTTTGTTTTGCAATTTATTTGCCAATAACATATACTGCCTCCATAGCCTTTGACTCGATATCCTCTGAATATTGCCACTGAAACTCCAACCTCAGTACCCAAAACCCACGATAGCAATGGCAGCTTTGGTTGCAATGCCTAGGATGAGAATGAAAATTACAGTTTTCCCAGATGTTTTTCCTCCATTTTTGTGCCGATCCTACAGACCGAAGAAAGTCTCAGTCTTCCATGGAAGGAGGTCTTTTTCAGTCTCTGCGTCTTCAACAAAGGAGACCCAAGACCAAGTACGCGTTCGTTTTGCTCCTTCTCCCACTGGAAATCTCCATGTTGGTGGAGCTAGAACTGCGCTATTCAATTATCTCTTTGCCAGGTACGTCTTTGTTTGTTTTGTTTGGGTTTATGGTTTGAGTCGGCTTTTTCCTTATTGGATGAGTATGAGTATTAGTGTCTGTGCTGGCGCAGGTCCAATGGAGGGAAATTTGTTTTGAGAATTGAAGACACTGATTTGGAGAGGTCTACTAAAGAATCTGAGGAGGCTGTGTTAAATGACCTCTCTTGGCTTGGTCTTGATTGGGATGAAGGTACTTTTTTTCTTGATTAATTATTTTCCAGCTCTAAGATGCCTACAGTTTAATCCAAAATCCTGTTCCATAGGATGTGTCGAATATGTGAGTGCATTTGGCTATTACTTGAATTATGACTTTTATACTCAATGACATGATCGTATGGCTCAATTAGAGGTGGCAGGAGAGATAAATTTCTCAACTTCAGTGCATATTGAATCTCCTTTACTCTACGGGTACTGGGTCTATCTTGTAAGGTTTCCAACTTGGTCATTTCATTTTTGGTGAACTTTCCAGGACCCGGTGTTGATGGAGATTATGGTCCATACCGGCAATCAGAAAGAAATTCTTTGTACAAGCAATACGCTGAGAAGCTTTTAGAGTCTGGTTATGTCTATCGCTGCTTTTGCTCTAGTGAGGTGATTCTCTTCTGTATTTGAGTCTTCAAGCATGTCTTCACTTGCCAAATAATAAGATTAGAAATTCCCTATAAATGAAAATATTCTTGTAATATATTTACAAATGGAAATTCTAAAGGAGTATGAATGACTTGATGACTTGCCCTTCTGTTTAGTTGATGTTTATGCCTTGTTTAGTTGGCTAAAGGAGTGCCAGATTGTTGTTCATACCTTTCTAGCTTATTCTGAAAGAAAGTTAGATGAAAATTTGCTTCATATTTTTGGGTTTTTTAGGCATCATAAGTCATGTTATTTGTTCATTCTGTGTTCATACTAAAGTGCAATGCTAGTGTACATCTGCGATCTTAACCTTATTCTCTCCAGGAACTAGAGAAAATGAAGGAGATTGCGAAACTAAAACAACTGCCTCCAGTATACACAGGGAAGTGGGCCAATGCAACAGACAAAGAAGTACAAGAAGAGCTTCAAAGAGGAACTTCTTACACATATCGGTTTCGTGTGCCAAAGGAAGGAAGTTTGAAAATCAATGACCTTATTCGAGGCGAGGTTAGTTCTTTTTTTTAAATAAATATTTTGGTTATTGGGTTGGGGGGCGCTTAGGAACTCCTAGTATGGTAAAGTGTGTTGCTCACTAACTTAAAGTAATTCATCAATTAACTTCGACCACCATCAAATTTTTAATTAAGTTTTATAGGCTGTTAACTTTGTATAGTGTCATGAAGGTCAGTTGGAACTTGGACACTCTTGGAGATTTTGTAATTATGAGAAGCAATGGTCAACCAGTGTACAATTTTTGCGTGACAGTTGATGATGCTACCATGGCTATCTCACATGTTATTAGGTAATAAGAATAACCTCTTCAACACGGATGGGAGTGTGCTATTTGCCAATCTATTTCACCACTTCACCACTATTGTTTCTTGGATTTTGGTTCAACTCTTTATTATGTCATTTGACTCACACAACATTTGCATTCAGAGCAGAGGAGCATTTACCAAATACTCTAAGGCAAGCATTAATATATAAGGTAACTTTCTAAACTCATGTCCTGATTTTCTTTCTGTTTGGGTTTCTAATATAGAACTACAGTGAAGCTTTTTTAAATAAATAAATAAAAATCTAACTACCATACCAACACAGGCTCTAGGATTCGCAATGCCTCACTTTGCACATGTTTCCTTAATTCTTGCACCGGACCGGAGTAAGCTGTCAAAGAGGCATGGCGCAACTTCAGTGGGCCAGGTAGTCATCTAAATATAGTTTTCGTTACTTGCTAAGAATGTTGTGCTACAGGAAGTTTCTTCCATGGTTTCCTTGAGGTCCAACCCCACCTTTCTCCTACTGATTTCCTTTATTCAAGAGTTTCTTTGTTAATATTAATAGATATTCTTGATATCTAACTACTAGAACTTAACAGTACAGGGAGATGGGCTATCTACCCCAGGCAATGGTGAACTACTTGGCACTGTTAGGTTGGGGTGATGGCACTGAAAATGAATTTTTCACCCTGGAGCACCTAGGTTAGTGAATTCCTTTGAAATCTCACTTTATCACCCTTCGTGCTCCCTATCATACCCAGAAACCGGCTGCTCAGCTTACGTGCGCTGTTTAAATATCTAAGTGTTTTGTTTACTAATAATTTCAGTTGAGAAATTTTCAATTGGTCGTGTCAACAAAAGTGGTGCCATTTTTGACTCTACCAAGCTAAGGTAATTATAGCTTTAAACCTACTATATGAAGAGAAAGATTGTTTAAGATTTCTTCTACCTAGCATTTCCTTCTCTTGGAGAAGCAGATTGAGTGAGCATTTTGCAGTTGCATGGTTGTTTTGTTGATGTAGGTTTTCCTGATTTACTGTGGATCATGTCTGAGAATTTAGGCTGCTTATTGAATTTTTGAATTAATTGCATCACTAATTATATTCTCATTCATATACTTGCAAACTAAAGGTGGATGAATGGTCAACACTTGAGAGCACTTCCGTCAGAGGAGTTGACAAAGCTTATTGGTGAGAGATGGAAAAGTACTGGCATCCTTACAGAGTCAGAGGGTTCATTTGTTGAAGTAAGACTCATCTCCTCCACATTTTCATTTTACAGGTTATCTTAGTTTGTAAATTTAGAGAAACAGTGTCTAAGGTCATTAATGCTGTGCATTGCTGTTGATGATGCTGTTGTTAAGAAGAAGACTATTTGTGGTCTATGATTTTTTATAATAGGTCTACTGTATCCAGGGGAGCTTCTTCACTTCCCGATGATTTTCAATACAAGTTAAAGTGCCCCTTAAATTTAAATGTTTACTGCTTTTTGACAACCTCAATGTTTTTTTTATATTTTTATTATATAATCATGAAAAGTGAAGCATGTCTACTATGTAATTTCGTAGGACGCAGTTCAGTTGCTCAAGGATGGGATTGATTTGACACCAGATTCAGATAAAGCACTCTCAAACTTGTTATCGTACCCTTTACATGAAACTTTATCCAGGTGATCTAGATTTTTTGTCGCACTTACTCTGGTTATTTGGCTTCTTTTTGTGTGGAAAATATATCATTGAATTGGCACTCTGAAGGGTTCATAAGAATTTCAGAGAGATTGATAACAATTGTCTCTAATCGAATATCAAAAACTGCTCAACCACTTCACAACTTTGATATGCTTTTGCTGACTTTTCGGATGGCCATTTATTTCCTTCTGGAATGTTGTTGTGGTTCATTATCATAAGTTATGGGGATTATGTATTGAATTGGATGAACTTGCATTTAGTCCTCCATTTGAAACAATGATACGTAAGCAACAGCTGAGTATCCTAAGGGTTCGCGAGCATGTTGAAACATGAATGTGGGCTAAGACATTATATCCAACATAAGACAGTGCTCTCACACTTACAAATATATGGATTTATTTCAATGGAAGGGTGGAATATTCTTAAGTTGATGTTGCATTTAGGTTTGCCACTTCAAATGTATATGGCCTTCTGTTCTTGAAATCATCATATTTGTCTTGTAACGAGTAAGCTATGTTTGAAGAAGGGAATGCTTTGTTGGCTTTTGATGTTAACAGAACTACTTTATGTGTATGATAACTATGAATTTGTTTGTCATGGCTGCAGTCTTGAAGCCAAACCAGTCTTAGAGGACAAACTTTCTGAGTTTGCAGCCAGCTTCATAGCTGCTTATGACACCGGTGAACTCCTTGCTGCACTCGAAGAAGGCCATGCTGGTTGGCAGAAGTGGGTGAAGAGCTTTGGCAAATCACTGAAGCGCAAGGTGGCTTGTCTCTCTCTCTCTCATTGTTCATTTCTTTTTCAACCTTTTCATGAAATTCTCCTCCATTTCTGGCTAATAAAT
Source organism: Prunus padus (assembly GCA_024362665.1). NCBI lineage: Eukaryota > Viridiplantae > Streptophyta > Magnoliopsida > Rosales > Rosaceae > Prunus > Prunus padus. The sequence goes on from JANFAM010000006.1 coordinate 1,363,922, forward strand.
GAAAATTTTGTGCATTCAAAATCTTAACGGCAGGGGAAATCACTGTTCATGCCTCTCCGAGTGCTGTTAACAGGAAAGCTTCATGGCCCGGATATAGGGGCTAGCGTGCTTTTACTGCATAATGGTGGAAAATCTGGTATTATTGCTCCTCAAGCTGAGTTTGTGACATTGGATGAAAGGTTCAGAGCATTGAGAGAAGTCGACTGGGAAGCATTAACCAAGAACCAGCCTCTGCTGGAGACTGCTGCCACTGTATCAACATGAGAGTTCACAGTTTTCAGATTTTTTATTTTTGCTTGCACATGAAGTTATTCATCACAATCGTATTTTTTGGAGAAAACAAAATTTTTACTTAGTTACATAATCATTTATTATGACAAGTATGCACAGCCAGTGAAGAACACAATATCACCAGCGAGGCACCAAGAAGAGAAGAATAAGATTTGACAAACTGGTATCCATCACAATGTTTTTTTTTTCTTCTTGCACATGAAGTTATCCATCACAATCGTATCTTGTGAAAACGAAATTTTTACTGAGTTACATAATAATTTATTATGACAACTATGCACAGCCAATGAAGAACACAATATGACCAGCGAGACATCAACAAGAGAAGAATAAGATTTGACAAACTGGTATAAAACACAATTGCAGACTTGAATAGACCAAGAAGCCATGCCCGTTTCTTTTTCTCCTTTGTAGTCTTTTTGTTTTACTTTTCTTTTCTCCTTTTTAATCTGTTTGTTTTGCTTTTAATTCCGAACCCAATTAACACATTTCTTGCACCCTGTCACATTATAAATAAATAAAAAAAATTCCCTAGTTTTTATTACGAAGCAACCAGCGGGAGAATCGTTTCTTGTACTCTTATTCCAATCTCTGGATGATTTTTTTATTTTTATTTTTTTAATTCTTAGAAGATAAAAGTTTTAGATCTAGAAAGGCTACATCTCCAAGGGAGTATGCAAACGAAATAGGCAAAAATTGTACTAAAACAACTTAGATGGCATGTTGCCTACCATCCATTTGCCTCATGAAAAAAGTTTGTCAAGCATCTCCAAGGGAATAGGCAAATGAGTAGGTAAAATATACATACTCTCCCCAACAAGGCAATATTGCCTACTTCAAAGTGAAGGTGTATATTGGACTCCACTTGCTTTTTATAATAAAATATCATCTCACTCTCGCACCTACTTTCTATAAAATATATTAGTAAATGTAAAAGATAAAAATAAAAATAAAATAATGGTTTTTATTATAACACAATTAGAAAATGGCAAGAGCATAGTAGAGTTGGTCTTGTACAATACATTCATATTATAACACAATTAGAAAATCATTGCAATATATATTTCTTTTCTTTTCATTCAATGTTTGCACAAGTGTGAGTTTGATTGTATATGGATAAATGCCTTTCTTTTCATTGTTGTATTGTTAGTGGAAATAAAGGGCATCAGGTTTCCTTTCTTTTTTCTTTTTTCTGCCCCAAGGGTTCGACCATATTGAAAACATGGAAGTTGAAGCCTGTACTGTACTATTACTGTGAAAATTGTGGGAGATATTTTTGGTGAACCCCATTATTGGTCATCATTTAACGGCTATAATTTTGTAGAAAAAGAAGAACTGCCTAATGAATGAGAGGCCCATATATGGTTCACCCACCAGTAAGGATCAAATGAAAACTAAGAATTTTACTTTTAGGTCCTCAATTTTGATCGTTTCTTACATTGAATTTTGAGAGTTGGACAAGTATTTTTGAGGACATCAAGTGGGGCATATTGTCAGTTGAGTACAGAAATATTATCCACATACATCTGAGCACACTTAGCACCTTACAATCTTGGCATAATATCCACACTCAGAAAAATCCAGCCTTGACAAATAGGAAATTCAAAGAAGAAATTTGTCCAAATTGTTGCAGAAACCTGCCCATCAGAAAACAAAAGCCACATTTTCTGTTCAACACCCCATTCACTGTAAAAAAAAATATACTTAGCCAGAAAACGAGAGAGAGTAATGGCTTTGGAAAACTGTTTGCAACTAAGCACAGTGTGCACTACAAGAGTTGGTGCTGCACAATGCTATCAGCCATTTTCTTCCAAGGAAAAGCTTATTGTTCCAACCTGCAATGGATTGAAGAAATCTGTTTTGAAATTCTCTTCATCTTCATCTTTTGCTCCTTCCAACAAATCCCACAGATCCCGCTTTATTTGCAAGGCTCGTGAAGCTGTGAATGAAGGTTATCTGCAGAGTCTCTGCTATTATTGTTGTTTGTTTCTGATTAATTCTTAATTATTTATGTTGAATGTCACTCTCCCTTGATTTCGTTAGGAATCTTGTAACTTCTATATGTAGATATATGACAACTAGAAGAAGAAATAACGACACATATTAGTGCAATGAACAACTAAAGAAGGTGTTGAAAGCAGCTACAGTTATTAACCACTTACAGAATTGACAATTGAGTTTATTATGCAATATCTTCTTTTGCTTTCCTTTTAATTGATGGCAATTTTTCGCTACGCAAAATTCGTTCTTTCGTGTATATAATACCCATGTCGTGTTGGTCACATGACCAGTTATTTTCATACATTATGCAAAGTAAAGTGTATGCAAGAATTTTTATTTAATTACCCAAATTTGACTATTTGTGCAACTTATACATATAAGTTACTTTTGCATTATAATTTGTTACCTGTTCCATCTTCAAATTAGTTGGTTTGGTTCCGAATAAGAACCACATCACATGAATATCAACTTAGTGAGTTCATTGACTTGTGCAAACTCTGCAGTTCAAGTGGTGAATGATTCAAGTTGGAATAACCTGGTGATTGCAAGTGAGAACCCAGTTCTGGTAGAATTTTGGGCACCGTGGTGTGGACCGTGCCGGATGATTGCCCCAGTGATCGACGAACTGGCGAAAGAGTATGCTGGGAAGATAGCTTGTTTCAAGCTCAACACTGATGACAGCCCTAACATTCCCACTCAATATGGCATAAGGAGCATACCAACTGTGCTTTTCTTCAAGAATGGAGAGAAGAAGGAGAGCATTATTGGAGCAGTGCCCAAGTCCACCTTGTCTGCTACCATAGAAAAATATGTAGATCTTTAAAGAGGGAAATGATGTATATAGACTTTTAGTGTGAGCCACCATGCTTGTGCTCATGAAGCTGTTCATTGTTAATCTTCAATTAACTCCTCCTTTTGAATTCATATAATTTCTTATTGTTGTTTCCTTCCTGTAATCTTTAACCTTTCATTTTACTCAACTTCTCATTTACCCCCTAAAACAAGTATATATTTCTACACATTGAAAATTGGGGCCAATTGTCAAAAGGCCTCTAGAAAATCCTAAATCTGAAGAGAAAGAAACGACTCATAATAACTCCCTATAATAAACGACTCCTAATAACTCCCTATAATTAATTATGCTTTATTTTAATAATATTTAAAACATCTATTTTATGCTAACCATTTTTAGTCTACACTTTATTCAATAGTTTGAGTCGAAATTTTATACAAGGTCCTTAAATAGTTTTTTTTAAACGTTTTTACTAAATTTCAACTAAAAAAATTGGGAGCATGATTGTAAACGCCTTACAACTTGATTACACCAACACTCAATAAGTGTAGGTGCCTTGTCAACTTACAATTACATAAACAACCACCAGTAAGGTCAACTAACTTCCACGTAATCAAAGAAAAAGACTAAATTTCACTTTCTCATAACTACTGGTTTCTAACATGTATACTGGAAACGCCTATTGGAATTGAAAATAACAAATACATGCCCAAGGAATAGGTGAGAAATACAATTATATGATTGGAAGAGCAGATCCAACCAAGGAGATCTCATTTGCACTCTTGAACCCCTCTACCCAAAGGAAAAAAGTTACTACTAGGAAAAGAGATATGTAGTATATCATTATGACGATATTTTTTAAAAAAATAAAAATGAAGTACATTTAAAACCACAAGAAAATGAACCCCATCAGCCACAACCAGCCACCAAATTTCCTTTTTATATATAAATAACAGATTAGTACAAAGTGGGAGCGACAGCCCTGTCAACTATTTCATTTCATCCACGCACTGCCATCTTCAACAGGGCCAGAGGCAACTCTGCCATTTCTCGTGCTGCACAAGCAGCTAAATCAAGAACCGGTGAAACGAGCATCAACATGATCACAGAGGCTTTCAAGGGGAGTGTTTCCAATCAAATTGAAGATTGTTAAAGCCGTTAACCGCTCCAAGCCCACTAAGTAGCTGGTTCCCCAGATCCTGTTGTTGATGATGCATACTTTGTTCTCGAGCCATTGATGCCATTCCCACCCTTCCATTCATAACAGAATTATTTCCCATTGCACTTCTTATTCCATTAACCATGGAAGGCTGACCAAGTCCACCACCCATACTCCCAAATCCAGCACCCCCAATACCCGAGTTACTACTGTTAGTCATGCCATTCCCTGATAGACAGTTGCCGCCGTTCATTCCTGTGTTGTTGCTTGTTGACAAAATCCCATTAACGTTTTTCACATCGTTTCCCAGAGAACCCACACCAACCATACTGCCTGCGCCATTCAGCTGGTTGGACATCATCATTTCGTGTAATATTTTCTGGACAGAGCTCTGGGAATCGCTTGGATCAGCCTCACCGGAAATGGTTGGCTGTTGCATGGATATATTTGCTGGTGAATTTGTTGCACTCATGTGATTGGCAGCTGTCAAGGCACCATGAGATGTTTGCGAGGGATTGTTTGACGAGGGTGTTGGTGACTGGAATGGCGAGGGGTTTGGTTGCGTCTGCGGAATTGTACTAGAAGAACCAGGGGATGGAATCTGAACAGAATTTCCTCCATAGGGACTGTTTGCATTATTCATAGAACTTTGCTGTCTGGAATTCATGGAATTTTGATGGAGGAGCCCAACAATGGTGCTTGCAGAGGTAGATGTGGATGCTGCATTCAGAACATTATTTACACTAGCCATACCATTACTGGCAGCAAGTTGCATAGTGGTGGCCTGGACAGAGCTTGGATCGCCGTTCGGATTCTGGCCCATTGTTTGTTGTTGATGTTGCTGCTGCTGCATTTGCTCCTCGGACTGTTGTGCTTGACTGTGAAACCCAGATGAAGCACTCGTCCTTCGGGGAAACTTGGCCAAGCTCTCTGAAAGAAAACATTAGTAATGAACTACCATGTGGCAATCAAACAATCCTATATTATAGCGGAACTACTAACATACAATGAATTAATTGCAAGCATTCAGCCTCAAGAATAACTTGTACGATTTGAAGGGCATAGAAATAGGTGCCCACAATATAATTCTTTAAATTGCCATGACATCGTGCAACCATATGGCATTTGGAGCATGTGTGCATGTCTTCACAAGTAACTGTGAAAAATAGCACAGGGACTTGATTTTCTACCTACGAGTCAGGCAAAATTTCATGTTATGGAAGCTTGGTAATCCAGCAGCAGCCTCATGCACTCCCATGAAGATAAATATCAGTCTTCTTGTTTTGTTCTCTAACTATTGTTAATAACCGGGACACTCCTCTTATGTCCCCTCCCCCTACCTCTTAAAATATCCAACTTTTTTTCTAGCATAAATTCAACAATAAACTGTGATATATCTCTTGCTTCCATAATTTAATTTCCCCTTATCCTTTCAGATCCTTCTGCTATTCTTAGAATTTGTATTTTGTTTTAAGCATCATGGCTGAAGCTGATTCTGCATCTTAGGAATTAGGTATTTCTAGTACAAACAAGATAGAAAGGATCAAGCTGCTATGTTGCTTATTAGTTTTAGGTCAGGAAAATTGAGATTTTACCTTGTGGGGCCTACCAGCAATGTCAATTGAAGTTGAAAAGAAGATCCTATATGGTTTTGAAGTTCAAGTTACGAGTAGTCTAGGATTAAGGCAGCTCTTAAAATTAGCTCTTTAGTTTAATTTCCAGCAAGCATCCTTCTCAGATTTCCACATAATTCACCATCAAGATTCAACGATATTTTCACCTCCAAATCAATTTACATATCCTAAACCCCTCTTCCTACAAACCCAAGACTTGAAACCTAACTTGCAATCTGAAAACCCACCACACATGCATACATAAACAGGTTTCTCCCAATCTATCACTTCTAGGCACCAGGTCATTAGTTCACATACTCTTCTTCCACTCAGTGCTGTTCTTACAATTTCCTTTGATCTCCTCAACAATAGTAATAAAATGCAAACATGAAAGCAGAAGCTTTACTGCAAAGCTACATACCGAATCTAATCCATAGAAAATTGCAGGCTTCATTTGTTATTCCTACGAAATTTACATATTTTTTAGTTCTAAATTTTTAACTCATTACGTCTTATTATGTGGAAAATAAATATTTTTAATTTTTTATGTAGTATAAAGATTGTCTCTGTAAAGTAACAATTGAATAAAAGAAAGGGGAACATATGTTTGAATTATCATTAATTATTTAGTTAACATAGAAAAATCACGCTTACCCATAGGTCCAGTCCCTGTCTCTCGGCTGTAATCAATCAAGTCTTTCATACTATTAACCACTTCTGAAATCTGCATTGCACCCCAAAAAGAAATATTAACAATGACAATGGTCAATCAGGCTGCAAGCAAACTCAGTTACATGGTTGACTAACATAGGACCATAATTTGTTTGAAATATCATATATTACACTTCATAAGGAATAAGAAGAGAATATATTGGTCATAAGTTTCTTTTAACAAAAACAAAGGCATTTCTGGCATAAGGACTCCAACTTCAACAATCAGATGTTAAACCCGATGCTACACAATAAACTTAAACATTTGACATACTTTGTGTTGATAATTTAATTTATAACAAACAGTGGATAGAACTAATGCCTCGTTAACCAGCCAAAGATGACTGTAAAAAATAGAACAAAAACGCAATTCATACTCATCTTACACTTCCAAGCCAACCCATCAGACAACTCACCAAAGAACATTTCAATTAGTAGGGTGATTGGAACGAAATCATTCAGAAATATTTTTGAATAATTGTCAGACATGTAGAAACATGTAATCAATTTGGTCCAGTAGGGCATATAAAAAAATCTCACTTTGCTATTGCAAATTTTGAGACAGTGAACCAAGTATACAAACACACAAGCCCCAACATTACATATGTAGAAGGAAAAAAAAAGGGGGGGTAAAGGAGAAAAAAAAAATGATGGTATCAGGTCAAAAATATTTCCATCCAAGCGTCCATGCAAATAATGGAGAACTTTATTTCAGGTGTTATAGAAGGGGGATACATGTAACATAGGAGCAAAATAATTTTTTTGACGAGTTCACATATGTACATATAATCTATATCAGAAAAATGATCCCCATGCAGATAAGATAAACACTGGACCAAGAACAAATGCTGCAGGACAATATGCAAAATACAATAGTGTATCTCAAAGCAAAAGATGTTACACAAACTTTGCAGTGATGAAAACATATATCCGATCACCATAAGGCTCCTAGTACACAAGGACCATCATAATGCACGGTGACTATGCAAGGAAATAAGAAATTACCTGAAGACACCTTACATATCTCTTTGTATAACCTAAATCATTTACTAATGGCACTTCCAAGGTTTTCGCTAACTGCCGAGCTGACGATACAAACCTAAACCCAAATTGCACAGGAGGAATTAATCAAACAGAAAAAACTGCAAACCAATCAATCACCGATTTTGCATATACATCAAATATTACAAATAAATAGGCTTTTAAAATCATTTCACCCATATATTTGGTACACATACAGTAGTTTAACTGAAAAAACTAAGCCCCCACTACATAGAACAAAGGTTGAAATGGAGGCAGGAGATTTCAACACTTAGATTCACTATGTCATTAAGATCCTTATGATGAAACCACCATGTAATTGCAAAATCAAATATTCTTTAGTCTCAGACTATCTTTTTTTTCTTTTTCTTTTTTTGGAGAAGCCCTGAAATAAGTAATTAAGAACAGACAAGTTTGAGCCATTAACGAAAAAATAAGATGGAGCAATATGCAACATTCTCAATAAGCCCTAAGCAAAATTAAGAAGAAAAGAAAAAGTTACATAACTAAACAGCCAAATAATAACTTGATTATGTAATTTCCTGTTCACAAAATAATTAATGACTGCTGATGTCTTTACTAGAAATGTGAGACTACTTTTTGTAGGCCTGAGGGGTACATCACATGAACTGACAAAAACAAGAGATCCAGAGTCATAGATGGCATAAGGGCAATCCAACAGTCCCTCATTACAAACAAGGCATAAAAATAGACAGCCAAATTTCTATCAAAAAGCGCTGTTTGAAAGCTCAAACATTTTCAGGCAAAAAAACACAGAAGCTCAAATATGCACAAGAATGAGACAGAAAGATAAAGAACCTACATATTACAATTATTTTGTATCTCTGGAAGAGATAAATTGGATGATGCGTTTTGAGTAGCAGCCTGGTATTTCTGAGCTGCAGCACCAAGCTGACTAACCTGCATAGAGCAAGTAAATATTATAAATGCACAATACCATATGAATGGTAAATGTACTCAAATTGGTCTCATATACACCAGATGGGGATGTCAATGACTCTGCTAGTTTGGTATCCAGATTCATATCAAAAACACATAAACATAATGTAGGACCCTACTCCGACCTTAATCTCAGAAATTTATAAATCCTTTACTAAAATCACTGGTTATTGATATAACATAACTAAATATCTACACTTGCTTTTCAATCAAATTAGACTTAGATTTGAATTTGAACTGATGGGTCTATTTGCTAGGATCAACAAATTTTTCATCTCCAAAGTCAGCAGAAGCATCTATCTTCTCAGTTACACTAAGTCTTATTTCATCCAAATAATTTACATATCCTAACACACACAAAAAGTTTCAAATATATGAATTTGGACGTTTTCTATTTGTCACATGAAGAGAACAGAAAATCCCTAGTTTTGAAAACACAGCATAAGGGTAATACAGATGGAGAAAACTGCCCATCACAAGTAGACATTTGGTAGTAACCTGAGGTATCAGTAATCTTCGAGGGATAAGCTCTTCATGGCGCCTTGCACAAAATTCCCAAGAGCATATCTGCCAAAAGAACGAACGAAGAGAAAGTTGATCAACACCTGGGGAAGGCAGAACATAAAAGGTAATATGAAAACAATTTTTATGTCCAACCTTTAGATCTGGAGAGAATACAATCCGAAGTTGACCATCCCGAACAACACGAAGTTGCTCAAAAACACTTTCTTGTATTGCTTTAGCATAGTCCAGTACAATCTGACCAGCTGAATTATGATACTCGCGTGGCATATCAACATAAAGAAGCTCCTCCAAAGTACCACTTTCATACTTGATTTTAAAAAGCCTGGGAAGAACTTCAACAGTCGCTTCTGAAAGTATGGCAAGAATAACTCAGATACTAGTTCTAAAGAGAACAGCCCATGAACAAAACACCTAGATATAGCATTAAAACTAACACTGATATCTAGCCAAAGACTCTAAGATATAGCGTTGAACTGATAGCATGAAAGAGATATTTAGAACCAGATGTCATTCAAACAAGCACTGGTTAACAGCAGACCACAACAAGAGCCACAAAACGATAAATTGCATAACATACCAAAGCCACGTCCAGGCTTGCGATTGCATATCTCACAATGCCATACATCCTGCAAAATTTGGTAGAGAAAGCTCATGAGTGTTAAATAGCTCAGCAACGATTTGTGTTACAACAAACCAAAATGTCTATAGGATAATTAAATAGCTACTATCACACTGAGAACACTGTCCTGAAATAAAAGTGAGTTGAAAACGAGATGCAGTTGCTAAAACGCATGTATGCATGCATAAAGGTTGTTTTGCAATTAACCTCATTTTACTAGTTAAGATGCCAACATAGATGGGGTTCACCAGATTACTGTATCCTACCAACAGACCTGTGGAAAAACGCCAGTTGTTTGCCGACCAGTTCCATACATAGAAACACACCACTTCTTCTTGGCATGAGGGACAAAATACTCGGCAACAAATTTTCTCCAAAACTCAATATTATTGTCCTACATGAAAAGTAGGCATCATCAGTAACCATAACAGTCACACCCAACAGACTAACGAAATCTATGAGATGGGGGTATCTTACTTCAGGCCTATGTTGTTGCTGATACATATAATGTGTCAAACGCCGAGCACACATTCCAGGCTCATATACTGGTTTCGCAGGAGACCTCATAGGCAGATTCTGCTGTGGAAACTGTTGCTGTAATTGGGGGCGTTGCTGAGGCATTGCTTTCAAGAGTTGCTGTTGCTGGTGTTGTTGTTGTAGCTGCAAGAATCTCTGTTGATGCAAAATGTTAATCTGTGCAGCAGCAGCCTGAGAAGACGGCCTTGACATGTGGAGGAACTGTTGTTGTTGCTGCTGTTGTTGCTGTTGTTGCTGCTGTTGATGCAAAAACAATGACTGATCAGAATTCTGCGGTTCCAATTTTACAGATGGCAAGCTTCTCATGGTCTGAAGTTGTTGGGGTTCCAATTTCACAGGACCAAGACTCCTCAAAGACTGCAACTGCTGCTGCTGCTGCTGCTGCAGTCCATGTTGATCATTTGTCAATTGGGGCTCCAACTTGACTGATCCAACACCAGCTAAGCCTCCTCGAATAGCCTGAAATTGATGTTGCTGCTGCTGTGTGTTGTGAGGGGCAGAGAACTGTTGCATTGGCTGCTGACCATGCTGGAAATTATGTGTTTCAAGTTGCTGCTGCTGTTGATCTGTCAATAGTTGGTTACCAGAGGCGTTTGAAAATTGTTGGCCCTGACCTTGACCAGATGTACCAGGATTAGCCATGTTTGATGCAACATATGACGAAGAAGGCGCACTAAAACCCATTCCATTGCCAACATTTGAAAGTGGATCTGATTCAGCACCGGTATCCATACCTCCACGTTGGCTGCTACCAGGACCAGAAAGCCCTGAATTTGGAATCCCATTTCCATAAGACTGATTAAGGAGAGAAGACACGTTGGCTACATTGCCAAGCATATTCATGTTACTATATTGATTACGTGGTGAGACAAGCGGGGGAAAACCCGACTGGGAAGGTAGTGAACCACCTTGACCTCCCAGCATTCCAGAATTCGTACGCAAGAGTGAAGGTGAAACAGACTGGGCACCACCAATTGGAGTGGGCGGCCCCGAAGGTACCATAATTGCAAAATCACAATCTACAACTACTAAGTGAACGTATTACAACTATCTAAAACAACTTGAATTCAACAAGCCTAGATTACATAACAAGACGCAAAATCCCAGGCATGGAGCTCAATTCAGATAGCATTGTCCCCTACGTCGAAGGCCACAGGTTTCAGAATCTCTATTGTGTACCAATAGAAAAGGGTAAGCATTGTGCCTGGGCACATCGTGTTGAGTTTTGCCAAACACAAGCCAAATACCATAGAAACCCAATACCAAGGGACAGGCTCTAATCCTGAACATTCTACAATCTCACTAGCTTCAAGAGGAGAGCAGTCCCCGACCAGCTTCCGCATGAATCTCTGTTTATTACATGAACTTTCAGATCCACCATAACCTTAGCTTTGAACGAAAGAACTAAATCAAAACAAATCAAACTCTCTCCACCAAACACAGAGAAGAAATCCCAAAATTTCTCACTTTATCAACCAAAACCACCTCCAATCAATAACCTGAAATAAACCAATTCACCAAAACTCACCAATTCAACACAAACCCACAAAAATTAAACAAAATTGAACGAGCGCCAATAAAGATTAGGCTCTACAACACAACTAAAACCCAAATTCCACACCCAAAACCCAAAACCAATCTTAAATATCCAAACTTTGTAAAGCTAAACCAGCAACAGCTGCAAAAAAAAAATGCCAAAAAAGTACAAACTCGATCGGACCCAAAGTCCCTAAATCAAAGATCGAGAGTTCATGTGAATGAAAATACAAAACGAAGAAGAAACCAAAAACAAACAAAAAAAGAAAGAGTAGACAGTACTCACCAGAAGTAGAGCTTTGAACAGTGGGAGAGAAGGAGAGAGACTTCCCAAAAACCCACAATGATTCTAATACATAAAACCCAGTATTAGATTATTCACTGAGTTGTGTTTTATATTCCTTCGGCTTCAATTCTATTTGAATTCACTTCAGCTTTTGTTCCCTTTTTTAGGGTTTGCTCACAGTCTCTCTGTTCTCTCTGAGCACAAGTCCTGTCCCTCGGTGGTTAGCTTAGAGAGAGAGTAGAGAGTTGTAGAGAGAGAAAGGGATTGTAGAGAGAGAAGCGAGAGTGTGTCCTTGCGGACGTCAAAATTGTATTCGATTCCATTGAATTTTCTTCATTCTTTACCTTTTTCTCTTTCTTCTTTCTTCTTCTCTCTCTGAAACCAAGTCAAATGCTATTCTACCACTCGCCTCTCCTATTATGTTATGCGATGGATGTACATGTATACATTTATATGTGGATGTATCATCATAGCATCTCATCATCATTGTCCATTACATTACATCGCAAGTCTGAATAGAAATGACCTTGCTCTATGTCTTTATTTACGAGATTTCCCTGACTCTCCACCCATTTGCCCGTTGCCATGGCAGGGGAGAGGGGGGAGCTAGGGCAACTACTATTCATGTGAATAGTGGCTGTCCTTGCAAAATGCAAGGTTCGTTTCCACCCATTGTCAAGGCAAATGGCAAATACTATTCATTTTTACTATTTATTTTATTTTTTTTAATGGGATTAATTTTAGTTGTATGTATGAAATTAATAATAATAAAATTGATAGGTATGTATCAAAAAATATTTCTAGATTTTTTTTTTCAGATTTTTTAAAAATTTTTTACGTCGCTGACGTCACATAGCCCATGCAAGAGAATAGCTTGAGGGCCAGCTTAGGCTTGTGGGCCCAGAATCTTGCCCGGACAAGATTGTATCGCTGGAATGCTGAAATTGAGTTTGGGCTCATAGGACCCACCTAACTGCCCCGGCCTGGGCTCCTCGGTGGAGTTGCACTTAATAGAATTATTTGGGTGAGAATTTTCCTTATTAAAGTATTTTTCTTATTTGGGAATTGTCATTCGGATTGATTAACAGTAAAGAGTCGAGCATTTTCCTTATTTGAATGTTTGCACTCGAATTTATTAACGGTGCTATGATAGTACATATGCTCTCTCACACAACCATTTGTACAACTTTACTATGTTTTTCATCATATATCTTCTTATTTTCTGCATACATCTTTGGAAGTCTCCTTTATGATAATTTTTTTTTTAATTTTTTGTATTTTCTTGGTGAGAAAAATTAAAAACTTATGGCCACATTGGAATGAAATTGAATAATATTAGCAACGACTCAACCATTACAAAAGCAAATTCAAAACACAAGTTATTCCCCACGTGAGGAATTGTGATCATTTCTTGAATTTTTTTAAGCATGATATGATAAGCAATTACTTGCGTCGTCCGGGTCAGACTTAGAGTGGGTTGGGTGGGGTTGGTGGTTGTCAGGGTTTTGTGTGTGTGTGTGTGTGTTTGGGGGGGTTAGGGAAGAAGAGATAGAGGTGGAGGGTGGGGTGGGCTTGGCGACCATTGGAGAAATAGGGTGGAAGAGAGAAAACGAGGGACGGACTTTATTTTATTTTATTTTTTCTATTTTTAATTAATTAATTAATTAATATTTAATATGTTGGTTCATGTGTCACCACATGAGTGAATCCATTAATGTTGGGTAAAATTTCGAGTAGTAAACTGAAATTTACCATCAATGTTTCCTCAAATCCTTCGCATCCCCCACCGTCATCCCTCTTCTTTCATGTTCCATGGGTCATGACTCTCATCATTATCATGTCCGAGCGTGATGATAATGATGGGACCATGACTAGTCGCACTAGCTAAACTGTAAAATTTAAAAAGTGACACGTATTTTTATTTCATTGAAGCTGCTAAATTTTACATGGCCGTAATTAGAGATATTTATGGTACTCTTTATTGGCGTAGAGATTGTAGGCGGACAATACTCGGGTCATGGCCAATCAAGGTCCTCTTGTGAATTTTTTAAATTAAAATTTATTTCTGATTGCACCCTTCAAATCTCACTTTAGATAACCTACAACCCAAGCATCATCTTCTTCAAGCTCTCAAAAACCTACTATCCCTCTCACCCTACATTGTTTAGCAAAGTGAACAATAACCATTAATGGCATAAAAAATATTACACAAGTTAATGAAAAAAAAGTTTCTTTTGACAAGTGAAACATCAAATCTTCTATTTTAAGCCTCCAAATGAGACATGGTGTGATAATTTTTCATTTTCCACCAATTTTTACCATTTTCATACTATTTAGCTCACAAATTTGTTTGTTACCGCCACAACCGAATATGTTGATAGACTTCAACGGACTGTCACCAAATCCTGACAAAGATATTGGTAGAAACCCACTGAATCTTGAAACAGAACTTCATAATAAATGATGAGGAATGTTAGCAACCTTCTCTTTTGACCTTCTCCCTTCTCCTCATGACACGTGTCATTTTTTACACTTAAAAAAATGGAGATTTTGACATAAAGGTTGTCTAATGTAATAATGACATTGTTTTAAGTGTAGAAATTGACACGTGTCATGAGGAGAAGGGAGAAGGTCTAAAAGAAAAGGTTAGAGAGAAGGTTGCTAGCATTCCCCATAAATGATTTTGGTACCCCTACTCGAAAATTGTGTGTCGGTTCGATAGTCTTCAACTGAAAATTCTTAAAATATTCTTTAGCTTTTCGCTGAATACTGAAGTTTCTTGTTTTCCCTCGATGGTGGTACTTCTTAGTGGTATTTCTCACGTGTCTACCCTCTAAAATTTGTTGTATGCTCTCAAGTGCAAGGTGTAGTATTGTGCTTTCTCAATGAAGAGATGTAGCGTTGTCATTGTTCACAATGGGAATTTCCTCAAGTAGGAGAGGAGTTCATATCAAGGTCTAAAATATCGATGGTATCGGAAATATCGGTAGTCCAAAAACACGAAAATTTTGATGGAAATATTGGGATATTATCGATATCGATAAAAATTGAATAAAAACCATGGAAATTGTAAGAAAAACTTGGAAATTTTTATTGAAACTTTGGAGGATGTTTATTTAGTCAATTATCTATTAGTTTATCACAAAAAATTGGAAGGAAATGCGTTGCATGATGGGTTTAACTGATTTAAGTTGATTATATAGCAAACTGACAAACACTGTGAATGTAGAAAATATGTAGTAATTAGTGAAAGAAGATCAAACACACCATAATCATTTACATATAATGATTTACTACAATATTTTACACTTTATACATTGCATGGTAAGATACATAAGTGACTTAGTACCACATAGAGTTCCTATGAGGTTCAAAAGTTTCACTATCTTCTTCATCTCTATGTGTAGAATAAGTATATTGTGAAGAGTAGTTGGAAAGTTGAAACTTGAAAAGTAAACTCATTCTCATGTGCAAATCGATATTTTCAATATTTTCAATATTTTCGATATTATAGCAATATCATGTCGATATTTTGTGTCACGACCCGACTCCCCTAGCAAGATATTATCCACTTTGGGCCCCTGCCCTCACGGTTTTGTTTCTAGGAACTCACGAGCAACTTCCCAGTAGGTCACCCATCCGGGAATTGCTCTAGCCCAAACTCGCTTAACTTCGGAGTTCCCATAGAATCCGAAACCAGTGAGCTCCCAAAAGGCCTCGTGTTAGATAGAGACGTGCCCACACATATAAGGCACATCACCCTTCCCTCCCCGAGCAATGTGGGATTGCTCACCATTCTTACTTCCCAAGACACGAGTCTTACAATCCACCCCGTTGGGGCCCAATGTCCTCGCTGGCACATTTCCGGTCGAGGTCAGGCTCTAATACCATTATGTTACAACCCGACTCCCATAGCAAAATATTGTCCGTTTTGGGCCCCCGCCCTCACGGTTTTGTTTCTGGGAACTCACGAGCAACTTCCCAGTGGATCACTCATCTGGGAATTGCTCTTGCCCAAACTCGCTTAACTTCGGAGTTCCCATAGAATCCAAAGCCAATGAGCTCCCAAAAGGCCTTGTGCTAGATAGAGACGTGCCCACACATATAAGGCACATCACCCTTCCCTCCTCGAGCGATGTGAGATTGCTCACCGTTCTTGCTTCCCAACACACGGGTCTTACATTTTGCCAAAATATTGATGAAGTTTGAGCGAAATTTTTTGGTCCATGGTTGAAACCAAGTATACTGGTCAATGTCTAAAATATCGATGGTATCGGAAATATCCGTAGTCCAAAAACACGAAAATTTCGATGGAAATATCAGGATATTACCGATATTTTAGACCTTGGTTCATATGCTAGGGAGGCGTTCACGTTTTGAGGATTTCTTTAGGCTCTTGTGGCTTTTAGTTAATACATGAATAATATGGGGTTCACTATCCCGATCATGATTTTCCTACCTCCAAAGGGAAAGGTCCTTCCCTTTTTGGCCCGTAGTCATGACAAGTGCATAAGTGAGCTTAGAGCTTAGAGCTTTGGGTGTGCATTTCTAAAGGTATAAGTTGTCCGAAAAAGTTTTGTTGAGTGAGCTTAGAGCTTTATTGGGCTCAGAACACTTCTTAATCCAAAGGTCTATGAATTAAACTGGATGACTTTTCACAAATAGGATCATTTCAGCATCACATTTTATACAAAAACACTTATAAAGTCTATTTGAAGAAATAAACCCCTCAACTAGTCACTTGTCATTTTCTAATTGATCCTTAGTGTGTTATAATTTTTTCATTTGAAAGTACATGATGAAATTTTTATGAAGTATTGAACTAGAAAGGTGTTTTTAATAAAATGTCATATTAGAATAGGCCTCTATTTGTGATAAATTATAAATTGGAACCAATCACTTAAAACCACTTTTTGTTTTAGGGTCTCAATCATGGCTGTTGAAGGGTCCTATGCCCCCTGCCTATTTTTCATTACCCTCCTTAATTAACCCTTTTGCAGGTAAAAAGAATTCATGGTAGAATTGTGCAAAGACACGTTTAAAAAAAATAGAAATTTAGATGTTAAATAAATACACAAATAAATATTTTGGTTCTTTAGTTTAGCCCAAGTTTTTGGGTTTTAGCAAAGTCATTTATTTATTTTTTAGCACAATACAATGAGCCAAATATTTTGTCTTATATTTGGTTAAAAAAAAATTTATTTTGTCTTATATGTAAGATGAGATGCAGCAGCTTTCTCAAAATCCTGCAGCCAATTATTTCATTCTTCCTCGTCTTCTTCATTCTCTCTTATTCTGTTTCTTTCAAAAACTATCTTCATGCTTTGTAAGCACTCTAGGGTGCTTATTAGTGAAGGCTATATAAGCTGGTGGTGGCAAGATTGAAGGAGGAGGTGGAAAGGCTAGGCAAAAGGTGGAGATTCTACAGGAGGAGGTGGTTGTTGGTGATGAATTTAGATTGATCTATAAGCAATCTATATGGATGACTAAAGTGTTGAGTAATCCCAGCTATAAAGACGAGGTGGAAGCTCTAGTAATAGGTTTTAATCATTTTCACCTATAAATAGTTGAAGTTTGAGAAAAAAATTTCATATGAGTTTTTACTTCACTTTACCAGTAGAAAGAAAGAGAGGGAGAGGAAGAATTTTGAAGAAGAAGAAGAAGAAGAAGAAAGAAAGCAAAAGAAATAGAAAAAGTAAAAGAGAAAGAAGAGAGAGAGTGGTGACGAAATTCTTGGAGGAGATAGAAAGCTTTACTTGTGTGTTATTAACTTGGAGCTAGCTTTGGAATCAAGGTAGGGGGTTTCTTGGGGAGCCTTTACAGAGATTGATTTAAATAAATTTTCTGAACACTATATTATGCATGATATTATTATTTAATTATTATTCTTGATATTGGGTGTTTACGTGTTATTATCATTATAATTTCATTAATGTTCACATGTTCACATGTTACTGGTAATGGTTGGAATTCTTGGGTTAATAAAGAAATTATGGAAAAGGGAGTAATGGGAACAATATTTTGTGTAATTGAGTCTAACCATTGTGGGGACCAAGTTCAGGTGAGCCTATGTGCACACTAGATTAGGATATCGATGGTATAATTGTCGATTGGGTGATTTGGGCTTGGAGATCAATGGGTTAGACAAGATGACTAGCAAATGGGAAATTATAGGATGATTAAGATGTGTTAGTTTATATAATGGGGCATTCATAATGACAGTGGTAAAATGTATGGTATGGGACATGCAGATTTGCTTGCCCTATTATATAGATTAATGGGTTGGGTAGAATTGAAGCTCATTCATGCATTATTATCTTTTATTTGTTATAGGATTGCATATCACTTAATTTAGTTATATCAATTTACTGTGGTAAGGTCTTATGACCCTACTAAGTTGTGGTTTCGCTAACCCTTTTATAGACCTTGCAAGTTTAAAACCAAAAAGACGGACGGTAGGCGAGCTAAAGTTGAATTAGATGAGAGTGGTAGAGTTTTATTTGTGATGGTATGTGGGTTACGTAGCTTATAAAATGACAGGACCCGACCCAAATTTCACTTTGGAATTCGTGTCGAACCCTGTGCGTGTTCGACACCTGTCGGGTGCCGGGCATGATTGACCTAAATGCCCTTTTCGTTCAAAACTCAAAGAAAATCCTTTTCAAAGTTCGACTTCTGCCGAAAATTCGGCAGAGTCTCCTCCGTAAAACAGACAATTACCAAATTATTTTCACCTGTAAAAACACAGTTTAATATCCCCAATCGTTCAACAAGCATAACATAAGGAATTCTAATACGGGGAGTTCATGATCAAACAAGTTTCATAACTCAAATAACAATCAGGCCTTGAGCCCGTACCTCAGTTTAGATTGAATTTAACTAACATGTTTAATAAATTCCCAATTCAAGCCCATAACCAAATCCCATAGTATCCTTGCTCGTGGCTGCACCTAGATTATTCTAGGCTGCCTACGTACCCTTTTTGAGGGATCAAGCCACACGTAGCTCTTTCTCAAGAATTTAGAACTCAAACAATTTAATACAATCGGTTACATGCTACAATTATTCCAAACATTTCATTTCAACGTCGTCCAAAATAACCTCATCCATGTGAACTGAAGCTATATATATATTGATTAACCCAACCATAAATCGTAAGAACTCTTTAAACTTAGAAAATTCTCATCATTTGTCATATAAGTATGAAAATAGATAATAGAACCTTCACCCATAAGCAACCAAAATAAAATTATAAATTTTCCGTTTGAAACATCCCAAATCTGTACATAACCTCCACCTAGGTGTACCCCCTATCATAATCCATCAATTCCATATATCATGTACAAGTTACATCCTCGCAGTACTCGGGGAACACAAAGTCAGCCCGAGATGCGTATCATTTGATTATCCGTCAATTCCATTTCCTCGCAAGACCCGGTGACACGAAGTCGGCCGAGCTGCGTACCCTCGCAAAACTCAGGAGACACATAGTCAACCAGAGTCGCGTCCTAGCAAGACTCAGGAGTCACAAAGTCAACCTGAGCCGCGTCCTCACAAGACTCAGAAGTCACAAAGTCAACCTGAGCTGCGTCCTCGCAGGAACAGGTGATCAGCCCGAACGTGTATCCTCGCTGAATCGGGGGACACCAAGTCTACCCAAAACGCATCCTCGCTCCACACGGTTCGGGCATCCCCGTAACTCGTGGGGCGTATCATAACTGGGTCACTATCCCAAAAGTAACTAGGGGGTACTCCTATGGTGGGTTTGAAAACTAAAATCAAATCTGATTATCATTAACCTTCTCCAAAATTTTATTTTCATACTAATGTATATAAGATAAAATATAATACTCTTAAAATCCATTTTCCAAATATTCAAAAGTATCCAACCATATACTTCATTATGATAATATTAATAATGGTAATAACAATAACAATAATAATAATAATAAATAAAAATCCTTAGAAATCCTATAAACATAATTTATTCAATAATCCACAAATCATATATGGCACTCAAATTACAACTATACCTGTTTTATATAACCCAACAACCGACCCATAAATACTTAATATATGGAATAACTTCCGGTAATCCAAAAGACATTTGTACTCATAATCAGTATCCAAATAATTCAGTACGTGATAAATACCATATTATTCATATTAATACTCGATAACACCTTGATCACACTTATTCTGCTAACCTCAAAATTCTCAAATTCCGTTCTCAATACATACTCAACTTTACAAACTAACCATATTGAACAATAAGCATGCTCGTACAAAAATCACTTAAATTAAAATCACATGCTTGGAAAATAAACACGTAAACACTTATTTGAAAACATACAATACACAACATTCACAAGTTTTAGAGCCTCTCTCAAGTTTAGAAGGGTCTACTAGAGACCGGGGACTCAAAAGCGATAAACTCCCCAAAAAAGTCAATCCGGGACCCCGTGGGGTCCGCGACCTCAAAATTCCACACCGGAAGTTCCCAAAGATTCCAATACGCCTAGGAAACATGTCCCAAAACTTTCATCTCGATCGGACGATCGGATTGCTCACGATCGGACGGTCGGATGAATTTCTGTAATCCTAACCCTAGGGTTTTGGATTTCAGAGTATCCGGAACTCCGATTCTTGATCCGTCGAATCCTACACAATCCTGGAATTTTCTAGATCATCATACTAAGAATTGGGACCGATCCAACGGTCCAAACACACTGAACCCGGATATCGCACAATAGGCGTAAATCCGTTCGACTGTCATATGAACTCCAAATTGAAATCCAAGCACGTCTACGCTCTCGTGACAACATAAGGATAGTAGTAGCAGAAAGTTTGACAATTAAAAGTGGGCCGGCGCGTGGGAACACGCGCTGCAGATCCGAGGCCTAAAAAGCGATAAAATTGGGCATTCGGACAAACTCCAAACTGGGAGCTATACTTCCACCTACAACTAGTTCTCGGCCTCCCGAACACTTTCTTCAACTACGGGAAGATTCAATTCGAACCCTAAGTGGCTCAAAACCTAACCTCAAAACTGGCTGAAACTTTAACTCGAGATTTGATCTACCTACACTGCAATTCGATCAAAACCTACCCAAACATCAGCTAGATCATGAAAAATAGGTGGAAAAGCATACCTTACTCGCCCCGATCGGTGGCCGGAGGAGGGAGAACGAAAGCTTGTAAGTTTTACCTAAAATCGACGACATTTCTGCGTTTTTCGGTCAGCACAGACGGCGGATTCGGCTAGGATTGGTCGGGATGGGAAGAGGATGGCGGCACGGTCGTTTAGGTACCAGCCTCGTCAAGTTTGGTGGTCGGAGGTGGTGGTGGCAGCGTAAAACCAGTGGGGGGGTCTGTCTGCCAAAAACAGTGGAGAGGGGCTGAAATAAAGAATCTGCCCGATGTACTGTAGCAGTGCACTGTAGCAATCCGTTTTTTTAATAATCTTTCAATTTATTTCTTTTTATCATACTTTTGGGGCAAAAATGTCTTTTATTTGAATAATTTAATATTTAAATATTTATTTAGGAACGGGATGTTACATAAAATTTGCGAGAGGTGAGCTAATATCTGGGAGAGTATGTATACCTTATCATACTCACAGAGAGAGAGAGAGAGAGAGAGAGAGAGAGAGAATAAAGGGGAGGGGGTGCTGTGCGATGTGTTTTGGGGGCGAGTGGGTTTGGGATAAGGGAGAAAGGGAGATAAAGGTCTATTTTTATCTTTTTTTTGTCCTTAAAAATGGAAAGACTAAAATACCTTTTAAAATGGATGGAAAATTGGATGGTGTTAAAGTCAGATGACAAATCATGGATTTTCAAAAATTAAGATGACATCCTTTTAAATTTTTTTTAAGGTGACAAATTGGAACTGAAGTATAAGTTCAGGTGACATTTCTACAAAAATCCTATATAATAATTATGATTGTTCTTTCTATTAGTTTATGAGATTTTTGTAGACATGTCACATGAACTTATACCTCAGTTTCAATTTGTCACCTTAAAGAAAACTTTAAGAGAAATGTCACCTTAATTTTTCAAAATCCATGATTTGTCATCTGACTTTAACACCATCCAATTTTAAGGGTATTTTAGTCTTTTCCATTTTCAAGGGTATTTTAAAAATGGAAAATTCATTATAAGAAAATTTATACATGGTCAGAGAGAGAGAGAAGAGAGGGATGGGGGGTCTTGTGCGATGTGTTTTGGGGAATTGTGGGGTTGGGTAGGGGGAAAGGGAGAGAGAGGTCTTTTTTTTCTCTTTTTTTTTCTGGAAAATGGAAAGACTAAAATTCCCTTAAAAATGGATGGAAAATTGGATGGTGTTAAAGTCAAATGGCAAATCATGGATTTTGAAAAATTAAGGTGACATTTCTCTTAAATTTTTCTTTAAGGTGACAAATTGAAACTGAGGTATAAATTCATGTGACATTTCGACAAATATCCCTTAGTTTATTGATGGAATGTTGTTATATAGTGGAAGAAAATTAAGAGAAAATGATATCCATTTTTAGGAAATGATTACACTTTGTATCAACAAACATGAACACTTAAGTCAACATAAAATGTCTTCTTTTTTGTTAATTACTAACCTATTTCATTGATTTTTTTTCTTAAGGTTCTTCTGTAGTGAAACAGTACAATACATCAATATTATACCTACTAAATTTCTAGTTTATTGGTCATACGTTGAGCCCAACAACTAAAAGCAAAGAGTGCTGTTATTTTCACCATTTGGATTAATAATTAAAGGGTATTTTAGGAATAATAGTGGGTGGAAAGATAGGATTGTGTTTTTTCAAATTTAGACGGTGAGTGAGAAGATAAGATGGGTGGGAAAATAGGACAGGGGGTGAAAATAGCAACACTCAAAGCAAATCAGACCAAAACCAGTAAATTTTTGTTAGCCGCATACTAAACAAAACATTGGCATATAGCCAAATCAAGAGAATATGTTGAACGTCTTCTCTTCTTCTTCTTCTAGAGGCTGCAAGTTAGAACCATCAATTTCCTTTCTTTCTGTCATTGCAACCTCTCTCCTCTTCCTCATCTGAAATTGCAACCTCTCTCCACGAAGCATCACCTCGTCTTGGCCATTGCTTCTCTCTCACTCTCTCACACTAAGATGACAAATCAACTTGGGGTACATATATCTATATCATATTTAAGAAGATCTTATTCAAATATACTCATATTTGATTCTTATCCGAGATGACCTATCAAACATAAATCTTCGCGCAAGCTTAAACGCAATAGTCATGCCTTAGTGACATCGTGTACGCTTCGCTCAAATAGCGTGCGCTATCTGGGAAGTTCACTAAATGAATGCGCATATCAAAAAAATTTAACGCTTCACCATAATACATAAAAATAAAGTCAATACATTAATGAATGCGCATATCAAAAAAATTTAACGCTTCACCATAATACATAAAAATAAAGTCAATACATTAATATTTATCTAAAATGAGAAATATTTCATGAGTAGAGTTATGCTAGCATAAATCGTGCGTGGATGCGTAACGCTATCAAAATTGTTGATATATGTGGGGCAAAATGGAGCACACACATTTTGATACAAAATCAACGTGGATGTGTGACGCTATTACAATCGTTGATTTTGTATCAAAATGGAGAGCACACATTTTGATACAAAATCAACGATTGTAATAGCGTCACACATCCACGCATGACTAACACTACATCTTTCTAATTAATCAAAAGAACCCCTTTTAAGTAAATGTCTTTGTCCTTTTACTTTCATTTATTTTTATATTACTTCATTTACTTAAGTTTACAATGTAAATAAGGAAGTACCCCTTATTTGGATTCAAATAAAAATACTACAAAATAAAATTCCCACTAAATCAAAATATGAAAAATCGGTTTTAGTGCAAAATACGATTTAGGCTAAAAATGATGGCTCATTAAGTCAATATATACTTCATACTAAAATCTTATAAAATCAAGTTTTCTTATTTGATGTGTAAGGAATAAAAGCCGCCAAAAATTATCTTGAGAAAATGATTATTCTGAAAAACCATTTTTCATACTTAGTCAATATTTTTACATAAAACAATTTTTCATGTATGATATGAATGCATGAAGGGACCCAAGGTCAATCTAGGTAAAAAGCCTTAGATGTTCAATCCACAAATAGTTTTTAGTTTTTCAAAATTGCACATCCACTAAAAAATTCATGGGTCTGCCAGTGCATGTGGCCCTACCTAGTGAAAACCCACATCTCCTTCGACACTTGCAAATCTATTACCAAAAAGTTTAATATAACTATTAATATTATCTTACTTTTTTTTACACAAACCTTAAAAATAGTCTTTTTCACCCCTCCTTTCTTGGTGCAGACAACAAAATTTAGAGATATTTATCAAAAACTCATTTTAGCATGACATATTATACAAAAACTCATACAGAGTCTATTTGGAGAGAAAAACCTAAAATTAGCCACTTGTCATTTTCTAATTGGTTCTTAGTGTGTTAACATTTTATAAGAACCTATTAGAAAAAAACAAGTGGCTAGTTTTGAGTTTTTCACTCCAAATAGGCTCTATAAGGGCTTTTGTATATTATGTCATGCTAAATGGGGTTTATTAGTGAAATCCTCAAGAATTTACCCCTCCTCTTAGAACTAGGTTCTTGAGTTTTTTTTTTTTCTTAAACTCCATATTATATTTCTCTCCACTTATGGTTTTTTTTTTTTAGTTTGTGAAATTTTGATTTTTTTTCTTTCTATTGGGTTTAATGGGGGGAAAAAGTTTTAAAGATATTTGCTAAATCGCTACTCTTTGTCTATCTCTTGCAATTTTTCCTCCTTAGAATTTATTTGTCTATCCCTTTGTCGAGGACAATTATGATTGCAACCAATAAGTAATATAATTCTTGACATATGTGATATATATATATATATATATACTATTTTTCGTATGTATTGTGAGTTTGAATTTTTGATTCTTTATTATTTATAAAAGGCCCCCACACACATAAAATCGTGACTTCGCCACTGAGTATGAATGCTTGGGTGCAGGAAAATCCAATAATAAAGCAAAAAATAGCAAAAGTAAGGAGGAAGGCTAAGGGCACCGCCCTTGGATAATCGCTCTCTGAGGCTCCATCTCACTCTAGGGAAGGGCCAGCAGTCGACTCAAAATGACCAAAATGCCACTGCTCTGTCAGAGTGGCAGATACCCTCATCTATGGGATGCTGCCACGTGGTGCTTGGCTCTCAAACGGAATCATTTCCAATGATGAAATACAGCCCATACATCAAACCATATCTCCAGGCCACTCAACTTAAAATTACCATAAGTACCCATCAAAAGAGAAATAAAATTTAATGAAAATAGTACTAAATGAAGGGCATGGATGTAAACAACCGAAGGTCCTGTAGATCATGCGGGGGCATGCCTAATTCATCCATGGGTCGGCCACTATTGAGATTTCTCATAAGACCCAGACTTTGTCAACCATGCTTCTTCAGCTCTTCGTCCAGCATGCGTAGTCATATTGGCTTTTGAGGGGACTAGTATTGACTTTGTGCATAGATAATCAAACTTTCTTTTTTGAGAAATAATACTTTTTATTTAGAATAGAAAGAAAGTTAGAATAGAAAGACTCAATAAGTTAGACTTGACGTTCTCGAGGTTAGCCTAAGTAGCGAGGTAGGGCAGGGTGATTAGTTAGATCAAAGATTTGATTCCATCCAATGTAACAAAAAATAAATTTATGGTGTGTTTACTAATTAGGAATTGGAATTCTCATTAGAAATTAAATTCCACATATGGAGGATTCATGCGTTTACTTCACATCCAGAAATTGAAAAGTAAGTGTGGTCTATACAAAATTAGGAATTCAATTCTTGGGGGAGGTGGTATTCTAATTCTTGGAGAACTAACCCATTAGGAATTCATCTTTTTTACCCATTATATCCTCAAACAATTTTTAAAATTCCAAATTTGTCATCTACTTTAACCCAACAATAATGACATGTTAGTAATTAGTACCACTTCTACCCCAATTCCATATGGTTTAGTAAACAACTTCAATAGGAATCCGGAATCTAATTCTCCTAAATCCAACTCCTCCTCAATTCAATTCCTCCTAATCCAATTACGGATTAGTAAACATGCCATTAGTTGGCACATCCATTGAAGAACAAAAACCCAAACCACATTAAACATATCCATATCGCAGTCACTGTGACCATACATAGAACAAGAAAGTGATTCAATCAGAGAAAATGGTGGTAGAGGCAAAATTCCCCAAGCTATTATAGCATACAAATTCCAACCAAATTGTCGAATTGACGCATCTCCCATTACTGGCGAACAAGCTATTAGTGGAATCTCTCCATTTCCTTAATCTTTGATGGGTGATGTATTTTGGGCCCGATCCGAGCGACGGTGGTGGTTATTGTGGTGGGGTTGAATTTTGTAAATGAATGCGACCTTAGAGGGTTGTGCTTGCAAGGATTTGAAAATCAAAATAAGTATTTTATTTTTTTTAGTTCGAAATTGGGGTGACAATTTCCGACTCAACTTAATAAACGACTCGAAACCCGCACAATAAAATTTTTGAGTCAAATCCTGGTCAACATGCTAAGACACAATTAATAAATAGGTGAATTTCGGGTCAACCTGCCAACCCGTTTATTAGCATACTCAACCCGTTTAATAAATGGGTCATGTTAACCCATTTACAACCCATTATATTTAACCTATTTAGTTTTGTTAGTTTAAAATTTATGTGGTTAAAATTATTTTTGATACATTAAATTTATCTTTTTTAAAATAATATTTTCAATACTATCATAAGTTTCTTAGTACATATATAAATATGCTAAATAGGTTGAGCAGGTCAAACGAGTTAAACGGGTTAATGGGTTAACCTAAATAACAATTTAACCCAATCATTTAATAAACAGGTTACACGACTCATGTCATGTTACCTGCGTAATAAACGAGTTGTGTACGGATTAGAGATGACTTAAACGAGTTGTATTCGTGTTGGAGAGTTTTAACCTATTTAATACCTCGACACGACAAAAAACAACCCATTACCACCCCTATTCGAAATAAGTTGGAGCAACTTAGTTCAAGTTTGATGTGTGAGTTTGTAGTCTTTACAAATGACATGGTGCTTGGTTTAACCAAGTGTGTTAGCTTTATGCAGCAAATCTCCTATTGACCCTTTGTGGTTGGGGTCACATTTATTAATCATATTTCTCCCTAGTGAGGGATGAATTTATCCTCAGTTAGGGCATGGTCGAGGCACCCTTACACCCAAGTTCGAATTTTCCTTTCTCTGGATTAGAATAATTTTCTCCCATTTCTTCCACTTTTTATTCCCTTATAAATTTAGAAAGAAAAAAAAACCTAGCCAAGCCCCAACAACCACCACCTCCCAACTCGGCGGCCACCACTTCAACCCTCATCTAAGCCATTTGCAACCCTTTCTTGTCGGTGACATCTCTCTCTCTTTTTCTCCTTGTCAGTTATAATCACATTTATAGTATGTTTACTTATCAGGAATAGGAGAAGCCATGAATAAGGGAAAGGGTAATCAAGGAATAAGAATCGGATAAACTACTTTCCCTAGTTGATTCCATTTCTGATTTTGAGGGTGTTTGATGACGAATTTTAATGTGGAATTGGAATCATACATGATAAGTAAATATGCCATTAATGATTGAGAAATATAATTTATTTAAAGATCTTAATATATATTCTTTTTTAATACAAGCGATAGTCTAAACTACTAGGGGAATGTGGGTTTTTTCACACACACACACACTATTTAAGGTGACATGAGAGTTCAAATATGAGAACAATGATCTGCAAGTAAATGCTCTTTTCCACTCGGCTAGACCCCATTGACTTAATATAGTTTTTTTTTTTTGTAAAAGAAAAGTACTTTTTATATAAATAAATGCACAACTTGCATATTCAATGAAACTTGTATAGTAGAAGCCAATGAAAACTTGCAATGTATAAAATAAGGCAAATTCATTTACTCACGTACCCTTTGAATTGTTGGTCCAAGGAAGTGTGAAAAACTTAGAGCCGCAAAGGGAGATTTGCCATGGCCTTCACAAAAACTACGAAAGAGGAATTCTATTAAAACCCTAGTCCACTCTCTGACCATGACCAAACAAGGGCGCTAATCTTTCAAAGCCAGTGGCATGTGTTGCCGTGATCATGATATATATATCATGACCCAAAGTCATATAGGATAGAATAGTAATTTACCAATTTTTTGAATTTTATTTTTGAATTTGGATAAGTATAGAAAGTAAAATTTGGGATACTGTATAATATCTAGGAGAGAGAAAACTGGTTTTGGATATGAGTAACTCAAATGATCAAACGAGGGCACATTTGTCATTTGACCCAAGAGTTTCCTTAGAGCGACGTAAATGACGACAGGTAGAGCTGGACTACCAGAAGAAACCCTAAACCTGCGTAAGAGCTGGACTACCCACATTTCCATGCCATCCCCATCCCATCCTATGCATATGTATGCATGTATGTATGTATATACATGCTTGACATGTATGATCATGATGTTGGAATATACATGAATCATGATGCCATGACCCATGGCATATATTTGACCCCCAAAAAAAAATGGCCCATGGCATATGGGGGTGGGGTCACATCATACATGGTTTGACGCCGTTACGTTGAGGGTAAAAGACAATAACGGCCGTTTAAAGCTAAATATCAGCTTAACAGCTGACAGTTGGAGGCTGACGACCTTAAGTGCTTCAAAAGAAGATTCTTTCTCTAATTTATGTATTTTAATGTGATAGTTGTTTGAGTTCCGATCCCGTATATTCCATCCTACAATATTAAAATGCGTCGTCCGCATCTATCGCTTTGCATGGAACACTTTGCTCTCCTATTGGCTGTCACCTTATTAATCGGTTGGCTAGGAAACGACGTGGAGCGTGTGGTGCTAGTGGGTCTAGTTAATAATTTAGCTCGCGATGCATGGAGACAAATTCTTTTCTCTTTTTCTTTTTTAGCAATTTGATATTTTTGCTTATTAATTTGGTAGAGTCCAAACTTTTTTATTCTTAAAAAAAAAGAAATATAAAAACCCTCAGTATAACATATAAAATTTATTAATTATTTTATCATTAAATTATGTGATGAAATTGTACTGGTTATAATGTAATTTAGTAAAATTATTAAAAACTTGTTAAATTAAACATTTTTTTAATTATATATTATATCATAATTTAAGAATTATTCTTGCTAAAAGCTAACAAAGTCGGAATTCTTTTGACCATTTGATCATCATCATTAATATTTCAGTGTCTAATCTAAACTCATATGTTCATTTTGTTTATTTTCTTACAATTAGGTGATGTAATAGCTTTGATTTGATTGATATTTTGTAAGGATGATTTTTGAACCAGAATTAAACAAATGATCACATTAAGATGTAGGCCCACATGTGATTCCTTAGTTATTTTTTAATTTTATACAATCGATATTGAGGGAGAGAGAAATCGATCATAGGACTTCGAATACAAGAGTAAATGCTTTTAACTACTTAAATTACAAACCCCTGCGTCCTGAGTTCTTAATAAGTTTCCCTTGTATTTATATATAAATGTAACATGTTAATCCTACCCTGAAAGTATTTGAATATAGTTGACCTTTTTGCTTGAATCTACTTAAATGACAGTTCTTTTGTTTTCTATAAACAAATAATATAGAGTTCGATAAAAAAACAAATAGTATACAGAAATACATCAACATAAAATATACATATAAAAAAATATTTTTTTTCTGGAAAAAAAATTAGACTCATCTATCTACTCTATATTGTTGCCAAATATTCCAAATATCATGTTAAATGGAATGTGTAAACTACACCCAAAAAAAAAAGTCAATACAAAAGGTAAAATAATAATTACCAATTATTTAAAAGAAACAAACTATAAATAAAGGGAATGTGTAACATGTGTCACGTGATGAACCTCTGTAGGGTTTAGGGTGTATCCAGAAAAACAAAGTATTTATTTTTCGGGCCGGGCCATAAGTTTAGTGCAAACAGAACAACCTAAAAAGCAAGCCTCAAACCAACCGGATTCTTGCAATCCAGCCCAAATAATAGCACAAATGTATATTCAATTCGATCCAGCCCACCATACCAAACCAACAAGTATTAGCAAAAGCATGGAGTTATCATATATGATATGTATGCCATGCATTTGTACTTGATCCATCGCCTGTGTTCTTCAATCATATCAGCCACAGAAAGAAACGCATCCGTTAAAGCTAAAACCAGATGTTTTCCTTACAAGGGAAGCTGCCTGGGTAGATATAGACATTTGATGCTTTGGAGTTATATATTATTACTAGGTATTGTTTGAAAGTATCTAACTTTTCAATGATCAGAATCATGAAGGGGTTTTGTGAAAACAATTTGAATCATCAAGGGATGTTATTCTAATTTAGGGCACTAACCCATGAGGTTTCAAATTGTTTTCACAAAACCCTATTTTTTCTTTTTCCGCCAAAAAATTGCTCATATCATACGAAAGAAGATGAATGCGAAGATGATCACACTTGAGATATTGGTGTATTTACTTATCGGATCAGTGATTTACCAGAAAAAATTTTGCCTCCTATGATACTATCGACTTGCTAAGGTTTGTTGGTGAACAATCTTTCTTAAGTGGGTTGATTCTGTGAGTTATAATTTTGTAATATTTTCTTGATTAGTTGTCTTGAGTGATGATTTTAATTGATCTAGTTTTCCTCTCTTGTTACACAATTTATTTATGTGTTTATCGTAGTTGATTTTGCTTTCATGGTTGTGACTTTAATTACCATGTCCTTGTAGAGATTTTGAATGTTTGTTGGTTTTTTTGTTCATTCGCTAGGGAGGGAGAGGGCGGAGTAAAATATTGGGTTACCTTAAGATTGTCTTCTACATGTGAATCGAACTCGGGTGCACTTGGGGTCGGGGGAGGAGAGAATTTAGTCCACTTTTCTACTGTGGTGACCCCATGTGCGAACTTTTTTGTTTAGTCATAATCAAATTTTTGGGACTTACATTGCATGACAACATTTTCATGTCGCTTTTGTGATTATGATGACATAAATTAGAATCACGAGGATTTGATTAATTAGGGATTTTAGGTTTTAGTTGATTTTGGATTGTCTTTTATAAATTATTTATGATATGGAGTTGTAATTGATATTCCAAAATTAGGGTGTTTTTACTATTAGATATTAGCCCTTGCAACTCATTTCCATAGGCACAAGCCCGGAAATATGTTTTTACTAGGTGCAACTTACAAGTTTCAAAATTAAATTCAAAATCTTGTTGAGAAGATAATAAGTGTGTCATTAATTCTGACGTCTCACCCTAAAGAAGAAGAAATTGAAATGTATTTCTGTTTTTTTTTTTTGGGTACAATGGGGGCTAGAGCCCAAACAAACAGAAAAACTAAGCAACAACCAGCCTGGGCCTAGCCACACAACTAGCATCAGCAGCTAGCAACTCAGAAAGAAAAGGAAGCACCCGATCAAGAAGATGAAACCCAAGAGAAAAATCAAAACTCATAAAGACCAATGCATCAGCAACACAATTCTGCTCACAAAACACATGCTTAATAGAGCACTGCCAATTAGCTTGAATCTTCAATTTGCAACAATTGACAAGGCTAAAGAGAGGATGCGTAGGAACAACATGACTATTCTAAAGGGACACAACAGAGCTAGCATCACTCTCCACCTCAACACAACGAAAACCAGCATCCTAAGCGAAAGTCAAGCCCTAAAATATACCCCATAACTCAGCCTCCAAAATAGAACCAATACCAAGGTTTATAACGAAGCCTTTAAGCCAATGACCATTAGAATCTCTCAAAAAACCACCTACATCAATTAAACCAGTCTCAGATTTTCGACCACCATCAAAATTAATCTTACATGTCTCAGGATTAGGAGCAATCCAATGCAAATGCACCACATGATAAATAGAAGCAGTAAACCACTCCGAAGCATATTGCAAAACCACATGAGAGGGGTCAGAAGGCATGAGAAAACCTTGATCAAAAACCAACTTGCATCTCCACTTCCACACAAACCAAAGATAGGCAGCAAAGATCAGAAACCAAGGCAAACCATGCACGACAATTCTTTTAGATTGTAAATTCTGAGATAACCAGTCATCAAACCCCATCACAGAATAGGCATCATTCTCAGGAGAGAAACCAAAACACTCCCAAATGGATAAAGTCACACTGCAATCCCTGAAAAGGTGCGCAATAGATTCCACTAAAGAATTACATATAGGACATTTCACATTTTGAGCCAAACCCCTTCGCAGTCTTTGAGCATTGGTAAGCAACTTTTTATGACAAAGAGCCCACAAAATTTTTTTGAGCTTAGGGGGAAGAGCAAGCTTCCAAATAAAATGCCAATACCACTGTAAGAAATCCTCCCCACAATCCAAGGTACCATAAGCAGACTTAACAGAAAAGGTACCCTTTGAGGTAAGCTTCCAAATACATTGGTCATGACCACTTCCAGCAAAACCAGCATGAGTACTTATAATCAACTGCACAATATTCTCAGGTAGACATGACAATAAACAATTGATGTCCCACACCCCATATTCCAAGAAATCACTCACATTCAACTGCAACATGTCCTCAGACAACTCAATGAGAGCATATTGGGAAAGCAGCCCACAATTGAGCTAATTATCAATACAAAACAAAAGATCACCCACATACCCACTCTCCATTTAATGCCATTAGGAAGAATCCGAGCTCCATGCAAAACACCTCTCCAAACACTAGAACTAGAATGAAAATGGAGATCTTTAGCAGCAAGAACATGCCTATGATGCCAATACTTAGTTTGAAACACTTTAGCCCAAAGAACTTGATCATTTCGGAGTAACCTCCAACTAGGTTTGGCTAAAAGAGCTTGATTCATCAAAGAGGTTTTCTTGAGCCCCAAACCACCAGCCCTCTTAGGTTTACAAACAGTATCCCAATTCACTAAATGCACCTTAGAATGAGCAGCAGTATGGCCTCAAAGAAAATTCCAGTTGATCAAGCTTCTCACAAACTGAAACAGGCAATGCATGGCCTAATTTCCCTATAGGCATTGCAAAAGTGGCTTCTCTGTCAGCTACTTGAAATACTGTCGTACGCTCCTAATCAATGCGTGTTTAGGTGTAAATCCATTCCTGCAAACGTCTAAATGTAGTTTTGTCCATTTTCCTATGTTATTGTCCACGTGTAAATGTAATTTTAGCAGATGAGACCTTGTTCCCATGATTAATTTATTGCAATAAACTAAACGTTACTTATGGGAAAAAACCTTTTTGTGTGTGTGAAATTAAGAATATATAAGGTCCACTTTTTATTTTGTGTGTGTGCATTATGTAAAAGAATTCGTGCGTATTGTGTAGTATGGAATGGAAATCATATGAAAGATACAATTTACCTACTCCCTAATAATTTTGCGCAATAAATAAATTAGATAAAAATAAAAATAATCCACCAAAAGAGGCGATGTATTTATTAAAGGTGCTGATTTTCCCACTAAACCATCTATAAAAACAAGGTGCGTCTTATGGAAATCAGGCCCAAAGTATTACATGGTTGTTTTTCTAGCCATAGTATTACCTCTTGAACATCACTATAAATGCAAGTCTCGTTTTTAGTTCCTAATGCACAATTGTTCGCCTTGGTTAACATAGAATTCATAGCGATCTCCTAAAGAAATAATGCTTTTGGGATGAAGACCATCTTGCTTAGGGTTTAGCGAAGAAGATGAATGTGAAGATGATGACAATGGAGATTCATATTCAATATTTCAACTATCGGATTGGGGATTCACCAGAAAATTTGTCTCCTCGGTTCTTTGAGTTATAATTTCACACTCTTTTTCTAATAAGCTGTCTTGAGTAATAATTTGAATTGGTCTGGTTCTCTTGTCTCATTATATACTTGATTATTTATGTATTTATCATACTTGGTTTTGCTTTCATGATTGCTGGCTTTACCTTTGCTCACAAAGCTCGTCCTTAGGATGATTGTGAAATGTTTTGTGCTTATACGTGATGAAATGAATAATAGTTCAAAATTCGTCATTAAAGTTATTGTTTCTTTTGCCTTTGAGAAAATTTCAAATTGAAATACTATTTAAGTAGATTCAGTTATCACATACACATGAAGATGAGTGCCCATGAGTCGTAGCTCAAGGGAAGGATGGGATGAGGTGAAATGTAGATTCTAGGTTCAATTCTCCGTGTAACACCTTATGTTTGATAACACCTTATGAGGGAAGCACGTCAAAATTTTATATCCTCTCTTTAATCTTTTGTGCTTTTGTTTTTCTTGATCGACCTTAATTTCCTATGCTCATTTTTGTTCTTAAAATTTAACAGGTTTAGGCATTTAACTGCAAAATAAATATTAATTTTCATGGCGAATTTAGGGGATGGCAAGGCCAGAAGGAAATCAAGACTAAAACTTGATGAAGGGTCAATGAGCAGTAGTGTGCACCGTAAAACTTGATGAGGCTTACTACTAGAAAACATCTTAAAGTTTATTCCCATTAGACACACATGTCTATTCTATTTCTAGACCATTTTGGAGTCCTAGTTGATCTTAGCGACATGTATATTTGTGGTTTGCTTTTAGTTAAAAGAATATTCTTGATTTGCTTTCCGTGGACGTAAGCATTGCCGAACCACGTTAAAGTCTCGTCTCCTCTTTATATTGATTTTTTTTCTTTTACTATCATTAATATTCTAATTGTATGTGTAAGTAAACATAAGCAATTTAAATTTTTTTTTGGTATTAAAAAATTATTCTAGCACTACCACATTGACACATGCAACAATTGAGGGCATATGATATTGATTCAAGAACTTAGAGGGATTTTAAAAAAATTCTAGGCATCTTTCTTGGAACAAGTCTATCATTTTTTTTTCTCTTACAGTTGTAATTTAACTTTAGCTTCATTTCAAATGAAATGAGTTGAAACTAGGGCTCGTCAATGGGCCGGGCCGGGCTGGGCTGGCCCAAATTCAATGGGCTTGGGCGGGCCGGGCTTTAAAGAGGAGAGAAAATAACGGGCCGGGCCGGCCGGTTTGTTTAGAAAATTCAAAGTCCATGGGCTACCCATGGCCTGGCTTGAGAAAGCCCATCGGGTCGGGGCTAAGCCCAATGGGCCGGGCGAAATGGGCCTACTTCATTCAAAAAGAAGAAGAAGAAGAGGAGAAAGAAACATAATTAAATATTTTTTAAAACGGATGGTATGAATAAATATGAAAATACTTGGTGACGGATTCAAAAGCTTGATTATATTTGGTGATATGATATGATGTTCGTCTTATTCTTGATATATATAATTGTTGTATTAATAATTAACACAAATTAATGTGCTAAATATTCAATTATAAACTAGGAATGAGTAAAGAGAAGTAAAAGAAATGAAACAAAACAAAAAACCCAAAATAAACACAAACAGCCATTTTTATCACCCTTTTATCACCATTGTATCGCTACTGTATCGCCACTCTATCACCAGTTTATCATGTTTTAGGCAGAATTTTCAGTTTCGACATCTGTTCAGTTTTTGACCTATAACTTTTCAACCGTTTATCCAAATTTGGTGTTCTTTATATGGTTGGATTCAGCACGGAAAAATGAAGAACACATCGCGGACGAAATGTCAAAAATGAGTAGAATTCAGTGGAAACAAACACTACGTTTTCAAACAAGTAATATAATTGTAACGTTTGAATGTAACCAAATGCTAATTATCAATAGGGGGTATGTTTTCATCTTCCAAAGCTACTTAACTTTGATGCACAAGCTTTTGTTTTTTTTCCAGAGACAAAATTCACCTCAAACCACAAATCCTAAACCCTTATTTATAAATAATTATATATATATGCGGGCCTAACGGGCTGGGCTTTTGTGGGCGGGCCGGGCCGGGCTTTCTTGGACTTAATCGGGCCGGGCCTATGGGCCGGGCTGGGCTTCAGACACCCAAGCCCAAGCCCAGCCCAGCCCATTGCGGGCCGGGCCATCCCAAAGCCCATAACGGGCTGGGCCGGGCTTTTTCTCGATGGGCCGGGCGGGCCCCCATCGGCCCATGAGCCCGCGGGCCAAATGATGAGCCCTAGTTGAAACATAGCTCGAATCATGATATTAAAAGTTTCCTCTCATAGGTGTGAGGAAGAGGGGCTAATTGATGGCTTCGATGTAATTCCTATGCAAGTATGTGAAAAGAAGTACCTATAGATGTTGTATAGATGTTGAGTACGGTGCTCATCAATTCATAAGCTCTTTAGGAAAGAAAAGTGTACATAACATATCCATGATTCTTTTCTTGCTTTGATTCAACGAACCATATCTACTTGGTATTAATATTTCTGAAAAATGGAAGGTTACAATATAAACTTATATTCTGGACTCGAGTGGGCATATATAGACATACATATAGGAAATAGCTATACCTCTGTGTGCAACCTTCTTCTCCAGCTGAACAAAGCTAGCAACTAGTTCTTCATGTGAGTGTCAGCTTCATCTTCAGCTCCTTCACTCCATGGCACCAGAACAATGAAATGTAGATTCTGAAATGAAAAAGATCAATCCCTTAAAAAAAAAACCATGTTGTTGAAGAAATCAATCAAGAATCTAACTTAGACTTAAATGATGTAGTATTTACAATGCTAGATGCATATTTCAAATAACAAAGCATATTTCAAAAACATTTTGAAAATGTCATATTGAAAAACCAGGACCTCACGCTGAGAAAGAATGCAGAAATACGGCAATATATTTGACAAGGCTAGTAAAATGGGTTGGGTCAAGCTAAAGGATAACCCAAGCCTTACCTGGTCTTGGTGCCCTAAGTTTTTATCTGCCCGGGATGGGCCTATTTGGCCTTGTACAATCACCCTTTGATTTGATAGGCCTATTCCAACATCTTCTAAAAAAGTGGGATTTTGGGCGCCATTAGACCAAATGGGCATTGGAAATCCATTAAATCCTCACACAATGCTAGCACTAGTTGCGCTAGTAGAACTAGTGCCACCATGTCAAATGATTATTGACAATCCATATAATCGCACACAATCCTAATGACACTTAAACTACAAGTTCTTTTGGCTTTTTTTTTTTTAAATTTTTGTTGTTGAGAATTAACGATAGATACAATGCATTGAGGAAGGGGGCACTTATCCTGGAATTCGAACGGGTGACCAAGGAGGGGAAGGGGGAGGGTACCTCACCTCTAAGGTAAACCCCTCGGTCCAAGTTCTTTTGGTTTAAAGAATGAACTAAAATCATTATTGACAATCCATATAATTCTTACACAATCATAATGACACTTAAACCACAAGTTCCTTTGTTTCAAAGAATGAACTAAAATAATGTTCGTATAATACTTGGCATTTACAAATATGTTTGTTAATTTTTAAAATCCCTAATACAGGGCTGACCCAGCTTCTACCTATGGAAAAAACAAGCATGTCGAGGTCCGCCCATAACATCATGCTAAGGCCACATGCCTATTGTTTGTACCAAAATTTGCACCTTTGGCCAAATTATTTATTCTAGCCAAAATACATGGTTTTGTTTTGGGCCTAATTTTTGCTTACCAGCCCATTTGGCTATTTTGGCTCTAGTTGCCAAAAGTTGGAAAAATAAAGCCTAGATCATTTCAAGAGATAAAATAAGCCAAAAAGAAAGTTACACAAGTTCCCAAAAATTCAGAGACTTGGAAACTTGAAGTCTGGAGAACAAAACCAGCAGAAAGGTGAAGAAAAGAAGTTACCTCCTAGAGATATTTTATACAGACTAAAACTTCTTCTGCAAACAAACTGTCTCATCAGCCAAGATATTTCGAAACACAAGTTACTAGGAATGGCCATAAGGTATTCAAAGGAATTTTCAGAGAGAACATACTGAGTATCTCTACAAACATCCATATGTCTTCAAAAGCGGGATATTTTTTCACAAGTTACAAGGAAAAGATATTCATCACAGTTGATATTTTCCAAGAGATATTTTCCAGATATTTTGGGAACCAAGTTTCCTATAAATACGAAGGGATGTGAACAACAACAAGGACAACCAATCAACCAATCAAACAGACAAACTCTCAGTCAAAATTGACAAAGAAACTAAAGATCATTTGATCTCAAAACTCCTCATATCACAAAAGCTCTCAGGAGCAGTCTACACCCAAACACAACAACAAAATCTCCAACAAAACAAATACAAAAATCAATCAGTCTCACTGATCATTCTAGTCTTCAACAGAAGCAAAGCCAACAAAGGTGTCAAGGACCTCCAAAGCTATCCTTGAGATTCTGCTCAGAATTCCCAGCCACTCACGGCTCAACCTGATTATAGCTCTGCCAATTCCAACATTGGTATCGATTTTCAGCTAATATATATTAGTTGAAGGTGCTGACGTGCAATTCCAATACAAATCCAGTCCGGTGCGATGCGATGCAGTCGATCCAGTCGGTGCAATGTAGTGCGGTCAAGTGCGATCCCGGTGCGATGCGATCGATCCAGTGCAGTCAGTCTAGCTTGATCCAGGCGGATAAAAAATCATCTCTGCAATGGAATTTCAGGCAGAAATCAAAACCCAATGTCTTGATGTTTTTCCGGACCTGGCAGTTCCTTTTATTTACTGTATTTCAAACAGTTCTCCTTGAACTTCTTTGTTTGTTTTATTTTCAAACACTTGTATTTTTGCTTTACTTCCCAGTTTTATTTAGATAAATTATAAAGTCCTCACTCGTCTGAGGCATAGAAAAGAACTTACTTGGGAGATATTCCTCACCCAAATTCACAATCGTTTGTTTTGATCAATAACTTGGGGCGCAAGTTATTTCATTTTAAGTCTGTTATAATTAATAAATTACTAGCAGTGGCACCCTCGACACTAAAGAAAGTTAACTTGGTAGACCACTAATGGTTTTTCAAGCTAATGGGGAACTTTACCCTGCCACCACAGGTACTAAAGCAAAAGGGATGAACACCTATATAACTAATTAAGATAATATGTTAGTTGTAAATTACCTTAAATTCCATTGTTTATTGCATTTCTTATTTTTCTCCCTACATTAAATCTTTCTACATGAAATGCGTGTGTGATAATATGTTGTAAGTATTCCTTTCTAGTTCAATTATATTTTCTAGCCTATTTACTACGGCGACGAAGACACACTTGTTAAACATACTTGGAGAAATCGAAATTAGACAAGACACCAAAAGCAAACTCTACACATATTCAAGTACTCGTCTTCTTCAAAACTGTCGTTTTAGACTCTTCCATTTTCAATATATTTTTTTAATAATAAAAAAGGCCGTTGTGCTTGTTTCTCTGCTACAAGCTTTTCAAACACCTCATTCAACCACAAAAAAAAAAAGCTTTTAAAACACCTCACGTTTCTCAGACAATCTCCGGTCACACAGCCCCCTGCATGATTGCCACGTGTCTGCCATGCCGAGCTCCATTTCTCTTTACAGCCGCTATAAATAGAGGCCATGCCCTCCATTCCTCGCTGCAGCAGCTAGAAGCTCCGCCATGATCAGTTGACGGTCTGTTCTGTTCATCTCTGTGTGTCTATTTTCTCAGGAAAATAGAAGGCATGGAGAGGCAGCAGACTTTGAAACTTTGATTGGAGGTATACTTCTTCCTTAAAAGCATGGGTACGTCAAGATATACACATAATATCTCTTTTTATATATATTTTCCCTCTTCTTCTTTAATTAGTTTTACGTTTTTCTTTTCTTCTGGTTAATTTTTCTGTAATATTTCTTCTTTTTACTTAATTTTTTTTTATGCTTTTAGTTTGTTTATGATAATATTTTATTCTTTATTTAGTAAATTGAGTTTAGACCCATAAAATTCACTTTAAATCACCTATAGTCATTTCCTTTATTTTTCTATTTAAAATACCCAATTTTTTCAAATAATACCCGATGACTAGGATCAAACTAAGCAAGTTACCTAATATAACTTAAAATCTGATTTATTATATTTTTCGCATTCCAAAACTACCCCTATTTATAAGCTAACATGTTATGTGGGGGGTGTAACTAATGACACACGTTGAATTTGGAAAGATTTTCAAATGGTTGTAATGGATGTATGAATTAATTTAGCAACTTATTTGAAATTAAATATTAAATTCAACATTCACGTATTTGTAATCTATTGGTGATTAACGTTTTGGTTTATTTAATTAAAAAATTATGTTGTTTTCCTTTTATAAATTATATGACTAATCTATTAAATTCAACATTAACGTATTAGTAATCAATATCAATATCATTATCAATATTAATAATCAATATCAATATCATTATCAATATTATCAATATCATTATCAATATTATCAATATTGATAATATTAATATCAATATCAATATCGGTATTGATAATATCAATATTGAAGTGGACATTATTATTATAAAAAATATGTCGATTATTGTCCATAAAAAATAGCTAGATTATTATAAAAAGAAAAGATAATATGTCAAAAACTGTCAATATCAATATTTACAGTTTTATATTGATATCAATATCAATATTGATATGTTGATGAAGAGTTTATTAATATATTCAATATTATCTACCTATTGATAATAAGTATATTATTATTGTCAATAATATTATCTACGTGTTATCTTTTCTTAATATCCATATCAATATATGGATAATAATATTGACAATAGGTAGATAATAATAGGAAAATTACTGTCCAAAAAGATATTGACAATAGGTAGATAATAATAGGAAAATTACTGTCCAAAAAATTATTCTCTAAATAATGTACCTATTTTTTTCTCTAAATATTGTACCTTTTTTTCTCTAAATAAAGCACCTATTACTTGTTTTAAGAAAAAAAATTTGATAATATTTTTATTGTTTGTTTTATGAAAAACAATTTTTATATAAATGAACCTATATTTTCTCTCTAAATAATGTACGTATTTTTTTCTCTAATAATGTACCTAGTAAAACAATTTACCTAGTATAATGAACCTATTTTTTCGCTAAATTTTGTATCTATTTTTTTCTCTAAATAATGTACCTATTACTTGTTTTATGAAAAATAATTTGATAATCTATTTACTGTTTGTTTTATTAATTTTTGTTAAATGAATCTATTTTCTCTCTCTAAATAATGTACCTAATAAAACAATTTACCTAGTACAATGAAACTAATTTTTTCTTTTACATAATGTACCTATTTTTAATTTATAAAAAAACGTGCATAAATTTCAATTATACAACGTACCTATTTTCTATAAATTAGTGCGTACCTATTTTTAATTTATGAAAAATGTACAGAAATTTCAATTACAAAGTAACTGACCTAGTTTGTTTAATTTAATTTTTTTGTAAATAATATACTAATATTTTTATACGTATATATTTATATTTTTCATAGGTACATTATTGGATATGCAATTTACATATATATATATTTTTGGTTTGCAATTTTAAGGGGCGATATGTTGGAGGGAATGGCAACCAAAAGAATTGGGGTGATTGATATGCTAGTAATATAGAGTATTATTTACAATTATGACAGTTAATGAAATACTTAAAATAAATTATAAATAAAATATGAAGTCTGATGGCAACGATGTAAAAACATAGGAATACTATGACCTCTTATATAATATTGGTCACTTAAGTTTGAAATTAGGTTTTACACATAGATTTATAGAGTGATGGGTATATATCTAGAAAATAGAAAATGTAGGGACCTATATTGGACAAGCCCTTAGTAAATTGAGCTTAGACCCATAAAATACATTTTAAATCACCTACAACCCTTTTCTTTATTTTCTTTATTTAAAACACCCAATTTTTTCAAATAATACCCGATGACTAGGATCCAACTAAGCAAGTTAGCTAATATAACCTTAAATCTGATTTATTATATTTTTTTGAATTCCAAAACTACCCCTACTTATAAGTTAATTTGTTATGTGGGGGTGTAACTAATGACACGGGTTGAATTTGGAAAGATTTTCAAATGGTTGTAATGAATGTATGAATTAATTTAGAAACTTATTTGAAATTAAATATTAAATTCAACATTAACCTATTAGTAATCTTTAAGTGATCAACGTTTTGGTTTAAAAATTATGTTGTTTTCCTTTTATGAATTATAAGACTAGCGATCTATTTTATTATAGTGTTTTGAATAATAGTGTACATTCTAATTATGTTGAAAAATATTTTGATAATCTATTTATTGTTTGTTTTATGAAAAAAACATTTTTTAAATGAACCTATTTTTTCTCTAAATAATGTACCTTTTTTTAAATCTAAATAAAGCACCTATTACTTGTTTTTTGAAAAATAATTTGATCATCTTTTTATTGTTTGTTTTATGAAAAACAATTTTTTTTTAAATGAACCTATTTTTTCTCTCCAAATAATGTACCTATTTTTTTCTCTAATAATGTACCTAGTAAAAATGTACCTAGTATATAATGAACCTATTTTTCACTAAATTTTGTATCTATTTTTTTTCTCTAAATAATGTACCTATTACTTGTTTTATGAGAAATAATTTT
Organism: Prunus padus; assembly: GCA_024362665.1. Taxonomy (NCBI): domain Eukaryota; kingdom Viridiplantae; phylum Streptophyta; class Magnoliopsida; order Rosales; family Rosaceae; genus Prunus; species Prunus padus. Next base: position 1,406,639 of record JANFAM010000006.1, read on the forward strand.
ATAATCTATTTATTGTTTGTTTTATGATTTTTTTTAAATGAACCTATTTTTTCTCTCTAAATAATGTACCTATTTTTTTCTCTAATAATGTACCTAGTAAAACAATTTACCTAGTATAATGAACCTATTTTTTTCTTCTAAATAATGCACCTCTTTTTAATTGATAAAAAATGTGCATAAATTTCAATTATACAACGTACCTATTTTTAATTTATGAAAAATGTACGGAAATTTCAATTACAAAGTAACTGACCTTTTTATTTTAATTTTTTAAATAAATAATATATCTATATTTTATACGTATATATTTATATTTATATTTTTCATAGGTACATTATTGGGAATACATCTCGTACGAAAAGGTAAGCATTCAAATTTGCAACACTACTTATTTTATTCATGAATACAAGAGACACTTTTATAAAGGTCTCCTCCTGGCCAGATGTAATACAACATAAGAGCATCTCCAATAGTGGTAGCAAAAAAAACTCTTCAAATTGAAGTTTGTTGACCTACGTGGCAATTTGAAGAGCCTTATTTGCTACTTTAATATTTTGTGCCTCATCAGTCTCTTCAATTCAATTAATACAATATTTGACTTTAAACAATAATAATTAATAAAATTCTTTTAAAAAAATATAATATTCTAGAAAATAAATAATATTTATAAAATGTACATCAAATCCATCAAGAAAATAAATGTTTTTAGCCTTTCGATATGATTTTGATTCTCCCAAAACAAAATAAATGTTTTGAAGAGGTAAGGTCAACTTACCAGTTTTGAAGAGAGAGAATGGGGTTGCAGATTTGATGACTGAGGTTGAAGAGGTTGTTGGAGGGAATTTTTCTGATGTGGCTCATCTATTTGAGCATCCCAAAGTGGTTGAAGAGGCTGTTGGAGATGCTCTAACCGTAGATATAGTTACTCTCCCATGCCAACACACATTTCTATGTCAGAACCTTAAGCTAAGGTCGAAGCCTTAACTCATCCTTTAATAGCTGGGTTTAGTTTGATTCAAATCATCCCTTCACCTGTTAAAATAAAAAATAATAAAAACCAGGATCTCTCTCTCAATGAGCTCTAGATGTGTAACGGACAAAGCTCATTACAGACTTACGAACAAAACACAAGTGCACTCAAAGGCGGGAGTTACAAAGCATCTTAATTGAGTGTTTTTGACCTCTACTGCGTGACGGTTACATATTAATCCAAGGCTTTCTATAACCTCTCCTTTGCATGGCAGCCATTTGTGAACGATTCTGTGTTCTTCAGCAATGCATATATATGCATGACAGCCATTTGTACATGATATTCTGCGTTCTTTCATTCATGCATGGCAGCCACGTTTTGTGATTTTCAAAGGAGTGGTGGACCTGTCGAGAGCAGGTACCACATGGTGGCCTCCCCTTTTCCCTTCTTGACACCCAGATTGGAAGCCCAAAGGGTTTCTTTCCTCCCAATATAACAAAAAAAAAGGAGTGGTGACCTTAATTTCGTATGGCCTTTGTTGACATGTCATGTCACCAAGCCTATGATATGGCGCCACGTGGTAACACAAGGTGCTAAAATATGAATATATTTTGAATACTTTAAGGTAATTGTATTCTTCTTCATAAGAAGGTACATATATGAGTTTACAAGAAAATAGATACATGAATTAATTAAGAGATATACTTTAGGTTAATTGTATTCTTCTCCATAAGAAGGTACATATATGAGTTTACAAGAAAATAGATACATGAATTAATTAGGAGAATATCTCCTAATTATACAAGGATGTGTCAACTATATGAAACAAGGAAATAAATCACCTAATTAACTTAGGAAATAAATCTCATTGATTTAGTAAGTTAACTTACATTAACACTCCTGCTCAAGTTGGTGCATACATGTCACCAATGCTCAACTTGGTAAGTGAGTCATAAAACACTCGTCCACATATAGCTTTTGTCAAGACACCCGCTAACTGATCTTCTGATTTTACAAGGGTATGCATACGATCTTGTTCTCAATTTTTTCTTTGATGACATGCCTATCCACCTCAACATGTTGAACCGGATTATGAGCAATATCGATCGATGACTTGTTATCACAATGTAACTCATGACCTTCTCTGGTTTAAAACCTAATTCTGCCAAGAGTCCTCTGATCCACAATAATTCACAAACTTCTTGAGCCATACCTCGATACTCTGCTTATGTACTAGACCAAGCAACCACATTTTGTTTTTTACTTAGCCAAGTGACTAGGTTACCTCCAACGAATGTAAAGTAACCCGATGTAGAGCGTCTATCTGTAATGGAACCAGGGCAATCAACATCTGTATATCCAACAACTTCAAGATTTTCATTATTTGAGAACATTAATCCCTTTTCAGGGGCTGACTTTAATTATCTTAAGATCAGATTAACTGCATAAACTGACTAACCATATTCACAGCATATGCAATATCTGGTCTTGTATGTGCCAAATATATCAACCTTCCAACAATGTGCTGGTATTGTTCCTTATTGGTTGGCAAACAGTCCATGTCTTCACACAACTTGTGATTCATCTCCATGGGTGTGTCATCAAGCTTACATCCTAGCATTCCTGTTTCAGTGAGTAGATCCATCACATACTTTCTTTGAGACAGAAAAATACCAGTTTTTGACCTTGCTACTTCAATTTAGAGGAAGTATTTCAGAGCACCTAAATCATTCATCTCAAATTGCTAAGACAAATACTTTTGTAACTTCTGTTGCTCTCTTGCATCGTTCCCCACTTACGACCATGTTATCCACATAAACAATTGATGCAGTGATTTTTCTTTCATCACGCTTTAAGAACAGGGTGTAGTCTGAATTACTTTGAGTGTATCCAAAATTCTTCATGAACTTAGTAAATTTTCCAAACCATGCCATGAGAGATTGTTTTAACTTAATGAATCTTTACCAAATTCAACTTTATTTTCTTGGCTGGAACCTAACCCAGCTATTTCCTTCATCTTGTGGAAAATTTCACTACCAACATTTATTATTGGTTTTGGAACAACATTCATAATTGTTTTAGGAATACCATTTATGACTGTTTTAGGGATAACATTTGTGTCCATACCCGTAAAACTTAATTTTGGGCTTGCATTTGTTTAAAAATCCTAATTGATTAAGGATAAAAGAATTAATACGAAAGTTTATTTGGTCTTTCGGTTGCTTGATGGGGAGATAAGGATACCTATTGTTGTTTCTTTGTCGGTTAAAAACCGTAATACTCCCACCTATTGATATAAGGCTTAGATCCCTACTAAACACAAGCACATGCACTAAACACCATTCCGATATTAGGGTGCACAAGAAGCGTAGAGAGGGGAGAATCTTTGCACCCTGCCAGCTTTTGAATATGTATTACAGAAATCGTACAAAGTGGTTGTATGGCTATGCTCTTTTTACACTTAGATAGGTCCCAAACTTCCATCCAAGCTGGCACGTATATCATCCAAGGCAGCAACAAAAAGAAAAAGAAAAAGAAAAAAGATATGTATACCATGTAGGTTGACCTAGCTAATAGAAGTCTACCTGAGCTCAAATGCAGTCTTAGGCTTAACTTGGATTCACATATAGACTTATCTTTGCCAATTGGTTTTGTGGTGGAACCTTAACTTTCTTCATTTGTTAAGATTTCAGAGGGACAAACCATTGGCTCACTACTAGCAACATCGATAGTGTCCCCAACTTAATCACATGTTTAGCAAGTGTGATGTTTTATACAAAAGGCATCAATGTTATTAGGACTGGATCCATTCATTATATGAGACTTTTTATTTTGTTAAGTTTCGATGTGGGACTGTGTGTATTTTTCAACACTTCTCCTCACGTGAGTTCATATTTTAGCAGTCCCCAAATTAACAAGTGATGTTGTATTATATCCAAAACAAAAACCTAGATTTTGAATATGTAGGCCTTGAAGACATTTAGTCCATTACGGTTGCATTATATTATAGGAGATTCACTATTATATCCAAGGGTGGAAAGCAGGCAAAAGGCCCCCTCTGGGCAAAAAAACTCCTCTAGCGCATAAATCCAGCCCGGGCAAGGGCTGGGGCCCACCAGCCTGGGCAGGCCCAAAGACAAGATTTGCTTGGGCTTTTGCCTAGGTTTGTTGACATCAGCGATGAAAAAAATTAAAAAAATTTAAAAAAAATCTGAAAAATTCCAAAAAATTTAGAAACATTTTTTTATATACATACCTAGCAATTTTATTATTATTAATCTCATACATATAAATAAAATGAATCCCATGTGAAAATCTTATCCGAAATTTGATATAAGAATTTTATAATAAATAGTGACACGTGGCAACAAAAAATCTTATCCAAAATTTGATATGAGAATTTTATAATAAATATTGACACGTGGTAATTGAAAATCTTATCCAAATTAATTGTTTAAGCATAAAAAATAGTGGAAAAAAATTAAAATAAATAGTAATTGCCCTTACCCTTGCCTTTTGGGGTGGAAACAAAAAAGGTAAGACTGCCAGTATTCACGTGAATAGTGACAAACCTTGTCTTGCCTTTACCTTCCCCTTGAGCAACTCCAGCCATTTGCTCTTTGCCATGGCAAGGGGGAGGGGAGGATCGTTTCCACCATGGCATGGCAGGCAACTACTATTCATTTTTGTTTTTATTTTATTTTTTACATTGGATTAATTTTAGTTGTATGTATGAAATTAATAATAATAAAATTGATAGGTATGTATTAAAAAATATTTCAGATTTTTGGATTTTTCATATTTTTTTCGTTTTTAAAATTTTTTTCTTGATGATGTCAAGAAAATCACGACGTCGTCGCTGTCACAGTAGCCAGGCAAGAAGAAGCCGAGGCCTGCCATGATGGGCCAGCAGCTTGCCCGGGCAAGAATCTGCCGCTGGAACACCATTTTGAGCTCAAACCCGTGGGACCCATCCCCCTGCCTGGGCTCTACCGCTGGAGTTGCCCTTACCCTTTGGGGTGGAGTTGCTCTTAGTGAAAAAGACTGTTCTGCCAAGCCCATAAGTCATATTAATCGCTTTCCATTTGACCTTTTTGTCTGTAATTTTGACCCTCCGGTTTTGTATAAGACCTTTGGTTTTACACGTGTAGAAATTTGGCTATGATATTATGTTAAAAAGTCGTGATTAAACGCCAAATTTGACTCATTAATAATGGGGAGTAACTCAACTCGTTATAAATTCTTGCAAAATTTCTAAAATTTCCAATGTATAACATTTTCTCACATGCTTACAATTATGAAATAATTATTCCAGGAAATAAAAAGAAAAGAAGACAGGTGATGAAATTGAGATGTGAGTTTGTCTCATTATGCTGACTGTTCACATGCACACTAGAGTTTGGACCATGACACGACTGCATGACGTCCGTCCGTAATGTGGACTCGTGTCTTTGTCTACGACGTTATTGCTATACGTGTTCCAAATGGAAACGACAAGTTTTCTCTGCCAAGTAATAAGCTCACGCAATGCTTTAATAATAATCCAACAAAATCATGCATCAAATGATTTGTTTTGTAATAATGTTCCATCTCCATCTAATTTGATCGGCCATGTCATCATTAGTAGGAAGCAAAGCCTTAGCTAACTACAACAGATGACTACGTGCATATGCTAAAGGTCACTCTCCTATCCTTGGACCACAACAAAACTCCACGGCAATCCCACTGCTCACAATTAATGTCCGAGGCCTTGTTTTGTACCGAGGGTCTCAGGCTCTTATGTGATGTTTACTAATTCATAATTAGACCGATTATAAATTAGAGTGAGCGTGTTGAATTGGAGTCACTCCAAGACATTACAGTTGAAGTATTTATTAATTGTTCGTTTATCGAAGTAGTCAGTTAATGCGGTACATCAAATAAGACCATGGAACAAAATATCTATAATATCCCGATATTTTCATCGAAATTTTCGTATTTTTGGACTACCGATATTTCGATTCTATCGATATTTTAGATCTCCATGGACCAAAATATCTATAATATTGACGACATGGATTGAAATATCGATAATATCCCGATATTTCCATCGAAATTTCCGTATTTTTGAACTACCGATATTTTCGATACTATCGATATTTTATTCCTTGGATAAGACTACTGTAACTGTCTACATATCCAGTGGAAAAGACACATGAGTGAAGTGCATAAGAGCTAGTGCAATTAATCCACAAGAGCTGTACTTGGTCACTCATAAAAAGCAGCCTTTATATATGCAAGACCTGAAATGAAAATTTCAACATTTGAGTAATCTAGTTAGATTGGGCGTTCTCATTACACATTAGCTGGAACTGGAATTGGAGCTACAACAAGACTTCAAACAAGAAATTAAAAATTGCAGTTTGTGATCATGCCATGGACACGTGGCATTAACCCAAGTGAAGAAAGCAGACAGAGGGCGTCTAGGGCTGCCCATCTTGAGCACCATTGACGGCAATTGATTGCTTTGATTGGTGGTGGGGCTTTGCAACGCCCATCTCCATTGATTCATCAGCAGTAGCAGCAGCACTACTAGAACTGGGCTTCTTGGTACTGCCTCTGCTTCCCTTGCTGTCACGGTAGATGAAGTACAAGACCAGCTGCAGTGCCCCGAGGCCGCTTCCAAATCCATTTGGCACCTGCATGCACACACCATAACATTTCTCCACACATCAGATTATTTAACTTCTAATTTCAATTTAATCACATCTTAATTTTGGTTTTAGTCAATTAGGAAAGTACTTACGGCAACAAAAGGGTCATGGCCAAGTAAGCCAAAGATGAACCATGAAGTGCCACATAAGAAAGAAAAAAGTGACAAGAAAAATGGCATAAATTCCACACTCTTGGTTTTGATCACTGTGCTCTGCATACACATTTTTAAACACATCATTAATAAAATAATTAATCTCAACCCACTGCATTAACCCTTAATTATGAATATTAAACTCACCATAATTGCGAGAGGTGAGCCATACATGATGATTGAGAATATGGTGGCTGCAAGCCCACAGAAGAGCTTCCTGGCCTTGCTGTGCAGAGCAAAGACTGAGACCAAAGCCACAGTGGAGAAGATAGCAAGCACAAAGGTGAAGAGGCCAAGAATCTTGGCCTTCTCTCTCTTGGGGGCAAATATGATGAAGATCAACACATATATTGCTTCAATGGCTGCACCAGTACTATTGACGGTTGAGACCAAGATGTTGTTTGGGGACACAAAGGGCAGGCCATACCTATTTTTTTATATTAATATCATGCAGATGAAGAATTAGTTAGTTTTATTGAACAAAATTAATTCCAAGAACCAACATTTGATCAATTCCAAGAAGATGAAGGCAAATGAAAGAAAGATCAAACCAAAAACAATAGGAACAGTGAAAAAAACAGAGCAGAAACAGGGGCAAAAGTGTCATTTAATTCCATGTTAGTAACAAGGGGACAGAAAACCTTTGTGATTAAGCCGCAAAGTGAGAAGGGTAAAAAGGTGAAGAAAGAAATTGAAAGAGAGAAAAATTTAAAGAAAGCGGTTGAAGGAGCGAGAAGCATTATACCAAGCGGAGAGGAGGCAGTTGAGCAAAGTCATGACGTACGGAATGCCTGAGAACTGCTCTGTGCTTCTCTTCTGTATGATCCTCTTGAATGTGATGCTATTATAAAACCAAAATCACTCAATAAATTTCAGAGAAAATTCAAGAAACACAGTAAAGATTCAAGCTTTTTGAACTATGCAGATTGTACGGAGAACCCATCTAAAGAAATGATCTTTAGACGCAAAAAGCAACTCCATTTGAGAGAGAGAGAGGCATACATGGGAGCCAAGAAGAGGAACAGAGCAGTGGCATTTCCTGTAGAAAAGAAGAGAAAACCATAAACAGAGCAACTAGACACACATACCTCAAAAAGAATTGATATGAAAGAAACCCAGTTGAGAAAACTCACCAACGACTCCGAAGGAGACCTTGAGAATATGCATTCTTTTTCGATCTCTTTCACACCAAATCTTGAAAGGAAAGAAATAAAAGAAGAGGAACCCAGATGAGGAAAAGCCCTTGGACTGAAAAAGAAAAGAGAGAGAAGATTATCGAAAGAAGAGCAAGTTGTTTCTTCAGAAAATGGCAAATGCGGTTTTGAGAGAGAGGGACGAGAAGCGCTTGGGTTTTTATAGGAAAAAAACAGAGAAATAGAAAATTGAAGTGTAACTAAATGGTATCTCCGTTGCAGTAAATACTGAAATGTACGAATTCTTAATTTTTTATTTGGCGAAGGCCCAGGCAGGAAAGGGCCTAGGCCTGCGTAACGGCTCTAGCATGCAAGGCAAGCCTGGCCATGGAGTGGGACTCACCAACTCGGGCAAACCCATAGGCAAATTTAGCCCGTGCTGTTGCCTGAGTAAATGACGTAATGTTGATATCATAATGACGTTAACAACCAATTAAAGTAATACAAAATTTAAAAAAAGAAAAAAATACCAAAACATTCATAATTCTTTTATTTATTTATAAATACTTAGTTATATTCTTCATTTTCCACACCAAAACTCTAAATCCTATCAAAATTAATTGTTTATGTATAAAAAATAAAAATAATTTAAAGTGAATAATAATTACCCTCACACTTTTCCTTTTGCAAGAGCTGACACTATTTATGTGAATAGTAACAGCCCTTGCCTTCCCTTATCCTTTGCCATGACAAATGGGTGGAAGTGCACTTATAGTTGCAGAAAGCTGACAATTTAGAATCTATTCGCATGCCTACTCTGTACAACAATTAATTGTGGGTAACTGGAGATGGGGTAAAACGGTAAATCACTGAAAATATTTAACTTGTTTTAAAGGACTAAAATATAGACAAAAAAAGGAATAAAATCTCAATAATATCGACGAAATATCGAGGATATTATCATTTTTTTGGATGTAGGATATTTTGGAACATATCCATATACATATCGTATAAGTATCGATAATATCGGAAAATATCTACGTTGATAATTGCTCTCACACTTCAGCAACATTTGGCCAAAATATCGCTCTAATATCACTATAATATCAATAATATCGAGATGATAAAGACAGTTAAAAAATTGAAGAGTTATTTACACTAATACCCCCTGAGATTTCTTGTGTTTTCACAAAAATCCCTTAGGTCTCAAAAATTACACACACACCCGCTAATGTTTCAGTTTGAGGAGGCAGACAAGGGCTGGAGAGAAGATGACGACGCACAGTTCAAACCCTAACCGTAGCGTGCGTCTGTCCTTGCTATCGAGAGAGAATCCTTGGCATCAATATTATCGTTATTTGCTTTTTCTTATTAAATGGTGTGAAGTTGAAAGCCGTAGTATGATATTCACTGCGGGCATATAAATGCTTGAAGTTTTGGGTTAAAATTTAATTTTCTATATAAATTAAATTAAAGAAATTAATTATGTGATTCATTTGTAAGAATGATTATTTTATCACGCGATCCTTCCCCCCTTTTCTATATTTTTATATATTTTCTATTATATTATATATAACATATAGAATTTGCAATAAACAATTTATAATTTAAGTTAAAATTTCCTCTAAAACAAATTAGACATGACTCAATTAGAAATATTTAGCTCTAAATATGTAATTATTGAATACTTAGGTGTTTTATATACTTGTATTATCTACTTCAATCCCCCCCAACTTTACAATTCTACTTCCGCCCCTGCCTGTTATACAACACTCTATTACTATGCAATAATTTTTTCGATTGGTTACATGTTTGACTAGTAACCTCATAATTCTTGGGTAAAATACTTTGGATGAGTAATTCTTGTGCACCTTTTTCCCCTTCTTTGTCTCTTTATTTTGCCATTTTTTAAAATAAAAAAAATTTATTTTATTTTTTTGGTTACGAACTAGTTATTCATCTAATAGTAGTTCTCTCAGCTTTCCCAATTATTCTATTGTACTCTTTCTCTCTAAAGCCAACTTGCAACGTTTAGGGTTTCCAGCGCCTCTGGCCTTCTGAGGGAGGAGGCTCCTCCCCCTTTCCTCCCTTTCCCTCTCCTTGGGAGGAGACATGTGCAGCTCTACTGATTTGTGTGGGGTTTGATTTCTCCTCTTTTGTGGCCACGATGGTGCGTTCTTTATCTAGTTGGTGGTGGCGGCGACAATGACGACTTTGTTTGCTTTGTTTTGTATTTTGTGTTGATTTTGTATTGGGACGAGTTCAGTTGGTTAACTATTCTTGTCCCTTAGTTTTTTTTTAGTTTCATTTTAATTAGGAGTTCTGATCCTTTGCTAGATTGGGATATGGTTCTAGCGGATTCTCCCCTTCTTTGTTTCTGTTCTGATTGGCACATTTTTATCCCAATTTTGTATTGTTCTTTGCCCTTTGTGATTTTACAATGAAACCATTTCGACCAAAAAAAATAAATAGTAGTTCTCTCATTTAATTAGTTCATATCTCAAGTTCGAAGTCTCCTTACGCATATAAAAAATAAAATATTTTCTCTTTTGGATTTAGTCTTCAATAACCAGTACGAGGTGGAACCAAAGTAAAAGGACTAAATTGCAACTTGACAATAAGACAAAAAAGGCTAAATATGAGGTTTTGATTTATTCACTTGCTTGCAACAAAATGCTCCACGGAATCGGCTGAATATTAGCGAGTCCTATATCAAATCAAATGTCCTTACACAAAATTGTGACCTAAAAGAAGTCAAAGCCAACATCAATTTTTAAGCAAAAGATTGGTTTTTAGCCACCACCAATCTAAAATTTGTATTGGCATGATATATCATACAATACATTTCACAGATTGCCATGCTTTCAATGCCAAATAATTGAACTTGGGAGATTCACATCCCTCCCCACCCACTCTAAAATGGGTTTTTATTCACTTTTGTTGTCTTTGGATGGACGGTGCGATTTCAAGGCAGGTTTCTTGTTAAGTCCATCCTATTAGTTACCGTCACGCGTCATGTCCTGATGACCAGGACTTTTTGTTTTTGTTTTCTCTATCTTCTTTTGAGAACAAGATTACTGTTCCTGAGGTCCTAAAGTTCGATTCCTTCATCTCTTAGTATCGCTTGTATAAATATATAAATATATAAATATATAATATATATATATATATATATATATATTTATATATTTATATATTTATATATATATATATATATATATATATATATATATATATATATTACTAAAAGCTCTTTTAATCTCATTTTCTTTGATATTTGCTCTTGAGGAGAATGTGTTCATTAGCTATCATCCTTGAAGCAAAGACGTTAAGCAGAAATAGCTATATCCAGCTATATCTACAAAAAGGGCTTGTACATTTCATCTTATGAATATACACTCTCATTTTACCGCCTCATTGGAGAAAAGGGTCGATAAGGCCAACAAATTTGGCTTTTAGATAGTACAGCAAGTTGTCCCATAGCACTTTGTATTATCGACTGTCATCTATCACAAAGTATCGGAGGTTGTCAATTTGGTGAAGTTTTCTTAGAAAATCATGAGTCGACCAAAAAACTGTGTTGTCTCAAATAATAATGTCACGATGGTTTAGTGGAATATAAATCTGCACAACTGAATTTGGCTCTATGAGTTAGCCACATGTGTAGGAGATAGAGAGTAATGAGCTAGCAAGATATTTCTTGCAATATATTCCAAAGTATATATATATACAAAAATTCTCTTACGCAGACATCCTGGACGTTATTATCATGCGGACGTCATGTATTTTGTCTTATCCCTCCTCTTCCTGTTTGTTTCTGATGGGATCCATAACGTTCAAGCACATTAATATACTCTATGAATGCTCTTATGAAACTACCTCTGGTCTCTAGATTCCCTCCTGGTATATATATATATATATATATATATATATATATATACCAGGAGGGAATCTAGAGACCAGAGGTAGTTTCATAAGAGCAATCCAGAGTATATTAAACATAAATTTAAACATAAACTTAATGAATTAAAATTAATGCAATGAAAACTTACAGAAAATCTTGATTGAAAGATTTTATTGATGGCTGATTGTAGCAAAAGGGAAATACATATTTTACAAATGTTTCTTTGAGGCACTACTACAAAAATTGAAATAGACGTCGGTCAAACGACGACGGACAAAATAAATACCGTCGTTGAATTTAAAACGACGACGGTAATATAAAAACTGACGTGGATTAGTAGCTTAAACACCTAAAAAACGTAGTTTCGTTGGGGTATTTTTAAAACACGACACATGAAACTTAAAAAGCGTCGTCTTTGCAAAACACGCTAAACTTAAGTGATCTCAAGGACGTCGGTTTTAAAAAGAAGGGTCGTGTTTGCAAAACACGCTAAACTTAAGTCATCTCTCAACCTAATTTTTCACGCCCCGCTCAATGTTCTTAAGTTTCCCTTTTGATGAAAAGTCTCCTTCCTTCTCGATGAAGCCCTCTCTCCCTATCTGCGTTCAAACCCTCTCTCTCCCTCTCTATCACATCTCTGAGCCTCATTCTCTCCCTGTCCAGCAAATTGAAGATCCTGCTCTACGCTTTCATCAAATTGAACAAATGAGTAAAAATCTCACTCTCTGTGGTTTTCACCATATCCCTCTCAATCACCTCTTCCTTCTCCTTATTTTCGCATGATTTCATGTGTTCAGGGAAGCCCAAGCAAAATGGGTTTTGTAAAAAAACCGTCATCTTTACAAAAAAATCCACGACGGTTTTTGTAAAATAACCGTCGTCTTTACATACAATCCACGACGGTTTTTATAAATAACCGTCGTCTTTACATATAATCCACGACGGTTTTTGTAAAAAAAACCGTCGTCTTTACATACAATCCACGACGGTTTTTATAAAAACCGTCGTCTTTACATATAATCCACGACGGTTATTGTAAAAAAAACGTCGTCTTTACATACAATCCACGACGGTTTTTATAAATAACCGTCGTCTTTACAAAGAATCCACGACGGTTTTTATAAATAACCGTCGTCTTTACATAGAATCCACGACGGTTTTTATAAATAACCGTCGTCTTTACAAAAAAATTCACGACGGTTTTTATAAAAAAATCGTCGTCTTTACAAAAAATCCACGACGATTTTTATAAATAACCGTCGTCTTTACAAACAATCCACGATGGTTTATTTAATAATTACGACGTCGAATGTTATAAAATAAAAGGCGCTTTTTTTTGTAATGGGAGACGTATTATTATATTATACCACGTCAGCAAAAATAGAGACGTGTCATGTAAAATGTTCCGAACTACATCGTTCTTAAATTAATTTGGATCGTTTACTAATAATAAAAGATTGAAGTTGTAACTTTAAAATACGTCGACATTTCTAACTTACAACGACATTAATTTCTTTTAAAGCGATGTTGTAACAACAATAAACATCGGTGTTTAAAAACAATACGACGTCTAAATCGTCTAAGACGTCGGTTTTTATTTATTTATTTCATAATATTCTTAATAAATTTTAAAAAATTAAACCGACAACTACTATTCTATCATTGAGAGATTGTCTTCCCCCTAAAGCTTTGAAAAATTACAAATGATAAGAGAATTCAAAATTGTTTGTTTACAAAGCACAATAGTCCTTATACTTTCACAACATAACCCTAAGGTTTATGTGATCCATTGGTGGCCATAAATAAAAATATATGAAATCCTGATTTTAGCCTTTTAATATAGAAGGCATTGTCGTAAGGAGTCCGTTGCAATTTTTAGTTTATTTTTTGCATACTTGTGTTTTTTTATATAATTTTTGTAAAATTTATGGTTTAGGATTTAGGGTTTAGGGTTTAGGGTTTAGGGTTTAGGGTTTAGGTTTTAGAGTTTATTAAAACGACGCCGGTTTCCTCTCAACTGCTTTTGGTCAATTACGGCCTTGGTAACGCGCGTTCAAATCCCAGGAAAACCATAGCCCTCTTTTTTATTTTTATTTAAAATGAAGGTTTTATGGTGAGCGTCGTAAAAGTATTTACAACGACGTTTTCTTTAATCGACGGACGTAGTAAAGTTTTACAATGGCCCTATTATTTAAACACCGTCGTTAATATTGTCAAATTATACGTCGGTTGTATTTTACTTTCCGTCGTCTTTAAAAACGCGGTCATTTGAAAAATTCGAGCGTCATCCTCAATTTTCAAAATTTGCCCTCAACCCTATATAACATTTCGCTATCTCTCTTGAACTCAAATTCTAACCTTTTAGTTTTCGCTCTCCATTCTCCATCATATCAAATTGAGCTTTCCCTCCCAAAGCATTGGTGATATACTCGAGCTCAGTCTCACTGTAAGTACAAACCCTAATCTCATATGCTTGTCCTACTTTATTTTGGTTTTGTCTTCTCTTCGAGGTTGAGGTTGATGATGTTCAGTTGCCTCTTTCTTGAGGAAGTTAAGCGTCTTTGGTGCTAGACTAACAGTTGCACCTTCCGAATACTTTATGTTGCCCATAGTTATACCATTGGCATATAACCATGTAGTTCTATGGAAATATAGTCCAATTATAAAATTTCTCTATCACCTAATTTTATTTGTTTATAATCTTAACTTTTTTATCTTTCTGTCATTTTGATTTATTTGCGGGGATGATGGAGGATACTTCAATTGTGCATCATTTGTATGTTTGGATGAGAGGAAGGCTTGGATTAGGAGTACATAGGTCTTGTTAGGAAAAGATTGTATTACTAATTACCATGTATCAATTGAATATTTATATTTAATTGGTAAGAAGTATGTTTGTTGTAGAATAAAGATTAGTTAACAAACAATCCACGACGGTTTTTAAAAAAAACCGTCGTCTTTATTCCTATAATTAACGATCTTTACCTCTAAACAACGACGATTTTTATAAAAAACCGTCGTCTTTACAAAAAATCCATAACGGTTTTTATAAACAACCGTCGTCTTTACATACAATCCACGACGGTTTTTATAAATAACCGTCGTCTTTACAAACAATCAACGACGATTTTTATAAATAACCGTCGTCTTTATTCCTATAATTAACAATCTTTACCTCTAAACAACGACGGTTTTTTACAAAAACCGTCGTCTTTACAAAGAATCCATGACGGTTTTTGTAAAATAACCGTCGTCTTTACATACAATCCACGACGGTTTTTATAAATAACCGTCGTGTTTACATATAATCCACGACGGTAAATTACCGTCGTGGTTTTATGCATCAAAAGATGTCGGTCGATTTCACGACGGTTGAAAAACCGAATACACGACGGTGAATTACCGTCGTCTATTGCGATTTTTGTAGTAGTGAGGAGAGCTCAGAGAAAGCTTATGGAAACTGAAAAACTAAACTTGCTGAAAACAACTTACAAAGATTGAGGCCATGAGGCCGTTATTTAAAGAGCTAAATTACTGTAGTGTCGGTAGCCTTGGATGCTTATTGTAGTGTCGGCAGCCTTGGATGCTGAGAATAATTGGGGTTAACGAGGGAGCATGCGGACTCAGAGGCCTGTTTCCGAATAATTTAGTGAGTGGGGTTACTGTGGAGGCATGAATAATTTAGTATATGAATAGTGACTGGTCGGGTTTACTGTTTAGCTTTGTCTTCATTGAATAGTAACCGAGAACCATTAAATTAGTCTTCATTGAGGTCATAGGGATCTTGACTATCTTGATAATCTACGCAACAAAACTTTTGACTAGGAGAACCTTTCTTTTGCCTGGAAGGGGGACTATGCTTTTGACTGGAGGAGGAAACTTGAGAGGAATGTGATCTTAGTGAAGCGTCTTCATCATCATCCATATGGGAAGCCTAGATCATGAGTTGTCTTGCTAATTCCTTGATTTCTGACTTGGTTCTTCCTTTGATTGGGAGGGAAGATTGAGAGGTTCCTGAAGTTGTCGGCTTCTGCTGAGGAACTTTGACTAGGGTAAACTCAGTATGAACTTGGTCAATAATTCTTCTGAATTAAATCTATCCCACCACTTTACTGAAATTTGTCTGGATAAAATTCTTGATTCCCAATTGGCCTGGTAAGACCATTTAAGGATCCAAGGGACTTTATATTTGGCAACAAAAATTAAGAGGTTAGGGAAGAAGGCATCTTCATCTTTGAACTTATATTTACAGGTGAAATAGGTGACAGATTCTTTGAGATTAAAGGGAAGAATTTATGTGACTGGGCCATGCCTTTTCCACCAGTAAGAGAACCAAGAAGGAAAAGGACTTCGAAACTTACTATCAAAATTAACAAACCATGATTGACTAAAATCTTCAGTTTGATGCAAAAAAATGGTATTCCATGCTTCAATATAATCATAATAACTATATTGAATGTTTGACTCTAGGGTTTTGAGAGAATAAGGGCGATCACCTCAGTCAGCTTGACTGAGAATTTTGTGGATATACATGGAGTGATAAAGGATTATCTTTGGATCATTTCTGTCTTTGATTGGTCGAATTTCTAGGGTTTGTGTCTCAAGAAGAATGTCTCTGTAGAATTTAAGAGACTTCTCTGGGTGTTGAGGAATATAATGAAAGTTGGGAGGAAAGTAGGCTTTGGCTATCTTGACTGGATTTGTAAGGTTATTATAGCATGGTTCAATCATGAAGAGATTGATGTTACTTTTGGGAAGATAGGGTGATGTTTTCTTGTAATTTACTGATGGCTAGGTTGAAGGTGGAGTTGTGACTTGAAAAGGATCGTAACTAAAGACTAGGGTTGACTGGTAATTGGGGCGAATACTACAAGCTGTGGAGCTGAGACTGGTGAATCTATTGGCAATTTGGAGAGGAGGATGTCCCGGGTAAGGGACAATTTGGGAATGCTCTATTGTTACTGGATTCATGGAAGCTGGGAGTTTTCTGACTGATTGGCTTCCTTGCTTGACTGATTCTGATTCTTTGCTTGCCATTTCTTTCCCTGCAGAAATTCCCGGGTAAGAAAATCAGGAATACTATTTTCACTTCCTTTCAAATATTCAATATCGAAATCAAAGATACTTAAAATTGCTTGCCATCGTGCAAAGATTTGTTTTGATGCAATGTTTTGAACATCTTTTTCTAAAACATGCTTTGCGCTTTTGCAATCGACTATTACTAAAAATTTTGATTAAGTAAATCATCTTGAAATTTTAAAATGCACAAAACAATAGATAAAATTTATTTTTAATAGTACTATATTTACTCTGTGACTGAGTCCAAATTCCAGAATGAAATCAAACAATTTGTTCTGTTTGACTTGGAAAGACTCTTTGTTTAAGAATACCTCCATATAACCATTTTTAGGGGCATCAGTTTCAACAATTTTGAAAGAATTGACTGAGGGAATGCCAAGGCAAGGTAACGTCTTGACATAGATTTTGATCTTTTTGACTATTTCTGTATGGCTGGGAGTCCAAGGAGGAGGGTTACTCTGAAGTCTATCAAATAGGGGTTTACATTGTTTTCTCAAGTTTTGATAGAAATCGGCGACATAATTAAGGGATCCTAAGAATATCTGGAGTTGAGTTTTGTCAAGAATTTCATTTGGGAATTTGTCAGCAAATTGGATAACTCGATCTATTGGGCCGATTTGCGACTGATGGATATTGAATCCGAGAAATCTGACATTAGTTTGGAATAGTTTGATTTTTGTGGCAGAAACAACTAAACCATTACTCTTGACTATTTGGAGAAATTTATGTAGGTGTTTCCAATGTTGCTCAATTGATTGGGAGAAGATGAGAACGTCATCGATGTATACTATAGAGAATTCACTAAATTGATTGAATATTTCATTCATTATATTTTGGAATTCACTAGGTGCATTTTTTAGACCAAACGGCATGACATTCCATTTGTAATGACCAAAAGGAGTAACGAAGGCAATTTTGTACCTATCGCAATCTTGGATTTGTATTTGCCAGAACCCACTTTTCATATCAAATTTTGAAAATATGACTGAGTTACTTAATCTCTTGATTAGGTCTCTTTTATTAGGGATTGGGTATCTAATCCATTCTAACACATTATTGAGAGGTTTATAATTGATGACTAATCTGGGTGCTCCTATTTCTAGTTTTGCATTATTCTGGACATAGAAGACTGGGCATGACCAAGGGGATTTACTTTTGAAGTAATTCTGTAATTTCTTTCTTACATAAGTCCATAATTTCTTGACTCATTTGAATAGGTCTAGCTTTAGTAGGGATGTTTTTCTCATTAAAGGCTTTGATGTATGGAAGGCTAACTACATGTTGTTTTCTGTGCCAAAAGGCATTAGGAAGATTGGAACAGCCTTCTTGTTTGATTTTTTCTTCGAAATTCTTAATTTTTTGTTGTAGGGTTTTATCTTCAAGTTGATGTTCAATTCTTTTGAATTTGACCTGTTTACTTTTACTCTGAATTAAATTGACTGCCTTTGAAACTGCATTGTTTTGAAGGGCTTTTAAAGCTTGTAATTCTGGTTTTGCAAGAAATTCAAACTTGACCTTTTCTCCCATGAGGTTAGAGGTGACTCCGTCATATTCTACATTAAAAGGATAGAGTAGAGCAATGAATGGTAGACCTAGGGTGACTTCGTCTGTTATGTCTTTTACGAGGACAAAAGATGTTTTAAAGCAGACTTTATCTTGACATAGGTGAGCTTTAGGGATTTCATATTTTAGGTGAAGCGGTTTGCCCGAAGCAGTTCCTAGGGACTCTTTTGATTTCTTAAAGTACTTAGTGGGAATTAAACCTTCTTGAATGCAATTAAGATCGGCACCTGAGTTGAATAGGGCTATGATTTTTAATTCGAAATTATTAATAAAAATACTAACTTTTGAATACCATTTTCTAAAATTTAATTGTTTGATTAGGTTAATAGCTTTGTTGCTACTTGAATGTTCTTCTTCTTCTTCAGGGTGTTTTTTGGATTGTTCTTCGTTCCCTGGACATTCTTCATAATTAGGTCCTATTCTTTGCATTAGGCTAATTAGATCTTGTTTTATTTCACTATTTTCACTTTGTAAAGTGTGCCTCATTTGTCTTAATGTTATGATTTCCTTTCAGTTTTTATTTCAACCTGGAGATCTTGCAAAGTGACTTCTTTCTTTTTATTAAATTTTTCTAGAGTGGTGCTTAGGTTATTTTTGGAGGAAGGGTGACCTGACTTGTTTCTCCTTAACTAATAACCTTTTTTAGTTTCTTTAAATATTCAGATTTTAATTCTGGGTTTTCTACCTTACTAATTAAGTCAATTAATAATTCTTCTTGTTCTTCTTGTTTTGTAAGAACATTTATTGACTTAGTTGTAGTGTTACAACAATTATCTTTACAACCAAATTGGATTCTTGGAGAACTTGACTGGGAATCAGAAGAACTGTAACCTTCTGAGCTTGTTACTGAAATTTCATTTTCACTTGACTCAGAGTTTCTTAATTCTAGAACTTTAATTAATTGAGTTTTTTATTCTTCGGAGATTTTTAATTGTTTTATTGTGTCTTTAACTTTGCATTCATTAGCATAATGACCAAATTTTTTGCATTTCCAACACTCAACTTTTTGTTTATCAATGTTCTTGTTAAATCTTTTTTTATTTTTATTTTTACCAGGTGCTTTAGACCAGCTTTTCTTTGGGTTGTATTTCTGTTTATTGTAAAACTCGTTATTGTTTTTAAAGGAATGTCTTCTTCTTTGGTGATGTCTAGTCTTACTAGTTTGACCTTCATAGTTTTTATGTTTAATTTTTCTAGATGGGGGAACTGATGTCAGACCGTATTGTTCACAAACATTTCCTAATTCGTATTTAGCTGAGTTTCTTTCTGACTGAATTTGTTTACCTTTTTTCATTTCTACACACATCTTCATTCCTACTTGATTGATTGTACTTATTATGTTACCATATGTAAGATTATCAAAATCTATGTGACCTTTGTCATTGCTTAAAACTATTTTTATTTTATGGGCAAATAGATTGGGTAGACATTGATGAACTTTTATTTCCAAAATGGTTGGTTACTGTCATCTCTTAACATGACTCTGGATATAAAGACATCTTTGTAGCACCTAAAATCACTTAGTTTTGGACATCTAAGATTACTGAGTTGATCATGGATTCTAGCTGTGGTGTTACTGGGTGTACCAACAAAGTGCTCAATTATTGTGTACAACAATGTATGGACTCCATCTTGAATCCCATGTTAACGTTTTCATCGAATATGGGTAGACCTTCTTCGTCTAGTTTTACTGCACGTATAATTCTTTGTTTTGACTCTTATGTGAGGTGTTTATCCCACCAAGAACGTAGAGTTCTGGTGAACCCTGTCTCTAGAAGGGTTACTACCTCTGGTCTCTAGATTCCGGTGAACCCTGTCTATATATATATAGAAATTGGAAACTTGATGAGTTACCAAGATTTCTTCCCAAATATAGGAATTTGAGAGTTGATAACTTGATGATCTTGAACTAGTTTAAAAACTTAAATAAACCATTTTTTGTTACTTATTTATTTAAAAACTTAAATAAACCAAAAATACCATAATAAGAATAGGCGTAAATTTAATGTCAAAATGGTCCTCGTATTTTATTGTGGTGGCTAATTTAGTCTATGTGTTTTTAATTTGGCCAATTTAATCCCCGTGTTTAGTACCGTTAGCCAATTTGGTCCAATCCGTTATTGTATCGTTAAATTATATTATAAACTTTTTTTTTCTTTTAAAAATGCTAAAAACCTTTTGAAATTAATTATTAAAAATATTGAATTAACTTAAAAATATTAAGACTTCATTAAAACATAACAAAGGACGAAAAAGACCCTTCATCGCCAATCCCTTTAGTTTCTTCAGCTTTCTACAGCTTCTACAAAGCCAACCCAATCACCAGCTCCAATTCCAGATAAACAAAGACTTTACAAACCCAAATTTGCATCAGAATCCTCATATGCACAGAACCCATATTCTGTACTGACATCAACAACTTGTTCAAAACCTTCCCCACAGCAAACCAAGATTGACAATTCTTTCAAAGAAGGGAAATTGAGAATCCATATAAGCAAAAGAGGCCTGGCGAGATTGATACACAAATAGGTGAGTTGGGTGCATCCTGCAAAGATAGAAGTACCTCAAATTGTTGAGGGACAAAAGGAAGAGACTAAGAGAAGGAGATGATCAGCAAAAGTGGTTGAATTTGTGGTGATGAACGGGGCATAGATTTGGGGGGGAAGTGGTGTGAGAGTTGTAGTGGCATATACAATTCTGTTTTGTGTGTGTTAGCGTTTTGATGGCGGCGGAGGCATGGGCGGGGAGCTAGCTAGGATTGGATGATATTAATAAATTGGACCACATTAGCTAACGGTAGTAAACACAGGGACTAAATTAGTTAACACATACGGTAAAACACAGGGACCATTTTGACATTTAAGCCATAAGAATAACCCAACTCTACCACTAATAATAAAAAGTGCATTATTCCTTGAGTTTAGTCAAGTAGGTAGTTAGAAGTTGATTTTATTTATTGTAAAAATAAATAGTAAAAAATAATCAATTGAATGAATGAGAAGATACTAAGATAGAAGATATATTAGCACATTTGCAAGTAATTAATTAACTATTTTCTATGACGTGATTTGACTATTAGGGTATAGAATGTGAAACATTCACTCATATTATAATACGTGAACTGATTATTCATATGATCATATCCAGTATCACACAATAATTACTCAACAACAAGGAAAAGGAAAAGAAGAAGATTAATATGGTAGAATCTCGTGTAGACATAATATTATAGGTATGCAAATGATAGAATAATATCCAAACAAAGTCTAATTAAGAAAAAAAAAAAGAATCATCTTTATGGCCAAGCTTTGGCTAGGAATAAGGATGTTAGGAATTGCTAATCCATCATGAACAAGGGAATTCGAAAGATGGACTTCGCCAAACAATCAATTATAAATATAAAGACTGGTTTTCAATTCTGTTTACATTTCTATGCTACTCTGCTATGTGTATGCGCAGGGTTTGCATGCTTGACATTTGGTAAGCACAAATTGGGCATGTCATACCTACTCACATGAGATATCGAAAGTAATATATCATGTCATGCAAGCAATATATATAACCAACTCACAATTTCAGCTTTTAACAAATGACAATTAAAGATGAGATTAGGCATGCAAGTTGCAACTTGGGATTAGGCATTAACTGGAATTAACTTTAGAATTAAGCAGTTTAGGTGAGATTACCATTATGCTTTAATTTTTGCCAAAATTGTAAATTGGCAATACGTGAATGCAATGAAACTAATAAGTTTCTTTAAACAATTTTGAGTTATTTGAAACTTTAATCATAAGGCTATTTTTCTTCAGGCATATTTGTCTCTCGGTGCGTGCTCATGTGCTTGTCAATAGGCTTTTTATTTTTTATTTTATACTTATCTATAGAGAATTTTTTAAATAATTAACTCTTATTTTCTTTTAATTTTTTTAATTATTTGAATTTTAATAGGGTATTGTTTTATGTATTTGTCCCTTAAAATGAAATCCCAATTGAATACATTCATACATATTAGTTCTCCACTTGTAGTTCAAGTTAGAGATCATCATTATATTTGTCAAATTTAATTCCCTAATTATGTGCTTAGGGTTTCTTTGAGTTTCTTTGGGTTCTCGCGTTGCTTAAATGACAGCGCATAAGTGAGGAGCTCAAGAATTTTTTCCTTTTCCATCTTGGGAGCCAGTAGGAAGACGATCAACAAGTATATGGCTTCAATAGCTGCTCCGATAGTGTTGATGATCGACACGAAAATGTTCTTTGGAGACACAAGTGGCAGGCCGTACCTGTTGGATTGTTGCAAATACGAACTAGTTAATTCACTAAACTATCGTAGGTCATGAAAATTTATTGGTGCGCACACAAATACGGTAATTAATGTTCTCTTATCAAACTTATGCTTAGAATGTGACGTGCGAAAATGAAATTAATCAATGTCTCAGATTTCCATATGAACAAATCACCTTCTGTATTATTTGGAAGAAGAGATGAAGACAATGAATAAGAGATTCAACTTTGTATTGCTTAGAGACCAAAATATTTAATAGAAGTACCATGCACTGATCAAAGGCCAAGAAACAAGCAGACATACCAAGCCGCTGAAAGGAGCAAAGTCATGAGGTAGGGAATGCCCGAGAGGTACTCCTCTGTGAACTTATTCTTCTTCATGATCCTCATCAATGGAGTCCTATTAGTATTAAACCAAAATCCTTAATTCAAATTAAAACATGATTTTGCATAAATGATTTTAAGCTTTGACAATACCTAAGCGTGCGTAGTGCATACATTGGCACCAAGAAGAGGAAGAAAGCGATCGCATTTCCTGCATCAAAGTAAAGAGGCATAAATCGATAAACAAAATCCGAGGAACAATCTAAGGTTGAAGAAAAGAAAAAAAGGAACTGAAAACCCCACCAAAGACTACTCGGAACAAGAACTTGAAAATATTCATGAAGTCTTTAACACCAAACATTCTGAAAGACAGCATGCAGTTAAGAAAGGAGTGAAGAGATCAAGCCCTGAGCCTGAGAAGGAAAATCCATTGTGAAAGAGATTGCGAAGCCATTTATATGCTTAAATTAATGAGAGAATAAATAAAGAAAAATAACAAAATATATAACAAGAGCAAGCCAGCCAGCTTTTCCGGAGAGGTTCCCCCATGCAAAACTAGTGCCTGCCTACCCACCGCTGACTAGCATAACTCCTACGCAACTCAACTCTGTACCGTTGAGAGATTGCCTAAATTGTGACACATTTTCGGTTGCAACAAAATTGTGACTTGACCATCTTTCGAATCGAGTGAACTAGCTACAACATTCTTACCTAGCTAGTGCCATTTTAATTCCGAATTAACATGTCGTGTCGTGTTTTATACGGTTTATAAATTTTTCTTTAATTTTTTTCCGCTCATACAAATGACAACAAAATACCAGAAGCTATAAATTTTAGTATCTTAAAAGCTTTTCATTTAATATAATTAGATTTTCTGGTGCCGAGAGATTGAATATTGAATGATTGCTTTCAAGAACATTCCAATTCTAGTAGTGTTTGGACAATATCCATAGTGGAATTTCTGTTTGGTGAAGAGCAAATCAAGGAAGCATATCCTCGACTCATCTAGGGTGTTGGGGGGTCCCTTCCCTAGAAGCACCCAAATATATGGCCAAACAAATTGGATTTGTGCTTGGACTTGAAACATTGAATGATGGCTCTCTACTAAGAAGGTGCTGACCAACTTACCTAGCTACTGGTCCTCCATCAACTTCTTTCTTTCTTCTTTCATTCTTTCTTCTTTCTTTCTTTCTTTCTTTCTTTCTTTCTTTCTTTCTTTCTTTCTTTCTTTCTTCTTTCTTTTGCTTGTTCCTCCATCAATTTGCTTTCTTTCTTTCTTCTTTCTTCTCTCTTTCTTTCTTTCTTTCTTTCTTTCTTTCTTTCTTTCTTTCTTTCTTTCTTCTTTCTTCTCTCTTTCTTTCTTTCTTTCTTTCTTTCTTTCTTTCTTTCTTCTTTCTTAATATGGTGGAGTGCTTGATAATATGGGCTCTTCGAATTTTGTATGATTGAGCAGATTTTAGGTTTTTTTATTATTATTATATTATTTTGTGATTGCTGAATTGGGGGTCTGTCATTTCTTATTATTGCTATGGGTATGAAGTTTCTGAGTTGGGGAGAGTAATTGATAACACTGGTATTTTGGATTTTGGTTTGAAGCTTTCATTTGATATCGATTTTGTTCTTTATTTGTTTCTTCTTTATTTTTTCAAGGGCTTCGCATGTTTCATGGAGTTCTTCTTTTCTCCCTTACTGTATTTTATTATTATTAAAGAATCGGGGATTCGGGGTAGGGATGGGGGAGGGTCCCTGACGGGGACAAGGCGGGGATTCCCCGAAACCTATTAATCATGGACGGGGACGAGGGCGGGATTGGGCATTGGGGACGGAGATGATATTGGCATACCAGGACCATACTCGGCCCGTTGCCATCCCTAGCTGACATCAACATGATGTCAACTTGCCCAGGCAACAGCCCAGGCAAGTCTTGCCCAATTTCATGGCCCACTTCTTGCCATGGAAATTTTTCTTGGGTGGAGGTTGTTTTTGGAGCCTAAGCCCCTTTTTGTCATGGCAAAAGGGAATGTGGTGGAAGTGCTCTTATGTCACCCTTGAATTTGTGTTAAAACCTTAGCCCTGCCACTTAATGAAAATTAAAACTTTGCACGGCTGACTTATCCAAATTTCATATCATCAATCCTCTTATTTTTAGATATCTGTTCGCATTAAATTATAATCCCGCAAACAAGAAAAGGGGAAAAAGAAGAAGAAGAAATTGAAGTACAAGAGCCATGCGACAAGATTGCCAACTTTTACCAGCAAAAACTTTTGCCTTGGCCGAATAATTTGATTATCACCGAAAGTGGTTTGTGCCTTATTATTAGTGGTGGCACAACTGTCATGTAAATTTAAATCCTTGAAATGCAACAGCCTCACACTGTTATAACCACCCTTAATTACCAAAACAAGTATTTTTTTAGTGTTCTAGATTTTGGAGGTTCCCACTATTAGACCTTCCCAACTGATTTGACCTCTTTTCTCATCCGAATATTCGCACGTTATTATCATACGAACAATTGTAAATAAGGAGGAAAGTAAAAATGGATAATAAAAAATACAGGGTTAGAAAATATATATTTATATAGGATTTAGTGAAGGAAGATTGAAATATGGAAGGTGCAGTGTTTTTGCATGAAACAAACAAACAATCGAACTTATGCATCAAATTTGCAAGTTGCAATTTGATGGGTGAGAGTGACAGGCTGAGAACTTTTCCAATTCACATCACCAAAACAACAGATAATTACGTAACTGAATTTGGTTATATAGAGATAACTTGGTCACTACTGAACCAGACTACCATATCATCACGTCACATACGTACGTACATACGTACTGGTATTATTCTCTCTCTCTCTCTCTCACTCTCTCATGCCAAGATTTTAACCCGCACGACCCAATAACATATTATATAGCCCATAAAGTTTGATTGGAAATTAAACTCTATCCAAATTCTTCGACTTTGATGACCCAATAACCTATTCCAGCCCTCAAAGCTTATACATATTATCCTGTATACAATAAAAATAATGAATACACAATAATGACTATAATTTTAATAATCATACTAAGTAATAATGATTGTTTTATTTTCATGTGACACATCTAGACCCATTTTTCTTCTTTTTTAAAAAAAAAAACTTGACTCATTTTTTCTTCTTAATTTAAATTGAAATTTAAAAGATAAAAACCAATTGGCACACGTAAGAGCTCGCATCTATAGTCTAGTACTAATAATATAACAATATGACATTTCACTTTTTCTTTTGATAAAAATAAATGGCTTACCCAAAATAAATTAATAAATTGTTGTTCATGGACAGCCACAAATGTATTTATAAGAATTTTTCTTTAAAATGAGACTTTGGTTTTACCAAAAGTCAGTTTATGAAAACGGATAAGTTAAATCCGCTTCTCTAGGAAGCACTTCGCTTATAAACGCTTCTAGCAAAATCACTTTTATTGTAAAGACGCTCAAATTTTCATAAGAAATTGAATTCTTTTTGGAAAAGCACTTGGAAGTGCTTCTGAAGAAGCACATGACAGGTGCTTCTCCAAAAAGCGCTTCTATGGCCCAGAAGCGCTTCTAAACTTTTCTGCCAAACGCTATCATAAATGCTTTTTGTTGTCAAAAAGCGCTTTTAACTGTTCCAGAAGTACTCCCAAACGAGCCCTAAGTTGGATTGGCCCAGGTCTTTGGTGTGTACTCAAGTGATTTTGGGTTCACGCTCTCATAGTACTCGTGTGTGTGAGTTTCCCCCTTTCCCCTTCCCAACTTTGACGGAAAAAAAAAATCATCATTTTTCAATTCAATGTACCACTACATGTATGGCTCAATGTCACTTTTCTACACATTTTAGACTTAACCAAAGGGAGTTATTAATGGCACTCCAAAAAAATCATCATTCGCTCCTTTAGTATTTCTTAGAGTGCTAGTAAATCGCCTTTGTTGACAACTAAGTACTATGCCAAAACATACGTCATATAAGGCTTCTTCAAAAGAAAAAAATAAAAATATATATATATAAACCCTAAGCTCTTTAAGGATTGAAGTATGTCAAAAGGTACTTAACTTAAAAACCTCAGAGTAATATTAACCTTTAAAATCACAAACCATATCCAAAAAACAAAAAGTGTGAATGAAATGGAGAAAAATTATTTGGACATTAGGATTGATGGTCTTTACGCAAGTTGTAGTTAGAGCTCCATCTCTTTCTACTTCATTTCCCTCTTCTAATAATTTTCTTCCATCGACTTCACTTGATGAACTTTCTGTTATATATAATTTCCTCAAAAAACATAATATAGATGTCATTTGCTTCGCAGAGGTTGTATCAAAATGTTCACTGAAAGAATCATCAGATGAGGAGTTCATGAAATGTATCAATTTTCATCTGAAAAAAGATTGTATAGAAAAGTCCAAAAGACTCGAGCGTTAGTGTGATTTTGGTAAGTGAAAAAGAATCTATATATTTCTTTCTTTCTTTTTTTTTAAGTTCATCCAAGCATTCAGTTGAGGCTTACAAACTAGGTTAACTCTATGAAAGTATAAAGATGGTAGTCATAATAATATTTTTTAAAATTTTTTGTTCATGTGCAAAAATGATGTTGATCAATGTTTTTTTTTTCTTTCAACGAGCAGCCAATGTCCGTCAATTTGTCAGGATTGTAATTTTTTTTTCTTTTTCGGTTCAAATGGCAGGAAAATGATGAGATATGTGGACCTTGACGATGCTCATGTATGGGTCTTTTTGGGGCTGATTCTATAGGAAACACTTTTGTTCATAAGCACTCATTACAAGAGCGTCGAAATGTTTGTTATAAATCTAAGTGTTTTCTGAAAAAGAATTAATTGTAAGTGCTTCATATATAAGAGCATATGTGTGGTGCTTCAATGACCATAAGTATTTTCAAATTATTCTGCATAACTCAGCAAGAAACGCTTTTAGTTCTTAAAAACACTTTTATCTCTTCTAGAAGCACTTTGTCATATATATATTTTTGGTTTAAAAATTAGAATTTATTGTTTTTATACTTTTTAACAAGGAAAATGGTATTAAGCTTGGGTCATTTTCTCAAAGACTGCGTAGGGGTGCCAGCACATCTGCTTGAATTTTCTGCTATCTAAGCAACTATTTATTATTATTATTATTTTAATAATATATTAAACTCACACCACACTAGTGGGTCCTTTGCTAAGCTCCTTACTCAGGTTTTATTAGTGCGATCAGAAAATGCTCCATCTTCCTCACTTTCTGCTTCACTTCTTCTTGACCATTTTGTTTCATTCACTTCACTTAAGGAAATTTCTGATATATAATTTCCTCAAAGAGCACAACATACATGTGGATTGCTACCTCGAGGTTGTTATAAAATGTTCACATGAGCCATCCTCAAAAAATGGGTTCGTGCACCGTATTGAGTTTCATCTTAAAGAAAATTGTATGGAACGGCCCAAAACGCTTAAGCATTAGCTTAATTGCGAAATTCTATAGTAAGGGTGCAATCTAATATAAAAATTTATTCTCACTCCACTCTCTTTTACTATTGACCCAAATTCAGACCACATATAACATACATGCATTTAAATATAATAAATATCTATATAATTCTTAGAAACTATAGATTTTAAGGGGATTTTAAACTGTTTTAAAAATTAATGTATAGAACCTGGCACCATGTTTCGATATATCGGGGATCAGAAAATTACGTCAGTAATTCTTCATGGACATGAACAAGGTGCGATAGATCGCCCATTGATTTCAACCATCACAATGGAAAGCTAGCATTGATATCAGACCCAGTAACGCTATCTCAAAGTACTTACAGCATCAGTAACTTCAAATTTACCTCACTATGAACATGGCATGGTATCAAAATATTATCAATTCCTTGTTCTCGAGCTTTTTCGTTGAAGCTAAAGCCCAGACGTGGAAGCTTTCTAAAGGCGTTCCATGTTGAAACATTGTATAAGTTCCTATTCAATTAGAGGAGTAAGTAATGGTACTACAGTTCACATGTTGTAACACATCCTTCTCAAAGACTCAAACAGTGGAAGCTGTTCAACTATGCAGTAACAGCTTGAACCGAATTACATTGAAGAGTTGAATTCAAAATGCCAGATCTTCATATGTGCTTCAACTGGAGACTCAAATAGCTTCACTGAAGTCTTCAACTCATACCACAAATCAGCTCACATGCTGCTTTGATCTATAAGTAGTCAGAAGAAAAAAAAAATCAACTAAACCAAAAATGCAAGGATAACTAAACCAAGAGAGCTTGAGAACGTCCAGTTCTTGCGAACATATACAATAAGCAATTGCCAATAATTTTCTGATAATTAATTATTCCTCCTTAGGAAGTATTAATCACTATGCAATCTAAAGTACTTCCTGACTAATCACTAGGAAATTGCATAATTGAATAGGAACTATACAATGTAAACCAGAAGAATATTCTTTTTGTTGGACATGATGAAACAGAACTGCTAACAGAAAACACCGATCAACTTCACTTCAAAAATTGTTAAACATAGGCAACCCAAAATTGGAAACGTAATTTCCACATTACTATCATCAAGCTAGATGAAAGAATTTTAGACACAAGGGATCTAGAAACTTGTACGTTGTCAAGCCAAGGTTCTCTATTATCAACCTTTTCAAGAAACTATGTGTAACGTTTATTTGCATCGTCTAAATAAAACATCAACTTCTGTACTAAAATAATAATTGAAATAATAGAATAAGAAAGCCATCAATCTAGATGGAAAACAGAGTTTCACCATCAGAAACAAAAGCGATTCCCATATCAGTCTTGTATGAAAACATTGTAACTTAAATGTTCTCAGTTGCAAAGAGTTTTTCATTGTCATTTGTCCATTTTAAAACTATTGTGGTTCCACTATTCTCCCAAGCTATGGAGTCTGGACCATGGTATATGTCCCGTTGATAAGAGAACAAACTTCCTCTCAACTTCTAAATCAATTAAAGAAAAGAGCCCAGCATGTACCTGTAACACCAGGAATCCCTTCATTCCCACAGACATTCTTTCCGTAGTCACTACCCACAGTTTTTTGTAAAAGAAAAACTTTACCTTTCAACCTTTCTTCACTGAACCCATGTTTGCCTAGTGCTTTCTCTAGCTACTTCTCACGAAGCAGATGTCTTCCAAAATGTGCTTTTCTGATTTTATCTTGGAATGTGAAGTACCCAAGACCCAAAGTACCTCATCACCCTCAGCAGGTTGGACATAAATGCTTGGGACATCATATAAAAGGACTCTCATTTATCATTTCTTTTTTCTTCCCAAACACCACAATAATGGTGACCATAGTGCAAAAGACCACTCATATATTCATAGTCCATTGCATACTGCTGCTAACTGGTCATTTAAACTATTCAAAACAACGTAAAGTTCTTTTCTTTGCTCATGCCTTGTGTCATGGGCTAGGAACTCATGGATCTTGTTCCCCATTTGGATTGAGCTACAACCAGGAACCTTTTCTATTCCCTGCTGTCTCATGACTTGCCTATAGGTCAACACATCTTTCCATTGTCCCATTGATGCACTCAAATTTGAAATAAGAGTTAAATAGCTGGGATTTGCAGGCTCCTGCTCCATAATCCGTCTGGTTAGAGATTCCAACAGATCTCCATTTCCATGAATCTTACAGGAACCTAGTAGACTGGCCCAGATGACAGCATTTGGCTCCAAATGCATGTTTTCTAAGAACATGACTGCTTCTTCCAACTTCCCGGCCCGACCTAGAAGGTCAACCATGCAACCATAGTGCTCTATTCGGGGTTTTATGCCAAACTCTTTTTCCATCTGATCAAAAACTCTTTTACCCTCTTCCACAAACCCTCCATGAGTGCAAGCTGACAGAACAGCAATAAAAATGACATCATCTGGTTTAGTTCCTTCTGAACACATTGTATCAAAGAGAGCTATGGCTTCTCTGCACAACCCATTGACAGCTAGACCTGACACTATCGTTGTCCATGTAATTATACACCTTTTAGTCATCTTTTTAAAAACTGCTTTTGCATTTTCTACATGTCCACACTTTGCAAACATGTCTATTAGCGCATTCCCTAGGGGAACAGACAAGTCAAACTTGTTTCTCTCAATATAGGACTCAATCCATTTTCCATGTTCTAGAGACCCCAAGTGAGTGCATGCGGATAGTAAGCTAATCAAAGTACTCTGATCAGGCCTGCACTTGCTGTCTATTAACATCTTGCGAAACACACAAAGAGCTTGATCAAACATGTGGTTATGAACATAACCGGAAATCATGGCATTCCATGATACAACATTTTTAAAGGCACCTGATTGAATATGTTCCATGCAGATTCAAGATCTCCAATCATGCTGTATCCTGAGACCATGGCCGTCCAAGAAACTACTGTTTTCTTGGGCATCTGCTCAAATAAACACTGCGCAGACTTGACATCACCCAACCGTATATATGCAGTTATTAATGAATTCCACGAAACTTCATTTCTTTCTGGCATCCTCTCAAAAACTGAATGAGCTAATTCCATATTTCCAGCCTTGGAAAGACCAGAAACAACACAATTCCATGTCACAGTGCTCCTATCTGGCATTGAATAAAACAACCTCATCGCAGGTTCTATCTCACCGTGGGCCATGTAAGCAGCAATCATCGAATTCCATGAAACCACATCTCTTTCGGTCATTTCACCAAACACCTGGAAAGCCAAATCCAAACCACCTCCGCATTTAGCATAGAAATCCAAAAGGGTATTCTGAACAAAGACACTAGAACCAAAACCCATTTTGACAATGTCGCCGTGAACCATTGTCCCATCTTCAAGGGCCTCGAAAGATTCACAGCACCTAAGAAGAAAAGTGAAAGTGAAACTGTTGGGCCCAATCCTAAGCCCCTTCATTCGATCGTACACGCGCAATGCATCTATACGAGCCTTTCCTACAGAGCATTTTATCAATGTGTTGTAAGCAACAACATTGGGGCAACAAGAATTTCGAAAAACAGAATAAGCATAATGAAGAAAACCCAGTTCTGAGGAGAGAGTGAGGAGCTTGGGAAGCAAAAAGCTGCTATCTTGCAGCCCGTGGACGAAAATTTGAAGGTGGGTCTGCTTCAGTTCTTTGAGACACCTGCACTCTTGCAAGATTTTAAGCAATTTGTGATGCATTGCGATTGTTCTTCATTCGAAAGACTCTCGTTACACGAACGGGAAAGTATAGTAAGGCATTTTATTTGGTTTGGTAAATATCACACTTTTTCTATTTTTATTTTTTTGGGTCCTCAGTGTGTAACATTATTTTTAGGTATAGCCGGCTATCCTATTTAAATATTTGAATATATTTAAGAAGTATAGCCGCGCGGCTATACTTAAAAATGAAAATTAAAAATAGTATAGCCGCGCGGCTATATTATATTTAAGAATAAAACAATAGTATAGCAGGACAACAAAAAATTAGTATAGCCAAGTGGCTATACTATTTAAATGTTCGAATATATTTAAAGCGCATAGCGCCGCTACATTTAAAATTAAAAATTAAAAATTAAAAATAGTATAGCCTTACTGTACTATACTTAAAAATAAAACAACAGTATAGCCGCACGGCTATACTTATTTTTAATTTTTATTTCTAAGTATAGCCGCGCGGCTATACTATTTAAATATTCGAATATATTTGAAATGCATAGCCACGCTGCTATACTTTAAAATAAAAGTTAAAAACAATATAGCTATACTTAAAAATAAAAATAAAAATAGTATAGCCGTATTTTTTTTACGTTTTTTTTTCCTGACTTCAAAGATAACCCGATTCTTGCATCATTTGGCCTTTCTTGAGATGAAGTTGGTTCTAGTTTAAAGGATTGTTGTGGCTTTACTCATTAAGTAATACTAAGAGTAATTTATAAAACGTAATAATCTTTCAATTTGATTCTAGAAGTCGACAAGAAAATTTGAATGGTGGAAAAAAATAATGTCCAACCGAACTATATTTTTAATTAGTGGAGGCTTAAACTAGCGGTTAGGTCTCGTTTGATGACTAGTATTGGATTGGATTGGATAACTCCTTATATTTAAAGCATATGTTTAAGGAACTGCTGGAAGTTTAATGAAGTCCACGGACTTTTGTCCCACATTGATAGAAAGAAGAAACTTTGAAGTCTTTATTAGTGTGGTAGTCCCACACTTAGGGCTCGTTTGAAAGTGATTTTGGATAGGCCAGAATCACTTCTGGAGAGAACCATCTCCTATGTGCTTCTCCATAAAATCACTTAAAACCACTTGAAGTGATTATTTGGAGAAATGATTCTCCATAGAAGCGCTTTTTGGCTTATTCAGAGTCACTCCCAAACAAGTATTTAGTAATTGGAAGTTGGGCCAAGTAAAAGCCAGTTGGGCTTCAAATTCGATTTGGGCATTAAATATTATATAGATAATATTTAATATTTAATTATCAAAAAGTTGGGCCTTGGACCTTGAGCCTTGGGCCGCTTGGGCACTTCAGATTTAAATTGTAGAAGATGGATTACTCATAAAGAAAACTTATCCCATCTAAACTAGCAAAACTAAATTGACATATAAATCTAATAAAAGCATCCTCCACCCGTAGAACATAAGCGTCCTCTAATTGGCAAGGACAATACAATTACATAAAATAAATGGTGCCTCCATTCCAATTGGATTCGAGCAAGAAAGCACGCTAGAAGCCAAGGAAGAAAGCATGCTGGTACACAATCAGAACTTATTATCTAGTCCCAAAGGCAATATGGCCCTTTACTAAAAAAATATATAGGGCTTTTTTCACTTGTTCGTCGAGCTTTTGAGTAGCTCTTTCAACTGCCGCCTAATCTCCCAACCATGCTCAAGAGACGAGAGCCGCCCAGGGAATGCCAGTGGGAGCTTGCTTATAGAAAGAAGATAGGTCGGGAGGATCATTACTTTCAATTGAGATAATGAAAAATCATTTCACCTTTTTAGTTGGAACTTTAGGCGGTTCTCGAAAAAAGATAGCGAAAAAAATTATTCCTAGAGTTGAGACTAAAAGGAATGTATAAACCAATGCTTCCATAGATTTAATCGTGGTTTACAATTATAGCTTCCATACCTGTTTATTTGGGATCGTCTCCCGGATAAATAAAGAACAAGAGTCAAAGAAAAGGCAGTGATTCAAATCAAGATTTATCCGGTACCCTATATCAAATCACAAAAAGAAAATAAAAATGAAAAGTAACAAGTAACAAAGCAATATTGTATCAAACTACTTGTCTTCTTGTAGTTGGATCTCCGAGTTTTTGGAATGCTCCAAATTCCACTTGAGCATCTAAATCTGGATCAATACCAGCAAAAACATCTCTAAACAAGGTTCTAGCGCCATGCCAAATGTGTCCGAAGAAGAAGAGCAAAGCAAACGAAGCATGCCCAAAAGTAAACCAACCCCTTGGACTGCTACGAAAAACACCATCGGATTTCAAAGTAGCACGATCTAATTCAAAAATTTCACCCAATTGAGCGCGTCTAGCATATTTTTTCACAGTAGCGGGATCACTATAACTGACTCCGTTGAGTTCGCCGCCATAGAACTCGACAGTTTCAAACATTATACACAATATGAAGAATAATGTTTGAAATTCCTTACCAACACGAATATGGCATAACCAAAGCATGTTGAAGCAAAAAGTCT
The DNA here is from genome assembly GCA_024362665.1 of Prunus padus. Taxonomy (NCBI): domain Eukaryota; kingdom Viridiplantae; phylum Streptophyta; class Magnoliopsida; order Rosales; family Rosaceae; genus Prunus; species Prunus padus. The sequence continues at coordinate 1,441,426 of JANFAM010000006.1, forward strand.
CTTTGCTTTTAATTCCAATAGAAGGAAAAAAAATCGAAGCATAATCAGAATACGTGCGAACCTCCTCACTGGCAAGGAGCCATCGTGCTTGTTCTCCATCTTTCTCCATTTTCCTTCGTTCCTCTTAGGCCTAAATTCATCATCAGCATAAAAAAACCAAATAAAAACAATGAAACCTGGAGAAAAGCAGAGGTTCAGAGCCACCAGCGTCTTCTAGTCCATCAACCATTTCCAAAGAGGCCTTATCTTAGAACCCTTTCACCCCGTTCACCTTCCTGGCTTGGGTTTCATATCACAATCATGGCCAAAAGAGATGTTCTCACCTACCAACTGCTCCACAAAACCAAGTGAGCAGGGTTTGTAATATCCGCAATATACAACATATACATATATGTTTATAATAATAGTAGAAATATAGCAATAGTAGTCTTTGTCATCAGTTTAAGGCAATCTATAAATTATGGCAAGTTTAAATCTCAATTATATATGAAGAGCCAACAATACACAAAATGTCTGGGCATTTCCTCGAATGCAGTAATGCAGTTGGATGAAACTATTTTTATTCTTACAAAAATGCAATCATTGCAGCAAACATAAACATATTGGCAAAAAAAGAAAAACAACTAACTTCCGACAACAAACTCAGTAAAGAAATAACCTGAGAACCAAACAACAAACTCAGTAAAGAAATAACGTAATAAAAAATACATGACACTTCGAAAATTCGTGATGAAAGAATAACAAAACCCATCATTTCAAAAAAAAGAACAACCAAAGAATCAAATATGAGACTTGTTGCAACATCACTCTGTTTTCTCTTCTAAGTATTCTCTGCAAAAGAGTGAAGAACAAAAAACGCCACCATGTCATTTGAATTCGTAGAACAAAACCAAATACATTTTATCAAACACCTACCCTGTGAGTTAACCATGCGAGTAAACACCTACCCTATTCTTGGAGTTGCAGAAACTGTTGTTCTTGATAACCAATAAAAACATGGAAATAATAATAGAGAATCCAAATATGAGTTGAATAACAAAACAGAGATGAATTTCGCCTTTGACTTAACAATATAAACAAACCTTCATCACAAATACAAGCACAAAATTCATCACAAAGCAACAATTAAAACCTTATTAATTAAAGCGAATGCGAATAATGAAATTGATGTTATAAAACTAGAGGAAATTGTATAAAGAAATAAGAGATAGAGAAAGACAATAGAATTTGTTCTATGAACTTGTATCAACTTATCTTATTCATCTTTGATAAACTCCTATTTATAGGCTTACAATAGAGATATTTAACCCATAATTTATAGCTACTAATTACAATAATAAGAGCATAGGTTACAAAGCAATAAGGGGTGGAGGTAATGGATATTATGGTGGTCATCCACATTCCATGGATTTATAACACTCCCCCTTGGATGTCTACCATACAATAACATTGTTGCCTCATTAAAAACCTTTCTTGGAAAACCCAGTGGGACAAAACCAAAGAGGAGGGAAAAAGAGTGCAACTTTCTTCTAGATCATTGATATGGTGTTGGACACGCTTATGTTGCCTCATTAAAACCTTGCTAGGAAAAACCCAGTGGGAGAAAAAAAAAACCTAGCTGAAGGGAAAAATAGTACAACGCGCATATATCCTGTATGTAGTAGAATTGGGATGCTCCCCCTGATTGATATCTCCCCCTGATTAATATCTCCCCTTGATTTTCATTAACTTCTGGAATTTAGGCTTCAGAAAAACTTTAGTAAAAAGATTCGCCAGATTATCTTGTGAATGAATTTGTCTAACTCCAATCTCTTGGCTTTTTTCTGAAACTATGTCTTGATGAACCCTTCTCTGATTTGAGCAATACAAGCAACATTGTCTTCATACATGATCGTTTATCACACTATTCAATCTGTTTTTCACTTTTCAAACTCTTTAGTAGCATCAACAACTAATCTAATAGTTAGAATATGTTACAACAATAATTCAAAATACTCAAACTCTTAGTGTTAATTCTTAATCAAGAATATCGTGGTACTTTATATCATTCAAGGGGTTGCTTCATGCGATATATCTTAAACATTTCATGAGCTTTGAGGATCTCCATGTACCATACAATCTTAATAAATATGCATTTAACACATGCTATAAGTTTCACGTTAAAATAACAACTGTACTTATAGAAATGTGGATACGTCTACGATGAGATAAGAGACTAAAATCATGTCTCTATTAGGAAACCTTATGTCACATTAGTGATCTTATTTCACTTCACAAACACCAATCCGTAACCTTCATACGTAACATTTGTACTTTGGTGTTTGCGCTATAGGTTCAATATCCCACACTTCATATTCAGTGATAAATGGAATTGCCTATTTCCATTTTGGCCAATCACTTAACTTGTCGATATTCATGAAATGTGATTTAATATAATCATAGCCCTTGATGATTGTAGTAGCTACTAATAAACCAAATGTATCATCGATTTGTGATTCCACAATTCTCATGTGCATGCGCATGCATAATTTATAAATATCTCATTGCTTTGGAGTACCAATGCCTCTTCAAGGGCTTATGTTGTCACTTATGGGACAAACATCTCTTTTAAGATGAATTATTTAGAAAATGTGGATCATAACCTCTGATAGAGCGTTATTTTTTATAGGGCTTGACTTTTTCAAATAATCTTTACTTATGGGGAGTTAAGTCTTTCAAACCTATATTTCTGTCATGCTCCAGGCATGCATTATATATAGTCACTTATTGTCATGTTAACGGATTGTGATACGAGAATATCAATCCATGTTAGCATATGTATAACTTATATATGCATTATCTTGATGAGACAAAAGCGGATTGATTCAACACTTTTTCACGACGTTTTTCAGGAACTGCCATTTCTCCCCCTAACGGCGGGAAAATTGTCTCAAAATTTAGGAAAATAAACTCACCATCATTATCAAGTCAAATTGACTGGATTGGATAATGTGGGAGTTGTTCTTGTAAGCGTCTTGACAATAGACAAAAATGTGACCATATGTTAGGCGCATCCAGTAAAACTGGTGAAGTGGTCCATAATTAAATGTTGCATAGGCTCACAATCCCCTTTAATTATTTAAAGAAAGAGGGGTCAAAGTCAATTTTTGACTGAGATGGCCTTATGATAGCTTTCCTTTGTGAGCATGCTATATTCGTTGGACAAGACAATATTTTGAGTCTTAAACCGATGTCCTTACGAATTTATAAAAATCTTATGCATCATTGTGGACCACGGATTGCCAAGATAGTAATGCCACAACATAAAAGTTATCCGGTCAATGAACTTCTGGTTCATGACATCATAATCTTCAACTACTTTAAAAATGGTGTAATACAACACACAAAAGAAAGTAGGAAGTTTCTCCAATAGACGCATCTGACTGTCAATATTGGGGCGGTAATACAACATTACATGTAAAAATAAATTAACTAATAACCCAACAGAAATAAAACTAAATAAAATCTAAAAATAATAATAATAAATGAGAAGTGGTATAAACGAGGAATAAAATGAATTGATTAAAAACTATAAAATTGCAAGATAATCCAATATTAATGTGGATGCAATATGTAGATAAAACTACAAGTTTAAGAATCGGATTTCCAACCAATTCAATGTGCCTCAAAGTAGGCCACTTTTCCATGAAATCATAACATTTGAGTTTTTAATCATTCATCTCTTGGATATAGAAGTAATGAACTTCATGTTCGTATATAGTATTAAGATCAATGAAAAACTATGAACTTCGAGTTCATATCAACATATATTCGAATCTTCGTGTTCGAATACGTAAATCTAAATAAATTGAATTAATAGTTGTGCTTTGAACTTCATATTCAAATCGATGCATATGCACTTGAAACTTCTGGTTCGGGTTCTTAACATATGTAGGCCTCATGGAATTCTGATTTTGATTAATACAAAATCAAGAGTTTCATGTCCTTATGTGCTTTTTAAATTCGTGGAACTTCACGCCTCAATATTTGGAATCAAAGAACTTTAGGTTCTGATTCAATCAAAAGGACTCTAGGTCCTAATCCAGCTTATATGATGAGGATCGAGGAACTTCGGCCCCGATCTTTTGTATAATACAAACTCATCATAATAATTGAGATCATACTTAAAAGTAAATAAACAAACAAATAAAGAAAACATGGCATTATATTCATGTGTAATAAGAATAAGATTTTTTTTCTTAAACGAGCATGATGAAGTCTAATGGTGAGTATAAAGAAACTCTATACCATGTGATGACTCTAGCTCATATAAGAAGAAAGAAAATTCAGAGAAAGAAAACATACCAAGAGCAATGTCGTGCTGATAACGTGTTATAAAACTAGAGGAAATTGTATAAAGAAATAAGAGATAGAGAAAGACAATAGAATTTGTTCTATGAACTTGTATCAACTTATCTTATTCATCTTTGATAAACTCCTATTTATAGGCTTACAATAGAGATATTTAACCCATAATTTATAGCTACTAATTACAATAATAAGAGCATAGGTTACAAAGCAATAAGGGGTGGAGGTAATGGATATTATGGTGGTCATCCACATTCCATGGATTTATAACAATTGAGAATAAATAAATCTAATGTGTCTCTTACTTGAGTATCTTGTGGCTTTGCTTCAATTAATCCAACCAAAAAAGGAAAAGAATGAATGGAAGAGAAGAGCGATGCGAAGGGAAGAGAGGGCGTGAATACTTGAAGAGCAAAACTGAAGCGTGAGCTAGTAGAAGTCAAGAGCGTGAAATTAGATGGGTATTATTGGAATTATGAAAGTTTCATTATACACCCAGCGCCTCCTCAATCTGATTTCTACATAATCAGAAAATGAAAGTAGATCAATACTTGCTTTTTCTTATAGCTTTCTTTTACATCAATTTTTAACAATAAGTTATTTTCTCATAACTTACCAAACGAACTCACTTCCAAAAAATTTTAAAAATCACTTATCACCCCAAAAAAATCAATGTCAAATGGGCACTTAATTAAGCCGAATCCCAACCAAGAAAGATGGAGGTTATTCAATCCACATCCTCGACCTCATCAATTTGCAGCAACGTTGCTTGATTACAAGTTGGTGGAACCCAACACCCAATTGAGATGGACCAAAGTCGTTTGCCAGGGAGAAAAGGGAACTTGCAAACCAATACCCAATTCAATAAACCAAAGTTATAGCCAATCACAAATGGCTCAGACTCCATGAACAACTTCGACTCAAAGTTGGGTTTTTGGGGGTTAAACTTTTCTGGGTATCATGAAAGTTCGAGGATTTGGTGACAAAAAATAACTATTTTTCAATTATTTTTCTGGGGCGTATTTTTTGTGGGTTTTAGCTTGGTTTCATGGACTTATCCATGTCTGGTGTCTCAAATCAAAAGCACGTCAAACAAAGACATGAGTTCTTCTGCAACACAAATTCAAACCTACGTCCTGCAAATTGGTCTTACCTTATACGAAATCACCTCTCTCAAGGAGCACCTAGACAAGCGCTTCTGGTTTACACCCGAATTCGGCATCAAGGAATCTACATTGTAGGCCTACTCCCTTTGATTCTCAAGGCTTGTGCTTCTCTTTCCTCCATAAATCATGGGAAGGCATTGCACGCAGAGTCTATCAAGTCTGGTATGAATTGTGATGTGTTGGTTGGTACCTCGTTAGTTGACATGTATGCGAAGTGCGGGGATGTTTTTGAGTCCCGGAAAGTGTTTGATTATATGCCTGAGAGAAATGTGGTGGCTTGGAATGCAATAATTGGAGGATACTTGAGAAGTGGGGATACAGCGTCTGCAGTTTTCTTGTTTGAGAAGATGTCAATGCGGACATCTGTGACTTGGGTTGAGATGATCGCTGGGTTTGCGCGAAGCGGGGACACGGTGACTGCTAGGCGGTTCTTTGATCAGGTTCCACCTGAGTTGAAGAATGTGGTTACGTGGACTGTGATGGTTGAGGGGTATTGTAGCAATGGGGAGATGGGGTCAGCAAGGGAAGTTTTTGAGGCAATGCCACAGCGCAATTTCTTTGTGTGGTCATCAATGATTTCCGGGTATTGCAAGAAAGGTAGTGTTAGGGAGGCCAAGTTCATCTTTGATAGAATCCCAGTCCGGAACTTGGTGAACTGGAATTCTTTGATATCCGGGTATGCGCAAAATGGGTTTTCTGAGGACGCTTTGAAAGCATTTGGGAAGATGCAAGCTGAAGGCTTTGAGCCAGATGAAGTTACTGTTGTGAGCGTTTTATCTGCATGTGCTCAGTCTGGGCTATTAGATGTTGGCAAGAATATACACAATATGTTAGGTCATAAGAGGATAAAGCTTAGTCAGATTGTTCTGAATGCACTTGTAGACATGTACGCAAAATGTGGCGATTTGGTCAACGCAAGGTTGATCTTTGAGGGGATGACTGAGAGGAACAGTGTCTGTTGGAATGCTATGATTTCAGGTCTGGCCATTCATGGACAGTGCAAGGAGGCTCTTGAACTATTTCACAGAATGGAAGATTCAAATGAAAGGCCTGATGACATAACCTTTATTTCTGTTCTGTCGGCTTGTGCGCATGGAGGTTTAGTGGATGAAGGCATAGAAACTTTCTCCAAGATGGAGAAATATGGGTTGGCAGCAGGGATTAAGCATTATGGATGCCTGGTTGACCTTTTGGGACGGGCAGGAAGATTAAGAGAGGCTTATGCTTTAATCAAGAGAATGCCAATCAAACCCAATGGCATGGTTTGGGGGGCTATGCTGGGGGCTTGCCGGATTTATATGGATATGGAGATGACTGAGCGGGTAGTAAAGGATATTAGCACCCTAGATTCAAATATTGGGTCGGGTGATAATTTACATTATGTGCTTCTGTCAAATATTTATGCTGCTTCCGATAGATGGGAAAAGGCTGAAAGGACGAGGATTGCCATGGTAAATGAAGGCTTTCAAAAGACACCTGCTCACAGTGCATTTGTGGCCAGCGGCACATAGCATGTCTTTCGTGTGCCTCTTCTTGGTAAATCATTGCTCTGTGGCAGATCATGACCACTAAGTAATTACCAAAATTGATTCAAATCATAAGCGCAACTCAAACATACAAATTGTGCAGTGGCTTAAGACGAGGATTTTGCATGATGGTGGCTCCCGTCCCATTAGTTCATGTCAGAGTACAGTTTGACTGAGTTTAATTTTGGTGATAAAACAAGATGCTTCGTTCCAATCAAATTAGGCACCAGTTGCTCAAACAACCTGATATAATGTGCAAAGAATTGATTGGCATCAGAATGTCAGGCTCAACCATTGTCAAAAACAAAAGTGCAGTCGTCAAATCATGGATTGTTTAGGCATTGAATAAAACCGGAGTGGCAGCAGCTTCTGGATACTTCTGAACATGAAATCACTGCAAGGGTTCTTAAAAAGCCTTTAGCAAAATGTATTTTGCACATTCAACACAATTGTGCTGGTTTTCAGTTACAAAGAACTCGTTTATGCTGCACAGACTTTCATTCTTTTCCCCTTGTTGTGTATATTACAAATATGAAAATCAAAATGAAGAACTTTATCTTTATGCTACCTCAGGTGACAAAAAGTCTCAGTTAGACGACACGAAAGGAGTCGGCTATTTTTTTCAAATCCTTGTAATGCCTCTTCCACTGAAGACCTACAAAATACAAACCAAGTATACAGTTAATTTTGTCTTCAGTTATGGCTATTCAATCAATTTTTTATCATAGTAAAAAGCATGCCGAAAGAGTATACGTATCCTTACCACTTCCAGTCACATTAAACAAGTACAGGCGATTCCCAGCTGCAGTTGCTGTGATCAGAGCATGAGGCGGCTCCAACTCATACTGGTAATATGTTCTTCCAGAATCTTGTACAACATTTATGCTCATAACCTTCCCTTCAACATTCTCCCCAATAACTTCCGGTCCAAATGCATTGATCACTGTCTCTGGACGTCCAATTTTTTCAATTGTGGCATCTCCATCAAGATCTGGGCATAACAAGCAGAGTTTAAATATCAATATCTAGAAACTGACTTCTGGACATGCATCCAAGGGCACTTGCCCAATTGCAGAAAGAAAAGAGAAACTAGATTGTATCAAAACTCACAATCTGCAAATCTCAGGACAGGAGCAACAATGACAGAGAGGCGCCCCTCCTTGGAGCTACCGAATCTCAAATCGATCTCTGTACCACCTAGATCTGCTATTGATACAGGAACCTGTTGCATGGTAAAGCAGACAGATAAGTATACTTGAGGCAGTTTTCAGACAGAAAGCATGTGCAAACTTAAGCTCATGTTTAAATCTTTCATTTTGTTTAGCAATACAAGTATCATGTACCAATTTAAGCTCCCAAGTTTGATGGATTAGATTGCTACCTCTTCCCAATCTTGAGGAACTGAAAAGAGATAAGGAATGATAGGGCTCCAACCAACACCATGACCTCCAGACTTCTCATCCGGTCTGCGGTATGTCCTCCATCCTGTCTAAGCATATACTTTTCAGTGAATGAGACCATGTACTTGAAAACAAAAGCAGAGAAAAGCAACTGTAATTTGCAGGACCATTTTTTTTTCAGCCTTGTAAACTGTTCAGTTTTAGAAAGGGCAGTCTATGCATGATTTTTAGCTCATTGTGGGCTCTGCATATTATAATTATGATGTCCAAATTTATGCAATATGCACATAACACAATGCCATATTACAACTAGAAAGAATGTTAGAATTAGAAGAGGGTAAATCTTATAATCTTTCTGTTTTTCTTTCTTTTATGATATTTGAACTCTTGTTTGTTGCTATCAGAAGTGCAAGATGAAGGATACCAACCTTGTTCATCCGGTTCAGATAGACCGGGAATCCTGCCTGCTAGAAGACCTTGTTTTACCACTGCCAAGCCTTCCCTTGGAAAACCCAATACTGCAGAAGAAAACAAAGAAACTCCTGCAGACAGCAGCACTGATCTTCTCTTCAAAATCCCAGAAAAGTTCTCAGCTTCTTCATCAACCAAACCATTCTCTGCTTTTGTCCGACAAGTTCCATGTTCCAATGAAGATTGAACAACCAAATTCTGGGAAGGAACTGCTTGCGGCTGATAATTCCAGCAAAAGCTGCCACTGGTAAGTAAAGCTGTTCTCATTTCCTCAACCACTTCAGAAATGGAAGAGAAGTGAGATACTTTTAGACTTCTAGTAATTTTTTTAGTTTGTGTTCAGAAAATTTAAGACCAATAAGAGAATGTTGTAGAAGTTGAGGTTCTCAGTTGCTTCTGATTTTTGTAGCATTTGTGGTGCAGAAATCCCTGCCATTTTTGCCTAATCGTTTTAAGACTGACACGTGGCATTCTATATCACTTGTGTTGTTATTTATCTCCTTTGCGCTTACCTTTACTTCTGGTCGTCAACTTTATGTCTCCAAGTTGAAATTAGATTGAGTAGTTGATCCCTCACATACGCAAGAAAGTTATTAGTTTTACAAGCGTTAAATATTTCTAACACTCTTATCAATAAAATACTAATAAATAAATAAATAAAATAAAATAAACAAATTTCTAACACTCAAGTAATATTGAGAAGACAAATATCATAAGGATTTTTTAATGACGGACAGCTATTTTATTTTTATTTTTATATATAATTATCTTGAGCTGGGGAATTCCAACTTTTTTCTTTTTTTTTTTAATAATCAAAAGGGGAATTCCAACTTAGACCTCTTTCAATATTGAGAATCTAGTGACATTTTAAGATAAGATTGGTAAGTTGATCCATGTGATCCTATATTTTCGAATAGTAATTTTTTTGTTAAATACAAACAACTTTAGAGGAGGGGGAATTGAACCTAAGACTTCAGGTGGAGGAATAAATGTTGTTAACTACAAGCCCTCTAATTTTTCAATTGGTCCCCTTCTTTTTTAATAGACTTTTACTTAATGAATTCTCTATTAAAAAGTTGAAATGCACCAAGAGCCACTTTGATATATCTTTCTTTTTTGAACTTGTAAACAGACACTTGACTGAAGAACCATAATTGATTACCACAAGGTCAAATTTTCAGATACCTCTCTGAATTTCAAGAATACATGCATACGCGTTGTGTCACTTGAACCATAAGCTAAAGATCAGTCACGTGACTATATTGATATACTACTTTAATCAAATAATCACCGAATGCTTTCCTTGAAATTAAAAGTTTCTCATAATTAATTAAGAAATAATTAAGTACAAAAATGATTTTTCTTAATTTTTCTTTAAAGGTGGTGTTCTTATTTTCGTGGAAGTAACAAATTGAGAGAATTGTTATGGGGGAGCTCATGGTGATGATGAGTGTTATTGTGCTTATCTCTTCACTTGCTTCTAATTCTAGTGTAGACTTTAAAGTTAAAAAAATTCTCCAAAAGATAGAGGAAATTGCAAGAAAAGGTTCTAGGAAGAAAAACAAAGTCGAATTACGTAAAGGCTCATCATCAAACACTGCCATCGAGAAAAAAGATTTCAATGATTAATGATGCAAAATTTTGGTCATGCATGCAATGGATGGTATTCATTTTTTTTCAGGATTCTCTTCACTTTGCACCTAAATTGCGTTCACCCAGAGGTGGTCTTAACTTGAGAAGCCTTTCTCTTCGAGGAAAACATTCTTCTAGCTAGGCAATGTGATTCTAAAACAATACTTGAAGACCTTGACCCCAAGACAAACAAAATCGATGAGGAGCACAAATGCGTTTTCTAATTCAAAATTGGTATAAAGACCATTGGATCCAAAATCACATGAATCGACAACATTGACCCACAAGACTAATTTTAGTAGTTTAAAAAAACTCATTTAACAAATATTGAAATACCGAATATATCCGCGAATCTATAACTGGTGGTATGGTATGTATAAGGCTATTCTCATTTCCTCTACCACTAAAAACACCCAGCAGCCCAGAACTCCCAGAACTCCTAACCCAACAGCCACCCCCACCCTCCCCCTCCCCACCTCTCTGGGCAGGCGGGAGGTTTGTTAAGGGGATGGCTTTAACAGAAAAGCTTGGATGGGGCTTTGAGAGAGACAGAAACGGGCAATATTTTTCTGATAGATGTTCTGTAGAATGTAAAGTCGTAAAAACCTGGAACTTTTCACTAGGCTAAAAATATATCAATAAACTGTATACAATAAATATTTAGTTATGAAAAAAAAAACACATATGAATTTTAGAAAGACACAGAGACTATACAAAGAGGCTGTATAGATCAGCATTCCATGCATAATCTGATGATCAAGGCAAAGGCATTGGAGGTCTCCAATCAGAAAACTGTACCAAGTTTCTATTTACAACAGATCCATTGTGCAGCCAGAATGTTTCAGTTGACTGGTGAAACAGCCTGACTTTCCTCTGAAGTTCCCAAAGAATTGCATGCATTGCAGAACATGAAGCTGATTCAGAAGCATAGGCCCATAAACATCTTACTTGTCTGCCGTGGCTTATCATCCCCTCTATATTTTCATCTGCAGGAGAGAAAAAAACAAAGAATCGAAACATATGAAATTGGACAGAAGTTTTTGCAATGATATGCTGAAATATAGATTGACCAGAGCAAGATGTAAATGGAGTGCTGCATTTGACCTGGTATTGACTCTAGGTACTGCAAAAGCTCGGGACCTATTTGAGTGGACGGCCATTTAATTGATATCTGGGTGTAGTCAACAACATTCTGGAAAGGCAATTCAACTTGATCTGATAATATCACAGGGACACACTCCTGTAGCAGCAAGAAAAGCATTATTTCTACAGATCTAATATCTTACGTGCAGGCCTAGAAAGAGAGAGAGAAAGAGAGAGAGAGAGAGAGAGAGAGAGAGAGAGAGAGAGAGAGACCACAAAGAAAGCCTCATAAAAACGAAGAGTCCAAGATGACTCTCCACGTGGAGCAAGGCAGAACTTGGCGTTGCGCAGATGTTCAAAATAATCTATCCTTCCCAATTTGACAGGACCACTGAACTTCAGCTCTGGACATTCCAACTGTTTATAATATTAACAGACATATTTTGAATATCTCTTCCTAATAACAGTGTACAAGAATTAAAGTAATGTAATCATGTCCAATGAGATATAATGACAATGATATGGCCATGGTAATCAGCCACCAAAAAAAACAAAGCTAAAAAACACATAAAATAAAGGAAAAGGACCAAGTCGTTAACACAATGCAAATTCTAGTAAACTCAATTACAGCTAAAAGCCAATGCCCATGGTCAACTGTTTAGTTTGAAGTTCAAAATCCAAGCATTAACAGGACTGACGGTTGGTAAATGAAGTTACTATTTGTGTGACTGTGCAAGCTCTTCAATTCCAGCATATAAACATGTCAAAGATTATATAGAAAACATCCGTACTTAGTACTTATAAGTTCTAACTACTTATGTGCATTCATAATGCTTTTCAAGTAAATGCGCCAAATGCGCTTTCTGCTTTATCCCACAAAGTTTTAAAAAAGCGGATTGCAGAGTATCCTTTCCACAGCAAATACCCAAAGCATAGATACAACTCAATAAATATCTCAAACTTCAAACTTCAAACTTGAATTGAACTCGACATCAAAGGTGGAAACTAGATAAGATGCATGAAATTCCACAATTGAGATAATCTCATTCAGCCAATTCAGGTGTCATACCTTATCTGGAAATTGCTTTGAAAGTTCTATCAACTTAAGACGGCCAACCTTTCCTTGTGCACGGCCTAAATAGTTTGCTAAAAACTTCCGTTTTGACAATGGCAAAGGATGAACCAAGGTGGCCCCATTTGTAGTCATCCCGTCCTCAACGTTCCCAGGAATAATGATATCTTTCCATGTATTGAAGGCACTTGTATCTTTCTTATCAGTGCGATCACCCTGCACTAACATATAAATTACGTATCTTTTATGTATTTTCCCTCTCATAAATAATCTTTTACGCCATAATAAAAGCTTGCAATAGAACAAACTACAATCGATGTATCAATTCCATTACCAAAGTGCTTCAAATGTGGAAACACAGGCTAAAAAAACTTCTTGTCCTGTATAAGGAACATATATGATTTAGAATATAAAAATTATGGGAGAAAATAATGATGATGACACAAGTCCAATATTTCTTTTCCAATTGATAAATCCTTTCAGGTGCACTCTTCTATATAAAATAGTAAAACAAAGTGGGTGGATGTATCAACACCTCCTATCAATTGTCTCTCAAGAGTTATCAGTTTAAATATACCATCGTTTTCTCTGCATTTGCATTCCGAACATAAGTTCCATTTCTAAATTGTTTTTTTAACCTTTCCTTCTGCTTTATATGTAGAAGTTGGAAATATTTTTGTCATACAAAAAATTGTTTGAGATGGTAGAATATTGTTGTCCCTAGACCTAGACCTGAAGTGAACTAGAGTAACAATTGTTTATAACATTCTGCTAAAGCAATCTCCAAAAATTCTTCTTCTTGCACAATAGAAAAATTTATTCTTACACGATAATATTTATATCAAATTGTATAAATAATATGCAAGGCATGTGTTTGACAATCCTGTACATCATACAGGTTTCAGACTCATTTTAATGTAGACTTTAAATCCAAAACCCATAAAAGTTCAAACCAGATTTCTCATGCACAATGTCACACGTAGAACTCCTATAGAAAAATATCAGAAGTAAAACAGACCCACTCTGTGCCCCTTACATGAACAGATTCTTAACATGGACATTTATGACCACTAAATTGACTTGAAACTAAATAGCTGAGTCCTTATAATGGGAATTTTAGTCAATCAGTAGCACTATTAAATTTGTAAAATAACTTAAGCATAAAGAATGGAATAAGTAAATACCTCAGGGGTAAGAATAATGGAACGATTTATGTATGTTGCCCAAGATCTAAATAGGTGAGCTCCAGCACCACTGGGAAAACAAGAAAGTCAGCATCATTGACACAACTTGAAATGTTTGGTACATTTTTCTTCAACTTTCAATAACAAGAAAGATTATAAAATTATCACGTTTACCATGGCTACTCCATACAAATGAAAGTCCAACATCTTCCTTGCCATATAATTCCAACAAGCATCATTTTATTCTTTTATCCTAGGCCAGACATAATTCTGTGTAGGATATAAGCGTTTTTTGATGTAGAACAAGTAATAAGACTTTGAAAACAGACAGGGATTTCAAAATTGAAACATCAGTCGGTTCCTGAATAGGAGTAGCATCAATCACTGGGTTCCTGAATAGGAGGAGCATCAATCACTGGGTTCCTGATGGGATGCTGTTCACCCTGGAAACGGTACTTGTTGGAACCCCTGGAAGGATATCTCCTTGGGGTACCAGCCCTTCAATGTTGTGACTTGATCGTTGGAAATGGGAACCTAGTGTTGTTCTGGGAGGACACTTGGTTGGAAGAGGGTTCTTTGAAGGAGTTGTTTCCTAGATTGTTTGCGCTCTCTAGGAATCAACAACATTGTGTTTCCAGTCTCGTGGATTGATATGTTCATCCTTACAATTGGAACTTCGGTTTCAGGAGAAATCTTAATGAGGTGGAGGTGGGTGAGTTGTTGTGGATGTAGCAGAATTTGGATAGGGTTCGCGTGTCCCAATATCGCAGTGATAGCAGAAGGTGGAAGCTTGATGGGTCCGGGTCGTTTTCCTGCAAATCCTATAGTTCTTTTCTCTGTAATAATGGCAACATGCAGATTTTTTTTGCTCCAGCTTCCCAGATTTGGAAGTCTAAGGTCCCTCCTAAAGTTAAATTTCACGTGTGGTTGCTAGCTCTCAGGAAGCTCAATACCTGTGACCATCTTCAAAAGAAGAGGCCTTATATGTGTCTTTCTCCCCACAGGTGTGCTCTATGCAATCTTTGCGAGGAAAGTGCTGATCACGTGCTTCTTCACTGCCCTTTTTCTTTACAATTTTGGTGGAAATTGTTCAGGGAGATTGATGCTTGCTGGGTTATTCCTAAAGGCGGTTATGATTTTTTGAGTACTAAGTTTGAGGCTCTAGGCAAGGGGAAGAAAGCCAAAACTCTATGGGGTTGTCTGGTGTATGCGGTTCTGTGGAATATTTGGGTGGAGCGTGATAGAAGAATTTTTTAAGATTACAAGGGAGAGGGGGTTGACGAAATTTGGAACAGAGCTAGATTCTGGGCAGCTTTATGGGCTTCAGCTTCTTCAGACTTTTTGGATTATTCCCCTACTATCATTTTGTTGGATTTGGTGGCAGCGGTGAAATGAGGATATGGTCCTCCTTTCCGTTTGTTTCTTTTTCCTTTTCCTCTTTTGTGTTCTTTGGTTTTTTTTTTTTTTTTGTGTTCGTTGTTCTGGTTGGCTGTGGTTGCCTTATCCACCTTTATATAAATAAATAAAATCACTGGTAGGACTGGCTCAAAAATAGGAAGATCTTGCTCAATCTTCAGTAGGATTGGATCTGTCAGGTCAAGAACAAGAGAAGCTTGGTCAAACATTTGTAAGATGGGGTCTTTTGGTTCAAGAATCAGATCCGTCGAAACAAAGAGAAGAGAATCTTGATGGATCATTGGACCATTAAAGACAGGAGCACCTTCGGGCTCCAATAGAGTGGATGTTTTCTCTAGCTTGACGTGCTGAAAATTGGGCATCCAAGGTGTCACGAAATTCTTGCTCTTTTTTTTTCACTTTTTGTGGTTTTATAAATGCATGTGTAGTGGCAGCGAGATGATAGGTTGACGGAGATGGCTTGTTTGAACCCGATATCCCACATTGGAAAAATAGCACATCTTGGGATGGTTTAAGACCTCTTCCGGACCCTTCTATTACAAGCTGATTTTTAGGGGCAAGTTCTACCCAGGGGCTCTCAATTGGTATCAAAGCCTAATTTCACCACACAACTGGGTCAGACTCTGCAGAAGGGGTGACCTATAGGCTGGATTAAGATTATCAGTATTTTTATCATCACGTTCTTATTACTTTCCAATTTCTAGTAGATAGAGGATTACTGTCCTGTTTGTAGCAGGATTAGGTTGTCATAAATGTGTTTTGTAATTCAATAGTAACAGACTTGATTGAAGAATGAAATTATCTCTACTTATATTTTCTCTTGTATCTCTATCATATAAACCCTAATATCTCTTCCCTTCTAGACTTCTCTTCCGTCTATCTATTTCTCTCTGCACCTACTCTTCTACCGTTATAATTTTGTTTCTAATCCTCTGTTTTCTTCTTCTAATTTCCTTGTTATGTCTTTCTATTTCTCTATTTTCTATTATCTTGAACCGTAAATCTCTTATCTTCTAAAATCCTTTATAGTTTTTAAGCTCTCGTTACTTGCTTTACATCAGTTTTCCTTTCAAAATTACACACATATAGTGGAAGGCAAGAAACCGCTTAGTTAATTCATTTTAGGGACTGTTCTACAGCTAAAGATCCATATCAGTTATTTTTTTACCCTTCTTCCAAGATGTGTGCTCAACATTGTGACCCAACCATTTCTCTGATACAGATATACAATAAAAGTATGGTTATTTACATAGTTATACGTATTCCGCAAAGAAAACAATTAAGGGTGGAACAATGTATGATTTCTATTTTCAGGCCAAACCCAAAAGAAGAAAAAAAGTTACTGACCAAACCAAACTACCATACCTAGGGAAAACAAATATGTGGTCACGACCGCCAGATCGCCTGAAATATGGCATTTGACTTAACACCTGTAAGAAACAATTTGACTGAATGAGCATAACATAACAAGATTTTAGACTTATCCCCATAAAATATAAAGCTCATCACCACGCATAAGCACAGCTACAAGAAACGCCTAGACTTTAGGTTTCTAAATGAAATGAAAAGGAATTTACCTTCACATATGTCTGGTTAATCTCCTTATCATTAAGACCACCCATCATTCGAACACATTTAGTATATGCAGGCACAAAAAATAGGTCTGCTTCCTCTTTCTTCCGTGTTCGGAACCTCGATTTCAGCAGTAGCCTGTGTATTTTAACCTACATTTGATAACAAAGCAAATTCAAAGCCCACATATATACTTTCTAATAAGAATTTCAAGATTTTCTTTCTTTTCTCCATTTAGAAAGTTACTCAGCAACAACAAAAGAACCCATAACCAATTATTCTGCCCAAGTTTTAAGGCTTAGAAATTTAAGCACAGGCAGTAGTCAGGATTTCAAGCAAAGCACTAGTATAATAAGTACTAGCTTTCATATATTACATTTTGCAAAAACCTAGACTTGGCTTCAATTGCTGCATAAACAAGGTTAGTTTTTTTTCCTACACATTTTTCAGTTGCCAACAGAGCATGAATTCAAATCTACCCAAATTTAAAACAATTTATAGAATAAAATAAAATCAATTTCATCAAAATTGAGAAAGGAAATTACCTGAGTGCCCCACTGACCTTTCAAGCAAGTGCTGGAGTCGATTGTGCCATCCTTCCCGTGCATCAAGGCCTTGAGGCCATCGATCTCGCGGTCATCGTAGACGTAGATTTTGAGGTCGAGGTGGGGCCCGTACCCCCGATGGGGCCACAAGAGATCTCGACCGTCGGAGACATGGACGGAGCTCCGTGAAGTGGGGATGAGATCGACGGTGGAGAAGTGAGAGGCGCAGGGGCGGAAGGAGCGGTCGAAGAGGCTTGTGAAGAAGAAGGTGGCTGCGACCAAGAGGAGGGCTCCGATCTGGTGCGTGCGGGTGCATAGAGGCTGCTGCTGGTGGTGCTGCCCGCCGAAAGGTCGGGCTTTGTTGTTAACACTTCCCATTTTCGGACTCTGGGAACGAGTTTCAGACTGTCAGTGGCTGGAGTGGTTCCCTTCTGCTTCTGGGGAAGAAGGCATTGGATGAAAACGACGTCGGCTGGCTCTGTGTTTATTTATTTATTTATTTCTGGTAATGGAAAAGGGCAATTAGAATTTAGATCGTCTTTCAACATTAAGCTAGATGCAAGCTAGTTGATCATCTTTGGAAGTCCCTAAAAATACCCTTAATTAACAAAAAATCTCATATGCAAAGGCAGAAAGCCTTTAAAGGTGAAACATTCAAACTCTCTGAAAATACCTTGACTTGTAGATCCGAAGTATCAAGTTTGAACTTCCATGAAATTTTAGTTATGTGTATGAGAAATCCTCTCTTCTGTAGTTTAAATCATCACTTATACTCAAAAAAATCCCTAAAACCTTCTCATACATGAAAGCAAAAGGTCGTAAAGGGGAAATATTCAAAATCCCTGAAAATACCTTTAATTAACTCAAGATTCTAAAAAATAAAATGCAATACGGTGAGTAAAATAGTAAAACAATACAACTACAAATGGTTAAAATGAAAAGAAAAATAGGGTAATTACAACAAACTTCAAAGTTGAACTTCCCATGTGGCAGAGCAAGTTCAATCGTCTCCACCCGCATTATTTTTTCCAGTTTGATTTTCATTTTTTTATTTTATTTGTTAAATTATTAAATAAAAAGGCCAGTCACACTCGTGACCATAAAATAATTTATCTAATGGCATATTCACTAATTCGTAAACGGAATCAAAATAATGAGTTGAATTCCTATTTACTGATTACTCTTGTGTTTACTTCACTTGGAGGAATGAAAATGTAAGTGGGATCTACACAAAATCAGGAATTCAACTCTTGGGCCCCGTTTGGTTCACGGAACGGATTTGAGGGGAAATCATTTCCCATGTCATTTTCAAATGGATGAGAATGAAAGATTCATTTCCCACATTTGGTAATGTCGGGAAAGAAATCCGAAGATTTCACATTTGTTTATTTTCCCATGTTTGTTTTGAGTAAGAATGGAAAATAAGGTTTGTATAATTTTCCAATTATACTCATATTAAATCAAATTAAAAAAAAGAAGAAAACATTTAATGATACATTGTAATTCTAAATTGTTTATGGGGACAAAATGGTCATGAAAAATGTGCATTGAATGTTGGCTCATTTTCCCAAACTTTCCCATGAGGAGGGAAATCAAAACCCAAGTTGAGAGGAGGGCTTCACTTTCCCCCTACTTTTCTATGTGCTAGGCAACCATTTTCCATGCCCGGATTTACCAAACATGGGAAAGCAATTGATTTCCCATCCCCAAATCTTCTTTCCCATGAACCACACCGGACCTTGATTTTGGAGGAATTTGACTCTTGAGTGGGAGGTAGTATTCTAATTCGTAGAGAAATTTCGATTAGAAAAAAAAAATAATGAAAACAGAGGAAGAAAGATATTGAAGATAAAAAAAAGTGAGGGGCTGAGGGAAAAAGTTGGAATTTTGCATCTAATTATTGTTAATAATATATATATATATGAGAGTAGTGATCTCTTGGTCACCTAGTGATCAAGGATCCGTGGTCACCCACAATTGGATTTAAATCCAATGATTCAATAAAGTTTCTAAAAAGGAATGCAAAAGTAGGTGGATCTTTGGATTTAAATCCAAAGGTGGATGACCACGGATTCCTTGGTCACTAGGTGACCACGGATTTCTTGGTCACTAGGTGACCAAGACCAAGAGAACACTACTCATATATATATATATATTCATTTAATAAAAAAATGTTAATTTTAGTTTGTTGTTTGGTTAAAATATTAATAGGATTGGACTCCAAGCCTAGCCAGTCCAAGACAGCCCAATCTAATGCTTTGAAGCCCATCATAATTAGTCCAAGCAAGCCCACCAAATTGGGCCTTTGAGTATTGCAGAAATGTTAAATATTTTGGACCTTATTTATGGGTTTATGTGTGAAAAGGCCTTTAAGATTTTGATGGGGGCATAATTGGTACTTTACAGGAAAATAAATTAAAGAGGCGGTTTCAGGAGATTGGGAAGGGGCGGCAATAATATTCCCCTTAAATAAAACACCCCCATTTTATTTTTGGTCGAAGAAAAAAACAGCCCGATTCGGCCAACAGCTCACACCCCAAACAAATATAACATCCCTTGGTTAAATTATATTTGCTATTTGCTTAATAACCACCACTGCACTCTTCTACCGAAAACCCTAGAACCTCAAATTTGATCCCATCAGCGGACAGACAGCCATGGCTCGTCACAGAGATGAAGATGACGATGAGATGGACCCAGAGGAAGAGGACGAGTACGAACCAGACCAAGTTATAGACGAGGATGAAGAAGAGGAAGAGGAGGAGGAGCGAGGAGGACAACGCTCCAGTCAGAAGCGGAGGAGATCGGATTTCATCGACGATGCTGCAGAGGAGGACGATGAAGATGAGGAAGAGGAGGACGACGAGGATGATGAGGCTTATGGTGGTGGTGCGAGTCGTAAGCGGAGGAATAAGAGGCCCAGTGGGTCGCAGTTTCTTGATATCGAGGCTGAGGTCGATACCGATGATGAGGAAGATGAAGATGAAGGCGAGGACGGTATGCTCTGCTGTGCCTCTACTAACCTCATTTTGCTTAATTTTTAGAATTTTGTTGCTTTTGTTTGGAGATTTAAGGTTATGAATACAGACTGGGTTGGAATGTAGGTTATAAGCGATTTGGGGGATTAATAAATGGTTTAGAATTTGTAGGTGGTGAATTTTGGTACTGAATTTTAATTGATTTGGGAATGGTAGGTACTGAATTTTTGTACTTTTGGAGGCATTAGAATTTGTAGGTACTGAATTTTGGTACTTTTGGAGGTTTTTGCATTGCATTACTGTTGCTATTTTTTATGAGTTATGTCTCATGTTATGTTTGTTTTATGATTACTTTATCATATTGTTTGGGATGCTTTAAAATCAGGAATTACGTTCAATCAAGATTGGATTTCTTATGTTTGGAACACTTGACCCTGTAGTCATAAGTGAAAAAAGTGTTACTTATTTAAAACAATAAAAGGTTAGGAAGTTTGATAAAAGAGGTCTGAATACGGGAACAACTGACATTTTAGGAGGCAATAGAACTCTTGGTCCAATCTCCCTCCCGTCTTTACTGGTAGCTGTAGTAAACACCAATGGCCCCGCAAATCTGTTTAGAAAACTCATGTTCTTGATCACATTAGATTACAAGGCCTTCATTTCCCTGAGTGAATAACGAGAGATATCATTGATTTTGCAGCTTAAAAAATGGCCAAACATGTATTTAATTGATGTTCTTTAGTTTTCTATTAACGGTGTTTGTGAGACTTGTGCCATGAGAAAGCAGACCTGTGCTTTGCTAGGAATAGGGTAAATAAGTTTGTGACCTGGAGGGGTGATGACTTTCTCTTAAGTAATGGAGGACAATGAATAAAGCTTTATAACCAAGGATAAAATAAAAGTACTGTTTACGTAAACTCTTTTTCCTTCAGTTTTTTTTATTAATCATTTCCATGGAATTCAATCTTCCAAACAGGTTATGTAGATATCTGTTCAAATTTTCTTTTGTTAATTTGATTATGTTTAGGATTTCTTTTTAATCAGGGTGTAATCCTTGTTATCTTCAGAAGTGCGTTATGATTATTTTCCGCTTTCTTTTGATGTGAATAACTATGTAAATTAGAATTCATGGTGGATGTCTAGTGGATTTTTTTAGTTGTTTCCTTTCTTGTGTATTAGTGATCATGGTAAAAGAGTCTTTGTGCAGACTTCATTGTTGATAATGGAGCTGATCTACCTGAAGAAGATGATGGTAGAAGGATGCATCGTCGTCCATTGCTGCCTCGAGAAGATGAGCAAGAAGATGTTGAAGCGCTTGAGAGAAGAATTCAAGCGCGGTATGCAAGGTCGAGTCATACAGAATATGATGAGGAGACTACTGATGTGGATCAGCAAGCTCTTTTACCTTCTGTTAGGGATCCAAAGTTGTGGATGGTGAAATGTGCGGTATGATTATTTATCGTAGGATGATATTAATGTTATAGTTCCCAATTTTGAGGGAATACTTATGATATCTGCGCTGATGCCTGTCAGATTGGTCGTGAGCGAGAGGCAGCTGTTTGCTTAATGCAAAAGTATATTGATAAACCTGAACTGCAAATCAGGTCTGCTGTTGCCCTAGACCACCTTAAAAACTATATATACATTGAAGCGGACAAAGAAGCCCATGTGAGGGAGGTATGCCTTTGTTAGTGTATGCATAATTTTTGATGATTTATGTTTTTGCACTTCAGGCTATTTTTGGCATTTGTACATGCTTATCTCTTTGATTATTGTATTTGTTTGGTTTGTGCTTTGTTTTGGTTTTAGGCGTGCAAAGGTCTACGCAATATATTTGCCCAGAAGATAAATCTTGTTCCGATCAGAGAAATGACTGACGTTCTTTCGGTTGAAAGCAAGGCAATTGATCTTTCTAGGGATACGTGGGTCAGAATGAAGATTGGGACATATAAAGGAGACCTTGCCAAGGTATGGACAGTATGTTTGCTTACAATATCTTGTGATTCTTTGTCTAACCTCTAAGCTTATTGTTATAGGTTGTGGATGTCGATAATGTGCGGCAGAAAGTTACAGTAAAATTAATTCCAAGGATTGATTTACAAGCTATTGCAAATAAACTGGTAAAGTTTGCTACATATTTTCTATGTTTAGATGAGTCTCACTGTCTCAATCTTCAATGTGTAAATGTGCAATCTTTTTTATTTATATTCCTATTATGTTCATTCATTGAGGTTGCATTCCTATTAAATTAATTCCTAGGATTTTCTTTGTTGTAATATTCCCACCTCTCCCGTAAGCACTTATTATCGTAGCATAGTATTATCAGTTTATTTGGGTAATTTTGAGATGACTTGTTTATGATACAGGAGGGCAGAGAAGTTGTGAAAAAGAAGGCATTTGTTCCTCCTCCACGTTTTATGAATATTGATGAAGCAAGGTAATACTGAACACTTCCTATTACAATGCTGTCTCCACTAAATTAGATTAACGTCTTACACTGTTGGTCCCATATGTACTCTTCTCAGAGAACTGCATATTCGTGTAGAGCGTAGACGAGATCCGATGACTGGTGATTACTTTGAGAATATTAATGGCATGCTGTTTAAAGATGGTTTCCTGTACAAAGCAGTATCAATGAAATCAATTAGCTCTCAAAACATACATCCCACTTTTGATGAACTTGAAAAATTCGAAACCCGGGAGAATGGTGATGGAGATATTGCCGGTTTGTCAACTTTATTTTCAAACAGAAAGAAGGGGCACTTTATGAAGGGTGATACAGTTATTGTTATCAAGGGAGATCTTAAAAATTTGAAAGGATGGGTTGAGAAAGTTGAGGAAGAGACTGTTCATATCAGGCCCGAAATGAAAGAACTTCCAGTAAGAATTACCTTTTCGGGTGCTTTTTGGTTGTGATATTTAAATTTTTTGTTAAAAGATTCATACTGCTTCACTGGTTTAGTGGTGTGACCACTTGTTCTTATTGGGGATTTCATTTTCCAGAAAACTCTTGCCATAAACGAAAAAGAGCTTTGCAAATACTTTGAACCTGGGAATCATGTGAAAGTTGTATCTGGTACTCAGGAAGGTTCAACTGGTATGGTTGTTAAGGTTGAGCAGCACGTGCTCATCATTTTATCTGATATAACGAAGGAACATGTGAGTGATTTATTTCTCTACTCTTGTAAAAAAAAAAATATTTCTCTACTTCAATAGGATCACATAGTGGATTTCAGGAATAGTTTTCTACTAAATAGAATGTGAACATTTTATAATTATTTTTTGTTTGCAGATCCGTGTGTTTGCTGATGATGTTGTGGAGAGTTCTGAGGTGACATCTGGTATTACCAGAATTGGTGCATATGAGCTTCATGATCTTGTTCTACTGGCGTGAGTTGCTATTCCATGGGCACCAGTCATCTGTTCTTTTTCATGTTTAATTATTTAACTTTATTTTGTGCCTGATGTGGTGCAGTAATAATAGTTTCGGTGTAATCATTCGTGTGGAAAGGGAAGCATTTCAGGTATGTAATCATAATTTACAATTGCCTCATCCTCCCTTTCTGTGTTTTCTTATTTTCAACTGTTTCCAGGTTCTTAAGGGAGTTCCTGACAGACCCGAGGTTGCCCTTGTCAAGTTAGGAGAGATCAAGTGCAAGATTGAGAAAAGTTTTCCTGTTGAAGTGAAGTATAAACACAAAGTATCTGTGAAAGATGTTGTGAGGGTCATTGATGGCCCTTGCGAGGTGAGATGAGATCTATATTTCCTGCTTGGTTTTCCTCGTTGCGGTATTTCATGAATCTCAGGCTATTATTTTTTCACTGCTTTTCGTATGATAGGGGAAACAAGGTCCCGTGGAACACATATACAGGGGAGTCTTGTTCATTTATGATCGCCATCACCTAGAGCATGCAGGCTTTATCTGTGTTAAGTCCCATGCTTGTGCTCTTGTGGGAGGATCACGTGCGAATGGTGATAGAAATGTAAACCTTTTGTGCTCTTATTGTGTGGATCTGAACTCTTTATCTCTCATTGTTTTCATTTTTGTTATTAGTTCTGATTGTTGATGCTTTTGTCCCACTCCTCTATCTAACCTAAAGGGTGATACCCACGCAAGATATGACCATCTCAGAACTCCTCCTCGTATTCCCCAGTCGCCAAAGACGTTTTCTAGAGGAGGCCCTCCAAATAACTGTATGTTCCACATTTTTCAGTGCTCTCTTTTTATTCATATTGTGACCAAATTCTCCTTTTTTTCTCTTCTTCCATCGTCTTTATTATTTTAATGAACAAGTTTATAAATAATTCATATTTCTATGGTTCAGATGGAGGAAGGAATAGAGGTGGACGAGGGCATGATGGCTTGGTCGGGACTACAGTAAAGGTTCGCCAGGGTGCCTATAAGGGCTATCGTGGACGTGTTGTTGAGGTTAAAGGACCAAATGTACGGGTTGAATTGGAGTCCCAAATGAAGGTTGTTACAGGCAAGTCTACGTGTTGGGTTTCTTGTCTCCTTGGTTATTTATGTATCTTATGGGCCCTAACACTTCTGTCATGCTTGCAGTTGATCGTAATTATATTTCTGATAATGTGGCTATTACAACACCGTATCGGTAATTATAAATTTCACTTCAGTTCTTTTTCCTCTTGGTTTTTAGCTTAGCTTATGCTTATTTCCAATTATTATCTAAATGTGTTCCAGTGATGCATCTCGCTACGGTATGGGAAGTGAGACCCCAATGCATCCTTCTCGAACTCCGCTCCATCCATATATGACTCCTATGAGGGATGCTGGAGGTTTGTTTCATTTTTTTTCTTTTTAAGAAAACGCAGTGTTTTGTATGAGTTCTAGTACTTAATTATTATTTTGGACTGTATCTTCTGGCAGTAACATTGGAAAAATAATATTTTTATTGACCAATCAGAATTGCTCCCCAGGGTCTATAATTGCCTCAAAAGGTCCAATATACATATATTATTGGACCTTTTGAATAACAGTCAAGAAGATCTTATGAAAATGAAAAAATTTCAGATATGTTAGATGACTGATATATTTATTCATCTTTGGAACTCCTTGCAGCAACGCCTATTCATGACGGCATGAGGACTCCTATGCGTGACCGAGCATGGAATCCGTATGCACCTATGAGTCCAGCAAGGTTTGTGTTTCAATGGCAAAGTTATTTATTTATTTCAAAAGCGAGTGGTTGAAGAAATAATTCCTATCAAACATAGTTCATTAAACCAAGTAGAAGATTGTTTCAGCGTCAATAAAATGGAAACTCTTTCTTTATTCAGGGATGAATCGTATATCCAGTTTTCATGGCTTGCATGATTAACTGCTCTGAGTTATTTTGCTTGTGCTATGCCAGTTCTCATGGCTTGCACCATTTCAGATTATCATTGTATCATCTACAATATTTGAAGGGACGTGTGTTATTATTGTATTATGAAACAACTTAGGTATGTGACTAAAAACCGGGAAAAAAAATTAGATCTGTAACAAAAGTTTGGAAAATGGAAGATACGAAAAGTCAAATCAGACCTGTAAGAAAGGGATTTCTAGATTGCACTCTTATTATAGAGAATGCTGGTGTGGAATGCAATGAATTAAGGGATCTTTTATATTCCAAAAACTAATCAGTAGGATTATTTCTTTTCTTGGTCTGACCTAGTCCATCGGATTTGTTATGAAAAGTTCAGTAACATCCTTATAGACTTCAAAATGAAGTCAAGCTAGATCCCAATTAAACACTGATAAAGTGCAAATACATAACAAAAATGCCACCTCTTTCCAAAGTTGGACGTTACTTCCATCATTTCTTTTTCAAATTCTTTCCAACTTTGGAATATGATAAATTTCTTTCTATACGAAGGGTACGAATTAAGTAAAAAAAATTGTCTAACAAATACATTACCTGATGTAAAAATATTCATTTTCACTTCATGATACCTTTACACAGATACATTGTCTTTGATGCGACATAATGCACTTTGTCACAACACTCTTATCTGTGTTCCAGATAGCATTATGTTTATGCAACATAATTCACCTTTTTCATATCAGTATAAGTCTTGACCAGAACAAGTATAATACTTCTGTGTGCAAAATGGGGTGATGTAGGCATTTTGGGTAAAACCTGGGTGCTTTAATTCCGTAACCAATAGAAATGGCTTGGGGTAGCAAATAGGCACGACTAGTATGTTGGTGCAGATGTGATCAGAGTAGTGTGAATGTTAACAAGAAAAACAGAGAGGAGAATAAAGAAACCGTTGGCACTCAGTTTCATTAGCCCTCACAGGAGAAAAAGAGAAGCCATAATTATGGTCATTACCCTGCAGCTGAATTTCATTAATTAAACTTTAATACTCCATAGGGCTATCTATTCCTCATAGGAAACAGATTTATTTTAGGACTCTAAAGGGATTCTACTTTACCACTCAACCACGCCCCGTCGCATAAGGGGCTCTCAAATTGTGATTTTACTGTTATATCTTCAACTACTCAAAGATTTTATAATTTAGTCAGATAACTGCCGCATAAAAAGTTAAGTCTGCTTGTTTTCACTGATATTTCTTGGAACCTTGATTGTGAAAAAATCAGGGATAACTGGGAGGATGGGAACCCTGCTTCTTGGAGTGCGAGCCCACAGTATCAGGTGAGTAACTAATGCATAATGTCCTCATAGATGTAGCTTTAGTCTTTTTTCTGTATTAAGTAGCTGTAATGTTTTGGTTTTCAGCCAGGAAGTCCTCCATCACGAGCGTATGAAGCACCAACTCCGGGTTCTGGTTGGGCTAACACTCCTGGTGGAAATTATAGTGAAGCTGGCACACCAAGGGACAGTAGTTCTGCTTATGGTACAATTTTAGTTTTCATTCCTTTAAAAATTTGTGCGCTGACCTCTTTTTTTCATTTTTACGATCCCCTTGAGTTCCTCTCATTTTGTATCCCTGTTGCAGCAAATGCTCCTAGCCCTTACTTGCCCTCAACTCCGGGTGGGCAGCCTATGACACCAAACTCGGCATCCTATCTTCCTGGAACTCCTGGGGGGCAACCAATGACACCAGGCACTGGTGGTCTGGATATGATGTCTCCTGTTATAGGTATGAGACTTAGTTTTTCTATTTTAAACCAGTATGAAGTCACAGTGCTGATTAGAACTCTTATTTCCCCTGTTGTGAACTGGTAGTTAGAACTCTTATTCCCCATGCTGTTTAGTTTTCCAATAATACCCTTTTATTTTATAGACAAAGCAGTATTTGTGACTTATAAGGGAGGTAATTTATTCATACAAAACACAACAATGCTTTTTCAAGGCCAAAGAATTGCATACCCAAGCGGTGCCAATGGTTTTAGATTCTCCCCTTCATGGGATAACTATGTAACAGGTATCACATACCTAAGAATGCCCATTCCCAAGCCTCCGCAAACCATACAGGCCTTATAGTAAAAAATCCTGACATTTACATAGAACGTTAAGTTCAAATTTGACATGAATCAACTCTAATAAAGTGTCTGCATATAATCTTTAAATCATTTACTGTATTATGTGGTGCTTATGGAAGCAGGGGAAATTAATTACGTTTAAGGATTAAGAAATTACAGTCCAGCAGTTGTAGTCTGTTGTCCTCTTTTGCATGGGAATAGATTTGGCTTCCTATTATTTGCTCCTGTTATATAGTTTCTGATTTCTTTAGATCTTAATGCTAGTGTTTGTGCTTACCTTTTCTTAAGTGGCCTCATTGTATACCCTGTGTACTGGGGCACTTCTTTTTGGTTCATAGAATTGTTTACTTATCCAACAAGAGAATATATTTTGATGGGACATGAGAGGAATATACTGTTACTTGAAATCTGATTTATTTATACGATATAATATCCCTGGTCATTGCTTTGCTAGAGCTCTATGCCCCTGTTTGAGTTCTAATCTTAACATCTTGTATCAGGTGGGGACAGTGAGGGACCATGGTTCATGCCGGACATATTGGTCAATGTACGCAATTCTGGAGAGGAAACTACTGGTGTTGTCAGAGAAGTGCTCCCGGTATGTCCTTAAATCATGCTCCTTTTAAATTTCTCTAACGATATTTACTAAGTACAATGATATTTGGACCTGCAAAGGATATGAACATGAAGGATTTGGTGATTTCTACTAGATGAAAATCTAGAAATAAGTCGTTATACATTCACTTGTAACTCCTGTTGAGATACGGTGTAGTAGGACAAAAGATAAACGAACAGGCCTATAGAACTGTTTTGGATTGTAACTTGGGAGGGCCTTTGTAAGTAGGGTGGCTATGCGGATCATGAATGATGTGCCGTTGAAATTTCTTTACGTGTGCATGTGCTGCTATATGCATTGTATTGTAGTTGATGTTGCTGATTCTAGAATGATCTCGTTGCAATGTTTATCTCTCATCAAAATAGACACTAACAATTATTGTCTGAAGTACCTACCTGTGTGATTATTATTTGAGATACTAAGTATATTACTGTTTGGTGGTTCAGGATGGCTCCTGTAGGGTAGTTATAGGGTCAAGTGGCAATGGGGAAACTATAACGGCGCTGCCTAATGAAATGGAGGCAGTCGTACCAAGGAAAAATGATAAGATCAAGATCATGGGTGGCTCGTTACGCGGTGTCACTGGTAAGCTGATTGGTGTGGATGGCACAGATGGAATTGTCAAGGTGGATGACACCCTTGATGTTAAGATATTAGACTTGGCTATTTTGTCAAAACTAGGCCAATAGTAATTTGGTGGGAACAGATAAAATTTCAAAATGTAAATTATTATTGATTTTTCTAATTTTTCTAATTTTTCTAATTTTTCTAATTTTTGGAAGCAAAGATCCAATTGAGTGCTGTCTCTCTCTCTCTCGCTGTCTCTCTCTCTCTCTCCCCATGTGAAATTGATTAAAAAGATCCACCCCAGGTCTATTGAGTGTGACAACTGTTCTCTTTCAATGCAATGCTAAGCGCCCTTTTAATGAGACTTTTGTTTAACTTGTAGCCTGTTCATCAATTAAGAAGGAAATATGAGAGGGCAGACAAATGGAAGGAGAAACAAAATGAAAACTAAGACACAGAACCCCCCAAATTTTTTATTTATTTATAAATATGTTCTCTCTTCATCCTTCATCTTTCTTCCTACTTGTCTCCATCCTTTCTTTTTCTCATATATTCCCATTATCACTCTCAAAACAACAAAAATGGATTGATTTGCAAACAACAATTCTGGTTTTACCTGTACTTGGAAGTTGGAAGTACCCTTCTTGGTTTTAATTTGTTGTTTCTCTGGTTTTAGCTAGACTTGATAGAGATTTCTCTCTCCACCACATTAGTCAATATGGCTGCTCAAAATTGTCAACAGATATTGCAAATTAAGTGCATGTTCAAGGCTGTACACACATCAAGGGGCAAGGGGTTGAATAAATTTATTTATTCATATACAGTACCCAAAAAAAAAAAAAAAAAACAGATTCGCACTCTCTTACATTACATGCAGACCAAATTTGAGAAATTTTAAAAAAGAAAAGACGAGAAATTTTTATTTTGAAAATTAGAACGTGCGGACACAAACATCAATGATCAAGCATTCATTCCTCCATGTGGATTATGCATCGAAGACCTTCCCCTTTAAGCATGTAATCAAATGCCTTGTTGATTTCTGAGAATGGGACTTTGTGGGTGATGAACTTTTCCAGCTCAAGTTCCTGCAACATTGTGGAGTTTCCAATTCAATTGATGTGTGCATAAATAAAACTAGTGTAGCACTTACACAGCAACTCATAACATAAAATTGGAAAAAGAGCATCAATGAAAATTAGCTTCAGCTTTAGCTAGCTTACATTATTCATGTACTTCTCCACAACAGAGGGAATGTCGGTTCGAGGCTTGTAATTTCCGAAGAAGGTACCCTTGAGAGTCCTCTCGTTCAGAAAGTTCACGGGATGCGTCTTGAAGACGGCCTCTTTGTGTGGTACTCCCACAAGAACAGCAACACCCCAACCCTGGAATAGAATTTTTGTGTTCATCATAACAAGATCACATCGAAACTTAAAAGAGAGAAACATGGAGCCAAAGGATTAGGAACATACATCATGGACACATTCAAATGCAGATATCATGGCTTCAACATTTCCAGTACATTCAATGCTTCTGTCCACTCCTCCATTGGTCAGCTCAGCAATCACCTAATAAGCAATCCATAAGAAAAGCTCTTTAGAAACATGTTTAAGGAGGTGCAAGGGAAACAATGTACAAAAAGAAATCCATGCAAGTAACAAACAAACCTCTTGAACTGGCTTTTTGTGGTCTTTTGGGTTCACAAATTCGGTTACGCCAAACTTTTTTGCTGCAAACAATCAAGTTAAAATTCAGAGACATATGGAGAACATTCGCAAACATGAAAGTCAAAAAATAGAAGCAGAAAACACATCTACTCCTTATCCATTGTTCTCTTTTCTGATAAAAGGAGGCTTATTGCAAGTCTATATCCTGAAATGCCAGATACTTTCCCAGAAATAAACAATTTACTTTTAGGAATTATATATCTCACCCTCTTCAAATCTGCTGGAATTCAAATCAACACCAATAATTCTTGAAGCCCCAGAAATCCTGGCTCCTTCAGCAGCCTGAATCAGAAAACCATTTATACATTTATTTTCCATCATACACATAAACATACACCTAAACAAGCAGTGAAAGTGTCACATGAATAAATATATGGCAGATAGCAAGAGATAAAGAGACTCACTGCAAGGCCTACAGCTCCCAATCCAAAAACAGCAACTGTTGATCCCTTTTTCGGTTTTGCAACATTAAGAGTAGCTCCCAGACCTGAACATATATCCAGAAAATTAAAAAATAAATTCCTATTAAACATTAAGCAAAATTCCAATCACACTTGTATATATGCATACCTGTGGAGATACCACAACTGAGGACACAGACTTTGTCCAGAGGAGCCAAGGGATTGATCTTGGCAAGGCAGCCGACATGAACAACAGTGTACTCACTGAAGGTGGAAGTCCCAACAAAGTGGTATATGGGCTTGCCTTTAATTGAAAATCTTGATTTCCCATCACTCAGCATTACTCCCCTGTCAGTGTTTATCCTGAGCAGATCACACATGTTGCTCTCTTCTGATTTACAGTGAGCACAGTCCTTGCATTCCCCTGTGAACACAGGCAGGACATGATCGCCGGCTTTAAGATCCGTCACGCCTTCACCAACACTCTCCACAATCCTAATTTGTAAACACCAACAAATCCACATAAGTTAATGCTACACTATACTATACGGTTTCCTAGCTTCTGCTAAATTGAAAACAAGTTTGGTAGAAATTTACATACCCTCCTGCCTCATGACCATAAATTCTAGGAAACAAAGGGTTTTGTCCCTGCAATATAGAAAACCCAATTCAGATTTTGTGTGCTATATTTGATTCTTGGCTTTCATGATCATAAAGAAATCTTGCTTAGGAGGAAAAAGAACTATAAAAAAAAAGCACCTTTGCTTCCCAGAAGTAGACATCAGTATGGCACAAAGAGGTATAAAGGATTTTCAAACGAACTTCATTTGTCTGTGGTGGTGCTACCTCAACCTCTTCAATCACCAGTGGCTTCCCTGCTTCCCATGCTACAGCAGCTACATAAACAAAACCAAAAACAAAAACCCTTTACTCAATAAATCTCAGAAACATTAAAAAAAAAACAGCATGCAAGATGATTCTATAAAATAGACAAGCCATCAATTTCTATACACATGGTTGGTTAGAGTATGATACCTCTGCAGCGTATGACCTGTCCAACAGTATTAGAATTAGACATTCTTCCTCCTCTTGGTTACTGAGAATCCAATGAATGCAGCTAAGAACTAGAAATTGAAACTCTGAGAAAGCTTTGTAGTATGTAACAGACTTGTAACTTTTAAGAACAGTGTTAAGTTTTTGGTTTGGTTGGAAATAAAGGCAGCATGTGTAGGTATTTATACATCATCCCATAAAGAAGAGGAGGCTGAATTAGTCAAATTTAATAGATAAGGATATTGCTGTGTGATGTTGTCCTAGAATATTAGACTTTTCAACAATTGTTAATACCAATGGCAAAACCAAAACCATTCCTTGATTTCAGTTGTTAGGAGGAATTTAGTCCCTGGTTTTACAGGCTGGTTTAGCGAGTCTCCAATCAGATTAATTTTCATTGATGATTAGTACATAAAAAAATTTAAATGATTTTGACACTTCAAATCTTACCTCCTCCTATAAACCTTTACAAATCATAAATGAGAAATGCATAAAATAAATTTTTTTTAGAAAAAAAAATGAACAAAAGAAATAAAAATAGAAAGTTGCTCGAATATAGAATTGGAGGACTAGTGGTTTTGTCATCTTTCTGGTTATTATAATAAAAATAACCGCCAATGACAGAAATACGAGGATTAGTGGTGGTATTGGTATTGGACCACAGTCCCCGGTTTTGGTCGATTCATTTGTCATAAGAAAGAAGTATCAAAATAAACATTAAGCAACCAATTACAATAAGCGTAGGCTGCGTGGCTACACCGTTATGTCATCCTTTTAATATGCGAGACTAAAGTTAAAAATGCTGTCGCCCATGAATGATGCAACATAACTTGTTGGATTGACATTGACCCATACAAACTAGGACAAATGAAATGAACCGAGAGGCACGAGGCAATGAAGTCTAGCTTAATGAAAAAAGGAATAGATTTGTAGATTTGTGGTCTCATGTTCGAATTCTCATGGCATATTAGTAACAAGAGGCATGAGGAAGAGTTACTCATAAAACGAGTTTGTGTCATGATTGAGAAATGTCAAGAATCCAACTCACGTTTTTTACAGTTATCATTCGACTTGGAAAGAAAGAAACAAGAGGCAAAGTAGTCATATTGATAAGTCCCTGTTTCAATTTTCAAACCCTGTTTTGATAAGAATAATTCTCGTAGCATAAAGTCTCTCGCTAGTGGGTTAAAAGATTACTGGTTTTATACATTTTTTTTATGATGGATTCTGATTTTTTATGTAAGCACATTAAACTTGGAAAGAAAACAAGCAAACTTGGATTGTTAATGGTTTTACTTTAATGTCACAAGACCCTTGCATTTGGTTTCAAAACGGAAATGCTATAATGATGGGGTTTTTTGTGAGAGAGCCAACACACACCAAAGGCCATAACAAGCACAAAAATCATAACAAGTCCCAAGTTCATGGCACGCCTAAAATTTGATTAAACTCAAACCTAGAAAAAGGTCTAGAGAAGTGCCGTCGCGGACGTGAGGACTGAAAGGCAGCCAGGACAACACCACCACCATAGCCAGAGTTGAGGGAGAAATCCGCCAACCACAATTGACTACACATATTTTGAAAAGACAATTAATATCGTGATAATTCAGAAATTTTAATTTGGCCATAGTGAGAAGGTCTTTTAAGTAAAACAAGAGACTATTGAGACTTGAACAAGATAAATGTTGGTTGAAATTGACATTAATCTTGAACTGATGCATAAGTTAAGACTTTGAAACATTTAATCAGCATTGTTTGTCACCAAATTGTTGGGAAAATTTGGTTTATGGATGCTACTTTTCTTGCATGACATCATATGAAAATAATTATTAGAAAATTGTAATTTACATTGATAGAGTAGATGAAATAAAACCAATGAAATTACAGCAAAATACTTATTCTTTTGGGATGTAGAGTTGGTCTCCCTTGATACTTGCAGTAGAATAATAGTTTTAGGTTGAAGTGTGTAGTCAATGTCCTTAAGAGTAGATTTCGCCCTTCGGAGACAATGTCTCGGTGTAGCAAGGTTGTATGACGGCCTACCCTCCAGGATACAACAATATATGACCCTCATATGCGTACACTCGCAATACTTGGATCAGATGAACAACTAGAATCTTTCCCTTGATAATAGAAAACAAATTGAAGCACAAACTCAAGAATGTGGAGGAGAAAATAATAAAGAAATGTGCCAATGTTGCTCCAACGTTTTTTTCATACTCCAAAATAAGGCTTTTTATAGTTGGTTGATTCTCAAAGGCATTAAACCAATTGTAATAAAACACATTAAAAGTTCTGCCAAAAATGTAGCAATTGCAAAATAGAAATTGGTCAACCAAAATTGACGCAAATGATTTTTGAATTCAAATCTTTAAATGCCGAAGGCATTGAAAACAATTAAGTTTGTGTGAAATTGCCACACCAAAGCTTTTAGAATAAAGCTGCAGAAAGAACTTTAAAATTAATCAATAATTATCCCAATTGAAGACTAAAATTGCTCCAACTCAAACTCACGCAAATAAGCTTTTGAAATCAAAATTAATATATACAATCAGATCATAACAGTCAATTCATATAATAAATTTAAAAAATAAATTCAGTTTAAACTTGTAATTAAACCACACAAAATCTGGAAACATAAAATAAATAATAAAATAAATTTTGTATTTTGTTTGATTGTTTTTGCAGTGTTCTAGGTGGCTGGTGTTGTCTTTGTCTCGACAGCGGCGACAATAGTTACGCTGGATTGTCTCTCTCATTGGGAGAGTTGTGATACCTGGTGGCTGATGTTTTGTCTCTGTTTCAACGGCGACGGCAGCAGCGACGCTGGTGGTAGTTGTTGGGATGTGGTGCTCTTCTCTACTCTACGCTGACCAAAGAATTATGCTTGGTCATAGGAAGTTTTCTTTGTCCGGTTTTGAGTTGAAGTAGAGTGCTTCTCATGGGTCATTTTACTGTTGTTTATGTGTTCCTCCTACGTGTTCTCTCATTAGTTCTGCTATGGTATGCCTTGTAGTTTGTGTGGGTGTCAAAGGACTATGATTTTTCTCATAGAAGGCTTCTTTTGACAGTTGGGATGTTCTGCGGTCCTCTCATGTGGGTCTACTGTGTTGTATATAGTTGCGGTTCTCGTCGCAGGTCTATGTCTTAATTTTTGTTTTTTTATTTGTTTTTTTATTGTAATGGTCCAAAGTGACTTGAATCGGACACTTTTGTACGTCTTTAGTTCTATGAATGAATTCTCTTTCTATAAAAAAAAAGTCTATGATGGCTAAACATGTGTCTATTTGGGATCCTGAACCTCTATATTTAGTATCAATACATTTACATGTATTTTAAAAAATCTTAACCATTTAATTGATCCAAAAGAATTTAATTAATCCACCTCATCATACTTGTATTAGATTAAAACTCCTCCTTTTGCACCTTATCACTCACTCATCTCTTCCTCTCCCCTGCGGCTGCAACCTTTTCCCTTTCTCTCCCACAATTAAATCATTTTCATAATTACCAAAACCTTGAATTTGATTCAAAAACTGATTCGACATGTCTCATACTAATAAATTATCTCTTTTAATGTATTAATTTTGTAAATTATAAACACTGTTGCTTCTTGAATTGCATATTGCTCTTGTCATTTTGTCTTCAGACTAAGACAATACGGTGTATATCAGAATTCGTTCTCTTTATTTTGCAGATTTTTCATTTATGATTTTGCATGTTTATTTTTGCTATTGAAACAGTATAGTATTAAAGATAAGAATTCGATAATATCAGTTCCTAGGCCTTGTTGAGAGCCACTCATCCCAAATCGAGAGAAGGAGAGAGAGAGAGAGGAGACAGAGGTGGCAACCATGGCTGGCACTATAGGGTAAGTGTGGCTGTGGCTTGCCGGAGACATAATAAGGTGCAAATAATTAGTTTTTAGTTTAATACAATTTTGATACGTGGACCTATTAAAATCATTAGATGAATCTTATGGTTTGCATTTTTATAAATGCGTATAAATGCACCGATGCTAAATGCAGAGACTCGAGATCCGTCTATTTGGGCACTTGATAAATAAATCGTTATGATCCGTATATATGCCATTTGGCTTTAAAAAAACAGAAACTAGGACCGGCCTTGAGAATCAAACCCTTAGTAGAAAGAGAACCCATTAAGTCATTATACTAGGACCGGCCTTGTTAAGTCATTATACTTTTGAGTTTGTTTAACAAGGCTGGTCCTAGGTTTTCTAAGGCCCAGGGCAAATTTCTAGAGTGTGCCCCTTTTGGGTTGATAACTCAATAGTGTGTTGAATCAAAGGTGAAGAATAACAATAAAAGCAAGGATTTCAAATATGGGTTCCTCAATCATTCAAATTCCGGATTTCATATCAGAAAATATAAAGGTGGGTAAGAAGAACAAGAAAACTCGTAACACTCAAATTAGCTCTTCTTTCTTTGACAATCAGTTGAAAAAACTAACCAATAAAAAACATACTAAAAGAATCAGAAAAATATGTGACCCTAGTGTCAGAAAAGCTAAAGAGAAGGACCAGAAGGAGGCATCGAGGGTGAAAAGGGTCGACCTCTACCATGGAGTCGGAGGAGCCTGGGCAGCCGTTGCACTGCAAGTTTCTTGAACGTCTTTTCTTTCTTTTCTTTTCTTTTTTAAAACTAATATATTGTTGTAAAAAAAAAAATCAATTAGGATTTTAATAGATTGTTTCAAGCTTAAAAAGTTTAGTGGTATTCAATTAGGATTTTTAAGTAATCAATAAAAGTATGATGGTATTCAATTAGGATTTTAAAATAATCAATACAAGTATGGTGGTATTCAATTAGGACTGTTAAAAGATAAGAAAAAGAAAGTCCCAAATTTTAGTAATGTGTAGTTATCTGGATACTCTTGAGCAAATAAAGTACTTAAATCTTCTTTTAATGATGCACCAATCTTAGCAAACAAAAGTAAAGATTAGACTTTTATTTAGTATGTAATAAATTTCATTGCATATATAACTTGATAAACCAAAGAAAATATACAACTTGATGAATTCATATAGTTCATTTCATGCAAGTCAATTTACAAGGGCATCACAAGCCAAAAAAAATAGGGTCATTATATAATAGGCCCTTGCAACTCTAATAGTCTATACAAAATTCATCTACATATTTACTTCCAACCAAAACCCAATTTTGAAAATGGATGCCATGAAGGATAAAAGTTGCCCATTTCTTATTACTTATTTACAAAACCCTGCCATTTTTGTTATCCATCTATTTTTCCTAAACAATCCCTAATATCTAGCCTTTCCATTATTATGGTGTTGATGGACTCAACAAATGAAAACATTCTCATAATACATATAATATATGTTCGTTCATAAATAATATTTATATATAGCTATACATATAAACCATAATTACATATAATATAGGTATATTAACATTAATGTATATATTGGATGTCGTATAATGTAGGTAATTTACCTATACATATTTTCATAGTAGGTATATTATTCAAATGGTAGGTATATTGGATGACATATAATACCTAAATCCTAATCGTAAAGTACATTAAAATTAATGTAGGTATATTGGATGTCGTATAATGTAGGCATATTGGACAGATAATTATGTACACTTTTATAAATTAAAAACAGGTACACTATTCATACTAGGTAAATTATATTTTTCATAAAACAAAAAATAAAAAAGATTATTAGTTATTTTTCATAGAACAAGTAATAGGTACATTATTTTTTCAACATAATTAGTATGTACGATTATTATTCATAAACAATTATAAAGTAGATTATTAGTCATGTATAATTCATAAAAAGAAAATAACATAAACATTTTTATTAAACAAACCGATTACCAAAATCGTATTTATTGTTAAATTTAAAAAAATGTTTCCAAATTAATTTATACATCCATTACAACTATTTGGAGATCTTTCCAAATTCAACATCTGTCATTATATACAATCCAATTAAAAAAGGTTTACATATTGATTCCTACATTAATATACAAAATGCAATAATGGCTTAGTTGGGGGTATTTTTGGAATCAAAAGTACAATAAATCAAATTTTATGCTTAATTAGGTAACTTCACGAAGTTGGATCCTAGTCATGGGTTTTTACTTATACAAATTGGGTATTATTTATGGGAACAAAAAGTGAAGGGTTGTAGATACGGCAAATTGAATTTGAAGGATGTAAGCCAAATTTACTAAAAAAAAATATTCATATAGGCTTGTAATTAAGCATTAATCAATGTCTGGAGTTTGGACAGCAGACAAGAGGGGGGGCACCTGCGCGGGTATAATCAAATTACAAAGGCTTACTTTGAATCAAATTATCTATAGATAACATAAGATGGATATAATTTTTGCATTAAAACCAAGGTGTGGCTAGTGCCTACTGATTTGGTGTAATGTAAAAAGTTCTATAACAACAAATAAGTAGAGAAAAAAAATGTATACAACCCATTTACTTATTAATTGATAAATTGGTAGCATAAACAGGGCAGAGTGGAAAGATGTATAAAACAAAATCGTAGGTATGCATATATATAAAACAAAAATGAACATATAAAACGTATTCACATGGACCAAAAGCAAAACATATATGAGAACCACCGGGCTTGTGCCCACACCAAAGCAACATAGATAATACAGATAATATAGTCAAAAGCACAAACAATAGAGACAAAAAAAAGGTATGAGAGCATATATGAGAACAAGCATGTGAAGAGATAATAACCATCAAGAAGATGAGAAGCAGTAACTTTGTTTATCTTCTCAAGTGTCTATTCATTTTCTCCCAAAATAAAACCAACGTGAAAATCAGATATAAAATGGTGAGATTTTTTATGGGGTTTGGTATTTATATCACCCACACAAAAGTCTCACACAATACATCATTTAATGAAATACCTTAAAATCGATACATTTTTGAATATCATAATACTTTTTCTTATCTTTTAAAAGTCCCTATTGAATACCACAGACTTGTATTGATTATTTTAAAATCCCAATTAAATACTATCAAAATTTTATTGGTTACTTAAAAATTTTAATTGAATATCACTAGACTTTTAAGTTTGAAAACAATATATTAAAATTCTAATTGAATATACCCCATAAACTACAAAGGAGGATTAGGTTTCTCACACGCATACTAACAAAGTATCATGAGAATTCGAACTTGAAACCACTAATCTGTAAATCAATACTCTTTTTCAGTAAGGATCCATCCAATTTCACAAGTGAACGGAAGGAATTTGTTTTTGTTTTTTAAAGTGTGGGTCCAGCAAAGTTAGAGTGGTTCCCGCATAAGAGCAACTCCACCCGTTAGGGGTTGCCATGGCAAGGGGGAGGGGAGGGGGAGCTAGGGGGCTACTATTCATGTGAATAGTGCTCGCCTGCAAATAGTAATGTGCATTTCCACCGCTTGCCATGGCAAAGGGCTACTACTATTCACTTCTATTTTTATTTTATTTTTTACATGGGATTAATTTTAGTTGTATGTATAAAATTAATAATAATAAAATTGATAGGTATTTATTAAAAAATATTTGGATTTTTTGGATTTTTAAATTTTTTTATGTTGTGACGCCCTCCCCACCTGGACCTTAGGCCCTTTCCCCGCCGGCTTGCCCGATTCACGTGGGGCCCGCTCATTGCCCAGTGCCCAGGCCGAAACTCATTTTTGGGCTCAGCCGTGGGACCCAGCTCCCCCTGCCGCAACCGGTGGAGTTGCTCAAGAGCAACTCCACTGTTGAGGGGTTGCCATGGCAAGGGGGAGGGGGAGGAGCTAGGGGGCTACTATTCAAGTGAATAGTGGCTGCCTTTGCAAAAAGCAATGCGTGTTTCCATCCATCTTGTGAAAGAACTACTATTCATTTTTACTTTTATTTTTATTTTTACATGTGATTAATTTTAGTTGTATGTATAAAATTAATAATAATAAAATTGCTAGATATGTATTAAAAATATTTCGAATATTTCAGATTTTTCAGATTTTTTCGATTTTTTTAAATTTTGTTTGTTCTTGATGTCGCCGACGCTAAATCTTCGGAGTTAGCGCACTTCGCGGGCTTGCCCAGTGTGCGTGGGTCCCGCTCTTTGCCTGAGCTGCCCTCTGCCGCTGGAACGTGATTTTGGGCTCGGGCCCCTGGGTCCCACACACCCCCGGGCTGCTATCGGTGGACTTGCTCTAACAGAGTGAAAAAACAAATGGGCCGGTGCAGACGGGGCACGGGTGGCTGTAAATTCAGGTGGGTGGTTGGGCTTTGGGAGCCCACATAAGGCCACATGTCATTTCATTGTCAAGTCTGAAACAAACAAATGCGACAAGTTTTGCCGCTTAGTTACAGACACTGCCTCCCTCC
This sequence comes from Prunus padus, assembly GCA_024362665.1. Classification (NCBI taxonomy): domain Eukaryota; kingdom Viridiplantae; phylum Streptophyta; class Magnoliopsida; order Rosales; family Rosaceae; genus Prunus; species Prunus padus. The sequence continues at coordinate 1,482,013 of JANFAM010000006.1, forward strand.
CATCCCATGTACGAGAGACAGGACCCCTACCCGTTTGACCACTAGTTGAACATTTTGTTTCATCTGTTTTAGCAAACTCTCCACAATTTTTGGGTTTCTACTTCAAATACTTCTTTTAACGATTCTTTTGTGGTTTTTCTTCTCTTAAAACAAACTTTTTCTTGTTCATTTTTTTTCTCTTCTTTTATAAGATGATTTCTCATATCACTAGTTGTATATATCCTTGAGTCTCTCTCTCATTACGAGACTTAATCAAATAATTGATGAAACTTGACGTATATGAATGTCTTCTTTGTTTTGGGTACAGTGACTCTCCTCTCTATACGACGGACTCAGGATTTCAAAATGGAGTGGGCTAAATTTACTTGTGTACAAACCTATTAAGTCCATCTCTAATGCCAGATAACTCAAACCCCAAATTTCCTGATCTAAAATAGAACTATTCATGTATATCTCATACTCAACTTTATTAATTATTTAAAAATGATTTAACTCTAAAATAATTTTATGTTTAATTTTTTCTTAATTTAATTTTAGTTTATATCATTGTAATTTATTTTCTTGAATATTTAACTTTAAAAAATATTCAAATTTGGGAAACAAAATTTTGATTCATAAATGGTATAAGGAGATAAAAGATAACATTTATTACCTCTAAAAAAATATAACATTTATTACTTCTTTTTTTTGTTGCAGCTGATTTATTACTTGTTTCTTTGTCTCAAAATTCTTTTTGATGTTATTGTTACAATATTAAAGATGCACAAGGAGGTGTGGTTTTAATTTAAACAAAAAATTGATGGGTAAATGTGGTTTTTAATTAAAGTTTTTAAGGTTAATTGTTTCTTTGTTCTCAAAACAAAAAAGTTCATTGTTTCACCAAGTCAACGCATATCTAGGGTCCATTTATGTTTATTTGAACTTGGGATAGGTGTGCTGGGTTTGTTATTTTATACTAAAAAAAGAAAAAAGAAAAAGAACCGCTTGGGCTATAGCCCATGTTAATCAAAGAGACGATCCATTCCCTGTCTATATCTCTCATCACGTGAAAAAGTGTCGGTTGTCGAAAATGTGTCATTAGCAAAATTCCCAGCTAAAAAATGCATGTCCTAGTAAAGTCTTTGAGATAGGGTACAAAACTGTCTCTCATTAATTGTGCTAAATAATTGAGATTCTCTCGCTTTTTTGACCGAGTTGAATAACATTTCTGTTTGAAATTAATGGCATTCTGCACTTGGAAACTTTGCAGATGCTTCATTTTCTTTTCCCCAGTTTTAAATTAATACTTACTTAGAAAGCCTGGAAACTTTTTTCTTTTGTTACAACAAAAAGCTTGGAAACTTTCTGAGAAGACAAGAACTAGGCGTAGCTTTATGCTTGATGAGAATTGCAAAGGTGGATATGCTTTTTACCTTCTACTTTTTACAATTTACTTTACTACTACAACAGTGAGGGTAAGGTTCATGGTTTGATTCGTCGATTTCACACAAAAGCCCATCACTGGTTAGAAGTAAACACATCATTGGCTTTGTAGATTCTCTATGATATCTTGAGCCTCCTGAATCCTGATAAAGAGTCATCTTGCAATGGGGTTGGGGTTCGAGTCTCTGTCATAAAGATGAAGTGCGCATAATGGTAAGGCCACAACAAGGCTCAGGGTTCATCAGCTTTCATTTTATTTGCCCCACATTTTTAAGGACGACAAAGGGCGAGTTTCTCCATATCTAGATGCTTTAAATTTCTGTTTTGCTTTTATCAAGCATGCATTTTGACCATTTTAACATCATCCAACACCAAAAAGAAGGCAGAAATGCATATAAGGGACATCAGTTTTAGCTAAAGTTCGAGTATTGTTAAAATGGTTTGGCTACATTTTGTAGTACAGACTTTTTAAGCCCTATATATATATGCACAGATCAAAACTCTAGCTAGCTAGCACATATGTTTATGTTTATATGTATACAGTTAAACTGTGCATATGAATTACACATTCACCTAAGAATCAATTTTATCAATAGTCTAGATGATATATCGACTACTCAACTAGCTTATCATGGATTAATTTGATCGAGTAGTACTAAATACATGACATAACCAAAATCGGAACCTAAATTTTCTAAAGATTATTTTTCCTTTCGGTTCATAGCCTAATCAATTTAATTTACCACCAATCTAAAGATGATCTTTTAAATTAAATTGATTTTCCATATAAAAATTAAAGATGATTTTTCCTTTTGGCAACACAACATTTGAAATTTGAAATTCGAAATTAAATTAAGGATTTTTAATTTATTTCCCTTCTTACCTCAAAGGGTAAAATGATCATAAGAAAATAATTAATAAACCATTTGGTCCTAAATTAAAAAGTCAATGGCCTTAAGTCGAAAAAAAGAAAAGAGTTGGGTTAAATCTAATTATTGCTTAAGAATTTGGGTCCATTTCAAATTGTTCTTTGGACTTTTTAGTAGCAGCAGCAACAGCGACCACAAGGATGAAGATGACGAAAAAGACCCAAATAGTCATGAGGGGTTGGCTTAGGATGTACACGTCGACCGATCCATTGTTCTTGTGTTGGAGGGCAAACGTCCAAACATAGCTAGCAAGAATTGCAACCCATTGGGAGACCATACAGTGAATAGTACTAGTTGCCTTTTATGATCGGTGTGCTGAGAAATTGCAGGGAGGGTGGGTGGGGACCGTGGCGTATGAGGGCAGGTACGATGGAGAAGGGATGAAGGGACGGTGGGTTCTTCCAAATGGTTCTGAATATTGTGTAAAGGGCGGGACAGTGGGTTGTGCTAATGGCGGTTAGGTGTTTGGTGGGTTGGGTATGAAGATGGGTGTGGGTTTTGAAAAAAAAAAAGTATGGGTGTGGGTGTGTGTGAGAGAGACAGAGAGAGTTGTAAATTTATTTTTAGAAGTCATTTTACAAATGAGAAATTTGTCTTTAAAATTTTGAAGATAAGATTGGTAGGAAAATAAGATAAGTGGATAAAAACAGCAGCGCTCAAAATCAAACATCACTAATTTATTAATGTGTGAGAACTAGACAACTTATTACTACAAAAATAAAAAGTAAAATAGGGAAAAAAAAAATCAAAGCCTCACCTCACCTCCTTCACCAGCAGTTCGTAGAGAAAGAGAAAAGCACAAAGAAAATAAGAGAGGAAGAGAAAGAGAAAAGCAAGAAGAAGAGATAGAGGGAGAGAAAGAGAAAATGGGAAATAGAGATAGACGGCGAGAAAGAGGCAAGCACCTTTAAAATTTACATTTTAAGCCCACTTTTTAAATTTACATTTTTAGTCCATTTTTTAAAAAAATTTTCAAATATGTCCACAAATGTTTCAATAATTATGTTTTGTCTCCAGTTTTTATTTTAAAATTTTCAAATGGGTCCCTGCCGTGTCTTGACTTTCGTTGACCCGTGTCCAAAATGTGTCTTGACCGTTGACCCATGTTCGCCGACACTTTGACACTTCGGCTTGATGGAGTGTCCGTGCTACATAGGTCTCAAGTTCCCCATAATCTAACAACTCTTTGAGTTCAGCTTTTCAAATTAAGTTTAACTCATTACGACGCATAGCAGAAGCACTAACAAATTCACAATGTTAGTCAACTTTTAAAAAAATCTCCATACAACTTTTACATCTTTAGCTGTGCCATTTGATGCTAACTACAAGCGATGAGCAAAGCAATGCACATAATATGCATATGGACAATCTTGAAGAAACAATGCTTGTACTTCATTCCATAAACCACGCATATTTCTAGCACCGCCATATCCTTGACCACGTATATTCTCTACTACAATGTCATTATTACCAAGCACTTTACATATCTCATTTTTCAGAATCAAGGCATTAGTGTCTACAATACTCACAATATCGAAAACCTGCTCACGAATAAATCCATCACAATCAACAAATCTTAGAATAATAACCATTTTTTCTTTACCGGATTCATCAAGTAATTCATCAACAAGAATACAAAATTTGTTCTTCCCACGTTCTCTACAAATTGTCTTCCTCACCTTGGTAGCAAAAATATGCAAGATTTGTTATTGTATGTCATTGGAAATGTACGTACTGAGCATTTTGAGAAGCCTTATCTATGACAACTTTCTCAACTTCTATATTCATTATTGCAAAAGACTTTACTATTTCAATGAAATTGCCTCGATTAGATGAGTCAATGGATTCATCATGGCCTCTAAAAGCCAATGCTTGATTTGCTAGATACCTAATGCTCTCTATTATGGTCGTAAGTCACAACTGATTGTGCATCACTTGTTGCTTTGATTGCTTATCTACTACTTTTTTCAATATGAAGATATGTGTTTTTTAAGCTAATCCACTTTTGCATAGCTAGATTATGTGGTGAATTTAGCTTGCCTACATGATGTTGAAATGCACATCGATTCCCACCAATTCTCTTCCATTTTTTATATCCATTAATAATAAAGGTTGGGTGTGACTGATTCATTTCAAAAAGAAAGTAAGGAAAACAAAATACATTATTCTCAGTAGTTGAATACTCAAGCCAAGTGAATTGGCCAAACCATTTTTTTATTAAATCAACGAAAGTCCCACTCTTCTAAGTGGCTTGGATAATCTTCTGACTCGGGTTGACATGGTCCTAAAAGAATATATGCTCTTCGCACATTATCTTGTTCATTCACCGAATATTTGCATATCAGACGATGTAATCCTGGATCACACTCAAGATAATTGATATTAAAATCATGATCATCATCGATTCTTTGAGATTCAACTCTAGCAATTGGAGACTCGACAATGGGAGACTCAGGAAGATTTTGCTCATCACATATTGGAGTAGATAAAGAAGTGCTAGAAGGCAATGTACTAGATGATGACCCATCATTCTTTTTCTTAAAAAAAGACAACAAATTCTTTGTTATCTTGGAATTCTGATTGTGATCCGACATAATAAAAGATAGCCTATGAATAATATATAGAAATTTTTTTAATCAAACATACCAACAAAAAATCAAACAAATTCTCATAATAGCATCTCAACAATACCAAACTAAAAATTATAATTCATCCATAATTAAACCCTAGAATACTCAATTTTAATAAAATCTCAAATCAAAGCCCTAGAATAATTCATCCCTAATCAAAGCTCTAATTAATTTCAACAAAATCCCAAAATTATAATTCATCCCTAATGAAACCCTAGAATACTCAGTTTTAAATTAAAACTATAATTAAAGATATATAGCAAAGGAGAGAATGAGAATAATACTTGTTGTTGACAAACAGAGAAGAGAAGATGTTGTTGCCAAGTTGCCCACCCAAGATAATAGAATATGTAGTCAATAGAGGGAGAATTTGACCCAAAAAAAAGAGAGGGAGAAACTTGCTGTTATCGGGTAGCAAAGAGAGAGAGAAACAAGAAGTCTAATAGTCAAAAGAGAAGGAGAGAGAAGATATTGGACCACAAGGATGGGCAACATGTGTAGAGTTTGCTTTTAATTTTTTTAAATTTTGGGCTGGGCTTATAACACATGTAGGTTTTTTTTTTTTTTTGTGTGTGTAAATTTTTGGGCTGGGCAGGTCCTGTGCATAGCACCGCCCTTGAATCTAACTCAGTTGAAAAAATCCATTACTCGCAAATGGTGCCGAGTTGACTTCCATAAAGATATTGGTAGTATATGTGTGATAAACCATCTTACCCATGTAATTTAAATTATTGCTTATAGTAAAAAAAAAAACATCAATCTTCGTTAACATATACTGCACAACCGTGCCTCCCGCTAAAAACCTCAGTATTACTAACACAAAAATAAATAAATAAATAAATAAATAAATAAATAAAACCACAAGTAAATATATAAAACCACAGTACAATACTCTATACCACCACACGTAAATTAGTAACTCTTTGAGGGACATTCTCGTCCATAACCTCCTATATAAACTCTCAAGTGTTAACTCTCATCTCTCATATGTAAGTGCAACTCTACCCTGAACTGAGAGCTGAACAAAGAAAAAAGGAAGAGAAAAGCAATTAATAAGAAGATGATAACAGCACAAGATTTCTACAAAGTCACCTGTGCAATTGTCCCGCTATACTTTGCAATGCTGGTGGCCTATGCCTCTGTCAAATGGTGCAAAATATTCACACCGGAGCAGTGCTCCGGCATCAATCGCTTCGTCGCAGTTTTCGCCGTTCCGGTGCTGTCTTTCCACTTCATATCCCAAAACAACCCTTATCAGATGGACACCAAGTTCATATTGGCGGACACTTTCTCTAAGCTCTTGGTCCTTGCTTTGCTCTCACTTTGGGCAATTTTCTTCAAGGCAGGAGGGCTTGACTGGCTTATCACTCTCTTCTCATTGGCCACTCTGCCTAATACACTGGTCATGGGCATCCCTTTGCTCAAGGCCATGTATGGTGATTTCACTCAATCCCTCATGGTTCAAGTGGTTGTGCTTCAATGCATCATATGGTACTTTTCTTCTTTTCTTTTCTTTTCTTTTATTTATGGCAAGTTTATTTCTTGTTTAATTTGTGAATAAATAAATAAATATTTAACCACAGTCTCACTCGATCTCTGGCAGGTACACACTTTTGCTCTTCCTCTTTGAATACAGAGCAGCCACACTACTCATCCAAACCCAGTTCCCGGGACCCACCGCCGCAGCCATAACAAAGTTCGAAATCGATGACGACGTTATCTCCTTAGACGGCCGAAACCCGCTTTGTACAGAGTCTGAAACCGACGATAACGGCCGTATCCGGGTCCGCATCCGACGGTCCACGTCATCAGTCCCTGGCTCCTCAGCTCTATCATCCTCCATAGGCCTCACTCCCAGACCATCAAACCTCTCCAACGCCGAAATTTTCTCAATCAACACACCTCACCATGCAAACCATGACTTCACGTTGGGGCATGGTGACGTGGCGTTTGGGTATCGATCCGCAAGCCCTCAATTTTCCACCGGCTACGCGTCCTCTGACGCGTACTCGCTACAGCCGACGCCGCGTGCGTCGACTTTTAATGAAATGGACACGACGACTGTCACCACCACGGCCAACACTCCGGTATGGGGGAGGTCTCCGGTGGCCGGAAAGTTTTCCCAGCAGCCTTCGCCGGCGTTTAGCGGCGTGAGGATGGTGTGGGAGTCGCCGGTGAAATGTGAAAGTGGGGATCAGATACAACAAGGTCGCAAAGAGGTTGGAGGTACGCATGTGCATGTGTAGATGTAGACTTGTCGTGTGGTGTGTCTTTTTACGCTTTATGTTGTGAAGGGGACAAACGGTGTCGTTTTGTGTGTTGAAGAAGAAATCAACGAGACATGCAGCTTTTTCAGGGAGGTTATGTACGCTTTGTCCTCTAGTACAGAAAACAAAAACAGCTAATGCACACTGTACAAATATAATCAATTAATCCCTACGTAAAAAGATAAATAATTACACAAATCTTACAAATATTTGGGTATATATTGTTAATAAAAAAACTAGAAACTAGTCAATGGGGTCTAGCCCGGTGTAAAAAGGGTCTTGACTTGCATACCAGAGATTTCAGGTTAGCTTCATAGTTGTATGTGTGTGAGAAATCTCCCTCCCCTGTCATTTAGACTATCGCTTGTACTAAAAACTAAAATACCATTTCTATGGATAATTATAATATCACAAATTGAAAATATAACTGCATCTAGAGGGTAGAGAAATAAGTTAGAATCAAGCCAGATTAATGGTTTGATTTTGCCGAGTTCCAATGTGTTCGAATCTCCTGCTCTAATATAGCTTATATTAAATAAAATACATGTCAACTTCAATTATTTGATTATGTATGATGATATTTCCCTGTGAAAAAAGTCTTCAACCTCAAAGGAGACGTGGTGTCTCCACTCAAAGCCTAATTCAAGAGGAAAGTGTTCAAAATTTCCCTAAACCAATTAACACAAAAAGTCATCTCGAATTTCTACTTATATTTTGCGTAGTCATCAGAACTTTCATTGATAGGTGCCATCATTTGCTTGAGAGCACGTGTGTAATGATAAAGGGGAGCTATTTGATTACTTAATCTTGGTAGTCATGGTAAAGAATCCTATAAATGATAACGTCCAAATCATGCTCACCCAAAATTTTCAGTTTCTAATTATGTTGTCTAATTGTGCTTCATAAAAGGAGGAGCATTACTTTCTAATATAGTAATAGAGAAATATGTATCATTAAATGGTATAATCTTATGTTGTGATACTATTAATCTGAATAGTTTAATTCTTTAAGTAAATATAGGCCTTGCTATGTTGGCTAAAGCAGATGTGCTCCCCACTCTGCACCCAAGTTCGAATTCTGTTCCCCGTAATTTAAATTAAATTAAAATAGAATATCGTTTGTTTAAAAAAAAAATTTATTTCATTATTAATTATTTTCTCAAACTATTCATTTAAATCCTATCCACCCAAAAAAAATTATTAATTTGAAAACATGGTCATGTAAGATTTTATAATTCTAATTCTAAATGAAGTTTGTCGACATAACAATTTAATCAAATAAATAAAAATATTTGTGAGTTAAACTTATGTGAATCATCATTGATTGTTTTTCACTCTCTTTGTTTCAGAGAAAGAAATCAGCTTCAGAGACTGCACCAAGATCCCAATGCCAGAGGAGACAGATACGAAGGCCGCAGCAACTAATCAAGAAATGCCAAGTGCCCTAGTCATGCTAAGGCTTATACTAATCATGGTTGGAAGAAAGCTTTCCCGCAACCCAAACACATACTCAAGTGTCTTAGGCCTTGTCTGGTCTCTCATCTCATTCAAGTGAGTTATATAAATGCATATCATGAAGTCTTAATCATTCTCGTTAACAGCTCTTTTATTATAGCTGTCATCCTAAGCTAAGCTATGCCATTCATGATCGTTTTATTCTCTTTTATTTTACAGGTGGGATGTGGGGATGCCGAATTTGGTGAAATATTCCATAAAAATAATATCCGATGCAGGTCTGGGGATGGCTATGTTCAGTTTAGGTATTTCATCTCTGCATTGTTCAAAACACACGTATATGCATACGCAAATTAATTAACTCATCATTTAATATAACAGTTGACGTATACTTATTATATATGAATTATTACAATTGACTGTTAACGCATCAGTTGTCACATCATCGTTTAATTATAGAGCTCAAAACAAATTTTTAGTTTTATTTTTAAAATTCTATCACAGGATTGGATTCCATTGCATGTTCATATGATGAAACATTGATGTTTTGGGTATGACTTTTGAAAATGTGGCAATGAATCGTTATGAATGAATGTTGTAGGGTTGTTCATGGCCCTTCAGCCTCGGATTATTGCGTGTGGCACAAAAAGGGCAACAATGGGGATGGGGATCCGTTTTATTTGTGGGCCTCTTCTAATGTCTGCTGCCTCTGTCGCTACTGGCCTAAGAGGAGTAAAACTTCATGCTGCCATAGTTCAGGTACGGTCGTAATATATGTCGCTAGGTTTTATAACAATTTCCCGTCATAATATAAAATCAGAAAATGAAAAATAAAAACAATTGAACCACATTTGTTGTCACCTCAATTAAAGCTTTGTTACTATTTACGGCTAACTCCGTTCACTGTAGGTCGAGTCTATTGTCCGAGTGACATTAATGATATTTTTCTTTTTCTGAAAAATATATATGAGCATATGCAGTGTATGCTAGGTATAGCTAGTCACCTTAATATTTCATGAAGGTATGAAATGTTGAATAATTGATGATTTTATCAGGCAGCTCTTCCACAAGGAATAGTACCATTTGTCTTTGCTAGGGAATACGGGCTGCATCCTGACATTTTGAGTACAGGGTAAGTTCATTTTGTTCTCATTTCTACTTTATCTTCATACTTTGATTCATAATTTTATTGTATAAAATTGTAAAATTATTAGCACTATAAAATATTTTGTGAAAAGGTCTTTTATAGGATTCTGCTTAGCCAAAAAGAGAGAAAGGGGGAAAAAAATCTTTGGGTGCTAGGAAAAATCTTGGAACCAATTATTATGGTTTTCCCTTTATTAAGGTGGTGAAATGTGAGTAGGCTTTTGCTAGCTTTCATTGTGTAGCCCAACCTTCAAACCAGAAATTAAAGAAAAAGGAAGTTGAAAAGATTTAAAGGACAAGAACTATAAACTAGTTTATTAAGTGAAAAATCAAGAATCTTCTAGTTTTCATCACTTCCCTCCCAATTTTATTCATCAACGGGTCATGTGGGGGCAATGGTACTATATACCAAAAGTAGCTAATTGATTATTGTTTCACCTAGTCAAATGTTAATGTTGGTTCGATGATCTGTGAGTAAAAGAAATGCTATAGACAGTCGTTTAAGGAGAGTGGTCCACCTATGTGGTTAGTGTCCTGAACACTGCCATGATGAGTAGTTGTTATAGCCGTTAATTGATGTGAACCCATCATGATTAACTTTAAAAATTGTTTGATGTGAGCAATTCTATAATGGGGTTCACATCAATCATTGACTAAGAATGTCTCTCACGCGTGCATGGATACCAATTATAAGAAGTCCACCGGAAATTAATGTGAGTGGCATTGTATTTCTCTCACACACTCAACCACTAACTTTAATGGAAAAAAAGTAGGATATACTAAAAAGGCAAGACTTAATCCAAAAAGTACTTATAAACATAATCGAAAACTAAATTAAACAAAAACTTATTTGCCTCCAACTTCTGAAAAACTATCTTCGATAAAATTAGACACACACACACACACTTAGTTTATGAAAATACATCATTATTCATTCAAAATGCTAATTGCAAGAAATATTTATAAGCTCTGCCCTTGTTGTGCAGGGTTATTTTTGGGATGCTAGTGTCCTTACCGGTAACGCTTCTCTACTACATACTTATAGGCTTGTATTAATGGAAAAACAAGAAGATGATAATAAAAAAGAAAAAGTCTGCATTTTCAGCTAAAGCATATGAACTGAATCGTCTAAAGGCCAAAGTGTTATGGGCAGAAAAGGATGCTCTCTGAGGTTTGGTGTCATGGTAGTACATAGACTAGTGGTGGCCGAAAGGAAGATGGAAATCATGGCTTATGATTAAGGTAGGAGACTTATTTTTCTTCTTGGGGTTGGGTAAAGTTGCCCCGACCAAACCATGTATTTTGACTCAAGAAAAAAGAAAGGGAGAAGAAAAAGGCTAAATCATGTTGTTCCTACTATTTGTCTTTTTTTTTTCCTTTAATATTTAAAGCAATTATCATATAATAGTTCTTGCTTTTTGGTACCAAATTATATATGTGAAGTCAATTGGACAGATTTGGCTTACAATTGAAGCTTGTCTTAGAGAGATATATGGCATGATCATGACCATGATTATATCTCTTGTTGGCCAAAATGTAAGTGCCAAGAAGATTACATGGCAAAAGCCTATGACTCTATGAGTTATGACCCAAATCTGTATCATATGTATATGTGGTGGTGTTAAAGCTAGCCTTGTTTCATTCTTGAGACAGAAGTCTTGAAACATAATTATTGGTCGGTTTTAAATCTACTCAGTAGTCATATATACTGCACCTGAAAAATATGTTCCACTCATCTCTCACGCCTTCATGTTTGACTTGTATTTTGGATAAGATCCGGCATTGGCAAAAAAAATGTCAAACGGCCCTCAATAATCAACTAGATATTTATTTGGTCATGCAGTAAAATCCGGTATGGGTACGGGAATGAGGACTGCTATGAATTGAAGAATTGAAGAATTTGGGATCAACTACTTCTCCTCTAGTTGATCTAATTCCTAATTTTGAGGGTATTTGAGTAGAGATTTTACTATGGAATTCCCATAATTTTTTTATTTCGTATGTATATGTAAACGAAGGAGAAGTAAGGAATTGGAATCATTCCAATACCTATGTGTTAGTAATTGATATCCATTACTAATAAATAAACATGGTGGTGAGAGTGACGTCTTAATTTTGCTTTGAAATAGTGTTTTATGATTTTTCAAATAAACTATCTACACTTTTAATTATTGTATTATTGAATATCTTTATTGAATAGATATCTTCTTAATTTGAAATTTTTACTTTGATTAATGGAATGAGAACCCAATCTTCGATGGGAAAATCTCACTCGATTGAAATTGATAAGTTTTAGGGAATGGGGATGGGGAAGAGGAAGGGGAGGACAAATCTGATCTCAAGTTGTTTCGTTGGAGAAAAACTTGTATGAAACGAGGATAACACTATTTTGCTATTCTTGATCAATCACGCTATGCCAAGTGGAAAAGTTATCACGAGCGGCATAGTGTGATTGGCCCGGGATTGCAAAACAGTGCTATTGTTGAAGAATACACATAGTCCCACATCGGAAACTTAACAAAATAGAAAGTCCTATATAATGAATGGCTCCACTCCTAATAAAATCAAGGCCCTTTGTATAAAACACCACACCTGCTAAACATGTGGTTAAGTTGGGGACAATATCGATGTTGCTAGTGGTGGGCCACATGCCCGTTTCTCTGAAATTTAACATGGTATCAGAGCGGGTTGATTGACTGAACCAGAATTACTGGGCCTTTACCCTTACCTCTTATCCAATATATGGTGTTCACATGCTTGAATAATTGACTTTGATGTGGACTTGGCTCCACGTGTGACCTACTATGTGGAATATAAGTCTCACATTGGATGATTGATTAAATAAAATACAAGATATAATGAATGGTTCCACTATTAATATCACCGATGCCTTTTGTGATAAAACCCCACACCTATTGGGCTTTGTAGGTGGTTAAGTTGGGGACAATATCGGTGTTGCTAGTAGTAGGCCACATGCCTATCTCTCTGAACTTTAACATGGTATCAGAGCGGGTTTGCCCACGTGTGAAAGCCCAATGGCCACACGTGCTCCACGTCACCCAATATGTGTTGTTCATGTGTTAGGGTTGAAAATTCACCACACGTGTGGGGGCATGTGAGAATGTGAATGTGAAAATGTCCCACATTGGAAAGTTGAGAAACCTAGCAAGGGCTTCTAAGGAGTTGGGCTACTCCCCTCATTGCCAATTGGTTTTGTGGTGGAACCTCAATTTCTTTCATGGTATCAAAGCGGGCCGGTTGATTGGGCCCGATTAAACCCAAATCAAACAAACTTAAATCAACCAAAACCCTAAATTGAACCAAAATCAAATAAATCCCAATTTTTTTTTTATATATAAAAAGTGACCAATGTGGAATTGGTTGCACATGTGGCCCACTAAAAAGTGGTCCCACGTGAGGAGGAGTGTTGGAGAATACACATTCCCACATCGAAAACTTAAAAAAATAGAAAGTCTCATATAATGAATGGCTCCATTCCCAATAACATTGAGGCCTTTTGTATAAAACCTCACACCTGCTAAACATATGGTTAAGTTGGGGACAATATCAATGTTGCTAGTGGTGGGCCACATACCCATCTCTCTGAAATTTAAGATGGTATCAGAGCATGTTGATTGACTTAACCAAAATTACTAGACCTTTACTCTTACCTCTTATCCAATACGTTAAAGTTAAGAGAGACGAGCATGTGGCCCACTACTAGTAACATCGATATTGTCCCCAACTTCACCACCTACAAAGCCCAATAGGTGTAGGATTTTATCACAAAAGGCCTCGGTGATATTAGTAGTGGAACCATTCATTATATCTTGTATTTTATTTAGTCAATCATCCGATGTGAGACTTATATTCCACATAGTAGGTCACACGTGGAGCCAAGTCCAAATCGGAGTCAATTATTCAAGCCCAACATGTGAACATTACGTATTGGATAAAGGGGTAAGGATAAGGCCCAGTAATTCTGATTCTGTCAATCAACCCACTCTGATACTATGAAAGAAGTTGAGGTTCCACCCCAATATTAATTGGCAATAGGGAAAATAGCCCAACTCCTTAGAAGCCCTTGCTAGGTTTTTTAAATTTCCAATGTGGGACATTTTCACATTCACATTCTCACAGCTATCCCCGTTGCACATAAGTGTTTCTTGTGACGTCCCAGACCTAAAAACAATTGAAAATAAATTAATTAAACAAAGTAATTAAATTGGGTAATTAAAAATGAAATAAAATAATAAAATTGAAATTTAATAATTAAGGGGGTTTTGGAGGTCATTTAATTTTCAGACGGGAATTTGGCGAAATGAGTTGCGCCATTGCGTTCGTTTCACCGAAACAAGTTCGTTGGCGAGTGGCACATCTCGATACGAATTTGGGAATGCGAAAAGGATATATTGGTAATTACGAAATTATTAAGAAAATGGGATAAAATATGATTGGGCCAAGTCAGCTCTCTCTCTCTCGGACCGCGAAACCCCCTTTGTGAACAGCCGGTACGGCTGTTGACTCCCAGCCGCCGCCACGCTGCACCACCGGAGTTGGGACCGGTCCCAAACTGACCGGCCAACCACCTCGGTTCCACCCCAACCAATCCCGACCTCGCTCAGCCACCGGTGCCGCCGTGCGGTCGATTTTTCCAGTCGATTTTAACTCAAACTTCACCGGCTTCGCACGGCTATTTCCGGCCACCAATCTCTGTGATCTAGGTGAGCTTTTTCATCCTCTAGCTTCCTGCATACTTGGAATCAATCAATTTGGCCTCGAATCTATCGGATCTTAAACCTAGAATTAGCCGATTTTTGGATTGTGTTTCCAACAGGTTGCCGGCTGGTTCTTGGCCGGTTCAGGCTGGTTTTGAGCTCCCCTCGTTGAGCTGATTCTAAAGCTATATGGGTTGTTGCCCAATTCGAAGATTTTTCGGTGACCGATTTTTTATCAAGACACCCACCGGCCGGCGGCGCGTGGCGGCGGTATGGTTGCAGTTCTTCATTCCAATACAATCCTCATATTGCCGTGAACGCGTACATGTGCTCGGATTTAGGTTCGGACGTCGTTTGGACCTCGAACCAATGTACGCTTATTATGCGTTGTTTGGGTTCGATGTGTTCGGACCATTGGATTGAATCCGAATTCATGTATGTTGTTCCTCGTATTTCTAGGATCGTATAGGAATTGACAGATCGTGATTCGGAGCCCTGGATGCTCCGAATCAATGACTTATAGTTTGAATTAAACCGTAACCGTCCGATCGTGCGATCGCGAGTGATCTGACCGTCCGATTGAGACCAAACTTTCAGGATATGTACTATAAGATGTAGTGAACCTAGAGGAACTTTCGGATCTAAGTTTGGAGGTCATGGGACCCACGGGCCCGGTTGGACCTATTCGGGAAAGTTTGACCAAGTTTGACCAGGGTTGACCGCTCGTCTCCCATGGTCTTTTCGTCGTCTAACGAACGTCTTTGACCTTAGAATTCTTCGTACAACCATACGCTCACTTTGAGTCGGGATTAGTTAGGGTTTCGTTTTCAAGTTATCGTTCAAGTTCGGTTTATTAATTAATCATCGTATTCTCGTATTAGGTACTTAGGCACCTCATATTGCACATGCAGGACCCTCCCAGGGTTACGCTGCTTGGAACTATCTGTGCGTGAACTTTGTTTTGAATGTGAATATCTTTCAATGAATAAACAACCATGCATACGATTTGACGTTTCTCGACTTGAGACTTTAATATTATTTGACGTTTTCTTGATTTGAGATTTAAATACGGTTTCAATATGGATTTTCAGTGATCGTGAAATTTTACTTGATTATGGAATGATATGTTATTATTTGATGCTTGTGACTATTTTGAGTATGGATATATATGTTTGGGACGGTGATGTCCTTATTTTGACTATATGTGTTGGTTATTTGATGGACGAACGTATTTGTGTCCGGGCGTCTATTGTTTTGGGGTTGGGTACCTGCGTGTGTATGGAAAAGTGGTTTATGAACGGATATAGGAATATTGAGTGTAGCTGTTACTTGATTATGTCGGATACCCAGTGCATGCCTTAACGGGGTGTAGCTGTAGACCCTTAATGGGGTAGTCTGCGCGAAGGACTTGTCACGAACGTATTGGTATTAAGGTTTCTGCCATACGTGCCGGCGAGCTTAGTTCCTTTGGACGGCTTAACCCAGGGCACGGGGCCACTATGGCGCTGTCCTGGTGTCTCGTCAAGTGATCCCCTATTGGATTGTTCTCCCGGTACACGTGTGTTGGTTTTGAGGTTCTATATTATTATATGTATGCGTTATTATCTTCGTACTTGTATTTTCTTTAGTGAGGATCCTTTCTTGCTTGTATTGCCTCTTGGCATGTGGTTATGTGAGAGTGGGAAATAATGGGAAACAGTACTATGATATGATTATTATGTTGTTATATTGTGATTATTGGGTTTTGAATAACTATGTACATAAAGGATTTGAATTGCATGATTTCAGCATCGTTTTTTTGAAACAGTGGGGTTAGTACGTTGATTTGAACTACTAAAACTTTATTTTTGTCCAATCACACTCTTTTTGTTTTGCGCCCCACCAGGCCGTAGTCGTAGCATCTGAGCTGTTCAGCTGAGCGCTCCTCTTCTTGGGCTCGACTAGATTGTAGGGCACTTGCCCCTATTATGTAAACTCTATATTCTGCTACTTTATTTTGAATACTCTTAGAATTGCTCTGTATTGCCCATTAGGGTTGGATTTAATGGCCATAGGCTATGTTGTATTCTGTAAGCATGCTGGATGTTGGGATATTCATATTCTGTTGTATTCTATCAGGTTGAACTTTTGGGTTTGTTCATATTTCAGGGGAGACTCTGCCCGTTTTTCGGCAGAAGTCTTGACCCCTTTATCATTTGTTTTGGAAAGGGGGATTTCTTTTAGCATGTGGGCCCGACAGGGATTGATGTCGGAACAACCACAGGGTCTGTCACGAGTTCCGGAATGAAATTCGGGTAGGGTCCTGTTATTTCTCATCCGGTTGCTATCCCTATCTATCTTTGTGCACCTTCCGATAGCCTAATCCAGTGAGGAGCAATGGACCCCTTTGCATAAAATTACAGGCTAGGGTTCCATATTCTCAATTGGGCCTAAATCCCTAAGGTCCAATTTTTTTTTACACTTTCAATGGAGATAGACCAGGCTTGGATGGGCTTTTATATGCACAGAAAAGCTCTTTTGCTGAAAGCTGGATGTGGAAGAATGTTTGAAGTAATTTTAAGGCAAAGAATCACGTTTACCACTCAGACTATATGCACTACTAGTTATTTGTGGGGTAATGATATTTTTCTTTCTATTAGTCTAGTGATATTTCTCTTTATTATGTGAAGGGTGATCCCAAATTCGATTTCCTCTTTCGTTAGATATTTTTTTTCTTGAATAATATATTTTTTTTACTTAACCAAGGAAAAAGGATTTGTTTTATTTACTAAAAATAAGGGGTGTGTAAGTATGTCGTCATCATGAGTAATGTTGTACAAATAAAAGCAACAGACTCCCAAAATGCAAGGCCACGATTTAAAGAAACTGATAAATAAAGTGATGAAAAAAACTGGCGAAACTGCAAGAGAAGGGAAATTGCATCCGTTAAAAAGACAAGGGGAAGGAGAAGAAAATTACAAGGAGGAAGAGAAACAAAGCTCAGAAGATGGAGATTTTCTTTGAAGAGAAGATAATTTATGTGGGAGCTTGAAGAAGAGCATAGTTAAACCAAGGAGAACAAAACTGCTGCATCTGCATCGTCAGGAGTTTGATTTCTTTTATCTTCTTTGCTATTAATTCTCTGATTAAATTGATTTTCTTATGAATTTTATGAGCTCTCTTGGCTAAAACTAAGATGGTATGTCAAAACTTGAGTAGTTATCATGGTAGATATATTGTTTGAGCTGAATTTTTAGTGTTCAAACGGCTTGTTTATCTGATTTTTAGGAATATATTTCACCATAAGAAGTTTAAAACGGCTTCTTTCTCTTTCAATTTAAAGAAAATATCACTAGACTAAGAGCTATTTGGTCAAAAAACTATTTTTTAGTTAATAAATTTTGCTAGATTGACATTTTAATATATTTTTGAGAAAGCATGTGATTATTGTTACCTTCAATTTTAGAAGAAAACTTAGGTTTCCACCATGGTTTTGGTGCTGGATTGTAGTATCTTCAATTGAATCTTTATTTTGATTTAATTAATTATTTAAATTCAATTTCAAGTTTACCAAAAATATATCCAATTTTTTGTTGAATTATGTAATTAAGCTATAAGTTTAGAGCTACCTCTCTATATTTCACAATTTTTAAGCATGTTAATTTAATTTAATTTGGATTAGCCCTTTCAATTATAGGTTAATTTCATTTACATGATGTACCAATGGCTGAATTTGAATTTGAATTGAAATTGAAAAAGAATAAAAATACAAATTAGTTCTAACAAATTATAGTTTGTTTGTATCTTCAATTTTTCGCGGTATGCAATTTATTATGCCTTATATATACAAGCCACCGCATTCTCTTAGTTTTCATATAGGAAGAATAATTTCTATTATTGTTTTGTTAATGTAAAAAAAGATTGCTTGGAAAAAAAAATGCTATAAAAATTTTGTTTGAACAAAAATGATAAAAAGAATTGTTTCGTTAATGTGAAAGTTCTTTTGTTTAAAATTATCATTAAGCCAAACATTCCGAAATAAAATCATATTTGCAAATAAATAAGAAGCCATTCCTACAAATCACATATAGACATATGTGTAGAAACTTTTTTTGTTGGGAGATTTTAATGAGTTATTTTTGCATGTATGTGTCATGTTGATGCCTAAATTTGATTCAACAGCGGGATGACCTCTTTGACATCTATGTCACGCAATTCTTCCAAACCAGGTCAAGAGGGTGACAAGGGTGTGATGTCAGCCAAAGACCCTCCGATGCTTAAGTCAGTCAGAGTGTTTGAGAGCAAAGTATACGATTATTTTGGTGCTTAGAATTGCATAACTTTAAGAAAAGATCGTAAAACCTTTCTGATCATGGTCATACTCTAGGACGATCTATTCCTCCTTGGACTATGACTCCCTATAGGTGGACGTGTCTTGGCAAACCTGAAACATCCTAGTTCCTTTAGGATTAGAAGTCCTTAAGGTTAACACCACGTACCTCGGAGCTTACTCCACATACACTTCAGCTCCTATCTATTTAGGTAGGAATTCTAATCAAATGTAAATCAAGATAGGTAAGCCTCATCCAGACCGATCCTAAATTCATGGACCAACTTACTTAGGAGCTCACCTGAGACAAGGTGAGAAACATATGTGGCAATTAGTTTTGAGCTCAGCTCGACCACTTGATTTTGAGCTTAACTTAGCCTAGCCACTCAGCCTCGAGCTCAGCTTGACAACTTGGGATCATTTGGGTTTTAGCCCAACTCAGTCTAGAGATATTTTACTCAACAATTTGTCAGAATGTCATTTGTTTGTAAGAAATTACAAATTACAAGTCTAAGTATGACTATATTGTATAATTCATTAAGTAAAATCCACTTTTAAAATATAATATCAATAAATATCCACTTAAAAGGCAATAATTATCCCCCTTGCTACAGCCTACATCCTAGAATATTATGCAAACACCACACTATAATATTATTGTTTGTCGATATCCTTCTAGAATATAATAAGAATAAGATAAAGACTTTGACGACACGTAGGGCCCTCTTAAAATCGAGATCAATATGCTACGTTACTTTCCAAAAGAAGAATAAACCAGAAAAACTAAGGCCACGTTGCACTTCCTACAGAAACGAAGGCGCCGCTGGAAATAAGCCAAAACAGAAACGGTCATATACCACTAGAGAGCAGTGGTTTTTATTTTATTTATAGAACTACAGTTGCGCAAGTTCAAGTATTTTTCCATTTTGTCCAATCCAAAAGTGGTTTTCTCTCCACGCACCCACGGACACGAGAAAAACTCTCTTGGAACGGTCTCCCTTTACTCACATCGCGATATTTGGACAATTTTGTTTAAAAAGAAAGAAAGAAAACTCACATGATGCAATGCGATTGGAGGAGAATAGGACTACAGTCCTATCCCATTCCAAGAGAGTTTTTCTCCATGGACACACAGAATTAATGTTTGGGCTCCAATCCAAGTAATAACCCTTGGATGGAAAATGGTTTTTTCGTACATTGAATTTCGACTTTCTTGTTCATCACAAAAAAAAAAAAAAAAATTATTCTCCACTTTCTTTAAAGGTTGTCAAAATCACACTATAAATAGTGCCTTCACATTCTAACTTTCCCACATCCAAAAACACAAGACTTTTGATCGTAAATTGACAGATAAACATCACAAAGTTCTGATACAATGTCTACAGCTGGTCAGGTTATCAAGTGCAGAGGTAAACCCAGACCTCTTGCTCTCCTTTGTTAGATAGTTCTGCTCATTTCATTCATTTTTACAGAATCCCATTTATGTTTTTAGTTTTTTTCAGTTTTTTTGTTGTGTTTTTTTTTTCAGATCAAGTTTTATTTTTTGGTTATACCCTTTGTTAGGTTCTCTGTTCTGATAATTTTTTAAGTGATTCCAATTATTGGGTCTGGTTTGTTCTAACAATCAGTTCCCTTCATTCTGTTGTTTAATAGTGTTGGTGAGGAGGCTTAGCTGCTTTATACCTTTGTTTCTGGTTACATATCTTGTTTTCTTCTGTGCTTTTACATGATCCTGGTGATCCTGGTGGTTTTTTTTTTTTTTTTTTTTAACATCCAGATGCTTGATCTTTTCCTTTTTATTTTCTCTCTTTGTTAAAGTGTTTTATAAATCAATTAATGGTGATGATTTACTTTTGATCTGGGTTTTCTTGGATTGGATTTGATGGGGATGCCAATTTCAGTTTGGAAAATTTCTAAACTTGACTGAACAGAAGAAAGAAACCATAATTTTTTTGGTCAATTGTCTTGGCAGGGGACTGATCTTCTACTTGGTTAATAATATTGATTAAATGGATGTATTGTTTACTAATTGCATTGGCATTTGTGGATTGTAGCCGCCGTGGCATGGGAAGCGGGGAAGCCACTATCAATTGAGGAAGTGGAGGTGGCACCACCACAGAAAGAAGAAGTCCGCTTGAAGATCCTTTTCACCTCTCTTTGCCACACTGATGTCTACTTCTGGGAAGCCAAAGTAAATTTTTATTATACTTTTACTGGCATTGTGTTGAACTATATCTATATCATGATGGTAAAAGAGAACGATTTGGTTATAGTCTCCCTAATTGCTCACTACACTGTTAAGCATGATTGAGCATCTGTTTATTATTTTGGTAACACGTGTTTCCCCTCAAATGAAACAACCAGGGGCCTCTCCTGTACATGGCATTTTCTTTTGGAACTGAATCATCTCTTTTATGTCACAGGGACAACACCCATTGTTCCCTCGCATTTACGGTCATGAAGCTGGAGGGTATGTTTGCTAAATTTTGAGTTTCCCTTGTAGACAGAGTATTTTTAGTTTCCTAAATTTTGCTTGCTTGGCAATTTTTTTGTTTAGAATTGTGGAAAGCGTAGGTGAGGGTGTGACTGATCTCCAACCAGGAGACCATGTCCTCCCGGTGTTCACGGGGGAGTGCAAGGAGTGCAGGCACTGTAAGTCAGAGGAAAGCAACATGTGTGATCTCCTGAGGATCAATACTGACAGGGGTACTATGCTCAGTGATGGCAAGTCCAGGTTCTCCAAGGATGGAAAGCCAATATATCACTTTCTTGGTACCTCTACCTTCAGTGAATACACTGTATGTCATGTTGGTTCCGTCGCCAAGATCAACCCTGCAGCCCCTCTTGACAAAGTTTGTGTTCTTAGTTGTGGAATATGCACAGGTTTGAAAGTCTTCTCACATTTTAATGGTTACAATCTTAAATAAGTTAGTGGTTTCCTTGTTTTTGTTTTCCCTAATCAATTTCTGTTTTGTGCATTTAAAGGTTTTGGTGCCACCGTGAATGTTGCAAAACCCAAAAAGGGCTCATCTGTTGCCATTTTTGGACTGGGTGCTGTTGGTCTTGCTGTAAGTCATTCTTATGTTTTGATCCTCTGTTATGGTGATTCCTGCTAGTTTGGATTATCATGATGATTTTTCGTGTTCATTTCCTTGTTACTTTTTAGGCTGCTGAAGGTGCAAGGGTTTCTGGGGCTGCAAGAATCATTGGAGTTGATTTGAATTCCAACCGATTTGAGGAAGGTCAGTCTATTTAAAATATCCATCCAAGGACTTACTGTGCTTCTTGTCCGGTTAATATTAAGTTGTCATTGACTGATTTATCATGCTTTTTTGTACTTGCTGGCAGCCAAGAAGTTTGGTGTGAATGAATTCGTGAATCCAAAAGATCATAACAAACCTGTGCAAGAGGTTAGTTACAGACATTTTTTTATCCCTTCACCTGTTGAGGAATTGACCTGAAGATTGCCCCTTGCCTTCGTAATATGTTTAGAATACTGATCTTATTGAAGCAAAATAATGCATAACGACTTCTCCCTTGTATATTTGATAAGCTTGTGATTATTGGTTAACAGAGACTATTGGACTGTTATTTTGGTGATTATTAGTTAGCAAAGACTAACATTTGAATTTTGACAAAAAGGTGATTGCTGAAATGACCGATGGTGGAGTGGATAGGAGTGTTGAATGCACTGGAAGCATCCAGGCGATGATTTCTGCATTTGAATGTGTTCATGATGTAAGCAATTATAAAAGTTGTAGGTTGTTTAATTTGATAAGATGTTAGAATATGCAACCAAATTGCTTTGAGGTTTAAAATTGAACTCTCCTTCCTCTCTGAATTTAGGGTTGGGGCGTTGCTGTACTCGTTGGTGTGCCTAGTAAAGATGATGCATTCCAAACCCATCCTGTGAATTTCTTGAATGAGAGGACTCTTAAGGGCACCTTCTATGGTAACTACAAACCCCGATCCGATCTGCCTGGTGTTGTGGAGATGTACATGAATAAGGTAAGTTCGTATTTCCTTTCAAGCATGTTTGTGAATAATTTTCAAACCTACCAAGAACTTCGCCTATTTAAGTAATGAGTTCTTAGATGGACAATATTTAAGGTTGTGTTCTTTGACTGTTCTAGTTGTTTGAGGACAGTTTTAATTTTCAATATGTTGTTGTAAAACTCTACCTTGTGTACTGATCTTGCAGGAGCTGGAAGTGGATAAATTTATCACTCACTCGGTCCCTTTCGCTGAGATCAACAAAGCATTTGATTTGATGCTTTCAGGACAGTCCATCCGTTGCATCATTCGCATGGAGGATTAGAGCAACTAGGGACTTTTTATGTGTTAATGGAGAGAATTTATATATCTATCTGATGTGTTTAAGAATAATTGTGTTGGTCTGGATTTTACAAATTTTTGAGAGGAGCCACTTAAGATACTAGGAGGTTCATGACTTTTGTCTTTGATATTATGGTTTTATGATAATAAAATTTTCTGCATATTTTCTTTAGATTTTCTCTTTTATAAGTATATATGTCGACATCTTTTTCTCTCTCTACCAATCTATGGAGGAATCCGAATTTGGAGCTTTGTGCTCTGGTTATATTGGCATTAGGTGTCTGGAAGCATGCCGATGTGCAAATTCTATCTCTGTTTTGGAAGAATCCTGGTTGTGCATCTTTTGAAGTATTAAAATGAAGGCAGAGCTCCGGCCTAATCCAAGTTCGAATCTCCCTTTCGTAAATTATATATATTCTAGAGTAATTTATAATAAGTTTTGGAATCTCCCTTTCATAAATTAGATTCATTCTAGAGTAATTTAGAATAAGTAGGATGCAAGTTGGCCAAGTTTCAAGTTCGAATTCTCTTTTCATCTAAGTTTCAAGTTCGAAAGGAGGATCTCCTTTCGTAGATTAGATTCATTGGCCAAGTTCGAATCCTCTTTTCATCTAAGTTCCAAGTTCGAAAGGAGGATCTCCTTTCGTAGATTAGATTCATTCTAGAGTAATTTATTCATCCAAGTTCGAATTTGCCTTTTGTAGATTTGATTCATTCTAGAGTAATTTATAATAAGTAGAATGCAAGTTCGAATCCCTCTGTCGTAGAACAGATGTTGACCCTGCAACTAAATGATTAGAGAACCATGGTTTGCTGCTTTGCATTCATCCTGAGCACCGGAGCGACTGTACCGGCTGTGGTCACAATATTGATACATAACATTCTTATTTTTTTTTTGGACAAATTGTTTTAGGTGGTATTGTGCATTAATTAGAACTACTGCATGTAAAACAGGGGATCTTTTGGGTGATATTACGCATGGAATTTTCTTGTGATGTTGCTCAAAGTTGCATGTTATTAATATTAAGCATATCCAATGCAATATATGGTACAATCCAATTCAATCCCTTAACAACATTCTCTACTCCAATCTTGTACACCAGATGATAACTATAGATTCAATTTTCAGTCAGAAATAGGGGTATTAATTGTTGATGTGAGTTAACCTACTAAATCAAGGAGATTTATTTCCTAAGTTAATTATGTGATTTACTTATTTGTTTTATATAGTTTACATATCCTTGTATAATTATGAGATATTCTCATAATTAATTACTGTATATATTTCTTTGTAAAACACCCTTCTAAACTCCTATATATACCTCCTTATGGAGAAGAATACAATTAACATAAAGTATTTAAACCATATTCATATTTTAGCATGGTATTAGAGCAATCGATCCTAGGTTGTCTCTAAGTCCTCAAATCATACCCTCAAATTCAAACCCAAACCCAAACCCTAAATCAAATTCCTTACCTCTCAAATCAAATCCTCTTATCAAACTCCTTAAACACATACCTCTCAAATTAAATCCCTAAATCAAATTCATACATCAAATTCCTCAAATCAAATTTCTCAAATTCTCAAATCAAGTCCTTAACCACAAACACACTCATATGAAATCTTACTTCAGCTGCGATGTCAAGACCCCCTACGATTCTCTCCCTCCTTGCAGACTCATAGAAGCATGCGGTCAATCTTGCTAAACCGGCTACTCGGGCTCGTGCTTCTATCGCCACCCCAAAGGTTTTGCTTTTCATACGTTCTCTCCAAAGCCCACATGGATTATTGACTCGGGTGCTACGGATCACATGACATTTGATCCTAGCCAACTTATTAGTCACAAACCAACCACTCAGTCGGTGGTGTCTAATGCTAATGGTATCCCCTCCCCTGTGGTTGGGGAGGGCTCTCTATCTCTCTCTAACTTAATACATTTGGATTATATATTGATTGTTCCATCATTGGACCATAACTTGTTATCTGTTGCACAACTTACTGCTACTTTGGGGTGTACTGTAACATTTTGGCTGAATTATTGTGTTTTTCATAACATCCTCAAGGGGAACACGATTTGTTGTGGTACTAGGCGGGCCAAACTCTACTATTTGGACTGGGCACCAGATAGTGAGACCAAGGTTGATCAAGCTTTCACAACAAGTGGAGCTAGTTTTGAGAGGCAGAGAGACAAAGTTTGGTTATGGCATAAATGTCTTAGGCATGCCTCGTTCAGTTATATAAAGAAGTTGTTTGCATCATTATTATCCAGTTTTGATGTCTCCATATTCCAGTGTGATACGTGTGAATTGGCTAAGAGCCATTGTGTTCCATTCCCATTAAGTACAAATAAAAGTTTGGTTCCCTTCTCCCTTATTCATTCTGATGTTTGGGGGCCTACTCAAATACCTATTCCGGCTAGAGCTAGATGGTTTACCACTTTCATTGATGACTGCACCTGAATGACATGACATTCCCTTCTCAAAACCAAAGGGGAAGTCAGTTTAACGTTTAAACAGTTCCATAAAATGTTGGCGACTCAGTTTCTGTAAAACCAGACCCTAAGCTCTAAAAGCCTACAGAGGGGGGTGAAGTAGGCTATATGGTAATAACCTACCTTTTTAAATTTTAAGTCCAGCTAAGAATTAATAAGCGGAAACATAAACACATGCATAACCATTGTGTTTAATTACTTGGCATATGCAGTGAGTAAATGGAATTGACTGCATGAAATTGGATTGATACAAAGACACCACATATTGATACAAAAAGAAACCCTTGTGGTTTTGGATCAATATAGTGAAACTACGTATTGATCCACATTAGCGTACTGATGTTATTTGGACAAGCTGCAGCAAGTACAACTAATGACAACAAGAATATAAACATACACAAAGATTTGTTAACCCAGAAACCCAACAAGGGGAAAAACTGGGGGCACCAAGCCAGGAGAGATCCAATCTGCTCAATTAAGAAATACAAGAAAAATGAAAGAAGACTTAGCTCATCTATCACCTATAGGCAGCTACAATCCAATCCTTCAGTAAGCACATTTTCTTTATCTCTTAGCAGCAAATCCTCTCACGAGCACCAAGCTCTAGTTGCATGTAGTTTGATGTATGAAGTGAGTTATGGTTTCACAAATTCATCTATCTCAATCACAAAGTATGATTGAGCTAGATAAATGAAACCTAAGTGTTGTGATGATTAAACTAGAAGTGATGAACTTGAAGCATATAGTTTAATTCAACAAAACAATAATGAAACAAAACAAATGTTCAACCGAAATCTTGTAAGTGTGTACTTGGAGAAAGCTATATGTATACAATCAATCATATACTCACAAGTAACATATACTAGTTGAACAAATAAAGGAGTAATCAAAGCAATGAAACACAATCAGCCATTAAAGAGTGAAAATCATCTTGGGGAAGCACTTATATGAATGCATTCATTCTCATAACCCTCAAGTGTATAAACTATGGCTAAGGAAGAGAAGAAATAATTCCAGAAACTATTTCAACTTGATTTATGCAGAGAATATAACTTGAAAAGCATAAGTAATGTGTTCAATGCATGAGTGAGATCACTAGTCAAAAACCGTCAAAGTGAGGAGTATAAATAGGGATGGTTTATCAAGCTCATTTGTTTAAGGCCACATACCAAAGATGCTTTAAACAAGGAACGGCTCTAGACACAAAAATAGGATAAGGAATTGTTTTATTCCTTTTGGAGAACATGTGGGCTGACAAGTTATGGAGAGGGATATAAAAAGAAGTATGGGTGTTTCTTTAAAACCAAAAGGAGCCGCACATGGCTATTGATCAAAGAGAAGAGGCAAGGTCCATAATCTGAAAAGTAGACTTTAATAAAGAGACCCATAACCCATCTCTTCTAAAGGTGGGAGACAACATAATTTAAGGGACAAGGGTATGGGTCATTTAAAAAACAAGAGACAAGCTCCCTACAATATATTATAAAATAATATATTATGTTTCCACACACAGATTTATCAATCTCCACACATACACCCGTTGGGCTAAGGAGAAAACATTAAAAAAGGAATGAAGAAAGAATGAATAAAGAAATCTGCCAACAACTTGAAAAACTGACGCAGCATGGACTAATACTTTCATAGAAAGTATTAATACAACTGAAAACAGGCAGCAGCATGCACGAATGTACGGTAGATCAATCCAAGTGAAGTGTGGATTAATCCATGTGAACAATGCAAATGTTTTACCTTTTGACCTGCAACGAGGAGACTTGGAAGCCCTTCAACCCACACCGATTCTAACCTAGAATCTAATTAATATTACAAGGGTTTTGTTGGTTTAAGAGAAGAGCCAAAATACAATAAAGGTTCAAATAAAAACCTTACAATCTCCCCCTTTGGCCTTTTCTTAAACAAAAAACCAAAATGAAATTCAAAGACTAACTCATCTAAAGCTGTCAAGAGACATTTAGAATATAGAACCTGCACAAGCTTCACAAGAAGGATTAAAAGATTTCAACTATAAGGTTCCAAAAATAAACAAAGTTTAGTCTATAGAATTGCAATTTTTCTCCCCCTTTTTGTCTTAGAAAAGACAAAGGGTTCACAACCAAGATAATGTTGAGCTTGTCCAAGCTAAAAATAGCATTTTGCTCCCCCACAAACCAAGCAGTACAAGCTCCCCCACAAACAAAGCAGTACAAGCTCCCCAATAAACAAAACACAAGTAGTTGCTTGTATGAAACACAAAAAATTGGTACAAACAGAAACGTAAAGAGAAAAAAAAAAACTAAGACCAAAACAATGACTGTTGCACCCCAAAACAAGGCAGGAAGAAACAAATAACATGCAATCAGATAAGGCAAACATAACTTGTTTCTTCAACAAGTTGCCTTCTTGTTTTAACTCTAGCATGAGGATTGCCAATGATGAGATCACTAGGATGATTCTTACTAACCCAAGGAGCAGGAATAGGTTCCATAGGTTTTGTGTGAACACCTTTATGAGTGATAAGCTCAATAGATTTAGATGAAGGTGGTTCAGTGACAACTGACACAGGGTTTTCCTTTTCCACATCATACAAGATGATACCATTATCATACATATGGTTAGAATTATCCAAAGAGTCATTAATAACAACTTTAATAGATTTCATGACATTCTTGGTTCGTTTGTTATAGACTCTATAAGCTCTACTATTTGAAGAGTAACCAAGGAAAATTCCTTCATCACTCTTGGGAGGAAATTTTGCTGGATGATCCCTATCTTTCAAAATGTAACACACACTTCCAAATACTCTAAAGTATTCCAAGTTAGGTTTCTTATCATTCCATAACTCATATGGAGTTTTGCAAGAGTTTGGCATCAAGTAAACTCTATTTATCACATAACAAGCAGTGTTTATAGCCTCTGCCCAAAAATGTTTAGGCAAAGTCTTACTAGACATCATTACTCTAGCCATTTCAATTAGAAACCTAGTCTTTCTTTCAACAACACCATTTTGTTGTGGTGTGATAGGGGATGAGAAATTTTGTCTAATTCCCAACACATCACAATATTCAATGAAAGGTGAGTTGGCAAACTCATTTCCATGATCACTCCTTATTCTAGACAAATGTTTCACTTTCTTTCCCTTTTCATTTTGCATTTTATTCATAATGGATTTAAAGTGACTAAAAGTTTCTCTTTTGTCTCTTAGAAAAGCAACCAATGTAAATCTAGAATAATCATCAACAAAAATCAAGATGTACTTCCGTCCTCCAAGGCTAATGGTTTGGAGAGGACCAACCAAATCTATATGAACAAGGTCAAGAAGTTTAGTGGTGGTTAAGGAGTTCAAAGTCCCATGAACAGACTTTGTTTGTTTTCCTAGATGGCACCCACTACAAACAAATTTAGCAGTATTTCCAAACTTGGGAACACCACTTGCTATGTCTTTCTTAGATAGGTTCTCAAGATCTTTGATATTTATATGACCTAATCTTTGATGCCACAACACCATAGGGTTGTCTCTTGAGAGATTACAAGCAAGATCATTAGAAAACAGATTGGTCTCCACACAATAACAATTATCACTCGATCTTAGACTAGTCAAGACAACATTTCCTTCTTTGTTTGAGACAACACATTTTTCTTTACTGAAACTAACATTGCAAGTGCCTTGATCACAAAGTTGACTTATGCTAATTAGATTTGATTTTAGATTTTCAACATACAAGACATTTTCAAGCTTATTAATTCCTTGAGCAAAGATAGTTCCTTTTCCTAATATACTTGACTTGCTACCATCACCAAAAGTCACACTCCCAAGATTAGACATGGGAGAGTAATTAAGAAACAAGCTCTTGTCACCAGTCATGTGACTTGAGCAACCACTATCAAAATACCAAGCATTAGAATTTTTCACAAATAAAGCATTCAAGACAACAAGACAAGTCTGATTAGCTTTTCTCGCCCAAACCCTTTTAGTTGGCATTTTAATTTCTTGATTAGGTCTTAACATGCTTGAAATAATTGCAACTTCACTTAACAGATTTTGAACTTGTTTTTCTAAACTTAGAGAAGAATTCTTTCCTTTTAGTTTGAAGCAATTAGGTCTAATGTGTCCTCTTTTATTACAAAAATGACAAATAGGGATGAAGACATTTTTTCTAGACATACCAGAGCTTGAAACATTACTTTTAGTTCTGAACGTTTTTGAAGTGGGCTGATTCTGGACAGTTTTGGATTGATACTTGCTGACACCGAATTGATCCATAACTGATACGGATTGAGCCATATAAGTTTCGGATTGATCCACAGTTTGCACAGAATCTACAACATTTACGAATTTTACTTCCTCATTTAATTTGACAATATCAGGGGTAAAGCCAAGACTAGATTTATCACTACATGATTTTCCCATTTTAATCATGTTATCTATGTTTTGAGCACCACTAGTAGAATCAATTTCCCTCTTTCTAGACAAGTCTAAGTCAAATTTTAACTTCTCATTTTCTTGTTTAAGTTGACTTACAAGGTTAGACAAATCTGTATTTTCTTGTTGTAGCATGACAACTTTACTAGAAAGATGCACACTTTGTCTCTTTATGTTGTAAGACACATTCACAAGTTCTTCATATCTTTGGATTAGCTCCTCTTCACTATCAATAAGTTCTACCTCATTTTCACTTTCTTCACAACTTTTAGTGGATAATTTACCAGTGAAAGCAACACTATTTTCATCATCACTTGAGTCAATCATAGACTCATCTTCACTATCACTCCAAGTGGTTTTTAACACTTTATCTTTTGACTGCTTCTTCCGTTTTAGAGTGTTTGCACACTCAAAGGCAAAATGACCTATTCCACCACAATCATAACAATTTATTGACCTTTTATTTTCAGTAGAAACTGAGCAACAACTAGAGTAGTAATCATCATTAAATAATGATGGGTGAGCCACAGAGCTATGAGCTCTATCTCTTTCCATAGAGATGACTTAGAGTCGGATCTACACTAATTAAAATGCAGTGCCCGCTCTGATACCACGCAGCATGGACTAATACTTTCATAGAAAGTATTAATACAACTGAAAACAGGTAGCAGCATGCACGAATGTACGTTGGATCAATCCAAGTGAAGTGTGGATTAATCCATGTAAACAATGCAAATGTTTTACCTTTTGACCTGCAACGAGGAGACTTGGAAGCCCTTCAACCCACACCGATTCTAACCTAGAATCTAATTAATATTACAAGGGTTTTGTTGGTTTAAGAGAAGAGCCAAAATACAATAAAGGTTCAAATAAAAACCTTACAGTTTCATACCCAAATCCAGGTTCTTCGTTCTGACAATGGCGAAGAATTTCTTAATTATGATCACAAAAAATTCTTACAGGATCATGGCATCATACATCAATGCTCGTGTCCATATACTCCCCAACAAAATGGGGTGGCTGAGCAAAAGAATCAACATTTATTAGAAGTCATTCGTGCATCTTTATTTGGTGCCAACATGCCTCGATCTTTTTGGGGCGAGGCCATCCTCTCTACAGCTTACCTTATAAATAGGATTCTCTCAAGTATTTTGAATTTCCAAACTCCTCTTCAAACACTTCACCACTATCTCCAAATACCTCCCACCCTAAACCTTGAACCATGGATTTTGGGTTGTGTTGTATTTGTACACTTACATGATCACCAACGCAACAAATTGGTCCCCGTGCAGAAAAGTGTGTTTTCATTGGCTATGCCCCTCATTAGAAAGGCTATCGATGTTATCATCCTCCAAGTCAGAAGGTCTATACCTCCATGGATGTAGTAGTGTTCCAGGAACACGACATATATTTTTCAGAAATATAGGATGATAATCTAGAGCCAAACACCCCGACTTTTCTGAACTTTTTCACAACAAAAGAGACTCAGCATCAAAGTGACCGGTCGCCCCTCCAAAACGACCGGTCTCCTCCCTTTATCCGTGCACATGAGGCATTTCTACCTCAAAGCGACCGATCGCCTTTCCCACACGATTGGTTACCCTCTTTATTCCTTCACAGGCAGAGCCACTATGTCAAAACGACCGGTCGACTCCAAGCTACCAAAATCAGGAGGAGGACATTGAACTATTTTTGAGATTTTGCTCACTCCAGACCCGCATTCAGCTCTAGTACCACACCAATCATTTTCTAATGAAGTCATTCAGGTAACATCTCCTCCTAAAATGATAACACTAATGAAATATACCATGATGATTTGATTTCAGAAAGCATAAAGGATACAGATACCCCTGTATACCAACTTCCAAAAAGGAAGAACTGTGGTAAACCTCGAGTAAAGTACGAAGCAGATCTTAAAGCCAAAGGAAAATACCCCATCAATAATTATATATCTCTAAGCAGATTATCAGAGTCACATGTACACTTTGTGAAGTAGTTGGCCGATATATCTGTCTCTAATAGTGTGACTAAAGCACTAGAAGACTTCAAATGGAAAGAATTCATGAATGAAGAAATGCAAGCTCTCCAAAAGAATGCCACATGGGAGATCGTGCCTTTACCTCACAAAAAGAAGACGGTGGGTGGTCTGTCCTTGCAAGTGCACAAGAATGATGTAGTATAGCGTTTGACAAGTCCAAGTATCGCTCCCACGAGGATTCCAAATTAATTTAATATTCGAATACCTAAATTAAATCTAACTGATACGCAAGTGAATTTGTAGAGATTGTTGTTGTGAAAGTTTATGAAACAAACAAGAAATTAATAAAAGCAACTGAGAATAAAAAGGTTTAATTTTAAGGTTGAAAGACAATGATGAAGGTCTAGGGTTTCGGAATCAACCACAAGCAATCCAAGTTAGATTTCAATGCATTCAACAGATTCTTTCGATTCTTTAGATGATAATTCCAGTATCTAAGTCCTTTTCAGGCACTTAGACCATAGTTTTCCTTAAGTATAAGATTCTTTTCTAGTTCAGACAAAGATCATATACCCAATCATGCAATCTATCCTGGTTAAGGCATAAATTTAACAAGTTGGATTCATTACGTTCTAGAAAACAAGGGAACTAAGCAAACCATTATTCTTCGTCAAGCAATAATGTAATTTACCACACCTAATCACAAGAAGCTAATTGAATTATATTCCTGGTTCTGCCTCAAATTCATCTTCTAATTTACTAGATGGAAAGCCCTAAGGTGATCAGTCAAAGAACTTAAACAAATAGCAACAATTAAAATAGTGATTAAGCATTCATCTGAAAGAAACTTAGAATCCATTAAATAACATTAGAAATCATAACTATCCATGCTCGGGCGTCATCCTCGCCCTAGAGAATAATTTAGTTACTCATATTCAAAGAAAACATAATTAAAAAACTAGAAAACATAAAATAAAACTTATGGATTGTGACGATGCTCAAGAACTTGACGATGGCAGCGGCTCTTTGACTCTCCTTCCAACTCCAGCATCCAAGAACTCTATTTTTCTGATCTTCTTTAAATAAGGAACAAATCCTCTTTTGACTCAGTAACTCTTCTTTCTTAGTTTGGCTCCAATTAACTTTGATGAGTTGGCATCCAAAATCCTACTAAATATAGGAGCATACTTCAGAAAATTACCCCACATCCTTGTAAATACTTCCCAATTGCAATTGACATAAATTGGACTCCAAAGATTAAACTTAAAAGGATTATTTTTGCAAAACCTGTAGAACACATTCTGTCCGAACTGTCTGTACTAAAACTGCCACAACTCTCTCCACACATGTCCGAATCATGAACCGTAAAATTCTGCGGAAATCTAACATCCGTATCTTTCCAACGATATAAGGCTCAACATCTGGTTCACTCTGAGGAAGTACAGTATATTCTGTCAAGTTGACTGATCTGCACAGGACATTCTTGCAAAACATCTTTTAATCCCAAAAATGCTCCTTTTGCTTGCTTTTCCATCTTTACTCTTCAAACCTAGTAAAATACAAAACTAAGTAAAAATGGACTAAACTCACTCAAGAACATAGCAAGAATCTAAGAGAAAGATAATAAAAATGTACGAAATAATGGTTATATCAGTGGGATGCAGGTGGATCTATATTGTGAAACTCAAAGCAGATGGATCCATTGAAAGATATAAAGTTAGATTTGTGGTGAAGGGGTACACACAGAGATATGGGGTGGACTACCAGGAGAGCTTTGCCCCAGTAGCCAAGATCAACACTATCAAAGTCCTAATGTCTCTAGCAGCAAATCTAGATTGGCCACTACATCAGTTCGATGTTACATGGAGACTTGGAAGAAGAGATATACATGGATTTACCACCAGGATGCAATTTAGCTCCTGACAAGAAAAATCAAGTTTGCAAGCTCAGAAAGTCATTATATGGATTAAAACAATCTCCCAGGGCATGGTTTGGGAGATTTACTAAGTCCATGAAGAATTTTGGTTACACTCGAAGTAATTCAAACCACACCCTATTCTTGAAGCGTGATGGAGGAAAAATCATTGCATTAATTGTTTATGTGGATGACATGGTCGTGACTGGGAACAACACAGGAGAGCAACATAAGCTACAAAAGTATTTGTCTCATGAATTTGAGATGAAGGATTTAGGTGCTTTGAAATACATCCTCGGAATTGAAGTGCCAAGGTAAAAAACTGGTATATTTCTGTCTCAAAGGAAGTATGTGATGGATCTACTCATAGAAACAGTAATGCTTGGATGTAAGCTTGCTGACACACCCATTGAGATGAATCACAAGTTATGTGAAGACATGGACCAGTTGCCAACCAATAAGGAACAATACCAGGGCTTTGTTGGAAGCTTGATATATTTGGCATACACAAGACCAAATATTGCATATGTTGTGAGTGTGGTTAGTCAGTTTATGCATTCACCCAGCATTTCTCATAGGAATGCAGTTGATCGGATCTTAAGGTACTTAAAGTCAGCCCCTGGAAAGGGACTAATGTTCTTAAAGAATGGAAATCTTGAAGTTATTAGATATAAAGATGCTGACTGGACTGGTTCCATTACAAATAGATGCTCTACATCGGGTTGATTTAGATTCGTTGGAGGTAACCTAGTCACTTGGTGGAGTAAAAAACAAAATGTGGTTGCTCAGTCTAGTGCAGAAGCAGAGTATCAAGGAATAGCTCAAGGAGTTTGTAAATTATTGCGGATCAGAGGACTCTTGACAGAAATGGGTTTTAAACCAGAGAAGCCAATGGAGTTACATTGTGATAACAAGTTAGCTATCGATATTGCTAATAATCTAGTTCAACATGATCGAACTAAACATGTTGAGGTGGATAGACATTTCATCAAAGAAAAAATTGAGAATAAGATCATTTGTCTACCCTTTGTAAAATCCGAAGATCAATTAGCGAATGTCTTAACAAAAGCCGTCTGTGGATGAGTGTTTTATGACTTACTTACCAAGTTGGGCATTGGTGACGTGTTTGCACCAACTTGAGGAGGAGTGTTGACGTGAGTTAACCTACTAAATCAATGAGATTTATTTCCTAAGTTAAGTAGGTGATTTACTTCCTTATTTTATATAGTTTACATATCCTTGTATAATTAGGAGATATTCTCCTAATTAATTATTGTATCTATTTCCTTGTAAAACACCATTTTAAACTCCTATATATACCTCATTAGGGAGAAGAATACAATTAACCTAAAGTATTCAAACCATATTCATATTTTAGCATTAACTTCACTTTCCAATAGGGATGTAGGCATAATCTACTATTTTTATGTGAAAAGATGTTTGCATCTTAAAAAGCACTTTAATAACGAAAATTATTGAGCGTGACGATAACACCTCGTTTCTGATACCTCTTATAACCTATTGTATAAGCAATTTGTGAAAATTGTATGATTCAACATTTCAAAAAATATGATGATCCTGAGACAAAAAATTCATTGTTAATGGAGAGAGAGATCTAACTGTCATTAATCAAAATCGGTGAATAAATTAAAAAATAATAATTAGGAATTAGTTTCTCTTCAACAACGATGAGCCGCAAACTATCAATCTGGAATTTGCCCAAAATTAAGGCAATATATGGTCATGTTTGGTGGGTAGGACTGGACTGAATTATTTTGGTTAAGATGGACAAGTCTTAGCCATTGTTTGTTGTGTTGGGGCTAAACTTATTAAATTGGACAACAGTCTGACATATTGTGTCTTACAGAAAGTGAGACTCATAAAGACTGGCTTGAATTCAACTACAATACAATCCAAGCAAGAGTGACCAATAGGTATTGTTAAGTACTTAAATTGTCAGTATATATATAGAGTGACCAATAGGTTTTGTGAGTATTAAATCAATGATTTCTGTTCATAAATGTCAACAGTTGGTAGCTGGGGCAATTTTCATATTTTAGGAAAGGAGCTATTCACCTAACTGATGGTGCTCAAACTCAAAGTGTTTGAAATTAGATACAGAATGTTCAGTGCTTGCTTACACGAAAACGTTAGGTGCCTATAGTGGCTAAGTCTAGTTGTCCTACTCTTCAAATTAATTGTTTAGAAGTCAGTTGTCCTTGATGTGAAGACAAAGATGATTACTATAGTTTTTAGGATTACAAAAAATATTATATAATTAAATGTTTGTCGCGTAACCATTTCCTGTTTAGTTTTTAATTTTGATATTTTTAGTTGCTAGAGATAGAGGAATAGCATAAATATGAGAAAAATGAAGGATGCCGAAAGATGGTGATATGGAAGACAAAGCTCGCTCTTATTTTTCTTACCTTAATATTTGACTTTTTTTAATGCGGAAAAGAAAAGATTAATAGAACTTACAAGGGCACGCAAGCCCAAAGAGGTCCAGGTAAAAGATTTCAGAACAGAGGGAGGAAGACTACAGACCCAAAATTTAGACAGGGTCAAAGAATGACCAAAAGATGCTAAAGCAAAAGTTGTCCTCTTTTGGTGTCATGAAAAATTACTTTAAGTTATGAGTTAGGCCATACGAGGTTCGCAGAAAACAATTGGTGGGAAATCAATCAACAGGTGTTTTCTCAAGAAATATTATTTTATTTCATTTTCATATTTGGTTCAAGCAATTGGTGCAAATTCATTTATAAAAATAATTAAGAGTAGATCAAGTTGCTTCATCCAATGATAAGGTTGAGGTTGCATCTCCTAGAAAGAAATGTGATCGATTGGATGGATTAGTGATTGTTTACATCACAGGAAAAGTCAACGTACTTAATTAATTAAAATGGTGTTGAATACTTCAATTCAAATTGCTTCTTGAATTGCTAGCAGTGTTTGCCTTGAACAATCACGTTTGACATGCATTCCAATTTCCTATGTTTACAAGTCTTTGGAAAATGTTTGAATCATACAACTCTGTGCCACTAGGTGCAGTTGCTTAGGCCTAGATGCATACCTCATACAGCAGTTAAGAAGTCAATGTCACTTAATTCACATAGGTGATTAATTACCTAGTCAAAGTGTACTTAATTAAGGAGGGGGATTTATAATTAGAACTTTGCATTAATATATTTTCATTTCTGAGGCCAGGCCCCAAGGGAGTTCTATATATAAGTAAATTGGTTGGTTTTGATTCAACTACAATCAATGGGGGCATGCAGATAGTTGAATAAACCCAGTTCTCACATACAGTTGCCACCATGAAGGTAATACCAAAACACATGCAGTTGCTTCTTTTGGTCACAACTTCTAGTTTGTTTCCCTTCATAAAATTGTAATTATGTTTGTGTTTGTGCAAATAATCTCATGGGAGAATATTCTGTGTTTTGATGATGTTTCTGGGAATATGTGTATACCACAGAAAACTGTGATAAAAGTCACCATTAATTGTCAGCTTTGCAAAACAGATGTACTAAAAGCAGTCACCAAACTTCCAGGTAATTCCATTCACAAGTCCTTTCTCTTTCCCCCTTCTTCTGTTATAATACAAAATTTCAAATTAGTATAGCATATTTTTGTTAAATGACTTGGAATTTTAATTTGCTAATTAATGTAAGGGGAGCTTCTCCAAGAATTTGTGTGAATGACATGTTCAGAAATTCTAATTTCAGCCATTCAATGTTATATTTTGGGTTAAATATTTTTATTATTATATGTCGTACATGCAATTCAATGATTGAGATTTGAAGTCCTTAACCAATTCTTAACATAAAATCCTTAATGGAGACTTTCCCTTAATATAAGTGGCACACATATATATTATGCTGTATTATATTATATTATAAATTGGACATGTTCTTATAGATGTAGTTGATGAACAGGTATAGATATAGTGGCTGTGGATGGAGAGAAGGGAACGTTAACTGTTGTGGGGGATGTCGACCCAGTGTTGGTGGTCAAACGACTGAGGAAGATCGGAAAGACTGCACAAATTATCAGCGTCGGACCGCCAAAGCCTCCTGAACCTAAGCCTTCCATACTCCTCCTCCCTCCATGTTGTAATCAATGTGAGCTTGTTGGTTTCGGATATGCTCCTTATGATGGCGGATTGTGCAACATTCTTTGAGGGGATCTTCAAAGTTTGTATATAATATTCATGAATGAAGTCATTCATTTTCATCAAACCTACTCAACTTTTTATATACATTTTCATTAATATGAAAATTAATAGACAAACATAAAATTCGTATAAATCCACTACCAACACCGATATTGTCTCTAAGTCCAATTCTGTTGATAAGGTCATGTTCAACAAATCCTTATATTATAGTGCGGAATTTTATCTTTAATATTTAAGAATTTGTGTTTCACAACCCAATTAAATTGAAACGTATGAGGTGGCTCATTAGGCTTATTAAGATAAAATCCCGCACCTAGAAGTGTCTATTGGGCGTGACCTTACCTATAAAAATGGACTTGGGTGGTTAAATTAGGGATAATAGGTGCTGGTGGTGGGCCTATGCGTTTCGAGAATGATCACAATCTTTTTTTTTTCTCCTTCTAATTAACAGGGATCCTAATTAAATGACTAAAATAATTTGGATCATATAAGCACATTACATGCTTGACTTCAACAATATAATATTTTCAGGATGGGCTAGATCTTAAGGTGGGTCTTAGAGCATCCACAATGGGCTCCCAAAACTTTTCAAATACTTGTACTCCTACAGCTTAAATTGTTGTTACAAGATTTGGGTTTTACATTGAGTCAACCAATAAAGTTATTCTGTGTTAATCAAGTTATTCTGTGGTATCGAAAAAAGGAGGGAAAAGCGTTTTAGAAAAGATTGTAAGAAAAGAGAAAGAAATGAGGAACTAAAAACCCTCATTTGTCTTTGTAAAAAAATAAAGCCCAAATAGGCTTGAGTGTATTATTATTATTATTATTATTATTAATAAAAGTCTTGTTTATTCCATTTAATTCCAACTTTTCACAAAATAATCAAAACCCTTGACAACCCAATTTTAGCTGCTACTCGCTATGACCACCTCGGTGTTGGGACCATTGAAGCCGTGAGGGCGTGTTGAGTCCATCTTACCGGTAGGTTGAGAAGCGTCTAGGCGACCTGTGAAGCTAGCAGGCACAGCGATAGGACACTGTGCAACACTAAGAGAATGAAGGCAAAAGACTGATCAAAAGTGAAAGGAACGAAAGCGAAGTGGGCTAAACTTTAATTTTATTAATAATAATAGTAATCCAATCATAACTAAAGACGGTTTTATTTTTAACAAAGATAAAATCATCCCATATACCTCGCAAAGTTTCATAACATATTCATCTGTTTCATTTGAAGTGATGTGCGCTCAAAGTGGTATCAGAGCCTAGTGCTCTAAAAAGAGTTTTAAATATGGATAGTAAACAAAAAACTGATTTAATCAAAGAGATATTATCATTGCATGTTCGCATAGTAAAAATTAAAGATCAAGTAAATGATGTGAATAATATGTTACATGCTTTAATGCAAGAGTTAGTACAGGGAACTGAAACTTCTTTCCCCTCTGTGATCGATTTAAATCATCAAGTAAATGAAGCAAGACTTAGAAATTTAAATATTTCAAGATGAACAGTAATATTGATTATTTCTCTACTGACGATTTATTAGATGTTAGTAATTCAACTCAATGTTTATATTGTATCATTTTGGATTCACAGATGACTAGAATTAAAGTCGAAATACAAGATCAAGAAGATCTGAGAGATTACTATCGATATAGATTAAGTAAACTCCGAGCAGATGGTCACATACCCACAGTAACTATAGAGATAGTTAGAACCCGTATAAATAATCATCAATTAAAGATACAACAACTAGAAAGTCATCTCGAAAGATTAGAAGATTTAATGGATCAGCACCATACCGCTTGTCATGATGGATAGATATTCTGAATTGGAACCAGGCGGAAATAAGATAGAACGAGATCTTAAAGAGATACAGAAAACCATACAATATTATGGTAAGATAATTGAAGAGATTAAGCAACTTTTAAGCTTAACCGAGAATACCTTTTCTACTATAGGAAGGAAAGGTTTAAACCCAAGTTTTTATAGTGCTAATCTTAGTGATACTTCTTTTTTAAACAAGAAAAAAGATGGATTAGTATAAGCTAGAAGATTTTCCGAAGATGAAATTAATGATTTCACTAGTCTTTTAAGTCAATTAAGGCTTAATGATGAAAATCCTCTTCGCGCCATTAAAACTGAATGAGAAAGCGAAGAAGATGATGTTCATTACCAACGTCAGAAATTGGTTAACCCAACCCAGGGAGCAAGATTAATCTATAGTAACTTGAAAAATGCAGAAGGAACCCCTGCTAACAATATGAAAGCAGAAGGAATTAATCCTTTTGGAACATATTTAAATCTTGATTGTCAAAATGATATAGAATCCACGATAGATCAATGGGAAACTTCTGTAAGAGTAGCCATAATCATTAATAAATGAGCGTTACAAGATGCCATAAGATTTATAGAAATGACTTTATTAGGCAGTGCTGCCAGACATTGGAAAGCACAAACCGAAGAAGATAAAAGTGTTATTATCTCAAGAGAAGATATAGGCACTATCATAAGTAGATTTGTTTTAGGATTCAAACACGAATTTCTGGGAGAAGGTTACATAAACCTTCAAGACGAGTTAACAAAGATTAAATACAGAGATGCTTTGTTAAGACTAGAGTTAAACGATATGTGCGCATTAGATCAATATATCTGCGCCTTCACAACATATTATTATCACTGCCCAGAAGCCATTGGTAATATTATGTACTTAGATTTATTCTTCAGTAAGATACCCTATCCATGGGGATCAAATCTTTTAAAAGATTATCCAATCTCGACTATGGATACTTTAGGTAGAAGAATTTCAAACCTTAAAGAACAATTGAGCAAATGGTGTAACCAGCCAGTGATAGCAAAAAAGTCAAAAAGATTGATAAAGCAGAAAGAAACACCTTTATGTTGTAAAAGTGATAGCCTACCAACAACCTTTGGTAATTTGCCAAAGTTTACCCCATAAAAAGAGGCCATATAAGCCAAAAAGATATTTTAGAAAAAGAAAGCCTTGGTTTTATAAGAAGCCAACTAGTTCTAAAAAACGATTTTATAGAAAACCAGTATATAAAAGAAATCCCAAGAAAACGAGTAAGAAATCTAAAGATCTTAAAGATTGTCGTTGTTATGCCTGTAATCAAATAGGACATTATGCTAATGAATGCCCTAATAGGTTTTCAGGAAAATTGATTTTAGTCGACCCAGACATAGAAGAAATGACTGCTAATAATGATTTTATACAAATAAATCAATTTGATAATTTGTCTTCTGATGAAAGTTTATTTGAATTAATTTCTGACACAGATTCTGATGACTACTAAAGAGTTATCTCATTCTTTCGATACCTCTTTAGGGGGTGTGATTAACCAAAGTATGAGTGATTTAGAAGGAGAATTTTCTCAATCAGCCTTAATAGATAGAAAGTTATACCAAAAGATTCAAAAGAATGTTCATGATATAAAAGAGAAAACAGGATTTATAGACACTGATAGAATTTTTGGACTTTTCAAAAGAAAGCACCATATGTATTACGGTGTAAGTCTACGAGAAAAAGCCCTAGACAATAGATATACTACTAATAAAGTAGAAATACCTTTATTAGAAAAAAGAGAAGTTATGGGGCATATTCAAAAACTTCCTAAAGAAGTCAGAGATACTATAGGTTGGATTCATATTGGAGCCATACAGATTATTATCCGAGCAACCTTCAGGGAAGGATTAGATACTCCTATTACGCTTGCAGTTCTAGATAATAGAATAATAAAAAGGCAGGAGGCGACTTTAGGGATTTTACAAGGAAATTTAAAATACCGAAAGTTAATCTTTTCAATACATCCCAAGTTTAGGTATTATTTTAATGACAAACAATTTAATAGAGTTTTGACTTTACTTCAAGATTTTGAAAGAAAAGATTTCATGCGAAAATGCAATAGACCTTATTCTATTACCTATCAGATATCTTATGTTTTGAGCAATACCCATAATTCAGAGTGTTTTAAAGATAACGAATATATTTCATTACCAAGTATGTTTCAAGATTTAGGTCAAATTTTTAGACCTGAACAATTTCCAATTGATATTAATAGAGATTTTTCACTAGATACTTGTGACAAACCAATGTTGTTAGGATCAGAAGAATCCGTTTCATTACAATGGACAGATTCTTTAGTTAGATGTACTTCTAGAAGAAGTATAGATTCAGGAAACTCTTCAAAGATTAGCATAAGCCCAAACATAGATAAAAGCTTCAAGATAAAAGCAGAATATTGGAATATCTATGAATGGACCCCTATAGATATAATATTCAGCCTAAATATGATTAAAAGCTATATAGACCCTAAGATAGTCACTTTATTTGACAAAGATAATTATGGTAGATTTGTAATCATTAAACTAAGATTTGGAATACATGAAGTAGAAATCGATTATGTATTAGACGACTCACTCAACAAAGAAATTTTATTGGGATCAAATTTCTTTGAAAAAGTAAAGCCGTGGAAAACTTCTTCAGGTGATTTAACTTTTTACATAGATCAGCATGTCACTAGAATTTCAAAATGACTAGCAGATACTCAATTTATATACCCATAGGATTAACCTATAACGAGTTTAAAGCTGAATATTTTGCAGCTTATATAGATACAGGAGCAGGCACCTGTCTAAGTAAGCCTAGTTGTTTTCCTGATACTTATAAACAATAATTACCTCAAATAGGAGGAAGAGATATATCAAATAAATACATAAGATTAACCGAAGGAGTGCCAGAGGCAAAAATTATTATTGGAAAATTTTTGATTAAGACACCTCCAATTTATTTTTATGATACAGGAGTGGATATTCTCTTTGGAAATAACTTTTTACAGTTATTTCAACAAGTAATATTTAATCATGATAGATTTTCGTTAAGATTACTAGCGCCATGCAATCATTGGATCTATGTATATAGATTAAAACAGGCTTTTAAACGAAAAACGCCTTTGGGTTTTCAACCGCGCAACTAGCGTGGTGACAGTCTAGTAAGAAAAACTAGGGATTTTGATCCGATACCTATGCTAAAGATAGATAGAGTTTTGTTTAAAAGTCTAGAAATAGATTTACAAGAAGGAATAGAGTTGGTAAAAAGGAAAATAGGACGATGTTATTCCTTAGACCCTCAAAAGTTTTGGGAGAAAAACAAGATATTAGCCCATATAGAGTTACAGAATAAGGATAAGATAATCAGGGTAAAACCCATGAGACACAATGAGTTAGATGTTAAAGAATTTAATATTCAGATAAAAGAGCTGTTAAATCTCAAGCTAATTCAAGATAGTGTAAGTCCACACAATAGTCCTGCCTTTATGGTAAGAAATCATGCTGAGATAAAAAGAGGAAAAGCTAGGATGGTAATCAATTATAAAGCTTTAAATGCTGTTACTATCTTTGATGGATACTTTTTACCTCATAAATATACTTTGATAAACACGACAAGAGGAAAAAAGATTCACAGTAAGTTTGACTGTAAGTCAGGCTTTTATCAGATCCGATTAACAAATGAGTCAAGACCTTTGACAGCTTTCTCTACCCCACAAGGTCATTATAAATGGATAGTATTATCTCTAGGATTAAAAAATGCACCTCAGATATTTCAAAGAAAAATGGATAATATTTTCAAACAGT
Source organism: Prunus padus (assembly GCA_024362665.1). Taxonomy (NCBI): domain Eukaryota; kingdom Viridiplantae; phylum Streptophyta; class Magnoliopsida; order Rosales; family Rosaceae; genus Prunus; species Prunus padus. The sequence continues at coordinate 1,525,851 of JANFAM010000006.1, forward strand.
TTGATTTCATACATGTTTATGTTGATGACATATTGATAAGTTCAGAAAATCTTATTGAGCATATAAAACATTTAAATATTTTTGCCGATAAATGCTTTGAACATGGATTAGTACTTTCTGATAAGAAATCTGTAATTGCTGAAAGCAAGATTGAATTCCTTGGTCTAATTATTGATAAAACTGGAATTGAAATGCAGGCGCATATTACTAAAAAAGTTAATGATTTTCCCGACAAAATAAAGGATGTAAAGCAATTGCAAAGATTTTTAGAAGTACTTAATTATGCAGAAGGTTTTATTGAAAATCTAGCAGAACATCGAAAACCTTTGCAAAAACTTTTAAGGAAAAATACACCTTTTGAGTTTACTTCTGATCTGATATCTGCGGTAAAGATTCTGAAAAATAAGTGTTTAAAGTTACCGAAGTTATCAATACCTTTAGACATAGATAATTTGATTATTGAAACAGATGCTTCAGAAAAATGCTGAAGTGCTGTTTTAAAGAAAATTGAGAATATTAATGAAATTCCTTGCAGGTACAATTTAGGGACTTTCACTGATACTGAAGAAAGATATCATATTAACGAGAAAGAATTGTTGGCAATAGTAAAAGGATTTAAAAAGTTTTCATATTTCTTATTACCAAAAATATTTATTTTAAGAACTGATAATACCCAGGTTAAGTCCTTTTTACAAAAGAATTTGCCGAGTACACCTGAGTATAAAAGATTGATTAGATGGCAAGCTTATTGTGCAGAATATATATTTGATATTGAAGTAATTAAATCCTCAAAGAATATTCTTGCAGATTTTCTCACTCGAGATGGAGTTTAGAGATTTCAAAGAGCTTTGCTCAAACAAGATTTCAGACATGTCAGATTGCTTATCTGGTATAAGCGGCAGTATTATAGATTTAAAAGAATCCTTATCAGCAGGATCATCCAAAGAGATTTCTGATGTAGCTGAAAGCCATATTCGATAGACTCAGCGTGCCATAACACGTTATGATTATCTGGAAAAAGAATTATGGAATCTGTTCACAGAATGCACAATTCCTCAGTCAACTACTAAAGATCAAGGCTCAAATCTCCAAGAGCCGATTCATCTAAAGATTCATTTAAAAATAAAGAAAAGACAGTATATACAACACCTTCACAGGTCTTTGCATCCACCGTCTCGATAGCAAGTAAAAATCCACACTGTCTCGAAAAATATCAAGAGCAGATGATGGGATTTTATCAGATTCAAAATGGTGAAAACCGTTTCATAGATTTCTCTGAATTTTATCCAAAACTCAAATTCATTGGAGGAGCTAATCCTACAGAGATTCGCGAAGCCTATGAATTTGGAATGTTGGGAGAAATATATCTCACTGCACCTGAATTCAATGAATTATCTGCTTTCCTAAGTGGATAAAGATTGGAGTACAAGATAATTATGAACATAATCCAACGATTAAAAGAGATGATACTCTCTGATTAAACTGTTTCAGTGCAGGACCTGATTTTGATTGTAATCATAAATATCCCGCTTTTAACTTTATGATTTTAACTAGGAGTGTAAAAGATCAGATAACCATTCCTGGAAAAAGAAAATCTTATCCAGCTTTTATAGATAAAGACGTGCACGAGAAAAGGGCAAAAGATCTGTCGGCAATAAAGATAAGGATGGAAAATGCGTTAAAGCGGCCATTCCGAACGTATTCTTCAGGAAAGCAATTCTCCAACCTACTGATTACTCAGCTGACAAAGACTACTCCACAAGCTGTTGAAAGATTCCTCATCACCAATATAAAATATATTGATGAAAATTTGTTGCCAAGCTCTGAAGAATCGCAAAAAAGATATTGTCAAAAGAATCATTATAAACGACAAGAGTGTCACTTCTGTCCAAAAGCAAAAGCTGAAGATGAAGAGTCTGCTATGTCGGAATGACAAACGTAATGACGTCAATAGATTCCCAAAGCAATTTGGAGAAAGATTTGAAGTTCGTCTGCAGCTATAAAAGGGAAAGAAGATTGAAGATGAAGGCATCGAAAAAAGGAGGGAAAAACGTTTTAGAAAAGATTGTAAGAAAAGAGAAAGAAATGAGGAACTAAAAACCCTCATTTGTCTTTGTAAAAAAATAAAGCCCAAATAGGCTTGAGTGTATTTTTATTATTATTAATAAAAGTCTTGTTTATTCCATTTAATTCCAACTTTTCACAAAATAATCAAAACCCTTGACAACCCAATTTTAGCTGCTACTCGCTATGACCACCTCGGTGTCGGGACCATTGAAGCTATGAGGGCGTGTTGAGTCCATCTTACCGGTAGGTTGAGAAGCGTCTAGGCGACCTGTGAAGCTAGCAGGCACAGCGACAGGACACTGTGCAACACTAAGAGAATGAAGGCAAAAGACTAATCAAAAGTGAAAGGTACGGAAGCGAAGTGGGCTAAACTTTAATTTTATTAATAATAATAGTAATCCAATCATAACTAAAGACGGTTTACTTTTTACAAAGATAAAATCATCCCATATACCTCGCAAAGTTTCATAAAATATTCATCTGTTTCATCTGAAATGCTGTGCGCTCAATGCTTGATAATGCTCATCCGGTACAACATGATTGGACGAAACATGTTGAAGTTGATAGTTTCTTTATTTAGGAGAAGTTGGAGGATAAAATTGTTGAAGTGCCTGCAATCAGGACAAAAGACCAGTTAGCTAATATACTTACCTAAGAAGCACGTATACACCATTTGAGGTGCATATCCCATATCTGATACGCGGAGGGATATGATATGCTGTTGACACGTGCAGATACGCGTTGGATACGTATCCGAGTTGACGGATACTGTCAACGACGAAAAGATACGCGCATATGACGTTACAAATACGCGTATCCAATTTTGAGGATACGATTTAAGAGAGAAAATTAAAAATTGGCACAAATTAGAAGTCTTGAAGGATACGAATTGTCCTTACCTATTTTGGGAATCATATCTTCTTCTTCTTATTCATTTTTCGAATCAGATCTTCCTCTTCTTCTATATATTATAAATAAAGAAGCCCTTAAACGCCACACCATACTCACTCATCAATTCTTCTTCTTGAACCTTCTGGTGTGGTGGCCATGAATTTTCTTATGGTTTGTCTTCTCTTCTTCATCGTCGGTGTGGGTAAGTTGTTGTCTCTCTTTGTTTTCTCGCTTATGAGCTTCTCCTTCTCTGTTCTGGATATGGTTTTGCTTTTGCTTTTGCTTTTGTTTACTTACGCACTTCATTCAAGTTTCAAAGGTCAAAGCTTTTCACGGTTTCATTCAAGTTACATTATTAAAGTTTCAATACAGTAAGTGGTAAATAATTTAATATTATTAATAAAACCAATTCAACTTTCAAGCCCATATATATTTTCAAGGCAAAGATATTAATTGGTTTTGCTTGGTTCCCCCTCCCACGTGCTTTGGTAATAAATTAATATTATTAATAAAACCAATTCAACTCAAGCCCATATAAGTTTTCAAGGCAAGATATTAATTGGTTTTGCTTAGTTCCCCCACCCACGTGCTTTGGTAATAAATTAATAATATTAATAAAACCAATTCAACTTTCAAGCCCCATATATGTTTTCAAGGCAATATATTAATTGGTTTTACTTGGAACCCCCCCACCTCCACCCACGTGCTTTTGTTTAGAAAAAGAAAAAGGTTGTGTTTTGAAAAAATTAATATTATAATTTATTTATATTTAATATGTTCAATTATCTTTATGTTCAGGAACATGAGTCATCAAGATAATAATGCAAGTGATAATATTAATCCTATTGAGAATACTGATATCGAGGTAGATGATCATGCTACATTATGTAAGTATGTTAAAAGGCTTGACAAGTTAGGAAAATGAGGAGGAAATACTATGTTTGAATGCAATTATTGTCATAATACTTACAAAGGTTCCTACTCTAGAGTCAAATTTCATTTGTTGAAAATGTCGAGAAATGGGATTGCACCTTGCAAAAAGGTTACTGATGAAGTTTTTGCAGAAATGAAAAAACTTGTGAGAGAATGTGAATACCGGTTGAAAAGTGCAGCTCCAAGACAAGTTTCTTTGCCTAATAATGGTTCTTTACTTTGTTCTTCTGTGTCTAATGTTGAGCAAAAGAAGAGAAAGGGAATGAATGGGCCCCTTGATATAGCTTTTCAAAAGGAGGCTAGAGAACAATGTGATGCTGAAGTTGCAAGGATGTTTTATATAGGTGGATTGTCCTTCCACCACGCAAAGAATCCACATTATCGAAACTCCTATGTTCGTGCTTCTACGCTTCCAGGATATGTTCCACTAGGTTACAATGCACTAAGAACTACTATTTTGCAACAAGAGAAGAGCCACATTGAGCGGTGTTTATAACCAATCAAGGGTACATGGAGCACTAAAGGTGTAAGTGTGTGTAGTGATGGGTGGACAGATTTGCAAAGAAGACCACTTATTAATATTATGGAAACTTGTGAGAGCGGACCTATGTTCTTGAAGGGAATTAATTGTGACAGAGAGTACAAAGACAAACATTGTATTGCAAACTATCTTATCGACTCCGTTAAGGAAATTGGTTATCAAAATGTGGTTCAAGTAATCACTGACAATGCGCCAATTTGTAGAGCTGCTGGATTACTTGTTGAGGCTAGATATCCCAATATCTTTTGGACACCATGTGTGGTTCACACTCTCAATCTTGCTTTGAAGAGCATATGTTCACCAAAACAAATGATGATTGGTATGATAAATGTAGTTGGATTTCAGACATTGCTGATGATGTTGGGTTCATAAATTTTTTTATTGTGAACCATAATATGAGATTGACTATGTATAAGGACTATTGCAAATTGAAGATGCTCTCCATTGCTGAAACAAGATTTGCCTATACACTTATGATGATTAGAAGATTTAAGGAAGTAAATGGAGGTCTACAACAAATGGTGATTAGTCCAAACTGGTCTTTATATAAAGAGGATGATGTTGGCAAAGCAAGAGCAGTGAAGGAAAAGATATTGGATGAATACTTTTGGGATAAGATTGATTATATACTTTCCTTTACAGCTTCTATATATGAGATGATTAGAATGGCTGACACAGATAAACCTTTTCTTCACTTGGTTTATGAGTGGTGGGATATCATGATAGAGAAGGTGAAGACAGCTATCTATAGGAAAGAACACAAGCAACTACATGAACAAAGCGACTTTTTTGATGTGGTGTATCACATTTTAGTGGAGTGATGGACTAAGAGTAGCACACCACTCCATTGTTTGGCACATTCTTTAAATCCTAGGTAAGTATTATGTGCTTCTTTCCTTTTAAAGGATTTAAAATTTACTTTTCATATTGTGATAATTTTATAAAATAATATCACACTTTACTTTTAGGTTTTATAGTTTAGAATGGCTGTAAGAAGATCCTAGCCATGTTGCTCCACACTAAGATGCCGAGATTACAAGGGAAAGAAAAAAGTGTCTTGAGAAATACTTTTCAGATGATCGGGCTAGAAGCGATATCAATGTGGAGTATGTCTCTTTTTCAATGTGCTTAGATGACTTTGGAGCTATTGATGCTATGAATGATAGGTTTCACATGGAACCAATGGTGTGGTGGATTGTTCATGGAGCTTCAACACCAACTCTCCAATCCATAGCTTTGAAGCTACTTGGACAACCTTGTTCCTCATCGTGTTGTGAAAGAAATTGGAGTACATATAGTTTCATTCACTCTTTAAGAAGAAACAAGTTAACACCCCCAAAGAGCTGAAGACTTGGTATTTGTGCATAATAATCTTCGTTTTTTATCAAGGAAAGAGCCCAAGCTACAAAGAAGGTGTTACTCAAATGTGGGATATTGGAGGAGATGGATTTGATAGCTTGGGTGAAGAAGGTGTTGGGATGCTTGAAATTGCTAACCTTTCTCTTGATGAACCATCATTGGAGGTTGCTTTATTTACCGGGGAAGACATTACAAATATTGTAGTTGATTAAGACTTTTGTTTTTTTATTTTTCTAGAGTTTAAATTTGAATTTGGTTGATGAATTTGAATTTTTATGTTAATTAAAATATGTTTTAAATTATATATATTGTCATTATTATATTTTAATATAAATTTTTAATTGCCGTATCTATGACGTATCGTATTCTAGTTTTTGAAGATCTGCCGTATTCCCGTGTCATGTCGTATCGTATCGCCGTATCTGTATCCATGTCCGTGATTCTTAGATATTTACTAAGGCAGTATTGAGTCATGTTTTTTTCGAAGGTCTTGGACAAGTTGAGCATGTGTGATATCTATGCACCAACTTGAGGGGGAATGTTGACTTTTGTATTTTGGGTAATTACTTGCAATATTAGGATTCCTAGTCTAGCCCTGTAATTATTCCATGTGATAAGGGGATTAGGGTTGTAACCCTATGTATATATTCCTCATTGTGAGATCAATAATATAACGAAATTAGCCGAAATAGTATTCTTCATATAATCCAACCCTGTGGAACTTCATTGATCAACTCCAATCTTGCATCATTTTGCGGTGTGGTTGTTGATTTGTCTCTTGACGAGGCTGAAATTTATGGTCCCTGTTGATCCTAATTTGGACGATCTGATTAAGATTCTAAATAGACTGGAAGCCATTGATGAGTGCTGATTGTCCACCCTAATGCTCAGAGAGCAGAGAAAATTGTACAGAAGGAGCTACGGTAGAAAGACGAAGAAAGTTGGATGAGGAGATTGAGAGTTTTGGGTAGTGTGCGATTGGTAATTAATAATAATATTGACTGAAAGTATTGTTTACAAGATTATAATAAATTAGTTGTGAGATTTAATCTCAACCATTAATATTGCATCAATCCAATGGTTTAAAACTTGTGTCAAATGTTGTGTAAAAAATAGAAGAGCTAGTCCTAAAATCTCCCATTTTTGCAGATGACCTTATCCTCTCTCTGCTGAGAAATTTGTTCAACAAGCTATTGTTATGCTTTTTTTCTTTTTTTTTTCTTTTTTTATGAAATCCAAAACAGGAATCTAACACATAGAGGCAATATTGTGACAGAGAGGGTGCGGGGAGAGTGGAAGGAAAGAATCAATATTCAAAACTGAAATCCAAAATGGGCTTTTTTTATTTTTTATTATTTAATTCTAAGGATAAGAGGAACATAAAGAATGGTCCAAACCATTGGCCTCTCTGAAAATAAAATTAATCGAAGAGTTATGCAACAAAGATAGTAACTCTCTGCAGTCCTCAACCAGCATCCATACTGTTGAACTAACAACATTCACACCCATAATAGCCTTAATCAAGCTCATGGCATCGCCTTCTATAAGCTTGACCGTTCCTTCCACCGATTGGGCAAAACGCAGTCCCTCCCGTAGCGCCAAAGCCTCTGCATGTTCAGGAGATGAGACATGCAGAAACCGAGTCGCTCTTGCTGCCAGAAACTCCCCATTCGCATCCCTTGCAACCATCCCTCTGCCACTTAGCCCGGTTCGCACGTTGAAGGCCCCATCAATATTGATCTTGATGGCTCCCAACGGCGGCTTTTGCCATCTTGGTGGAGCTCGTGACGAACTATGTGTGGCTGGAGGCATATGCTCATGAAAATCTGCAAGAACTCTCATCACCCCACCCACCACTTCCTCCACACATCTCCTATTTCCAGTCCACACGATGTTATTCCGTTCCAGCCATATTGCCCACAACAACAACAATACTTGCTCTGATAATTGTGGAGAAAGTTCCAACAGAATCCTCACTAACCAATCTTTAACATCCAGCAAAGGCTCACCTCGCAAATTAATCCACAGAGGGCTATGAAACCAGGATTTTGAGGCGAAAGGACAATACAACAACATATGCTGTAATGTCTCCACTTCTTCCCCATAAAAGACACAGCTTCCGTCAACACCAGGAACACGTTTTTGCATCAACCGGTGCTTAGTAGGTAAGATATCATGGATTATCCGCCAAGTGAACACCTTAACTATCGGAGGTATATGAACCTTCCACAACTTTTTCCAAGCCTCCTCCGACACACCATAATGAACGGCAACTGAAGCCGATCTGACGCCATCATTATTAACCAACATTTGGCTTGCGACTTCGTAGGCACTCCTAACCGTAAACATACCAGACTTCTTGTAATGCCAGACTAATCGATCCATTGGATGTCAATAACTCAAAGGAATTTTTAAAATGTATTCAGCCTCCTGGGGTAAAAACCAGTCGCACACTACCTCTTCATTCCAGTGCATTGTATCGTGATTAATTAAAGAACTCACCAGCATGCCTTCCTTTCCCATTGGAATTGGGGAATAAATTTTGTATTGGAAGAAGACCTAGTCTATGTTATCTGTCATTTATCTAGCTGGTAGGTAGCATGGGTGTATGCATGGGGTGCTGTCTAACAACTTGAGTATGGCTGTCATTCTCACTAATTCAAGGGATTGCTGACCTTGCTTTAGTTGTTAGTCTAGTTGCTGCACTTGCTTAGTTGTTAGGTGATTAGGCGTAAATCAAGGAAGGAAGATTGTTTTTTGTTCCTTGTTTTTCTCTTCTTCCCACGCTCATATATATGAGCTATCTTTGTACTTTGTTTCTTCATAACAGAAAATACACCTTCAAATTTCAATAATTTGAAAGTCGGTGGGGTGGGCATCCACTTGGCTTCCCAAATTTTTGCCGATCGTCCGTCCCCTATTTGCCACTTAGAGCCACGCTCTAGGATAATTCGTGCTTCACAAAGGCTTTTCCATATATAAGAAGAGGAGCACCTAATAGGAGCCTCCATAATAGAGCAGTTTTTAAAATATTTAGCTTTCAACACTTTTGCCACTAAAGAATTCGGGGAGTGAAAAATTCTCCAAACCTCCTTTGCAAGTAATGCCAAATTAAAGGCATAAAGATTTCAAAAACCCATTCCACCCTCTCTCCTGGGTTTGCATAACTTGTTCCAATGCATCCAGTGAATTTTCCTTCCTTCACCTTGTCACCCCCACCAATAGCGCGCCATTTGCTGATGGATCTCATCACAGAAACTCTTGGTGATTAAAAAGCAGCTCATTGTATAAATGGGTACCGCCTGGGCTATCACCTTCAATATTACTTCTTTGCCAGCATAACTTAAAATATTCTCATTCCATCCCAGAATTTTTCTTCAAATCCTCTCCTTTAGTGGTTTAAAACACACCCTCTTGGACTTACCAACAAAAGTTGGTAGCCCCAAGTATTTGTCATGTTTTCCCACCCATCTAACACCTAGCACATTAGCCAATGCCTGCTGCTCGCCCACCTCCAAAATATTACTAAATGAAACACTACTTTTCTCCAAGTTTATTTTTTGTCTAGAAGCCTGCTCATATTTCTCAAAGATAGAACGTAACTGTAAACATTCCTCCATACTGACTTTACATAAAAGAAAACTGTCATCTGTGAAAAAAAAAGGCTGACTCTTGGTGTGCCCTTATAAATTGCAGCTCCATGAATCAATCTTTGCCTGTCAGCATATGTGATACGACCTGAAAGCGCGTATGCACAAAGTAGAAAAAAGTATGGAGATAGGGGATCTCCTTGACGGATGAAGGAAGTTGAGGCTCCACCCCAAAACCAATTGGCAATGGGGGGAGTATCCCAACTCCTTATAAACCCAGGCTTGGTCTCTTAACTTTTCAAAGTGGGACAAATACTCTCAACACGCCCCCGCACGTGTGGCAAACTTTCAAGCCTAATACGTGGACAACACATATTGGGTGACGTGGGAGCACATGTGAGTGTTGGGCCCAACACGTAAAGCCTTGCTCTGATACCATGAAGAAAGTTGAGGTTTTCGTTTTGGGGTGAAACCTCAACTTTCTTCATGGTATCACAGCTTTACATTGACTTTTGCCTTGGTACAAACTTTAGTCTGTGCAATGACTTTAGTCTTTGAATATTTTGGACATCCTAATACTATGCTTCCATTTCTCAACCAAACGTTATCTAAGGTGACATCCTTATGACATAACTCAGCATAATTGAGTACATGCATTATCGAGCTGAGAATATCCCTATAAATCGAACGAAGTTCATGAATAATATAACCGGTTCCCGGATCGATAAATTGTATTTGATTCCTTTTCATGTTCGTAACCCAAGCAGAAAGCGATGAACTTACTAGCTCGGTGAAAACAATGGAACGACCATTTAAACATTCTGAAGATACAGCCACTTCTTCACATCTAAAGAACGGGCACTATTGATAAAGTGCACTGTGGCGGAAAGGCCACATAAGGTCCCGTGGAAAACATTTGTTGGGAGACCATCGTCTTCGCTACAACGAAAAATTTTGTAAGGCATAGACTGTAAATAACCACCAGTATAGGCAGAAAGCTCTCCTCATCAGCTGTATAGATTCGTTTTCTGCACAACCCTAAATGAAGAAGCAACATGGCTTGAAATGCCAGTGCCAAACAATTTGGATGGAGACAGAAGATGGTGCATCATCTGCATAGGGTTTAGGGTAAAGTACCAACAAATTGGGTTTTAGGGTAAAGTAGCAACAAAATGGGGTTTAAATGAGAGTTGTAGAAGGGGTTTAGGGGAGGAGTTGATGAGAAGGAGTCGGTCTGGAAAGGGCAAAGTAGTCGAGTTTTGACCAGTGAGAGTCGTAGAAGGGGTTTAAGGTAGGAGTCGATGAGAAGGAGTCAGTCTGGAAAGGACAAAGTAGTCGAGTTTTGACCAGTGAGAGTCGTAGAAGGGGTTTAGGGGAGGAGTCGATGAGGAAGATTCAATCAGGAAAGGGCTAAGTAGTTGACTAGTGAGTCGTAGAGGGGTTTTAGGGGAGGAGTCGAGGAGAAGGAGTCGGGCTAAGTACCAACCAAAATCGCAGGCTCCTCCTATTTTGACTAGTACCAACGAACCTAAAACGTAAGTCATTCATGAACTTACTATGGAGGAAGTTGAGGTTCCACCCCAAAACCAATTGGCAATGGGGGGAGTAGCCCAACTCCTTATAAACTTAGGCTTGGTCCCTTAACTTTTCAATGTGGGACAAGTACTCCCAACACGACCCCGCACGTGTGGTGAACTTTCAAGTCTAATACGTGGAAAAACACATATTTGGGGATATAGGAGCACGTGTGGGCGTTGGGCCTAACTTTTGAAGCCTGGCTCTGATACCATGAAGAAAGTTGAGGTTCCACCCCAAAACCAATTGGTTTTGGGGTGGACCACAACTTTCTGCATGGTATCAGAGCTTTACATGGACTTTTGCCTTGGTACCAACTTTAGGCTGTGCAATGACTTTAGTCTCTGAATATTTTGGACAGCCTAATACTGTGCTTCCATTTCTCAACCAAATGTTATCTAAGGTGACATCCTTATGACATAACTCAACATAATTGAGTACATGCATTATCAAACTGAGAATATCCCAATAAATCGAACGGAGTTCAGGAATAATATAACCGGTTCCCAGATCTATAAGTTTTATTTGATCCCTTTTTATGTTCGTAACCCAAGCATAAAGCGATGAACTTACTGGCTCGGTGAAAACAATGGAACGGCCATTTAAACATGTGTATACTACCTTGATAGATAGCACAAATCTTGGACTGCAAGCATTCTAAAGATACAACCACTTCTTCACAGCTAAAGAACGAGCACTGCTGATAAAGTGCAATGTGGCGGAAAGGCCACTTAAGGTCCCGTGGTAAACATTTGGTGCGAGACCATCGTCTTCGCTACGGCAGAAAATTTTGTAAGGCATAGACCGTAAATAACCACTAGTACAGGCGGAAAGCTCTCCTCATTAGTTGTATAGATTCGTTTCTGCACAACCCTAACTGAAGAAGCAACATGGCTTGGAATGCCAGTGCCAAACAATTTGTAAGGAGACAGAAGATCGCGTATCATCTGCGAAGGGTTTAGGGTAAAGTAGCAACAAATTGGGTTTTAGGGTAAAGTAGCAACGAATTGGGGTTCAGGGTAAAGTAGTAACGGAATGGGGTTTAGATGAAAGTCGTAGATGGGGTTTAGGGGAGGAGTTGATGAGGAGGAGTCGGTCTAGAAAGGGAAAAGTAGTCGAGTTTTGACCAGTGAGAGTCGTAGAGGGGGTTTAGGGGAGGAGTCAATGAGGAGGAGTCAATCGGGAAAGGGCAAAGTAGTCGAGTTTTGACCAGTGAGTCGTAGAGGGGTTTAAAGGAGGAGTCGAGGAGGAGTCGGGCAAAGTACCAACCCAAAATGCAAGCTCCTCCTATTTTGACAAGTACCAATGAACCCAAAACACAATTCATTCATGAAATAATTTTCCTTGAAAAATGGGTTCGGCTGTGCTGGGGTTTGAGGCGTTACAATACCACGCCCAAGCCCAAGAAATACATCATCTAGATCGATTTCCATAGCTCTGACACCATAATTGAAGTTGAGGTTCCACCGCAAAACCAATTGGCAATGGGGGGAGCCCAACTCCTTATAAACCCAGGCTTAGTCCCTTAACTTTTGAATGTGAGACAAATACTCTCAACACGTGTTGTTTGGCAATGTGGGAGCACGTGTTGTATTTAATCCCTTTTCATGTTCGTAACCCAAGCAAAAAGCGATGAACTTACTGGCTCGGTGAAAACAATGGAACGGCCATTTAAACATGTGTATACTACCTTGACAGATAGCACAAATCCTGGACTGCAAGCATTCTGAAGATACAGCCACTTCTTCACATCTAAAGAACGGGCACTGCTGATAAAGTGCACTGTGGCGGAAAGGCTACATAAGGTCTGGTGGAAAACATTTGGTGAGAGAACATCGTCTTTGCTGCATCGGGAAATTTTGTAAGGCATAGACCTTAAATAACCACCAATATAGGCGGAAAGCTCTCCTCATCAGCTGTATAGATTCGTTTATACACAACCCTAAATGAAGAAGCAACATGGCTTGAAATACCATTGCCAAACAATTTGGATGGAGACAGAAGATGGCGCATCATCTGCATAGGGTTTAGGGTAAAGCAGCAACAAATTGAGGTTTAGGGTAAAGTAGCAACGAAATGGGGTTTAAATGAAAGTCGTAGAATTGGTTTAGGTGAGGAGTCAATGAGGAGGAGTCGGTCTGGAAAGGGCAAAGTAGTCGAGTTTGGACCAGTGAGAGTCGTAGAAGGGGTTTAGGGAAGGAGTCAATCGGGAAAGGGCAAAGTAGTCGAGTTTTGACCATTGAGTCGTAGATGGGGTTTAGGGGACGAGTCAAGGAGAAGGAGTTTGGCAAAGTACAAACCCAAAACACAGGCTCCTCCTACTTTGACTAGTACCAACGAACCCAAAACGCAAGGCATTCAAGAAGTAATTGGGCTCGAAAAATGGGTTCAACTATACCACGCCCAAGCCCAAGAAATACATCCTCTGGATCGATTTACATGGCTCTGATACCATGAAGTAAGTTGGGGTTCCACCGAAAAACCAATTGGCAATAGGGGGAGTAGCCCAACTCTTTATAAACCCAGGCTTGGTCCCATAACTTTTCAATGTGGGACAAATACTCTCAACACGCACCCGCACGTGTGGCGAACTTTCAAGCCTAACACGTGGACAACACATATTGGGTGACGTGGGAGCACGTGTGGCCGTTAGGCCCAACACGTGAAGCCTTGCTCTAATACCATGAAGAAAGTTGAGGTTCCACCCCAAAACCAAATGGTTTTGGGGTGGACCACAACTTTCTGCATGGTATCAGAGCTTTACATTGACTTTTGCCTTGGTACCAACTTTAGGCTGTGCAATGACTTCAGTCTCTGAATATTTTGGATAGCCTAATACTGTGCTTCCATTTCTCAACCAAACGTTATCTAATGTGACATCCTTATGACATAACTAAAAATAATTGAGTACATGCATTATCGAACTGAGAATATCCCAATAAATCGAACGGAGTTCAGGATTAATATAACCGGTTCCCAGATCAATAAGTTTTATTTGATCCCTTTTTATGTTCGTAACCCAAGCAAAAAGCGATGAACTTACTGGCTCGGTGAAAACAATGGAACGACCATTTAAACATGTGTATACTACCTTGACAGATAGCACAAATCCTGGACTGCAAGCATTCTGAAGATATAGCCACTTCTTCACATCTAAAGAACGGGCACTGCTGATAAAGTGCACTGTGGCGGAAAGGCTACATAAGGTCTGGTGGAAAACATTTGGTGAGAGACCATCGTCTTTGCTGCACCGGAAAATGTTGTAAGGCATAGACCTTAAATAACCACCAATATAGGCGGAAAGCTCTCCTCATCAGCTTTATAGATTCGTTTATGCACAACTCTAAATGAAGAAGCAACATGGCTTGAAATGCCATTGCCAAACAATTTGGATGGAGACAGAAGATGGCGCATCATCTGCATAGGGTTTAGGGTAAAGTAGCAACAATTTGGGGTTTAGGGTAAAGTAGCAACGAAATGGGGTTTAAATGAGAGTTGTAGAATTGGTTTAGGTGCGGAGTCAATTAGGAGGAGTCGGTCTGGAAAGGGCAAAGTAGTCGAGTTTGGACCAGTGAGAGTCGTAGAAGGGGTTTAAGGGAGGAGTCGATCGGGAAAGGGCAAAGTAGTCGAGTTTTGACCATTGAGTCGTAGAGGGGGTTTAGGAGAGGAGTCGAGGAGAAAGAGTTTGGCAAAGTACCAACCCAAAACGCAGGCTCCTCCTATTTTGACTAGTACCAATGAACCCAAAACGCAAGTCATTCATGAAGTAATTGGGCTCGAAAAATGGGTTCGGCTATACCACGCCCAAGCCCAAGAAATACATCCTTTGGATCGATTTCCATGGCTCTGATACCATGAAGTAAGTTGGGGTTCCACCGCAAAATCAATTGGCAATAGGGGGAGTAGCCCAACTCCTTATAAACCCAGGCTTGGTCCCATAACTTTTCAATGTGGGCCAAACACTCTCAACACGCACCCGCACGTGTGGCGAACTTTCATGCCTAACACGTGGACAACACATATTGGGTGACGTGGGAGTACGTGTGGCCGTTGGGCCCAACACGTGAAGCCTTGCTCTGATACCATGAAGAAAGTTGAGGTTCCACCCCAAAACTAAATGGTTTTGGGGTGGACCACAACTTTCTGCATGGTATCAGAGCTTTACATTGACTTTTGCCTTGGTACCAACTTTAGGCTGTGCAATGACTTCAGTATCTGAATATTTTGGACAGCCTAATACTGTGCTTCCATTTCTCAACCAAACGTTATCTAAGGTGACATCCTTATGACATAACTCAAAATAATTGAGTACATGCATTATCGAACTGAGAATATCCCAATAAATCGAACGGAGTTCAGGAATAATATAACCGATTCCCAGATCAATAAGTTTTATTTGATCCCTTTTTATGTTCGTAACCCAAGACAAAAGCGATGAACTTACTGGCTCGGTGAAAACAATGGAACGCCCATTTAAACATTCTGAAGATATAGCCACTTCTTCACATCTAAAGAACGGGCACTGCTGATAAAGTACATTATGGCGAAAAGGCCACATAAGGTCCCGTGGAAAACTTTTGGTGGGAGACCATCGTATTCGCTGCAACAAAAATTTTTGTAAGGCATAGACTGTAAATAACCACCAGTATAGGCGGAAAGCTCTCCTCATCAGCTACATAGATTCGTTTCTGCACAACCCTAAATGAAGAAACAACATGGCTTGAAATGCTAGTGCCAAACAATTTGGATGGAGATAGAGGATGGCGCATCATCTGCTTAGGGTTTAGGGTAAAGTAGTAACAATTGGGGTTTAGGGTAAAGTAGCAACGAAATGGGGTTTAGATGAGAGTCATAGAAGGGGTTTAGGGGATGAGTCGATGAGGAGGAGTCGGTCTGGAAAGGGCAAAGTAGTCGAGTTTATACTAGTAAGAGTCGTAGAGGGGGTTTAGGAGAGGAGTCGATTGGGAAAGGGCAAAGTAGTCGAGTTTTGACCAGTGAGTCGTAGAGGGGGTTTAGGGGAGGAGTTGATGAACAGGATTCGATCGGGAAAGGGCAAAGTAGTTGACTAGTGAGTCATAGAGGGGTTTTAGGGAAGGGGTCGAGGGGAAGGAGTCGGGCAAAGTACCAACCCAAAATGCAGGCTCCTCCTATTTTGACTAGTACCAAAGAACCCAAAACGCAAGTCATTCATGAACTTACTATGGAGGAAGTTGAGGTTCCACCGCAAAACCAATTGGCAATGGGGGAAGTAGCCCAACTCCTTATAAACCCAGGCTTGGTCCCTTAACTTTTCAATGTGGGACAAGTACTCCCAACACGCTCCCGCACGTGTGGCGAATTTTCAAGCCTAATACGTGGACAACATATATTGGGTGACGTGGGAGCACGTGTGGGCGTTGGGCCCAACTCGTAAAGCCTGGCTCTGATTGATTTTGGGGTGGAACCTCAACTTTCTTCATGTTATCAGTGCTTTACATTGACCTTTGCCTTGGTACCAACTTTAGGCTGTGCAATGACTTCAGTCTCTTAATATTTTGGACAGCCTAATACTGTGCTTCCATTTTTCAACCAAATGTTATCTAAGGTGAAATCCTTATGACATAACTCAACATAATTGAGTACATGCATTATCGAGCTGAGAATATCCTTATAAATCGAACAGAGTTCAGGAATAATATAACTGGTTCCCAGATCAATAAGTTGTATTTGTTCCCTTTTTATGTTCGTAACCCAAGCATAAAGCGATGAACTTACTGGCTCGTTGAAAACAATGGAACGGCCATTTAAACATATGTATACTAACTTGATAGATAGCACAAATCCTGGACTGCAAGCATTCAGAAGATACAACAACTTCTTCACATCTAAAGAACGGGCACTGCTAATAAAGTGCACTGTGGCGGAAAGGCCACATAAGGTCCCGTGGTAAACATTTGGTGCGAGACCATCGTCTTCGCTGCGGCGTAAAATTTTGCAAGGCATAGACCGTAAATAACCACCAGTACAGGCAAAAAGCTCTCCTAATCAACTGTATAGATTCGTATCAACAAATTGGGTTTAGGGTTTAGGATCAACTGTACAAGTTGAAAGCTCTACTAATCTCCTAACCACCAGTTAAGGCACAACCCTAAATGAAGAAGCAACATGACTTGAAATGCCAGTGCCAAACAATTTGGATGGAGACAGAAGATGGCGCATCATCAGCTTAGGGTTTAGGATAAAGTAGCAACAAATTGGGGTTTAGGGTAAAGTAGCAACGAATTAGGGTTTAGGGTAAAGTAGCAACGAAATTGGGTTTAGATGAGAGTCCTAGAAGGGGTTTACGGGAGGAGTCAATGAGGTGGAGTCGGTCTGGAAAGGGCAAAGTAGTCGAGTTTTGACCAGTGAGAGTCGTAGAGGGGGTTTAGGGGAGGAGTTGATCGGGAAAGAGTAAAGTAGTCGAGTTTTGACCAGTGAGTCGTAGAGGGGGTTTAGGGGAGGAGTTGCTGCGGAGGATTCAATCGGGAAAGGGCAAAGTAGTTGACTAGTGAGTCATAGAGGGGGTTTAGGGAGGAGTCGAGGAGAAGGAGTCGAGCAAAGTACCAACCCAAAACGTAGGCTCCTCCTATTTTGACTAGTACCCACGAACCCAAAACGCAAGTCATTCATAAAGTAATTGGGCTTGAAAAATGGGTTCGGCTATACCACGCCCAAGCCCAAGAAATACATCCTCTCGATCGATTTCCATGGCTCTGATACCATGAAAGAAGTTGAGGTTCCACCCTAAAACCAATTGGCAATGGGGGGAGTAGCCCAACTCCTTATAAACCTAGGTTTGGTCCCTTAACTTTTCAATGTGGGACAAATACTCTCAACAACAGAGACCTCTTTTTGGTTTTAAATAGCCAACAGGTTCCCTATTTATGAGAAAGGAGTAAGATACAGTAGTAACACAAGCCATAATCAATTGTACCCATATGCTATTAAATCCCATATGCAGCATCATTGACTCCAAGAAACCCCATTCCACCCTGTCATAAGCCTTGCTCATATCCAACTTCAACGCTTGGAAATCATATCGTCCTCGAGTTTTTTTATGCATATAGTGGAGGATCTCATATGCAACAATGGAGTTATCATAAATCATTCGCCCTGGGATAAAAGCACTTTGATTATCGCCAATAACTACAAGAAGCACTTCTTTTAAACGATTTGCCAAAACCTTAGCACCAATCTTATATAGAACATTGCAAAGACTAATGGGCCTCTGTTGGCTCATTTACTTCGGCCACCTTTGGTATTAAAGGTACGTGAGTGAAATTTACCTTTTTTAGTAACCGACTAGTTCTCAAAAATTCTAGCACAGCAGCAACCACATCATCTCCCACCACACTCTAGTGCTTTTGGTATAAAAAAAAGGTGACATTCCATCTAAGCCTGGAGCTTTTGAGGGATGCATCTGGAATAAAGCTTTTTTTTACCTCATCTACCGTAAAGTCTTTAAGCAATTCCTCATTCATCTCGTTCGTGACTCTACTCTCCACTACATTTAAAATCTCTTCATAACCATTCTCCCCTGCTGATGTAAACATCCCATGGAAATAAGATAAAACCACCTCTCTTATGCCTTCATCCGTACTCTACCATATTTTGTCATCATCAAACAGGCCAAAAATCTTATTTTTCTTGCGTCTAGTATTGGCCTTTTGATGAAAATATTTAGTGTTTTGATCTCCAGCCTTCAGCCATAGAGCACGAGATCGTTACCGCCAAAAGATTTCATTTTTCGCAAGTAATGATTCCAAGAGTAAGGATAGACGTTGTCATTCCTCTACAACATTCTGTGTACTTGGAGCCTCCAACAACATTCCAAGTTTCGCTCGAACTTCCGTTATTTCCAGATTAATGCGCCCAAAAGTAGCTCTACTCCACCCCAACAGCTTCAGTCGGGTAGCTTTGATTTTTTCCGTTGTTTGAAACGCAGCCCCTCCACTAATCTCAGATTTCCAGCCCCCGCGTACTACTTGCACAAATTCCTCCTCCGCCTAGACCTCCTTAAATCTAAATAATTTCCTGCTCTTTTTGTGGCACACCACCCTTTCGCTTATGGTCAGACAAATAGGGATGCGATCTGATTTCGATGGATTGCGATGGAAAACTTTCGACCCCGAGTATTGTTCAAGCCAGTCCCACGTAGCAAAAACTCTATCAAGTTTGATTTTTACCTCCTCGGGATTATTTCGCCACCATGTGAACTTGGATCCTGTAAAGCCCATATCTTTGAGACAACTATCATCAATAGCTTCATGGAACCCCCTCACTTGTCGTTCACTTCTGATTGGACCCCCCAGTTTCTCTCTGGCTTCTTTCCTTCAATTTATCCAAATTTTGTTACAACTTCCTCAGCACATTATTAAAAATTAAATGAGAAAAAAAACATTTAAAAAACGTCTTTTTTAAATAAAAAAATTTTGTTTCATGACATTGTTATCATGAAAGTGATATCATCATTATTTTGTGTTTAACAAAACATATGTCCTCTTTGGAAAAAATAAATTTAAAAAACTTCAGTTTTTATTTTCTTATTTAATTTTTTAACAAGGTAGTAAGAAAGTTGTAAAAAAAAACTAGCTTGTTATTAAAAAAGAGTTAATACACTCAATATGGGTAAATTTGGAAAACAAAAACTAGTTTGTGTGAGGCACTAATGACATTGTTTTAAGTGTAAGGAAAATGACACTTGTTATGAGAAGAAGGGAGAATGTCCAAAAGAGAAGGTTAGAGAGAAGGTTGCTAGCATTCCCCATTTAAAAAATATATATATTTATGTTTGATGGCTTACATGACAATTCGACATATATTGCTCTACTCTATTTATGCTTAAATAACAAATTTACTAATTTTAATTATTAAAAAAAATGACGGTGCAAAGTGCATTTTAGCCGACTCACACTTGTATCTACTCACATGTGCAATCAGAGCCGGCCTTGGGGGTGGGCGAGAGGGGCCTTGGCCATGGGCCTCCCATTAAGGGGCCCCAATTTTTTATATTATATATTATCCAATTTATTATAAAAAAACAGAAACAACACTCGATTAAATTAGGTTTCTTCGTTTCCCATGCAGAAACATAAACAGAATGTGCTTGAGGAAGACAATTCCTCTTCCCAAAAGGTGATTCCTCTCCTAGTTAGTTTCTCCATGGAAGAACTCTATTTAATCCACCCATCTCTTAATAATCCACCACCATATTTTTCTCCGTTTTCCCCATCTCTCTTCAATCCATCCATTATTTTTAATTTCTCTCATTCTTTTTTTGTCCATATCATTTTGTGACCCTAAGAATCAATCACACACTTAAAAGCTCACAAATTGTCTTTGAGATTGATGGTGACCAAGAAGGGAGGAACATGAGAAATTGAAAAGGTAATCAGATTTATAATTTTTTTATTTATATATTTGTCTTTAAGACTATCAATTTGGCTACTGGTGATGCCCTTGAATTTAAAGCTCTCTCTCTTCCCTCATCGCAACACCACACACTTCGTAGTCTCCTTATGTCTCACAATCTTGGTCCCCTCCTATTGATGGTTACATCAAGATTAATATTGATGGAGAATGGCTTGCTCCAAACAATATGGGAGGTCTTGGGGTCATTATTCGTGACACTACTGGGTTTTTCTACTGTGGGATGGCTGAAGGTAAATGTTGTAGCTCTGCTATATGTGCTAAAGCTAAGGCGGCGCTAAGAGGGGTGAAAATTGCTGTCGATAGAGGCGACCGCAAAGTTATATTTGAATTCGACTCCCGTGTTCTGGTGGATAGTATCAAACGATCCTCGACCAACAATGGAGCTTGGAAAATTCTTCCCATCATCAATGAAATTAGACGCAGGACCAATCTCTTCGAATCGGTTGATTGGAGATGGATTCCTCGATCTCAAAATCGTGCAGCTCATGCGGCTGCTAAGATTGGAATGCATATTGTGGGTGTGGAACACTGGGCCGATAGGCCACCACTTTCTATTATTCATGTTCTAAATTCTGATGGGCTGCCATACCCTCAAATTTAATTTTACCTTGTATTTGGTTATTTATGTTCTTCCTGTGATGAGAAAGCTTTTGTGAACACCTTGTTGGTTTTGGCTTGAGTGTGCTTCTCTCATCCCTCTTGTTGTTGTGCCTGCCCTTCTTTACGGGCTTTCTATGAATTATCGGTTTCGACCAAAAAAAAAAAAAAGGTGTGGTTTTTTGTTTTTCTTCTTCAACAACCACCCATCAAATTTTTTTTTTGGTTATTTGTTCATAATAATAATAATAATAATATTATTATTATTTCTTATTTGGTTATCTCTATATTCGTATGATTGGCAAACTTTTTTTTTGGGGTCAAATATGATTGGCAAACTTGAATAGGAAGAAGTGGCAGCACAAGACTTGAGGTTTGATCAATTATTATTTATTTGTTTAATTGATAATTTGATATTTATTTTCGTTAGATTAATTGATGATATGATATTGATTTTCATATTAATTGATATACTATATAAATTATAGCTCACTCTTTTTTTTAAAAGCTTTTAGCTTTTAAAAATTGCACATCCGTTAAAAAATTCGTAAGTTCGCCAATGAATATTTAATTTTTTTTTCGTGTACAAGCGATTTGGCGTTGAAACTTGCGAAACAATTCTTATAAATACTAAAACCTATAGGCTATAGCTGCTGGGCGAAGGAAACCTTCAAAATATAAGTTATACTAATATATTATGTGTATGCAAAATTAAAGGAATGTTGTAGATATTTTTTTTGTTTGGAGGTGCAAAGTTAAAACAAATACTCTATTAATAATATAATGTACAAAGTCATAAAATGGGGCCCCTTTTGTGTAAAAGGCACATATTGAGGGGTGCATTTTTGCTCACCACTTTAACTATAGGTGTACCCTCACCATCATCTCAAATGCTTGACACGTGTCCATATGCATAACCATGATTCCATAAATACAAAGCAAAAGTTAACTATGATTATGCATATGAACACATGTCAAGCATTGGAGATGGTGGTGAGGGTACACCTATGGTTAAAGTGGTGAGCAAAAATACTCCACACATTGAGAACCCCCAAAGCCAACCGTCTGTGATATGACTAGCATTTTTTATATCAAATTGCATGCTTATTTATAATCGGAAAAAAAAAAATTGTACTGAATTTATGTGTTTTGAATTTCTCAAAGGATAATATAGGAAAATTTATCATCATAGGTCACTAATTTAGGAAATATCCAGCTTTTTCACGACAATCTTTGAAATAATTGTCAAAACATTTCCCAAAGTCTTCTATTTCTTTGTTCTCGTGGATATCTCCACCGTGGTGACCATGAATTATTACACATACGTCGAAAGTTCGCTTGTAACATTGAACATGAATCTTTTTCCTTCGTCTATTTTGGTGAAGAACATTAATTTTTTTCATAACACCATTTTTTATGATGGAAAGATTATCTTCAGCAATTGAGGTAGGTGGAAGAACATGGGAAGGAAGTGAAGGATTAGAAAGAGATGGTAAACGAGAATGTTCTGCTAGGACTGCACCTTGAATTAGCCATCCATCCTAATATTATTATTAACACCATATGAACTTTCAATTGATTTTCCTCCATTGCTATTAAACTTTTCAAATTCAAATGATGGTTGTTTTAATTGCTAATTGATATACCACTAGAGTCTAGAGAGCAGTGGTTTTATTTATTTATTTATAAAACTACAGTTGCGCAAGTACAAGTATTTTTCCATTTTTCCATTATTCCAATCCAAAAGTGGTTTTCTCTCCACGCACCGACGGACACACAGAATTAATGACGGAATGTTTGGGCTCCAATCCAAGTATTAACCCTTAGATGGAAAATGGTTTTTTCGTACATTGAATTTCGACTTTCTTGTTCATCACAACCAAAAAAAAAAAAAAATTATTCTCCACTTTCTTTAGCGGTAATCACACTATAAATAGTGCCTCCACACATTCTCAGTTTCCCACATCCAAAAACACAACACTTTTTATCGTAAATTGACAGATAAACATCACAAAGTTCTGATACAATGTCTACAGCTGGTCAGGTTATCAAGTGCAGAGGTAAACCCAGACCTCTTGTTCTCCTTTGTTAGATAGTTCTGCTCATTTCATTCATTTTTACAGAATCCCATAATTGGGTCTGGTTTGTTGTAACAATCAGTTCCCTTCATTCTGTTGTTTAATAGTGTTGGTGATGAGTCTTAGCTGCTTTATGTTTCTGGTTACATATCTTGTTTTCTTTTGTGCTTTTACATGATCCTGGTGGTTTTTTTTAACATGCAGATGCTTTAGCTTTTCCTTTTTTCTTTTCTCTGTGTTAAATTGTTTTATAAATCAATTAATGATGATGATTTACTTTTGATCTGGGTTTTCTTGGATTGGATTTGATGGGGGATGCCAATTTCAGTATGGAAAATTTCTCAACTTTACTGAAAAGAAGAAAGAAACCATAATTTTTTTTTTGGGTCAATTATCTTGGTTAATAATATTGATTAAATGGATGTATTGGTTACTAATTGCATTGGCATTTTTGGATTGTAGCCGCGGTGGCATGGGAAGCGGGAAGCCACTATCAATTGAGGAAGTGGAGGTGGCGCCACCACAGAATCAAGAAGTCCGATTGAAGATCCTCTTCACCTCTCTTTGCCACACTGATGTCTACTTCTGGGAAGCCAAAGTAATTTTTTATTATACTTTTACTGGCATTGTGTTGAACTATATCTATATCATGATAGAAAAAGAGAACGATTTGGTTATTACCTGCCTAATTGCTCTCTACATTATTAAGCATGATTGAGCATTTGTTTATAATTTTGGTAACACATGTTTCCCCTCAAATGAAACAAGGGGCCTCTCCTGTACATGGCATTTTCTTTTGGAACTGAATCATCTCTTTTGTGTCACAGGGACAACACCCATTGTTCCCTCGCATTTACGGTCATGAAGCTGGAGGGTATGTTTGCTAAATTTTGAGTTTCCATTGCAGACAGAGTATTTTTAGTTTCCTAAATTTTGCTTGCTTAGCAATTTTTTGTTTAGAATTGTGGAAAGCGTAGGTGAGGGTGTGACTGATCTCCAACCAGGAGACCATGTCCTCCCGGTGTTCACGGGGGAGTGCAAGGAGTGCAGGCACTGTAAGTCAGAGGAAAGCAACATGTGTGATCTCCTGAGGATCAATACTGACAGGGGTACTATGCTCAGTGATGGCAAGTCCAGGTTCTCCAAGGATGGAAAGCCAATATATCACTTTCTTGGTACCTCTACCTTCAGTGAATACACTGTATGTCATGTTGGTTCCGTCGCCAAGATCAACCCTGCAGCCCCTCTTGAAAAAGTTTGTGTTCTTAGTTGTGGAATATGCACAGGTTTGAAAGACCTCTCACATTTTAATGGTTACAATCTTAAATAAGATTAGTGGTTTCTTTGTTTTTGTTTTCCCTAATCAATTTCTGTTTTGTGCATTTAAAGGTTTTGGTGCCACTGTGAATGTTGCAAAACCCAAAAAGGGCTCATCTGTTGCCATTTTTGGACTGGGTGCTGTTGGTCTTGCTGTAAGTCATTCTTGTGTATTGATCCTCTGTTATGTTGCTTCCTGCTAGTTTGGATTATCATGATGATTTTTTTTGTTCATTTCCTTGTTACTTTTTAGGCTGCTGAAGGTGCAAGGGTTTCTGGGGCTGCAAGAATCATTGGAGTTGATTTGAATTCCAACCGATTTGAGGAAGGTCAGTCTATTTTAAATATCCGTCCAAGGACATACTGTGCTTCATGTCCGGTTCAGATTAATTGTCACTGACTGATTTATCATGCTTTTTTGTACTTGCTGGCAGCCAAGAAGTTTGGCGTGAATGAATTCGTGAATCCAAAAGATCATAACAAACCTGTGCAAGAGGTTAGTTACAGACATTTTTTTATCCCTTCACCTGTTGAGGAATTGACCTAAAGATTGCCCCTTGCCTTCGTAATATGTTTACAATACTGATCTTATTGAAGCAAAATAATGCATAACGACTTCTCCCTTGTATACTTGATAAGCTTGTGATTATTGGTTAACAGAGACTTTTGGACTTTTATGTTGGTGATTATTGGTTAGCAAAGACTAACATTTAAATTTTGACAAAAAGGTGATTGCTGAAATGACCGATGGGGGAGTGGATAGGAGTGTTGAATGCACTGGAAGCATCCAGGCGATGATTTCTGCATTTGAATGTGTTCATGATGTAAGCAATTATAAAAGTTGTAGGTTCTTTCATTTGATAAGATACTAGAATATGCAACCACCTTGCTTTTGAGGTTTAAAATTGAAGTCTCCTTTTTCCTTTCTGAATTTAGGGTTGGGGCGTTGCTGTACTCGTTGGTGTGCCTAATAAAGATGATGCATTCAAAACCCATCCAGTGAATTTCTTGAATGAAAGGACTCTTAAGGGCACCTTCTATGGTAACTACAAACCCCGCACTGATCTGCCCGGTGTTGTGGAGATGTACATGAATAAGGTAAGTTCGTATTTCCTTTCAAGCATGTTTGTGAATAATTTTCAAACCTACCGAGAACTTTGCTTATTTAAGTAATGTGTTCTTGGATGGACAATATTTAAGGTTGTGTTCTTTGACTGTTCTAGTTGTTTGAGGACAGTTTTAATTTTCAATATGATGTTGTAAAACTCTACCTTGTGTACTGATCTTGCAGGAGCTGGAAGTGGATAAATTTATCACTCACTCGGTCCCTTTCGCTGAGATCAACAAAGCATTTGATTTGATGCTTTCAGGACAGTCCATCCGGTGCATCATTCGCATGGAGGATTAGAGCAACTAGGGACTTTTTATGTGTTAATGGAGAGAATTTATATATCTATCTGATGTGTTTAAGAATAATTGTGTTGGTCTGGATTTTACAAATTTTGAGAGGAGCAACATAAGATAGTTGGAGGTTCATGACTTTTGTCTTTGATATTATGGTTTTTATGATAATAAAATTTGCTGCATATTTTCTTTAGATTTTCTCTTTTATAGGTATATATGTCGACATGTTTTCTCTCTCTACCAATCTATGGAGGAATCCGAATTTGGAGCTTTGTGCTCTGGTTATATTAGCATTAGGTGTCTGGAAGCATGCCGATGTGCAAATTCTATCTCTGTTTTGGAAGAATCCTGGTTGTGCATTGCATCCAAGTTCCAAGTTCGAATCCCCCTTCGTAAATTAGATTCATTCTAGAGTAAGTTAGAATAAATTGGATGCAAGTTGGCCAAGTTCCAAGTTTGAATACTCTTTTAATCCAAGTTCCAAGTTTGATTCCTCTTTTCATCCAAGTTCTTAGTTCAAATCCCCCTTTCGTAGATTAGATTCATTCTAGAGTAATTTGAGTAATTTATTCATCCAAGTTTCAAGTTTGAATCCCCTTTCGTAGATTAGATTCATTCTAGAGTAATTTGAGTAATTTATTCATTCTAGTTTCAAGTTCGAATTTCCCTTTCGTAGATTTGATTCATTCTAGAGTAATTTAGAATAAGTTGAATGCAAGTTCGAATCCCTCTTTCGTAGAATAGATGTCGACCACTGCAACTAAATGATTAAAGAACCATGGTTTGCTGCTTTCCAATCATCCTGAGCACCGGAGCGACTGTACCAGCTGTGGTCACAATATTGACACATAAGGCCATCTCCAGCCATGGGTTATTTCCCAAATATTGCTCTAAAATAATGCAAAACCAATCTCCAGCCATGGGCAAAACAAAATTTTGGCCAAATTTGGAGGGCCACATTTGGCCCTTTAGCCCTCCAACCGGGCCACATTTAGCCTAGCTTTGGCCTAGGCCAAATTTTTTGTGGGCACCATGCATGTGCTTTTCATATTGCACATTGAAATCCATCCAATTTTTTGTGGGCCCTATGCTTCTTAAAACAATAAAATATGAATGATCCTAAAATATAGCCCTGCATGGCTGGAGATGGAAAATTTTAGCCTTGTACTATTCTTTACAAAATTAATATTAATAATCTCTAATGCAATATATGGTACAATCCAATTCAATCCCTTAACAACAGTCTCTACTCCAATCTTCACACAAGACGATACCTATAGATTCAATTTTCAGTTGGAAATAGGGGTATTAATTGTTGACGTGAGTTAACCTACTAAATCAGGGAGATTTATTTCCTAAGTTAATTAGGTATTTACTTTCTTGTTTTTTATAGTTTACACATCCTTGTATAATTATGAGATATTCTCCTAATTAATTATTGTATCTATTTCCTTGTAAAGCATCATTCTAAACTCCTATATATACCTCCTTATGGAGAAGAATACAATTAACCTAGAGTATTTAAACCATATTCATATTTTAGCATGGTATCAGAGCAATCGATCCTAGGTTGTCTCTAAGTCCTCAAATCATACCCTCAAATTCAAACCCAAACCCAAACCCAAAATCAAATTCCTTACCTCTCAAATCAAATCCTCTTATCAAACTCCTTAAACACATACCTCTCAAATCAAATCCCTAAATCAAATTCATACATCAAATTCCTCAAATCAAATTCCTCAAATTCTCAAATCAAGTCCTTAACCACAAACACACTCATTTGAATTCTTACTTCAGCTGCGATGTCAAGACCCCTACGATTCTCTCCCTCCTTGCAGACTCATAGAAGCATGCGGTCAATCTTGCTAAACCGGCTACACGGGCTCGTGCTTCTATCGCCACCCCAAAGGTTTTGCTTTTCATACGTTCTCTCCAAAGCCCACATGGATTATTGACTCGGGTGCTACGGATCACATGACATTTGATCCTAGCCAACTTATTAGTCACAAACCAACCACTCAGTCGGTGGTGTCTAATGCTAATGGTATCCCCTCCCCTGTGGTTGGGGAGGGCTCTCTATCTCTCTCTAACTTAATACATTTGGATTATATATTGATTGTTCCATCATTGGACCATAACTTGTTATCTGTTGCACAACTTACTGCTACTTTGGGGTGTACTGTAACATTTTGGCTGAATTATTGTGTTTTCCATTCCCATTAAGTACAAATAAAAGTTTGGTTCCCTTCTCCCTTATTCATTCTAATGTTTGGGGGCCTAATCAAATACCTACTCCAGCTGGAGCTAGATGGTTTACCACTTTCATTGATGACTGCACCTAAATGACATGAGATTTCTTTCTCAAAACCAAAGGGGAAGTCAGTTTAAAGTTTAAACAGTTCCATAATATGGTTTGAATGACTGTCTCTAAGTCCTCAAATCATACCCTCAAATTAAAACCCAAACCCTAAATCAAATTCTTTACCTCTCAAATCAAATCCTCTTATCAAACTCCTTAAACACATACCTCTCAAATCAAATCCCTAAATCAAATTCATACATCAAATTCCTCAAATTCTCAAATCAACTCCTTAACCACAAACACAAACTCATATCAAATCTTACTTCCGCTGCAATGTCAGGACCCTCTACGATTCTCTCC
The DNA here is from genome assembly GCA_024362665.1 of Prunus padus. Classification (NCBI taxonomy): domain Eukaryota; kingdom Viridiplantae; phylum Streptophyta; class Magnoliopsida; order Rosales; family Rosaceae; genus Prunus; species Prunus padus. Next base: position 1,554,315 of record JANFAM010000006.1, read on the forward strand.
CTGCTTGCAGACTCATAAAAGCATGCGGTCAATCCTGTTGGACCGGCTACCTGGGCTCGTGCTTCTTTTGCCACCACCAAAGGTTATGCTTTTCACACGTTCTCTCCAAAGCCCACATGGATTATTCACTCGGGTGCTACGGATCACATGACATTTGATCATGGCCAACTTCTTAGTCACAAACTAACCACTTAGTAGGTGGTGTCTAATGCTAATGGTATCCCCTCCCCTGTGGTTGGGGAGGGCTTTCTATCTCTCTCTCTAACTCCATACATTTGGATTATGTATTGATTGTTCAATCATTGGACCATAACTTGTTGTCTGTTGCACAACTTACTACTACTTTTGGGTGTACTTTGTAACATTTTGGTCGAATCATTATGTTTTTCAGGACATCCTCACAGGGAACACAATTGGTTGTGGTACTAGGCAGGGAAAACTCTACTACTTGGATTGGGCACTAGATAGTGAGACCAAGGTTGGTCAAGCTTTCACAACAAGTGGAGATAGTTCTGAGAGGAAGAGAGACAAAGTTTGGTTATGGCATAGAGTTTTGATGTCTCCATCTTCCAAAGGTGTGATACATGTGAATTGGCTATAAGTCATCGTGTTCTGTTCCCATTAAGTATAAATAAAAGTTTGGTTCCCTTCTCCCTTATCCATTCTGATGTTTGGAGGCTTGCTCAAATCGCTACTCATGTTGGAGCTCAATGGTTTGTCACTTTCATTGATGACTGCAGCCGAATGACGTGGGTTTCCCTTCTCAAAACCAAAGGGGAAGTCAGTTTAACGTTTCAACAGTTCCATAAAATGGTGGCAACTCAGTTTCATGCCCAAATCCAGGTTCTCCATTCTGACAATGGCAAAGAATTTCTTAATAATTTATTAGAAGTCATTCGTGCATCTTTATTTGGTGCCAACATGCCTCAATCTTTTTGGGGCAAGGCCGTCCTCTATGTAGCTTACCTTATAAATACGATTCCCACAAGTATCTTGAATTTCCAAACTCCTCTTCGAACACTTCACCACTATCTCCAAATACCTCCCACCCCAAGCCTTGAACCATGGATTTTCGGCTATGTTGTATTTGTACACTGACATGATCACCAACGTAACAAATTGGATCCCCACTCGAGAAAAGTGTGTTTTCATTGGCTATGGCCCTCACCGGAAGGGCTACCGATGTTATCATCCTCCAAGTCGGAAGGTCTATAACTCCATGGATGTAGTGTTCCGGAACACGACATATATTTTTCAGAAACACAGGAGGACAATCTAGAGCCAAACACCCTGAATTTTCTGGACTTTTTCACAATAGAAGAGACTCAAGATCAAAGTGACCGGTCGCCCCTCTAAACGATTGGTTGCCTCCCTTTATCGAGTGCACAATAGGCATTTCTGGCTCAAAGCGACCGGTTGCCTCTCCCACACGATCGGTTGCCCCTTTTATTCCTTCATAGGCAAAGTCACTATGTCAAAACGACCGGTCGACTCCACGCTACCAAAATCAGGAGGAGGAAATTCAATTGTTTTATGAGATTTTGCCCGCTCCAGACCCGCCTTTAGCTCTAGTACCACACCAAACATTTTCTGAGGAAGTCATTCAGGTAATATCTCATCCTAAAACTGATTACACTAATGAAGTATACCATGATGATTTGATTTCAGAAAGCATAAAGGATATAGATACCCCTGTATACCAACTTCTAGAAAGGAAGAACAGTGGTAAACCTCGAGCATAGTACGAATCAGATCTTAAAGCCAAAAGAAAATACCCCATCAATAATTATATATCTCTAAGCAGATTATTAGAGTCACATGTACATTGTGTGAAGCAGTTGGCCGATATATCTATCTCCAATAGTGCAACTAAAGCAATAGAAGACTCAAAATAGAAAGAAGTCATGAATGAAGAAATGCGAGCTCTCCAAAAGAAGGCCACATGGGAGCTCATGCCTTTACCTCACGGAAAGAAGATGGTGAGATGCATGTGGATCTATGCTGTGAAACTCAAAGCCGATGGATCCATTGAAAGCTATAAAGCTAGATTGGTGGCGAAGGGGTACACACAGAGATATGAGGTGGACTACCAGGAGAGCTTTGCCCCAGTAGCCAAGATCAACACTATCAAAGTCCTAATGTCTCTAGCAGCAAATCTAGATTGTCCACTACATCAGTTCGATGTTACATGGAGACTTGGAAGAAGAGGTATACATGGATTTACCATCAGGATGTAATTTAGCTCCTGACGAGAAAAATCAAATTTGCAAGCTCAGAAAGTCATTATATGGGTTAAAACAATCTCCTAGTGCATGGTTTGGCAGATTTACTAAGTCCATGAAGAATTTTGAATACACTCAAAGTAATTTAGACCACACCCTGTTCTTGAAGCGTGATGGAGGAAAAATCACTGCATTAATTGTTTATGTGGATGACATGGTCGTAACTGGGAACGACACAAGAGAGCAACAGAAGCTACAAAAGTATTTGTCTCAGGAATTTGAGATGAAGGATTTAGGTGCTTTGAAATACTTCCTCGGAATTGAAGTAGTAAGGTAAAAAACTGGTATATTTATGTCTCAAAGGAAGTATGAGTTGGATCTACTCACTGAAACAGGAATGCTTGGATGTATGCCTACTGACACACCCATTGAGATGAATCACAAGTTGTGTGAAGACATGGACCAGTTGCCAACCAATAAGGAACAATACCAGCGCCTTGTTGAAAGCTTGATATATTTGGCAGACATAAGACTAGATATTGCATATGTTGTGAGTGTGGTTAGTCAGTTTATGCATTCACCCAGTGTTTCTCATAGGAATGCAGTTGATCGGATCTTAAGGTACTTAAAGTCAGCACCTGAAAAGGGACTAATGTTCTCCAAGAATGGAAATCTTAAAGTTATTTGATATAGAGATGCAGACTGGGCTGGTTTCATTACAGATAGACGCTTTACATCGGGTTACTTTACATTTGTTGGAGGTAACCTAGTCACTTGGAAGAGTAAAAAACAAAATGCGGTTGCTCAGTCTAGTGCAGAAGCAGAGTATTGAGGAATGGCTCAAGGAGTTTGTGAATTATTGTGGATCAGAGGACTCTTGACAGAATTGGGTTTTAAACCAGAGAAGCAAATGAAGTTACATTGTGATAACAAGTCAGCTATCGATATAGCTCATAATCGAGTTCAACATGATCGAACTAAACATGTTGAGGTGGATAGACATTTCATCAAAGAAAAAATTGAGAACAAGATCATCTGTCTACCCTTTGTAAAATCAAAAGATCAATTAGCGGATGTCTTAACAAAAGCTGTCTGTGGACAAGTGTTTTATGACTCACTTACCAAGTTGGGCATTTGTGACGTGTATGCACCAACTTGAGGAGGAGTGTTGACGTGAATTAACCTACTAAATCAAGGAGATTTATTTCCTAAGTTAATTAGGTGATTTACTTCCTTGTTTTATATAGTTTACACATCCTTGTATAATTAGGAGATATTCTCCTAATTAATTGATGTATCTGTTTCCTTGTAAAACACCCTTGTAAACTCCTAAATATACCTCATTATGGAGAAGAATACAATTAACCTAAAGTATTCAAACCATATTCATATTTTAGCATTAACTTCACTTTCCAATATGCATGTAGGCATAATCTACTATTTCTATGTGAAAAGATGTTTGCGAAAATTATTGAGCATGACGATAACACCTCGTTTGTGATACCTCTTATAACCTATTGTATAAGCAATTTGTGAAAATTGTATGATTCAACATTTCAAAAAATATGATGATCTGAGACAAAAAATTCATTGTTAATGGAGCGAGAGGACTGTAATTAATCAAAATTAGTGAATAAATTAAAAAATAATAATTTGGAATTAGTTTCTCTTCAACAACGATGAGCCGCAAACTGTCAATTTGGAATTTGCCCAAAATTAAGGCAATATATGGTCATGTTTGGTAAGTAGGACTGGACTGAACTATTTTGGTTAAAATGGACAAGTCTTAGCCATTGTTTGTTGTGTTGGGGCTAAACTCATTAAATTGGACAACAGTCTGACATATTGTGTCTTACAAAGATTGAGACTCCTAAAGACTGACTTGAATTCAACTACAATACAATTTGAGTGACCAATAGGTTTTGTGAAGTACTTAAATTGTCAGTATATATATATAGAGTGACCAATAGGTTTTGTGAGTATTAAATCAATGATTTCTGTTCATAAATGTCAACAGTTGGTAGCTGGGGCAATTTTCATATTTTAAGAAGAGAGCTATTCACCTAACTGATGGTGCTCACACTCAAAGTGTGGAAACGTGGGACCAGTGTTTGAAATTAGATACAGAATGTTCAGTGCTTGCTTACACGAAAATGTTAGGTGCCTCTAGTGGCTAGTTGTCCTACTCTTCAAATTAATTGTTTAGAAGTCAGTTGTCCATTGTCCCAAAAAAAAAAGAAAAAAAAAAAGAAGAAGTCAGTTGTCCTTGATTTGAAGACAAAGATGATTACTATAGTTTTCAGGATTACAAAAAATATTATATAATTAAATGTTTGTCGCGTAACCATTTCATGTTTAGTTTTTAATTTTGATATTTTTAGTTGCTAAAGATAGAGGAATAGCATAAATATGAGAAAATTGAGGGATGCCGAAATATGGTGATATGGAACACAAAGCTCGCTCTTATTTTTCTTACCATAATATTTGACTTTTTTAATGCGGAAAAGAAAAGATTAATGCCCAAAGAGGTCTAGGTAAAAAGAGTTCAGAACCGAGGGAGGAAGACTACAGACCCAAAATTTAGACAGGGTCAAAGAATGACCAAAAGATGCTAAAGCAAAAGTTTTCCTCTTTTGGTATCATGAAAAATTACTTTAAGTTATGAGTTAGGCCATACGAGGTTCGCAGAAAACAATTGATGGGAAATCAATCACCAGGTGTTTTCTCAAGAAATATTATTTTATTTCATTTTCATATTTGGTTTAAGCAATTGGTGCAAATTCATTTATAAAAATAATTAAGAGTAGATCACGTTGCTTCATCCAATGATAAGGTTGAGGTTGAATACTTCAATTCAAATTGCTTCTTGAATCATACAACTCTCGCGTTTGACATGCATCAGTGAAGAAGTCAATGTCACTTAATTCACATAGGTGATTAATTACCTAGTCAAAGTGTACTTAATTAACAAGTTGGTTGGTTTTTTCAATAATTAAGGAGGGGGATTTATAATTAGAACTTTGCATTAATATATTTTCATTTCTGAGGCCAGGCCCCAAGGGAGTTCTATATATAAGTAAATTGGTTGGTTTTGATTCAACTACAATCAATGGGGGCATGCAGATAGTTGAATAAACCCAGTTCTCACATACAGTTGCCACCATGAAGGTAATACCAAAACACATGCAGTTGCTTGTTTTGGTCACAACTTCTAGTTTGTTTCCCTTCATAAAATTGTACTTGTGTTTGTGTTTGTGCAAATAATCTCACGGGAGAATATTGTGTTGTGATGATGTTTCTCGAATAAGAATTTGTGTGAATGACAGGTTCAGAAATTCTAATTTCTGCCGTTCAATGTTATATATTGGGTTAAATATTTTTATTATTATGTGTCGTTCAGAAATTTGCTAATTAAAACATCTACTGTTTTATTATTATGCTGTATTATATTATATTATAAATTGGACATGTTCTTATAGATGTAGTTGATGAACAGGTATAGATATAGTGGCTGTGGATGGACAGAAGGGCACGTTAACTGTTGTGGGGGATGTTGACCCAGTGTTGGTGGTCAAACGACTGAGGAAGTTCGGAAAGACTGCACAAATTATCAGCACTACTACAAAAATCGAGATAGACGACGGTAATTTACCGTCGTGTATTCTGTTTTTCAACCGACGTGGAATCGACCGACATCTTTTGATGCAAAAACCACGACGGTAAATCACCGCCGTCTATTCATATAAAGACGTCACATTTGATAAAATAGGGCGTTGTTATCAATTAAAAACGACAGTTTATTTTAAAATACTGGCGTTGTTCAAATATACAACGTCTTAGTCAAATAAAAACCGACGTCTACTCGATAAAAATAAACAACATGGATAACTTTAGACGTCACCTTTAGAAAATAAACGACGCGTTTTAAAAAGGAACAATGTCATTATTTACAAAAATACAGGCGTAAAAATAAGTAACCACGACACAAATTATAAACTTAAAGACGTTGAAAAGTCATTTTACGTCGATAATTTAATCGTAGATCGACGTAGTTAATAATATTAGATGGCCATTTTATTTTTAAAACTGACGTCTATATTTGTATTACCACGTCATTAATAATTTCCAAAACAACGTGATTTTAACTATCCACGTCATGAATAAAACCATAACCGACGTTATTTCGTTTTTCTACGACGTATTTATTTCTAAAGAAGACGTTGTTAATACTTCAAATGTCCTATTTCATAGAAATTCAAACGTGGCTACTACTTTATACTTCGATTATGTAATTAATTCCGCCGTTATTATGCTTTTAGGCGTCATTCTTAACGTCTTATACCGACGTGCAAAATAAATTTCAAAACTGAAAAGACGACATCTTTAATCAAAACCAACGTTGTTAAAGAAAAAAACGTCAGTTTTTTTATAAATATGACGTTGTTAGCATTGACAACGTCTTATTCGGAGAAAAGCGGACGTCTATTTAATGAAAATTTTAATTTTAAATATCCTCTTTGATAACCTTAGACGACCCTTTCGGAAAACCTCGTCGTTGAATGACGTCTAACTAAACATTACCACGACTGTCCGTACATTACCGCCGTTGTTCTATTGTTTTCTACGTTCTTTGAATGAATTGACCGGTTATGATAGTTATTATTTAGACGTCGGTACATATATTATGGATGTAAACGTCGTTAAATATCATTGAGACGTCTTATTTTGCAATTTTTCAGATTACCGTCGTGTTTTGCATCTGAATCCGGTTTATTTTATTCTTGGAAGTTATGTTGCGAAACCTGCATAATGAAAGTGAAAGAAATACATTACAATTTCTTGCAAAATTAATGTCATACACAGCCATTTAGGGCATAAATAATTTCATAAATCACAATAGCATCATTCAATCCATATATCTTCACACCCATCTCGAATATTTTCACTCCCAAACTCACGGGCTAGTTCATCAAATGTGTCAACATTTGGCATCCCTCTAGTAAATGGCTCACACTCAATTCTAACATCACCTAAGTCATCATCACCAATAACATCATTATATTCTCTATTAGGCATTGATAACACTCTTGACCAACTATGATGCATTGGGTCGTCAACAAAAAAACTTGTTTGACTTGAGAAGCCAAAACAAATTGGTCATTCCTATGTCCAATTTTACTCAGATCTACAAGGGTAAATCCGAGTTAAATCGACTACAAGGCCAGAAGTGCTATCTATCCAATCACACCTAAAGACTGTGATTGTAAACTTTGGTAGTCAAGATCCCAAATATCTTGAATGACACCATAAAAACCCATATTTGAGACAATATGGTTTTTATCCTTGGCACTAGCAACTTGCATAGTATTTGCAAGTAAATAAACTCCACTATTTTGAACTGCTCGCACATCATCTTGTGCCTTGGTGTTAAATTTAACACCTTTAATAAGATAGCTCTTATATGATGGCACTGTCATGCTTGGACCACTTGCTAGCCACCTCAAATTTTCTGATACGCCATTATTTTCTTTCTCATTGATTTCCCATTGAACCTGCAAATTAATCATATGTTAATTCAATGCAACATAGATATGACAATAAATCAAACTCCAATGTTTTATTCAATAACATATACCTTAAAGTGTAACCATTGAATGAAAGTGCTGTTGTGCTTATCTTGTAGCCACTTTGTTCTCTTTTTATATTTTGGATAAGTGGTCTTGAGGTGGATCATATGTTCCCTACATGACACAGAAAATTCTAGTATTACTGTCCCTTGTATTTAAGAGAAACATAAGGAATGATTTAAAACATAATGATTAAAAGTCATACTCGATATATGGTTGGACTTCCTCTGTATTCTCCAACACATATAGATGTGCCTGGTTCAAAAGGTCCCAATCAACTAAAGTCACCGAGCAACCTGATAGTGGCTTTGAAAGTCCCATCTTCCTGGTTTAATGGCACTCCAATTGTTCTAATATCGAGATAAATGCTCATTGCAAAACTCCACAGCTTCTTGACTATATAGCACTCAGCAATGCAACCTTCAGGATGATTACGGTTATGAACATACCCCTTTAGCACTTTCATATATCTTTCGAACGGATACATCCATCTAAAATAAACAGGCCCACATAGACGAACTTCTCGACAAGATGTACTACTAGATGAACCATGATATCGAAGAATAAAGGGGGAAAGTATTTCTTAAGCAAACATAAAGTAACTACTACATCTTCTTCCAACTTATCTAGAGAGGAAACATCCACTACAAAAAAAAACCTTTTTCGCGACCAAATTTTTTGCGACCAACTAAAATTTGGTCGCCCAATAAGCTTATGGGCGACGAAACTATGCAATTTGGTCGCCAAAGATTTTGTTAGAAGGAGGCATGTGGTTAGACTTCGATTAACTGAATGGCGACCAAATATTATTCAAAGGCGACGAACATTTTTGGTGGCTAGTTGGAAAATGAGCGACCAAATGCTTGGTTGGTCGCGACCAAATGAAAAAATTAGAGGCGACGGAATTATTTGGTCGCCAAGTTCGCAAGAGTCGTCTGCATTGGGAAATCTGGCGCCTAAATATTTCATGATCTTTGCGACCAATATAATTTTCGTCGCTAATGAGGGGTTCTACAAATTGAAATTATCAAACTACGTCGTTTTAGGGTTCTGATTTTTTGGCCACTAAACGTTTTGTGGCTGATTCTTGAGACTTTAAATTTAAAAAAATAAAAAATCTCCTTTCCCAACCCGTTAACTTCCCTAATTCAAGGCCACTGCTGAAAAGAAGCGAGAAAATGAAGAACGAAATGGGGAGAGGAGCGAATATAGGGTTTGAGTTTTGGGGATCTGGAGAATCGAAAGAAGAAGAGGAAATTGAAAGGCATATCAGCTTCGTCCTTTGAAGACCTCGAAGAAGGCCCTCCCTACGAGCCGCGTCGAATTCGTGCTCGGACTCTTTGGAAACTACATCTGTCATGACCCACACCTGTTGGAGCTAGATTCTGGTAGGTATGTCAACAAAATGGGATTGTGGAATCCTTCCATAAACATAGAGATTTGGTGGGCAAGTAGTTAGCGGAGATTGAGATGGCCAATCTGAATATTTTGGGGAAGTCTTTTACTTTATCCTTTTCCTTTTTTCTGTATTTGTCTTCTTACAATCCTTGAGCAAATCCTCCCTTTCTTTGGTCAGGATTTGATGTTGAGTAATGATGGGGCTATATTATGTTCGAATGAATCTTTAACTTCAATCCCTTTTTTTTTTAAAAAAAAATTTATTTTTATTTATTTTTATACTTAGCACTTGGGAGACACCACAACCTATGTTTTTTAAAAGTATTTTCGGAAAACATTGAATGGTTTGGGTAAAAAGAATATTAAAGTCTTGGAGGGAAAAGAAAAGGGGGGGGTTGTTGATTACCTTATTTGCTTCAGACTATGTGGTTTTATGTTGGGGTTGTTGATTAACTTAGCGTTCCTTCTATTTTTTTTTTCCTTTTGGCTTCAAATTCCATATTTCAAAGATGGCATGTATGAGTTTCTCATTACTGAATTGAGGAAGTTGAGTAAGAACAGTTGGTGAGAGAAGAGTTAAGTATGTACAACATGCTTGAGTGTCTTAAGTACTGAAATGAAGATGTAGATAATTATAGTTTGCAAGAGTAGAGTTTAATAGGAATATGTACGTTAATGAAGTTAGTAGTAGACTCTAATATTATAGGTACTAATCTTTGACAATTTCTATTTGTTTCAGTATTTGCTAGCATTGGTTTTGGTTGGTGACATTTAGCTTATATATTTGCAGTCTGAGACAGGGTGGTTTTCATATTCCCAGAACCTGGTGCGGAGCCCTTGCTAAAAGCTGCTACTGAAAGCTTCAAAAAATCCAAGAAGGTGTGTAGTAATGACAAATTAATGCATGATGAAGTGGTACACCCACAGGCCAAAGCAGGTATAAAAAGAAAACCATATTTGTCGACTCTCCAGTTCTTTTAATAGTTTTTTTTTTCCTTAGATTGTCTTATTTGACACCAAATCTGTTGATAATACATGCTTCTTTTCTAGCATCCTGCACATTTTTCTTACTGTAGTTTTTTGGGTCAGGACTACTAATTTATCTTTTCTCTTGTTACACCAAAGATCTTGCTTGTTCAAAAAGACTTGTTCTCTGATCTGTTTTTTGATTTTTCGTGGTATGTTCCAAATGATTTTAATGGTCTGAAGTAGGATTTAATTACTTATTTGAGAACTCATATTTCATTGCTTTGATTGGCACAGCTATTTGCAACACTTATTTATTTTTTCACTGGAAACATTATAACATCTTTTTGCGATAATAAAAACAGGACATGCTTTTTTTTTCTGATTATTGGAAACAAACTTGGAGGTATTTATTAACTACGTTTATCTAAAACTTATAGGAAATGAAGATGTTGAGGAAGAGGAGAAAGATGAAATTGGGGTTAATAATGGTGAAGAGGCATTAGATACATATGATGGACTTGATGTGGTACTTAATTCTTTTCTCTTCAACCGGTTATCTATTGGATCACTGTTTTTCTCTATTTTTGGTTTCATGACATTTACTTTTATGAGGCCTGCCTCCTTTTGTTGACTTATATCATGTTTAATTGTTCATAGGCTGAGGATGGTGAAATTTCTCTGCAGTCACATTCATGTATCCTTATACCATAACAATCCAGTGTATATTTTTTCTTTGTGCGTGATTTGAATCAAAAAGTGAATTTTTTTGGGGACTTCTTTACCCATCCTTTGCGGCAATGCAGTGAATCAGCAATGGCTGTTAGTTGAACGTAGAATAATTAAGCATTCATGTGATTTTTTGTTTTTGTTTTTGGCAACGATATTCCCTTATTTTACTAAAAGTAAAGCAAAATAAACTTACTAAGTCTTGTGAAGAGAGAATTTTGTGACCAATTAATGCTTTCCATTGAAGGATTGTTCTAAGCTCTGCAAATTCTTGTGGATTTCCTATATGTTTCTTAGATCTTAACATGGAGAATATCTCAAGAACCCATTTACAGGAGCTTTTTGGTAGTTTTCCATCTCCTGAAGCAGGGGGTGATAGAATACAAGCTGCATATATGAGTGATGAAGAATACCAGATTTATGAGCAAGATAGTGATGACAACTTCTCTGATGAAAATGATTGCTGCTAACATGACATCTCTAAGGTTCGTTCTCTCCTTTTCTCATTCTGAGTTTTCACGCTTCTTTCATTTCTTGCCATTGTGGAGATATCTTTCATGTGAATAATACATACTTGAAACTAGTCGGTATTGATATAAGTGCTCTCTCTCTATAGACAGAATAACTACGGATGGCCTGAGTTATTTTCTACTCTCTGCCCCCAGACCGTCTACCCTTCAGTTCTCTTTATCTTTAAATGTGTTAAGAACAATGTCATTTAGGAGTTTATTGGGGTAATATCCTGTTTTTGCATGTAGATTTATTTGAGGAGGTGGAAGGATTTGGTTTGGGGTTTTGGACAGAGGACCATTTGAGGTAAGAACCTCTTCTTCTCATTACACCTCAGTTCCATTTAAGGTGTGGATTATACTTTGGATTTTGTGATATTTGTTTTCTAATGGGTTTTGTGCCATGCATGATATTAGTCTTTACATTGGTTTTCGGAACTGTTTTCCTTCTTCATTTGTGGTAATTGATGATTTGATTTCTGTTATTATCACAAAGGTATGCTTAGCAGTCGATATTGAGGGTATGAAAAATGAATTCAAATTTTATTAAGTTCGTTCAAATACCATTCTCGAACATTCTTAAATATTGATGACCAATAATCATTTTTCTTATCTATATCCAAACTCCTTTTAATGGCTTGTTTAGTTAAGATTGTGAATTTCAGCTTTGGTCTCTATATTATATATTTTATTTTTGTTGACCATTGACATTTCCTTATTTTGTTTCTTTTGTAAATGAAGATGATTGATGAGTTTGAGAAGGTCAAGCAACAATTGGCAGAGTGTTTGGGAATTCCACGATATTAGATCACAGTCCCTATCCCTCAGGTGTTAAAGATCATGACTACAAAACTTGGGGATACAAAGGGCATAGTACACAGGCTTTTTTTTTTGGGTCAAAATAGTATACGGGCATGGTCTCTAATCTTAGAGTGGAGAGATAATGTAACTTGGGTTTACCAAGGACAAGATATATGGAGCTTGGCCTCCAGTCTTTCACTGGAATGTTCTTCATTCATTTATGTCTACTATTTTTGGCTATGTTATGTGTACTTGAATGACTAGTATGCTTATGTACTTTTGAATGGGAGAAACTTTTATGTGTCATTTTCTATTGATCTATTTACCTAAATTTATTGTTTTTCGAAATTACAATGTGTTAATGAACAACAGGTTAATATTATCACAAAACAAAATGTAAATATAATAATTAAAAACACTTAAAATAAATATTTTAGCGACCAACTAAGTAACCTTTAGCGACCAAATCCGGTAGTCACCAGAACCTATGGGCGACCAACCAATTTATTTGGTCGCCCAATCCTTTCTCAGTTCGCGGCAAATTTTGGTATTTTCGCGGGGATCCTTCATTATAGGCGACCAACTGATTACTTTTAGGCGACGAAATAAATTGGTCGCTTAAAGGTTTTGGCGACGAAAACATAGTTTCGTCAGCTTTGATACTTTCAGCCACGAGCCTAAGGCGACCAACCTAGCGACGAAATAATTTCGTCGCCAAAGTGTTTTGGCGACTAAATTTAACCTTTTAGCGACCAAAGGTGTTGGTCGCCAAAAGGGTTTTTCCTTGTAGTGATCCACAGTCTTTGCACATATAGAATTGAAGAAGAAGCACAATCGAGTTATTGCATACCTTGCAGGCTTTTCCAAAATGTAACGAATTGCCACAGGGAGCAATTGTTGCATCAAGGTATGACAATCATGTGATTTTAGGCCAAGAAGTCTTGAATCTTGTAAAGATACAAGATTTTTATGTTTGAAGAATAACCTTCAGGGACCTTCATACCATAGAAAGAATTGCAAACCGTTCTCTTCTCTCGCTCTTGACAAATTCCAAGGCCACGGAGGCAAGCGAGTACGTCTTTCTCCATACTCGGGTTGCAAATCGGTCTTGACCCCATGTTCAATAAATCTAAACGAGCAGCAATCCCATCTTTATTTTTTCCAGGGATCTCCAACAACGTACCAATGATACTATCGCAAATATTCTTCTCAATGTGCATCACATCGAGGGAATGCCTCACAGAATGTATTTCCAATACTCGAGATCAAAGAATTTTGACTTCTTCTTCCAACAAACTCTGTCACCGTCATTTTCACCTCCACCTCCCCCTTTTTCGACCCCCATTTGTAATTAATACATTCAACCCTTTGTAGCACTTCTTCTCAGGTTAATGGCTTTGGAGGCATGTCATATTCAGTTCCCCATTAAAAGCTGCACGCTGCCTCCGATATGGATGATTTGTTGATAGCCATTTTCTATGCCCGATGTAACAGATTTTGTGGCCATTTTTCAACTTTGTGACTAGGCATATCATCGCCGCATATTGGACAAGCTTTATATCCTTTAACGACACAACCGTGATAAGTTTCCATAGGCGGGAAAATCATTTATTGTCCACGATGGTGCAGCTCACGAGTGTAAAGTATTCTCCTATGTGTGCATCATACACTCCTCTAATCCCATCCCACAAAGATTTTAAATCATCAATCAAAGGCTCTAAGTAGACGTCTATATCATTTCCGGGTTGTTTAGGACCGGAAATCAATAAAGTCAACATCATGAACTTTCGTTTCATGCATAACCATGGTGATAGATTATATGTAACTAAGATAATCGCCAAAGAATCGTATTCGCTACTTAGAGAACTGTGGGGATTGAATCCATCGGATGAGAGAGCCAGTCTCAAGTTTCTCGGCTCTTTACCAAACTCGGGCCATTTATCATCAACGAAGTTTCCAAGACGGGGAATCCGCCGGATGAGACATCTCGACCGTTAATTGATTTTCTATCTGCATGCCAAGTCAAACTCTTAGATGTCTTACTTGATTGAAACATCCTTTTAAACCTTGGAATTGGTGGAAAATACCACACCACCTTTCTTTGGGACACCCTCTTTCAAAACTGAATCTTTGCCTTCCTTCCACCTTGAGATACCACAAGTAGGACAATTAGTTGAATCTTTATAATCCTTCCTATACAAGATGCAGTCATTGGGGCATGCATGGATTTTCTCATAACTCAGCCCCAATGCACACAAAGTCTTCTTTGCCTCATACATAGAGGAAGGTATTGTATTTTCTTACGGAAGCAAATCTCCTTGAAGTATCAACAATTCAGAAAGCAGACATCACTCATCTCATGTTTTGCTTTCAAATTGTATAACTTCACTAATGTCGACAACTTTGTGTACTTACTACAACCAGGGTACAAGGGTTGATCTCCATCCCCAATCACATTGGCAAACTCATAAGGATCGGATCCAACATCATCACCTAAATCATTATCATCCATATCTATTTCTTCGTAAACAAAACTATCCCTACTATGGTTATCATCTTCATCCACATTTCTACTAGCATTAGTAGTTGACTGCCAAGGTTCTCCGTGAAATGTCCAATTCTTATAGCTTTGGTCAACTCCATTAAAGTACAAGTGGTCCCTTATAATTCCAACCCCAAACAATCGAAAATTCCGCATGCATCCATGACTTATCCATCAACGACACTATAACCTATAATATATAATAAAGTAAAAGGACAAGCAATGAATATCACTCAGCATATTATGTACATTTTAAAAGCAAGTAATATGAGTTATAGACGACGGTTTTTTCCAAAAAGCGACGTATTTTATAAAGCAGACGACGGTTTTTGTAAAAACAGTCGTCTTAGGATACTAAAAGAAAAAGGTGAACAAAGAAGATTATATAAATTTAAATAAGTATAAGATACAAAAGACGGTTTTTATATAAAACGACGTATTTTATAAAGCAGACGACGGTTTTTGTAATAACTTGATCGCCTTAGGCTACTAAAAGAAAAAATGAACAAAGCAGATTATATACATTTAAATATAACAAGTATAAAATACAGACGACGGTATTTTAAATAAAGCGACGTATTTTATACAAAAGACGACGTTTTTATACAAAAGACGACGTTTTTAATAATGTCGTCTTAGGCTACTAAAAGAAAAGAGTGAACAAAGCAGATTATATAAATTTAAATAGCACGTATAAGATACAGACGACGGTATTTTACATAAAATGACGTATTTTATAAAAGCAGACGACGGTTTTTACATAAAACGACGTATTTTAAGATTACAGACGACGTTTTTTACATAAAACAACGTATGCTAGAAAAAAATTAAATCTCCTTTGCCATTCCACATCCAAGAACAAATTGAGAACCAAATAAATATAACACGTATCTGAAATATTGATTAAGACCCATAGCAAATGAATTTTTATGAAAAGCATGCAAGTATTAAGACCCATCACGAGAGTGATTAAGAAAACCTATACGAAGAACCATTCCTATGAGGACGCATAGCAAATGAAGAACATCATTCAATGAATAAAAAGCAAAGTCATATTACGTTTGTACTTAAGAACCTGAACAGAATATCATTAAATGAATAAAAATTAGAGTGAAGAGATAAGGGTTCGAACTTACAGTAAGCGCAGAGTGATAGGATAAGAATTAGAGCAGGAGAATTAGGGTTCGAACTTATTGCATTCGACAGAGGCTGGAGAGCACAACTAAAAATTAGAGTTGAAGCGAGAAAGCGAATTATTTAACACTTAGAGCGGAAAATGAAAATTTTAGGTCACGCGTGAATTTTCAGATTGCGCGCTTCTTTAAACATCGACGAAACAAAATAAAACTGCCGTTAAAGTTTTAATTTTAAACGCAGCGATTATTATTTTGTACTGACGTTATTTAAATTTTCTATGTCGCTATATAATAAAGATGGACGTCTAATTGATAAAATAAATGTAATTTAAATCGACGGTAAATATATAAAATATGACGTTTTAAATACAATATAACGTCATTAAAATAAGAACACCGTCATCAAAAATATTAAGTATCCAGGATTGGTGTTCTTTGGGATTCAAATTGTGTCGCTTGGGTGGAATTGAAAGAAAACAAAAGAGAAAACCGGCGTCGTTTCAATAAAACCTAAACTCTAAACCTAAACCCTAAACCCTAAACCCCGAACACCGAACCCTAATCCCTAAACCCTAAACCCTAAATTATTTTAAATTAAAAAATAATAAAATAATACAAAAGGTTAAGGGTGGTTTTGTCTAAACCCAAAAATAAAAATAAAACCGTTTTCTTTTCAATAAAACCTAAACCCTAAACCCTAAACCCTAAACCCTAAATTATATAAATTTTAAAATATTATAAAAATTATAAAGCATAAGAAAAATTAACCAAAAATTGCTACGGACTTCTTATTACAATGCCTTGTGTACTAGGATGATAAAAACATATTTTTAATATATTTGAATTTATCACAAGAATGGATCACACAAGCCCCATAAGAATATGTTATGAAACTATAAGTGTTGTAGTGATTTATCAATAAATTTTTGTCACGAATTAAATTTAAAATTTTTACTCAAAAAACATTTTTTAAAGCATTAGAAGTAAGAAAATATATCAATGAGAGCATTATAATTTCTGTTTTTTTTTGGAATTTTTACAATTTATTACAAATATTATAAAATAATTTCAATTAAAATGAAATAAAACCACGTCGTTATAATTCATAACGGACGTTGTAATATAAGTAGACGTCGGTGTAAAGTAAAATATAGACGTTGTATGTACCGACGTTTTAAATATAACTTTTAACGTCGTTATTTTTATAGACGACGTATTAATAACTTTACACCTCGGTGTGAAGGAAAATATGGCCGTTGTATTTACCGACGCGTTTTAAGTACAACTTTATACGGCATTATTGTTCTATATATCGCCGTTTTAATAGCTTTGACGTCGGTAATATGTTTATTACCGACGCTTTAAGTGAAACTTTATACGGCATTATTTTTTAATATATCGCCGTTTTAATAGCTATAGACGTTGGGAATAAAATATCGCCGTTGTATTTACCAACGTTTTAAGTAAAACTTTATACGGCATTATTTTTCTATATATCGCCGTTTTAATATCTTTAGACGTCGTTATTGTTGAATATATCGACGTTTTAATATTTTTCGACGGCAATTTGAATGAAAATAATAACCTTTTTTTAATATAACGCGAGTTATATTTGTATACATGTCATTTCAGATACGTACCGACGTGGTTTGGTTGTATACATTTCATTTTGGTTATGTACCGTCGTGTTTTTTAAAAAAAATTCTTGTGATTTGATAATTTTATACAAAATTTTAATTCATACTAAAAGAAATTGTAAATTATAACCAAAATATTTACAAAAATTTTCAATTCTTGTGATTAATGTTTGTCTAATTCCCCTAATCCATATGAAGGCTTACAAATTCTGCCCATTCCTTCCTGATTTCATCAATGGCTTCTTGGGGGTATGGTGATTGATCTTGTCCCTCAGCATACTGCAAGCCATAAAAAAAAAAAAATAAAATAAAATAAAATGTTAAATGTTAAAATATATAATTTTCCTTTTACCTTCTTCTCAAATTCCAGTGCAGGATCCTCGATGATGTCTTTCATAAAGCGCATTACATAGTAACCACACTCTACATTGCTTGGTTGCTTTGGAGTGCCTTTTAGAGTTTTCCAAATGGGTGATTTCCTGCCGTGCCTGCCTATGTGGGTATTATAGGTTCTGATAGCACTGTTTCAAGGCAACAAAGTGTTATTGAAAATACAGAAACATAGTTGATAAAAATAAACACATGAACAAACAAAACCGTCGTGGTAATTATATACAGACGTCGGTTCTTAAAATAAAATGACGTTATATGACAATTAAGACGACGGTAACTTAGAACCGACGTGGTATGTTATAATTACGACGTAAAATAACAAATTTCAGATTTATCCTTAAGCTTAGAAGAAATACAGATAAAATCAATTGCAGAGAAAATTAGAGTACAGAGAGAGAGAGAGAGAGAGAGAGAGAGAGAGATAGTGGGATCACTTAAGTGAAGAAAGCTTGCTATACAAACACATATGAGTAAATCAACTTACGTGTTCACCATATTTTTGCACTCTTCATCAATCATTCGGTTTGGCAGTGGATCCAGAAAATAAACAGTCTCTCTCTTTGCTCTCACAATGAACAAGACCCAATGAAAGCTACACACAAAAAAAAAACATAAAGGTTAAACACTTTAATGTACAATGCATCATACAAAGAAAATCTTGGTAAGGTGACTAACCCTGGATTGTAAGGCATCAAGAAAATCTGTTCCCCATCTGTCCTTTTAAGTCTAGTAGCTAACGCACGTGATCTTTGAGTTAATGAGCCGAGTTAGCACTAACTTGAGCGGGGTCCACAAGGCCAACCATGTTCAACATATTTGAAGTTTTCAATTTTTCAAATAGGCACCTAAATATATGGAATGATCCAATGAGTTATTCCTTTTTAAAGAAAGAAAAGTTTAAAATGAAAATTTGATAAGGACAATTACCTTATGTATACAAAGCAATGACAAGTGGCTCCAACTTCTTCCATTGCTGCAATTTGACTAATATCTTCGTGCAAGATGAAGGTTTCACGATCATTTCCAAACACTTCCTTCTCAATTGTAAAGGTCATAATCCTATCATGAACCCTCAATGTCGACTCGACATAAGAACAAAGGGCTTGTAGAGAAGAAGGCAAGTCTCCCACTTGTTGTTCCTTCTCGGGAACATCCATGACCTTGGCCTTCTGCTTTAAAAATACACAAAGAAACATGTTCAAAAAAATACATGAATACAAAAAACCGACGTGGTATTTATATACGTACGTCGGTTCTTAAACTAATATGATGTTATATTACATTTCAGACTGACGGTAAATTAAAACCGACGTGGGATATTATAATTACGACGCAAAATACTTTCCTTTTTTCAAATTCACGAGTTAACAAATTTCAGGTTTATCAACTTTCTTAGCAGAAATACAGAAAAAATCAATTCAGAGAAAATTAGAATCACGAGAGAGAGAGAGAGATGGTGGGATAACCTATGTGAAGAAAGCTTGTGATACAAGTAAACTAAATAGGTCACCCTCTATACCGTCGTGGAATGTCTATCTCAACGACGGTTTTCAAAATTGTGACGTGGTGTGTTATTTAAAACGTCGGGAACTAATAACCTTCGTTGTATTACATTTATAACGACTCTAATGATAAATAACGACGTCTAAAAATTAAGAAACAGTGAATTTAAATCAAATTAACTTACCATTTTTCTTCCCGACTTGTTCGCATTGTTATTTTCTTCCTCAAAATTGATGGCTTTCACACCAATTGCCCAGAGCAGCTTGCTTTGTCGGACATTGGATTTTTGGGACTTTGCTCTTGAGCTTGGATTTGAAATGGAGGAGTTGACTGTTTGATCATGGTGGCATCAAAATTTGGAAGCAGTTGGCGCACTTGATTCGATATATTCTCCCTCTCATTGCTACCAATTGTTGTGTTCTAGCCTCAAATTTCAGTTGCTCTTCTTGCACAATAGTTCTGAGACGTTCTTGAATTTATCTTCAAACTTCACCCTCCGTTGTCTAGGTAAATTGAAGTATTTCAAAGTGGAAACCCAGTCCCTGCAGCTCTAACTCTCCTGGATGCTCGGGACCCAAAGCCATAGTCAACACATCATTGCTTCCCGATACGGTGAGAGTGCCTTAGACTTTTTGTTGCAATTCATCCTAACACAAAGACACATTAAAGTCAACAAAAACAGGAAGTCAGATCCACATGCAAGTCTAATTAAAAATTAAATGCAGTCTATTACAAATTTAAAACAGAAATTGTCTAAATTTAGAAGCTTACAATTATTTTTGCTTTTTCTGCAACTTTTGGATCGGAAAGTTACCTGTTTGTCTTCTCGGCTTTCTTCCATAAGGTAGATCGATCGATTTCTACCCGGGCATAGTTTCCTCCAAACTCTCCTCCAAACCAACATATCCTCGTCGAGACAACCGATGATTGTACTCGCATTTCTCCCTCCTCTCTTTTTGTTCAGTATGCACAGCCTCAAATTCTTTGGATAACCTTGAAGCTACAAAGGCATCCCACTGTGCTTTCAATATGAATGGATATAGTTTAGGGGTTCATTTAACTTCTCCTTCTCATTGATGAATGGAAGGATATGCTGCCTAGTTAGTTTATTCTTGAAATCCTTCCATTTCTTTCCAACAGAAGATAAGACCATGTTCTTGCCCCCTTGCCTACAACAAAAGCCATGTCAATGGCTTCCCAAATCTGCTCTTTTACATCGTTGTCCACTTGTTTCCATTTAAGGTCAGAAAGTGGGACTCGGAGCGTGCCAAGACACCAATGTAGGACTGCATCTCCTTATTTGCAAGGCCATATGGTTGACCCTTTTGTTGTACTCAATCACCGGCTTGATTTTCTGAAACTTTCTCTTCACAACACGAGGCATTGTGGTTATACCACGCCCGACTTTGGTTCTTCAACAAAAGTAGTCGTCTTTGTCTGAAGCTTTATCGTGAGAAGATACAAACTTCATCTTCTTAGAGGATTTGGTTGTAGCTTGTGAAACTTCAAGATCTTTACCTTGATTCTTTTCCAAGCTAGCTTTCTTTTGCTCAAGCTAGAAGCCTTACTTTGAGATTGAGAAACCATGTTTACAGATAAAAATCAAACCTGCAAGTGAAATTATTTCAGATTATAAACTACTAAACACGACGGTAATTTTAATAATACGACGTAGTATTCAACATCAAACGACGCTATCTAATAAGTAATGACGTAATTTAAATTTATCACGTCGGTAGTTATTTACCGAAGTGGATAAATACATAAAACGTCGTAGTATTTAGTTTCACACGACGCTATATACTAACCACCGACGTTATTACTGTTTTATTACGTCGTTGTTAATTACAGACGTGGTTTAATTAATACAACGGCGTAAAGAATCAGTTACCGTCGTCTTATTAACATGAACGTCAAAAAGCGAGATAGTTATTTTTCTTTATATTATATCAAATTGGAAAAGATTAAATGAATTACAAAACTAACACTTATAATGATTTTCATCTATTGCTATTGAGAAAAAACATGGAAATGGCAATATTTCATAATTTTCAAACATAGAAAACGATGGTAGAATTTATTTTATTACGTCGTTATTTAAATACCGTCGTCATTATTTACTTCCGACGTCTCAAATAAGACGGCACCGTCGTCGTATTAACAAGATACAAAAACAGTGTATTGATACGATACCCTTTCCTTCTTTGTACGTAAAGTGAAAAGCGAAAATGATTTTCAAAAGAAAAAAACATATAAACATTTCAAAAGATAAAACATATAATGAAAGTTTTAAAAAGTACGAAGCAATGGTTACATTTTTCTTGCAACGAAAGTTTTCTCGGGTTTTCTCGTCTTTGAAGTGGTATGCTGCAGTCGGTGGCGAGCGAAGTGTGGGAAGACGATTAGTTCCAGACAGGGACGAAGACGAAGAGTGGGGACTTGGGAAGGATAAACGAGAGGAGTGTGAAATTTTTCTCGGGAATCGAAACAGTGCAACTTTAGAAGCAAAATATTTAAATAATGTCGAATTGTTATATAAGACGACGCTATTTATAACAAGTGACGTGGTATAATTAAAATAAAACGACCTCATTTATAAGATACCGACGTAGATACCAATGGAAAAAATCTTTTAAAAAATTAAAACGACGGTTCACAAATAGGCACCGACGTATAAAAATTAATCTGACGCTCATTTAAGGGAAACGACGTGGTTCTGCAACTCTATACGACGGTAGTATTACATTATTCGCCGTTGATTGTTTAAAATTAAACGTCATGATTTATAATAGAACCGACGTGGTTAATAATAATAATTTCTAACGTGCGATACGCCTCGTTAATAATACATTACCGTCGTGTTTATTTTATTCTTAACACGTCGGTATTATATGTAAAACGACGTCTATAATTACTACGTCGGTATATTTACACATACCGACGTTGTTTATTTGTCTTACGCTTTCTCACCTGATTGGCATGTTTCATAAGACGACGCTTTTAAAGTTTCATGCGTCGTGTTTTAAAAATACCCAAATGAATTTCCAATTTTTAGGTGTTTTAGTATCTAATCGACGTCGGTTTTTATATTACCGTCGTCGTTTAAAATTTAACGACGGTATTTATTTGGTCCGTCGTCGTTTTACCGACGTCTATTTCGATTTTTGTAGTAGTGCAGCGTCGGACCGCCAAAGCCTCCTGAACCTAAGCCTTCCATACTCGTCCTCCCTCCATGTTGTAATCAATGTGAGCTTGTTGGTTTCAGATATGCTCCTTATGATGGCGGATTGTGCAACATTCTTTGAGGGGATCTTCAAAGTTAGTATATAATATTCATGAATGAAGTCATTCATTTTCACCAACCCTACTCAACTTTTTATATACATTTTCTTTAATATGAAAATTAATAGACAACACATAAAATTCGTATAAATCCACTACCAACATCGATATTGTCTCTAAGTTCAATTCTATGGATAAGGTTATGTCCAACAGACCCAGGGCTCGTTTGGTACATGGTATTAGACTCTGGATAAGAGTAAACAGTCAATGTCAGGTGTTTGGTGTCAACTATACCTATGGTAGTGAACCCGTATCTATGCACCCAAGTTCGAATCCCCTCCTTATAGATTAGATCAAGTTCAATTTTTTTTTTTGGGCCAAAGTTAGAAGGAGAAGGGGAGTTTTTTCACCCACAGTGCAAGGTGTCATGGGGGACCACTAGTTGTCAATTAAGATCATTTTTCATTGGGATAGATCCCATTGACAATTCAAAAGACCAAAGAAACCTAAAAAACCGTTAATAAAACATAAATTCGAAAATGGTTGTGCTTATCACAACTGAAATCCTATACATAATTCCTATTTTTATACGGAAATTCTCTTGACAATATTTATTAGTGGAGAGGAAAATTAAGCAACGAAAGATAAGCCACAACCTTTACCTAACTCTTCAATTTCCCATTTTGCTAGACATAATTGTTTCTGGTCTCATGCACTTTTATAATTGGTGCAGGCTTAATTTCCTAGGGGTTACCAACCGAGCAAAATCTGGAAATCTATGAATGACAAACCACCATTTTGGACTTAGTTACTTTAGTAGATTGGCAACGAAGCATTTCAAGGGAAATATTTTTAAAAAAAATATTAATGTTTCATGGCATACGTGACAATTCGACATATATTGCTCTACTCCATTTGTGATTATATAACAAATTTACCAATTTTAAATATTTTTAAAAA
Source organism: Prunus padus (assembly GCA_024362665.1). NCBI lineage: Eukaryota > Viridiplantae > Streptophyta > Magnoliopsida > Rosales > Rosaceae > Prunus > Prunus padus. The sequence goes on from JANFAM010000006.1 coordinate 1,578,020, forward strand.
AAAATAACGGTGCAAAGCGCATTTTAGCCGACTCACACCTGTATCTACTCATATGTGCAATGCTTGCACAACTAGGGCGACATGGCAAGAGAGGACATTGATTCTTATCAAAAAGGGAAAAATAAAAATGATACTTCCCGAAGTTATGGTTAGGTGTTGACATAAAATTAAAGAAAACCAAATATCCATTAACAAAAATTGAAATCCAAAATGTTGTTTTTTTATATAAAATTTAAATTTTACTTTTTTTTAAAATTATAAATGGGGTGTTAGTTAAATTTACCTAGATCTTTGGTATGTTTCCAAGTGGTCCTGGTTCAATGCCCCCATTGTACAAGTGAATGTGAGTTTCCTCCCTCCCCCTCCTAACTTTGGCCAAAAAAACAAAAAAAATTATTTAGAGCGGCTGCGTTTTGCCTTGGATTTAGGTTTCTATGATGTGGTGCTGGAGCTTGATAGTTATTGCTCTTCTTTAAAGGAATGAGATTTGGTATGGGGTAGAAGGGAATTTAGTGAAGAGGGGAGAGACCCTTTCGAAGTGAGAGCTAGTTTACCTATAGTGGCTGCCAGGATTTGGGTTTTTCCCTTGTGTTTCTTCACAAGATCCGATCTACTCTTGTGTTTTTCACAAGATCCGATCCTAGTTTATTAACTAGGGACAAACCAAGGTACAGAATCAATCATTCTCCTCCAAGGTGGAAAACCCAAAACTTCGGCAATAGGTAAAATTTCAAATGGGGGAAGCTCAAACAAGCTTTGACAAAATACTTACTTTGACAGCGGAGGAAGCTGATCCATTGGTGATTGAAGAAGAAGATGGCGTAGCTCAAGATATCCTAGAGAGAAGCTTAGTGGCAAAGCTATACTCACCAAAACCGGTTAACAAGAAGTCCTTTAAGAATAGGATGTTGGAGATTTGGGACCCAGTTGGTGAAGTAAATATCAAACAACTCCCAGGTAACCACTTCTTATTTACATTTGGACGTATGGAGGATAAACAAAATATTATAAAGTTTGCCCCTTGGAAATTTGATAAAAAGCTTGTTTTGTTAGAGGAGTCAGATGGTACTGTGGCACCCTCTCAGATGGATTTAAAATTTGCTGATTTCTAGGTTCAAATCCGAAATGTTCCCCTCTTAAAAATGACTGAGAAGCTTGCTAGGTCAATTGGAGATAGAATTGACAAATGTATAGACATATCTCGAAGTGAAGGGGGTGAGCTGGTGGGAGGCTTTATGAGGATTAGAGTTCGAATAGATATTACTAAACCTCTATGGAGGGGACTGAGGATAACCTTCCTTGGGGGTAGTACTGATCTAGTTGAATTTGTTTATGAAAAATTACCCAAATTCTGCTTTGGATGTGGAAGAATTGGTCATATACTTCAGGTTTGCAATCATGTGCTAGAGCTACAGAAAAGGGCTAAAGAACAGCCATATGGAAGATTCCTTACTCCAATAGGCTATGGTCATGCCCAATCCTCAAATATGCAGTATTATGATTCCAGTTCATAAGAAGAGGAAGAAAATAGAGGAAATAAAAGAAATTTTGATGACAGAAAGCAGAAAAGTGCCCCAAAAGAGTTATCAGATGCTTTCAGCTCTCCAAAGAAGAAAAAACAGATGAGTAGCCTTGAAGTTAGTAACAAGGTTCAGGCTGTTTCTTCACAATTACAGTCAATGAATGCAAGAAGATTACAAGTGAAAGAATTGTCTAGGGAAGGTTCCAAAGGAAAAGAAATGGGACACTCAACCTTAAACTCATTGAGTTCCCAACGAATTTCAGAGGGTCAGAACAAAGGGATAGAAATTGGAAAAATAAGGAGGAAAAAGGAAACAATGCTTTGACGGAGGCAAAGAAAACTAGTGAGGGGGATTGTTCAACCTCCTCTATTTCCACAAGAAGTGTAGAACCCAATTGTCAAGCGGGAGAGAAAAAGCAAGAGATTTGTGCCATATCCCACTCAAGTTGATAAAGCATTATTTGGCGATTTTGAGGTGGTAGTTCAATTTGGAGTTGGTCTTGATTCATAGAGAGACAATTAGGTTGGCAAAGCGCCAAAGGGTGTGCAGGCCAAAACAGGGAGAAGCTGGAAAACGTTAGCAAGGGAAGGTGGTTCAAGTAAATCCTCCAATGATCGGACAAGTTGATGAAGGAAAAAACACTGAGATTGTCATGTATGAATCTGTGGTGGGCCCGGAGATGTTGGCCCACAACGAGCAATAAATATCTTAAGTTGGAATGTCCGAGGTTTGGGGAATCCTCTGTTTGCCGGCATAGACCTGTACCGACAAAAGTTTGTCATGAGAGGTGTTAACATGTTTTTTTTTTTTAATTTTAAAAATATAAAATTAGTTTCTTTACTTTTGTTTCTTTAATTTAATACATGTAATTAAGTAATATCTTATCCTTTTTGAATTAATTTAATTAGTAATTATGTTTTAATTATTATTTAATACTAAAAAAAAAGTCCACCAAATAATTTAAAATAATTAATTTCTATTTATTGAGTAATTTAAAAATAAATTACTCATTTTCGTTCAGTGTCTTAATTAAATTTCTCCAATGCTCAAGTGCCCCAAGGCCCAAGTCTTTGATTAATATAATTATTATTAATGAAAGCCAAATCCAAAGCCGACCCTATAGCCAAGCCCATTAGCCCAACTCTCTAATGTTAACCGCACTTACCAAACCATCATAGTACTTTGTTTATAATTAAACACCTTTATAGGAGTGTGGATTTTCGATGTGGGATTTTCACAAATGGCACTTCAAAAGATAATCTTACAGAGAAATCTATATTTTTTTTATTGTCAGTGCAATGTGGAAATATATTTAAAGCATATAGCCGCGCGGCTATACTCTATACAATGAATATTTTAAAGGTCTAGCAGAACGACTATACTCCAAAAATAGAATATTAAGTAATATAATTCATGAAGTTAATTAAAATATTTAATAATAATTAATCACTATAGAAATAATTATTAAAATACAATTACTATTTTAACTAATTAAATGAGGCAAAGATATTATTTAATTACTAAAAATAAAATTTTAAAAAATTAATTAACCTAAACATACTAATTTTCTGAAATTTTTTTATAAAAATAGTAACGCAGGGCGGCTATACTCGATTTTTTAAAATTTTTTTTAAAAAAAACAGTATAGCCGCCCGGCTATACTCAATTTTTTAAATTTTATTAAAAAAATAGTATAGCCGTACAACTATAATCTTTTTTCCTAATTTTTTGAAAATAGTACAGCCGCTCGGCTATACTCGATTTTTTCATCTAATTTTATTTTTAAAAAAAAGACCTCTCCCGACGAAATTTCGTCAACAGACGTACTTTTCGTCCGTAGATGTCTAAACCGTCAAATGTTTGCCGGCATAGACCTGTACCGACAAACGTTCGTCGAGAGAGGTGTTCACATGTATTTTTATTTATTTTTAAAAATATTAAATTAGTTTCTTTACTTTTGTTTTCTTTAATTTCGTACATGTAATTAAGTAATATCTTATCCTTTTTGAATAACTTTAAATTGTAATTATGTTTTCATTATTATTTAATATTAAAAAAATAAAAAACAAAGTCCACCAAATAATTTAAAATAATTAATTACTATTTATTGAGTAATTTAAAAATAAATTACTTATTTTCGTTCGGGTGTCTTAATTAAATTTCTCCAAAGCCCAAGTGCCCCAATGCCCTAGTTTTTTATTAATATAATTATTATTAACGAAAGCCAAATCAAAAGCCGACCCTATAGCCAAGCCCATTAGCGGCTCTCCAATGTTAACTGCACTTACCAAACCATCGTAGTGCTTTGTTTATAAACACATTTATAGGAGTGTGGATTTTCGATGTGGGATATTCACAAAGGGGATCTCAAAAGATAAGCCTACAGAGAAACCTATATATATTTTATTATTATTAGTGCAATGCGGAAATATATTTAAAGTGTATAGCCGTAGGGGTATACTCTATAAAAAGAATATTTTAAAGGTCTAGCCAAACGGCTATACTTCAAAAATAGAATATTAAGTAACATAATTCATGAAGTTAATTAAAATATTTAATACTAATTAATCACTGCAGAAATAATTATTAAAATATAATTACTATTTTAACTAAATAAAAGAGGCAAAGATGTTATTTAATTACTAAAAATAAAATTTTAACAAATTAATTAACCTAAACATACTAATTTTATGATTTTTTTTTAAAATAGTAACGTCGGATGGCTATACTCCGTTTTTTTAAATTTTATTTAATAAATAGTATAGCCGCGCGGCTATACTCGGTTTTTTCTAATTTTTCTTTTATAAAAAAAATAGTATAGCCGCACGGCTATACTATCCTAATTTCTCTAGAGCCCAAGTGCCCGAAGGCCCAAGGCTCAAGTCTTTGATTAATATAATTATTATTAATGAAAGCCAAATCGAAAGCCGACCCTATAGCCAAGCCCATTAGCCCAACTCTCGAATGTTAACCGCACTTACCAAACCATCATAGTGCTTTGTTTATAAACACCTTTATAGGAGTGTGGATTTTCGATGTCAGATTTTCTCAAAGGGCACCTCAAAAAATAAGTCTATAGAGAAATGTATATATTTTTTTATTGTTGGTGCAATGTGGAAATATATTTAGAGCGTATAGCCGTGCGGCTATACTCTATAAAAAGAATATTTTAAAACTCTAGCCGAATGCTATACTCCAAAAACTGAATATTAAGTAATATAATTCATGAAGTTAATTAAAATATTTAATACAAATTAATCACTATAGGAATAATTATTAAAATATAATTATTAATTTAACTAATTAAATTAGGCAAAGATATTATTTAATTACTAAAAATAAAATTTTTAAAAATTAATTAACCTAAACATACTAATTTCCTGATTTTTTAAATAGTAACGCCGGGCGGCTATACTCGGTTTTTTTCTAATTTTATTTAATAAATAGTGTAGTCAGCTGCTATACTCGGTTTTTTTAATAAAAAAATTAGTGTAGCTGCACGGCTATACTCTCCTCATTTAAAAAAATAGTATAGCCGCCCGACTATACTCAATTTTTTTTCTTCTAATTTTATTTAAAAATATTGTGTAGCTGCACGACTATACTCGTAGCCAAGCCAAATTCAAAGCTCTCAATGATTTATTGAGAGAGAAAAATCCCCATGTAGTTTTCCTTATGGAGACTAAATGTACTAGTGTGCAATTGAAAGAAAAGGCGTTGAAATGGGAAACTATAATCGTTTTGAAGTAGAGAGAATTGGAATGGGTGGGGGTCTTGCTATGTTGTGAAGGAAAGAAGTACAAGTGAGTGTGTTGTATGCATCAACTGGCCATGTAGACTGCTTGGTGAATACTCATCCCATACAACCGTTCAGAGTGACTGGGTTTTATGGCAACCCTGAAACATCTATTAGGACCAATTTTTGGTATATTGGCAATTTCCTGTTACAAAAACATAGAGTAGGTCTTTGAGTGTAACATACAGTTTTTAAGTGAAGTTCTGCTATCCTGGATCAGTGTGGTTCAGAGACAATGTCAAGGTATGTTTTGCATTCATGCATTCATATTTGCATATTTTGAAGTTCATCAAAAGTGGCTGTCGAATTTATAGGACTGATATATGGTTTCAGTCTTACATAATCCAGTGCCAGACATCACTGAGTTTTTTAACGTTGGTTTTATACTCTTGAGTTTGGTGTTTATTTAAGCAAAAGGGTTTTTATGTCATTTTAGTTGGGTTGTTAGTTAAATGGATTTATTTGATTTAAAGAAATACTATTTTTGTTAAAAAGCCCATTTTTTGCTAAAAGCCTTGTTTGGTTTCTGACCTAGTTTTAAGCGTGAAACAATAAGAAGGGTGCTGTGCTGTTTTTTCACTCTGCGACTTTTGAAAAATAGAACGAGAAAAATATTCTTGCAGAGAGCTTTTGAGAGTTTATATTGAAAATTCATGTGTCTGTTCCTTGTTAGCATCCATGAGTGATTAAATCATCATCTTTTCATATATGTGCGAGTTCATGAGCATTATGCATGTTGGTGATCAACAATTGTGCCTTGAGGTGTGAGCAGCCGAGACCAGCATTGTGCCATCTCTTGTTGATGAAGGAAGACAAGATCGTTGATTGGATTGAGTAGCAAAGGCGAGTAGGCAAGTCTGCCTTGTGAGTGTTAGTCTTGTGAATTGAGACTTGTAAGACCTTTCTGTATTCTTTCTCATAGTGGTTTGTTTTCCGGCATAGTGCCCGCAGTTGTTTTCCTCATCTTGATGTTTTTTCTTGCGTCAACATATCTTGTGTCTCTTGTGCGATTGTTGGTATTTTTGGTTGAGTTTATTACTGCTGCGGATTCTAGAATTTTTTTTACGGGATTGTTACAGCCTATCAATCCTGCTGCGCTGGTTGAGTATTAAGAAACAGATTGGTTGGCCATTCTAGGGAATTTCAACATCCTTAAGATTTTTCTCTTGGGAATTGCATAGAAGGTTGGCATGTTCTTGTACAAGCCCTTGTGTATGCTTGGGTGATTTTAATGAGCTGCTCTCTGAAAGAGATTCAAATGAGGTTAGAAGGAGACCAATGTATCAAATGGAAAACTTCCAAAACTCTCTAGATGACTGTAATCTTAGTGACATCAGTTTTGAAGGCTTTCCTTTCACTTGGAGTAGGCAGAATGGTAATGGGAATGTTCTGTGGGAAAGACTTGATCGAGTAGTTGCAAATACAGAGTTCAGACATTTGTGGCACCAGACGAAGGTTCATCATCTTAATAGTACAGTTTCTGATCACAAGGCAATTCTTTTAACTCTTATTTCCCAAAATATTAGTGATGCAATAATTTCAGCAAGAAAGCGCATATTTCATTTTGAAATGATGTGGATGAAAGAAGAGGAATTTGAAGATGTTGTGAAGGGAGCCTGGGAGTATAATGTAGATGAACACCTTTCCGTAAAAGAAAATCTCAAAAGGTGTGCTATTTCTTTTAAGAATTGGAAAAAAGATGTCTTTGGTAGTGTCAGGACTCAATTAAGGGAGTGTAAAGAAGACCTGGCACTTTTGCAATGCATTAACCCTTCGGAGCAACAAAGTCAGAGGAAGGCTTTTCTTGAAAAATAGATTGACGACCTGCTGGAAAAACAAGAAATTATGTCGCAACAACGTTCAAGGGTGGAGTGGTTGAAAGAAGGAGATGTTATTTCCATGAAAAAGCAAGCGAGAGAACAAAGAATAATTTCATAGAATGGGTGTATAATTCAAAAGGGAAATGGTGTACGGATAAGAGATTGGTAACAAAAATTTTCAGTTGCTATTTTCAGTCTCTCTTTGCGAAAATAGGAGTTTATAACATTGATCACCGACATGGTTAGTCCAAGAGTGCTTGATCAAACACTACTACAAAAATCACAATAGACGATGGTAATTTACCGTCGTAAATTTAGTTTTTCAATCGTCGAGAAATCGACCGACATCTTTTACGCATAAAACCACGACGGTAAAATCCCGTCGTCTATTATACTTAAAGACGACGGTTTTTAAGAACTGTCGTCTATTATGAAATAACAGACGTTCATTATATGTAAAGACGACGGTTTTTATGAAAAACTGTCATCTATTATATATAAAGACAACAATTTTTATAAAAGAACTGTCGTCTATTAGATGTAAAAACGACGGTTTTGTGAAAGAATTGTCGTCTATTAATGTAAAGACGACGGTTTTTTTGAAAGAACTGTCATTTATTATATCCAAAGACGTAGTAATGTTACATTTTAGCTTTTTTTTTCTTGCTTCCAATGGTTCTCTACAACGATTTTAGCTAAAAAAACAACCATAATGCTTTGTGAACAATAAATTCAACTCCAAATAATCCACACCATACATATATATACTCAAGAATCATTTGTTTCATAAAACTTGAAGATTCAATAATAATTACATAGTTTACCAATCTTCATTCCTACTATATATCCATACAAAATATCATATCCATAGCATTAAACTATAATTAGAAAAAGAGGGGCTACATGTGATTGCTCATAAATCCTGCCCATTCGATCCGAATTTCATCAATTTGTTCTTGTGTGTATGAGTTAGCGTTGCCTTCTTGCACCGCAAAACCAGGATTTAAAAAAGCAAGTTTTAGTCAGAGATATATTTATAAACCTTTTGCAAGAGGAAACAAGAAACAAAGGCCAGAAGAGAGGAGCATAACTTATTTGGATTTCCATATTGAAACTGCAAATGTTCAAACAAATTATCCTGGTGAAAGCGAAACTGAAAACTGAGTGATAAAACTAAGAAAGAGGTAACATTTACAACTATAATAGCAGCCGGAATGAAATGTACCTCGACTTGGAGCAATCGATCTGACGGAGGATGGAGACAGAAAACTTTAAGGTCAGAATATGAGTTGAAGAAAGATAGCGAAATGTTATATATATAGGGTTCAGGGCAAATTCGAAAAATTACAATTCGCGGTCAAATTTTTCAAATGACCGCGTTTTTAAAGACGACGGAAAGTAAAATTCAAACGTCGTATAAATTAAAATATACACGACGGTTTTTAAATAATAGGGTCGTTATAAATATATACTACGTCAGTTAGTTACAAACAAAGTCGTTGTAAAGTATTTTCACGACCCTCAGCATAAAACCGACGTCTTAAATAAAAATAACTACAGAGAAATAGAACTTTGTGTTAAACAAGAAACTAAATATACAATCTTTCTTGGGAACTCAGTTGTTGTTTTACACCAAACCGAAGTTCTTAGATGGGTTGGGTGTAAAACAACAACTGAGTTCGCAAGAAAGACATTCTTGCATGACAGAAACCATTCAGAGAGGTGAGAATTGAGATATACTGAACGGATGGACTAAACACTCCAATTTAAACAAATTATTTCGAATTGGAAAACTAAAAGTGACTTTATTACGACTTGGAAACCGAAAAGGGCCTTTATTTCGACTTGGAAACCTAAAAGACACCGTTTCAGTCCCCAATTTCGCAGATAAAGCGTGCCGATTCAGCTCGAAAGTTTCGAAGTTGAAAACTACAACGACGGTATTTATGTTTTCCGTCATCGTTTTACTGATGTTTATTTCGACTTTTGTTGTTGTGCTTGTTTTAAACAACAACGACGATATAATTAACAGAAACGATGTGAAAGTGATGTACAACGGCGTTATTACGTGAAACGGCGTTGAATTAAATTTAGACCGTCGTGGATATGTTCAAAATTACACGAAGAACTGTCGTATTATCTGCAAAACCACGTCGCTATATTATATTATGACGACATGGTAACGATTTACCACCACCTTTTATTTATAATAACTATCGTAGTCTAATGTGTAATACGGCGTAAAATAATAAAATACAGACGTGAATATTTTAAAATTAGACGGCATTCTGTATGTATTGTAGCTGTAGTTATTTTTAACTTTACATGTCGGTAATTATCAAATTACGGTCGTATTAAATAGTACTTGATACGTCTGTTAATAATACAATTACCGTCGTGTTTATTGGATGTTCAAAACGGCGGTATTATATGTAAAACGTCGTCTATAATTACTACGTCGGTATATTTACACATACCGTCGTTGTTTATTTGTTATCTTTTTTCTGATCGGAATGGGATGTTTAATAAGACGACGCTTTTAAAGTTTCATGCGTCGTGTTTTAAAAATATCCAAATGAATTTCCAATTTTTAGGTGTTTTAGTTTCTGATCCACGTCGGTTTTTATATTACCGTCGTCGTTTAAAATTTAATTATGGTATTTATTTTGTCCGTCGTCGTTTTACCGACGTCTATTTCGATTTTTGTAGTAGTGAAATGAAGCATTTCCTTATTAAGACTTACAATAGAGATGAGGTAGAGATTGCTCTGAAGCAAATGCCTCCTTCAAAGGCTCCTGGAATTGATGGAATACCCGCTGTTTTTTTCCAGAAGTATTTGCACATTCTTGAGGATGAAGTTGCTAATGTATGCTTAAAAATTCTCAATACATGCCAATATCCCTTTGCAATGTGATCCATAAAATTATTTCTAAGACCATAGCCAACAGATTAAAGTGTGTGTTCCCGATGGTCATATATAAAGGCCAGAGTGCTTTTGTTCCAAAGAGGCAAATTTCAAATAATGTCATTCTGGCTTTTGAAACCATCCATGCCATGAGAAGTAGAAGGGGAAAAAAGTTCCAAAGATTGCTTTGAAGTTAGACATGGGAAAAGCATATGATAGGGTTGATTGGAATTTCACTTGTAAAATGATGGAGAAATTGGGTTTCCCTGAGGACTTTATTAAGCTGGTCTTTGAGTGTATAACTACTGTATCATATTCATTGATAAGGCATGGAGCTGTTGAAGGTAATATTATCCCACACAGGGGGATTAGACAAGGAGATCCCTTATCTCCCTATCTTTTCCTCATTTGTGCAGAGGGTTTTTCTTCGCTTATTTAATAGGCAGAACTTTCTGGTGAAATAAAAGGGATTGAAGTTGCAAGGGGGGCCCCTCCAATTTCTCATTTGTTTTTTGCAGATGACAACCTACTTTTTCTTGAAGCAACACCTCTGGCCTGTAGAACCCTTAAAAGGGTGTTTGAGATTTATGAGGCAGCAGCAAGGCAAAAAATAAATTTGGAGAAGTCAGCAATTGCATTTAGTTCGAACACTCTTGTGCATTTAAGGAATGAGGTTAGCAGCATTCTAAAGATCCCAATTGTTGAATTTCATGAGAAATATTTGGGATTGCCAACAGTGATTGGTAGGAAAAAGAAAGATTGTTCTAACGAAATAAAGGAAAGATTGAAAAGAAGCTTAATGGCTAGAAAGAGAAATTGCTTTCAAAAAAAGGAAAGGCTCTCCTTATCAAAGCGGTGGCTCATAGTATTCCAAATTATGCTATGAGAGTCTTTAAACTTCCTGTAACATTTTGTGTTGAGTTGAATTCAATGATCTCTAAATTTTGGTGGAAGAATTCAGAGTATTGCAAAGTATTAGCTAGGCAAAGTGGGAGCATCTGTGTTTTGCAAGGGATGAAGGTGGACTGGGTTTTAGAGGTCTAGAGTTTTTTTTAACAAAGCGCTTGTGGCTAAGCAATGTTGGAGACTTCTTACCAATGAACAGTCCATGATTCACAAGGTGTTAAAAGCTCGATATTTTTCCAAATTGTAATTTCTTGGCAGCTGGTAAAGGAAAAGCTTCTTCTTATTTGGAGATCTTTGATTTGGGGTTGTGAACTGCTCTTGAATGGGATAAGGAAGAGGATTGGAGATGGGCAAGATACTCTAATCTATGGAGATGCATGGATTCTTTCCGCCCTTTTCCCCCTCAAATGCTGGATCAAGAAACTAAAGTAAGTGCTTTTATTTTTCTTATTGGGAATTGGAATGTTGATTTACTAAATCTGTGTTTTCAGTGAGAAGATGTTAAGGTCATTACTTCTATCCCTTTGAGTGTTAATTATCACAAAGATAGATGGATTTGACATTATACGACTAATGGAATTTATTCTGTGAAAAGTGGTTATAGGCTGGAGATGTCCAAAAAAAAAAACAAGTGCGGTGGGGCTGTTGGCTCCTCTTCGGAACCAAGAATACGAAATGCTTTACGGAGAAAAGTTTGGTCCCAAGAGATACCAGAAAAACTCTTATATTTTAATTGGAGAGCTATTAAAAATTATCTTCCTTGTAAATCTAATATGCTAAAAAGGAAAATAATCTCTGATGACTCCTGCCCCATTTGTAATGTGAATTCTGAGAGTGTAATACATGTACTGTGGAGTTGTCCTAGTGCCCAAAAAGTTTGGAAAAAAGACGTAACCTGCCTATGACTTATAGCTTGAATTGAAGACAAACAATCACCCCTTGCATTGAAGAAGCTAGCCCCAAGCCTTGCCTTGAATTGATGATAAGTTGATTATTATTGATATGATAATATCAAGGCCTGGTACTTGAGACTTAAGAGCTTTGGCTCAAGGTCTGTTTTTCTGTTTTTCTTCTTCAACAACCACCTAACATTTTTTTTTGGTTATTTCTTCATAATATGTTTATTATTATTATTATTTGGTTATCTCTGTATTTGTATGATTGGCAAACTTGAATAGGAAGAAGTGGAGGCACAAGACTTGAGGTACGATCAATTATTATTTGTTTGTTTAATTGATAATTTGATATTGATTTTCATATTAATTGATATACTATATAAATTATAGCTCATTCATTTTTTTATTTTAAGCTTTTAGCCTTTAAAAACTACACATCCGCTGAAAAATTCCCAATTCCGCCAATAAATATTGAATTTTTTTCCCTGTACAATCGAATTGGCGTTGAAACTTGCGAAACAATTCTTATAAATACTAAAACCTATAGGCTATAGCCACTGCCCGGCGAAAGAAACCTTCAAAACATATGTTATATTAATATATTATGTGTATGCAAAATCTATCTATATATATAAAGCAAAAGGTATAGAATGGTAAAACAATCAAAATATCAGAAAATGCCCTTGGTTAATGCAAACATTAAGGATAAGAATTATTAATTAAATGAGGATAATATGGTAAATTCACACTTTTTCATATTTAAAAAATTAAAATTAAAAGCAAAATCAGATAATGGATCCTATCATATCTTTATGGAAAATAACTACCCATTTTTTCTTTTCTTAATTCAAAAAACTAAAACTAAAAACTAAAAAAAGAAAACCAATTGGCACATGCGTGAACGTGTGGCAAGGGGCTAGTGCAAAATAAAAGGAATGTTGTAGAATTTTTTTTTCTTGGAGGTGTAAAGTTAAAAAAAAATATTAATAATATAATATACAAAGTCATAAAATGGGGCCCCTTGGGGGCTGTGTAAGGCCACTTCTAGCAGCCCCTTAGGGCTCGAGCTAGGGGGGAAGAGCCCAAAATCAAGTTCCAGCAGTAGACACTTGCCCGGGCAAGGTGCTGGGCCCACCAGCCTGGGCTAGCACTCGGGCTCTTCTTGCCTAGACTGCTGTCAGGGTAAAGTGACGTCAGCGACATAAAAAATCTGCAAAAAAATCTGCAAAAATTCAAAAAATTCAGAAAGATTTTTTAATACATACCTATCAATTTTATTATTATTAATTTCATACATACAACTAAAATTAATCCTATGTAAAAAATAAAAAAAAAATGAATATTGCTTGCCCTTTGCCATGGCAACTGCTGGAAGCACACATTGCTTTTTATAAGGGCAGCCACTATTCACGTGAATAGTAGCTGCCCAAGCTCCCCTCTTGCCATGGCAAGGGTTTCACTGCTAGAAGTGCCCTAAAAGGCACACATTGAGAACCCCCAAAGCTACCCCTCTGTGATGGGGCCACTTGGGGGCTGTCATTGTAAAAGGCACACATTGTAAAATGGGGCCCCTTGGGGGCTGTCATATGACTAGCATTTTTTTTTATAAAATTGCATATGCTTGTTTATAATTGGAGAAAAAAAATGTACGGAATTTATGTGTTTTGAATTTCTCATAATATGGAGAAGGATAATATAGGAAAATTTATCATCATAGGTCACTAATTTAGGAAATATACAGCATTTTCACGACAATCTTTGAAATAATTGTCAGAACATTTCCCAAAGTCTTCTATTTCTTTGTTCTCGTGGATAATTAGGCAGCGTTCGTTAACGTTTTCAAAGCGTGTTTTCTGTTTTGGGAGAATGAAAACAACCAGAAATGCGTTCGGTGCTTTTAAGTTTGAAAACACAGAAAATGAAAAATTGAAAACAATCTCAACTTTCTTCATAAAACGAGAAAACAACTTTTAGATGTTTTCATCGTTTTCAGAGGGAAGTGAAAACAGGGGAAATAGTTTTGACATCATCATGCTCTGTTCAATTCTCACCTTTCTCAAATCCTAGACCCAAAAATCAAACACCCCCACTGTCTCTTCCTTTCTCTCTTTGCATTCTTTTGTGAGACCCACTCCAACTCCAAGGCAACAGTCTTCACCACAGTCAGATCCTTGGCTTGAGTCAAACTCCTCAACGCCATAGCCCCCACCACAGCCTCCCTCCACCGTCACCACCCAATCAGTCAAACCATAACAGCCACTGTCGACCCAATTGAACAAATCGAGGATGATAGTTATGTGGTGGTTTCAATTATGTGTTTCAGTGTGATTTTGTTGTTGTTTTCACATGGGTTATATAAACCCAAGCAACACCAGCACTCATGGGATGAGAGAATATGAAGAGAGAGTGAAAAAAGATGGGACGTGTGAGTGGTGGGGAGTCTGTGAGTTGGGAGAAGAAAAGTCCAGAAGAAGGTGGAAGGAAAAGTGTGCTAACATTTTAATTTTTGATAATCTTGTTTTAATTTAAACATTAGTCTCAGATAATTTTAGTTTTTTTATTATAATAAACATTAAAATATTAATGACAAAATAAAAGTTGAAAAGAAATGACACTTCATTGTTTATTTTATTCTTATATCCTATTACAAGAAGTTCTTTACTCAATAATCTAAATTTATTTTGGGACAAAAAATTTGTATGTATAAAAGAACTATTATTAGATGCATACTTGTTCAGTTTATCAATTAACCAACAAAATTCAACTTTTTTATTTATCATTTTCACTTATTATTAAAGATAATTCTAGGTTTTTTTAACATTATAATTTTATTATTTTTTAATTTTTTTTAGAACATAAATTAGTAAAAATACACTGGAAAAATAGCTCACATATTATTATTCTCAAATTGTACTACCAGACATGTTTTCACTGTTTTTATTTTGTGAAAATGTTTTCTAATTAATCTACCAGACGCATTCTTGAATCCTGAAATACAAATTCGTTTTCTCGTTTTCATTCTCTGAAAATATTCTCTGAAAACGTCAAAAACTCGCTTGTAACATTGAACATGAACCTTTTTTTTTCGTCTTTTTTGGTGAAGAACATCAATTTTCTTCATAACACCATTTTTTATGCTGGAAAGATTATCTTCAGCAATTGAGGTGGGTGGAAGAATATGGGAAGGAACTGAAGGATTATAAAGCCATGGTAAATGAGCATGTTCTGCTTGGACTGCACCTTGAATAAGAGCCATCCATCCGAATATTATTATTAACACCATATGAACTTTCAATTGATTTTCCAACATTGCTATTAAACTTTTCAAATGATGGTTGTTTTAATGGCTAATTGATATACCACTAGAGAGCAGTGGTTTTTTATTTGTTTATAAAACAACGGTTGCGCAAGTACAAGTATTTTTCCATTTTTCCAATCCAAAGTGGTTTTCTCTCCACGCACCCACGGACATACAGAATTAATGACGGAATGTTTGGGCTCCAATCCAAGTAATAACCCTTAGATGGAAAATGGTTTTTTCGTACATTGAATTTCGACTTTCTTGTTCATAAAAAAATAATTATTATTATTCTCAACTTTTTTTAGCGGTTGTCAAAATCACACTATAAATAGTGCCTTCACATTCTAACGTTCCCACATCCAAGAACACAAGACTTTTGATAGTACATTGACAGATAGGCATCACAAAGTTCTGATACAATGTCTACAGCTGGTCAGGTTATCAAGTGCAAGGGTAAACCCAGACCTCTTTTCTCCTTTGTTAGATAGTTCTGCTCATTTCATTCATTTTTACAGAATCCCATTTATGTTTTTCAGTTTTTTTGTTGTTTTTCATTTTTCTGATCAAGTTTTATTTTTCTTCCTTATACCATTGTTGGGTTCTCTGTTTCTGATAATTTTTTTAGTGATTCCAATTATTGGGTCTGTTTTGTTCTAACAATCAGTTCCCTTCATTATTGTTGTTTAATAGTGTTTCTCGTTACATATCTTGTTTTCTTTTACATGATCCGGGTGATCCTGGTGGTTTTTTTTTTTAACATGCAGATGCTTGATCTTTTCCTTTTTCTTTTCTTTTTTTGTTAAAGTGTTTTATAAATCAATTAATGATGATGGTTTTCTTGGATTGGATTTGATGGGGATGTCAATTTCAGTTTGGAAAATTTCTAAACTTGACTGAACAGAAGAAAGAAACCATAATTTTTTTGGTCAGTTGTCTTGGCAGGGACTGATCTTCTAGTTGGTTAATAATATTGATTAAATGGATGTATTTGTTACTAATTGCATTGGCATTTGTGGATTGTAGCTGCGGTGGCATGGGAAGCGGGGAAGCCACTATCAATTGAGGAAGTGGAGGTGGCGCCACCACAGAATCAAGAAGTCCGCTTGAAGATCCTCTTCACCTCTCTTTGCCACACTGATGTCTACTTCTGGGAAGCCAAAGTAAATTTTTATTATACTTTTACTGGCATTGTGTTGAACTATATCTATATCATGATAGAAAAGAGAACAATTTGGTTATAATCTGCCTAATTGCTCTCCACATTATTAAGCATGATTGAGCATCTGTTTATAATTTTGGTAACACATGTTTCCCCTCAAATGAAACAAGGGGCCTCTCCTGTACATGGCATTTTCTTTTGGAACTGAGTCATCTCTTTTATGTCACAGGGACAACACCCCTTGTTCCCTCGCATTTACGGTCATGAAGCTGGAGGGTATGTTTGCTACATTTTGAGTTTCCCTTGCAGACAGTATTTTTAGTTTCCTAAATTTTGCTTGCTTGGCAATTTTTGTTTAGAATTGTGGAAAGCGTAGGTGAGGGTGTGACTGATCTCCAACCAGGAGACCATGTCCTCCCGGTGTTCACGGGGAGTGCAAGGAGTGCAGGCACTGTAAGTCAGAGGAAAACAACATGTGTGATCTCCTGAGGATCAATACTGACAGGGGTACTATGCTCAGTGATGGCAAGTCCAGGTTCTCCAAGGATGGAAAGCCAATATATCACTTTCTTGGTACCTCAACCTTCAGTGAATACACTGTATGTCATGTTGGTTCCGTCGCCAAGATCAACCCCGCAGCCCCTCTTGAAAAAGTTTGTGTTCTTAGTTGTGGAATATGCACAGGTTTGAAAGACTTCTCACATTTTAACGGTTACAATCTTAAATAAGATTAGTGGTTTCTTTGTTTTTGTTTTCCCTAATCAATTTCTGTTTTGTGCATTTAAAGGTTTTGGTGCCACTGTGAATGTTGCAAAACCCAAAAAGGGCTCATCTGTTGCCATTTTTGGACTGGGTGCTGTTGGTCTTGCTGTAAGTCATTCTTATGTATTGATCCTCTGTTATGTTGCTTCCTGCTAGTTTGGATTATCATGATGATTTTTTTGTTCATTTCCTTGTTACATTTTAGGCTGCTGAAGGTGCAAGGGTTTCTGGGGCTGCAAGAATCATTGGAGTTGATTTGAATTCCAACCGATTTGAGGAAGGTCAGTCTATTTTAAATATCCGTCCAAGGACTTACTGTGCTTCATGTCCGGTTCAGATTAGGTTGTCATTGACTGATTTATCATGCTTTTTTGTACTTGCTGGCAGCCAAGAAGTTTTGCGTGAATTAATTCGTGAATCAAAAGATCATAACAAACCTGTGCAAGAGGTTAGTTACAGACATTTTTTTTATCCCTTCACCTGTTGAGGAATTGACCTAAAGATTGCCCCTTGCCTTCGTAACAGAGACTTTTGGACTTTTATGTTGGTGATTATTGGTTAGCAAAGTTGGTGATATGGAAGACAAAGCTCACTCTTATTTTTCTTACCATAATATTTGACTTTTTTTTTTTTAATTTGGAAAAAAAGATAAACAGAACTTAGACCTACAGTGGCACGCAAGCCCAAAGAAGTCCAAATAAAAAGAGTTCACAACCGAGAGAGGAAGACTACAGACCCAAAATTTAGACAGGGTCAAAGAATGACCTAAAGATGCTAAAGCAAAAGTTTTCCTTTTTGGGTATCATGAAAAATTACTTTAAATTATGAGTTAGGCCATATGAGGTTCGCAGAAAACAATTGATGGGAAATCAATCACCAGGTGTTTTCTCAAGAAATATTATTTTATTTCATTTTCATATTTCGTTTAAGCAATTGGTGCAAATTCATTTATAAAAATAATTAAGAGTAGAACCAATGATAAGGTTGAGGTTGCATCTCCTGGAAAGAAATGTGATCGATTGGATGGATTAGTTATTGTTTACATCACAGGAGAAGTCAACATGGTGTTGAATACTTCAATTCAATTTGCTTCTAGAATCATACAACTCTCACGTTTGACATGCATTCCAATTTCCTATGTTTACATGTCTTTGGAAAATGTTTGAATCATACAACTCTGTGCCACTAGGTGCAATTGCTTAGGCCTATCATACATCAGTTAAGAAGTCAATGTCACTTAATTCACATAGGTGATTAATTACCTAGTCAAAGTGTACTTAATTAACAAGTTGGTTGGTTTTTCAATAATTAAGGAGGGGATTTATAATTAAAACTTTGCATTAATATATTTTCATTTCTGAGGCCAGGCCCCAAGGGAGTTCTATATATAAGTAAATTGGTTGGTTTTGATTCAACTACAATCAATGGGGGCATGCAGATAGTTGAATAAACCCAGTTCTCACATACAGTTGCCACCATGAAGGTAATACCAAAACACATGCAGTTGCTTGTTTTGGTCACAACTTCTAGTTTGTTTCCCTTCATAAAATTGTACTTATGTTTGTGTTTGTGCAAATAATCTCACAGGAGAATATTCTGTGTTTTGATGATGTTTCTGTGAATATGTATATATATTACCACAGAAAACTGTGATAAAAGTCACCATTAATTGTCAGCTTTGCAAAACAGATATACTAAAAGCAGTCACCAAACTTCCAGGTAATTCCATTCACAAGTCCTTTCTCTTTCCCCCTTCTTCTGTTTTAATACAAAATTTCAAATTAGTATAGCATATTTTTGTTAATTTGCTAATTAATGTAAGGGGAGCTTCTCCAAGAATTTGTGTGAATGACATGTTCAGAAATTCTAATTTCAGCTGTTCAATGTTATATATTGGGTTAAATATTTTTATTATTATATGTCGTACATGCAATTCAATGATTGAGATTTGAAGTCCTTAACCAATTCTTAACATAAAATCCTTAATGGAGACTTTCCCTTAATATAAGTGGCACACATGTATATTGTGCTGTATTATATTATATTATAAATTGGACATGTTCTTATAGATGTAGTTGATGAACAGGTATAGATATAGTGGCTGTGGATGGACAGAAGAGAACGTTAACTGTTGTGGGGATGTTGACCCAGTGTTGGTGGTCAAACGACTGAGGAAGATCGGAAAGACTGCACAAATTATCAGCGTGGGACCGCCAAAGCCTCCTGAACGTAAGCCTTCCATACTCCTCCTCCCTCCATGTTGTAATCAATGTGAGCTTGTTGGTTTCGGATATGCTCCTTATGATGGCGGATTGTGCATTCTTTGAGGGGATCTTCAAAGTTTGTATATAATATTCATGAATGAAGTCATTCATTTTCATCAACCCTACTCAACTTTTTATATACATTTTCATTAATATAAAAATTACTAGGCAAACATAAAATTCGTATAAATTCACTATCAACACCGATATTGTCTCTAAGTTCAATTCTATTGATAAGGTCATGTTCAACAAATCCTTATATTATAGGTGCGGGATTTTATCTTTAATATTTAATAATATGTGTTTCACAACCCAATTAGATTGAAACGTAAGAGGTGGCTCATTAGGCTTATTAAGATAAAATCCGCACTTAGAAGTGTCTATTGGGCATGACCTTACCTATAAAAATGGATTTGGGTGGTTAAATTAGGGATAATAGGTGCTGGTAGTGGGCCTATGCGTTTCGAGAATGATCACAATCTTTTTTTTCTCCTTCTAATTAACAGGGATCCTAATTAAATGAATAAAATAATTTGGATCATATAAGCACATTACATGCTTGACTTCAACAATATAATATTTTCAGGATGGGCTAGATCTTAAGGTGGGTCTTGGAGTGTCCACAATGGGCTCCCTAGACTTTTCAAATACTTGTACTCCTACAGCTTAAACTGTTGTTACAAGATTTGGGTTTTGCATTGAGTCAACCAATAAAGTTATTATGTGTTAATCAAGGCGTGCTTGATATTGCTCATAATCCGGTGCAGCACGATTGGATGAAACATGTTGAAGTTGATAGTTTCTTTATTTAGGAGATTTTGGAGGATAAAATTGTTGAAGTGCATGCAATCAGGACAAAAGACTAGTTAGCTAATATACTTACCTAAGAAGCACGGATACGCCATTTGAGGTGCATATCCCGTATCTGATACGCGGAGGGATACGATACGCTATTGACACGTGCAGATACGCATTGGATACGTATCCGAGTCAACAGATACGGTCAACGATTTAAAAGATACACGCATATGACGTTAAAGATACACATATACAATTTTGAGGATTCGTTTTAAGAGAGAAAATTAAAAATTGGCACAAATTAGAAGTCTTGAAGGATAAGAATTGTCCTTACCTATTTTCGGAATCATATCTTCTTCTTCTTCTTCTTCTTCTTTTTCTAATCAAATCTTCCTCTTCTTCTATATATTATAAATAAAGAAGCCCTTAGACGCCACACCATACTCACTCATATACAACAATGTGATGTTGCGATTTGCAAAGATGTTTTATACAGGTGGATTGTCCTTCCACCACACAAGGAATCCACATTATTGAAACTCCTAATGTTCGTGCTTCTACGCTTCCAGGATATGTTCCACCATGTTACAATGCACTAAGAACTACTATTTTGCAACAAGAGAAGAGCCACATTGAGCGGTGTTTACAACCAATCAAGGTTACATGGAGCACTAAAGGTGTAAGTGTGTGTAGTGATGGGTGAACAGATTTGCAAAGAAGACCACTTATTAACATTATGGCAACTTGTGAGAGCGGGCCTATGTTCTTGAAGGGAATTAATTGTGACGGAGAGTACAAGGACAAACATTGTATTGCAAACTATCTTATCGACTCCATTAAGGAAATTGGTTATCAAAATGTGGTTCAAGTAATCATGACAATGCTCCGGTTTGTAGAGCTGCTGGATTACTTGTTGAGGCTAGATATCCCAATATCTTTTGGACACCATGTGTGGTTCACACTCTCAATCTTGCTTTGAAGAGCATATGTTCACCAAAACAAATGATGATTGGTATGATAAATGTAGTTGGATTTCAGACATTGCTGATGATATTGGGTTCATAAATTTTTTTATTGTGAACCATAATATGATATAGACTATGTATAAGGACCACTGCAAATTGAAGATGCTCTCCATTGCTGAAACAAGATTTGCCTCTACACTTGTGTGATTAGAAGATTTAAGAAAGTAAAGGAAGGTCTACAACAAATGGTGATTAGTCCAAACTGGTCTTTATATAAAGAGGATGATGTTGGCAAAGCAAGAGCAGTGAAGGAAAATATATTGGATGAATACTTTTGGGATAAGATTGATTATATACTTTCCTTTACAACTTCTATATATGAGATGATTAGAATGGCTGACACATTTAAACCTTTTCTTCACTTGGTTTATGAGTGGTGGGATACCATGATAGAGAAGGTGAACACAGCTATCTATAGGAAAGAACACAAGTAACTGCATGAACAAAGCGACTTTTTGATGTGGTGTATCACATTTTAGTGGAGCGATGGACTAAGAGTAGCACACCACTTCATTGTTTGGCACATTCTTTAAATCCTAGGTAAGTATTATATGCTTATTTCCTTTTAAAGGATTTAAAATTTACTTTTCATATTGTGATAATTTTATAAAATAATATCACACTTTACTTTTAGGTTTTATAGTCTAGAAGGGCTGCAAGAAGATCCTAGCCATGTTGCTCCACACTAAGATGTCGAGATTACAAGGGAAAGAAAAAGGTGTCTTGAGAAATACTTTTTAGATGATCGGGCCAGAAGCGATATCAATGTGGAGTATGTCTCTTTTTCAATGTGCTTAGATGACTTTGGAGCTATTGATGCTATGAATGATAGGTTTCACATGGAACCGGTGGTGTGGTGGATTGTTCATGGAGCTTCAACACCAACTCTCCAATCCATAGCTTTGAAGCTACTTGGACAACCTTGTTCCTCATCGTGTTGTGAAAGAAATTGGAGTACATATGGTTTCATTCACTCTTTAAGAAGAAACAAGTTGACACCCCAAAGACACGAAGACTTGGTATTTGTGCATAATAATCTTCGTCTTTTATCAAGGAAGAGTCCAAGCTACAAAGAAGGTGTTACTCAAATGTGGGATATTGGAGGAGATGGATTTGATAGCTTGGGTGAAGAAGGTGTTGGGATGCTTGAAATTGCTAACCTTTCTCTTGATGAACCATCATTGGAGGTTACTTTATTTACCGGGGAAGACATTACAAATATTGTAGTTGATTAAGATTTTTGTTTTTTTATTTTTCTAGAGTTTAAATTTGAATTTGGTTGATGAATTTGAATTTTTATGTTAATTAAAATATGTTTTATATTATATATATTGTTATTATTATATTTTAATATAAATTTTTAATTGCCGTATCCATGACGTATCGTATCCTAGTTTTTGAAGATCTGCCGTATTCCCGTGTCGTGTCGTATCGTATCGCTGTATCCGTATCCGTGTCCGTGCTACTTAGATACCTACTAAGGCAGTATCGAGTCATGTTTTTTCGAAGGTCCTGTACAAGTTGGGCATGTGTGATATCTATGCACCAACTTGAGGGGGAATGTTGACTTTTGTATTTTGGGTAATTACTTGCAATATTAGGATTCCTAGTTTAGCCCTGTAATTATTCCATGTGATAAGGGGATTAGGGTTGTAACCCTATGTATATATTCCTCATTGTGAGATCAATAATATAACGAAATTAGCCGAAATAGTATTCTTCATCTAATCCTGCCCTGTGGAACTTCATTGATCAACTCCAATCTTGCATCATTTTGCAGTGTGGTTGTTGATTTGTCTCTTGACGAGGCTGAAATTTATGGTCCCCGTTGATCCTAATTTGGACGATCTGATTAAGATTCTAAATAGACTGGAAGCCATTGATGAGTGCTGATTGCCCATCCTAATGCTCAGAGAGCCGAGAAAATTGTACGGAAGGAGCTACAGGTAGAAAGACGAAGAAAAAGTTGGATGAGGAGAGATTGAGAGTTTTGGGTAGTGTGCGATTGGTCATTAATAATAATAATGCTGACTGAAAGTATTGTTTACAAGATTATAATAAATTAGTTGTGAAATTTAATATCAACCATTAATATTGCATCAATCCAATGGTTTAAAACTTGTGTCAAATGTTCTGTAAAAAATAGAAGAGCTGGTCCTAAAATCTCCCATTTTTGTAGATGACCTTATCCGCTCTCTGCTGAGGCATTTGTTCAACAAGCTATTGTTATGCTTTTTTCTTTTTTTTTTTTTAATTTTATGAAATCCAAAACTGAAATCTAACACATAGAGGCAATAGTGTGACAGAGAGGGTGCGAGGAGAGTGGAAGGAAATAATCAATATTCAAAACTGAAATCCAAAATGGGCTTCTTCTTTTCTTTTTCTTTTTCTAAGAGCGATAGTATTTTATGGATAAGAGGAACATAAACAATGGTCCATATATGAATAAAGTTTCTCTAGTGACCAAATACAACGATAAATTGAATTAATATGGAGAGAATCACGCACAACCCACAAACGTATTAAAGTCAATGTTCAGCAACCAAAAGCATGCCCACTCAAACTTATACAAATCTGCCACGCAACGACAGAAATGGCGAATTCGTATTGAAAGTTGAAAACTAAAAAAATAAAACTAATAAACGACAGAAAATTCCTAAAGAATTCTTGAAAACTATTAGACAAACAAGAAACATGACTCCACATAACCTCTAATTTGACTAGCTGGAACATTATTGTTTTAATTTGCGTCATCTATAAATAGCATATTTATGCTCCATTTCTATTCATAAAAAAGGATGAACTTCAAAACTTATATAACAACTCCCAAAATATGCAGAACCACCTCTCCTTCCATTGCTTTCATTTATAAGTTCACTCATTGCTATATCTTATATTCCGTATGTGAAAAGGTCGCTAGTGCATTGAGTCGCACCATAAAGTATGTCACCACCAAAAAGTTCAGCGTGCCCTTGAGCAAACATTAGTGCTGTAAGAGAAGCTTCCAAACATAATCTCATTAGCAAATGTTGAACATTCGTATTAAACAACAAGGGATTATCATCCAATTTAGTACTCAGTGAATAAATCCCGTTAACAGTGTTGCTTTTACCTAAGAAATATTTTTCTGAGTATTTTAAGAAACAAAAATTGTACCAAATTATAGCTCCTGACTGTTGAGGGCAACGCTTTCTAACCTAGGCTTGCTCTACTGAGACGATTGATCCCCAGCACTTAGCGAGCTGTTTCTCCATTAAATCTTGTCGGTATTGTCGCCAGGATTTCCTCATATGCCTCATTGTCTGGAAAATCTGTGCGACCAAAACAATTATGACCAAGACAAGTTTGAGCATGAACGAAAGGAGAGAAAGATAAGAGACTTACACGGTTTAATAATTTTGAGAAAAACATTTTAGTTAATAACATAGACTTTAAATTCAATTTTTTTAAACTGCATAAAACAAACTTGAAATTATAACAGAGTGCAACTTCTATTTATATAATATGTATAATATATTTAATATTAGTACTATAGATGTCTATTATAACACATTATAAGCTTTCGTACTTTAAAAAAACAAAACCAAGAGCACTCTTCTATTTATATAATAAGTGTAATAGATTTTATATTAGTACTATAGATGTTTCTTATAAGCTTTCGTACTAAAAAATAAAATAAAATAACCCAACCCTTCCTCCAAATTTAGAGTCGATGGCTTCTCCCCACTTAAAATGGGTGTTTTTCCCTGAGCTTCGGCTCAGTTCTAGAGCTTGTGTCTACTCTTTGTTTCCTCTCTATTTCTATGCAGTGTTTAAAAATGCGGAGACAAACATGCCTTAAGAGTACAAGTAAAGTACTAAATTGAAATTAATTACACTTAAAATGGTTTTTTTGTTGCTAAATTTACGAAGAGGGAGCAGGAACTCACACACATAATTACCATGGGTACTTGAACTCATGACCACATGGGAGCACACCAAAGACCTGGACCAATCCAATACACCCCATCGGTCCTAAATTTAAAATGGTTGAGTTGAAACACTTAATTAAACCTAAAAGAATAGCTAGGGTAGTGAACCCGTATCTATGCACCCAAGTTCGAATCCCCTCCTTGTAGATTAGATCAAGTTCAAATAATTTTTGTTGGGCCAAAGTTAGGAAGGGAAAGGGTAGTTTTTTCACACACACTGTAAGGTGCCATGAGGACCACTAGTCTGCCAATCAATGTCATTTTCCACTGAAATAGATTCTATTGACAATTCAAAAGACCAAAGAAACCTAAAAAAACCGTTAATAAAACCTAAATTCGAAAATGGGTGTGCTTATCACAACTGAAATCCTATACATAATTCCTATTTTTATACGGAAATTCTCTTGACAATATTTATTAGTGGAAAGGAAAATTAATCAACAAAATATAAGCCACAACCATTACCTAACTCTTCAATTTCGCATTTTGTGAGCTGCAAAAACTTTTTTATTTTATTTCGGGTACCTATAAATGACATGATATGAGATAATTTTTTCTGGTCTCATGCACTTTTATAATTGGTGCATGCTTAATTTTCTAGGGGTTACCAACCGAGCAAAATCTGGAAATCATTTCCAAGGAAATTATTTATTTATTTATTTATAGAAAGTGATCTTTATTAAGAGATAAGAATTACATCATATCGTAAAGAAGTACATCAGCAATGACATCAGGAGGGTCCCTAAACCATGCAGATGCATCTTCTAAAGACAAAGCATGCCTAGCCAATCTATGGGCCACACCATTGTCCTCTCTGAAAATAAAATTAATCGAAGAGTTATGCAACAAAGATAGTAACTCTCTACAGTCCTCAACCAGCATCCCTACTGCTGAACTAACAACAACATTCATGCCCATAATAGCCTTAATCAAGCTCATGGCATCGCCTTCTATAAGCTTGACCGTTCCTTCCACTGATTGGGCAAAACGCAGTCCCTCCCATAGCGCCAAAGCCTCTGCATGTTCAGGAGATGAGACATGCAGAAACCGAGTCGCTCTTGCTGCCAGAAACTCGCCATTCGCATCCCTTGCAACCATCCCTCCGCCACCTAGCCCGGTTCACACGTTGAAGGCCACATCAATATTGATCTTGATGGCTTCCAACGGCGGCTTTTGCCATCTTGCTGGAGCTCGTGACGGACTATGTGAGGCTGGAGGCATATGCTCATGAAAATCTGCAAGAACTTTCATCGCCTATTTCCAGTCCACACGTTGTTATTCCCTTCCAGCCATATTGCCAACAACAACAATACTTGCTCTGATAATTGTGGAGAAAGTTCCAACAGAATCTCCTCACTAACCAATCTTTAACATCCAGCAAAGGCTCACCTAGCAAATTAATCCGCAGAGGGCTAAGAAACCAGACTTTTGAGGCAAAAGGACAATACAACAACACATGCTGTAATGTCTCCACTTCTTCCCCACAAAGACACAGCTTCCGTCAACACCAGGAACACGTTTCTGCATCAACCGCTGCTTAGTAGGTAAGATATCATGGATTACCCGCCAAGTGAACACCTTAACTTTTGGGGGTATATGAACCTTCCACAACTTTTTCCAAGCCCACTCCGACACACCATAATGAACGGCAACTGAAGATGATCCGACGCCATCATTATTAACCAACATTTGGCGTGCGACTTCGTAGGCACTCCTAACCGTAAACATACCAGACTTCTCATAATGCTAGACTAATCGATCCAATGGATGTCAATAACTCAAAGGAATTTTTAAAATGTATTCAGCCTCCTGGGGTAAAAACCGATCGCACACTACCTCTTCATTCCAAAGTGCATTGTATCGTGATTAATTAAAGAACTCACCAAAGATGCTTTCCTTTCCCATTGGAATTGGGGAATAAATTTTGAAAGTCGGTAGGGTGGGCATCCACTGGCTTCCCAAATTTTTACCGATCTCCGTCCCTTATTTGCCACTTAGAACCACGCTCTAGGATAATTTGTGCTTCACAAAGGCTTTTCCATATATAAGAAGAGGAGCACCCAATAGGAGCCTCCGGAATAGAGAAATTTTTAAAATATTTAGCTTTCAACACTTTTGCCACTAAAGAATTCAGGGAGTGAAAAATTCTCCAAACCTGTTTTGCATGTAATGCCAAATTAAAGGCATAAAGATTTGAAAACCCATTCCACCCTCTCTCTTGGGTTTGCATAACTTGTTCCAATGTATCCAGTGAATTTTCCTTCCTTCACCTTGTCCCCCCACCCCCCACCAATAGCGCCATTTGCTTATGGATCTCATCACATAAACTTATGGGGATTAAAAAGCAGCTCATTGTATAAATGAGTATCGCACAGGCTATCACCTTGATAGCACTTCTTTGCCAGCAGAGCTTAAAAGATTCTCTTACTATCCCTGAATTTTTCTCTAAATCCTCTCCTTTAGTGGTTGAAAACACACCCTCTTGGACTTACCAACAAAAGTTGGCAACCCCAAGTATTTGTCATATTTTTCCACCCATCTAACACCAAGCACATTAGCCAGTGCCTGCTGCTCGCCCACCTCCAAATTATTACTAAATGAAACACTACTTTTCTCCAAGTTTAGTTTTTGTCCAAAAGCTAGTTCATATTTCACAAAGATATAAACGTAACTGTAAACATTCCTCCAGAGTGACTTTACAAAAAAGAAAACTGTCATCTGCGAAAAAAAAGATGGCTGACTCTTGGTGCTCCCCTACAAATTGCAGCTCCATGAATCAATCCTTGCTTGTCAGCATACGTGATAAGACCTGAAAGCACATCTGCACAAAGTAGAAATAAGTATGGAGATAGGGGATCTCCTTGACGGATGAAGGAAGTTGAGGTTCCACCCCAAAACCAATTGGCAATGGGGGATAGCCTAACTCCTTATAAACTCAGGCTTGGTCACTTAACTTTTCAATGTGGGACAAATACTCTCAACACGCCCCCACTCGTGTGGCGAACTTTCAAGCATAATACGTGGACAACACATATTGGGTGACGTGGGAGCACATGTGGGCGTTGGGTCCAACACGTGAAGCCTTGCTCTGATACCATGAAGAAAGTTGAGGTTCCACCCCAAAACCAATTGGGGTGGAACCTCAACTTTCTTCATGGTATTAGAGCTTTACATTGACTTTTGCCTTGGTTCCAACTTTAGGCTGTGCAATGACTTCAGTATCTAAATACTGTGCCTAATACTGTGCTTCCATTTCTCAACCAAAGGTTATCTAAGGTGACATCCTTATGACATAACTCAACATAATTGAGTACATGCATTATCGAGCTGAGAATATTCCTATAAATCGAACGGAGTTCAGGAATAATATAACCGGTTCTCGGATCGATAAGTTGTATTTTATCCCTTTTCATGTTCGTAACCCAAGCAGAAAGCGATGAACTTACTGGTTCTGTGAAAATAATGGAACGGCCATTTAAACATGTGTATACTACCTTGATAGATAGTACAAATCCTCGATTGCAACATTCTGAAGATACAACCACTTCTTCACATCTAAAGAACGGGCACTGCTGATAAAGTGCACTTTGGCGGAAATGCCACATAAGGTCCTGTGGTAAACATTTGGTGGGAGACCATCGTCTTCGCTGCAGCGGAAAATTTTGTAAGGCATAAACCGTAAATAACCACCAGTACCAGGCAGAAAGCTCTCCTCATCAACTGTATAGATTCGTTTCTGCACAACCCTAAATGAAGAAGCAACATGGCTTGAAATGCCAGTGCCAAACAATTTGGATGGAGACAGAAGATGGCGCATCATCTGCATAGGGTTTAGGGTAAAGTAACAACAAATTGGGGTTTAGGGTAAAGTAGCAACGAATTGGGGTTTAGGGTAAAGTAGAAATGAAATGGGGTTTAGATGAGAGTCGTAGAAGAGGTTTAGGGGAGGAGTCGGTCTGGAAAAGGCAACGTAGTCGAGTTTTAACCAGTGAAAGTCGTAGAGGGGGTTTAAGGGAGGAGTCGATCGGAAAAGGGCAAAGTAGTCAAGTTTTGACCAGTGAGTCGTAGAGGGGGTTTAGGGGAAGAGTCGATGAGGAGGATTCTATCTGGAAAGGGCAAAGTAGTTGACTAGTGAGTCTTAGAGGGGGTTTAAGGGAGGAGTCAAGGAGAAGGAGTCGGGCAAAGTACCAACCCAAAACGCAGGCTCGTCCTATTTTGACTAGTACCAACGAACCCAAAACGCAAGTCATTCATGAAGTAATTAGGCTCGAAAAATGGGTTTGGCTATACCACGCCCAAGCCCAAGAAATACATCATTTGGATCGATTTCCATGGCTCTGATACCATGAAGGAAGTTGAGGTTCCATCCCAAAACCAATTGGAAAATGGGGGAGTAGCCCAACTCCTTATAAACCCAGGCTTGGTCCCTTAACTTTTCAATGTTCCCAACTACTCTCAACATGCCCCCGCACGTGTGGTGAACTTTCAAGCCTAATACGTGGACAACACATATTGGGTGACGTGGGAGCATGTGTAGGCGTTGGGCCATTTACTTCCGCCACCTTTGGTATTAAAGCTACTTGAGTGAAATTTACCTTCTTTAGTGACTGACCAGTTCTCAAAAATTCTAGCACAAAGATCAACCACATCATCTCCCACCACACTCCAGTACTTTTGGTATAATAAAAAAAAAAAAAAAAAAAAAAAAGGGTGACATTTCATCTGGCCCTGGAGCTTTTGAGGGATGCATCCGGAACAAAGCTTTTTTACCTCATCTGCCGTAAAGTTTTTAAGCAATTCCTCATTCATCTCGTTCGTGACTCTACTCTCCACTACATTTAAAATCTCATCATAACCATTCTCCCTTGCTGATGTAAACATCCCATGGAAATAAGATAAAACCACCTCTCTTATGCCTTCATCCGTACTCTGTCATATTCCGTCATCATCAAACAGGCCAAAAATCTTATTTTTCTTGCGTCTAGTATTGGCCTTTTGATGAAAATATTTAGTGTTTTGATCTCCAGCCTTCAGCCATAGAGCACGAGATCGTTTCCGCCAAAGATTTCATTTTTCGCAAGTAATGATTCCAAGAGTAAGGATAGACGTTGTCATTCCTCTACAACATTCTGTGTACTTGGAGCCTTCATCAACATTCCAAGTTTCGCTCGAACTTCCGTTATTTCCCAATTAATGTGCCCAAAAGTAGCTCTACTCCAGCCCAACAGCTTCAGTCGAGTAGCTTTGATTTTTTCCGTTGTTTGAAACGCAACCCCTCCACTAATCTCATAACTCCAGCCCCCGCGTACTACTTGCTCACATTCCTCCTTCTTCCCCCAGACCTCCTCAAATCTAAATAATTTCCTGCTCTTTTTGTGGCACACCACCCTTTCGCCTATAGTCAGACAAATAGGGATGTGTTCTGATTTCGATGGATTGAGGTGGACAACTTTCGACCCCGAGTATTGTTCAAGTCAGTCCCACGTAGCAAAAACTCTATCAAGTCTGATTTTTACCTCCTCGGGATTATTTCGCCACCATGTGAACTTGGATCTTGTAAAGCCCATATCTTTGAGACAACAATCATCAATGGCTTCGTGGAACCCCCCCATTTTCTCTTTGGCTTCTTTCCTTCAATTTATCCAAATTTTGTTACAACTTCCTCAGCACATTGTTAAAAATTAAATAAGAAAAAAAAACATTTAAAAAAAACATCTTTTTAAAAATAAAAAGTTTGTTTCATGACATTGTTATCATGAAAGTGATATCATCATTATTTTGTGTTTAACAAAACATACGTCCTCTTTGGAAAAAATAAATTTAAAAAACTTCAGTTTTTATATATATATTTGTGTTTAAGACTATCAATTTGGCTACTGGTGATGCCCTTGAATTTAAAGCTCTCTCTCTTCCCTTATCGCTACACCACACACTTCATTACTCTCCTTATGTCTCACAATCTTGGTCCCCTCCTTTTGTTGCTTACATCAAGATTAATATTGATGGAGAATGGCTTGCTCCAAACAATATGGGAGGTCTTGGGGTCATTATTCGTGACACTACTGGGTTTTTCTATTGTGGGATGGCTGAAGGTAAATGTTGTAGCTCTGCTATATGTGCTGAAGCTGAGGCGGCACTAAGAGGGGTGAAAATTGTTGTCGATAGAGGCGACCGCAAAGTTATATTTGAATTCGACTCCGTGTTACGGTGGATAGTATCAAACGATCCTCGACCAACAATGGAGCTTGGAAAATTCTTCCCATCATCAATGAAATTAGATGCAAGACCAATCTCTTGAATCGGTTGATTGGAGATGGATTCCTCGATCTCAAAATCGTGCAGCTCATGCGGCTGCTAAGATTGGAATGCATATTGTGGGTGTGGAACATCGGGCCGATAGGCCACCACTTTCTATTATTCATGTTCTAATTCGATGGGCTGCCATACCCTCCAATTTAATTTTACCTTGTCTTTGGTTCTTTATGTTCTTCCTGTGATGAGAAAGCTTTTGTTAACACCTTGTTGGTTTTGGCTTGAGTTTGCTTCTCTCATCCCTCTTGTTGTTGTGCCTGCCCTTCTTTCTGGGCTTTCTATGAATTATCAGTTTCACCAAAAAAAAGGTGTGGTTTTTGTTTTTCTTCTTCAGCAACCACCCATCAATTTTTTTTTGGTTATTTCTTCATAATAATAATAATATTATTATTATTATTATTTCTAATTTGGTTATCTCTATATTCGTATGATTGGCAAACTTTTTTTTGTCAAATATGATTGGCAAACTTGAATAGGAAGAAGCGGCAGCACAAGACTTGAGGTATGATCAATTATTATTTATTTGTTTAATTGATAATTTGATATTTATTTTCATTAGAATACTTGATGATTTGATATTGATTTTCATATTAATTGATATACAATATAAATTATAGCTCACTCCTCTTTTTTTAAAGCTTTTAGCTTTTAAAAATTGCACATCCGTTAAAAAAATTCATATGTTCGCCAATGAATATTTAATTTTTTTTTTCGTGTACAAGCGATTTGACGTTGAAACTTGCGAAACAATTCTTATAAATACTAAAACCTATAGGCTATAGCTGCTGGGCGAAAGAAACCTTCAAAATATATGTTATACTAATATATTATGTGTACGCAAAATTAAAGGAATGTTGTAGATATTTTTTTGTTTGGAGGTGCAAAGTTAAAACAAATACTCTATTAATAATATAATGTACAAAGTCATAAAATGGGGCCCCTTGTTGTGTAAAAGGCACACATTGAGAACCCCAAAGCCAACCTTTTGTAATATGACTAGTATTTTTGTATATCAAATTGCATGCTTATTTATAATCGGAAAAAAAAAAATTATACGGAATTTATGTGTTTTGAATTTCTCAAAGGATAATATAGGAAAATTTATCATCATAGGTCACTAATTTAGGAAATATCCAGCTTTTTCACGACAATGTTTGAAATAATTGTCAAAACATTTCCCAAAGTCTTCTATTTCTTTGTTCTCGTGGATATCTCCACCGTGGTGACCATGAATTATTACACATACGTCGAAAGTTCGCTTGTAACATTGAACATGAATCTTTTTCCTTCGTCTATTTTGGTGAAGAACATTAATTTTTTTCATAACACCATTTTTTAGGTTGGAAAGATTATCTTCAGCAATTGAGGTAGGTGGAAGAACATGGGAAGGAAGTGAAGGATTAGAAAGAGATGGTAAACGAGCATGTTCTGCTAGGACTGCACCTTGAATTAGCCATCCATCCTAATATTATTATTAACACCATATGAACTTTCAATTGATTTTCCTCCATTGCTATTAAACTTTTCAAATGATGGTTGTTTTAATTGCTAATTGATATACCACTAGAGTCTAGAGAGCAGTGGTTTTATTTATTTATTTATAAAACTACAGTTGCGCAAGTACAAGTATTTTTCCATTTTTCCATTATTCCAATCCAAAAGTGGTTTTCTCTCCACGCACCGACGGACACACAGAATTAATGACGGAATGTTTGGGCTCCAATCCAAGTAATAACCCTTAGATGGAAAATGGTTTTTTCGTACACTGAATTTCGACTTTCTTGTTCATCACAACAAAAAAAAAAAATTTTATTCTCCACTTTCTTTAGCGGTAATCACACTATAAATAGTGCCTCCACATTCTCAGTTTCCCACATCCAAAAACACAAGACTTTTGATCGTAAATTGACAGATAAACATCACAAAGTTCTGATACAATGTCTACAGCTGGTCAGGTTATCAAGTGCAGAGGTAAACCCAGACCTCTTGCTCTCCTTTGTTAGATAGTTCAGCTCATTTCATTCATTTTTACAGAATCCCATTTATGTTTTTAGTTTTTTTCAGTTTTTTGTTGTTGTTATTTTTCATTTTTCTGATCAAGTTTTATTTTTTTGGTTATACCCATTGTTGAGTTCTCTGTTTCTGATATTTTTTTTTAGTGATTCCAATAATTGGGTCTGGTTTGTTGTAACAATCAGTTCCCTTCATTCTGTTGTTTAATAGTGTTGGTGATGAGTCTTAGCTGCTTTATGTTTCTGGTTACATATCTTGTTTTCTTTTGTGCTTTTTCATGATCCTGGTGGTTTTTTTTAACATGCAGATGCTTTAGCTTTTCCTTTTGTCTTTTCTCTGTGTTAAAGTGTTTTATAAATCAATTAATGATGATGATTTACTTTTGATCTGGGTTTTCTTGGATTGGATTTGATGGGGGATGCCAATTTCAGTATGGAAAATTTCTAAACTTTACTGAAAAGAAGAAAGAAACCTTTTTTTTTTTTTTTTTTTTGTCAATTATCTTGGTTAATAATATTGATTAAACGGATGTATTGGTTACTAATGGCATTGGCATTTTTGGATTGTAGCCGCGGTGGCATGGGAAGCGGGGAAGCCACTATCAATTGAGGAAGTGGAGGTGGCGCCACCACAGAATCAAGAAGTCCGATTGAAGATCCTCTTCACCTCTCTTTGCCACACTGATGTCTACTTCTGGGAAGCCAAAGTAATTTTTTATTATACTTTTACTCGCATTGTGTTGAACTATATCTATATCAGCATTGTGTTGAACTATATCTATATCATGATAGAAAAAGAGAACGATTTGGTTATTATCTGCCTAATTGCTCTCTACATTATTAAGCATGATTGAGCATTTGTTTATAATTTTGGTAACACATGTTTCCCCTCAAATGAAACAAGGGGCCTCTCCTGTACATGGCATTTTCTTTTGGAACTGAATCATCTCTTTTGTGTCACAGGGACAACACCCATTGTTCCCTCGCATTTACGGTCATGAAGCTGGAGGGTATGTTTGCTAAATTTTGAGTTTCCATTGCAGACAGAGTATTTTTAGTTTCCTAAATTTTGCTTGCTTGCCAATTTTTTGTTTAGAATTGTGGAAAGCGTAGGTGAGGGTGTGACTGATCTCCAACCAGGAGACCATGTCCTCCCGGTGTTCACGGGGGAGTGCAAGGAGTGCAGGCACTGTAAGTCAGAGGAAAGCAACATGTGTGATCTCCTGAGGATCAATACTGACAGGGGTACTATGCTCAGTGATGGCAAGTCCAGGTTCTCCAAGGATGGAAAACCAATATATCACTTTCTTGGTACCTCTACCTTCAGTGAATACACTGTATGTCATGTTGGTTCCGTCGCCAAGATCAACCCTGCAGCCCCTCTTGAAAAAGTTTGTGTTCTTAGTTGTGGAATATGCACAGGTTTGAAAGACCTCTCACATTTTAATGGTTACAATCTTAAATAAGATTATTGGTTTCTTTGTTTTTGTTTTCCCTAATCAATTTCTGTTTTGTGCATTTAAAGGTTTTGGTGCCACTGTTAATGTTGCAAAACCCAAAAAGGGCTCATCTGTTGCCATTTTTGGACTGGGTGCTGTTGGTCTTGCTGTAAGTCATTCTTATGTATTGATCCTCTGTTATGTTGCTTCCTGCTAGTTTGGATTATCATGATGATTTTTGTTGTTCATTTCCTTGTTACTTTTTAGGCTGCTGAAGGTGCAAGGGTTTCTGGGGCTGCAAGAATCATTGGAGTTGATTTGAATTCCAACCGATTTGAGGAAGGTCAGTCTATTTTAAATATCCGTCCAAGGACGTACTGTGCTTCATGTCCGGTTCAGATTAAGTTGTCACTGACTGATTTATCATGCTTTTTTTGTACTTGCTGGCAGCCAAGAAGTTTGGCGTGAATGAATTCGTGAATCCAAAAGATCATAACAAACCTGTGCAAGAGGTTAGTTACAGACATTTTTTTTATCCCTTCACCTGTTGAGGAATTGACCTAAAGATTGCCCCTTGCCTTCGTAATATGTTTACAATACTGATCTTATTGAAGCAAAATAATGCATAACGACTTCTCCCTTGTATACTTGATAAGCTTGTGATTATTGGTTAACAGAGACTTTTGGACTTTTATGTTGGTGATTATTGGTTAGCAAAGACTAACATTTGAATTTTGACAAAAAGGTGATTGCTGAAATGACAGATGGGGGAGTGGATAGGAGTGTTGAATGCACTGGAAGCATCCAGGCGATGATTTCTGCATTTGAATGTGTTCATGATGTAAGCAATTATAAAAGTTGTAGGTTCTTTCATTTGATAAGATACTAGAATATGCAACCACATTGCTTTTGAGGTTTAAAATTGAACTCTCCTTTTTTCCTTTCTGAATTTAGGGTTGGGGCGTTGCTGTACTCGTTGGTGTGCCTAATAAAGATGATGCATTCAAAACCCATCCAGTGAATTTCTTGAATGAGAGGACTCTTAAGGGCACCTTCTATGGTAACTACAAACCCCGCACTGATCTGCCCGGTGTTGTGGAGATGTACATGAATAAGGTAAGTTCGTATTTCCTTTCAAGCATGTTTGTGAATAATTTTCAAACCTACCAAGAACTTTGCTTATTTAAGTAATGTGTTCTGAGATGGACAATATTTAAGGTAGTTTTCTTTTAGTGTTCTAGTTGTTTGAAGACAGTTTTAATTTTCAATATGATGTTGTAAAACTCTACCTTGTGTACTGATCTTGCAGGAGCTGGAAGTGGATAAATTTATCACTCACTCGGTCCCTTTCGCTGAGATCAACAAAGCATTTGATTTGATGCTTTCAGGACAGTCCATCCGGTGCATCATTCGCATGGAGGATTAGAGCAACTTGGGACTTTTTATCTGTTAATGACGAGAATTTATATATCTATCTGATGTCTTTAAGAATAATTGTGTTGGTCTGGATTTTACAAATTTTGAGAGGAGCAACTTAAGATAGTTGGAGGTTCATGACTTTTGTCTTTGATATTATGGTTTTTATGATAATAAAATTTTCTGCATATTTTCTATAGAATTTCTCTTTTATAAGTATATATGTCGACATGTTTTTTCTCTCTCTACCAATCTATGGAGGAATCCGAATTTGGAGTTTTGTGCTCTGGTTATATTAGCATTAGGTGTCTGGAAGCATGCCTATGTGCAAATTCTATCTCTGTTTTGGAAGAATCCTGTTTGTGCATCTTTTGAAGGATTAAAGTGAAGGCAGAGCTCCGGCCTCCTTGCATCCAAGTTCCAAGTTCGAATCCTCTTTTCATCCAAGTTCCAAGTTAGAATATACATATGGTTACAACCCTAATCCCCAATCATAGGGAATAATTACAGGGCTATACTAGGAAACCTAATATTACAAGTAATTACCCAAATACAAAAGTCAACATTCCCCCTCAAGTTGGTGCATAGATATCAAACATGCCCAACTTATCCAAGACCTTCGAAAAAACATGACTCGATATTGCCTTAGTAAGTATATTAGCTAACTCGTCTTATGTGCCGGGCACTTCAACAATTTTATCCTCCAACTTCTCCTTAATAAAGAACCTATCAACTTCAACATGTTTCGTCCTATCGTGCTTCACAGGATTATGAGCAGTATCAAGCGCCCGCTTGATTTAACACAAAATAACTGCATTGGTTGACTCGATGCAAAACCCAAATCTTGTAACAACAGTTTAAGCCGTAGGATCTTACAAATTCTTAGTGTCATACCTCTATATTCAACTTCTGCACTCAAAAGAGCAACCGCATTTTGCTTCTTACTCCTTCATGTCGTAAAGCGTCTATCAACAGATCATGCCCAATTTGCATCAGTATACCCTTCAAGTGGTAAATTCTTTATACGGGTAATAACTCTGGTAAAGTAAAAAATGAAAAGGGGACAATAAAGACTCGGATTTGGCAAAATAGTAATGGATAATACTCTAAACTACTCTTATCGATAAACGAAAATCGGGGAAAAAATTTAAAAGAAAAAAAAGGATCTTCAAATATATAAAGAGTATAGCCGCTCGGCTATACTATTTAAAGAAAAAATTAGGAAAAAATCAAGTATAGCCACGCGGCTATACTATTTTTAAGAAACATTAATAAAACCGAGTATAGCCGCACGGCTATACTATTTTTAATAAAAAGAACCGCCTAGTGAATAGGCGGCCATGTGTCAAAATAAGTACAGTCGCGCGGCTATACTATTTTTAAGAAACATTAATAAAACCGAGTATAGCCGAGCGACTATATTATTTTTTTAAAAAAAGAAAAAAATCGAGTATAGCCGTGCAGCTATACTATTTATTATTAATAATAAATAAATAAAAAGGACCCGCCTAGTGATTAGGTGTCTGTGTCCAAATAAGTATAGCCACGCGGCTATACTATTTATAAAATACTAAACGAGAAAAGTGCTTATGTATTTTATTTGGCAAAATTTTGAATACAATTAGTCAATAAACTATTATTTCTTCAATGAACATATTAATTTACAACAAGAATTTATAAGCCAAATCAAAAGGTAAAATAAATACACAAATTTAAAATGTTTTGGAGACAAAGTTTATGTACCTTTAAATATGAACTTTTAAGACGACTAACATTTGAAGAAAAAAAAGTGTACAAGCAATGAAGGAAAATCATTTGAAAGTCTTTATGGTGTTAACATTGGGTTGGATGGTTGTTATCCAAATTGCAGTCCGAGCAGAAGATGCTGCATTTTCTTCTCTTTCTAACCCTACACCTCCCTCATGTTCTTCCACCTTCTTCCATTGATGAGGATAATTTTTTTTTCCCGTACGATACATGCGTTGAAGAAAAAGATCAAAGAAAATAAAACGACATATGCGAGCTGTCGTAACTGGGCTCATCATCACTGTGTACATATTCAACTTATCCTGATGGATACAGAAAATGTTTTGACTAACATATAAAAGCATGTATCAGATGGAGGCCCCGACTGAAGTACTTGGAAGTACAAAATCTATTATCACAAATGTTAGATCTGGTAGGAAGAATTTTAATTTTAATTTTAATGTTAGATCTGGTACAAAATCTATTTACTTTACTTATGTTGAACGTCACTGGCTGCCGAAGACCTTCGCTAGTCATTAACCTGCTGAAAGTCCTCACCTTCCACTTAACCCACCGAAGGAAGTCTCTTGCCTTGCCTCCCAAAGGCACATACACATGTTGAAGGCCCTCGCCTTCACACTTCATTCACCACTTCATATCTATTTAAGTTGATACCGATTTTGGGCCTCAACACATTGCATAACATTATTTTTTTTACGATGATAGAAAATGGATATAATTTGCTATAACATATATATTTTACATTTTTTTTGAATAAATTAATAAGCATAAACACATTTAATATGCCTAAGTAAGTACACCTTTTACAAAAATGATCATGTTTATACAATTTTTTTTATTTAGAGAATGGCGATAAATTGCATTCAGTTTATACGATCTTTCTATGAATGAAGGAGAGCGATTCAAACTTGAAATCTCTTCAAACAATAGAAGAAAAGTACAACTAAACTAAGACCTAGCTGGTATAGCAACTTGTATTTCTGCATACTCATTACACCCTTCTTCATTTGTGCCAGGTTGTAAATGGCAAAGGCATGGTCCCTATTTGTTGTAGCTCGGCAAAGGCATGTGTGCCAGGTTGTTCATGTGTACGATTTCTCTATTATTTTCGTGAAATTGTTATGCACTTTTCCTAAACTATTTTGGAGTTTACTCTCCTTTACTTGATTGTTATTATTAAAATAAGTGGTGTTGTGCCTTTTTGATTACCCTCTGACCTTTCGGGATTTGGGGTTGTGATATTCATTTGTTCTGAAAACCCCTTTCCTTTTCCTCAACCCTCTCTCTCATCCCTACATTCTCTCTTTCAGTGTGGTAGCTTGTGGCTCAGGCGTGAAGTTGAGATTTCAGCATGAGAAGTTGCAGAACAATAGTTCAAATGTTCAGAATTTTTGAGAACTTGCAAGGGACAAATGAACACATATGGTATCTGCATCTTTTATTTTATTTTTGTGAAACCATAATTACAAGATTGTCAGCCTGGAAATTAGAGAGGGAAGCTATAGGATCCAGATCCTCTGCTCTGATTTTCTCTACCATGATCTGCTTTACTTTCGTTCTCCATACGCCACCTCATTAAAATTTAATCTAACGGATTTAAAAGTTGACACATCAACCTAACAACGAAAGTCCAATTTAGTCCTAATTAAAAAATAAAATAAAATCATAACACCCAACTAACAGGATAGTTAATGTCCAAAGATTTTTTTTTTTTCTCCTTCTTGCTTTACGTTCTGGCTTTTTGCTTTTCCTTCTTCATATCTCTGACCATATCCATTGTTTGATGAGTGTGGCTCCAGAGAAAAAATTCCATGTCTAATGAGCGTGCCCATATCCATTGCATTCGTGAGACAAGCCAGGTAGCTGAGAGGAAACCATTTTTCAAGTATGGAGCAGGGATGCTAACTTCAAAGAGACACTTGACTTGGTCCCTGCTATGGATTTATCTACCCAAAAATCTCAAAGGCCAGTGCTCCAGAAGGGCTCCTCTCAATTGCCTTAACCAAGAGGAAACTCACGAACGCAAAAGGAGTTCCTAGGAATTTTGACCAAATACAGAACAAAATCAAGATGAAGAAGGGGTTGTTTCTGTTTCCCGATTTACAGGAAAACATGGATATTTCAATAGTTCTTAAATTCATGAAGATTAAGATGTCATATCTGAGTTCAAGATCAAATACATAGAAAACCATATTTCAATACAAATCAAGATATTCAAGAAAGTAAGCATAACTAATCAATCAAGAAACCTTACAGAACAAAGCCGAAATGCAGTTCTTCAAATATGATTCCGTTTTTATCTAGAAAATCGATATGAACAGAAAAGGAATCTTTTCTCTGGAAAAACACTCATCAAACAATGGATATGGGCAAAGACATGAAGAAGAAGAAGAAAAAAGCTAGAACGTAAGGAAGAGCCAAAAAGAGAAGAAGACATAACGTTAAGCAGGAAGGAGAAAAAAAAAAGCTGTGGACGTTAACTATCCCGTTAGTTGGGTGTTAGGGTTTTCTTTTCTTTTTTATTTAGGAGTAAATTGGAATTTTGTTTTTAGGTTGATGTGTCAACTTTTAAATCCATTTGATTAAATTTTAATGATGTGGCGTATGGAGAACAAAAGTAAAGCAGATCATGACAGAGAAAATTAGAGCAGAGGATCCGGATCCGAAGCGATACGGAGCCCCCTTAGTCCAAGCATTTCTCTTACAATTAACACCCAAGATTCTTGGTTAGATTTCCCTCACCCCCATAAAAAACTGTTGGGCCAAACCACATAGGCCGAAATCATCAAAAAATAAAAAATTAGATACCAAAGTTGATGTTGGGCCAAACCACTCAGGCAGAAATCGTCAAAATAATACACTATTAGAGTCCAAAATTAAATTGGGCCAAACCATACAAGCCGAGAGTGAAACTTAACCTTAAATTTTTCATAAAAAGAAGGGTTTTATGCGGTTTTGTATTTTGAACTATTTGCATATTGTCAATTTAGCCTCTTAATAATTTTTTTGGTAAATTAAAGACTCGAATTGTTTAAAAATTGCCAATTGAGGGCCTACCGTTAGCCTTCTAAAATTTCATCCAAATTTCTGTACAATGGCAAATTTGTAATTTTACGAAATAAAAAAGTGGAGGGGATCCTCTCTCTCTTCCCTCTTCGACCCAACCCCAGCCCCCCCTCCCTGAAGGAAGTTGAGGTTCCACCCCAAAACCAATTGGCAATGGGGGGAGTAGCCCAACTCCTTATAAGTTCTTTCTAGATTTGTCAACTTTCCAATATGGGACATTTTTCACTTCACATCCCAGACCCCTTTTTTATTTTTCTTTTTCTTTTTTAATGTCAGAAGAAGGATCAAAGGAGATGAACTCGAGATTCCCATGTGTTGAAAGTATTGATGAATGACCGTCACAATGATTGGAGATGTTGGTATGCACAGTGTTTGAAAACAACGCAAAAAAAATCCTCAAATCGAGAAGAACTTGAAGAATTGAACCGTTTAATTATTGTTATTTAACTCAATTAATTCCAGAACAAATGATGTCCTTGAACTCGATGTCCATAAGGGAAGAGATGGTGGGGTGCTAGGGTTTGGAGAATAAGATGAGGATGAGTCTTTATTTTTAATTTTAAAATTTTTCATATTGTTTTTAAGCAACTACTTAATACTATTATTTGATATTGTAACAGTTTTTAATTTTAATTTTTTGTGAAATTACGAATTTGCCTTTAATTTAACGGAAAAGTGGACGACGTTCTTAAGAATCTTACAATATGCTTTCAATTGGCGATTTTTAAACAATTAGAGTTCTTAATTCACCGAAAAAATTATTATATGAAGCTAAATTGACAATATTCAAATAATTCAAGAAACAAAACTACTGAAAACCCTATAAAAATTTATAAGATTAACATACATCGCATCACCACACCGCATATCTAACTTATAAGTCGTGAAATGTACCCATCTTGCTTCTAATTCCAAACCCTATTAAATCCGAAATTCTAAATTAATTTTGAGCAATAATAATGCCACTTATACAATATAAAAAAATTTCGTTAATGTTTGCCCCCTCTCCCTTTACCAAAAAAAACATTAGCGAATGCTTTTCCCTTTAGAAAAAAAATCTGCTGAGCGACCAACGACAATATGCCAAGTAAAGTCAGATCTGGAAATTAATTTAGAATAATTAGGCCACTAGAATTTAAATTTCCATGCTACCAAAGACAGCTGTCAATTACCCTTTCAAACACGCCCCCCAAACCAAACCACGTAACTCTTTGCTGGCTTTAAACAGACCCACAGGAAAACCTGTCATCCATTTCTGCCCCTTCTGAAAACCACTGCTCCCTTGGTTTTACAAAACCCCACACATTTTCCTTCAGTTCTTTACAATGACATTATTATCCTTTACCTAATTCTTTCCAACTTTTTTAAATAGATTTCTTTTCACAATTAGAAAAATAAAAAACAATTTCATTTCACATTTCCGTTCGATGAGGCGCATTTTTCTTTCTTTTCAACATTTTTTCCAGTTTTAAAAATGTGTGGCATTACAGTAATTATATCCAAGATTGAGGTCAGATACCTGATCCCAATTCTTATAAATGTAAGCCGCTGCTCCTGAGTGACGAAGAGCGAGCACCTACCTACACACTCGACACAACCCAGAAGAAGAATCTCTCCAGACATGCAGGGCTCTCTCTTCCTTGATGCCAAAACTCCTGCATGGCCTTCACGTGGCCACACCCAAACCTCCTCCCACCACCTCCACCGCCTCACTCCACCAAGTCCCACCATCAAATTCCGACAACCACCGCCAATCTCCGCCGTCGCCACCGCCCCACCGCCACCTCTAACTAGACAAAAGACCCACTCTCTGCCCCCTGAAAAAGTCGAGATCTTCAAGTCGCTCGAGGGCTGGGCCTCCCAACACGTCCTCCCGTTTCTAAAGCCTGTGGACCAGTGTTGGCAGCCCAGCGCATTCCTGCCCGACCCCGCACTCCATAAAGGGGAGTTTCTGGATCGGGTTCAGGAACTCCGTGATCGGACCAATGGTCTCCCGGACGAGTTCTTTGTGGTGCTCGTCGGGGACATGATCACCGAAGACGCATTGCCCACTTATCAGAGCATGATAAATGGGCTGGACGGAGTTAGGGACGAGACTGGAGCTAGCTCGAGTCCGTGGGCCCGATGGACTCGGGCCTGGACTGCTGAGGAGAATAGGCACGGGGATCTGCTCCGCACGTTTCTTTACTTGTCGGGTCGGGTGGATATGCTCATGATCGAGAAAACCGTACAGTATCTTATTGGAGCTGGCATGGTGAGCCCAATACATAAATATATATTTTTTCCTTATTTCGAATTAATTAGCTACATAAGTTGTTTTTTATTTGATTGGAAAAAAAAAAGCCCATTTTCTCTTAAATAAAAAGCACTTTTTGGATTAAAATAAGCGATTTTTGTTTATTTCCCATATATTTGTTTTTATTTTGGTTCTATTGTTTGATTTTAAATATTTGTGAATTGTTTAAAATTAAAACATGTGCACTTTTTGCTGTTAAATGAGCCAATTTCGTGTTTTTAGAAAAAATAATTTTTTTGTGTGGCATTATATTATAAAAATAACCACGTTTGGGTTTCATTAAGAAAAGCACGTTTTAGCTTTTAAGAAAGTGATTTTTGCTTTTAATTTACTGCAGGAGCCAGGGACAGAGAACAATCCGTACTTGGGGTTCGTTTACACGTCGTT
The DNA here is from genome assembly GCA_024362665.1 of Prunus padus. NCBI lineage: Eukaryota > Viridiplantae > Streptophyta > Magnoliopsida > Rosales > Rosaceae > Prunus > Prunus padus. Next base: position 1,621,841 of record JANFAM010000006.1, read on the forward strand.
CCAAGAGCGAGCCACGTTCATATCACACGGCAACACGGCTCGGCTGGCTAAAGAAGCGGGTGATCCAGTGCTCGCGCGCATATGCGGAACCATTGCATCCGACGAGAGGCGCCACGAGATGGCATACTCTAAGATCGTTGAAAAGCTCCTCGAAGTGGACCCCACGGGAGCAATGGTGGCGATTGCTGATATGATGAGGAAAAAAATCACGATGCCGGCGCACCTTATGTACGATGGGGAAGAACCCAAGCTATTCGAGCACTTCGCCGCAGTGGCTCAGCGGCTGGGCGTGTATACGGCTGATGATTACGCGGACATCTTGGAGTTTCTGATCGGACGGTGGAGCTTGGAGAAGTTGGAGGGATTGACGGCAGAGGGTGCGCGTGCACAGGAGTTCGTGTGCGGGTTAGCGCCGAGGATAAGGAGGCTTCAGGAGCGAGCGGATGAAAGAGCACGGAAGATGGGCCCGCATGCGGTCAAGTTTAGCTGGATCTTTAATAAAGAAGTCGTGCTGTAATTAAGTAATTAAGAAGGTAATAGTAGCAATGGGAATGTAATTAGGAACTTAAATCAAACCTTTTTTTTGTATGTGATTAGAGTACTTAATCTAGACTATTTTGGTTCTGCAAAACTTTTTTTTTTTTTGGGTAGTACACGCACCAAAAAAGAACAAGAAAGTATGTGCATTACCATCTTTAAAAGCAAAAAAAAAAAAAAATCTTGAAGCATAAATTTTCTATCATAAAAAAGAATGTGTCATTTTTTGCCCCCACCTGAGAGACAAAAATTAATCACTCCATGAGTCGATCTCTCAAAAACAAAAACAAAAACAACCCATCATCTTCTTCTCCCTCACCTTGATGACTTGCACAAGACAAAATCCTATTTTCTCCTAAATTTGTGGAAAATTTTGGGACTTTTCGCTTCCCTTTCTATTCGAAAAAGGAAAGAATGAGAGTGGGAATTTAGTGGAAAAAATAAAACCCTATGCTTGCTGGCTGACATTCCTAAACCAACAATAACTCCCAAGTCAAGTTACGAAATTATTTATTTTCTGTTTTTAGTTCTTTTTTTATTGCCTTTATTTTTGTTTTGTGAATAAGATTAGTGTGGGGCCAGCCCCTATTATCCTAGGGTTCTACTATAACTACAACACCTATCGTCATAGCAACGAACCCTAAAATTAACTGAGTACATTTTACTATCAAAATATTTATTAAATTACTAATTTACCCTAATATAAAATAACCAAAAGAATATATTGAATTATGAAACAAATATAATTTTAATAAGTACATCATACTCACCATATTCAACTCTAATCAAATGTAAAGAAGTTTTCGTATTGTTTGGTGCCCACGAACAACTCAGCTAGCACTGGCGGAGGTGCAAGGAGGTGTCATTGAATGTTTGAAGGCGCAAGGAGGTGGGTTGTAATACCAACGCTCATTTCCATCCATTGTTTGAAGAAGATTTGTGCAGCAGTACAAGTTCAAGGCCACAAAAAGAACAAAACCCGCTGAAGTTGACTTCAGATTCCTATGCTTGAGATTCTTATAGTTTCAAGTTTTGTTAGTTATAATATCTTCAATAATAGTAATAATCTAATTAATCTGTTTACTCATGGGATCATGAAACTATCATCTAAGATTTCAATCTATAAAGACAAATATTCTTTTGAAGTTCTAACCACAAGGATTTATAAAAATCAAGTTTTGAATTGAATGTGTTAGTATGAAAATTGTATTTCCCAGGACTCAACTCAAATTCCACTTTGGAATTCGTGACAAACTCTGTGCATGTCCGACACCTGGGAGGTGTCGAGCACAAATGACCAAAATACCCTTCTTGCCCAAATTCTAAAACAACTTTAAGAACCAAGTTCCTATTCGGTATTAAACTCATGTCAGGCCCACAAGCTAATATAACCCCTTTCAAACCTGATTTAAGTAAAATTGAGTCTAGACTTCTACTGAAAATTCGGCAGTCTCCTCGAAAAATGAACATTCTGCACATAAATTAGTCTAGGTTGCCTACGTATCCTTATTGAGGGATCAAGCCACACGTAGTTCTTCATACAAGGAAACCAAGCTCAACTATAAAGCACAATCCAAGTATAGAATTACGAGTCACACTTTACTCTCTATTCCATCAAAAATGTGTATATACAAATATATATATATATATATATATATATATATATATATATATATAATAGTTCGATCTTGATAAGTAAGAAAATGATAAAATTATTAAAATAACATTGGCCACTTGAAACCTTAATATCAATAAGTACCATATATGTTACATCCTCGCAGAACTCGGGGGACTTTTGGTCAGCCTTAGAACGCATATCCTCGCAAAACTTGGAGGACACATAGTCCGCCCGAGAACGCATATCCTAGCAGAATCGGGTGATCAGCCCGAAACTCATATCCTAGCACCACACGGTTCAAACGTCCCCAAGACTCGTGGGGCGTTGTCATAAAATACTAGACTATTCCGCAGGCAACTTGGGGTACTCATGTGGTAGGTTTGAAACCATTTTCCAAAACTTATTAAAGAATTCCTCATTTTCCACTTTCACAAATCCAATTTCCAAATCCGTTCTCAAATTTCTAAAAATCAGTTCTTAAATAGATAACCAAAAATCTCCTTTTTAAAACAAGATTAATCCCAACATTCCTTAACTTGAATTAGACCATGCATAATCTTTCAAACTACCTTCAAATATGTACAACATACTATTCAGAAAACTAGTAATCATAATTCATCGATTTCAAGCCACCGAGCATATAATTAAAATACAAACAAATAATCATACATTTAATTAAATCCTTACTGAAGCCAAACCCAACTATCTAAGTCATTTCCAACTCAAGTCCTTTTCGGAATATTTCATCAACATTTAGATGAGTTCAACCCAATCCGAATAATAAAACATAAATATAAATGTTTCATGCTTAGAAATAAACTGATAGTTGACTTATTCCTGAATATATAATGAAACCATAACCGATAGATAAATCATTCGTAAATACTAGATAACGCCATCATAGTATAAGAACCAATTATGAAACAAAAGTCCACAAACAATTACGGTCTACTTAATGGCCTCAACGAGCCGACATGACCCATTATCTAAGCCAACTGGGTTCGTAGGGCCCACGACCTCAATTTGTTATATGACAATTCCTATTGGTCCATGACCATAAGTTAAATCCATCCTCAAAGTTTCTTCATGATCCAACGATCGGTTTGACCTCGATTTCGGAATTTGACCAATTGGGCCGCGGGGCCCACAACCTCGATTTCCACCACAAATGATCCTATAAGTCCAACAAGGTCAACATAACAAGTCTCGAGAGTTTGGTCTCGATCGAGAGCCGAATTAAAGTCGATCGCACGATTGGACGACGACCAATTAACCTAACCTTAACCTCATTGATTCGGAGTATCGGGACTTCGATTCTCGATCCACAAGTTCCTACACGATCTTAGAGGTACAGGGAATGACATATTCTAAAATGGGACCGATCAAACGGTCCAACCTATCAAACCGGGATATCGCCTAACAAGCGTAATATTCGTTAGATAGTCAAACGGTATCCAATTGCGCTAAGCATACCGTCGTGCTCAGGGCAACATGAGGAGTATTTTGGAACTTAAAGAGTCGCCACAAAGTGGCCCACGCCCTGCCATCCGCCACCAACAGTAGTGGGTGTCTAGAGAAATTCCAGCAACAGAAAAATTCTCAAAACTCCTCCACAATACCAATACCAAAATGATTAGACTAACAAGGGGAGTAACTTTTGTATTTGGCTCGACCTCAAATTTGGCGGGGAAGTGGCCGGAAAAACATCAAACCGTCGTCCCAATTTCTAGGTTTTTGATCAAACACTCAAACTCCAAAATTGATCTAATCCAATCACACCATCAGCTAGAGCAAGTTGAGTAAGTGAAGAATCATACCTGGATTGACGTCAACGGTTGCCGAAAATGGAGACTGAAACTCCGAACCATCTCGGAGCTTTCGAAGCTCGCCGCGGCTCAGGGAGGGATAAGGGTGGGCTATGGCCCATGCATGTTCTCCGGACGGAGCCGATCATTTTCTGACCGGTCTCGTCACCAGTGGTGGCTGAACGATCACGATGTGCTGCCGGGAATTCGAGAGGCGCTGTATGCCGGCTCTGGGGACACACCAACTGGGGGGTCATAACCGGGTTTTAAAGTTTTTCAACAAATTTGAAATTCCCATTATGCCCTTTTTGTTTCTAGACTTTTTCCAGCTCGTTATAATTCGGAATTAAGCGTGCCGCCTGTCTACGAACTCATATTGACGAGCCCGACGCAACGGTGCAACTCAATTCCCCAATTTCCTTCCCGAACAAAAGGTCAACTGTAACCCACTAAGAAACCCTAAGGGTAAAATTGTCATTTACTTTAATAATATAAGAATTTAATTAAGATTTAGGAGCGGGATGTTACAGTATTGACATTTCCTATACTCTAGCATAGGTCGGAAATCAGTGGAGAATCCAGGATTTCATGTGTGTGGGGGCCTCTCACAAAATATAAAATATAAAAAATTTGAACTAGACATACCAAAATATGAAAAATCATATTGTGTATTCATTACAATCATAATTGTCCTCGATAAGTTTTCATATTTTGAAATCATTGCATAATAACCTCGTCATCTATACTATTAAAAATGTCTCTCTCAATATATGCAACGAAGCAATCATTCATCCATAAATTGAAAGACCTATTAAAATCAATAGAAAGAAAGAAAAAAAATCAAAATTTCATGAACTAAAAATAACCACAAATAAAGAGAAAAAGAAAAAAGAGAACTACTAAAAAACTTTAATTAAATAAATTAACCTAATTAAAACTTGATAGTTTAATATGGAGTTTGAGAGAAAAACTCACAAGCAGTGCATTGAGAAAGTCTGCTTTGCTGCTTAAGTATTCTCTAAGAAAGGAGAAAAATGGGTTAGGTTTTTATCAATTTTTGTAAAAGGGTAAATATATAGTAATAAGAGCTATAAACCTTTGGGAAAAGGAAAGCAAAGTGGCTTAAGCTTGGTGGAAAGGAAAGCGGGATTTGACTGCTGGCCCACGTGATAAAATAACATATTAATTAATATAGATTATTCAATAATAGCAATACATATTACATTTTAAAAGAAAAAAAAGTTGAGTGGGGGCAGGGACTGCACTGGTCCCCACGTGCCTCCACTCGTGTCGAGAATTAGTGTGTGAATATATTTTACTGGAAGTTTTGGCGCAACACATTCAATTCCGGATTTTCAAAAGTATGACTTGATCGATATGAGGAACTTGATTTCAGTTAAATCATGACATAATCATGCGGATTCCTAGCTAAAGTTATTTTCGCTCAAGTACTTTTATATTAGTCCTATTTTTAATAGGATTAGATTTTGGGCACGTTTACTAATCCGTAATCGGAATGAGGATAAGGAATCCGATTCCGATTACGGATTATACCTATGTTTACTAAAATTGGGAGGAATCAAAAGTGCGTGGGGCCCACACGAAAAATGGAATTCAATTCTAAGATTTGGGTGATTTAGATTCCCAACATTGATGAGGTATTTGGATTCCGGGTTTAGGGAGCAATCGAAATGCTAATTTTTTTTCCCTTTATGCCCTTACTTACTTTCATTATTTCCAAGATTATTCTTAACCGTAGAAATAAAAACAAAATCATTTTTAGTGTTAAGAATTAACTAATAGAAATACTTACATTTATATAATAAAAAAAATACTTAATAGAAATACTTAAATTTATAAATAAAAAAATTAAACAAAATGATTTTAGTGTGTCTATGAAATAAAAAAGCAATTTAATTTTTTTATACTATTATATACTATATCAAATTTTATTTTAAAAAAAGTATATAAAATATTTGATTTGGGACAAGGGCATCTTAGTAATCATATTGGTTTATATTCCGATTCTACTAAATTAGTAAATGACTTTATGAAATTCTATTCGATTCCGCATGCTTTTAGTAAACAACTTCAACAGAATCGATTCTGATTCCGTCTCATTTCAATTCTTCCTCAATTCAATTCCTCTCAATTTGATTACGGATTAGTAAACGCACCCTTTATCTCTTGAGATTATTTTCCTAGTTGGACCTTATTTTGATTTAAGTTAAAATATTTTTTTCATATTTGACTTGGAGAGCACGTTTCTTTAATATCCTATTTGGTTTCATTGTTTTCATCTTGGTTTATATTGTTTCCTTATATAAATTGATGGGATTAGAAGGTATTGAAAAGCATGCATAAACTAGCGAAATTGCATAAAGAATCAAATATGTTTAAGCAATATTTGATCTCTTGGCTTTATGCAATTCCTTTGGGAAAAGGAGAATATGTATGTATAAAGACATGGCGTGACTTCTTGGTTTTCATACAACATCTAAAATTCCTAACAAAAGCTGTTGTTCATATCTTTGAGATAAGTCATCAAGTGTTCCATGTTTACTTGGTAATTTATCAAATACTTTCATCATTCATATTTCATTCATTTGCATGTTCGATGACTCATACAATTGAGGGCACTAAGACCGTGGTGGTAGTTTGTCTCCGGCGAGCTTGAAACAATCGTGACCAGTACTGTATTCAACACAAGGAGTGTCGAAAGATCATCCCGTGACAGAAGTTGAGTTATGAAGAAGTCGGTAAACATTATCTAGAATGTGTCTAAGATAAGTGTGTGAGTACTTCTTGTAATCATCGTTCTATAGTGGATTTGTTTGGACTAAGGAGTCCCATGGATTTTCTCCAGAGGTGGGGTTTTACCATGTAAAATAATTTTCTGTGTGTTCCTTTATTTTATACTTAGCACATTTCAGGATTGATAAGCCATATCAATCCTGCTATCGAAGTTTATTTTTATTTATTGATTATAATTTTAAATTGACCTATTCACTCCCTTCTAGGTATTATTAGTCATCCTTCAGGTAATTGCAGAATGAGCTAGCAAATCTACTCCACACCAGCTTATGAAATTAAAGATTTTGATGCAAAACCCAAAATATGAAAAGAGGGCACGAATTCATGTTAAAAGAGAAACCTAGTTTAGGATTTGGTATTAGAGTGTTGTGTAATAAAGTGTATTAGGGTGTACCAGGGATATTTTTGTAGTTAAATATGGTGTACTTAATTAATTTTATATTTTGATTACAATATTAGGGTGTATTTAGATCATAATGTCTACTCAGTTAATTTTAGGGTTCCTTTAGCAGCACTCATTATATATATATCAGTCCCCTTCTATTGAGGGATCCCTCAAATAATTTTATTTGAGGGACGCCCTTTGGGGTACTCTACAATTTTTTTTTTCCAATGATCCAAACCATCTATTTTTTAGGTCTTCATTCATAGATTATCTTTACAAAAAAATTAGAGAAATCGGAAACCGTTTCGACATCCAATTGTGTCCTACAAAATCAATGAACACGGTGCTTCAAAAAAATACTAAAATTTCAATAACTCAATTGAATGGTCAAATTATATCGGATTCAAGTGATTTTTTGTAGAGATGATCTTTGAATGAGTATCTACAAAATAGACGGTTTAGATTAGTGAAATACAATCTGGAGTGGGCCATACAAGGGGTGTCCCTCAAATAAGCTTATTTAAGGGATCTCTCAATGGAAGCTCTCTGTATATATATATATATATATTTCCCTTCTATTAAGGGATCCCTCAAATAAATTTTTTTTTTAGGAAAACCCTTTAAGGTCCCCTACAATTTTTTTTTTTCTTTCAACAATCCAAACCATCTAATTTTTAAGTCTACATTCATAGATCATCCTTGCAAAACATTAGACAAATCGAAAACCGTTTCGACATCCAATTGTATCCTATAAAATCAATGAACACGGTGCTTCAAGAAAGTACTAAAATTTCAATAACTCAATTGAGTGGTCAAATGAAATCGAATTCAATTGATTTTTTGTAGAGATGATCCTTGAATGATTATCTAAAAAATAGACGGTTTGAATTAGTGAAATACAATATGAATTGGGCCCTATAAGGATGTCCCTCAAATAAGCTTAAGAACTTTTTAAGATACCAGTTAGTTCTCTACTATTTTGTGCCGCCATGAGAGGTGATACTGTTACCATAGGATAGGAAGGAAAATATGCATGTCATCACTGCAAGCACCAGCAAAACGAAAACGATCATCAAATTCAAATTTGATAATTGATGATCTCCCTGACCCTGTATATTGTTTTTTCAGTTTCAGATGATGACAGATATGATAGTTGTGTCAAATTATTCAAATTCCACATGGAGATGTTCTCTTTTGAGACTGGTGAATGGAGGGATTCAGTTGTATTTTTCGGAGTAAGTTTTAATGGTGTAACTCCGAATATTAGCATTGCTTACAATGGAATGTTGAATTGGATGCGTGATTATCTTATTGGGTTGGATCCGTTCACTCGCTGCTGTAATCTGATTGATTCTTATAAATGTGGCATTGTGTCTTTTGATGATGCTTATGAACCAGTCATGGGCTATTGTTCAGTTGAGTGTCTTGGTGTGTTCCGAGGGTGTCTGCATTTGGGCTACTTGGACGAAGACACCAATACCAATACTCTGTTCTGTTTGTTTGGGAGTTGAAAGAAGAAAAAGAAGATGATTGTCATGTGTTGGTGATCGACGGAGCTCTCCGAATCCTTGCCTGATCTCCTTTCTGTTGGTGAGTCCTTACTTAGTTAGGATTTTGATTCTTTACTATGTTAGGATTTTGGTTACTTACCTATTTGTCTAGTCCTATTATAATTGAGATTTATTTTCTATTGTAATTTGGATTTACTTCCTATTTTATTTAGGGTTGTACTTCTTTATAAATACCTCCATATTGAAGAAGAATAAAAATATGAGAAAATATGAGAATATTTGCCCTACTTTATTTGACATGGTATCATAGCCTTGGTTTTCTTGTGACCTGTGCTTATGCGTTCTCCTCCCCTCCTCTTCAAGGGGGGGAGGGGGAGTGAAAATGATATGTTTCTCTTTCTCATGAAGATATTACCTATTTATTGACTCCGACGATCCCTTCTCTTCAGGGGGAGATGGAGAGTGAAGAGAAGTTGTATCTTCGTGAATTTTCTATACTTGATATGGAAGTATTTGTCGTTATTGTTGTTCTTCTTTGCTTCTGCTGCCGCCATCGTTAGCCCGCCTTGTGCTGCTCTTACTGGTGACGATTACCTTGTATGTCTCTTCTTTGGTGCCGAGTTGTTGCTCTGCCATGTTCGTGCCTCTATTGTGTTTCCGCTGCGATCATGCCGTTGACCTTGCCTTTGCTCTTGTCTTTCTTTGCCATGCCTTGCCAAGCTTTGCCTTACCTTGCTTTGCCTTTATGTGGCCTTGATTTGCCTTACCTTATTTTTAGGGTTTGGTTGCCTTTACCTTTGTCGTGCCTTACCCTATTTTTAAGGGTTTGGTTTTGCCTTACCTTTGTCTTTGCCTTCATCGTGCCTTACCCTATTTTTAGGGTTTGGTTTTGCCTTGCCTTTCTTTGTGTTCACAGGGTTTCGTGTTCGTTGCCTTGCCTTTGCCGTGTTCACAGTGGTTTCGTGTTCTTTCCCTTGCCTTTGCCGTGTTCACGGGGTTTCGTGTTCTTTGCCGTGCTCGCGGGGTTTCTGTGTTCTTTGTCGTGCTCACGGGGTTTTCGTGTTCGCTTTTATGTGTTCTTCTATGTGCCCTATTTGTTAGGGTTTGTCACTTGTTTCACTTGTGGTGACGAAAATACCTTATCTACAATTGGTGCTTCTCAAGTATGGTGTTCATGATTGCTTGTCAAGTTGGGCATGCGAAACATCTTTGACCCAACTTGAGGGGGAGTGTTGGTGAGTCCTTACTTAGTTAGGATTTTGATTCCTTACTATGTTAGGATTTTGGTTACTTACCTATTTGTCTAGTCCTATTATAATTTAGATTTATTTCCAATTGTAATTTAGATTTATTTTCTATTGTAATTTGGATTTACTTCCTATTTTATTTAGGGTTGTACTTCTTTATAAATACCTCCATATTGAAGAAGAATAAAAATATGAGCATATGAGAATATTTGCCCTACTTTATTTGACACTTTCTTACCTTAAGCCTGGAGACCTGTTGGGCAAGTGAGGAGAGGCTGTTTTGCGCTAGGTTGGGAGAGTATTCCTCTTCCTTTGTATTTTGGACAATACAATGTAATTGAATAACAAAGAACCACAAAATCAGTGTAAGAAAGTGAGTTTAAGGCATTTTGCTGCCCCCCGTCACCCCAATTTGATCCCACACTCTGTATATTAGACTAAAAACAATTTATAGACAAAAGTCACAGACCCAAGCAAAGCATGCACCCATCTCTCTCTCTCTCTGTGGTTAAAATTAAAGAAAAAGAAAAACTTGTTTCTAATAAACTAATGACATGAACATGCATCAGACATAGTATATCAACTACTTTTATTTTTCATTTGCAAATATGTTGTCATAGATTTTGTGGTTTTATTACAAAACATGTATTTTTATTATAGTACACATACATCGTTACAATTTGAAGAAATATGTGACGCATACATCGGAGGGTCACATATTGTACAAAGAGAGCATTTTCGACCTACTTTAGGTTATGAGTTAGTCCTCATTCATGCGTGTGAAAGGATATGTAATTTGCAATAGACCCTCAACCCAACATTTTGATCCACCACGAGCTTCTTTAAGAGCACATTGAGAGTGTAACGACTTTAGCAATATCAAAAAATATTATTGAACTGCAAAGTGGCCATAAAGATAATCTTTAAGCTGTAGGAAATTGGGGTACTTCTTTGATGTGGGATCACAGCCACTTTCGAATCCATACATGGCTTCTACCGAGCCACACAACCCAACAAAATGGGGGGTTAAAAATTATGTTACATGGTCGTGCTGCAACGGTTACACACAACAAAAGAAATGTATTAGATGCAGCAATCATCATTACAATTTACAAGAGATCAAGAAGCATTCACATTTCCAAATAAATAGCACTAGTTATGACACAAGGTTTATGTCCATACCTCATCATCTTGTTAAGCAATAGACAATTACTCGGAGATACCACTCCACTCCAAGTACCCAGGCACACCATCTCGTCAAAGACTCAAAATTACAATTTTTTATTTTATTTTATAATTTTGTTTGTGTTTCGAATTTCTTGCCTGCAATAAAATTTCTTTTTTTTTAATTACCGAAAGTTGGTCTCAGCTCCTATATGTCAATGTTGTCAAGTCAAGGTGCTCCATTGTTTGTAAGGCAGTAAAGTGGATGTGGCAATTGGCAAGGTAAGCTGTAGGTTTTTTTTAAAAAAAAAATAAAAGTTTTGGGCCAAAATTCCTTTATTTTCAACTTAAAGAAGCCCACCATCCAAACTCTTTCAGCGCGGCTATAATACGGGGTAAGTTGGGGTAAATTGTCATAGATCCTTCTGAATTAGGGCCCTAATCGAACTTCACTCTCTAAATTAAAACATCAGCCAATTTAATATCTAAATTAATTAAAAATGGCCAATTACACACCTACCGTTAGATTTTGAATGATTTCATCCAATTCTCCGCTAATAGTAAGGGTATATTTGTATTTTCAAATAAAATAAAAGTTAATACATAAATCAAAATAATAATAATAATAATAAACAATAAAGTTAAAATTTTAAAATCAAGAATAATCAAACCAAACCCAGAAAACCCATCTTCCCCACCATCTCATCTTCCTTAACCTCCATCCCCACCCTCCCCCATACCCACCACATGACAGCTTGTTCAAGGCGGCCATCACTGCCCCACCTCCTCCCCTCCCTCTAAACGACCCCTCATTCACCGACAAGCCAGCATCTCCCACTACCACCCCTAAACCCAAAATCACAATTAAAAATTAATCTCTCTTCTCTAGCCCTTTACGCTTTCCAATTTATAAACTCAAGAAACAAACAAATAGAACAAAAACCAGATCATCAATTGAATAGAAATTGGATAAAAATTCATTGATCTGCTCTCGCCTTTTACACTTTCCACTTCCAAGTTCAAATTGGGTTTTCTCATGTGTTTGGAGCATTCACACTCAAGCCTTTCTCTTGGAATTGATCCATCCGATCGACTCCGTCACCTTCATCCATCCTTTTTCGTTTTCTTCTCGGTCTTGGAAGGCCTAGGGTTTTCTATCTATTGTTTCAGAGTGGGGTAGTGAAAGTGTTTTCAGATTTTGAAAGATTGGGGTTGGAGATCTTAGCAGGTAACATATTCGGTGTGTCGTTGAGAGTTGGAGAAAGAAGACCCTAATTTGGGATTTCTGGAAACTTGTGAGAGAGAGACATACATACATATGAATTTTCTAGTAATCTATCTTAATTCCAAGAAATCTGAACTTTTGGGGTTTTTGTGAGGTCTATGACTTAGGGTTTGGCTTCGATATTATCGATTTTTTTTTTCTACGGGATTGGATGAAGATGAAGAAGAAGATGAAGATGAAGGAAAATATATGGCTTATTGGGTAAAGATGTTTTCTTCCTCCTTTCTCAGGGTGAATGTTCTTTTGGTGGGATTTTGAGAATCCATGGAATTCTTTGCTTAAGAAACTTCTTACATCTGTCAACAAACATGAGAAATACGAAACATTTCAACAAACCCATATCCAGCTTCAACTGTCTATAAAAATGCAACGATTTTCCTGAGGATGTCCCTTTTTTTTTAAATCTTTTTTTAAAAAATTTTCTAAAAAATTTTGTATTTTTTTATATTAAAAAAAATAGTAAGTCACATGGAGCATGTGACTTTTTAGGCGGAAAAATGGATGAAATACAAAAAAACTAACGGCAAGTGTTAAATTGACAATTTTAATTAATTCGGGGACTAAATTAGCTAATTTTTTAGTTCATAGGGTTAATTTCTACAATGATCATAATTCGGGGGGTAAAACAGCTGAAAATCCGGGTAAGTTGTGTGGTTTGGTTTTGAAGAGCTAAGTTGGAGGTGTGGAGTTCGGACCTTTTCACCACCAACTTTTGCTAATTATAGTAAAAATAAAGACAACAAGCTAAGCTTTGGGCTTTTTTTTTTTTTTTTTTTATAATGTATTGTCCTTTATTAGGTTTATCAGGCAAGGCTAAGTCCCTTCAAGTCTTATTGCATTGTTTGGAATGGTTTTCCAAGTCCAAGAAGCACATAATTATCATTAACTTTGAATCACTGAGATTATGGTGAAATTGAAAATGCAGATTGTTACTACCTTTTGAGTGTATTGATACTGTTTTGTTGGGCTTTAGCTCTTATTACGTTTGTACTTTTGAATATATTACAGATACTTTTGAATATTTTAGTTTGCAAGAATTCTTACTACAATTTCCTCTATTTTCTGCAATTTAAGTGAGAATTAGTGACATATTATCGAATTCACCAAAATTAGATCAGTAAACAGAACTCTTCCAAAATGGAGCTTCTTTTCCTGTGAGAAACACTATGCAACGAGTCGTGTTTTTTTTAATCTCAAAATTTCATTTTTCTCATTACGTACAAACACTCTTTTGTATCCATCATTTGACTTAAATGTTCATAATTTTTTTGGTTAATTGCAATTTAATACCATGTGATTACACCCTCAAGACATGCTAGTCCATACATTCTCAATTTTTACAATAACATAAACCGGTCTTTTAAATTTGTTACAATATGATTCCACCATTAGGGTTTTCGTCAAATATGTTGCCTACATATTTTCGTCAAATACATTCCCATATTTTCGTTTTTCTAATTATTTTAAATTGATTAAAATATGAATAAAATATTAAAAACAAAAAATAAGATAAATATATATATATATATATATATATATATCTCTCCCTCCTGCAACCACCCATCGGCCCCCGCGATTTCTTCTCCCCTGCCTCGGCCCCAAACTCCAGTCCCCACCCACCAACCACATCTCGACGAGAGACTTGAAGAAGCACTCGGTGACTTGAAGAAACACAACGCAAGATTGTGAGGTCATGGGGTCTTAGTGTAAAAATATCGAAATTTTTTAAGAAGAAAATTACACTAAAAAACATAAAGGTAGTACTTCCATTCATATTCATGGCAAAACTAACAATACAAGCTGCAATTATCCACGACGAGTTTTCATATTTGGAAACGTTGCATTATAGCTTCGTTATCAATACAAGCAAAAACATCTCTTTCAATGTCAACAACCAAACTATTTATTCAAATTATCATCAAAATAAATTCATCTACTACATCAATTCAAATAAACTCATCTAATAAATCTATTCAAATCAACTCATCTAATAAATCAATTCAATCAATAAACTCATGTAATAAATCAATCTAATCCAATCAACATAAAAATAAAAATAAAATCAATAAACACTACATATATCAATTTCTATACAAATATAATAAATTCTTATGTATTATATCATCATTTTTATTATTAGGGGAAAAAAACTCACTTGAAATTAGAGTGATTCCTTCCACAGTCCACTGACGGCGACGTGGTGGTGAAACACAAAGGGATTTGGGGGGATTAGAGATTTGAGATTGAGAAGATGGGAGAAAATAATTGGAGAATTAGGAGTTAAATTAAATTTTGTTTTTAAGGCTTAGCTCAAAACGGCGTCGTTTTGAGCCAAGCCATTGAAAAAAAAATCAATCTGCCTGGACCAAAACAACGTCGTTTTGTTCAGGCATTAACAAATTAAAAAATGACGCGTCCTTCTCTTCTCCGTCTCTCCTTCGCGAACCCAGACAGCCCCCAGCCACTCTGTAAACCCTAGACCTCCATCTCCATACACCCAAGGCTATTTTCCAGCCTTCCATGGGATCCTTTGACCCTACTGGTTCCTCTGTCCGTCCGCCCCCAAGCAGCATACGCGTGGAATACGCGTATTTTACGCGTGGAACACGCGTATTTCACTCGTGGAATACGCGTATTTCACGCGTGAAATACACGTATTTCACGCGTAGAATACGCGTGTTTCACTCCTGTCATACGCGTATCGTATATATATATATATATATATATATATATATATATATATATATATATATATATATATATATATATATATACTGAGCATCAGACCGTCGTTCAATTTTCTTGGATTGTTGTCAGAGCCTCGTTCAATTTTCTGTTATCCCTAAATCTCCTACGAAATTGTATTCGTTCAAGTTTCAATTTTCTTGTATTCGTTCAAATTTCAATTTCCTAATCGAAAGCCTCAGATCACATTTTCAATTTTCTGAGTATCTGGCAGGCGACCAATCGAAAGGTACTTTGATTTTGATTTCTTAATCTTTTATTATTGCCACGATATTTGATTTCTTAGTTTTTATTATTATTGTTTTGTACCATGAGAAAAGGCTCAGGTGCTGATTTTGAAGTTTGATTTTAATTTCGTAATTTGTTTTTATTGTCACGATATTTGATTTCTTAATTTTTTTTATTATTGTTTAATTATTGTTTTGTACAATGAGGCGCCCTCTTGAACAAGAATTTCGTCAGAGAAGGAATTCCCTCGAAAATTTGGACCGGTTCATACCGAACCGGTCCGCCATGGACTTTGATTACGCATTGCTTACTCAAAGTAGGAAGGGTAAGGAAAACCCATCTAGATTTGGAAGAGACTATAGGAAGCTGTTGGCAGAGGCGATGAACATGAATCGCACTAGAATCCTCGCTTTCAAGAACAAGCCTTCTCCCCCTGTAGAGCTCTTCCCGAGCTACTCCTCTTCTTTCCCACAGGATAAACTGGCAAACCCTAAGCCACAGAGACACATTCCTCAAACTCCCGAGAGAACCCTGGATGCTCCTGACCTTATTGATGATTACTACCTGAATTTGTTGGATTGGGGAAGCTCCAATGTTCTTGCAGTAGCTATTGCAAACACAGTTTATTTGTGGGATGCTACCGATGATTCTACTTGGGAACTGGCCACATTTGAGGATGAAAGGGGACCAATTACCAGTGTTAATTGGGCTATTGATGGAAATCAGATTGCCATCGGACTAAACAATTCCGAAGTAGAGTTATGGGATACAACTGCCAGTTCTCATGTCATAACCTTTAGAGGTTGCCACCTATCACGAGTAGGCTCACTGGCATGGAACAATCACATCCTTACAACTGGAGGAATGGATGGCCGCATTGTTAACAATGATGTAAGAATTGGATCACACGTTGTTGTTGCGACATACATAGGACATGAGCGAGAGGTTTGTGGGCTTAAATGGTCGGCTTCAGGCCAGCAATTAGCAAGTGGAGGAAATGATAACCTGCTCCATATATGGGATAACAGATCAAATTCACGAACACAGTGGCTTCACAGGCTCCAAGACCATACAGCTGCTGTAAAAGCACTTGCTTGGTGTCCTTTCCAGAGAAATTTGCTAGCTTCTGGTGGAGTTCGGTATGATGATGGGTGCATAAAGTTCTGGAACACTCACACAGGTGCATGCCTGAATTCTGTTGACACTGGCTCTGAGGTTTGTGCTTTGCTGTGGAATATGAATGAACGAGAGCTGCTTAGCTCACATGGGTTTACTCAGAATCAGCTTACTCTTTGGAAATACCCATCAATGTTTAGAATTGCAGAACTCACTGGTCATACTTCTCCAGTCATTTATATGGCTCAGAGCCCAAATGGTTGCACAGTAGCATCAGCAGCTCATGAAACACTGAAATTATGGAATGTTTTTGGGGACCCTAAGGAGGTTAAACCAGCTCCCAAAGCTGATCCTGAGCCTTTTGCCCATATTAATCGTATCCACTGATGAACCATTTGAAAGCTTTCATGAACATAATTACTCTATGGAAGATGACATGCCACTGCAGCATTGCAGTTTAAACACCATTGTTTTGTAATTAACTTTATAATTAACTTTTTTGTTTAGTTTTTTGAAATTGCAGATTAAGTGAAAAATGGCAGGTATGGTTGCTCATCCCACCCTGAAAGGACCAAGCATGATTGCAGAGATTTGTCTTGGTTTGGCGGTTGCTTTTTCTGCTGGAGGCCTTTGGAAAATGTTTCACTGGGATTTGCAGAAGAAGACTAGGTCACTTTATGAATTGCTGGAGAAAGATTTTGTTGTAGATGAATAGATATGCTTCTCACTTTTAGTTTTATTTGTATTATATGATTTTATTATTAAAGAATTCAACAGCTTGGTTCCTTTGGCTCTTCAACTTAAGATGAGCTTAATTAGTTTGGGATTTGCATTAATAATAAGTTTCTTATACAGTTGTACTTGTGTGGACTTCTTGTACGGTATTCGTCAAATAAAAATTTATTTCTCTTCTTGACATGAGCATGGTATCTTCTAGGTATATGCTTCAATGCTCTGCTATGTTGTTCTTGCTTGTAATTAAAAAAAAACAGTGTTACTCTTGCAATGTCTACGTTGCTCTGCAATTTTTCTTCTTCCTCATCAGTGCCCTAGTTTTGTTGAGCCTGCTGTTGATTTCGACTTCTTAATAATCACCAGATTAGGTGGTGTCCTTTTCTTGAATGTTTTACACACTTATGATTTTTCAAATACCAAAAATCTTACAGTTTTCTGCATGCATGTAAGTGGTAGCATTATTTTATATTTGTTTTAACCTTAAATGAATTGATAGAGATCCATCAATTTTATCTGTTAAATTTAGAAGTTCGCTGCCATTTGTGGAATCTCACAACAACCTTTTTTTTATTTGGATGTTTATGTTCTCTATGTAAGAAACTGCTCTTCCTCGTTCGAACTTTATGTAATCATTTTCGTCCCTCTACTTTGTTGTATATGTGACGCATGTGATCTTGAGAATTTTGGGTATTGTTAATGGTTAATAAAGATATATAACATCTTCTTTCTTGCATGTTATTTTAGGAGGTTGGAAGATACATTGGATGCTTTTGCTGATAGGGTCTCTAAACGACGCCTCTATCAGACTGATAAGATGCAAATTGCTCTGGGTGAGCTTTGCGAGGTTCTTAGACTTGGATTCATCATATATTAAATGTTGTCCTATTTACTTCCATATAGCAAGTTTTTCGCAGTTCAGCTTTTTAATTATTGTCATCTCGACTCCAAAATTTTGGGGCTCAGAAGAAGCTACTAAGAAACAATTACCTTTTCTATGAAAGATATAGCTTCTGCCCCCTGCATCGGTACCCTTTCTCAATGGTTTAAGGAACTGCTGTTTTGTTCTAGCAATTGCATGTTTTTATTAATGTTGCACTTGATGACAATGCTTCGCGTACTGTATCATGTGTTTTAAAAAGAAGGGAGGGCGGCTGATAGGTGGTTATCCCTTTAGATCTTTGTGATTGAGTGATCTATTTTGAGTTGTTAGTTGTTTATCATCATCCTATAAGGTTTTTGTTGTTCTAAGCTGTTTTTCTGATTGTTTTCATGCTGGATGCTAACTGTCAGTGGTACTTCAAGTGTTATAGCAATCAAAGTTTTGAACCTTCTTGTTTATCTGTGATCTGTATGATGCCTCTGCTGAATAGTAGCACGTTTTCCATTCCCACCTTTCCTTGCCAACTACTGTAAATGACAACTCACAAAATTTTGATTACCTTTTTTGTCCTAACCAGACTCATTGTTGACCTGATATCATTTCAATCATGCAGCTGGAGGTTTGGGTCACGGTGTGGCACATGCTGTGTTTTTCTGTTTCAGCCTCTTAACACCAGCATTTGGTCCAGGAACTCTTTTTGTTGACAGATGCTCGAAGATTCCATTTTTTCTTCTTTCTGGTAAGTCGAGCCTTACAGTTGCTTCCATACATTTATTTTTAGGTTGTATGAATTAATTTCTTGGGTATGCTTGTAAATAGGTGCTCGTAAGGTTTTCTAATTTCTTGAGCATGGTTGTATGCATTTAGTTGCTTGCGACCTGTAAAATCAGAGCAAGCAAGGGAAGACTGAAAGGGAATTTTCTGACACTTTTGCAACAGTGATTTGGCAGTTGGCTGGTGTTTAGATTAGACAATTTCATTTATTCTGTTGACTTTATTTGTCTGACAATCTTGCCTTGTACTTTGCAGCACTCGTTGCCCTTGCATTTGTCACAATTCATACTTTTTCTATGGTCATCGCATTCAATGCATACTTAGAAGGGAATAAGGTGGACCATCTTTTTGTTCCTATTGTTCATCTTGTTGCAGGGATGGTGGTAAGTCTCTCTAATCTCACATATTCAACGAAAACAAACACACACAGACACACTCTCTTCACAGTGCTTTTGCACTTTGTATAACTGAAGCCTTGACGATCCCATCGATGAACCTTGAATTTGGAAGGGGTGGGAATATAAAGACATGTTGGTATAGTGATTTTAATGTGATTTAACTTAGTAGTTCTGGAGTGGCTGTACACTCCAGGGGGTTCGTTCAATTTCAAACCTTAAAATTCTTAAATGAAAAATATTGGTGTTTAAATATATGAAAATGTCATTAAATACCAAGATTTAGTATATGCAGGAAACTCAACTTATCTTAACTAAGGCTTATCCTATTTTTTCCTGGTAAATAACCAAGGCTTGTTCGTTGTTCCTGCTTTGAAAAGATAAATAAACAAAAACCAAGCCTTGTCTCTGCTAAATATGGAAAAACAAAGGCTCTTAGAATGTTGAAAATTTTTATTTTTTTTTCAGTTTGCTTTTGTTGCAATTTTCTTAAAGTAGAGTTTAAAATAGTTTAACGAGTTTTTTTAATAATTATTTGCTTCCACTTTTCTTTTGGTTATATATTGCACAGTTTTTAATATTAGTTTTTCAGAAATGAATGCTAGAATAGCCACATTGACTTTTTGCCTTCAAATTTTCAGACACTAGTTAATTTTGCATCTGGGGGTTGTATCATCGGCATTCCTCTCCTGTACTTCATCGCATTGCAGGAAGATGGTGTGGAGAAGGTTAACAGAGAACAGAGGGAGACAAGGTTCTAATAGAATCCAGTGACTTGTGTGCTTACTCGTTTCTAATTACTGATGTCCAGTTTCCTCCCCCTGTATCTTTGTTTGGCAATTCCCTTACCCTGTGGTCTGTTAATCCAAAAGATCAAGAGCTTCTGCAGCCTGAAGAAATGTTTGTTCGTGTTATGAGGCCACTTCATTTCCAGCAAAGGACAAGATGTTCTGTCTGGAGTCTCAGGGATAGATGTTATACCTTGTGTCAAACAACAGTACAAGGGAATTTGGCATCTGAAGAGGCAAACTCAATGTACCTTTTAGGCTTCCTTAAGGTTTTTAGTTTCCGCAGACCCCATAGGAGAATTATTGAGAAAAAGATGTTTTCGTGTATTGTACATCGTTGCCCTTGAAAGAACCGTTTAATATATAGATATCAGAAGGTGCATGGTTTTTAGTTGCTGGAAATTATTGTCGAGTAGTTGCTCTGTATGCGTATGCAAATAGAAGTAATTTTGTCTTCCGTGTTTTTCACCATCAAATTTGTGTGGAACATATTACTTTGAACAGAGGTTAATGGATTTTGTAAAAATTACAGTGAAATGGAAAGCTAATAAAATTTTAAAATATATGATCTAGCATTGAAATTACAGAATGTTCTGATTTACAACATATTAAGGAATAAATGCCAAAATAAAAATAAAAATAAAAAGACGAAGAAGAAGAAGAAAACATTAGACGCTTGTCGGCTAATCCTTACATTTTTTACGTAATTATTACTAACACAAAAACAAGGAGCTTTTGTTTTATCTCTACTATTATAAAGGGAGGCTAAAACAGTTGGGGTCACAGCTTTTACCAAAAAAAACTGAACACAAACACCCTTGAAACAAAAAAATCTTAAGCCTAAGAAAAATTTATTTAAAAATTATCATGGGTAGTATTGTAAAAAAAAATAAAAAATAAAAAAAATATAACAACACATAAAAACCCGCCCAAGCAGTTACCTTCAGTTTCACCCCACTTTTCTCACGCTCCACTATCCTCTCGATGAAACAGCAGTTGGTTTCAGTTTTCCAGTGTTGTCCTCTTCTTCTCCGCTTTTCTCCAGATTTTATTTTTTGTTTTTTGATGTTGTGTGAACTCAGGCCCAAGAGGAAAATGGAGAAAGATGGAGGAGAATAGCCACAACGACTGCATCTCAATGAGGAGGACCGCACGGATTCCTCGCTTAATTCTGTTTTCTAATTTTGTGGGTTTTGATTATTTCTGTTTTTTTTAGCAGAGCATCAATGAATGAGTTTGATGTCAAGAGTACGAATCTCTGTGTTTGGTTACTTAGAAACCGAGCAACCCCATTAACGTCAACCAACGAGTACACTGAGAAACTGAGCACACAGAAACAGAAGGAAATCACAGGCCAAAAACAAAGCGAAGAAGAGCGAAGAAGAAAGAAGGCTACGAAATGGGTTGCCGAAGAACAAAGAGAGATAATATGAAACAAAAACAAAGCGCATGTCGAACCCAGGTGAGCAAAACTCTTCCTTTTCGATTGTTCCTGTTTCAGATTTTCATTTGGTTTTGGAAACAATCTGTTGGATTTGGCTTTCTTTGTTCTTTTTTGTGATTTGGGTTTGCCTTTTGTGAGAAAATCATATGTTTGGACTGAAGATAAGATCATTTCAGGATCTGTGTGGGGGGGTTGTTTGTTTTTTGCAGTTTGTGGATTTTATTGTCAGTGGAAAATATGAGAGTGGGTAAAGAAAAAGATTACATTTTTTTTTTGCTATCTAATTGAGAGGTTAGAACAAAATTGAGGGTCTGAATTTTCCCTTTTCTCATTGTTTTTAGTTTTTCAGTGGTTCAATCACCGTTTACAGGTATTCTCTATGTTTGAATGATGATTTGGGCAATTTCATTTGTATTTTTTGGAATTTGAAGTTTTCTTTATTTTCCTGTCAATGGCTTTAGTTTTTCTGTGCAAGGAAGTTAAGGTAAAAAGTGTAAAAAAATCATGGATGGCGTGCAACTTATTTTTTCTATTATGATGATACTTAAATCCTTAATAGTCACAGATAGTCATCAAGTAGTTTCATTGTAGCAGATGGCAACGGACTGGTTGATATTCTCTGATTTATCAACTAGAATGCATTTTCACCCATTGAGAACCTGAACTTTGAATTGTACAGTGTTGTTAGAAATCTTTGAATTCCTTTATATTTTCACTTTATTTGAATTCTTACCGAGTCTATATTTGTTTGTCTTGACATTTTCTTTATATAATTTGGGCATTCTGACTCTCAATTTTTTTTCTATTGGCATCCATTCAAATTGTTAATTCTTCAAGTGCCTTGGTGCTTGCTTCTATTGGCCTTTGTTTATCTATTGATGTTGTACTAATTTCAGGACAAAGAAAAGCTACGGGTTGACTATGAAAAGAAGTGCAAGAGATTGAAAAGTCTAGATTATCATGGAGCTGAGTCTGCTAAGATTGAAGCCACCCAGGCTTCTGTACGAAAGTTGCTAACAAAAATTAATGTTTGTATCAGAGCTGCTGATACCATATCGAGCAGGATACATAAATTGAGGGATGAAGAATTGCTTCCCCCAGTCACGGAATTGATTCATGGGTAACAAAATGCTTCAACTTCTTTTACTAAATGCTCATTACTTTGGTTCCCTCCCAGTAATATTTGCAGTGGTTCATAATTAATTAGTATTGGATGACCTGTCTGAAATTTGTCCTTCCTCTGTTTCTTTCATCTTATTGGTACTAAGAATTCCTTTGTAACAAACTGAAAAAGACACAATTATCAGTCTATTTTACTTTTAGTTTGGTTTTGAATTCATCAAATGCAGTGTTGTTTTCCTTTCCCTTGCCAGTAAGTATATATGTTTGAGTGAGACCACCGTGTATATATGTATCATTTGGCTTATCATTGTTCTATTAATTGTGGAGGAGTTTAGGAAAGGACATAGTGGATTTGACAGAAGATCTTGAGATCCGAGGATCATTTTATTCTGTATTAGTATTGTGATCTTTAACATTTCTAAACACACAAGTTTAAGTTGTAAATTGTTTTTGTAATGTGGTTTTTCATTTGTTCTTCTGTCAATATTGATTTTGAATTTTCCATTAGTTTTGTTGTTCTCCTTTTTCTGTGGATAAAAGAGATTCATACTACTTTCATTTGTTTATTTTCTCTGGATTTTCGTTTGGGTTTTCATTGCTTTGGATTTTCTTTTCTACCTTATGAGTTTTTATTGCTTTTGATTTTCAATAAATTATCCTTTTGGCCTAATCCAATTGTTTTGATGTTAACAGCAATGTAAGATTTGACGATGGGGCAGAGGCTGAGGATGCAAAGCAAGATTTCCAAGAGATAGGAATTTTTTAAAACCCCATATGAATTTTCTTCAATTTTTTTATGTTATTTTAACAGACTACGTTTTCTGCAGTTGGAGTAGGAATTCTCAAAGGGGAGCTCTTTTAGTAGGGCTCCCTTGGACTGGAAAGACATTGCTATCAAGGTTAGAGTAGGAGCAAAAAGAGCGATGGATTTATTTAACAAGGCCAAAAGCCAAAAGCCATGCTTGGTTTTCTTTGATGAGATAGATGTTGTGAGGAGGCATGGAGGAACAAGAATCGGTGGAGGAAATGATGAGAGAGAGCATACACTCAACTCAAGGTTGTCAACAAGCACCTGCATGATGTGGAGTTAATTTCACGAGGAACAAGTTAAATTACAAGAGAACATTTTGGAAATAGTAAAGAGAGATCAAGAAAATCACATGTTAATTTCACGAGGAACAAGTTAAATTACAGGAGAACATTTTGGAAATAGTAAAGCGAGATCAAGAAAATCACATGTTGTGTATACTAACTCTTATCTTTGTTTATTTTTAGTGATAAACCAAGGCATAGTGCGTAGTGCCTACATTATCTGAACACTGTGTCGTCTGTTTTATCAAATTGTGTTGCTTAACTATTTTGTTTGTTAGCTTCCACCGATTGAATATTGTCAAGAAATTCATAGACGATGTGTCGCAGAGCAGTGTAGTGCTTAAGTGGTCTTCAATGTCTGTCTTTCATTTCCTTCACATTTTGCCTTATCATGCTTTGGGAAACGTATTTGCATCATGACCCTCTCAGTTTTTGACATTTTCCACAGTTTTCAAATCCTTACTGCCCTAAATTTGCACAGAACATATGTGTTATCATTTTTACTACTAAACTGATTTTTTTTAACATGTAGGTGATTTAAAAAAATTAAATGTTCACATGTCCGGCATTCATTGAGTAACTGGAATACTAGCCTCCTGCGTGACTTACGCGCGTGCGAAGGCTTTTTAATCACGCTACTTGCGACTTATATAGTTTCGTTTTTATTATTTTGTAATTGAATTTTTGAGATGGTCATCTTAAAAGTTTTCCTTATTTTTATCGCCGCACTTTTTAGAGCACCGCCTCAATGTACATGTTCGATAAAAGAAATTAAAGAAACTGTTGAGACGGGTCTCTAGAAAAGTGCATGCGATAAAAATAAGGAAAACTTTTAAGATGACCATCTCAAAAATTCAATTGCAAAATAATAAAAACGAAACTTTATAAGTCGCGCGTGATTAAAAAAGCGCCATAGCGCGCGTGCAGGGAGGCTAGTAATATAAATAGAAATAATGTTGAATGACATTCTACACGGTTTAAGGGTCGGTTTTTGACAACTTTTATACTTCTAGTTTCGGTCTCTATCAGACATCTCCTTCATTAAATGGGCTCCAAAAATGCCGCCACATCTACCAGGCTTCTCGAGTGCCGAGATCCGCTGTTGAAGCCAACGTAATTCTTCATGGCCAAGTACAGCACTCCATATGGGGGCCTCAAACACTGATAATTTCACAGTATAAATATTCGAAAATTGAGATTCAGTTTGCTCATGAGAAAAGTAGGAAGCATGAATAAACATATTGCTGTAATGCCTTCGCATAAGATGATGAAAGGGGCCAAGGTACTAACCTTTTTATGAGTCCGTAGAACATCTTCAATGAGGTCAACGAATAAGTGATCTCTGTCATCAGGATAATATCATATCCACCTCCATAAAATCCTCCTCGGAGAAGCTTAGATTCATTCATGTCGTTGCTTCAAACCCATCATTCCTCACAACAGACAAGACAGTGGGAAGTTCTTCCCAGTCACCAGCATAAAAGTGCACTGGCTGGGTAAGAGTTTGTCATGATGGAGTCAGGGGCTCTCAGGCTGTTGGCTCTGCCCGTCTCGAGCCTGCTCAAGATTGGCAAGGACATTTGGTATAGTTGTGCATCTTATTGTTTCTGCATTGAGGTCTTGAAAGTGAACTGTGGAAGCTCCCTATAAAGCAATGAGTCAGATTAGACGACATTCTAAATCAACTTGAATATCTTCCAAGCGCCAAAAGTAAGACCTGCATTTCTTACATAATTCTTGATGAACTTTTCTGTTACCCATATTTTCCTTTTATTTTATTGTTTCGGTACGGTTGTTTCACATATTTGGCAGGCAATTATTAGACCTTGAGTGGTCTGGGTACAATGCTGTACGCGCTCATATATAATCCAGTTCAAACACTGATCCAAATAATACACCAATACTTGCATCTATGAGCAATTTAAATCACAAACATTTCCTGTCAACAAACTGCATAAAATACTTGCAATAGGAACATTATGTCAATCAAACAAAATATCAAGGGATGCATAGCAAGTGAAAATTAATTTATGCAGTTTGTTGACAGTAACTAATTAACAAAAGGAAACTTAGCAATGGAGCAACACAAGAGTGATAAAGCTTGTTACAACCACAAATTTGCAGGAACTGATAATGTGAAGGTTTCTCAACCGATGCGACTAAAATAGAGTTCAGAAAACATTTAGTTACACAATCCTGATATTTACCCAAGGAAAACTGATATAGAGAACATTTCTGCGAGCATGCTTGGCTCTAGCAATATTTTTTAGATGTGGTATCCTTGTAGAGAAAAAATTACAATTTTTTCAAGCCCCTCCCAGAAAACATGAGAAACAGATGATTATTCTAAGTAATACACCACACTAGATAGTGCAGAAAATAACCACTCCATTACAAAAAGTATGTAATTTGTAAAATCTAATAAACCACGAGTACAAAGAGTCACTGAGTGGAATTAAATCAAATATCAACAAATATCAAGCTATGATCATACCAGTTGGAGCAAAAAGTGAAAAGTCAGGAAGTCATAAACAATATTGGATTGAAGCATGAAAAAGCAAGATATTATACCTCAACCACCCTTTTTCCTCGAAAGCTCAGTTGCCCATCTCAAATCTCATGTTTAAGGACATTAACAAGATCAATGGAGCTATCCCAAGATTTCAGATGCCCTGCACATTACATGAATTTCCAGTTTTAAAATCACATCAAGCCAACTGATTATCCTTAGGATCTAAGGAGACTACTCTAGTAACATTATCATGTGACTAAGTACTGCCAAATTACACAGAAAGCTTCACTGTAAGTATTGGAATGCCATATACAGTGTGCCTACCATCTGGTTTTGAGGATATCATTTCTGAACCATTGAAGCGATTATATCAGAAACACTAACTCTTCCCTGTTAAAGATTAAGAAAGGAAGCAGTCAAGCTTATCAACATATTTTTAAACAATAATAGTGCAAACTGCACTCATGAGTTGTCAGTTATGCTGTTTCAACCAATATGAAAAAAATGTCATGACAATGAAATCCACCAAGATCAAGACATTAATATTTCCACAAAGGTAATACAAGCTGCATGCCAAAAGCCATTTAATCAAATCCATATACCTCCAATTTAAAAGAAAACATATTCTTTTTTTCAAAAAGCACGACACATGGGAAAATCAACGATATTTTGTACCAAAACAAAAGAGACTTATAGAAGAGACCATGAAACACAGAAAACGTGTAAAGATCACTTTACACATAATAGAAATATCTTATTTCAACATTATATTAGGGCAACACCTCATAAATCAGAGTCTTGATACATAAGAACAATGCTAATAAACAACTGAGCCAGCTGCGTATTAGATTACAATCCACAGATAGACCACTAGCAACGTTTTTTATTTTTTATAATCAACAATCAATTTCAGACTGCATCTGATCTTCCATAAAGGCACGAACTAACGATGCTTTTACAACATGCCAAAACAAATAGTAGAATAATGATGTACCTTGAACACATTGAGTCCTTGCTAGTCAATATTCTCGCCTGCATACTTATATGGGTGAGCTGTCTGCAGCATATAAAGAGACAATGTTAGAAAATTAACACAACTTGTTAACCTCCCCTCCCTCTTGCAACAAAAGCTCCAACCTAAAGACCCCTCTTTTTACTGAATAAACCCTTGATATGAAATGATTAAGTTTATCTTTATCAGGTTACACAACTGGTTGAAGAGGTGGATAGGATTATACCCTTGAAGGGACAATCTCAACAGCTGGTGAAGGAGGTGTGACTCTCTCTCAGAAATAGAAGACACGCTATGACTTCCTTTTTCATGAGGCACCAACCCAGGCAAACACTGTGCAAGCAATGATGGTGCACGCATTGTACCCTGATGTCTGGAAGACAGTTCTCTAGAAACAAAACCTTGCAATTATCAAAACATCAAATTAGTCTATGATGCATTTGTCAAAATCCAGAGTTGCAAACCAATTCTTTCATGCTTTTTATTTTTATTTTCTTGTCGAACTTAGACCACCAACTCAATAACAACATATTATTTTTGAACTAGTTTAAGGACAGTGTGAGTTCAGAATACTGAGGGGGCTGTTAAAGATATTGTATTGTTAATTAGACCAGCAATTGGAAATACAATAAGGAAATAGGAAGTCAAGCAATTAGTACCACAACATTACAAATGATACACACAATAAAACTTTCTAATACCAACAACCAATGTTATCCGATACATAATACCAATGTCTATTTTAATCCCGCCTATAGGTCGCCCCTTCCATAGGCTCCAGCCCAATTGCGTGGTGAAACCATTTCTAATACTGGTTTATAGGAACCAGTTCTTGTACTACTTGATAGGAATACATGGAAAGAGCTTTGCCCTTGCAAAACTGGCTTGTAAGAGAGGGGTGCTCCATGGTGCATATATTGTACCACAATGTTGTACTGTTTCAATGTGGTATATTGGGAGCCTAACATATGGAGACAAATTCAGAACAGGGAAGACTATTACATTCAATCGGGATAAACCAACATCTTCAAGAGAAATTCAATTACCAAACAAATTGGTCAATACCTCCAACAAGAACCAACAAAGGAAAGGCAATTCTATTACTTGCATTCACTAACCAATTCAGCAAACCAAAGAAAATAAAAGCCAATGACAAAATGAAGTATAGATTGAATAATTATCAAACACAAATACCAAATACCCAAAACAAAGAATGGTAAAAAAGTTGAACTAAATTGACCTTCAAAAAATGCAGAAAATTAAGCCAAACCCATACCACCAATTACATTAAAAAGCAGAAAAAAGAAATCAAATCCCATGTGCGATTGCATTAGAAACATCAGAATTGAGAGAAAAAGATAAAGCAAGAATAATACCTGCAGTCCTTTACAGCAGAGACAAATATACCAAATTTAGCAGAGAAATTCAGCACGAGAATCTGAATACGAGGCAAACCCTTCAGAATCCCAAATATCAAAAACGAAGATCAAAGCTCTGCAATTTCAGAGAAAAGAGGCAGTAGTGGTTGGTTCTGATCAAAGTCAAAATGCCAACAGCAAAGAAGAAGAACAGCTTCACAGAAAGAGAAAGAGGGGAAGCTTCGGTTTCAGACCCGAACAGTAAAACACACTGAATTCCCTAAACTACCACTGGAACTTGACTATAATATCGGGGATGACCACTGGGATTTAGCGTCCGTTCTACAAATATTAGAAAATTAAAGGGTAATTTTGGAAACGAAGTCCTCGTGGAATAGAAGCAAAGCAAGCAACTGGGAGGAGGAATGGCAATGGGAGGCATATTTGGTCGACTTTTGTTGTGTTTCCCTACCGCCGTGTAGAACGGAGTGTTCGTCAACTTGGCCCACATGGTTGACGCGTGTACGTGGTGGGTAGGTGATAAAAATTGTTCCTCATGGTGAAATTGGTGAATGCTCGTGTTTGGCTGCTTGGAAAATAATCCATAATTAGGTGCACGACTAGGATTTGGATAATATTCTGAATCAGAACGGAATGAATTATGAACTTTGGATTTCTTCAAGTATTGGAAAGAGAAATACCACTAAATATGTGTGTGTTAATTCCTCATTAAATTTGTTCGTGCAAATGCTTGGAAGTCAATTAAAAAACATTCAATGGGCAATTTAGCACCACTGCTTTCCATTTCTTCTCACTCTCAACTTGACAACTTGTCACGGTGAACTATCCTTCTCCTCTACCCTTCTTGGAGATCTATGTTCCTATCATGGTGGCTTAATGGAATTGTATCTGGTGGACTTCCAAAAGTTGTTATACTTACGTCCTTCCGCGGTGACATGGAAAAGCACCAAGTTGCTTCAGAATGCCAATCGATTTTCTGTTCGTACGGCCCGAAAAGTGGTTCACCAGTATTTAGATCTAAGCAACCTGCAGCTTCAGAAGCATGTTCTGATGAAAAATCATATCCTGATGTTTCACTTCGTGCTTCACTACTAAGATTAGATGGCTGAAATTCATGACCCCAATTACTCTTGTAAAATGGACTTGGAAAATCAGACAGAAACCAATCCAACTTTGGATCTGCACCTGGTATCAATTTGTTATCCTCTCCATCAAGATTCAAT
This sequence comes from Prunus padus, assembly GCA_024362665.1. Classification (NCBI taxonomy): domain Eukaryota; kingdom Viridiplantae; phylum Streptophyta; class Magnoliopsida; order Rosales; family Rosaceae; genus Prunus; species Prunus padus. The sequence continues at coordinate 1,651,652 of JANFAM010000006.1, forward strand.
AACGATATGGGAAAACTTATCCTTTCGAAATCTAGACTCTGAGAAGAATCAGATTTTGTGCTAAGAGGAGTTGAAGAGGTTACAGAGAAACCTCTTGCATTTGCATCACTTGTAGCTGAACTAAGTAGCCAAGTAACTATCTTTTCATCCTTCATATCTTCTTGTAAATTCTTGTCTTCATCTCGAGAAGTTTTTCGCATAGGCAAATTAGATGCCTCTTCCATAGGATTTTCTCTCTTGCCAGCAATGACAACCAAGACGGTAACAACAACTCATTTGAGTGAAATGAATCAGACCACCTATACTCTCTAAAAAAAGGCTGAAGGTGATGAACAATCTGAAGACAACCACATCGACTCTCTGTCGTTACCAAAATGTTTGTATAGAGCAAGATCTTCTTCTGATGGTTGGCAAAAAGTTGCTGCAGCCGCATCCTTCTTACTGCTTTCGCCTAGGCGAGGACTTGCCTTCGTCATACGTAATCTAATGGGTGCACTTTTAGCACCATTTGATCTTCGTCTGAGATACTCATCTTCTCTTGTGTCTGAGATATTCATCTTCTTCATTGGTGACAACATTGAATTTCATTTCATTGAAGTTTCACCAATGATCACTGTATATCAAAATAAAGGTCAAGGCAACTGTTAAGGACTGGACACAAAAAGAAAAAAAGGAAATTTGAACAAGAGTGGAGGAAAGATGATAGGGAAAGTTGAAGGAAGCATACTAAGACCAAGCAATCACAGAAGACTTCCAAACATATCAACAAATGTAAATCATATAAAGAGAAACGAAAGGGACCAAAAGGTCCCAACCAAGTTCCTCAAAGTTTAAAGATATATGTAGAATATGAATTGATCATACATTATCAATATGATATAAAGATTGAACAAAGTAAAGTTTTCAACTCTCACAGCATTTGTATTTGTAAATTATACACACCCACATAGACCAGCAGCCTGCAAAGTCTGTAGATACACCAAGTCCAAAGGTTGAAGAAATTGAATATCTAATATATATAAACATAGAATGTCAAAACCAAAATCCAACTACTTTTAGGATGATGAGAATAGAATAGGTCAACAAGAAGGCTCCCATTGAATAGGTCACCAATATGTAACTACACAAAAAAGCAGCTCTTATTTAGAAATATTCAAACATATAGAGACCAGTATATGCTTAATGTGTGCCAGCCAAAAGTGAATCCAATTATAAATTTACCATTGAACGTTAAAAAAGCTTCCGAAAACCAAAAGCCAAAAAAAAAAAAAAACCCAAGGAAATGAACACATAAAAAGAAACTAAGAATTGGCAGTACCTTTCGGCTCTTCAAGCAAAGAAAATGAGATAAAACCAAGAAGTAGAGAAACTCAAAAGCTAGAAAGTTGGAGGAATTTGAGAGACAGGAGGAGGTCTGGGAGTTTTGAGAAGCTAACCAAGGAGTGTGAGAAATGATAAATATAAGACGTTAACAATTGTTGTTGCAGGCTTGGAGCAGAAAATGTTACGTGTTCAGTTTCTTGTCTGTATACACTAAAAACAGAGGAAGAGAGAGGTCGTGGCGTTCATTCTCACACTTTCAGTTGGGAAAGTCTCCGTAATTTTATGAGTTAATTGCATTTTACAACGAGAGGTTTAGGGTATTATCAAAATGGGTCATCATGTTTCAATTTTCATACATTGCGCTATGTCATTTTGCGATTGAACTAATTTTACTCTTCGTTCCTTTTTTTTTTATAGAGGACATTTCCAATTGAGAGGAGTAATAGTATACTAAACTCACACACACTACTAGGACTCAAACTCACCTTGCCTGAGGGAGTAATTACTCCAAATCACTGCACTAGTGAGTCATAATGATGATGTTTCCAAGAATGGCCCACATATGAAGAGCATAGCGCCCACACCCATCATCCGTCTAGGGCATTTTTGTTATAAATAAAAAATAAAAAATTTGGCTGCCAATGAATGTCTAAAGACACTTAGATACTCAAGTTAGTAAATAAACAATAAGAACACAATTTTCTAAATCATGGGACCTCCAAATCTCAAGGGGTAAGATGTAGTTTTTTTTGGTCGAATGGGTAAAATGTAGTAAAACCTAATTTTATTTTATTATTTTTCAAAGTTATTATCTCCTAATTGTTTTAATTTATCATGTGCTTGATGAACTAACCATACATGCTTACCAATTAGGCTCAAATGTAAGCAAACTTCTACAACACATCAATGTATGGGACATTAAGCACAAGCATCCACTTTCATGTAACGCTTTTAGCCTAGTAAATTTTTTATAATTTAGTGTCAGCGGCTCAATAATTTAGATTATGGTGTAAATATATAGAATCGTGCAGTTTATAAGCTTGCTCGAGATGAAAAAAAAAAACTAATTTCTCTCATACTCTCTAGTCTTCAATAAAATTTCCCTTTGTTTCCTTGATCCTCAGAACTTCCACTTGCTTTTCGAATTCCAAGCAAGATGAGCACTCACTAGAGTAGGAAGGAGAAGATAAGCATTGGGATATAAGGCATGTCCTTTTAAAAAAAATTATTTTATTATTATTTTTTGTTTGAGGACCTTTCCTATTGAGAATGACGATAATATACTAAACTCACACACACAACATAGATACTAGGACTCGAAACCACTACACTAGTGGTACTCACCAAAATTTGGTAATGTACCGGGGCATTAATGTACCAAAGAACTCCATATGTAATTGAAAGTTTTAACTTGACGAACAAACATCTAGCTAGAGGTAAATTTTTCTTTTGGTTTTTTTCTTCTTCTAATTGTTATGCTTATATGTATGTCTAGATTTGCCCTATAAATCAATTTGTCTCTCCAAATCATTAAGTCTTCGTATCAAATATGTCCGACTGTCCATGTCTAAAAAGAAGGGAGAAGACAAAGTGAATGTGATGAACATGTTTAGGAGTATAATAATAATTTTTTTATACAAGCGATAGTTTAATTTTGGAAGAAAAATTAATTCTTTCTTTTGCCGATCGTCTCTTTTACCAAACCCCAGAACTTTCTTCTCCTCTCTTTTCCAAACCATCTCCTGAAAAGCAATGATGGGCAAACTCCATTGCAACCATGCACATGTTTGACATGCATTGTCACGTGATGTTTAAGTTTGTAAAATAGACAATTTTAAGAGATAGTCATTAATCACAAGCTCAAAAAAAGAAACTACAATCCTTTAATTGCTAAAAATGAAAGTTTGAGATGAGCACTCGGTATGTTTATATCAAAACGCTTGATAAGAATCAAGTTAGGGCTCATCTTAGACATTCGATTCAAGCTGGGCTGCGGCCCTAGTAGTGCAAGCCGCCGTGCACGGTGCACTCATCCTAAAAGGACCAAGGACTTTTCCCTTCTGCATTCCTAGACATATCCAGCTAAACACACACATGCATATTAAGAAATGAGAGAAATTAATGATTTTCTTCGTTAAACAAGTTTGTCGATCGTGCCAAAATCATGTCATTAACCTATTTATGTTTTGTTTTAACAAATTATGTCATATATGGGTTTCTGTCGAATAGTGGTTAACTCCAACCATGAACTTGAAGTCGAGTACAAGTCTTGACATTTAAAGAATGATGCGGATCTGTTAAGGTGCAAGGAGGTGCAGCTGCACCTCCCCTCGCCAGACAAATTGTCCTTTTACTTTAATTTATTTTTATATTACTCCATTTACTTAAGTTTACAATGTAAATAAGGAAGTATCCCCCATTTGGATTCAAATAAAAATACTAGAAAATCAAATTTCCACCAAATCAAAATATGAAAAATCAGTTTTAGTGCAAAATAAAAATGATGGCTCATTAAGTCAATATATACTCCATACTAAAATCCCATAAAATCAAGTTTTCTCGCCAAAAATTATCTTCAGAAAATGATTATTCCGAAAAACCATTTTTCATACTTAGTCAATATTTTTACATGGCTAAATATCACAAAACTTCCCTTAGGTTTACGAAACTATCAGATGACATCCTTACATAAAACAATTTTTCATGTATGATATGAATACATGAAGGGACCTAAGGTCAATCTAGGTAAAAAAATCTTAGATGTTCAATCCACAAAAAGTTTTTAGCATTTCCAAATTGTACATCCGCTAAAAAATTCCTGGGTCCGCCAGTGCATAGGAAGGAAAAGATGCATGTCATCACTGCAAGCACCAGTAAAAAGAAAACGATCATCAAATTCAAATTTGATAATTGATGATCTCCCTGACCCTGTATATTGTTTTTTCAGTTTCAGATGATGACAGATATGATAGTTGTGTCAAATTATTCAAATTCCACATGGAGATGTTCTCTTTTGAGACTGGTGAATGGAGGGATTCCGTTGTATTTTCCGGAGTAAGTTTTAATGGTGTAACTCCGAATATTAGCATTGCTTACAATGGAATGTTGAATTGGATGCGTGACTATCTTATTGGGTTGGATCCGTTCACTCGCTGCTGTAATCTGATTGATTCTTATAAATGTGGCATTGTGTCTTTTGATGATGCTTATGAACCAGTCATGGGCTATTGTTCAGTTGAGTGTCTTGGTGTGTTCCGAGGGTGTCTGCGTTTGGGCTACTTGGACGAAGACACCAATACTCTGTTCTGTTTGTTTGGGAGTTGAAAGAAGAAAAAGAAGATGATTGTCATGTGTTGGTGGTTGACGGAGCTCTCCGAATCCTTGCCTGATCTCCTTTCTTACCTTAAGCCTGGAGACCTGTTGGGCAAGTGAGGAGAGAGGCTGTTTTGCGCTAGGTTGGGAGAGTATTCCTCTTCCTTTGTATTTTGGACAATACAATGTAATTGAATAACAAAGAACCTCAAAATCAGTGTAAGAAAGTGAGTTTAAGGCATTTTGCTGCCCCCCGTCACCCCAATTTGATCCCACACTCTGTATATTAGACTAAAAACAATTTATAGACAAAAGTCACAGACCCAAGCAAAGCATGCACCCATCTCTCTCTCTCTCTCTCTCTCTCTCTCTCTCTCTCTCTCTCTCTCTCTCTCTGTGTGGTTAAAATTAAAGAAAAAGAAAAACTTGTTTCTAATAAACTAATGACATGAACATGCATCAGACATAGTATATCAACTACTTTTATTTTTCATTTGCAAATATGTTGTGATAGATTTTGTGGTTTTATTACAAAACATGTATTTTTATTACAGTACACATACATCGTTACAATTTGAAGAAATATGTGACGCATACATCGGAGGGTCACATATTGTACAAAGAGAGCATTTTCGACCTAGTTTAGGTGATGAGTTAGTCCTCATTCATGCGTGTGAAGGGGACCCATACTATGCAGCACTCATAGGAAATCAACAACATGAAAAACTTGATTTGAGAGGAGTTAACTCAAACTATAGTGTTGTGGCAAAAAATAAAGCAGGAATATCACAACTGGGATGGTAAGTTAGTTGTAAATCATACCAACATCAGCCACTATTGGTCCATTCTTGAGATGTTATCTTAGCCTATATGTTATAACCCTTGAAAATACATTCCTTTTTTTTTTTCAAATATTCTTCCACTTGGTGTGCATGACAAGGAATTTCCCTGAAATCTTCCACATCACATATTTTGACCAAGATAGATAAAGGCGCATAAGTTGGCACAAACAAACATAACTCTCCTTTCATTTCCATTAAGAACCTTACACAACGCATTAGACATATGCAGAGAATGTTACTGATCCATCTTATTAGAAAACTATTATATATGTGTGTGTATATTTATCACTTTTCAGTGATGAATCTTGATTATAATTACATGCAATTAATCTTGACTTCGTTCCAATGTGCACACAAGAGACTATGATGAACCCTTGTGTGCAAGATGTTGTTGGCCAATATCTGAACTCGTTGAAGGCTCATCTTTCGGTGCCACTACATCAGCATGCAAACCTTTACCAACTCTCTCATTCTTTCTCACCACTTCGTCTATATGAACATCATCCTCAATTGTTAACACCACAGCTTGTGGTCCATGGGGACCTTCTACAATTTCCTCCTTGATCTTCCTGTGTTTGTCAATATGAATAATGTCGGTTTCTTGGATTGCCTTCTTCTTTCTTCTCTTAATGCAGCAAAGTAGAGCAACTGCAAGGAATGCAAGGAAGAAAACAGAACCCAATGAGATGAACACAATAACTATGACGGTGGGATTATTGTCCGGGGATGGTGAGGGTGGCAGTGGCGGTGGTGGAGGGCGTACATGAGGTGGTGGTGTAGGGAGTACATGAGGAGGCGGTGGACGGAATGGATGGTGTGGTGGTGGTGGTGGGGTTGAGTGGCTTGGAGGCTTTGCAGCCGGGGGTGGTGGTGGTGGGGTTGAGTGGCTTGGAGGCTTTGCAGCCGGGGGTGGTGGTGGTGGGGTTGAGTGACTTGGAGGCTTTTCCGCCGGGGCTGGTGGTGGTGGCGGGGTTGAGTGGCTTGGAGGCTTTGCGGATGAAGGAGGTGGTGAGGGTGGAGGGAAATACGGAAAGTAGAATTTTTTGGATTGGCCGCCATCTTATAATATTGTGAAGTTTTGAATGTTTGAGATGAGAAATGAGAATTGGATTGATGTGGAGAAAGCGGTGGATATGAATGGATATTTGTATAGCAAAACGTTTATGCTAAAGAGTTCATATACAAAAAGTTTATAATATTTAGTGACTTGACTCTCATTCTAAGATTTGGGGAAGGGTTTGTTTGCATTGGAAAACACTCCTCTAAGTTCCTAGGTTTCTTTCAACAACATGAATGAGTTCGTATGTTCTACATATATATGTTTTATTGTGATAGGATATCCAATAACACGTGTTTTAAATTAATACATTGCAACATGAAGGACAAAATCTTGTTCCGGTGTATAGGTATTTTTTCAAATTTTCAACTTTACTTGTACGTTTTTTCTCTTTCATTTGTGTTTCTTTATTCAAGTGTGATATTGAAAAAGAAGCATATGATTCGCCATGTTCAATCACACTGACAAGGATTTCTTGCTGGTATTCCAAATATTTTCTTATATTCAATTTAATACTTATGGCTCGTTTAGGATTGATTCTGAATAGGCTAGAATCACTTTGGAGAGAGCCACCTCTCATGTGCTTCTCCATATAATCACTTTTAAGTCATTTTAGCAGAAGCACTTCCCATGTGCTTTTTCATAAAATCACTTAAAACTACTTAAAATAATTATTTGGAGAAGTGATTCTCTATAGAAGTGCTTTTTGGCTTTATCCAAAACAAGCTCTTAGACTTGACTTGACTGCATTGTTTGGTTTACAAATTTGAATATTTATTTTCGTTAAAGATGGAAGATGGGAAGAGAGAGACTAGAAGACCATTACCATACGCTAACATGACTGAATAGACCTCATGATGAATATGGTAAGTTAGTTTGTGTATTGCTTGGATTAGTGGCAAGCAGATATATCTATATGGGTCAATTCATATTTGACGTCTTACAATTTAGGCGATATTATTGTCGTGTGGCCATTTTCTTTGCTCAATTAATACTCTTATTCGTATATATGAAAGTTACTTTCTGACCAATCATAAGTCATGATGGCATGATTGCTACCTCTTAACTTTACAATTTTATTTTTCATTTATTTAATTGTACGTATTCTACTATAAGAAGGAGAGAATCGATCCTAGAATCTCGTGAATAGGGATAATACTCTTAACCACTTGAGCCATAAAGCCCCTTAATATTCGTTTATTCAATAAACATTGTATTCTTTTTTTCAAATATAGTACAGATAGCATCACAGCTGCTGCTGGGCAGTTCAACTCAAGTACCTTTCTTTCATCCAGAATAATGCACCACTTTCTGCCTATCCCTAGTAACCGCAAAGAGAGTTAAATAAAATGTTTAATAGGTTCCTTAATTGCTAAGCAGCATCATGTTGAAGTTCAGTTAAAAGTTCTAAGCATGCTGCATTCTTTCCCTTGGGGCTTGGTACAACTGCAAATACACTGCTGGCACAGCAACAATTTAAATGATACAAGAAAGCTGATCTAACGAGCAAACGGCTAGCAGACCGATTTAGAAGTCTCTGCGACTTGCCTTAATCACCAAACGGGAATTGATTTTCAGCTGATGCATAGAAACATGTATTTCAATTTAAAGTAATGCTTTCACAAATGGACTGTATAAGAACTTGTTTTCATACAAATTACAACTTGTAATCCTAACTACACACTACACCTCGTGAACAATTATATCACAGCAAAGCAGCTTCATCTCAAGTTCCATTAAACTTGAACTCTGGTTCTTACACCAACTGCCGGTGGAGAAACAATAGTTCAATAAATGATAAATGTGTAGACGAATTTTCTGAACGGTCAAGTTCAGATTATGAAGCCAGGATATCTCTCATTCCTTCATGCTGAAAAACAGGGTGAAACTAGAGGTACTCGTTGATGCAAGCAGCAAAAAAGGAAGCATAATAGCAAAAACCCGTCATTGAAGGGAACCCTCATTCCCGGGTAGCAGATATGACAAGAGAATTTCATTCCACATATCAGGTACACCAGGTAGGCACCAATGGCTACAATCAGGCACTGATGGATTATCGCTCCAAGTACCCACATGGCCATCACTTCGGAATGCTACCATAGGTGTAACATGCAGAACAGTTACAGGGACGGTCATTTTCCTCACAATCTTGATAATGATGTCTGAAATTGAGCTTTGGTCCCTTCCCTTAGAGCTTGACAAAGGATGTCGAGTCACTTTGCATGAATTACGGTTACGGCCACTGGTACATATAAGAATCACTAGCAATCAAGTTTTGCACGAGTATGTTTGTATTCAGGAACAACGATGAAAATTAAACATATACCTCAATTTACAAGATTTAGCTTCCATAAAGCAGAAAATAGGACAAATTTATAGATAACAGGTTAGATTGCTTCAAATCAGCGAATAACAGTATATTTACACGATTAACCATTGACTAGAGTAATTTGAGGCCATAAAGACTTGGAAGTTCTTGTTGATACCAGACTAACCCAAAATAAATCAGAAAGAACAAAATAATCCAAGCAACTATTTACTTGTCTACTTAGTCTTTCTAGTTCCCTGAGGATTTTCAGAAAAACTGTAATTTTATGATATAGAACCCCATTAGAAAACAACTATAGAGGAGCAACATGGATGGAGATGTTATATTCAGAAAGCTAAATAAATAACAAAGAAACACGGAAGATAAAAAGTGCATAAAGGTGTAGAATGCTCTAATGGGATCAAAAGCGCCCAAAAGAAAAAAAAAGAATATTCATGATAACACAAGTGTAAACCAACTACAAGTAAAATATATTGCCAACGACAGTATATTCGTTAGAACTAGATGCAATCAAAGTCCAGCAGCCTTAAGAAGCTAAAACCAGAAAGTTGGCAGCAAGTATCATAACTAACTACATAACGCACCTCCAATGGGATGTCTCAAAACTCCTGAAAAATACACTTGTTCTGTTTGTATTGATCATTGTCTCGGCCCAAGATGCCCAAGTGTTTAAAGCTGTCTTGAAGGCAGTGGTGATTGGCATTCCAAGCTTCAGTGATTTACCCTCTTGAAAATAGCAGCCCCTGGCTGGAGAAATGTTAGACTTGCTTTGCTTTGCTTTCTATATTTTATTTTTTGGTCTCTGTGTGTGTCTGTTGCAGTATTTGTTGAAACTAAAGTGCTACAAGCATTCTAAAATGTATTTTGGGAATCTCTTCATAACAAAAGCTAAATCTTACCAAACTTATGGAAATCTGATTGAGACCCAATGGTATGTTGAAAAAACATAATCATTCATACAAACAAAAAAAAAATTGCAGGTGCATATAAACTAACAGAAAATAACAACAGAAGACTACCCAACTTGCAAGTACATACCCGAACACATGAGTAAGTGAAGGAGAGGGAGAGAGAGAGAGAGAGCCGCCAACATAGCACTAAGAAGTTGAGTATGGAAAATAGCAAATAGGGTCTGAAATACAACGTTAAAATAACCTTAATTTATGCATTTCTATCCAGCATTTATCTCCAAATATGTCTTTGAATTATAATTCAAAGCACCACTCCTTAGCTGTTGAACTTTTTTCAATTTATTTTTTGCCCTTACTTGTAAATGAAATTTACTAGCTCATTTACAAGTATCATACAAAGCATATATATCATCTACAATTTGTACAAGAATCATAACAGCTATAGAATTTGCATCACCAACAAACTTCAACCATGACTGTGGCCACATCAGTACTAAGGGATTTTCTACCTCTCCTGGCAAAGTTAACCTTCTTAAAGGGCGCTAACATGCAGAAGGCCTTCAAATCTGTTTATTAATAATAACTAACATGCATAGGCCTTAAAAACATCCTCTCTTTTAGGAAACGATGAATACGTTGGACTCCACTGCATGCACTAATCAACATCTATACCAAGAAATGTGGAGTATGAATGCTTGATGCACAAGCTGTTAACAGCGCAGATTCTCGGAACTGAATGTTCAAGGGGTGAGGGATTAAAGATGAATGTACCAAAAATATATAACCATGAAGCAACTTGGTCAACATCAGACAGCATTCTACAATAATACCTAAAGGTAGACTAAGTAAAAAACCCTCTCTCTTAGGTAAGATAAAAGTTGAAATCCAGTACATGCATTACATTTTGTGCATTTATCAACATCTATACCAAGAAGCATTGAGCATGAAAGCATGATGCACAAGCAGTTAATGGTGAAGATTATGGAACTGAATGTAGGGGAATTTGAAGAGAAATTAATCACATAAATATAGAATCATAAACCAACTTTGTAAACTTTGTTAACATAAAAAAGCATCCTACAAAAATAACTGAAAAGTAGACTAAATATATACACCAATTACAGGATTTATGAAAGACAATGATCAGGAGACTAGGTAACTCACATTTCAAAAAGTTTACTTGGTGTCCACCAGTGTCCTGAATTGAAAATCAAAATATCAGAATCAATCCATTCTTTGCTAATTTCATCCAATTTGTCAACTCTGAGCGTTGACTTAACCCTCTTTGGTGCTCGTTTTGGAGCTGAAGCCGGGTGCACTAGGAAAACAGACCGATAAAAGTCAATTCTGAGATCAAACGAACTAAACCGTATGGCTAAAAATCTAATCCGCTTAGTGATTTTATTCCCATTCACTTCATAAACACTCTTCTTATCCTCCACCCCTGTCATGAGTAAACATATCAAAGATTCCCACTGTGTTCTACCTAAAGAGTCACCAACAAAAACAATCCGTTTCCCACGAAGTGTTTCAAGAACTGCACGCACATCAAATCTAGGAATATCACAATTCTTCGGCTTCCACCTCCATTTAGCATAACCCATATCTTTCCGCCCATTAGCCAAGCAATTAAATCCAATTTCTGCAAATGGACATTGTGAGGCATTGTACAAAGGGTAACTTTCATCTGGAATCCATCTTCCTTCAAAAACATTACATTTTTCAACAGAAGTAGTGGAATTAGAAATTCCATAGCTATGAACCACTGGGGGAACCCTGGGAAACAAATACAAAAATGCACATGACATGGCAACAACAAAGGACACCAATGAGCCAATTGCAACTAGTCCATTGAAAGTTTGAAAACCACAGATTTTACCATGACCCCTCATCATCTCATTACCAAAATTCAAAACCCTTTTGTAGAAAATCCTGAATTGAACAAACAAATCCAAATTAACGTTTCTCACTATCTCCATCATTTAGTAAACAAACCCAGATGAAGAAGAATCCCAACTGAAATCATATATGAGACATAAAAGATTAGGCAACCCAGAAGAAACAAATTTATGAATTAATAAACCATCAATAAAGTATGAAAACTGAGCCAAGACTTGGAACTGCCTACTAACCAATACAAGATCAGCTACATCACAGACCAAGAACAACAATTGCTAACTTGAAGAAGACCCATCAAGCAGAGAGCCCAAAACAAGCAAACGAGCAAAGTAAACAGCAAGCTTACAGATTCACCAACTGGGTTTTGCGAGAAAGCACTTGGTTGTGGTTTTGACAGGTTCTGCTAGAAGAGAAGAGAAGTTGGTTGGTGGAGGAGCAAATGGGAAATAAAGGTGAAGGATAATGGCATTTTTAGTTAACTTAGAACCTGGTTCAGGTTGGTCTGAGTGAACATGACCTCTCAACTGAAATGTTCAAATGTTGAAAATTGTTTTGTTATTTGCGAAGTGACTCTTGTCGGTGGGTTCTTAAGCAAAAAACAGTGCTCAGTGGGCTTGAACACGTGGGATAACTCCATTGGGTGCGGTGGTCCCTGACTCGTGAGCGCCCTTGTCTTTTGGACTGTAGTTGACGGATACCTTGTCTTTGTTCCGTTTGTTTTATTTACAAGCAAATGATAAATAATTTCGTCCAAAAAAAAAAGCAAATGATAAATAATTTATTTTTGGGTTATTCGTTCTATTAGTCATGAATTTAGACTTAGTCGCGAATTTAGGCTCGATTTGCGTTTAGTCGCTCATTTTTCAAAATCGCTCGTGTGGTCGTGACTTGGTTTCGTTAGAATGAATGGTCACTGTAATCAATTTTGTTAACTTTTTCTGTAGATGCGGGGGTAAAATGATATTTTTATATTTTTTTAATTTTAAATTGATTAAAATATGAATAAAATATTTAAAATATAAAAAAATCAAACTTTTTTAGAAAAAAACTCTCTCTCTCTCTCTCTCTCTCTCTCTCTCTCTCTCTCTCTCTCTCTCTCTCTCTCTCCCTCACCGGTATCATTATTAATAAGTCATTTTTTAATTCTTTTTTAAAGTAAATTCATTTTTTATTAAATTTTGTGACACATCAGCATAAAAACTAGTTTTTAAATATTTTATTCAATTAAAATATTTTTGCTTGCTTTTTTAATATTTATTCAATTTAAAATTAAAAAATAATACAAAAATATCATTTTGTCCCTGCATTTAACAAAAAAATACCAAAATTAACGACAGAACAATTTGTCCAAACGAAACTTGTTTGTACCATATTTGACCCCCTCTCATGCCATGACACATCATCTGGTACGACGCTAAGGAGGGCCCCATGGCCCACGCTAGCAAACCTAGGCTGACGAATCGGTAGGTCCCTTCCGCACCTTTGACCAATTCTATGCCTAGCATGGCCCTGTAGCCCATGCTGACAGGACCAGTCCCATAATCGACAGGCGCCTCCAGCTCCATCCGCCGATTGTTCACCGACCGGCCCACGGTCAGCAAGTATTTTCGGCACACCTTGCCGATTCTACGCCCTAGAAGACATCTTGTAGGATGTTCTCTGATTCCCCGCTAGGATATTTACTAGGACGCGTGTCAGCCTCTGAAGGCACTCCCACGAGTCCCACATTGAAACTAAGTACCAAGAGAACACCCAGAACTCCCTATAAAAGAACCCTTTGCCCCAAGGTTTAAGGTAAGTGAGCTCTACTTGTCATATATGCCCTTGCATTGTAGATAAACTGACTCCTCTCCTTCAAACTAACTTTTGCATCGAATGGCCTTTGAATGGTACCACACCGGTGCCTTAGGTCTCATCTGCTGTTTTCTCTCCTTGGCTTAGATCCTACGTCACCAACCGAAAAGGAACGTGCTTATTGAAGGCACATTCGGTCCCTCGACCGTCCACATCACCTGTAAGTTGGTCTTATCACTATCTGTTTAGTTTTAGCACCAACAAAACTAAATTTAAAGGACCACGGGAACGATTTTGGATTGAGAGACTCAAATGCAAATCGGATCAAAGTTTAGGGACTAATAGAACGAATAACCCTTTATTTTAAAAAAAATACTATTTCTTTCTAACAACTGTGGATTTTAAAGTCCATCGAATGTCTAATTTTTCTATTTATTTGAGGTTGTTTCATTAAATAAATAAATAAATTGAGTTCACAACTTGCCCCATTAAATCATCTATGTATAAAAATAATAATTCTATTCATAAAAAACAACTAAATCATAGCATTAGAGAATATAAATCCGCGAATGATTCTAACATCAAGAGGAAAAGTACCATTGATAAAATGACGAGGTTCTAAGTTCAAGTCCTTCATTCCTCATTGATAAAAATAAAATAAAATAAAATGTCTGAAAACATGAAGAGAGAAACTAAATAAAAAAGACAAAGGAGGGAATTTTTTTTTTTTTGGGCTCAAAGACAAGTCAGGAATTAACCCTTTTGTGATTCCTTTCTTTTTTTGCTTTTTTGTTTTTTTTCTAATTGTGTTCTAGTCACTATTATTTTTTTAAGCTCTCTTCCGAATTTCTAATCATAGTAGACTGCACGTGTCATGTTTACGTGCACAAACAAATCAGTTTTCTTTTTTCGGCATTTTGTTGAAAATTGTTGAACATTTTTTACTCACAAGTTCAATATGCTCCCGTTTGGCCTCTAGTGACATCCCACCTGTTTTCGTTGAAGAAATTAAAGAGCCATTTGTATAAAACCAGTCAACCCGTTTTCGTTGTTTCCGAGAAGGAATGCTGGAAACAGGGAGGGCCCTGAGGGTGTGCAAGTGGTGTCACCGCACAGGGCCCCGATTTTTGAAGACCCCGATTTTTTTATCTGTATATTATATACATTAATATTATAAATATTGTATATATATAACAAGCGCAGGAACTTTACACAGGAATGCATTTAGTTGTGTTGGTTTTCTGCACTTTAATTTTCATTTAGGGCGTGGGTTCAAGTCCCGTCTCTGTACAATAATACCTTTAATTTTTACCTTTTTTTATTGTAACAACAACAATAAAAGATTAAAATAAAGGTTAACACATGTATATAAATAGTTTTATTTTTACCTTTACTTTGTTTTTTTTTAAAACAACAACAACAATAACAAAAGAAAAAGAAAGCACATGTATATCAATAGTTTTATTTTGACCTAGTAGCATTATACGCTTTCTCTCACTCTAAACTTCAATTTATATGACTTGTTTTGTTTCATGGTGCTGATTGATTATATAATAATAGATAACGAGCATTAGTTTTATTTTGACCTAGTAGCAATATACGCTTTCTCTTACTCTAAATTTCAATCTATATGACTCGTTTCTGATGTAGGTTATGGGTGAATTGAGAATTTAGGTAGTTTAGCGGAAGTGAAAACAATGGAAAACATAAAATAGAACGAACAAGGATAGATTTGGAATCACTCCAGGGGTTTGGCATCACACCAAGAAGTCTCTAAACAATGATTAATTATATAATGATAGATAACGAGCATTGCATATAGTTCATATATGTTTGATAGTTTATATATATAGTGGGGTGATGATTGATTCATATACTTCATATATATATAATTATAATTATAATTATACTATACACAAGTCTTTATATAGTTAACAAACACTGAAAGGAAAACATAGTCTTTATACCGAACATACTGGTATTTAAGTTTCTCAAATGAACGTCAAAATTTGTATTAATTTGTGATTTGCATGCTAATTGATGATGATTTTTTTACTTTAAAAACGCTATTGTATGTCATGGTGTAAGTTTGTGTTAAATTATGTAAGGATCTCAGTTTAAGTTTCGTACAGGGCCCTCAAAATCTCAGGACCGGCCCTAGCTGGAAATCCAAATAATATAGGTAAGAAGTCCTCATTACGATATAGGATTATCCAAAAAGGAGTAAATACAACCTTGAGTAAAAAAGGATACTAAAATTACCTGATCGGAGAGGGAAAAGATCTCTATATAAACCCCACAACTCAAGGTTAGTCTCATAACTTGCAAAGCTTTCCTCTTGAGATTCTTGGAACTTCAAATTAAACTCTGTATTAATTTTCGTTGCTAGATTAAGCCTTGTGTGCATTGTCTTCTCTTCAATCACCCATGGAGAAAACACAATCATCCCTTCGTTCTCCCACTAACGAAAGTCTCATCACTATTCTTAATATTGATGGAGGTGGAATCAGAGGGATTATTACAGAGTTATACTCAAGTTCCAAGAGTTTGAGCTTTAGGTGAAAAGATCAAAACTAGAAATCTATTTATGTTTAGCGGGATTATTAATTATGAGCAATATATAATACGGAACTTTATTCATCAAACAATGTTTAAATATATGAGTCCAATCTGCATTTTTGTTAGATGATACCATGTTATATGAACTTATAGGATATAATAGTGGCATGTGTAACACAAGGTTCATATGTTATGGAGCATATAGTATAGATAAATAAATACTCGTATTACAATATGTGTGGATTAATCACGTCATCACGTAGTGCTATATACCTAGTTAGCATATTTGCTCCACTTCTCACAATTTGATCTTGGTGTGTTTCTCATGTTTTAAATAAATTTAAAAAAATCTAATACAACTAATTTTTGCTTTACTTGTTGGCTATATGCAAAAGCTGGATGATAAGAATGTAAGGATCGCATATTATTTTCATGTGGTTACATGGACGAGCACAGGTGGCCTAGTACCTCCCATGCTTACTACCCCAGATGAAAATAATCATCACTTGTATGTTGATGAAGATATCATCCCTTTTTATCTCAAACACCTCACTAAAATTTTCCCCCAATCCAAGTACGGTTAATTGTTGACAAAGATACCACATTCTTGTACTACATACCTTTCGTATGCATACAATATATATCCTTTGTACAAAAGGCTCTCTCATTGTCAATATCTCACATTATTTGAAATTTTTAGGAGGACCCAAATATAATGGGAAGTATTTACATAAATTGTTGAATGAAAAATTAGGAGACAAGCATTTGCACATCACATTGACTAATGTTGTAATTCCAACTTTGATATGCAGTTATTTTCTCCAACTACCAGGTTTGTTTATTAATTATCTTTAATTTGAACACATATATGTCTATAATTTAATTCTTTATTTTGCTCTTTTTGTAACTAATTAATTAATTCTTGATTTTGTATATGTATATGTCATGATTTTAGTTGGAAAAACACCCCAGCCTATATGCTTTGCTCTAGGATATATGCATTGGAACTTCAATAGCCCCATATTACCTTCCAGTTTATCAATTTAATTTTACAACTTCAACGGGTGAATCAAGAGAATTCAATCTCACTGATGGTGGAGTTGCTGCCCATAACCCGATGAGATTGAATTCTCTTGATTCACTCGCTGAAGTTGTGGAATTAAATTGATAGGCTCGAAGGCAATATAACCTGAAGTACCAATGCATATATCCGAGAGCAAAGCATCTATGCTAGGGTTTTCCAACTAAAATCATTACCAACATATATATATATACAAAATCAAGAATTAATTAATTATTTACAAAAAGAGCAAAGCAAAGAATTAAACTATATATATGTGTCTGCGCGCGCAAATTAAGAGATAATTAATAAACAAACCTGATAGTTGTACAAAATATCTACATATGTTGCCACTTTAAATCAAAGTTGGGATTATAACATTAGTCAATGTGTTGTGCAAATGCTCGTCTCCTAGTTTTTCATTCAACAATTTATGCAAATACTTCCCATCATATTTGGGTCCTCCTAAAAGTTTCAAATAATGTGAGATATTGACAATGAGAGAGCCGTTGTTAAAATGATATTGTATGCACATACGAAAGGCATGTAGTACAAGAATGTGGTCTCTTTGTCAATAATTAATTGTACTTGGATTGGGGGAAGATTTGAGGGCAGTGTTTGAGATCAAAAGGGATGATATCAATTCATCAACATACAAGGGATTATTATTTTTATTTGGGTTAGTATGCATGACATCCACAAGGCCACCTGTGCTCGTCCATGTAACCACATGAAAATAATATGATAGCCTTACATGCTTACTGTGGGAACCGAATTTAGTCATAATCCTAGGTCAAATAATTCATTCCATTTGGGGATTATTTGACCTAATTGGGAATTACTTGACCTAATTGGGAATTATTCAACCTAATTGGGAATTATTCAATTTAATTGGGGATTATCCAATTAAATGGAATGTTACCTAATTGGGTTGAGAATTGATTCGGCACATACCACAATTCCCAATTAAAGGAGGAGTTACCTAATTAAGTTAGGGATTGATTGAATACCTACCACAATTAGGGATTTGATTTAACCCTAATAAATCAAATCCCTAAATACACCAATCACACCAACCACACCTACCACACCTACCACACCAACCTCACCAACCTCGTCGAGCCCCCCTATAAATACATGGCCACACAAAGGGTTGAGGTACGTCTAAACTTCTCTCTCAAAGACGTCAGAATTACTACTCAAACTACATCTGAATTTCTCTATGCAACTCTAGCCACCTCCTTTCTCTCCCTCTTTTACATAAGGCTCCGGCCGCCCGGTTTACACCATAAACATACAACTCCGTACCCTATTGTTAGTTAGTGTTTTTCTCATAAACTCTCGAACTAACTTAGGCATCGGACGGCCTTTGGCCAACACCCCCGGGTGTGGTCCTCTTATTGGTTCTATTTTGCAGGGAGAAAGAGGCGGCGAAGAAGAAAGAAGAATCTTTTCAACCGAATATTCTCGTGGGGAAATTTGCTCCCACAAATTGGTGCTTTCATTGAGAGCACGAGTTATACTCAACGCGTGCTCAAGGAATCCGTTCCTCCTATTTTCCAATCCACCGAAGCCTTCCAAACAACCATGGTTGGAAGCAAACTCACGAGGAGCAAGACCGCCGCAATGGCTCGATCCGCGACGGCCCAAAGTCACTCCTCCCATGATCCCGCGATCGACATGGTGGCACCACCACCTCTCACCACCGCGCCGGCCACCGCCGTCATCCAAGGCCCCGTGGCCGGATCTAGTCGCCCTCATGGCACCACCGCCGAGCATGGTGGAACCTCCCATCAAGGTGGGCTCATTACCACTGCCGACTTAGGCCCAATCTTGGAGCAACTTCAATCACTCCCTCATTTGCCACCGCGCTCGACGTACGCTCCCGCGTACACCTCTAACGAAACCCTAGCCCGTGTGCAATTGGGCTCCACGCAATTCTCTCCTCCCGGTCCACGAAGTCAAGTAGACCTCAGTCTAAGAGTCGACCAACTGACCCAAAAGATGGACGACTTACCCGAGTTGATGCGACAACTCCTCAACCAAGCGAGCTTGGCCCGAAATCTTGACCTTGGACGACAGGCGAAGAGAGAATGATGGATGACGCACCGACAGCAGGTCGAAAGGTCTCAAGTAGGTCGAGCAGAGCGAGCGGACAAAGAGGAAGACGACAACGTGACCAGCAAGTAGCATGTCACAAGCATCCGCGAGCCACACTCCCGGCCAGACGAAGTATCCAATCAAGATTGAGTTTGAGGACCAACGTGCGTGAGAGGCTGGGCCCACGATCGACATCCTCGCCCGCTTGGGCCGCGAGGAAGTGTGCACGAGGCTGGGCCCTCAAGAAGGTCAACCTGATGACTATTGCAACGAGGATCGTGAAGGAAGACGCTCGGCTGCCGGTTCGAAGAACCAATCCCGTCGACAAGTCGCAGGAATCCCTCACAAGCGATGTCCACCAATAAGCCACATAGGCAAGACAACCAGGGACGACGGCCCTTGCGAGCCAACGAGGAAGTCAACCAGCGCCGCCGAATCATGAAGGTCGCCAACTTGACCGGCAACTCATGCGTGCGTAAGACGTCGAGAAACTCGTGAATGACCGACTTCGAGACTTGAAGGCAGGCGGAAATTTCAAGATGCACTACGCAGAGAGGTAGACCGAGCGAACTCCACGCCATTCACAGTAGAAATCGAGCAGTGCTCCCCCAAAGCGATTCTCAACGCCTCTCTTACACACTTCAAAGGGGATTCCGACCGAAAGCCATCTCAAGCATTTCAAGAGTATTATGATCCTCTACAAGACCGAAGATGCGTTAATGTGTAAAGTGTTTGCAATGACCTTGCGAGGAGCAGCCCAAGACTAGTTCCACACCTGCCGTGCGGGTCAATCAGCGACTTCAAGGAGCTAGCCTATGTCTTCACTAAAGAGTACACTTCTTATCGGGCGATTAAGAAAAACCATGGCCAATTGTTCAACATATACAAGAAGTCCGATGAATCTCTCCGAGATTACATTAGGAGATTCAAAGTAGAAAAGGCGACTATTGTGGGATGCGATGACCAAGTCGCGACTATCGCTTTCAAGAAAGGTCTTCCTACGAGCACGACTTATACCGCGAGCTGACTATCACTCCCAGCCGGACTGGCGGAGGTCTTCGCGACTGCGGAATGCTATGCGCTCTGGGATGAAGATCGAATCGCCGCGAAGAAATTCACCAGCGGGAAGATCAGCCTACCAAGCGAGCAAGTCGGGAGGCGACAGTTCAATAGCATGAATAAAGACAAGCGTAAGCCGCGCATAGCGAAGTACTGCAGGGAGAACTTTACCAAGTTCTCCATCCCCATACATCAAATCTTAGCCCAAGTGAAGGACAAGCCTTGGGTAAAGAGACCGCCACCCTTAAAGGGAGATCCGGACAAGAGGGATACTAGAAAATACTGTGCCTTCCATGGGACGCATGGGCACACCACAAACAACTGCTTTGCTTGGAAAACGCACCTCGAAGAGCTCGTGAGAGAAGGCCATTGCACCGAGTTCATAGCAAAGAAGGTCATTCAGGGTCGAGGACCGCGACGTTGCCAAGGAACCTCCACGAGAAAGTTATAAGGATTAACACGATCCTGGCCGACTCCGAGGAATCCGGGCTGACCAGCAAGGAAAAGAAAAGGAAGATCAAACATGCCATTGTGATTTCCCAAATCTTGACCGACCTTCAGCAAGTAGGAGACGATCCCGTGATCGGCTTCCAAAAGAAAGATCTAGTCGGCCTCGATATGCCACACAATGACGCCCTTATCATCAGCATTCAGATTGCTCAGGCCGAGGTCGACCGAATCCATGCAGATGAGGGCAGCGCAGCCAATATCCTGCAACTGGCAGTCATCCAGCAGATGGGCTTGGAGACAAAGATCAACAAATCAGCTAAGTCGCTGACTAGCTTCAATGGCGCAACAACAGTTACCGTGGGCACGATAGATCTCGACGTCTACTCCCCACCTATAATCAGCTTGCAAACATTCATGGTCATTGATGAAGTCTCACCCTACAATGGCATTCTCGCGGACCACTGGATCGGCAAGATCAACGCCATCACCTCCGCCACGCATCGGAAGATCCGCTACCCCATCCCTGGGGGCGGTGTCGGTCAGATCAATAGTGATCAGGCAATGGTGAGGAAATGCTCTGCTCAAGGGCTGAAGAAGAGCAAGCAAACATAGTTCCTCCCCTGTGAATCGTGCAAATCGAAGGGAGTAGAACAACCAGATCTCGCCCCAAGCAACCAAGCGAGGCCATAAGGGAAAGGGAATAGCTATTCCCAAATAGCAATCAAAGAATCGGGACCAAGTTGAGGGAATCCGTCCGGAGGTCTCTCCTAAGAAGGATGGAAGCCCGAGGAGGACGTTGAGTTAGTACCCTTGATCCCGACAAGCCGCATGAAAGCGCGGATCGGCTCGCGCCTAAGCCAGGCGAGAAGGTGGAGCTGACCATCTTCCTCCGAATAACAAAGACATGTTCGCATGGTCGCCATCGACATGCCCGGCGTTGACCCGAGAGATCATTTGCCATCGACTTCACGCGTCAACTTGACTAGCAAGCCGGTGGCGCGAGAAGACGCAACTTCGCCCCCGAACGGGTCGCGATCATTGAAGTCGAGATTGACAAGCTCCTAGCTGCTGGCTTCATTCAAGAGGTCTTCTACTCGGAGTGGCTAGCCAACGTTGTTCTGGTAGCAAAACAAGAAGAGGGCAAATGGAGAGTGTGCGTCGATTACACCGACCTCAACAAGGCATGCCCTAAAGACAACTTTCCACTGCCGAGAATCGACCAGCTCGTGGATTCAACTTCCGGCAATCAGTTGCTCAGCTTCATGGACGCCTACTCCGGCTATAATCAAATCTTGATGCACGAGGATGACAAGGCGAAAACCTCTTTCATCATCGAAAGAGGGACCTACTCCTACAAGGTCATGCCCTTTGGGCTGAAGAACGCCGGAGCAACATACCAAAGGCTCGTGAATAAAATCTTTAAAGAGCAAATCGGCAAGACTATGGAAGTCTACGTAGATGACATGCTGGTAAAAGCCCCAAAATGTGCAGATCACATCAAAAACCTCGCCGAGGCATTCAGCCTGCTACGCCAGCATCGCATGAAGTTAAATCCAAGTAAATGCACATTTGGTGTATCGTCTGGCCGATTTCTGGGATACCTAGTCACACAACGAGGTATCGAGGCACACCAGCGCCAAATAAAGGCCATTCTCGAGATGAAGTCACCTTCCACTATCAAGGAAATACAAAGTCTGACAGGCAGAGCAGCGGCCCTCAATCGATTCCTCTCGAGATCTACCGACAAGTGCATGCCATTTTTTAAAGCTTTGAAAAAAGGACAGAGAGACAAGTGGGATGAGGAGTGCGAAGTAGCTTTTCAGAATATGAAGACTTACCTCACTTCACCTCCCCTGCTCTCAAAGCTAGTTCCAGGCGAGGACTTGTTCGTGTACCTGGCAGTGTCCAACTCAGCCGTTAGCTCAGCTCTCATCCGAGAAGAACTGGGGGCCCAACATCCAGTATTCTACACGTCAAAAGCTCTCCTCGATGCAGAGACTCGCTACCCGAAATTGGAAAAGCTCATTTTGGCCCTTGTAGTTTCCGCGAGAAAGTTACGACCCTACTACCAAGCTCACCGAGTCATCGTCATGACCGACTTTCCTTTGAGATCAATACTTCACAGCCCTGGCACTTCTCAGCGACTCATGAAGTGGGCTATAGAGCTAAGCGATCGACCTCCTCTCTAGGCCAAAGACTGCCATAAAAGCCTGTGTTTTAGCAGATTTTGTTGTAGAGTTTACTCCAAAAGCCGAAGAAGAGAAGTTGGTCACAAAAAGTAAGGAAAGTTTGAAAACAGACATCGCCTCCGCTGAACCTGGCCAACCCATAGACATGTGGCAGTTGCGCGTAGACGGAGCGTCAAACCACAAATGAGCGGGAGCAGTGTCGTCATCATCACCCCAAATGGAACCCTGTTGGAGCAAGCCATTACACTTGGTTTTCCAGCCTCGAACAACGAAGCGAATACGAGGCATTACTCACGGCTGCGCTGGCAAAGGAGCTAGCGATCAAGAAGCTAGCCGTTTACTCGATTCCCGATTAATTACGAATCAAGCCTCGTGAATACATGGCGAAGCACCCAAGGATGATCTTGTACCTTGACAAAGTCCAAGAGTACATTAAAGGCGTTTCCTACCTTCACCATCCAACAGTGCCTCGGGCAAAGAACGCGCATGCAGATGCCTGGCAAGCCTAGGATCAGCTGGATACCCAATTCAGACGCTCCATCCGGTCGAACACCTTGATCGTCCAAGCATCGAAGAAATAGAGCCAATCGACAATGCAGTTGACGAGGACCCCGGTAGCAAGACCCATCATCGACTACGATGAATGGAAATCTACCAACGGACAAATCCGAAGCTAGAAAAGTCTAGCGAAGGCCGCAAGATGCTACATGCACGGCAACAAGCTCATTCGCAGATCATACTCTAGTCCTCATCTCACATGCATAAAGTACCCTTAAACACTTGAGGTTCTTAGCAAAATTCACGACGGCGAATGTGGCAACCACCGGGGTGTTGGCCAAAGGCCCTCCGGTGGTTGCCACATTCGCCGTCCGTGAATTTTGCTAAGAACCTCAAGTGTTTGAGGGTACTTTATGCAGGTGAGATGAGGACCGAGTATGATCTCGCGAATGAGCTTGTTGCCGTGCATGTAGCATCTTGCGGCCTTCTCACTGGACTTTTCTAGCTTCGGATTTGTCCGTTGGTAGATTTCCATTCATCGGTAGTCGATGATGGGGTCTTGCTACCGGGGTCCTCGCTAATCTGCATTAGCCGATTGGCTCTATTTCTTCGATGCTTGACGATCAAGGTGTTCGACCGGGATGGAGCGTCTGAATTGGGTATCCGCCACGATCCAGCGAATGTGGCAACCACTCGGGGCGGATCACTAGCCCGTAAAACTCTAAACATAGGCTACTTTTGGCCCACCATGCGCCACGACTCCACAGAATATGTCAAGAAATGTGATCGCCGCCAGCGATACAAGCCAATTCCTAACCTCGCTGCCGAAGTCTACCATCCGCAAAACAGTCCATGGCCATTCATGCAATGGGCCATCGACCTAGTGGGACCTCTGCCACGGCGCCCGCCAAAAAGACATGATGATCGTTGCCATGACTACTTTACCAAATGGATCGAGGCCGAAGCTTTATCCTCTATTAAGGAAGCCGATGTGGAGAGATTCATCCGGAGAAACATCATCTGCAGGTTTGGCTGCCCACGATCCGGTAATCGACAATGGCTCACAATTCATCGGCAGCACATCACCGCCTTCTTTGAGAAATACAAAATCAAACAACACCTGTCCACCCCGAGGTATCCACAAGGAAATGGACAGGCCGAGGCGTCCAACAAAGTCATATTGGACTGCTTGAAGAAAAGGCTAGAAGGCGCCAAGGGAAATGGGTGGATGAACTCCCTGAGTACTATGGGCTTATCGAACTACCAAACGAAGGTCAATCGGCGAAACCCCATTTTCCTCGCCTATGGGACGGAAGCAATCATCCTCCTCACATCACCGTCCCCTCCATAAGCCTTGAGGTGGGCGGTGTTGATCGAACTCCGAGCAGATGAGGCTCAACCTCGACTTGCTTGAGGGCGAACGAGAGAAAGCTATTGTCCGAGTCGCCTCCTATCAACAAGAATTAAAGTCTTACCACGACAAAAGAGCCAAGGTCGAGACGGTTTCAACCAGCGATCTCGTGCTAAGAAAGGCTTTCATCACTCGCACCAAGGCAAGGGTCAAAAAGATGAATCCTCACCGGGAGGGCCCATATGTAATCCGCCATCAGTAAGGGGGAGCTACACACTAGACACCATGGAAGGGAAGGAAATTCCACGATAGTGGAATGCATACCATCTCCGAAAGTATCATCCGTGACGCTCCCTCCTCGGTCCCAAGCGTATAATCGAGACCTACACATCTCGGGAAAAGATGAACAGCGGCTAGAAGCCTCTGGTTTTGTGTATCCAGCTATTTTCATTCTCGAATAAAGCACTGTAACCTTATAAACATCAATATAAAGTTCAGTTTCTCATTCCAGAATGTCTTATCTGCCTACTCATTCCAGAATATCTCCATATAAGTTGCCCATAAGCAGCGTCCTTCGGGAGACGCAGGGTGAACAACCAAAAGCGTCCTTCGGGAGACGCAGCCCGTAAGAAGCGTCCTTCGGGAGACGCAGGGTGCGCCAGGAATTTCCTAAGGGAGGTATCCAGGTTCCTATCCGTTTCCTAAGGGAGGCAGGATAGCCATATAAGTTGCCCATAAGCGGCGTCCTTCGGAGACGCAGGTGAACAACCAAAAGCGTCCTTCGGGAGACGCAGCCCGTAAGCGTCCTTCGGGAGACGCAGGTGCGCCAGAATTTCCTAAGGGAGGTATCCAGGTTCCTATCCGTTTCCTAAGGGAGGCAGGATAGCAATATAAGTTGCCCATAAGCGGCGTCCTTCGGGAGACGCAGGTGAACAACCAAAAGCGTCATTCGGGAGACGCAGCCCGTAGAAGCGCCCTTCGGGAGACGCAGGTGCGCCAGAATTTTCTAAGGGAGGTATCCAGGTTCCTATCCGTTTCCTAAGGGAGGCAGATAGCCAAATAAGTTGCCCATAAGCGGCGTCCTTCGGGAGACGCAGGTGAACAACCAAAAGCGTGCCCTTCGGAGACGCAGCCCGTAGAAGCGTCCTTCGGGAGACGCAGGGTGCGCCAGAATTTCCTAAGGGAGGTATCCAGGTTCCTATCCGTTTCCTAAGGGAGGCGGGATAGCCATATAAGTTGCCCATAAGCAGCGTCCTTCGGGAGATGCAGGGTGAACAACCAAAACATTCTACAGGATATGCAGAACACGCCCGGAATCCCTCAAGGGGGACCCCGGCACTCATAAATCTCCAAAGGAAGATACACAATCAAGACGCTGGCCGGCTACTCAAGCGATTCACAAGACAATATGCAAATTGAAGTTGAAGAAATAACTGAAATTTTCATAGCAAAGTGACCAACCGCCAAGTTCAACAAAAAGAAAATGGTCAAACACGACCAATTATTCTAAACAAGAAAGTAAACTACAAAAGCTGAAAAGAAGTCTTCATCTACTCCAAGCACCGGCAGGAGATCCTTGATCTGCAGCCCCTTCGTAACTCGTTTGATCAGCCACGCTCTCGCAGCCCCACCGGTCTCGATCCACAACATACGCCACCATCTCATCACCGCATCCTCTTCTCGCTCCCTCTACCGCCTCTTGGTCGCCCGCTCTTCAACTCCTTCAATATTTGCAGCTTTAAACCTGCTCACTTTGCGCAGGAACAAGTCAGTGGCAGAGCGTCTCGATGTCTACATCTTCAATGGCATAGGAGGGAGCAGTCCCATTTGTGCGCCTAGGTAGCCCACTTATACGCATCTACAAAGTGGCCTCAAACTTGGACTCTTCGATTTGTGGTAGGCACGCAGTTTAACCAGGAGCTTGTCATAATCGAGGGCGAGATCAGCATTCTTGCGCTCAAGACGGAAGTAAGCATCCTTTCGACTAACCAAGTCAGCAGCAGAAGAGGTAAGCTCGGAGTCCTTCTTGGCAAGAGAACTCTTCAGCTCAGATATCATCGCCCTCAAATTAGACGTCTTCTTTTCATAACGCTACCGCTCGGCGTAAAGCTTGCTAGTCGATTCAGCATTCTTCTTCTCCAACTCACTGAGTTGAGAAGAAGAGAACAACGATGAGACGAGTTCCGAATAGTCTCGGCAGCAAAACTACCCCCTTTTGAAGCGGATGAAATGTCGCTTCTCTTTGTTTCTCCAAGGAAAGACTCGAGAAGGTTTCAAGATCGCCGGCCTGACAGATATGATTAACCAGCTCAGCACAAGTGGACGGGCTTGACAGAAAGTTAGTCTTGAGCAGATTAGACACACCTGCATCTCCGACATGACTAAAGTGTTCCACTCCGGGCTTAGTCGCAGACGTTACAGAGGAACCCTTTGCTCGAGCAGATGACTCTCTCGCTTTCTTGGCCTCCGCCAACCTCACCTCCAAAGGAGTCAACGACGCTGAATCAACTCTACGCTTGACTGCCCGTGACTCAACAGCCGGATCATGAGCAGACCTCCCAACTCGATCCCCATCCTTGGATTGATGCAGACGACCCGAACTTCGGAGAGGAATATCTGCATCTCTTTGCTCCTCAGCAGGTGAACTAGATCTCGCACGGACTACTTCATGGAGCAGATCACGGTCTTCAAGCTTGTCAGCATGAGGCTTGAGTAGAACATCCCGAGCATTGCGCATGCCGCCAATCTTCTTGCTATCTGCACCAACAAGGTGTTTACCCCTGGCAGATGATGGGGGGAAAGCTCGTACTTGTGTCTCCTCAACAGAAGGCAACTTTGTCTTTTTTCTCAACGGAGACACACTCTTCGCACGCGAAGAACCACCTTCATCCTGTTCAGTTACCTGCTCAACAGCCCCAGCTGCCTACTCGGTGCCAGCGCATCCATCTTGTACAGCTACTAGCTTAAACAGCTCCAACCACCTGCTCAGCTAGCAGATCATCTAGATCCGAGCCATACAACCTCCATCTTCCAACATCTTTGGCAGGGGGCAGACCACCAACCTCATTCCGATGTTCGCTCAGCAACTAGCGTCATTCACGGAACCTGATAAGGACGTTTAGAGCCTAATGAACCTTGGCCATGTCTGAGCCAAGGTTGAGCTTCTTGCTGATATCATCATCTGCAAGTAGAAGACAGAAGTCAGTCAGCCACACATCAAAGAATTCAAATTGAAGCAGATCAGCAGATCATGATCTACCTTGGTGTGCACGACAACTCCTCTCCTTAACAAGCAGTACAGTCCTCCAAGATCTTTCTTACAAACAGAAAGTAGAGGAAGCAAGTTTGCAATTTGAAAAGGAGCAAAGAGAAGCCCTGCACTTATGGCAATTGAGGTTCATTGACCTATAAAGAGTCACAAGCCCATTCCAATTGGGAGCTCAGAAAATTAGCAAGTCAAACACCTCCTCCACTCAGGAGCCCAGGTCCATGAAGGAAGCCCAGTTACAGCTTGACAGCCCAACGGATAATCTACACCTCCTACATGCCACCACGCGCCATGCAGAAGCTGGGGGGAATTTGTGGGAACCGAATTTAGTCATAATCCTAGGTCAAATAATTCATTCCATTTGGGGATTATTTGACCTAATTGGGAATTACTTGACCTAATTGGGAATTATTCAACCTAATTGGGAATTATTCAATTTAATTGGGGATTATCCAATTAAATGGAATGTTACCTAATTGGGTTGAGAATTGATTCGGCACCTACCACAATTCCCAATTAAAGGAGGAGTTACCTAATTAAGTTAGGGATTGATTGAATACCTACCACAATTAGGGATTTGATTTAACCCTAATAAATCAAATCCCTAAATACACCAATCACACCAACCACACCTACCACACCAACCTCACCAACCTCGTCGAGCCCCCCTATAAATACATGGCCACACAAAGGGTTGAGGTACGTCTAAACTTCTCTCTCAAAGACGTCAGAATTACTACTCAAACTACATCTGAATTTCTCTATGCAACTCTAGCCACCTCCTTTCTCTCCCTCTTTTACATAAGGCTCCGGCCGCCCGGTTTACACCATAAACATACAATTCCGTACCCTATTGTTAGTTAGTGTTTTTCTCATAAACTCTCGAACTAACTTAGGCATCGGAGGGCCTTTGGCCAACACCCCCCGGGTGTGGTCCTCTTATTGGTTCTATTTTGCAGGGAGAAAGAGGCGGCGAAGAAGAAAGAGGAATATTTTCAACCGAATATTCTCGTGGGGAAATTTGCTCCCACACTTACTATCCAGCTTTTGCATATAGCCAATACGTAAAGCAAAAATTAGTCGTATTAGATTTATTTTTATTCAAAAAAAGCATGAACAACACACCAACATCAAATTGTGAGAAGTGCAGAAAACTTGCAAGTTGGGTGTAGCACCACGTGATGACATGATTAATCCACTTAGTTTGTAATACTCGTATTTATTTATCTATACTATACGCTCCATAACATATGAACTTTGTGGTACACATGCAACCATATTATATCCTAGAAGTTCATATAACATGGCATCAACTAACAAAAATACTGATTGGACAACCGTTCTCTGCCCTAGCCGCTCTCTCTCCTTAGGAAGCAAAACCCAAGTTTTGAAGGCTTAGCCGCCACCCCCTTTGGGGGTGGGTGGCCTCTGCGGTTCCCCTTGCTCCTCCTCTCCCCTTCTCCCCCTCTCCCCTGCCTCCATCTCGCCTCTCTCCTCTCCTCTCAGTCCTGGCCATCTCCTTCCTTGCTTCCAGTCTGCTCCCCTCCCTCCCCTCCCCTCTCCTTGGTCCTATTTTCCTCTTCCTGTTCTCTTGATGTGACTTTATTATTTTCTTTCTGTTCACTTGGCAGGGGGTGTGTGGTTGGGCTTTGGTGACTTTGATTTTGCTATTTGGTGTTTCCCGGGAGATCTGTTCCAGATCTATTTTGTCCGGGACTGCCATTGTTTTCGGCGGCTTGGGTGGTTCTCTCTGTAGCCACTGCGGTTGTTTTACTTTTTCGTTTGGTGTTGGCGGCGCTTTGGATCTTGTTTGTTTTCTTTTGCAGATCAGAGATTTGAGTGATTCGTCTCTATTTGTGATTGGGTGATAAACGGGGTGACCGAGCATGCCGTGCGGATCTATTCAGCCTTTCGTGCTGATCTCTTCAGCCTATCGTGCTGATCTCTCCAGGCTATTGTGCTGTGTTTGTTTCAACCCGTTGGTGGTGTTGATCAATAATATCTTCTTGTATTTTACTTGTAATTTACATGTAAGTGTTTGTTGCATTTGTAGTTTGGCCGCTTCGCGTGTTGTGTTCTCTCGCCCTATAGTTACGGGCTCACGGTATTTTTATCGTAATGTCTCTCGCCCATGGCCATGACGGGGTTTACACCGTTGATGCCGTGTACTTCCTCCTATCTGGATAACCTTCTGTGGTTACTACGCTTCGCATTTGTATCAACTCTATATGAGTATTCGATCAGATCTGCTCTTGTACTTGCCTTTACGGCTAACGGCCTTTGTGCATAAGTTATGAATGCAATATCGCTAATTTTCAAAAAAAAAAAAATATACTGATTGGACTTATATTTTAATGAATGAAGCATTGTTTGGTGAACAAAGTTTAGTACTATGTATTGCTCATAATCAATAATTCTGCTAAACATATATAAAGTTCTGGTTTTGATCTTTTTACTTGAAGCTCAAACTCCAGGAATTTGAGTATAACTCCTATAATAATCCCTCTCATTCCATCTCCATCAATACTAAGAATAGTGATGAGACTTCCGTTAGTAGGAGAATAAATGGATGATTCTGTTTTCTCCATGGGTGAGAGACTGAAGAGAAGGCAATGCACAATGCTTAATCTAACAACGAAAACTGAGAGAGAGCGAGATTAATTTGAAGTTTCAAGAATCTCGAAAGGAAAGCTTTGCAGTTCATGGGATTAACCTTGAATTGTTGTGGGGTTTATATGGAGATCTTTCCCTTTTCCCATCAGGTAATTTTAGCTTCCATTTTTTATTCAAGGTTGTATTTCCTTTGCTTTTTGGATAGTCCTATTGTAATTAGTACTTCTTTCATTTATTGTTAGAATTTCCTGAATTTATAAGTTCAAGAATAAGTTTATGTTCATAGTGATCACATAAATCTTCCTACACATGCATGAATTTCTGTTTTGTAAATAGTATTGCATTCTTTCTTGTACGTAGAAGGAAGAATCATGAAATCATGTATATCCATAATTCTTGAGACTTTGAAAATATAAAGCACAAAATAAAACAAAAAAATTTAAAAAAATAAATCCAAACCCAAACCCTAACTAGGTAGCCACAGCTCAATCCCCTCCCGTT
Organism: Prunus padus; assembly: GCA_024362665.1. NCBI lineage: Eukaryota > Viridiplantae > Streptophyta > Magnoliopsida > Rosales > Rosaceae > Prunus > Prunus padus. The sequence continues at coordinate 1,682,767 of JANFAM010000006.1, forward strand.
ATTCGATATGCCTCTACCCAACCCACCCCCACCATCAGCCTCCCCATTCGACATAAACCCAACCCATGTAAAATTCCAGTGCAACAATGTCCGAAAATACCTAGAGCTGCGGGGAGGGTTGGCACATAATATTTTTAACAGTAAATTGGATGGAATGTGAGCAAAATTAACGGCAGAGGGAAATTGGCTGAAAAAATAATTCAGATCCTTACTTTTCTAAAAAACAGGTTAGGGGCAAATTGAAAGTATGTTACAAGTTCAGGAGGCATTTCACCAGTTCAGCCACAAAAGCAAAAAGGAATGGAAGGACAAATGATGTAGAAATTAAGAAACAGTTTGCAAAAACAGAAGTAAAACTTCTGTAAATAGAAAAATAAATGGGGTGGAAATTAATTGTCTTCATTTTTAGGCAACCAATCACTTGTAAAAACTCAAACCATTTCATTTCATGTCCAACCCCAGCCCACACCATTTGTAGCAGACCACCATTGAACTCATAGATTGATAGGGTGGATGAGAACAAATTCATACCTGGCCATACTTTTTAGACCTTAGATTTCTCAAATAAGAAACAGTTTCTCTAGATCCGAAAGATTCAACATAAATATGGGCTGCCAAATTCACAATAATGAGCTTGGTTCCAATTAAAGTAGAAGAGAAAAGGGAAGAAACAAAAAAAAAGTTTGGAAGCTACTTGCTTAGAAGGTAGAGGTATCCCCATTCCCCACAAGTATAATCTGAATTTGTAGTATGGTGCATGAGCATCCCACTCCAGCAGCAAATATCTTTAGAAGTCACCTCCATAAATAGAGAAACATTCTGGACCTGAACACAAAGGTAATAGTCAAATATTAATTTGTGTTCAAGCGCCTCAATGTCAATAATACACTGCTGGGATTCTTAAAACTACCAACCTCAAGAATAATTTTCTTTCTGGATATAAAAAAGCATTCAGAATAAAAAGCAACGTTTCTACAAACTATCAATCTTGCTTTACTTTGCAAGATCGCATAGGGAAGTCCAGAGCAGAGTTGCAAAATACTGATGGGATAGTAATTCTGGTTTTACTTTGCAAATCTTGCTGAGAGAGAGGCCTTTGGATGTAGCATGCATACAAATAACAATATGACTTGGCCTCAATAGTCAATACCATAGGTACTTCTCTCACTCTTCTTCATCCAAGGAAGAATATGTGTCATCAACATAGCCCTCTTCTTTCATTATTGCTGTCAAATACTTTAAAGATGCAATGATTTCACCGGCATTTGGATGAGACTTATCACCTGCAACAAACAAATTTGTTCTTTGTCCCACCAAAATCCAACTACATCCGGGAACCTTTGTCACTCCTTTTTCTTTCATTGCTCTCCTCAAAGAGCTAGCCTCATTCCAGTTTCCTGATGCAGCATGTATATTAGAAAGCAGGACATATGGTGAAGAATTTTGCGGTTCTAACTGAATTAGTTTCTCAGCCGCACGTTGTCCCCTTATGTCATCTCCATGTAATCTGCAAGCACCAAGAAATGTAGCCCAAATCATAGCATTTGGATCAAAACCTAGTCTGTCAATAAATTCCTCTGCTTCTTTAAGGAATCCCCATCGGCCTAGAAGATCAACCATGCAGGCAACATGATCAAACCTGGGTTGGATATTATACTCATTAACCATAGAATCATATATCTGACGGCCCTCAGTTACCTTCCCTGCATGACTACATGCAGTGAGAACACCGAGGAATGTGACATCGTCAGGCAAAACATGAGATTGTCTCATCTCATCAAAGATCTTCAATGCATATTCTGCATAACCATTTTTAGCAAATCCAACTATCATTGAGTTCCAAGAAATGACACCATTTTTAGTACCCATTTCTTCAAAAACTTTCACAGAACTTCTCACATCCCCACATTTAGCATACATGTCTACGAGGGCACTACATGTTAACTCATCCAGATCAAAACCGGTATGAAAAATGAGGGAATGGATCTCTCTACCATTTTTCAAAGAAGACATGACAGCACATGCTCGCAGAACACTAGCAAATGTTGCTTGGTCGGGTAGGGCATTATCACTACGCATTTCTTGATACAACTGTAGAGCTTCATCGCTACAATCATTTTGACTAAGTCCTGAAATCATAGCGGTCCATAATACTTTGCTTTTTGGCTTTGGGAACTCTGAGAAAAGAATGGTTGCATCTATTTTGCTTTTGGAGTTTATGTACATACCCAAGAGAGAGACACCCAAGAAGTCGCCATCATACAAAAGCCCTTTCTTTAGTACTATGCAGTGGATTTGCCTTCCCAGTGTTAACATTAGAGGTCCACTACATGCATCTAAAAGGCTTGAAAAAGTTATTTCAGTCGGGTTCAACCCTACTTCATGTATCTCACGAAACAAGTTCACTGCTTCTTCCAAGTCGGTATGAGCAAACCCAGCAATTAGAGCATTCATGGAGACCACACTCCGGTGGGGCATATAATAGAGAGCTTTACTCGCATCCCCAATGACCCCACATTTGGAATACATGTCAATAAGGGAGCTCCCAGAATAAAGGCTTGTTTCCAGACCATTTTTAACTGAGAGGCAATGGACTTGTTTTCCCATCTCCAGTGCTTGAACATTTGCACAAGCACTTAGTATACTGGCCAAGGACACTTCATCAGGCACAATTCCATGTGAATTCATTCTTCGGAACATATTAAAAGCCTCATCCTCGTCTTCTTCCTGTACATACCCAACTATAATTGCATTCCAAGAAATATTGTCTCTATTTTTTATGAGCTCAAATTGTTTCCTTGCTTCCTTCAGAGCCCCTGATTTAGCATACATATCAACCAATGCATTTCCCACATATAAATTTGATGCAAATTGGTTCTTGATGATATGTGAATGTAACTGGCAACCCATTTCTAGATATTCCAAGGAAGAACAGGCGCTAAGAATGCTAGTATAGGTAAATTCATCAGGGTGAAGACCACATTCCTTCATATTGGAAAACAAATCTATGACTTCACAGGCATGCCCATTCTGTGCATAACCCCCAAGCATCGTATTCCACAAGACAACATTTTTCTCTGATAGATAATCAAATGTTTTCTTTGCAGCATCAATTTTCTCACATTTGGCATACATATTGATTAATGAACTGCCAACATAAAAGTTAGAATCTAACCCTTGTTTTATTGCCATAGCATGAACTAGCAAGCCAGAGTCTAGAGCAGCTAAACTAGCAATTGCGCTTAAAACACTTCCTAGTGTGGATCTTGACGGTTTTTCACCAGCTTTCCTCATTCTCAGGAAAAAGTTAACAGCTTCCTCCTCATAGCCTCTCTTGGCATGCCCAGAAATCATCACATTCCATGCTACAACATTTGGACTGGGCATCTGGGAAAACAATTCGCATGCATCACCTAGTCTTCCTAGACCAACGCACGCATTTATGGCAGTCACAAATGCCACCTGGTCCAGAAAACCACCAACTCTCTGCATCCCCTTGAATACTTTAAGTGCCTCCTCAAGCAAACCAACTTGAATATACCCTGAAATCATTGCTGTCCAAGCAACCGTATCCAACTCCACCACTCCATCAAATATCCGTCGAGCATCACTTAAACAACTGCACTTGGCATACATATCAATAAGTGCACCTTCACAAAATGAACTCAACTCAAACCCCATCTTAATGACACCACAATGAACTTGTCTACCATACTTAATATCCACCAATCTTGAACAAGCAGACAAAACCATCGCAAAAGTGAACTCATTTGGTAAAACCCTGCAATTCCACATGGAACCAAATGAGTTAATAACCTGTTCCAACAATCCCTTACTTGAATACATTGACAAAACTGAGTTCCAAGCAAACACATCCTTGTTTTCAAGGCAGTTAAATGCCTTCTCCGCAAAGCCCACGTTACCACACTTGGCATAAAACCCAACAATGGCATTTCCTAGAAACCCTTTGGACCCAACTCCAAATTTCAAGCTCTGACCATGGACAGTCTTGCAGGTTCTTGAAGCTTGAGCCAGCAGCCTTTCAGGCATTTCATCGAACACTTTGTGGGTTTTGATATTCTTGCACTGCTGTATACAGATTTGCAAGAGATGGGTGTAAAGGGACCCAGGGGCTCCATCTGGGTAGATTGATTTGGATGGAATGGTTGAGAGGCTGTGCTTTTGGTGGAAGGAGTGCAGGGTTTTGGAGGGAGGTCTGAAGCGCATTGACTCATGACTAATTGGTATCACTCAGTTATGAATAGACACTGTAGACAGACACTACAGCAGAAGAGCCACTCCATGAGACCTGCAAATTGCTGATATCCTCTAGTGTCCCAGCCACTTCCAATCGATTTCAGAGAGAGAGAGAGAGAGAGAGAGAGAGAGAGCTGGGTTTAAGTTTTGAGGAGTGTTCGCGCCAGAGTTTAGGGGTCAGAAGACGCAGAACCCGGCCGGGTCTGGACTCAGGCTCAGCTATCCGAGAGCCTGACCTCTTGGTCACGTGGCCCACTTAACATTTTAATTTTAATAATTTGTTATTTTATACATTTTTTCTTTTTGATTAATATTTTCTAACAATGTATATTAAAAGTAATATATAGCATCTTATTAAATAATTTTCTATATATTACTTATAATTAAAAAATAAAATTGTTCAAATCTTTATGATTATCTCGCAAAACAAAGGAAAAACAAATTGTTTGTTTTAATTTTATTGTGTTTCGGGCTCTTCTCCAATAAGGATTTTTGTTAGGAAGCCAAACACATTGTGTCTAATATCATTTACATAATGAAGGTTCTGCCAAACAATCATCCCATATAATGGCAGCTGGTCTATTAAGTGTTGAAACACACCCTTTAACCCATGTTTTGCAGCCATTCTTTTTGTACCAACTCAAACTTCAATGGAAGGATCTTCATTCAGAAGGTAAACAGTTGCATTTCATTTGATTCAAACACAAAAGTGAAATGATTATAAATTCACTGAATATCTTCCCATCCTATATGTATTCAAACACAAAAGTGAAATGTAAAGTCCAACAAGAAACAAAGAATGCAGAGAAGTTCTTCATTGGCCTCAAATTAAATGTCTCTTCTTGCAAATGCCGTTGAAATATTCTTTCTGCACTTTCTTTCATACTCTTGCCAAAAACAAATCACCCTTCTTTATTGCCCTTGAGGTAAAGAAATGATCTGCTCGAACTGCTAACTTCTGCCACTACATTGTACCAATTCCTATAACCTGTTTATTCTTAAATGGAAGGACGCGTTGTGTTGGGCAATCTCCGGCCACGAATGAATGAACTGAACAGGTGCAATGCTCTTGATGGTTGAGCATATGGAACCATATGGGCAGCACCCCTTACTGTGGCAAAAGTCAATAGATTTCCATACTCTGTAGCCCAACCTCCCGCCTATTCATAAATAACAAAGCTAGGATATATTCAAGGGAGGCAAACTTGAATAGGAACAAAAGGATAGTATTGTTAAAGGAAGTAAACAAGCACCTGGCCTCTGTGAAACCAAACTCCATATGGGACTGTTATCTGGAACTTTAGATCATGTGCTAGTTCCCGGATAAGTGTTCGGGAACCCAATAATGGTACAACAGAATCTTGATCGCCACTGCAATTGATTGACAAATCATATTATTGAGCAATACTAAATTTAGAGTAGGCTTTGTTCATCTTTTCTCCTGTACATATTAGCGGAATTAATTACCTGAAAACCCAAACTGGTATACGATTATGAACTATCCTTGTGATCAAGGGAAGAATGTTGATGTTACCATCAGTATCACTGTAATTAAGAACACTGTACAATGCAAGAATGAGAAAATCAATTATACGATATATGCAAGTTGTAAAAGAATAATTCACTAAATAGTCTGATTAAGAAAGATTGTATTCATCACTTACTTACTGCACATACTCCAGCCATAAGGTAAGTTTGTACGATTTGCATGAAGGGCCTTCTGAACCTCAGGAAGGTTCAAATAAAAACGTCTTTCAGCGGTCATACATACATCAACTCCAAGACTTATCTTAGTAGCCTGCAGAAAATGGGATTGAAGGAAAAACTCATTGCAACAATCAAATGACAAATTGCATGAAAGCGAAGGATGAAAAAGAAAAATAGAAACTAAATAGTAAAGAAACAGAGAGGATACCATTTTCCGTAGTCTCAACTCTTGCTGCACTATAGACGGATAACAAACATCAAGGATCACGTCGTAATTGTTTATATACTCGCCAACTATTTGATTTGCTTGAGATATTGCAGTGTTGCACTTAACGGTTACATTGTGAGGATTTGCAAATACATAATCATCAAAATCACATTCGTTCATGATAGCGAGGCCAATTTCATCAGAAATCATTCCATGAGACCAAAAGTATTCATACGTTGCCGGAATATCACGATCAAGTCTCAGCAGTGGATTGCCAATCTAGCCACATAATTTGAGTGTAATTGTGCAAACATCAGCAAAATAGACAAGTGACAACTTTACAGATAAACGACAGCAAAGAATTAAAAATGTGAGGTCTTCTTACAGCAACCCCTTTCAGATTGAACTTGAAACCAGTTGAATGTTCATTATGGTCCAATATAGCTATAGCCAATTGCGGTATGTAGTGCCCTGTACATAACGGTTACAGTTAGAAAGGGTTTGATGTATTGTTTCACCAGGCAGAAAATGAAATAAACCAACATAGAATAAACCCATTTTCATTTGCTTTCAACATGGAAAGCAAAGGTTCCCCATTTATGTAAAAGTTATAAGATAGTAAAGTTACTAAATTATTGAATCTCCCTTCAACTAGAAAATAAAGTGAATCCTTTTTGTTTCCATTTCTTACTTTTAACTGACTCAATAAATCATTTTTTTTTTTTTTATAAATGGATTATAAGAGCTGCATTTCCTAATACTTCAGCATAGAATTGACACTGATCAGACTTTGCAGACCTGCATAGCTTTCTCCGGTAAGAAACAACTCCCGAGATCTGAAAGCTGGAAACTTCTCATACCATTTCAACAGGAATGTGTGCATATCCCTTGCTGCAAAATCAAGAGAATGAGGTTGGCTCAAATCAAAGTGAAATTTTGTTTTTTTGTTTTCATTTTAAAGCCTGATTGCTAAGTTATAGCATTTACAAAAGAAGGAGCACACACTAGAATCAGTGAAAAGAAAAGGAAGTACACGTAGCTATTCACTTTACCAGTGGATGCGTCGCCTGAATTATAATCCGAACTTGTATTTGAGTATGACCATCCTACTCCAGCAGGAGACTCAACAAAGAGGAGATTTGATGCTACAAATAAAAAGTGGGACATAATTTAGATAGGGTTCCAATAAGTATCTGAATGGTGAAACAGTGCATATTACATATTCCCAAAAGAAGGAAAACCGATGTGTCCATTAAATGTAATATTTGATATACCTCTATTCCATGACATTGAATTTCTTCGGAGGCCTCTACCATCACCTGTAGGATAAAATGGACCCAGCTCTGTAAAGGCACCTCCACCAATAGAGGAGCAGCCTGGACCTGAACACAAAGTTAATCATCGAATGTTATAAACTATTCAGTGTTTATTCTTGATAAGGGCACGATAAAGTTTCATTCTTGATAAGGGCACGATCAAGTTTCATTCTTGATAAGGGCATGATAAAGTTTCATTCTTGATAAGGGCATGATATGAATAACGAGCATGCTTTCAACAAGCATCAATTCAGAGTTGGTACTATATCTAAAGCCACTGCTATTTTCTTTTGTTCTTTTTTGTTTTATAGTGGTAATGCTTTCTAACTGACTACCAAAAGTTACAACAAATGGAATTGACAGTTTAGAGATGCAAAGAATCCTAACAAAAATGCAGCACATTTGAACAAGAGACCAACTGAAGACAAGGATTATTAAAAGCTATGATGCACAGCCTTTTTTTAATATATAATTTGAAGAATTCGCTAGTAGAAACTACATGAAAAATATCTGTTATAGTGATAAACTAAATACATCAATCAATTCCACAACTAAAATCACAACTTGCTCTCAAGAAAACCAGAAAAGGCTAAGAGTTCCCAAGTATCAAGCTATAAAATCAATTGAACGGGAACAACAGAGAATTCAAAACTAACCTCCATTGAGCCAAAGAGTGAGGGGCTTCTTGTCAGGCTCCTTGTCTGCTTCAACGAAGTAGTAAAACAAGCTCCTCCCAGCTTTCACATCCACATCAACATACCCAGCATACTGCTTGAACCCAACATTTGGCTGCCCAGGCAACCTCACCACCAGATCCTCAGCTGGGTATCCCTCCACCACACCAACCACCACCCACCACACACACCCTAACCCAATCAAAACCCCACTAAACCAACACCTACCCATTTCCTGATATCCCAAAATCCCACAGAAAAATCAACCGTTTTATCAATTCCTAGGCAATTCTCTCTCTCTCTCTCTCACTATATATAAATATTATAGGACACACACACACACACCCCCAGACAGAGCCTCACTCACTCAAAACAACATTTTTCCTTTTTAAAAGGAAAACAAAGGTTATCTGTACATATCGTTTATCTTTTAAGAAACAAATTCTGTGATAGCAATAACACTTAAATTCTAGGCTGCTTTATCAGAAAGGTTAAGGTATGTGTATAATTTATACAAATACCAGATCTGATTTTAGAGAAGTTTCTATAGATAACATTCAATGCAACCTCAAAATCAATAGAAAAAGAGAGAGAGAGAGAGAGACGCTAAGGAACGTGCAGAGAAAGCAGAGGCGGGTGTTTTTACTGCTTTGCAGAAGTTGCAGGTAATGCCTTGAGAGAGGCGTTGGGAAGTCGCATGGGCGGCATAGTAATAATCGCGAGAGTAATGGCAAAAGATCCACTTGGCATTTTCGAAACTTGATAAGATAATGAACTATGCACGCTCTACGCTGTCAATAAAGTCAAACACCTTGTACTCGTTTGGTTACTTTATTATTTTTGCCTAAATTTTCAACAATTGTCATCATAACCTTCTCCGATAATTAAAAATGGATGTTACTAGACCAAGTGACAAGAGGCTAGATAAACCTCATTTGAATGCTCTTATTATTCACTTGAGACACTGACCAATCACTAGACACAAAAAAGTTCATGCTTCGAGTCTCTTTTTGGTGCTGCAAGCATAGAAAGAAGACAACATGGCCGCCCTCTTTGGTCACAAGTTATAACCGTTTGCACTCTCTCTCTCTCTCTCTCTGCAGCTTACTTTAGTACTTTACAGCCCACAAGAATATCCTTTTTTATCAAGAACTTTAGAATAACATTTTTATACAAGTGGAGATACTCGTGGGGCTCAATTTTGAAAGAGCCAAGTTGGTCTTTATCAATTGTAAATTGATACTTTATTTGGGTTTGAAAAGAAAAACCTAAACAAACAAAAAGAAGGGAAGATTTTTCTTCACCACTTTAACCATGGTATCTCATCACAACCTTCAACGCCGACACGCTCATAAGCATAATCATAGCTTAACTTTTTCTTTTGTATTTATGTAACCACGACTATACCTATGACACGCCAAACATCGAAAGTGGCGATAAGACACCTATGGTTAAAGCTAAGAAAAATAAACCCCAAAAAGAATCAAATTAATCATAATACTAACAATGCAGATAAAGTGAAATTTGACTGCTATCGTATTGTTTAGTAGTATTACATCATATCAAACATGTAGTTTTGTGCATGCATGTGAAAAAGTTCCCTAATTAGTGGAACTTATTAGGACCTTTTTCCTTCTTCTTTTTCTTGAATACTCGATATGTAGAAGAGGAAATCGAACACAAAAATCATATACAAAAGAGAATTGAACATAAAATCTAGAGTGTAAGGTTGAATGCTCGTAATCATTTTAGATATAAGTTCATTATCTTCTTTCTATTTCTTTTCTTTGTCATGCTCACTACTTTGTTTTTTTCATTAATCGCATGGAATTCTCGCTATTTTTTTTATTCTTCAAATTTCGAACTACATACTGTTCAAATTTTACATCAGAAAACCAGAATACCGGCTACTGGGATTATTGGCCAACAGAGAGAGAGAGAGAGAGAGAGAGAGAGAGAGAGAGAGAGAGAGAGAGAGAGAGAGGGAGTTGAAGCTAGTAAGAAACAGGGCAGCACCAAGTGCCTTTGCTACATTAGGGTTTATAAGGGTCAAATAATTGAGATTCATAGCATGCCATGTCCACAGCGATGTGGAGTTGGTGTAGCGCAGTGAATTCATTATCAGACAGCTGGGTCTCATTCAGGATTGGATTGTCTTCCTTTCTATTTCAAATACAACTAGTTGGCATAAAACTGGAAAGCAGAACAGATTGGAGCTCACTAACAAAGAATTCAAATTAGAACATCTTTGACTACACGGGCACGCGCACACGTCCAATGTGCCATCACTTTCTTCTAACAAATCATGAAAACTTTAGTAAGTAAGAGCCGAAGTAGGTAAAGATAAATATCAAGGAACAATTTGTGGGATTGGTCGGGCACACAACAGTGAAGCATGAAAAACACAAGATATCGCCCAACATGTTTATTTTCAACACCCTAATCCTCAATTCTCATGACCAAAAAAAGCGATTTGGCCAAAAAAGGCCATTACAAGATATAATAAAGGAGGATATTAACACTGTAGCACTCATATAGCTTCTTGCATTTTAAAATGAATATTTTTATATCTTTTGTGCAATCACAGTATGAAGTGTAAAGAAGAGTGCCAACACTAGTACCGTAAATATGAATAAATTAAGATCACGAGCAATGAGACTTATACGTGATTCACGAGCAATGACAAACACAATCCACTACACAAGACAACATAATAAGAAGATTACAATGAAGAAAATGTACTTTTTCCTTACATGCAAAGGTACTTTCTCTTCTCACCCCTTGTTCTGAAAGAAAACCCCAAATGCACAAGCAAGCACTCATGCTTTTTTATAAAGGAACATTTCCACAAGCATTCACACATTAAAAACACCAACCCTAGTATCTTAACATAATGTAAAAACTAGAGCTACGAAACAAAAATAATAGTAAAAATTCGAACCACCGTTAAAAGCTCGAAAAACTAGACTTGCTGAAAAACACTTAAGCCCTAATATGCAACCAATATACAGAACAAAAAGTTCTGGAATTTACTTACAAATGTACTACAAATAAAGAGCTATGTCAAAAATGGACGTCAGAGAGGGTAGAAGAAGACCTCCAGAGATAAATTCTCAGGAACTGATTTAGCAAGCTCGCTTCATCAAGTCGTGCTCTATAGGTTCTTGAAAAGGCTTCAATGTCTTCCATACTTGGGGAGCCAGATCTGTAGTACATCCATGTGGTTTGAGCTCAAAAGACATTCATATGACAGCTTACACAATTTGTGAAGAGAGACTTATTAACAAACAGATATGATTTTTTCTACCAATAAGAAAACAGAGAAATAAACACCCCGCCTAGCTCTAGTAATAGGGGTTGTCGGCGAATGGTCTGATTCGTCGGAGAATCGTCTGTTTTTTTCTTCTTTCCACTCGTGAAGCCTTCTTTTTTCCTTGTTTTTATGCAGACGATTCGCCGACGGGGAATCGTCTGATTATGTGGGAGTAAACCCGACCCGATAGTACAGTACCCATTTTGGGAACGTCCAGTGCCAAAGTCACTGAATGGGTAAGTCGCCAATCCCTAAAACGGACTATGTAATGTACTTTATCTGCTGGATTACAGGTGGGCATTTTACCAGAGGTTTCTATTGTATCAATCTACCCTTGTGTGATTCCTTACATAAGGGACTTGCCTGTTTAAGGAATGAATAGGATGGAAAGGGGATCTCATCAGGTCTGTGCTTGCCACTAGATATCATCTGAATGGACGCTTTCTGGTAATAGAAACCCCATTTCGGCCCCTTCTCCCGTTGGGCACTACCTCCGATGGGTAAAGATACCCGTAGGACAATTCCGGCTGTTTTTCAAGCCTCCCCTCACGCCTTTGGCGCCTCTGATGCATCTGATCGAGACAGAGCTCAAACGTCTGTGCTTCGGATTGATCTTAATCACATTGGGATGGTACGGGGAACAAGATGGACTCGTTTAGGAAATGAGCAAAGTTAACAACAGACATTCAACCAATATTGGTTTTGCCACATCCACATTAGTTATTAGACGAGTGGTCTGCTTACTAGCTGCATGAAAAGCTTCCAAGTTTTATACAGTAGCACTAGCTCTTGTATGCCCAAGAGAACAATAAGTTCAGGAAAAAAAAAAACCTTAAATAAGAGTTGTACAGATGGATTATTAAATTGGATCTTGGAAGTTGAACACTTATTGTCAAGTAAACCTGTTTTGATGTTGCCTTTTGGTAGTGCATTTCAATAACTTACTTTTTGGGATTAGTGGTAACCTAACATAGTAACAGAGTCATATTGTCTAAAAAGTGGTTCAAGCCTCAGTTCTGGAAACTTCTATTTTGCACGTGTAAAGTCCAGTTTGGTGAAGTGTTAAGTATGCTGTTAAGTTGTGATTGATATGCATTGTTATCCCATCTACTAATAGCTTAGGCTTTTTAGATCAATTGTCCTGCTCTTCAAATATGTGTACATGAAACATTTAGGCCAAAAGTTACCAATTTTCAAATAAACCCCCAAATAAGCTTTTTACCATTTGATACATTATAATGCATAAGATCCCAAATAATCCAATACAATCATCTAATTGCTATATGCTATTTTTGAACCACATGCAGAAACAATGTCACGTTTTGATCCACTTCCATCATATCCACTATCCAGCTATATGAAAAACGATTGGAAATAGATTCACATGAAAGATTGCTCACAAAAAGCTATTAGATAGAATAGAGGAAGAGGTTAGTGAAGGAAAAGGCAATCTGAAGACATCTTTGCAAACAAAACATAGAGATCTGTGTGCACAATGCAACACTATTTCCCTAAAAGCTCCAACCCATCAAACCTAATTTTGATAGAATCAGCATACATAAAGTTTCATGATACGCTCTTACACATGGCAAGCATAGAATCTGCATCACATACTAATTTTATAAAAATTTGTAAATTAGCATGTAAGTATTCAAAATTATTCGTCACATTTAATTTTGGGTTTGATGATTACCTATTCAAAAGCTTCTCAATGCGCACTTGGATGGTGAAATTTGGCAATGTTTTAAACGCGTATATTTTCAGGTCAACATCAAAGGACAGAATAACTTCTTCAGCTATTTCTAATGCCTTGTTATCCCACCATACCCCAGCAAGAGATATTCCACCTCCTCCACCTCCATCTCCAGCCTGCGAAATGAATCAAAAGATTGTTAGGATAAATCTCTAAGATTACCAAACGGCAATAATTACTCATACACACTACTCACATAGAGTTCAGCAGACTCTTCTTCGTAGTAATCACCACCCTCATCATCCATTGATGCCTCTGTATGATTAAGAATTCACTCGAACATGAAACATTTCTGACCAAACTTTGCAGTAATAAAATAGGATAAGAAAATGAAAACCTTTCTCATTACTCAGATGCTAGAACTACCCATTAAAGCATAATCAAAAAGTCACCATTATACTTAACTAGCTTTTCTGGTATAAAACAATATAAGAAACTCGAAAAATATGACAAAGATTTATAATGACATAAGAAACTTCATGGCAAAGAAATGTACAAATACAAAATCAAGAACCGAGAACATCCAAAGCAAAGTTCTATTATATTATCAGAAAAAGGAAAGAAAAGGAAAAATAGGAAAATTCACAAAAATTACCATCTTCTTCGAAGTCATCCAAGAAAACGTCATCGTCGTCTTCATCGTCCTCTGAAACTTCTTCGATAATGGTTGGTTTGAGAAGTGGCTCAGGCTCTGAGTTTTGCTTGCGGGCGTGAAGTGCAGGAACATAGTTGCATGCTCCCAGTTGTGGAGCTTGAAAGAGAGTTGAAGACAACACACACATTCTTCCTTGATTGCACATGAAATCTAAGCATTTTACTAGTCCAAGCTAATCCTCCCTATCAAACATGGCCTAAATACATGAAACATTTTACTAGTCCAAGCATGAAATTCCAAAATACATTTACTGCACAAAAATGATAAACTTTCTTGCTATAAACTAGCTTTATGACAGTACTCTCTTTATGGAGAACGCATGATACCTCGTTCACAATCAAACAAAATTCAAGCCTAATGTATGTACATAGCTCAGTGCCAAGAAATAAATAAAGAACTGAAAAGCACAAGGTTAAATAATCTTACAGCTCCTCCTTTGTGAACCCACTCAGTTTAATTTGAATCAACTACAAGAACACTTTTGAATAAGATAGATATCTGAGCTGAATATGCAAAAGTGCTCATCTTCAGGTAGTAACCAAAATAAATTTTCAAACTAGAACTTTGGTAAGAAGACGCTCCTTTTTCTTTGAAAGTAGAAAACATGGAGGGAATTCATGAATCACCCTTTCTGACAAATTCATCAACATTCCCAATCCCCTCAATCAGAGAGTAATATGTGCTGTCATCAGGTTTGATCCCTCTGCTCACCATTTCTTTAAGGAGTTCTTCAGCAAGATCACCTTCTTGGTTTTTGGATAGACCTTGTATAAGGGCATTGTAAGTTAGAAGGGTAGGATTGAAACCTATGCTCAACATCTCATCCCGAACTTTAAAGGCATCCTTCAAATCACCTCTCTTACTATAACCGCTAATTAGGGTATTGTAACTAATGTGATCAGGTTTAATTCCCCTTCTCTTCATCTCGTCCAGAAGTTGACGAGCTTCCTCAACTTTCCCCTGCCTGCAACGCCCTTGCATTAGGGTATTGTAAGTCACTTCATCCGGATGAACCTTCATCTTATCCATCTCCCCCAAAAGTGCAAATGCACGCTCCATGTTACCGTTAGCACAGTGACCATCAATCAAGGCATTGAACATCACAAGATCCGGCAGAACACCCTTCATCAATATCTTCTTAAACAAGTCATCTGCCTCCTTCATTCTTTTGTTTTTACTCAAAACATATATAAGTGATGTATAAGTTACCTTAGTAGGCTTTATCGATTTACTCAACATTTCATCATGAAGGCTAAAGGCTTTCTTTGCATTCCCACTTCTGCAATAGCCGTTAATTAGGATGTTATATGTAATTCCATCAGAAACCACTCCCTTCTCTTCCATTTCTTTAACCAACTCATAAGCTTCAACCATCTTACCTTCCATAAACAATGCATGAATCAACAAATTGTAAGTTGACACAGTCGGCCTTATGCCCTTCTTCACCATCTCATCTCTATAACTGAAAGCCTTGTCCAGATCACCTTTGTTGCAATAACCATCAATCAAGGTGTTGTAAGTCACAGCACTTGGAAGCAGCCCAATTTCTAGCATTTTATTGAAAAGCCCCGCTGCTTCCTCAAGTCTTCTTTCCTTGCACATCCCGCTAATAAGTGAACCATAAGTGTAGGAATCCGGCTCAACGCCTTTACCTTTCATAGCACTAAAGATCATTTGAGCCCTTCCAACTCTCCCTCTTGAACAAAACCCGTGAATTACCGTATTGTAAGTTACAACATTAGGCTTAATGCCCGAACTCTCCATAAACCCAACAAACTCCTTTGCCTTCTTCAACTTCCCTTCTTTACACAACACATTAATCATTATGTTAAACGTACAAACACTTGAATTTATCTTCAACCTAAACATCTCAGCATACAAAACCCACACCCTCTCCGTTTGGTTCAATTTCAAGAACAAACTCAGCATGTCATTGCACGTCTCAGTCTTAGGCATAAAACCTTTATCTACCATCAAGTAGAAGCAGTCAACAGCCTCCTCAGCCTTCTTCATTTCACAACAAGCCCTTAGCAACAAATCAAAAATGATGCTGCTATTTACACTCAAACGCTCCCGTGAGAGCGCCAGCGGATTGAAAATCTCTCTGATTGTAGCAATGCCACTACCAACGACTTGCTTCAAGAGTTCTAAAGCGGGTTTTTGGGAAGACTGGCGGGCGACAATGGCGATTGCGAGGCACCGGGTTTGGATACCCAGACGATGAAAGTCGACATTGGAGATGAATTCAAGGACAAGTTGAGGGCTTTTGTGGAGTTCAAAGAGGGCCTCGGAGATTAGAGAGGGGGAAAGGTTGGGCGAAAGGTGTTTGATGAAATGCCACTGAGAAGATTGGATGGTTTTGAGTAGAGAGTGGCGGGTTATTGGTGGAGGGTCTGTGGGGTTTTCTGGATGAGTGAGTGAAGAGAAAGGTGCGGAGGAGGGAGCGTGGTTTGTGAGGAAAATGGGTCTGAGCTTGGAGGGTTTTAGGGTCTGAGGGTTGAGGAGTTTGTGGGGTTTCATGGTTATGGTTGCCTAATTTGTGCAGAGCAGAGAGCAGACAGCACAGAGACAGAGACCGAGAGAGCGTTTGAAATAAATTTGCCTGTTTGTTGGTACTGAGCTGCTACATCAGATTCAATTCAAGCAACAACGATTCTCGCAATTCTCTCTTCTTCTCCTGCATCACCGTCGCTGGCACACCTCTTCCATTGTCACCATCTCTGTCGCTGGCCAACTTGAGAGAGAGAGAGAGAGAGAGAGAGAGAGAGAGAGAGGAGAGGGGGATTTCGGCTGTGAGGAGTTGGGGATTTTAGGGTTTAGGGTAGGGGTGGGCATCGGAACCGCCAAACCGCAAAACCGAACCAAACCAAACCGGAAAAACCGTCAAAAATCGTGTTGACCGAAAAAGTCAACAACCGAACAAAACCGAACTGACCGGTTTGGATCGGTTTGCCCGGTTGCTTTGAACCGATCCAATCCAAACCTGGCCCAATACAAATTTTTTTATTTTATATTTGTAATATTATACATATTTATATTCTTTATTATATATATATATATTTAACATGTGGTTATTTTTATTGGTTCTTTATGTTATATATATATATATATATATATATATATATATATATATATTTTTAACATGTGTATAATTTTTATTTTTTTAGAAAATTATTTAAATCCAATGCTACATTTTTAATGCTATAACTAATATTTTTCCAAGTCCAACTTCAAAACATCTCTCTTTTAAGAAATTGGATCATTTATTAATTTTCAATTCCAAAAATACAATTTTAGTTGGGATTTGTATTTTGTTAAAATAAAAAATGGAAAAAATTAAGAACCCGGTTCAAAACCGAAAAAACCGGAACCGGTGAGAACCAAACCGCGGATTCTTTTAAAAAATCACTAAAACCGGACCGAACCGAACCGGTTAAATAATTCGGTTTCGATTCCGATTTGAGGTGAAAACCGGTCCAAACCTACCGTGCCCACCCCTAGTTTAGGGTTCGAGAAAGGTACGCCCACTGGTTGTGGGATTTCCTTCCACAACGACGGATCAAAATCGGAGAGAAGGGCATTGACGACGGCGTTTTGTTTAGATACGAATCGTTTTGGGGTGACATATCGGGGTAGAAGGGTAAACAAGTACTATTAGAGCAACTCCACCAATAAGAGCAACTCCACCAGGTTGCGGCCCAGTGCAGGGGTGGGACCCACGGGCCGAGCCCAAAATAGAGCTTCCGGCGGCAGGGGCAGCCCAGGCAAGCGCGGGACCCACGCACCTTTGGGCAAGCCGCGGGGAAGTTGCACGAGGCCCAACCCAGACAAGTGACGTCGACAACAAAAAAATTTAAAAAAATTCTGAAAAAATTAAAATATTACGAAATATTTTTTAATACATACCTAGCAATTTTATTATTATTAATTTTATACATACAACTAAAATTAATCCCATGTAAAAAATAAAAGTGAATAGTAGTAGCCCTTTGTCATGGCAATAGGTGGAAGTGCACATTACTATTTGCAAGGGCGACCACTATTCACGTGAATAGTAGCCCCTAGCTCCCCACCCTCCCCCTTGCCATGGCAACCCCTAACGGGTGGAGTTGCTCTAAGGAAGGGCAAGGGGGGCACTATTCACGTGAATAGTGGCGATCTTTGCGTTTTTGCTCCACCTATGGAAGGCAAGGGCAAGGCAATTACTATTCACTTAAACTGTTTTTTCCTATTTTTATACTTAAATAATTAATTTGGATAAGATTTTCGGTTCTACGTGTCACTATTTATTATAAAAATCTCAAATCAATTTTCGGATAAAATTTTAGGATAAGATTTTCTGTATGATATTTTCACATGGGATTAATTTTATTTATATGTATGAGATTAATAATATTAAAATTGCTAGGTGTGTATAAAAAATGTTTCTAAATTTTTTTGGAATTTTTCATATTTATTTTTCAATTTTTTTAAAATTTTTTTATCTTTCTTGACGTCATGCGACATCAGCGACCTTGAGGCGACTTGGCGGGCAAGATCTGCCCTTGGGGCTGCTGCGGTGGAAACGATTTTTGGCCCAAGGGCCCCCTCCTACTCCCCTCCTGCCCGCTCCCCCCTCAGCGCCGGGCGCTCTTATAGCGAGTAAAATCGTTTTGGAGTCTTGGTGATAAAAATGTGTCACCATTTGTGACCTCAACCCGCTTGCACTTTGTTTCAGATGATTAATTTGATGGAAGCAACTTACACGAAAATCATAACTTGTGTGTATAAATATAGAGTAACTTAATGGTGCTGAACACTCCGTTAACCCTACTCCACAATGTAATTTCATGTTCCAAACAGTTTATATTTTAAGTCGTCATTCAAGGATTATTTCTGCATAATTTCAACCAAATCAAAAATGGTTGAGGTAGTTGATCTTGACCGTGGACATTTTATTATTTTATCATCGCACATTGCAATTGCTCTGTAAGCTACACTGACAGTTACACAATCCACAATCCCCTAAACAAAACAGCAGAAGAAGATGTACTTTTTCCTTTACATGCAAAAGATAATTTCTCTTCTCTCCCCTTGTTCTGAAAGAAAACCCCAAATGCACACGCAAGGCATTCACACATTAAAAACCCCAACCCTAAAATCTTAAACATAATGTGAAAACTAGGGCTACGAGACGAAATCAAAATATAAAATAAAAATAAAAATAAAAATCCAAACAACCGTTAGAAAAAAGCTTGAAAAACTAGACTTGCTGAAAAACGCTTAAGCCCTAATATCCAACCAACATAAATAACAAAAAGTTCTAGAATTTATTCACAAACGTGCTACACATAAAGAGCTATGTCAAAAATAGACTGCAGACAGAAGATGGCAAGTTGAGAAAATGATCTGTACCCCTGCATTATTCTTATTTATCTACTGCACTATATCATAGCATTTCTTGAGCCAAAAATGATTTACAGAATGAATGATCAAATATCAGAATACAACCGAACTAAACGTAACGAATCAAAGGGTGTGTTCAATTGCCACTCCCGCTGCTTTTTGCTAAGTGGTCGCCCTTTTCCTGCTTTTTCTCTATTAATCCTCACGTCTGCTAAACCCCAAACGCAACACTTTGTTTCCACATCAAAAGAAACAAGCCTGAAAACACCATCATTTTCTGAAATTACACCAGTTTCAGCTGTCTCACTGAAATATTTCACATACATAGGTCGATCTTTGAACCGATCCAACTCATGTGGAACCCGAACTATCCTTTCAACACCTGGAGATGACACCTGAGAGTAAACTTATTTCTTTAGACCCACAAGGTAGAAAACACAAACAATTAGGGAGCACCAATTTTAGAAGTTTCAGCTTCACAGCTTTAGCCATGGCGGTAAAAACCTACCCAAACAAGTTGCCACTATAAACTGAAGCAACTGACCACTGCCCTTATCTAAAGGTTTTATGCCTATCTACATAAAAAGGTTCAGACCCATCTTTGCCGTTCAGTTGCCCATAGTACGTACAGCAATGAGGCAGCTAGACTCATTTGCCCCCACCCAACCCACTACCCTTCATATTTCATGGAGCATTAATAATCTACGACGGTATGTCTTCCCCATCACATAAAATAGAAAAAATACAAACAATACAAAACAGAGAAAAGGTATTAGAAACTGAAGAGAGAGAGAGTAGAAGCATACCTCCAGAGATAAATTCTCAGGAAGTGATTTAGCAAGCTCTGCTTCATCCAGTCGTGCTCTATAGGTTCTTGAAAAAGCTTCAATGTCTTCCATACTTGGGGAGCCAGATCTGTAGTACATCCATGTGGTTTGAGCTAAAAACTTTTCTCATATGACAGCTTAGACAATTTGTGAAGAAAGACTTATTAACAGACTGATTTTATATTTTCTACCAATAAGAAAACGTAGAAAGAAACACACATGAGAAAAGTTAACAACAGCTGCATGAAAAGCTTCCACATTAGTTATTAGACTAGTGGTCTGATTACTAGATGGATGAAAAGCTTCCAAGTTTTATACTGTAGCACTAGCTCTTGTGTACCCAAGAGAACAATAAGTTCGGAAAAAAAAAACTTAAATATTAAGAGTTGTCCAGATAGATTATTAAGTTGGGTCTTGGAAGTTGAACACTTATTGTCAAGTAAACCTGTTTTGATGTTGCCTTTTGGTAGTACCTTTCAATAACTTAAACTTTTTGGGATTAGTGGTAACCTAACATAGTAACAGAGTCATATTGTCTAAAAAGTGGTACAAGTCTTAGTTCTGGCGACTTCTAATTTGCACATGTAAGGTCCAGTTTGGTGAAGTGTTAAGTGTGCTGTTAAGTTGTGATTGGTATGCATTGTTATCCCATCTCCTAATAGCTTAGGCTTTTCAGATCAATTGCCCTGCTCTTCAAATATGTGTACATGAAACATTTAGGCCAAATAAGCTGTTTACCATTTGATAAATTATAATGCATAAGATCCCAAATTATTGATATACGTTATTTTTTGAACCACATGCAGAAACAAATGACACGTTTTGATCCATTTCTTCATCATCTCCACCATTTAGATTGGAAATGATTGGAAATGGATTCACATAAAAGATTGCTCACAAAGAGTTATTAGATAGAATAGAGGAAGAGGTTAGTGAAGGAAAATGCAATCTGAAGACATCTTTGCAAACAAAACATATAGATCTGTGCGCACAATGCAACACCATTTCCCTAAAAGCTCCAACCCATCAAACCTATAATTTTGATAGATAAAGTTCATGATACGCTCTTACACATGGAAAGCATAGAATCTGCATCACAAACTAATGTTATAAAATTGTAAACTAGCAAGTCTTCAAAAGTATTGGTCACATTTAATTTTGGGTTTGATGATTACCTATTCGAAAGCTTCTCAATGCGCACTTGGATGGTGAAATTTGGCAACGTTTTAAACGCGTATATTTTCAGGTCACCATCAAAGGACAGAATAACTTCTTCAGCTATTTCTAATGCTTTGTTATCCCACCATACCCCAGCAAGAGAAATTCCACCACCTCCACCTCCATCTCCAGCCTTCGAAATGAAGCAAAAGATTGTTAGGATCAATCTCTGAGATTACCATGTGGCGCAAATAACTCATACACACTACTCACATAGAGTTCAGCAGACTCTTCTTCGTAGTAATCATCACCCTCATCATCCATTGATACCTCTGTATGATTAAGAATTCACTCGAACATGAAACATTTCTGACCAAACTTTGCAGTAATATAATAGGATAAGAAAATGAAAACCTTTCTCATTACTCAGATGCTAGAACTACCTATTAAAGCATAATCAACAAGTCACCATTATACCAACTAGCTTTTCTGGTATAAAACAAAATATGACAGATTTATAATGACATGAGAAACTTCATGGCAAAGACATGTACAAATACAAATTCAAGCCAAAGAAAAGTTCTAAACCATAGATATCTTATCAGAAAAAGAAAAGAAAAGGAAAATTAGGTAATTTTACAAAAATACCATCTTCTTCGAAGTCATCCAAGATAACGTCGTCGTCGTCTTCGTCGTCCTCTGAAACTTCTTCGATAATGGTTGGTCTGAGAAGTGGCTCAGGCTCTGAGTTTCGATTGCGGGCGTGAAGTGCAGGGAACTTGTTTGGAATAAAGGGAAATGGGTAAGCCCAGAATTGGCAAGAGAGCTTAGGAGGAGGTGAGAGAGAAGCGCGCTGCAAGTGGGTTCTACTTCTCCTAGTGATGATTGGTGACAATGAAATTGTAGAGGCTCTCAAATTCCATGCTGTGGTTAAGTCCATCTAGTTTTGTTTCTTCTCGGAATTTAATTGAATTTGCCTTCGACAACGAGAAAGCGAATACAAAGTTGAGGAATTGAGTGAGTGCGTTTGAGAAGCTGGACCGCTCGAGCTTCGGCAGCAAAAATTCAAAAAAATATGTATCAAGAAAAACTCTATTATCTATATGGGGCCCCTATCTATATTAGGCCACAAATTATGATTTTGTGTGGATCCAAGTTGTGTTGGGTGCTAATGATATTTGTCAGGCTTTTTAAAATAGGGTTAAATACTTTTTGGTCACTGAATTTTGTAAGAAATTTCAATTTAGTCATTAATAAATAAATTTAGCCAAATTAATCACTGTATTATCAAAAGTTTAAATTTTTAGACTTGCAGCTAGTTTCCCTTAAGTTGTTGGGTTAAATACATTTTTAGAGTTTCCCAACGGGGTCTCTAAAAAGGGCTCAACCACCATGGGAGCCCTATTTATAGAGCCCAATGCAAAGGAGGCAACACCAATGGAAAGCATTTGAGTCTCTAAATCCTAGAGCCCACTTTAGCTTGCCCCAGATATAAGCAGATATAAAGACCCTGCTAGAGCCTTAGAGCCCGAATAGGCCACAATTACTGTCGAAAGCTGGCCCAAAAGTTTTTTCTTTGTTTTTTTTTTAAATACAAACCAACAGCTAGTGCCATGCAAAATCACTTTTTTTTACTTTTTTTAAAAAAGAAACCAAGGCCATATAGCCATTGGTGGTGCATGGTGAAAGCTGGTTTTGAGTCTAACGACTCGATTTGATTAAACGGTTGTTGTGAGATGTAATCTTATCACATGGGATATGGATAGATTTTCATAATGAATATGAACCAACTTTATCTATTATCATAATGTTCTAAGTAAATGAGAAAGTGATGGAAGGTCATAATGAACCAAAATCAAATTCATCTACCATCATAATTTTATGACAAAAGTAGATGAGAAAGTAATAGAAGGCTACTAAATAAATGTTGTTTTTTTTAAAAAAAAAACTTTTGTCCATATTTTTTTTTTTGGTAGAAATGTTTTTAAAAAAAACTAACATAACATAAACATACATTAAAACTAAATAAGTTAACCCAAAAAAATATAGCACATAAACAAAATTACTTAGACCCAAATATATAGAGCCCCCCCTCCCCAGTCCACCCCCAATTATGGGAAATATGCTTTTAGAGCCCAAAATATTTCATCAGAGCTTTAAATGGGTTTCTATCTACCATTTTTAGAGTTCCATTTTGGGACTATGATTAGGCTTGCCCTAAGTCACTGGGTTTTACATGAAATTTCAATTTGGCCACTAAAAATTTTTAGCCAAAAGCCATGCAAATGCGAAACTTTATTTTGAACTTTTTTTATGGTCAAATCTATGTATTGACATAGTTATGGATTTAAATTTTTATGAATTTTGGAGTACGATACTGGTTGGGATTATGATTTGAGCTTTTTTGAAAAGATAGATTCACATTTTAGCGAAAATTATTATATATGAACATATTTTGTCAAGATATGATTTTTTTTTTTAGCCTTAATTGATGCTACACCAATCATAAAGTTTTAGCCTGCGAGCAGCGTGTGCAAGAGCCTATTTGCATGGATTTTGGCCCCAAAAAAAAATCTCAATAATCAAATTGAAATTTCGTGTAAAACCTAGTGACCAAAACGGTATTTAACCCAAAAACTTAAAGAAAACTTAATATCAAGTCTATAAATTGTAAACTTTGGTTAATACAATGACCAACTTGGCTACATTTTTTTTTCAGTGACCAAATTTAAATTTCATGTAAAACCAAGTGGCCAAAAAAGTATTTAACCCAATTAAAAAAATAATGCATTTAATGTTATATTGTAATCCTAAATTATTAATGGGGACAAAATGGTCAAAAAAAATGTGCAATTAATGCTGCCTTAGTTTCCCATGGGAAGGAAAAATGTAACCCAATGGGAGTGGACGACTTCATTTTTCCCCCTATTTTTCCATGTGCCAGGCAACAATTTCTCATGCCTAGACTTACTGAACAATGGAATCATTTGATTTTGCATTCCCAAGCTCCATTTTCCATAAACCAAATGCCCCAAATTAGGGGTGCAAGGAGTGCACGAAGTTTGCTCTCCATCCCAAGACTCGTGTGTTCTCGAAGTGGAGAACAAACGCTATGTGAAATTCCATGGATCTTTAGCTCGCGATCAACATAATACAAGTACATAAATATTCAATAATTATATGTTGGAGATTGATTACAAGAGAGAGAGAGAGAGAGAGAGAGAGAGAGAGAGAGAGGGCAAGAAATGTGGAATAAAGAGAAACTAAGCGCGCAACTTCATAAGATGTGCTAGGGTTTCAAGATGTTCTTATTTCATGTTTGTTTCATTGTAAAGTACCAGTTGACACACTTTATGTGTTATTTATTTATGTTTACATACACAAATTTTCTTTCCCCTCATAAAAGGTACGTCTTCACATGTAGCAGAAATAAGCTTGTTCCCATAGGCCTCTGTGCATTTGTTGGTGCAGTCAGGTTGAGAACACTCGATCACAATTTCAACACCCAGCGCTGGGTCTGGTGCACCCATCAAGACCACCACAGCAATCACTAGAGCCAAGCATTTCAACGCTCCACCTTCCATTTTGAAAACCCAAATGCTTTTGATATTTGTTATGAGACAATTTACAAATATGTGATTGTGAAGAACGTATTTATAAGAGAAAATTGTTTTAATCCTCACCTTTTTTTTCCTTCTCTTTTCCTTATTTTCTCTCCTTTTCTTAATCTCCAAATCTCATTTAAACAAAAATCCCATAAGATTTTTTAACAAAAGGAATACAATTAAAACTGCTATTATTTGTCAAATGTAATAAATCTTATAGGTTTAAAACTGCTATTATGTAATAAATCCCATCAGATTTTTTAACGAAAGGAATATAATTAAAACTGCTATTATTTGTCAAATTCTAATCTGAATTTAATCTAAATAAATTGAAAGGGTTAGAATGAAATCATAAAAATATATATAATAAATCTCATAAGATTTTTTGTCAAAGGAATATAATTAAAACTGCTATTTTTTAATTATATTCCTTTTGTTAAAAAATCTTATTGGATTTTTGTTTAAATGAGATTTGGAGATTAAGAAAAGGAAAGAAAATAAGGAAAATAGAAGGGGAAAAAAAAAGGTGAGGATTAAAACAATTTTCTCTTGTAAATTCATGCTTCACAATCACCCCACAATCACATATTTGTCTCGTAAACACATATAAAAAACATTTAGGTTTTCAAAATGGAAGGTGGAGGGTTGAAATTCTTGGCTCTACTGATTGTTGTGGTGGTCTTGATGGGTGCACCAGACCCGACACTAAGGGGGGTGTATTCAAATTAGATTTTAAAAGATTTTAAAGAAGTTTAAAAGTTCAAGTGTATTCAATCACGATTTTATAGAAATCTATACAATTATGGGTGTATTCAATTCAAATTTTTTTAAAACTCTATTCAAATTTGGATGTATTCAATCACGATTTTAAAAGACTTTGTAAAAGTTTGGGTGTATTAAAAACTCATTGATTTTAAATGAAATACAAAAAGTGATGGATTTCGTTTGATTATAGACTAATTTTAGGTCATGACAAATCTTTGTTTCCCCCAAAGATTTTGATAGATACATTATTTTTATTCTCAAGATATAATTTCACCATTTCTACTACCAAACCACCCCACCCCACCCCCCCAACCCCCACCCCCACCACCTCCACCACCACCCCCACCCCCACTGCCACCCCACCATCACCCCCACCATCACCACCGCCGCCATCGCCACCATCACCCCCACCGTCACCACTACCACCGCCACCGCCACCACCACCCCCACCCCACCATCACCCACAAACCACCATCACCACCACCATCATCACCCTAAACCCTTTGTTTTTGAGTGCTATAAACTCGATTAAAATCAATAATAAAACTCTAACAAACTCAGTTAAAATTTGACACGAATTCAGTCAAAATCTATGTGAAGTTTGTAGAATTCAATCAAACTCAATTAAATTCCATCAACTTTATAATCTTTTAAAGTCATTTAAATCTAAATTGAATACACCCCTAGTGTTGAAATTCAAGGCTCTAGTGAGTGTTCTCAACTTTGATCGCACCAACAAATGCACAGAGGCCTATGGGGACTGCTTATTTCTGCTATATGTGAAAACGTACCTCTTATAAGCGGAAAGCAAATTTGTGTGTGTAAGCTTAAATAAATAACACATAAAGTGTGTCAACTGATATTTACAATGAAATTAACATGAATAAGAACATCTTGAAACCCTAGCACATCTTATGAAGTTGCGTCGCTTAGTTTTTCTATTTAGGGTCATTATATAATAGGCCCTTGCAACTCTAATAATCTATACAAAAATTCATCTACATATTTACTTCTAACCAAAACCCAATTTTGAAAACGGATGCCATGAAGGATAAAAGTTGCCCATTTCTTATTACTTATTTACAAAACCCTACCATTTTTGTTACCTAAACAATCTCTAATATCTAGCCTTTCCATTATTATGGTGTTCTTGGACTCAACAAATGAATACATTCTCATAATACATATAATACATATTCGTTCATAAATAATATTTATATATAGCTATACATATAATAATTACATATAATGTAGGTATATTAAAATTAATGTATATATTGGATGTCGTATAATGTAGGTAACTTACCTATATATATATTTTCGTAGTAGGTATATTATTCAAATGGTAGGTATATTGGATGACATATAGTACATAAATCCTAATCGTAAGTACATTAAAATTAATGTAAGTATATTGGATGTCGTATAATGTAGGTATATTGGAACAGATAATTATGTACACTTTTTATAAATTAAAAACAGGTACACTATTCATACTAGGTAAATTATATTTTTCATAAAACAAACAATAAAAAGATTATTAGTTATTTTTCATAGAACAAGTAATAGGTACATTATTTTTCAACATAATTAGTATGTGCAGTATTATTCATAAACAATTATAAAGTAGATTAGTAGTCATGTATAATTCATAAAAAGAAAATAACATAGACATTTTTATTAAACAAACCGATTACCTAAATCTGTATTTATTGTTAAATTTAAAAGAAATGTTTCCAAATTAATTTCTACATCCATTACAACCATTTGGAGATCTTTCCAAGTTCAATGTCTATCATTATATACAATCCAATTAAAAACTGTTTCCATATTGATTCCTACATTAATATACAAAATGCAATAATGGCTTAGTTGGGGATATTTTTGGAATCTGAAAAGTACAATAAATCAAATTTTTTGCTTAATTAGGTAACTTGCTGAGTTGGATCCTAATCATGGGTTTTTACTTATACAAATTGGGTATTATTTATAGGAACAAAAAGTGAAGGGTTGCGGTATGGCAAATTGAATTTGAAGGATGTAAGCTAAATTTACTATTCTATTTATTCCACCTTTCTCACCCTCTCTTTTGTCCCTCTCTCGTTCTCATCTCTCTCTCTCTCTCTCGTTGTTCTAATCAATCTCCAACATTTAATTCTTGAATATTTATGTAATTGTATTATGTTGGTCGCGAGCCAAAGATGCATGGAATTTCATGGAGCTGTTTTTTTCCCCACCCCGAGAACACATAAGTCTCGGGATGGAGAGCAAACGCTTCGTGCACTCCCTTGCACCTCTAATTCAGGGGTGTTTGGTTCATGGGAAATGGAGCTTGGGAATGGGAAATCAAATTATTCTCATGTTTGGTAAGTCCACACATGGAAAATGGCTGCCTGACACATGGAAAAATAAGGGGAAAATGAAACCCTCCACCTCATTGGGTTTCATTTTCCTTCCCATGAGAAACAAGGTAGCATTAATTGCACATTTTTAATGACCATTTTGTCTTCATTAACAATTTAGAATTACAATATAGCATTAAATTCTTTTTTTTACCAGTGACATATCGGGTCGGGTGTGGTTTGATATTTTCAAGGTGTCATTTATTGTGTGGAAATTGAAACTAAGGACATGTTTACTAATCAGGAATTGGGATAAGCACGATTTCGGAGTAATAAGGAATTGAAGTCATTTCAATTAAATTTACTAACTATTAGGAATCGAAATGAAAAATAAAATTGATTCCCATTAAAACTGTTATTGTGAAGAATTGGAATCAAAACCAATCTATTAATTTTTCTTAATTTCTAAGATTTTTTTCCAGAAGTTTGAGTATTGTATAGTTTTTCGATATTTTGTGCCCTATTTAAATAATAGTATTAAATAGTTGTTTAAAAACAATAAGAAAATTAAAAATTAAAAAAAATTCATCCCTCATCTTCTTCCCCAAACCCTAGCACCCACCATCTCCCCACTGCCATCCACCCCCACCATACCCTCTCATGAACAAGCCAGCCATCTCTACCCCACCCTAGCGTCGCTGCTACCCATCCCCTCTTCTTTCTCTCTCCCTCTGTCTCTCTTCCCTTTCCTTCTCTTTCCCCCTCTATCTCATCACTTTCTCTCTTACCTTTTTAGTCACTGGGTTTTACATGAAATTTCAATTTGATCGCTGAGAAAAAAAAGGGGTCAAAATCCATGCAAATGCTATGCTCTTGCACACGCTGCTAGTAGGCTAAAAATTTATGATTGTTGTAGCATCAATTAAAGCTAAAAAAAAAAGGGAATCATATCATGACAAAATATGTTCATATATAATAATTTCACAAAAATGAAAATCGATCTTTTCAAAAAAGCGCAAATCATAATCCCAACCAGTATCATACTCCCACATTAACAAAAATTTAAATCCATAACTATGTCAATACATAGATTTGACCCCAAAAAAAAAGTACAAAATAAAGTTTCGTATTTGCATGGCTTTTGGCTAAATTTTGTTTTAGTGGCCAATCTGAAATTTCATGTAAAATCCAGTGACTAAAAAGTTATTTAACCCAACAACTTGACGAAAACTATGCAAATCTAAAAATTGTAAACTTTTGATAATACAGTGACCAATTTGGCTAAATTTGTTTCTCAGTGACCAAATTAACCCTTTTAAATATTTTTATTTCCAAAACATGTTAAACGTTTTGTTACCAACAACATATCGGGTCGGGTGTCGTTTGATATTTTCATGGTGTAATTTATTGTGTGGAAATTGAAACTACAAACATGTTTACTAATCAGGAATCAAGATAAGCACAATTTGGAGTAACGAGGAATTGAAGTCATTTCAATTAAATTGTTTAATAACGGTCACGAATCGAAATGAAAAATAAAATTGATCCCATTAAAACTGTTATTGTGAAGAATTGAAATCAAAACCAATATATTAATTTTTCTTAATTTCTAAGGGTTTTTTCATAAGGTTTGAGTATTGTATGGTTTTTCTATATTTTGAGCCCTATTTATGTGCTTAAATGTATAAAAGTGAATAGGGGCTTTAAACGTGCGGCATATTATTCCAATTTTGGTAAAACTGAGTTTAGGGTTATAGGTGGAAATCAATTCGCAGAATTGGTGATTTTTGGGGGTTTTCATAGTATTCAAATAATCAATGCTTTCTCTGGCTTCGTCTTGGCTCCCTGATGATTGGCACGGTGCTTGGGGTGATGATGAGTAGGTTTAGACTTGGCTATGTAATGGAGGTCTGCAATATTTTGGTAATTGTTTTGATGTGTTTGTGAAACACATCAATCTCTCAATTGAATGACCTAATAGTAATGGATAAGGATCTAAACTACTCTTATCTTATCGATAAACGAAAATCGGGAAAACATATAAGCGAAAAGAGGATCTCATTATAAAAATGTAAAGTGTAAAGCCGCTCGGCTATACTATTTTTTTAATTAAAAAGAGCCGAGTAAAGCCACGCGGCTATACTATTTATTTTATAAAAAATTGGAAAAAGCGAGTATAGCCGCGCGGCTATACTATTTCTTTAAAAAAATTGGAAAAAACCGAGTATAGCCGTCTGGCTATACTATTTCTTTTAAAAAAATTAGAAAAACCCGAGTATAGTCGTGCGGCTATACTATTTCTTTTATAAAAAATTAGAAAATTGGAGTATAGCCGTGCGGCTAGACTTTTCCAAAAATCGAGTATAGCCGCACGGCTATACTATTTCTTTTAAAAAATTAAAAAACCGTGTATAGCCGAGCGGCTATACTATTTCTTTAAAAAAGATTTGGAAAAACCTAGTATAACCGCGCGGCTATACCATTTCTTTTAAAAAATTTGAAAAAATTTGATTATAGCCGCACGGTCATACTATTTCTTTTGAAAAAAAAATTAAAAAAAAGGGAACAAAATACACAAATTGAACTTCTGCATAACATCTCAAACTAGAAAGCCAATAGTAAAACAGAGTACAGTTACCAGCAGAGGGCCAAAACCAGCTATGATAAACATCACTTTAATCATGCTGCATAGCTCCAAACCTTAATATAATTAACTAGAGCAAGGAAACGCCAACTGCACCTGCAATCTGAAAAAAATAATTAGCAAAGTGGAAACAAAAAACCAATTGCAATAGCAAAAATAAAATCCGAAACTACTGCAAGTCCAATTCAGCTTAATAAAACTTCGACTTGCTCAAGCCTCTCAAGGTGTATTCTGAAAAGTTCTGCTTTAATAAACGCTGCATATACAACACAGAATAATTTAAACTCACAGTGCCCCTCCTCCTCCATATATAATAAGTAGAAACATTCTGACCAAAATGAATAAATAAAGAAGTAACAATTAAGTCACCCAGAAAATACAACAGCGCTGTTGAGCATACATGATATACCAAATCCAAACTTTATTAAACAGAAGTTTAGTAGCTTAGTTCTTCCTACATACTAGGCTAGCTGCTAGTTCCTCCACCATGGGCTGGTTGATTTTGAGCATGCTGTGGTAGTCTAGGAACTGGTGTCGGCCGCCATGGGAGCACAAATTGGTAGAAGTAACTATTAACATTAATATCGCTCTCAAATGAAGCTACTTTGGACCACCTTCTTGTAATAATGTTGCACACCACTATACCATATCTCCGTCGACATTCAGATACAAGCTATCCTCATCATTCGGGTCAAAAGCTATCAGCTCCACCACCAGATCATCATGATCTG
The DNA here is from genome assembly GCA_024362665.1 of Prunus padus. Taxonomy (NCBI): domain Eukaryota; kingdom Viridiplantae; phylum Streptophyta; class Magnoliopsida; order Rosales; family Rosaceae; genus Prunus; species Prunus padus. The sequence goes on from JANFAM010000006.1 coordinate 1,714,107, forward strand.
TAAACATTTGGTCCAGTGGATAAACCGTCTTCTTGTGTTTGAAGCACAATTTGGCAGCTCCATCGACCACCAACATATCACAATGATCTTCTTCCTCCTTCAACTCCCAAACAAATAGAGTATAGCTCGCTTGGTCCAAGTGGCCCAAATGCAGACACCCTTGGAACACACCAAGGCACTCAGCTGAACAACAGCCCATGGCTGGTTCATAAACATCATCAAAAGACAGAAAGCGACATTTATAAGAATCAATGCCGCGACGAGTGAACGGATCCAACCCAATAAGATAGTCACCCATCCAATTCAACATTCCATTGTAAGCAATGCTAATATTCGGAGTTACACGATTAAAACTTACTCCGGAAAATACAACTGAATCTCTCCATTCACCAGTCACAAAAGAGAAGATCTCCATGTGGAATTTGAATAATTTGACAGAACTATCATATCCGTCATCATCTGAAACTGAAAAAAAGATCATGAAGGAAAATTCTGACAACGCTGCAGCTATAATCAGCATTGACCTGGACGCTATATCCTTTGCTGAGGTGGTTGTCGTCGTCGTCGTCGTCGTCATCCTTGTAGTTATAATAGGGAACATCACAGATCAGTCCCACGAGTACTTTCTGTTGGCATCGAGGAGGGGGAGGAAGAGCAACCCATTGAGTGGTGTATGGATTGCAGATGTAGTAATGGCGTTGATACCAGTGGCTTGCACAGCACAAAACTAAATCGTTATACGCCCCTACCACAACTGGCTCTTCTTTCAAACCATGGAACCTTATGATCTTTTTGAACACCGGAGTTGGCAGCTTCCCGGAAGACGATATTCCGGGAAAGAGAAGATCTATATAACTCTATGATAAAAGTGTAACAAACTCCATTATAATAGTTAAAACGGGTTGGATCAAAGTTTTATTGGCAGCGAAAAATAATTAAAATTTTCAAAATGAAAATTTACATTACGTCAAGTTTGTTGTAGAGTAAACTCACATTACTTTACAAGAAAAAGAGATTCTGAAACCACAAGTAATAGTATAAATATAAAACTATAGTAGGGGTCCAATCTCGCCAAGATGGAGATTGTTGTAATTGGCTCGCCATTTAGCATGAAGTGTTGGAAGCAAGAAAACAAGACTACAGTAGGGGTCCAATCGGCCTCCATGTTTTGGGTGACCAGCAGCTTCTTATGGATTGTGCAGGCAACATAAACCAAAGAAATCCTGAGATCATGGCATGCAGCCTCAATATCAAGTCAATTTTATCAAGCTACATAATTAGTGGATGAAATCAATTGACCTAAAGAGAAATATGCATAAGATGATCTGGACTGGTCGAAGGAACTTTGCCAATCATCATGCAGGATTTTGATGAAAGCTAACTTTTTAATAGATTTAGAAAACCAACTTTTCAGTGAAAACTCAGGTTTTAGCCAAATGAAACAGTTGCCACCGATTCTATAGCTCCAAACGATATAGCACTTTCATTCTTTCTAAAAATACTAGCTAGTTGCTAGTTCCTCCACCATGGGCAAGACACCTAAATATTTAGGTGAGACATAAAAGGACTTCACTAGATAGAAGGTCTAAAATAACAAGCTAAGGTCCCGTCGGGTCAAGAGTCCAATAGGGAGACATAAGCCAGGTCTACATGAGGAAAAAAACAGCGAGTAGCCTAATAAGAGCATCCACAATCATGCTCCTTATTTTTAGTTAAAATTTGGCTAAAAACCCTAGAAAGCCATTTTAGGAGCTCCTTATAAAATTTCAACTCCAACCATGCTCCCTAGTTTAGGGAATCATAAACAATTTATTTCATTTTTAAGTTTAGCATAAATGTTCCCTCTTTATATAAAATAATAATAATAAATAGTTAGCATTAAATAAATACTTAAAATAGCATTAAAGTAAAGAAGCATTTAATTATAGGGAGTACTCTGAGTCATTCTCTCCTCAGATTTAGGAGCTCACAGAGATCTCACTATTTTAGGAGTTGGATAGGGAGCGTGGTTGGAGGTGGGTTTCTCAATTCCTCCCTAAATTTTATCTAACGAGGTGGTTCAGCAGTTAACCTCAACCTTATCCAGAATTCAAATTTCAACCCCATAACTGCCTAGAGAAATTCTGAGTAGTTCACATCAATTGATTCCACTAACCAGATGATCATGGAAGTTATCTCGGTGATCACCGGATCTCCACATCCTTATGAAAAGGATCATCTACCGCCTAGAAGGGGAAGCAATCTTTTACTTACAGAATCTTATGTAAGATATAGAGTACGAATAATGTTCCAAAAGTTATCGTGACAACTAGATCATGTAAAATGAACATTTACATTACGCCAATCCCGAGGATAAAAGTTTGCTGTAGAGTAACCTCACATTAGTTTACAAGACAGAGAGATTCTGAAACCACAACCTTAAGAGTATGAGTACAAGGCAAGCACATTTACAAATGATATAACAACACAATTTACAAGTGATATAGCAACAAAATTTACAAGGTTAAAGAAGTAGGGTTGCCTTCATGTGCAAGAAAGGATCTACAAGGTAGCGGTTTCAAACATTTTTTGAGCTTACTAGAACTTTTCGCATGCTAGAGATTGGGTGGACAACCTCCGCACTTGAGGTGCATTGAGGCAAATGGTCTTTTGTCAAGGTGAAGGTTTCTTGACGATTGTGAGGATGGTCTTCAAGAGTATTAAGAGAACCTAAAGGTGCAATTGTCATGTTTGGTTGATGGCTCGCCAATGTGGAGATTGTTGTGATTGACTCGCCATTTAGCATGAAGTGCTGGAAGCAAGAAAACAAGACTGTAGTAGGGGTCCAACCGGTCTCCATGTTTTGTGCATGTTTCAGAGCAGCAACTACCAAAGAAATCATGATATCATAGCATGCAGCCTCAAAAAGCATTGAAAGTACAAGAATCTATGGCACCTTGATGGAAACATTTGTGTAAGACGTATTGGGGAATATGGGCACAAAATTTTACAAAAAATTTGATGAGCTAGACTAACTGAATTTTAAGCAGATACACTATTTGTTGATTTGTGTCTTCAGAACGGAAGTATGCAAGTATGAAAGAAGAAAACAAGTCATAAAGAAGAGACAGAAGCAGTAGTAAGTGCAGGTAGTGATGGAGTAATAATAGCATTATCTGTCCAATTCTTTTCGCCCCAGTGCCGTAACATGTTCTTCCAGGAGCAGAATTCCTGAACGCATGTCTTCAAACGATTGTCTTTTATCTTAATTTTCCAGTGGCCGTCAGTGTAATTTGCTTTCTCTGCTTGCCTCCGATCCCACTCTAGGCCTGCCTTCTGCTCTGTCCGGAGCAAGCAGAAGTTTTGCAAGTTCCGGGGCATAGCATCATGTACTTTCCACCACCTTTTATGTGCAACGTCACTAGCAAACTCCTGCATAAAATCCACATTCCAGTTGCAGTCATAGTCACGGAAGCATAGCCATGGTTTATTGCCCAGATAATGGAGGACATAGAGGATTGGAGGGTCAGCTTCGAAGAGGTGAGTTTTCATCTGCTTCATCTCCGGCTCATCACCTTCCCAGAAATGTTTCAAGAAGTTCATATGCTTTGGGATCCTGTGCCACCACGTAAATATCTCATTCAGATACCCCTGATCCCCGCCGTTGTAGGATACAATTTCATTGACATGATCCATGAGCAGCTGGAATGTACAATTTGATGGTTCCACAACCATCACACCTGAGTTGAACAAACTAGCATCATTTCCTGTGGCAGATATTTCGGGCATCTGAAACAGGAAATCAATATTTCGAAGTATAAGCATGTCCGCATCAATGAAAATGATCTTGTCATAAGCCGTCAACTGCCAAAGACGGAATTTGCTGTAGTTCCATTCATTGTACGCTTCTGGTTCAGCTTTAGGGTTCCTGATTCTTTGGATTGTGTGGATCTTCCACCCAGCAGCCTCCAATCCCCCTCGATGATACTCGGTGATTGTTTCATCTACCAGTATGACAAGATCTCGTGTTGAACCAGCCATTCGGATGCTCTGAGCTGCAGCAATGGCTCCACAAACATATACATGGGCAGAGTGCAGGATTGTCGCATATGCTTCTTTGTGGGCTCTTTGGGAGTAAGCATGTTCTGTATTATAAGGTGTGATGCAGTTCAAGCTCAGTAAAATTTGAAAGTAACCATGAATTATATTTGCTTGCTTGTGGGATGCATTCAAAATGTGGAATTCATTCACAATGAACTCAATTCCACATTTTGAAAAATTCCACAACACCAATGTCTGAAAATATAAAAGCGAAAACAGAAAGAAAGATTAATGGAAAAGAGGTAGATCAGCAGCTTTCATTGCACAAAGCAAATGACTCAAAAGAAAATTCAAATGTTGAAAAGAAATATTTAATAAACCAACACAAGATACTAGTTTGAATCTGACCTTTAGCCTTGAGAGGAACTGCAAGTTCACATGACCCTACAGGGAGCTGTAACTTCTCTCTTAACGTATTTGGGTTTGGTTCATAGAGCCATGTATTCCCTTCACGTCTAACAAGATCCTTGCAAGTGAATAAATTTGGCATTGGGAAACAGTCAGTCACCAAAAGCACATGCACAGGGTGATATCCTTTGGAAGAGGCAGCCAGCCTTGCTGCTTCAAGCTGCAAGTGCAACCGAGCCACATCTCTTGACCAGCTGCCTGACTTGTTGCAGGGAAGCTTGACAGCAACCAGATCAAGACGTGGTTTTCCAGGAATTTGAAGCTTTGGTAGAGAGGGACAAGTAGGGACTTCGGACTCTTGTTCTTCATCTATCCATTCAGGATACAGGGATTCCCATGTTATGTTATCTGCCGCATAGTTGAGGTTTAGAATAACATGTTCACAATCTGGCAAGAGCTCCTTCCAATGGTCAATCTCATTGTGATTAAAGTTTAATAGCCCAATTCCCAGATTATCTTTTCTGTTAGTCAGGTTTTCAATAAAACCCGAAATTTCATTCCAGTTAATGTTTAAAGATGATACGTAACGTAAATCTGCAGCAGCACTCTTTTTCGTCCATATGTGTTGATAAGTTAGCCTGCAGGATATAAACTTGTGTTACAAATGTTGCCACGGGAGAGAGATCGAGAAAGAGCAAAGCAAAACAAAAGAAAAGAACAATGCTCTTTTGCCTGTTAGCTACTAAGATGACTTTTCCAGTCCAGACAAAGAGCAAAGAGAGTGCAGTGCACTGACAAAATAATTTCCCAGGAGGAGAAATTTTTGAAGGCCTCAACATCAGAAAAGAAATTAAAGGTTGAAGCAAGAAACTATCTAACAGTAACCTAATACCACGAAATAAGAAGAGAAATCAAGGTGATCAGATCATAGGACATACTGAGATACAGAAGTGGATAGATGATCTGTATTATAAATAGCAGAAGAGAGGAAGAGTGTCACAAAAGTCCCAAATACAAGAATGATCAGCACAAGCTTCAAGGTAGGCTTGCAAGTTAAGATTCTATCTGTAGCATGAACGTGGAGAGCCTTTTCAATATCTTTAAGAACTTTATTTCTCTGGGACCTTCTTTTGTTAGAATCTTCACTGAAACAAAAAGGGATTCATAACAACATCAACACATATCTGAATGGCAAGAGAAAGAAAGTACAAAGAGCAACAAAATGGAATGGGAAAAACTAAATAAAGTAGTAAATAAGTGAATGCCATTGGAAACAATCTCAGAAAGATAAACAAATGTTCCGCAATCAACTCGGTCGTTGTACATGCATTGCACATTGATATGTCTACGCAGAAACAGCACAAATTTGAAGTGTCCTACATCCAATTAGGCAGATTACAAAGAAAAGTTATAAATATCATTTGCAAACTAGTTTAGCACTATCCCAAGAATTCGATATTGAAATCTCATGCACCATGACCATCACACAGTAGCTAAATACATGGAATGGCAGATCCTCTCCAAAATATTTCACACAGTGCAAATTGTAGTCTAATTATTGGCAAGACTCTTCACTTAATCAAAACACGTTCAAATTTACAATACAAACTTTTCGAGACCCACTATTCATCCATGTTCATGGACCCAATTTAATGCCAACATAGTAAATTTTGCCAGAATTTAAAAGGTCTAGTCTTGACCTGTATACATATACATGTATATAATTTAGAAGGAACCCATCTAATCAAACTGGTAAATGAACACTTAAATTTTGAACCAACAGTAGCAGAGATGCATAGGAAGACTTTTCTTAAATGCTTATTATTCTGATATCCAAGCAAAATGAAGTCAAATCACACTAAACCAGAAAGAAAAATAACAAAAACTAAAAATTTAAAGAGAGAGAAACTGACTTGGCTGAACCAGATAGGCGGTGTCTGGGTTCAACTGGACTTGGGGAGGGCCCTCTCATCTTTGCTCATTCGGTTTGAAGAATGTGGGCAGGCACCATCTGATTCTGATATCCTGATTTGATATAAATAAAGAAAAAAGACTGTGAATTTGAAAATAGAAAAAGGAAAACAACACTTGCAGACAGCGCATTTGAGAAGACGAAGGCGGTTGGTCAATTCAAGAATGAGGCCTGCTTACCTTCTGGGTCTTATCTGTCTTTTGGTTGTACCTTTTTGGGTCTTTATTCAGCTCCAGTCTAAGTTTTTACGCGAAGTTTTTTCTGCATGTTTGAACAGCTTTTACGCAATCATGATGAATGATGAAGAGTAGGCACAAATACAAAGCAAACCAGTTTTTGCAGCAAAATTCAAAAAAAAGAAGAAATTTTTTTTTGATCTTTCACGCAGCCTCGCCATTCCTCAGTTTGACCAAAATGAAGGCTTTGTCATTGTCGTAGTTTCACCTGCCTTCAAGCATTTTTAACAGTACTTTTGAAGCCACGTAAGTTGGGATGTTTTGTCACTATCAAAAAACTTTTTGTTTTTCATAATCATGTTTTCTGTCACCATCATTCTTTAGTTTTACATTCCTTTGTTATTGGATAATGCTTCTCTCCTAATTAGCTTTTTTTCTCCCATAAATAAGGAGGAACCCCTCATTAAAACTGATATGCGACCCTTTTTCTGTATATCTAATTCTCAAAATAAAATAAAATAAAACTATTATTCTTAAATTCATTCCTTTAATTTTTCTACCTCAGTCAAAATTTTAAGTCTTTTTGTGACCCTTTCCAACTCTAACTCCAACTCCAACAACCCCACTTCAACCAAAGTTGCCACTTACAACGAAATGAAAATACATTTACCAGTTCCAAAACAGTAAATTAGAGTAATCTCATTGACCACAAATGACAATCATATTTTTTATTTTTTTAAAAGGGGCTTCTTAGATTTAGGTCCAAAATGATTAACGTCTTGGGTTTAGTCTAGGCTTTTGGTTTTAGATGTAGGTCGTTTGACATTTATTACTTTTTTATTGTGTTGATTTTACCCTTTGAGGTAAATAAGAGAAACACATTGAAAGTCTAAATTTAATGCATTATTTTATGGTAATTAAATTTTAGAATTTAAATTTTGAATTCTTTCCTTCATAATATTTACCTAATATATAGATAAAATACAATTTAATCAATGAAAACTAAAGACCCACATATTATACCAATCGATTAGACAAGCACCCACATGAAATTATGTAAATGACATACATGTAAATAGTGTTATTATTAGCAATGAAAAAAACTTAGTGATAAATCATGTTACCTATAAGTTAGGAACATAAATTAGAAGACTACCTATAAGTCAAATACAAAAATAGACAAATAAATTTGTATGTTACCTATATATAAATTTTTTTAAAAAGGTACATAAGATACTATTACACATTGTCGAAAATATGAAAAAAACACATATATATATATATATACCTATGCAATAGGCAATAGGCAATAGGCAATAGGACAATATACCTACACCATAGGATAATATACCTCTCCATAGGATGAGCAAAAATAAAAATTGTTATTTTATTGTATCTCTAGAATAATAAATTGTCCTAAAAGTATGAGATTTACTAACCTATGTAAATCCCTATATTAAAAACATAATAAAACCTCATAATTATTGTCCTATAAATTAATTTCTACACAATTTATACTTTAGTGGTATAATAAGAATAACTAAATAATTTAATAATAATAATAATATATCTACATTAGAAAATACAAAAAAGGAATGTAATCCTATTTGGCATAAAAGTCAAAGGACTTATATCAATGACAATAAATGCGATGATTAAATTCAACTTATGTTCTAAATTTTGAACTTATCCCAAATTTTCTATAATATATATATATATATATATATAGTCCCCTTCTATTGAGGATCCTCAAATAATTTTATTTGAGGGACGCCTAAGGTACCCTACAATTTTTTTCAATTGATCCAAACCATCTATTTTTAGGTCTTCATTCATAGATCATCTTTACAAAAATTAGACAAATCGGAAACCGTTTCGACATCCAATTGTGTTGTACAAAATCAATGAACACGGTCTTCAAGAAAGTACTAAAATTTCAATAACTCAATTGAGTGGTCAAATGATATCGGATTTAAGTGATTTTTGTAGAGATGATCTTTGAATGAGTATCTACAAAATAGATAGTTTGGATTAGTGAAATACAATCTGAAGTGAGCCCTACAAGGGTGTCCTCAAATTAGCTTATTTGAGGATCCCTCAATGGAAGCTCACTATATATATATATATATATATATATATATATATATATTCCTTCATCAATAATTTTTCTATGCTGAACAAAATGTACAATAAGTATGCAATTTTGAGAATTAAAAAAAAGGACACATCAATTTGTGGTTGAGCTTGAGTCACATCACTAGGCAATGAGGAGTTCCTCCTTTTTTTTTCCTCATTACTAGAGTTCGTTGATAAATAATAGCTGGTTAAAGTGGGGTTTTCAAAGCAATTAAAGAAAAACAGAGGTGACAATGGTGTGATAGACACTTAGCACTCAATTATAGTTAATAACAAGCAGTGGGTACAGTGGGTATCACTTTAACCTCACTATTTTCACTCATTTATGTTAATAAGCTTTATTTGGTGTAGGGTTTATGTTAATTAATGACATCGTAACCAAAACCAAACAACCTTGATTTAAAAAGATTAAAAACAAAACCAAACCACCAAGCATTGTCTGTTTATTTGACCGTTTATTTGACCCAAAAAAAAATAGTATTGTTAAGCAGTGGGGTGGTATTAGTTTATTCTTTTATTGCGCAGTGTAGTTGATGGTAGATGATTGTGGTCAAGAAAGTTGAGAAATGTGCTAACTTTTCTATGATTTGAAGAATAATAATGGCAAACTTTTCTATCGTCCACAACTCCCTTCAAACAGAGAAACTTTTGGTAGGTTAGAGGACACTCATTATATGGAGAAATTCTCAGATTAAAGTTTGGGGTGGCCAAAAAATATATTTGTGAATATCCTATTATAGATTAATTCATCAGTTACCACTACATACTTTCACAAGTTAAATCGCCTATTTCCTAGTCCACCAGATCAAGACAACGGCAGGTGCATAAATTTCTGTAAATTTAGCAGACCATGACAATGGTTGGCAAAACTGGTATCGAAATCCCGGAACAGTAATAAGAACTGGTAAAAAGAAACCAAATCAATCTGGAAATTTAGAACAAGACACTAGCCAACATAAGAAAGGCCAAGGCCACTTTAAAGATGACTATAAATTAAGATATCACTTCATACAGCCTCAAAAAGCATTGAAAGTGCACAAATCTATGCCACCTTGATGGGGAAATGGGTATAAGATGTATTACGAAAAAATGAGTGTAAAATGAATTACAAGGAAGTTGTTGAGCTAGATACTAAGTGAAGTTTAAGGAGATACACTTTTCTTTCTCACATTTGTAGGCATGAACTACGTGTTGACTTGTGTCCTCGGAATGAAGTATGCAAGTAAAAGAAGAAAACAAGTCACGAAGAAGATACCGATGAGGTAGTAAGCGCAGGTGGTGATGGAGTAACAGTAGCATTATCTGTCCAATTCTTTTCACCCCAGTGCCATAACATGCTCTCCCAGAAGCAGAAATCCTCAAAGCATGTCTTCAAACGCTTGTCTTTTATCTTAATTTTCCAGTGACCATCAGTGTAATTTGATTTCTCAGCTTGCCTCCGATCCCATTCTAGTGCTGCCTTCTGCTTGGACCGAAGCAAACAGAACTTTTGCAAGTTCTCTGGCATAGCATCATGCACTTTCCACCACCTTTTATGTGCAACATCACTGGCAAACTCCTGCAAAAAGTCCACATTCCAATTGCAGTCATAATCACGGAAGCAAAGCCATGGTTTATTACCCAGGTAATGGAGGACATAGAGGATTGGAGGGTCAGCTTTGAAGAGGCGAGTTTTCATCTGCTTTATCTCTGGCTCATCACCTTCCCAGAAATGTTTCAAGAAGTTCATATGCTTTGGGATCCTGTGCCACCATGTAAATATCTCATTGAGATATCCCTGATCCCCGCCGTTGTAAGATACAATTTCATTGACATGATCCATGAGCAGCTGGAATGTACAATTTGATGGTTCCACAACCATCACACCCGAGTTGAACAGAGTAGCATTATTTCCTGTAGCTGATATTTCTGGCATCTCAAACAGGAAGTCAATATTCCTAAGAATAAGCATGTCAGCATCAATGAAAATGATCTTGTCGTAATCAGTCAACTGCCAAAGGCGGAATTTGCTGTAGTTCCATTCATTGTATGCTTCTGGTTCAGCTTTAGGGTTCCTGATTCTTTCAATTGGGTGGATCTTCCACCCAGCAGCTGCCAATCCTCCTCGATGATACTCACTGATTGTTTCATCAACAAGTATGACAAGATCTCGTGTTGAACCAGCCATACGGATGCTCTGTGCTGCAGCAATGGCTCCACACACATATACATGGGCAGAGTGTAGGATTGTTGCATATGCTTCTCGGTGGGCTCCTTCCGAGAAAAAATGTTCTGTGTGCAAGTATTTAGGTCATCACTTATCAAGTATGCTGCAATTATTACATCAGTAAAATTTCAAAAATAACCATGACTTATATTTGCTTTCTTGCGGGATGCAATCAAAGGCACTGGACCTGCATAGACCATATGAACATACTTAACATGGAGTCTGCATTTAAAAAATATAAGGACCTACACCAATTTCTTCACCAACTGATGTTCAGGATGGTCAGGTGGTCAACTTTAATATCTATCATTGAAGTAGCACATCTCCTTACCACATGACAGACATGATGCATCTCAACTCAATTTTATTACATTCTTATGTCTAGGACTTTCAGCTGTGTGACAATTGTGAACTTCATGAATCACTGGGGGATGCGGATCACATTGACAGCATAGTGAGCCAACACCCTCATCAGCATTGAAGGACATCAGGCATTTGCATCGCACAAATGAAATGCCATATATTTCACATCTACCATTGTTGTGAGCATGCATGGACACCTGGATGGACTACTTGACCAAAAAAGAAAAAGTCTAACTAACCTCAAAAACAACTAATCCCCTATCATGATGCGTCTACCTATGTCTGGAACCACATTAATACATACTATGTTCCAATTCAAATTCATTCACAAATAAACTACCCCGTTTCAAACAAAAGTTTCAAAATTATTAAATCCATTTAATGTGGGGACCACTACATTTAGAACTCGTCCTTTTTCATTGCGCAATCTTGTCCCCTTGGTGCAGGTCAATACATACACATCAAAATAAACTCCACATAAACAACTCAAAGTTTTTTGCAACAAGTTCCAATTAAATTCCACAGTGGTCGGCTATTCCAAACATACAAAAATGTAGAATTCATTTATAAATGAACTCAGTTCCACATTTCAAAGGACTCCAAAACACTGATTTTCAAAAAATTAATAGCAAAAAACAGAAAGAAAGACTAATGGAAGAAAGTTAGATCAGCACTTCAATTCACAAAAACGACTTATAACATAATTCAAATTTAGAAAGAAAACAAAAAGAGTAAATAAATAGCACTAATAGACGCTAGTTTAAATCTGACCTTTAGCCTTGAGAGGAACTGCAAGTTCACATGACCCTACAGGGAGCTGTAGCTTATCTCTCAACGTATTCAAGTTTGATTCATAAAGCCATGCATTCCCTTCATGTTTAACAAGCTCCTTGCAAGTGAATAAATTTGGGATTGGGAAACAGTCAGTCACCAAAAGCACACGCACAGGGTGATATCCTTTGGATGAGGCAGCAAGCCTTGCTACTTCAAGTTGCAAGTGAAAACGAGCCACATCTCTTGACCAGCTGCCTGACTTGTTGCAGGGAAGCTTGACAGCGACCAGATCAAGCCGTGGTTTTCCAGGAATTTGAAGCTTTGGTAGAGAGGGACAAGTAGGAACTTCAAACTCTTCTACTTCATCTATCCATTCAGGGTACAAGGATTCCCATGTTATGTTGTTTGACACATGGTTGAGGTGTAGAACAACATGCTCGCAATCTGGCAAGAGCTCCTTCCAATGATCAACCTCATTGTGATTAAAGTTTAATAGGCCAATTCCCTGATAGTCCTTTTTGTCAGTCAGTGTTTCAAGAACATCAGAAATTTCATCCCAGCTAATGTCTAAAGATGATATGTAACGTAAATCTGAGGCAACACTCTTTTTTCTTGATCTGTCTTGAGAAGTTAGCCTGCTGGCAATAAATTATTGTTACAAAATATTTCCAAGGGAAAGAGAGCAAAACCAAAAAATATTTATTAAAAAAAAATGTCATTTTGACTGCTAGCTGAAAAGATGGCTTTTCCAATTCCTGACAACATATTTTCCCAGGTGGGGAAAACATAAATTATTGAAAATCTCAACAAAGAAGTCTTGATTGAAGCAAGAAGTAACAAAGAATAAACTAACACCATGAAATAATAAGTGAAAGCAAGGTGATCAGCTAACAGGACATACCGAGATATGGAACTGGATTGATGATCAGTACTATAAACAGCAGGAGAGACGAAGAGTGTTACAAAAGTCCCCAATATAATAACGACCAACACAAGTTTCAAGGTGGGCTTGCAGTTTAAGTTTCTATCTTGGGCAGGAACGGGGAGGACCTTTTCTATATCTTTAAGAACTTTATTTCTCTGGGGCCTTCTTTTGTTAGAGTCTTCACTGAAACAAAAATGAATTCGCTAAAACATAAGCACATGTCTGCATGGCAAGTGAAACAAAGTGCAAAGAACAACAAATGGAATGGAAAAAACTAGATAGAGCACTAAATAAGTGATTGGAAACAAGTTCCACTCAAAAGACAAGCAACTGCCCTGCAATTGACTCCACCATCGGAAATGCATTGCTCATTGAAATGTGGAAACAGCACATATATGAATGTTCTACATACCACTCAGCACATCACAAATAAAAGCGCTCAGATCATCTGCAAAATTTACATTAGCAAAAGCCCAAGAATCTGATATCGAAATGAACCATGACCATTGACCCTGTACAAGCTGCACAATTTGAACATGTTGCTCAAGATTTTGTCATGCCCCTTTCAAACAGTGTAAATTGTGGCCAAATTATTAGCATGACACCTCACTTAACCAACACAAGTTCAAATTCGGAATAAAACCTCTTTCAACTCCTGCTATTCATCCATATTCATGAATCATGACCCAAATTAAGCGCGAACAAAAAAATTCCCCCCAATTTAAAAAGCCTTGATCTGTATGCGTATACATATATATAGTGAAGAAGGAAACCAACCCATCTAGTGAAATTGGTAAATGAACAAAACATGAGTACTAAAATCATGAACCAACAGAAGCAGAGATGCATTGGAATTAATCCGCGTAGCTTAAGACTGTTTATGAATGAGGCTTTTCTTACATGCGTTTTTTTTTTGGTCCTAATTGTGGTACTAAAAATCAAACGCTCAAATTAAAATGAAGTCAAATTACACTAAAAAAAGTGAGAAAAAACTGAGAGAGAGAGAGAGAGAGAGAGAGAGAGAGAGACTGACTTAGCTGAAGAAGATAAGCGGTGTCTGGGCTCAATGGGACTTGGGGAAGGCCCTCTCATCTTTGCTGGTTCAGTTGAAGCATGAGGGAGGCACCATCTGAGTCTGATATGCTGATTTTACAAAAACAATGGAAGCAGAAAAAAGTCAAACAGAAACTTATAATTATTATTTTTATTTTTATTTTTATTTTAAAAAATGGGAAAGAGACAAATCCCAGAAAATGATTCCAACCGAATCTGTGATCTGTGATCTGTGATGAAGAAGGACAGAGGAAGCGAGCTTTTGGGTTTGATGAGTCTGAGTGAGAGAGAGAGGCTGTTAATTTTCATGCTTGGGTCTTTTTCAGTGAGACTGGTCAATGTAAGAAAATCTCAAGTCATTGACTATTGTATGTGTTTTAAGAGCATCTCCACCCATAAGAAATTTGAAGTCTAAGCGGAGAAGTACTGCTGCACTATTCACGCCGTGAATAGTGTCGGCCCACTGTGCTGCAACTACAATGTTGTGCTGAAAGTCTAGGCGATACTATTCATCGTATCTTTATTTCCTATTTTTTATACTTTAAACCATTAATTTTGATAATATTTTGTAATTAAATTTTCTAGGATAAGATTTTTGGTTGTTATTCCATTATTCCGTATAAAATTTTCGGATATGAGAATCTCGATTGCCATGTGTGTCTTATTCCGAGATAAAATTTTCGGATATTCATTAAAAAAATTATAATCTCAAATTCTGGATAAGATTTTCCATCTTCAAAATTGTGCCACGTGTCCCATATCGATAAGATTTTTGATATGTTTAAAAATTATAATCTCGAGATTTCGAGGCATAAGATTTTCACCTTAAAAAATGCCACGCGTGTCGTCTCTATCTTCTAAATCCCTCTATAAAACTACACCATGAACTCATACCTCTCACACCATCTCTTATCTATTCCTTCATTTCTCATATTTTACAAAACACTTTCTACTCTCAATGTCAAACTTGAGGAGGGTGTTGGAGAGGCAAATAAACAAAGGGAAGAAACCTGGCGTAGACGTCAAGAAGATCGGGGACGATGAAGAAGAGGAACAAATGTTTGTGGCAGTAATGTGCTCGATCAAGGCAACACGTGTAAAGTGGCCGAATGTGATGAGACATAGGGAGTCTCGGTAAGAATCTCTTGGAGGATTACTTTATCCCAAATTCGTTATATCCACGAATCTAAGTTTCGAGAGAGATATAGAATCACGATACATTTGTTCCAAAAATTATGCATGATATTTGTAATTACGACACATACTTCATTCAAAAGCATGATGCTTTGTTGGACTTTTGGGTCTTATCCCGCAGCAAAAACACAATTTGCTGCGGATGCTTGCTTATGGGGCATCTCTGAGGTGGATGAGATTGCAAGGATGGGAAAATCTACTATCCTAGAGTGCTTGAGTCGGTCCACTCGTGATGCGGTGGAAAATTTGTACGAGGAGTACCTCGCAAACCTACGACGAGGGACTGCAAAGGCTTCTAAAAAAGGTAAGGATCGAGGTTTCAGAATGATTGGAAGCATCGATTGCATGCACTGGCAGTGGAAGAATTGTCATCTTGCTTGGCAAGGAGAGAATCGAATCGGAAGGGCCAAAAAGTATTATTTTGGAGGCCGTAGCTTCATTCGACACTTGGGTTTGGCATGCCTTCTTTGGGGTAGCCGGATCTCGTAATGACCTCAATGTCCTTGGTCAATCCCCCTGTTCGGCGAGGTATTGCGAGGTCATTCCCCCGTCACGTACTCAAATCAACAATACCGTATACTAGCAGTGCGTACTACCTTGCCCGTGAATTTATCCTAGGTGGACGACATTCGTGGAAAACAATTTCAAATCCCTAATCCAGAAGGAAAGAAGCTTTGCTTCCTTTCAAGAAGGTTACAGAAAGACGTGGAGAGGTGTTTGGTATCTTGCAAGCTCGTTGGGCAATTATTAGGGTGCTGCTCGGATGCTAGATGAGGAGGTGCTGCGGAGTATTATGATGACTTGCATCATCCTCCACAACATGATTGTGGAGGATGAGTATGACTACGATGCTCGCAGGTGTTTGAACCCGATCCCATGAACACGGCGTTGACAAGAATATATGAAAGGCCTATGGGACCAAATGGACTACCAATGGAGCCCGAACCGTTACTTCGGATGGTCAATTCAACAACCCCATGATTGATCGTTATCAAGAAATGCAATCTTCATATGTTCACGAGAGGCGTCAAGTTGACTTGATCGAGCACTTGTGGAGATGAAAGGCAATCACAATGGATGAAGTCAAGATTAGTGCTTTGTTTGGAATTTTGCTTTGTTTTTAATTATGCTTTATTTTGTGTGTGGTGTTTTTTGGAATTATGCTTGTTTTTATTATTATGCTTTTATGTATGGTTTGTTTTGTGTGTTGTTTGCAATAAATTAAGGTTTGTTTTTAATTAATCTTTGTTTTTGATGCTCAAATGTTTTTAATAAATTTGGGTATTATTTAATGCTTTTTTTATTGAATAAAAAGGAAACAATACAACAAATTAAAGGATAATACAACAATACAACAATACAACATATGGCAAAGGTGTTTTAATAAAACCTAATGGTTTTCATCATTTAACCAATCCGTATTGCTAGGTCCGTCGTCTTGGAAAAGTTTTCTTCTCATCACATCCCTTCGTCTTAGCTTCCAATAGGCCTTTGTTTCAGGAGACATATGGCTCGTATCCATGGCCATGATTTTCATCTCTATCCTCCATGTCTTTTTCTTGTGCATGCTTCGTTGAATTGCAAATGCTTCCTCTCGTGCCATGTCCAATTCATCTCTTTTCAAGTCTCTCTCAATTCTTAGTGAGGTGTTCTTCGCTATTTGCTCCAATAATTGTACACATTCATTGTTCGGTGCCACCTCTCTTTGACTTTTGCCGCTTTTCTCCCAATAGGCCTCGGTGGACGTGGGAGTGGTGACTCCGTTCCATTGGGGAGTCCAATGGTGAATCGGTTGATGGAGAATCGTGGAGCGGCGTCTCATTCAACACAACCGCGGACCGGTGGGAATAATTTTGAATCTCGAACAATCCTTCACAACTTCCCAACATTGGAAATGCATGAAACATTTTTTGCCTTGCCCCATGGCACCAACTACATTTGTGCTTGTATGATCTATTAAAAATAATAATTGGAAGTGTAAGAAAAAAAAATTAATTATGCAAGAAAATATAAACTATTTTGAAATGCAAGAATAAAATTGATTATACAAGAAAATATAGACAAATTGGAAATGCAAAAAAGAAAAAAAGATTATGCAAGAAAAATAAATAGAATATGCAATAAAAAAAGTTACATTAAATTGATTAAAATGGGAATTATAAATATTTTACCTCATCGGATAGATTTTGACCGCTTCGAATGTTCTCCTTGCTTTTGTCAAGGCATTTCTCCATTTCCCTAACTCTTTTATTCAGAATTTTCCATCTACTAGACAAAGCCATTTCGGTTCGAATGGAACACGATCTTTGACAAAATTCTCCATGAATTTTGCTCCACATATGATGGAACTTCATCTCATTGCGTGATAGGGTCATGACTAACGCTCACCCAAGACTGACACAACGCAATATCTTCCCGAAGGCCCGAGCCTCCGGCCGATGAGAAGATGCCATTTGTTTTTTTTTATACAAATGGAAAGTAGTAGAAAAATGTGAGTGGAGAGTAAAAAATATTGGAAGAAGAAGTTGTATGGAGAATTGGTGTGGAAAGTGAAAAATGTGGGTGGAGAGTAAAAAAATTGGAAGGAGAAGAGTTTGTATATAGAATTGGTGTGGAAAGTGAATAATGTGAGTGGAGAGTAAAAATATTGTATGGAGAAGAAATTGTATGAAGATTTGGTGTGTAAAGTAAATAAAATGGTTAGGTATTTATAGGGAAAAATACAGAGTTTTTTGTTTTTAAAAAATTTCAAATTTTTCGATTTTTTTGCAATTTTTTAGCCAAAAAAAGACAACCGTCAGTTACGGAAAAAACCAATCGGAGGCCCGAGGTTGCAACACGTGGCATTTGCCCGTTGGAGGTTTGCGTCGGCCACGCGGAATCTCAAATTTTTTACCGTTGGTGCGTGTAATTCACGCAGCATAACGGTAATTTGAAATGCCGCTGTCGACGTCACAAGACTTCAGTGGCGAAGCCTACCGAAACCCTTGGGCTTGCCCTGGCTTGGGTCCCACGCAAGCCAAAATTTGCGGCGTTGGAGGTGACTTGGGCTTGCTCGGGGCCTTTTGCCTGGTTTGGGTCCTGTATTTGGAGATGCTCTAAACAAATTTTACCTTTAATTTGCCCCAAATAGGTAAAATGAGCCATATTTCTTCATTTATTTGGGTCAAATATAAGTTTTTTCATCTATGGTAAGTCTTTCACTCTTTTTTTCTTTTTTTTATAACTTTTGTTGAGAAATTAATGGGTCTTACTTGGATAATTCCTCATCCCTTTTATGCTAATAACTTAATTAATTTTTTTATGATTAATTATAGTTTAGTAACCTGTGATTACACTCTTAAGATATGTTTGTCCCTACATTCTTAATTTTTACAATAACATACCCTGATCTTTTAAATTTGTTCTGATGTAGTTAAAATAGTTAGGGTTTTAAAAGTCAGATCTTTCCATTAATTGCCTATGCGACATTGTGGATCCCACATTTTTCACATTTTTTTAAATTTTAAATTGATTTGTTTTTTTTTTTGCAAAAATTGCAGAAAAAAATCCTCCCCAACCAAACCCCCTCCCCTCGCGATATTCTTCTTCCCCTTCCCCTGCGATTTTCTTCACCCACCCCCAAAAGAACCCAGAACTCCAACTGCAATGAACTTAGAACCCCAGCTCGCCGACCACTCTGCTCTCTACCCCTTTGTGACGTCCTTGACCTAAAAATAAATTAAATAAAATGAAGTAATTAATTTGGGTAATTAAAATGAAATTAAAGGAATTAATTGGAAATTAATAAATAAAGGGGTATTTGAGGTCATTTAATTTTTGGACCAGAATTTGGCGAAACGAGTTGCACCATTGCGTTCGTCTCGTCGAAACGAGTCCGTTGACGGGCGGCACATCTCGATACGAGTTTTAGAACTCAAGGAGGGCATTTTGGTAATTTTGAAATTTGAGAAAAACCCTAGAAATACATGTGGGCCAATCAGATTTCGTTTCACTTTCTCTCTCCTCTCCCGCGCCTCTCTCCAGTTTCTCTCTCCCCGATCTCTCTCTCTCTTCGGTTCTCTCTCACCCCTAGCACGGCAGCGCACGGGATCGGTCCCATTGGAACCGGCATGAGCTCGTCGTCAAGACCCACCACGAATCCCGGCCCGCAACCTCGAGAATCGCCGACGACAGCGACCGGTTTTTTGCCTGCGAGTTTCTCCATCAACCAAGGTGTGTTTTCGAACCCTCTCTTCAAGCCTAACTGTTTTTGGGATTATCTAGTATTGTTTTGGCCTCTAGGTTAGTGGATCTAAAACCCCAGTTTGGCCGGACCTTTGGATCGATTTTTCGGCCAGTTTCCGGCCGGCTCTTAGCCGGGCTCCACCGGTTTTGGACTCCCCTCGAGCCTAGGATCATTTTGGTATAGGTATTGTAGCTTGAAGCGATGAAAACCCAATCACCCAGAATCGCTTTGGACACCCACGCGCTGCCGGCTCGTGTGGCGGCGCGTGGGCACTGAAGCAGTTGGGTTTTCCATCCCAATGCGATCCTTACATCGTCATGAACTCGTAGGTGTGCTCGGATTTCAATTTGGAGTTCGTATGACAGTCAAACGGATTTAAGCCTATTGCGTATTATCAGGGTTCGATGTGTTCGGACCGTCGGATCGGTTCCAATTCTTAGTATGTTGTTCCTCATATTTCTAGGATCGTGTAGGAATTGACATATTGTGGATCGGAGCCCCGGATGCTCCGGATCAATGACTTAAAGTTTGAATTAAACGAAAACCGTTCGATCGTACGATCGCGAGAAATCCGACTGTTTGATCGAAACTAAACCTTCGGGACGTGTTTAGTTAACTTTGTTGGACTTTTAGGAATGTCCGGATTCAATTGGAGGTCGTGGGCTCCGCGGGCCTGGGTTGACCATATTTGGGAAGTTTGACCAATCGGTTGACCATGAGTCTTCCGAGGTGGTCCCACATGTTGAAAGGAGTGGTTTGACCCTAAATCTCTACGGTAAGTGTGCACGCACAATTTGAATCCCAAGAACTAGGGTTTGAGTTAATTCTCAATTGAGGTCCGGTTTTGGTTTGTATTGATGAGTGGACTTTGTTTTGAAACGAGCATTATATTAAGGAAATATTTGAAATGCATATAAAATGGTTTATCTCGATTATTGGGATTTAAATATTGTTTTTAATCGTGAGTTTGGTTTTGATGGAACTATTCGATTATAATTTATACTTGAGCTTATGCATGTTTTGGGTCCTGGGCTTATATGGGACATGATGGTCATATTTTAATATTGTATAATATTGGAGCCTTGGCATTTGATGAATTTATTGGATTATATTTAATAAATGAATATTGGGTGAGATGACGGGATGATAAAATTGTTTGGCAACGAATTATGAAGCTGACAGATGGTATATTTTAAGATTACTTATTTATACGTTAGTATTGGAAATGTACGAATAGCGTGGGTTATATTTCATACCTTTGGAAATATAGATATATCCTATACCCAAGTGAATTTATATTTTATATTTGAAGAATTTTATATTTTATACCCTTTGAGACTTATAACTTATACTTTTGAGAATTTATATTTATATCATTAGGTAACTTATATTTATACTGGTTGATAAAGGTGAATAGCATGGAAAGTTTAAGAGATTGTTCGTGATTGAATATATATATGTTTAACAGTGGTAAGTGTACAAATTGACGAGTTGATTATATAAATGGTTAGTTGGGCAGTGGGCCACACGTGGCGTTGGATTATCCGGCGTGTGTGCCCACTTTGATAATTGGAACGAGACCCACACGTGGCGTTGGAGTATCCGGCGTGTAGGGGGCTCATTTGGTTATTTTTCACTTGCTACACGTGGCGTTGGATTATCCAAATGTAGTAGAGGACCGGGCACCTTTGATCGGGTGTGCCGAAGGCCCTTGACTGGGTAGTCTACACGTGGCGTTGGATTATCCAGCGTGTAGTAGTAGTCTGAGTGCGTAGGATAGAGGATTGGTCGAGCCGCACGTGGCGTTAGATTATCCGTCATGTGGGCTCATTTGAATGTTGTTCACATTTTTGTTACCCACACATGGTGTTGGACTTTCCGACGTGTGGGCTTCTTTATGCATTAATTTGCTGGTATCACTTCAATTAATTGTGTAGTCTTTGAATTGTGTTTGTTGGTATGAAGAGCTACGTGTGGCTTGATCCCTCGCGGAGGGTACATAGGCAGCCTAGATTGATCTAGGTGCAGCCACAACATAATCTATTTGAGTTTTGTTTGGTACTTTCAGTTTATTATTTTCAAGGATTAAATTTGAGCCCATAGGCCATTTGAATTGTGTGTGTAATTTACCTTGTGCATGATGGCGCTTGGGAGGCTTATTCTATTGTTTTTGAGCAAGTTGAAATTTGGTAAAGTCCATTTTTCAAGGGAGACTCTGTTGAAATTTTGGCAAAGGTCTTGATCTCTTTTCCTTTGTTTCGGTGAAAAGGGTTGTCGTTTTAAGTAAGTGGGTCGGCATTGGTTGGTTGCCGAATGAGGATTCTGGATTCGTCACGAATTTCGAAGTGGAATTAGGGGCGAGTCCTGTCCAACGGGGTTCGGCACGGATTCTGAGAAGGAATTCGGGTTGGGTCCTGTCACCCTCTCTATCATCTCTACTCGCCAACCACTATGCTCACTACCCCTCTCTATCATCTCTACTCGCCGAACCTAGAACTCCAGCTTGTTCACCCCCAAAAGAACCCAGAACCCCAGCTCCCGACCACTCTGCTCTCTACCCTTCTCTGTCCTCTCTACTCGCCGAACCTAGAACCACAACTCGCTCACCCCCAAAAGAACCCAGAACCCCAGCTCACCCAACCCCAGCCTGACGATCTTTATCTCTCTCTCTTCTATGTCTATCTTTCTTTGCAAATTCAAAAACCAACAAATCTGGGAAGGGAGTTATGGCAGTCAACTACTAGAGCTGAGAGAATTTAGGGGAAATCTTGAACCCTACTAACCCTTGAGAGCAAAACTTTCCATCTCCTCGCCCAAATAGCTGAGTCTCATCATTGACCACAATAGCAATCATCTTTCAGTAAAAATCCTCAAATTTGAAAGGTTAATATGCAACTACTTGTCACAATATTGCACATAGGATAAAGTTAATTTGACTAATTTTCAACAAGATTTAATAATTGGGGAAGAAATCGGGGTAGGATTACGGGTTCGTAGGGGTTGTGGTTGCGGTGGGGTGGAGGGTGGGCTGTGGGATGGGTTTGGGGTTGGAGCTTGCAGGTGGTGGTCATGGGGGAATGAGGGGAGAAGAAATCGGGAGAGAGAGAGAGAGAGAGATATATATATATATATATATATATATTGGTTTTTAATATTTCATTTATATTTTAATCAATTTAAAATTAAAAAAAAGGGTCCCATAGTGCCACGTATGCAACTAATTGAGAGATCTAATAGTGGAACCACATTGTAACAAATTTAAAAGACTGGGGTATGTTATTATAAAAATTAATAGGGAGCTTTAGTAATATACCCAAAATAGGGGTTGAAATTATTTTTAAAAAAACCCTACATGGAATGCACTTTAGAAACATACCCAAAAATCATTTATTACATACAAAATGAGTGTTGAATTTCCTATAAATTACATTACAGCCACTAAGTAACTTAAAAGAAGCCCAATACAAAAAACAAACAAAAACAATTCCAAAACAAGCCCAGCCCAACCCTTTTTATAAATTTTTAAAAAAAACTCAAACTTAAGTATAAAAAAAAGACGAAAACCAAGGGCATGTCCCCACTACCCTTCCTTCTCCACCGAACTTCTGCAAACCATATCATAGAAGTACATTGTTAATACAATTTCATAGAAAAACATTGTTAATATCATTTCATACAAAAAAACATTGTTAATACCATTTCTAACAAAAAAAAACATTGTTAATACCATTTCATACCAAAAAAATTATTAATACAATTTCATACAAAAAACCCAAAAAAGCCGAACAAGATATCCAATATCCTTTGCAGAACCACCTCCAATTGTCCACAGTTTCACTAGATACAATCACAAAGGCAAAAGGAAATACATCTACAAGAAAAAAAAAATACACTGTTAATACTATATCATATAAGTACACTGTTAATACTATGTCATAGAACTATATTCCTAGTAAAAATCACATTCTGCATATCATAAACTTCAAGTGCACAGCTATATATAGAGCAAAATATAGAACATGATTTGTTCTTGAAATTTTTTTAATACTATGTTATAGAAGTACACTGTTAATACTATATCATAGAAATCAACTCAGTTGCAGGGTATAAACAATATAACAACTGTTCATACCACTTACTGGAAGTTTTACATCATTTTATTTGCATAATAGGTACGATAAAAGTGTACAACTCTATACCACTCAAAATCAACTACATCATTTCATTTTCATAATTAATTGATCCTTTATCACTCCACATACCATAAACATGATTTTCAAATCAAAATTAGATTCCAGTAAGCAATTGGTGCAATCCGTAAAAGAGTACCTCAACTCAAAATGACCTAACCTAAGCTTAAAACTACTACACAACTAGTTGGACACCCAATCAAAAGAAGAAGTTTGAGACAAAATAAGCATTAAAGTTCCAGCACCATAGGTGCACTTGGCCACTCTCGAATCATCCATATATCTACAAAAAAATAATAAACAAAACAAAAAAACTAGTAGCGATAACAGTGACTTCTGATCGCATTAGCAATGGCTAGCACTATTATCACAGTGCAATAACACCATTCCAACACGAATAAACTCAGATTCAATTGAAAAAGGATACATCAATTAATATAAAAACCGAATCGAAAAAACAAAGTATATCGTGTATAGCGAGTTTGATTTCTAGTTAAATTCCTGAACAAAGTAAAACAAGACCTAATTGAAGATGAAGTCCACATAGTGCAACATTATATAACATGTTAAATAATGCAAGCAGCTATGGAGTCTTGTGAAAGCCAAACAACATAACCTACACCCTCGAATTACGCAAGGCTAGTCAATTGTGAGAGACAACTAGACAGGTAAAACCAACTTTGGCATCAACAAATGAGTAAATTCCCAAGACAATTGCAGCAGTATAAAATGTGGAAATTATTCTTGCCAATAATTGCAAGAAGATAGAATATTTTCGCAAACCAATGATGTTTACCTCTATAATGTGTTCCAATTCAGATGTATTTCCACTGTTTTCTTGGTTCTCAATGTTCCAGTAAAACTGAAGGCAAAGTTTCATTATGTTGTCTAGTATCCTTGATAAAGAGCCAATGTCCAAGAAAGATTGTGAAATTAAATATGATAAATACCTGTAGGAAATTTTAGAATTCCATGAGCATTATGCTGCAATAGAAAATATGGACAAAGCACATACATGGAATAGCTAGAAATATGTAAGAGCAATAGTAACAAGCGCTTCAACAAATTAATTAAATGAATAGAAAAAAACCAAAGCACAACCATGCTTCGGTTATGTGCTTGGCAGAAATACAAAGTCAACATGAACCTCTAATAGTGATGAACAAAAGTTATACCTCGCAAGTGCACGAATCAATATGATAGTATAGCAAGCAAATACGAGAGTCGTTCCCACAGAGATTTGTAAAGTTTATCAATTAATTCCAAATATGAATGCCTTAAGAAATATAGAACATAAAATGAAATATTGAAACTACTAAAATAGCCAAAAATAAGATTACTCAATTTTAATCAAAGTGCTGAAAATCAAGAAAATAAAATTAACAAAGGTTGGAAATTGGTTTTGAAAATCAATGGATGAAAACTAAGTTTACGAAGAACAATATAACCAAGAAGTGTCTTAGCTTGAACCCCGGCTTTAACAACAACTCATTCATTCATAGTGCATATAAGATTAAGGATGAACCCCTCGCCCAATCTTATCTTAGACAATCCAAAATACCTATAATGGCCAATTACAAGTATCAAGATCACAATTATAATAGTGAATGAAACAAGGAATATAAATTGATTAAAAATAAAGTATTAACTCAATAACATAGAATCATCATGTTAGGTTACATCGGATCCCTAGCAAAGAATTTAATTACCCATAGCCATCTTAGAAACAAACAATATACTTATGAACATAAAATACAAAGTTTGAATTAAGATAGAAAAACCCTTAGATGAATCCACTGTAGTTGAACTCCTCCTCCGGCAAATCTTGAAGGCTATGAACGGCTAAAAATGTGAATATGTGAGTTGGGTGATTTGGGATCTTGAACAATATGCGCTAGGGTTCTCTTCTTTTCTCAAAGCTGGTCCAAAAGATGTATTTATAGGCAAGCTTCTAGGTTTTGGAGAAAAGATAGGAATTAAATCCATCTAGAGTAGGGAATTTGTTTTCCTAGTTGAGTTAGGCTTTGACTTTTGATGGACTTCTTTGACTAGACCAAATGCCAACCATCCCAGCAAAAATAGCTAACTTATAATTGAATTAACACAACATTTTGGTGTCTCCTAACTGCCCAAGGACGTCCAAAAGTCTGTTTACCAAGAATGGTAACTTGGGATGCAAAGCTGTCAAAACTCGTGCAAAATTCCAGCACTGACCCACTGGTACTAAAACTGATGTAACTTCCTCTAGAAAAATCGAAATCATGAACCGTAAAATTCTCCAGAAATTAGACTTCCAGAGCTTTCCAAGCATATAAAGCACGTTATCTGGTTCTTCCTGAGCACGTACAGGTAAATCCGCAAAGTTGACGCATATGCACAGGTAGTTTCTTGAGTTCTAAGTTGCTAATTCCAATATCGTGTTAGGGGAGTCGGGTCGTGACATAATGGTATCGAGCCGGACCCTGACCAGAAATGTGCCAGCGAGGACACTGGGCCCCAAGGGTGGATTGTAAGACCGTGTCTTGGGCTTGGAAAGCATAGAACGGTGAGCAATCCCACATCGCTCGGG
Source organism: Prunus padus (assembly GCA_024362665.1). Classification (NCBI taxonomy): domain Eukaryota; kingdom Viridiplantae; phylum Streptophyta; class Magnoliopsida; order Rosales; family Rosaceae; genus Prunus; species Prunus padus. The sequence continues at coordinate 1,740,321 of JANFAM010000006.1, forward strand.
GAGGAAGGGTGATGTGCCTTATATGTGTGGGCACGTCTCTAACTAACACGAGGCCTTTTGGGAGCTCACGGCCGGATTCTTAGGAACTCCGAAGTTAAGCGAGTGGGCGCTGGAGCAATCCAGGATGGGTGACCTCTTTGGAAAGATATTGCTCGTGAGTTCCCGGTGACAAAACCGTGAGGGTGGAGGCCCAGCGGACAATATCGTGTTAGGGGAGTCGGGTTGTGACATTCATGATCTGGAAACACAAAAGGAAACAAAATCGAATCAAATCCGTCCATCAAAACCAAAACGCCATAGTATAATCAAACAAATACACAATAATAAACAAAAATGAAAAAGAATCGATTGATCTTCAATCTTTGAGAGAGAAAGATCAAGTAACATAGAGAAACATAAGATCAAGTAGCAGAGAGAAAACATGCATTAAACAAACCTTCGATTCGGTGGCCCAGGCGAGCCCTCCAACGAAGCTTAGAATGATGAGGTTGAACAAAAACTGTGGTGGAAGAACAAAAACTGAAAATTAGGGTTGAAGATGAAGATGAGAGACTGGAGCTCGTGAAATGAGTTATGCTCTGGCTTCAACACCAGATAACGGATTTGAATTCCAATTTTATGTTAAAAGGGTAATAAAGGTATTTCATCCTAATAATTAAATTACAAAATATACAGATGTCGATTTTTGGGTTCATTTTGGGTGTGTTTATAGTTTTTAAATGGTATAGGGTTTTGTAATATGACTAGGTCTAGGAAATGGTATTTTACTAAAATTGTAAAATTAATAAGGTATTGACTAACATGTCTTAAGGGTGTAACTACCAAGATACTAAACTATAATTAATCCTTTTTTTTAATTATTTTTATGGGAGAGTGAATATGGATAAAATGATTGTGGTCAAAAAAGTTGGGTAATGTGCTAAAAGTATTTTAAAGTACAATGGATAAGAATAATAATGTAATAATGGTCTTTCTCAAGGAACACAAATTTTTGGAATGTTTAGAAAATTTTGCATGTTAATTAATTTCATATGAACTCCTAAATTTGGCCAAAAAAATCATTTCACGAAACTCCTTTGCAATAAGATAATTTTGTTAACTATTTTTATTAATTGGTTTTTCTATTGGTATGATATGTCATAATAGAAAAAGCAAGACTGATTCATGTTGAATCCTAATATATATCATTATGACATATGTAAATCACTATTTACTCTCTAAGGTCTCATTTAGGAGTGATTCTGGAAAGACTAATAATCACTTTTCCATATAATTTCTTTAAGTAATTTAATGGAGAATCGCATAGGAGGTACTTCTCCACAGAATCACTTAAAATCACTCAAAAATCAATGAAAAAGACCAAATCTAAAACTTTCCTTGATTTAAAAAAAAAAATCCAAATTCAAAACTTATGATTCCAAATCTCTTGAAAAGAAAATATCAAATTAGCAGTGACAGTCATGCACAAAGAGTAACTAACTATAAGAGGAAACTATAAGAGCATCTCCAAGCAGTAGGAACTTTTCAAATTGAAATTTGTTGACCTACGTGCCAATTTGAAAAGCTTTATTTATTACTTTAATAATTTATGCCCTAACAGACTATTCAATCAATTAATGCAATGTTATAGAAAAGAATGTAAATATGAAAACATGTGAAAAATGTTTATTCATTTATTGTTTGAAAAGAAAAAATGCATGTTTTAAACATTTTCAAGGTAGGTTTTATTTTTTTTGAAAATTAAATTAAATGTTTTGAAGAGCCGAGGTCAACTTACCGGTCATAAAGAGAGAGAAAGAGATTGCAGTTTTGATGATTGAGTTTGACAAGACTTTGATGAGAGTTTTGATGATGTAACTCACCTATTTTAGCATTTCAAAATTGTTGAAGAGGCGGTTGGAGATGCTCTAAGAAGACTATTATCTTTTGTCTTAACAAGCAATTTGTATACTATTTTATTGCCTTAGGAGAAGCTCTGCCCAGTGCCCACCTAAGCAAAAAACCTTACTTGCAAAGGGGATAGTGTTTTGCTATCCATGTCCAATAACACAATGACACGTGAAAAAGTTATCATATGTAACATCCCTGACCCAATTTCATTATTTAATTCCAGTTAATTCAATTTAATCATAATTTAATTCTTTTTGTGAAATTATAATTTTGCCCTTGGGGTAGGGTCATTTTAGCCACTTTTTAATTCGAAATGAATTTGGAGAATTGAGTTGCACCGTTGCGTCGGGCTCATCGAAATGAATTCATAGACAGGCAGCACGCTCAATTCCGAGTCGTAACGAGCCCGTAAACCTCTAAAAACCAAAAGGGTATTTTGGGAAATTCCAAAAATTGTTTTAAAATGGGTGAAAACCCGGTTCTACCCCAGGCACGTCACACTCTCTCTCTCTCTCTCTCTCTCTCTCTCTCTCTCTCTCTCTCTCTCTCTCTCTCTCTCTCTCTCTCTCCTCCTGTCGTGCCACCGTCTCTCTCCTTCGAACCATAGTCATCCAGCCACCTCAGGCGACGACACCTGTCCCAAAAGAACCGGCGCTAGCTCCATTTCCCGACCGAAAATGCCGTGTGGAGTCGACTGTATCGACTGGATCTTCCGGCGACTTTTCAACGTTTTATGGTGACTCCGCAGCCATCGTTGTCGATCAAGCTACGTTTCTTCGTCAACTCTCCGAGCTTTAGCTATCTACATAGGTTTTGAGGTTCAATTTTAGACTTTTGAAACGGATTCAAAAACCTAGAAAACCTCCGACTGTGTCTGTGTTTTCCGGCCAAATTGGAGGTTGCCTCAATTGTAAAAGTTGCTCCCTTTGTTGCGCTGAATCTATTGGTATAGGTATTGTTCCGGTGTTTCGAGAAATTTCTGTCGTCGAAAATTTCTCAAGACACCCAAGCGACTGCCGGTGCGTGCGGCTGCCCAATGTATTCCAAAATGCTTCCCTTGTCGTCCCGAGTGCCACGGTACGCTCAGATTTGGAATTGGTTACCATTTGACTATCGAACGGATATTGCGCCTAATAGGCGATATCCGGGTTCGATATGTTTGGATTATTGAATCAGTTCCAATTTCAAATATATTATTCTCTGTACCTCTAGGATCATGTAGGAATTCGCGGATCGAGAATCAGAGTCTCGGATACTCCGAATTAATGAGTTTAGGGTTAAGTAAACTCGTTACTGTCCGATCGTGCGATCGAGAGCGATCCAACTGGTCGATCGAGACCAAACTCTCGGAACGTGTTTAGTAAACTCTGTGAGACCTATAGGGACGCTCGGATTAGAAATCAGAGGTCGTGGGCCCCGTGGGCCCGGATGACCAAACATGGGAGGTTTGACCAACGGTTGACCACAGGTCTTTTGAGAGCATCTCGTCTTTTGGAAAGTACTAAAATGGCCTTAGGACTTTTGGAATGTTTGTTTATTGTATTTTATTATTGAGATTAAAATATTGTTTGATTATGATTATTGGATGTTATATTAAAATTTGAGGTTTATGGAAATTGTGATTATGAGATATTTGATTTATTGGTGGTGAAATCGAGTCCTGGGACTCCACTATGTTTATTGGGAAGTGAGTGGACTTTGATTGATTGGATATTAATTTCAAAGATTGGATTACCATACATATAAATTGGGTTACTTTGAACTATGGAGTTTATTTATCGCTTTAATTATGGAATCATCGGTGGTTTTAATATTTGAATGTTTATGAATGTGTGGGATTTGGAGTTTTTGCTTTTAAAGGTTATTATTTATTATTATTATTATTATTATTTAAATATACGGAATTTGGTTTTGGTTGAGAGTTGTTGGGAAATTGAATTAAAGGCGATTATATTATATATACATATGGGTTTATGAAAGTGGATTTCGATTTTGGCTATGGGTTGCACCACAATATATGTTCCTCCCCTTGGATACGGATGTTAATCACATGTGCGATGTGTTGTCGGTAGGTGGAAGGATACAGAGGTTGCCCACACGTGCAAGGTGTTGCCGGTGTGTGGGAGGATGATCTAGGCACTCTTGACCCGGTGTGCTGTAAGCCCTTGGTGGAGCAGTCTGCACGCGTGAGACTTGATGCAGCCACACGTGCGATGTGTTGTCGGCGTGTGGACTGGGAGCAACAGTGCCCCGATTGGACGGCTCAACCCTAGTCACGGGATGATGTGATGCTGTCCCGTGGTCTAGCCAAACAATCCCCTGATTGGATTGTTTCCCTCAGTACATGGTGTATGTCATGATATGCACCTCCCCTATTACGCATACTTGGAAATTATGGATAGTGGTTATGTCCCGAGCACTCTTGACGAGGTGTTACCGAAGGCCCTTGCCAGGCAGTCTACGCGCGTAAAACTCGTGTTTGGCCGCACGTGCGATGTGATGCCGGCGTGTGTGCTACTGAGCGACGGTCCCCCGGTTGGACGGCTCAACCCTAGTCACGGGATGATGTGATGTCGTCCCGTGGTCTAGCCCAACAATCCCTCGGTTGGATTGTTTTGCCAATATAAGTTTGGGTGTAGTGGTCTTACTTATATATGACAATAAGTCCCAGGTGAGGCATGAGCGGATACGGCATGAGCGGAGAGGGAGAGAACTCTAGATTATTAGGATACTTGTGAGTCAGTCCAAACAATTAGGAATTATGAGTCGCTTATTTAGATCAAACTTTACTACGATGAGTTCTAGAGCCAGTCTTAGTAAAATTCCAGTTATTTTATTTTGTTTTCTTCCGCATCGCGTATTTTGGTGCTTAAGTCTTTACTAAGTTTGGTCTCTATATCATTGTGGTAACAGAGCCATAAGCGTTGCGATCTGATAGAGTTATTCATAGTCCAATTTGTTTGCTGCTTATTCATTTGTATTCCAAGAGCCTGTCTTCTTTCTTGGTGTCTCCAAACAATAAGTCCCGAGTCCAAACAATAAGTCCCAGGTGAGGCATGAGCGGAGAGGGAGAGAACTCTAGATTATTAGGATACTTGTGAGTCAGTCCAAACAATTAGGAATTATGAGTCGCTTATTTAGATCAAACTCTTACAGCGATGAGTTCTAGAGCCAGTCTTAGTAAAATTCCAGATATAGTTAATGAAGAACAACTAGAATATGATACAAATAGTGAAGTAAGTTGGAAAGATTGGAATATCCCCAAAGTTTCCAAGTCTGAAATTTATAGAGATAAAAAATGGTCCCTAGCCTCTTTTAAGTCAACAACCCATGTTAAAACGGTTGAACAAGTTTATGCCCTTAATAAAGAACATGAATAATGCCAATTATTGAATCTTGAGTCAATAAAGAAACATAAAAAAGACGGAAACAATTTCCTACACATAGGTCTAGTACAAGTAGCAGTCAAACCCTTAACCGAGAATCGGTCTTAATGCTTCAATTTTACTTTGCTTAAGAGATGCTCGATTTCTTACGAGATTTTACACGAGATCTCAACCTTTAGCTTTAATCTATAGAATTTATTACAAAGTCACAGGAACTAATATGAATTTCCAAGCCCTTAGCAAAAGTCCGAAAGACCAAACTTTGCTAATCCAAAGTAGTCAAACCAATGCAAACATTAGAGTTCCAAGAGCCATTAAGTGGTTAGAAGTCACCCTTCCTTCCGATTGGACTTTAGTAGCAGAAAACCAGCTAACACCAATTCAAAATACTTTACCCAATTTAGATTACGTCCAGCAATATTTAGATGGAACGGTCAAAATTAATTTCAATAATCAACCTTTAAAATCTACATTCCAATTAAAACAATTACCAACTCCTAGTCAATCTCAAAGACATAACTTGACTAGACATTCTTATGCAGGATCTTCCTCCACTATCGAGAGAGACCTTGAAATAGAAAAGGCTTTAATAGATTTAAAATTAGAATCACTTAGGAAAAGCTCCCAAATGGATCAACCTTGTTATTCTAAGTCAAAAAAGCCAGTAGAAGAAAAAGAACCAACTTCGCCAACCCAAACAGATTTTGAAGTCGATGAAGCTTACCCTGCTCAACCAATAAGTAACCAACTATGTACTGTCAACAGACAACCAAGCAGAGAAGAAATAGATCAACAATTAAATTATTATAGACAACGAATGAGAAAATCTAAAACAAGCCAAGAAGTAAAAACTTTGACTTTAGAAAAATGGAAAAAGAAGACAATACGAGGTAACCTCCGCCTCCCTCCAAGAGAAACCATAATCATAAATCATCAGAAAGCCAAAATAATAGCCAGTCCTTTCAAGTTAGCTGAGCCCGGTGATAAAAAAACTATAGAGCAAAATAATTACACAAACCAGAGTCTAATAATCTTAGGAAAACAATTAGACAAAATAGAAACAAAAGTTGACAAAGTCCTTGGTCAAGAAATACAGGTCAAAACAACAAAAGGAAAGCCTTTGGTAAAATTCCCAGAAATAAAACCTGAGTCTTCCCTGAAAGTAAACCCTACAATGCAAAAAATCGAACAAATGCTCGTGCAAATTAATAAAGGAAAAGCTAATAAAACCGAAGAAGACTCAACAATTAAAATTCTGACAGAAGACATAGTGTATTCTTCCGATGATAGCTCAAGTCACAACTCTGAAAGTAGCAACATAACCAAAATAGAAAATGCTTTTGATAATTTAAAAATCAATAGGATGAAAAACAAAGTTAATCATACTAGCCTAACGAAAAATTGGTACCCCAAGCCTACACCTCCAGACATCCAATTTGAAGAACAAAACTCCCAAAACCAGTTTTCAGTTTCTTCAAATAAATTGTATGAATGGAATATTGATGGTTTGTCCGAACAACAAATCTTAAACAAGTTACAACACATGTCAATGATTGCCAATAGCTATGTCACCAACCATAATTTAAGACAGTCAAAAGTAGTAACCCTTTTAGAAACTGGGTTCACAGGAACCCTAAGAGCTTGGTGGGATAAACATCTCACTGAAGAAATCAAAACTAGTATAGTTCACGCAGTCAAAATAGACGAAGAAGGTTTACCGATATTTGATACAGAAGTTCCTAATATGGGAACTGAAGATGGAGTCAATACCTTACTTTACACGATAATTAAACATTTGATTGGAACCCCTAGTAACACTACAACTAGAATTCATGATCAACTCAGTAACCTTAGATGTCCAAAATTAAGTGATTTTAGATGGTATAAAGATGTTTTCATATCCAGAGTCATGCTTAGAGATGATAGTAACCAACCCTTTTGGAAAGAAAAATTCATTAATGGATTACCTAATTTATTTGCCCATAAAATTAGAACAGTCTTAAGTAATGACAAAGGTCACATAGATTTTGATCATCTCACGTATGGTAGTATAATCAGTACAATTAATCAAATAGGAATGAAAATGTGTGTAGATTTAAAAATAGGAAAACAAGTCTAGTCAGAAAGAAATTCAACTAAGTATGAATTAGGAGACTTTTGTGAACAATACGGTTTAAATTCAATCCCTCCATCTAGAAAACATGGAAAATATGATGGCCAAACTAGTAAAAAGAGACATTACAAAAGAAGAAAACAATCTTTCAAAGATAATGATGAATTCTACAAACCACGTTATCACAGTAAAAAGAAATCTTAGAATAAACCGCCCAGGAAAAGTTATAAGAAACAAAATTACAACAAAAGTAAAGGAAAAGGAAAATTCACCGACAAAAGTAAAGTAGAATGCTTTAAGTGTAAGAAATTTGGTCACTATACTAATGAGTACAAAGTAAAAGACACAATTAAACAATTAAAAATCACTGAAGCAGAAAAGGAGCAATTAATCAAAGTCCTTGAATTACGCAACACAGAGTCAAGTGAAAATGATATCTCAGTAACCAGTTCAGATTACTCTAGTTCTTCCGATTACCAATCTAGTTCACCCAATATTCAATTCGGTTGTAAAGATAATTGTTGTAGTACCAAGTCAATAAAAGTCCTTACTAAGCAAGAAGAACAAGAAGAATTATTAATTGATTTAATTAGTAAAATAGACAATCCCGATTTAAAATCAGTATACCTTAAGAAGCTTAGAAAGTTGTTGAACCAAAGTGAAACTAGTCAGATTAACCAAACTCCAATCCCACGTATAAGTTTAGCCACAACTTTAGAAAAATTCAACAAAAGAAAAGAAATCACTTTACAAGATTTACAAATAGAAGTCAAAAGTATTAAAAATGAAATCGTTACTTTGAAACAAATAAGTCAAGCCTTACAAAATAAGAGTTATGAAATAAAGCAAGACTTACTTAATCTGATAGTAGAAAGCAAAGCATCCTCTAGTAAACATGATCAAGAAGAAGCTGAATCCTCGGACAATGAAAATACCCTTGGATTAATTAAACAAATCAGTTTTAGAAAATGGTATTCAAAAGTAAGTATTTTCATTAATGATTTCGAATTAAAAACTATAGCCCTTTTTGATTCAGGAGCCGACCTTAATTGTATTCAGGAATGTCTAATACCCACTAAATATTACAAGAAATCCAGAGAATCTTTAAGTACCGCTTCTGGTAAAAATTACATTTAAAATATGAATTCCCTAAAGCCCATGTTTGTCAAAATTAAATTTGTTTTAAAACCTCATTTTTCCTAATAAGAGATATTACAGACGGAGTCATCTTAGGTCTACCTTTCATAGCCCTTCTCTATCCCTTTAATGTAGAACATGACGGAGTCACCTCAAACCATTTAGGAGAAAAGGTTAAGTTTGAATTTTTAACTAAACCAGATTTAAGAGCTCTAAAAGCACTTCAAAGTAATGCTGTGTCCGAATCACTTCAAGTAATTCAAAATAAAAGCAAACAGGTCAATTTCCTTAAAGAAGAAATTAAGTTCAAAAGAATTGACCAACAACTTGAAGACAAATCTCTCCCAGAGAAAATTAAGGATTTTGAAGAAAAACTTAAGAAAGAAATATGTTCCGATTTGCCTAATGCCTTTTGGCACAGAAACAAGACATAGTCAGTCTCCCTTACGTTAAAGACTTTAGTGAGAAAAATATCCCCACTAAAGCCAGACCAATCCAAATGAGTCAAGAAGTTATGGAATTTTGTAAAAATGAAATTACAGAATTACTCCAAAAGAAAATAATACGCAATAGCAAATCCCCTTGGTCTTGTCCACCTTTTATGTCCAAAAATGCTGAACTAGAACGTGGAGTCCCAAGATTAGTCATCAATTACAAACCACTAAATAATGTTTTAGAATGGATAAGATATCCAATCCCTAATAAAAGAGACCTCATTAAGAGATTAAGTAACTCAGTCATCTTTTCCAAATTTGATATGAAAAGTGGTTTCTGGCATATTCAAATTCAAGAAAGCGATAGGTATAAGACTACCTTCGTTACCCCCTTTGGTCATTATGAATGGAATGTTATGCCTTTTGGTTTAAAAAATGCTCCTAGTGAATTCCAAAATATAATGAATAAAATTTTTAACCCATTTAGTGATTTTTCCATAGTCTATATTGATGATGTTCTCATATTTTCTCGATCAATAGAACAACATTGGAAACACCTGTATAAGTTTCTCCAAGTAGTTAAGGAAAATGGTTTAGTTGTCTTTGCTAAGAAAATCAAATTGTTCCAAACCAATATTAGATTTCTTGGATACAACATCCACCAGTCCCAAATTAACCCAATAGACCGAGTCATCCAATTTGCTGATAAATTTCCAGATGAAATCCTTGACAAAAGTCAACTCCAAAGATTTCTTGGATCTCTCAATTATGTTTCCGATTTTTATAAAAATTTGAGAAAACAGTGTAAACTCCTGTTTGACAAGCTACAAAGTAATCCTCCTCCTTGGTCACCTAGTCATACAGAAATAGTCAAACAGATCAAAATCCATGTCAAGACATTACCCTGCCTTGGCATTCCTTCAGTTGACTCCTTTAAAATTGTTGAAACTGATGCCTCTGAAATTGGTTATGGTGGCATCCTCAAACAGAAAATTCCTCTGAGTCAAACAGAGCAAATTGTTCGTTTTCATTCTGGTGTTTGGAATCATGCACAACAAAATTATAGTACTATTAAAAAAGAAATATTATCAATAGTATTATGCATCTCAAAATTTCAAGATGATTTATTAAATCAAAATTTTTTAGTAAGAGTAGATTGCAAAAGTGCAAAACATGTTTTAGAAAAAGATGTTCAAAATATTGCATCAAAACAGATTTTTGCACGCTGGCAAGCTATTTTAAGTATTTTTTATTTTGACATTGAATATTTGAGAGGAAGTGAGAACTGCATTCCTGATTTCCTTACGAGAGAATTTCTACAGGGAAAGAAATGGCAGGAAAAGAGTCAAAAGACAAAGGCAAAGAAGAATCCAGTCAATACAGACAACTCCCTCCATCAATGAGTCAAAATCCTTCCCAAATCGTCCCCTACCCGGGATACTCTCCAATTCAAGTCACCAATAGATTTACTTCTCTTGGGTCTACTACCCAGAGTATTCGTCTCAATTATCAGTCAGCCTTTGTTTCCAGTTATGACCCTTTTCAGGTCCCAGTCACTCAATTTTCCCAGTCTTCACCAAGTTATCAAAAGTCTCACCCTATCAATTTAGAAGTCAACAGAATTTGTTCGTAATTGAGCCTCATGTCACCAATCTAAGTAATCCGACTTTAATCGCCAAGTCATATTTCCCTCCAAATTAACATTTTCTGCATCTCCATCCCCAAAAATCCCTTCAATTTTATAAAGATATTCTATTCGAAACTCAGTCAGTAGAAATCAAGCCAATTAAAGACACGAATGACCCTAAAATCATTCTTTTCCATTCTCTTTACATTCGCCAAATTCTAAGTCAAACTGATTGGGGAGATCATCCCTACGCTCTCCACACCCTAAAGTCCACCCTACAATTCGATTATTTCGATTACATTGAAGCCTGGTACAAAATATTCCTCCACCAGATATTGATTTCAGTCACTCATGGTTTATTAATTTTGACAAGAATTCAACAGAAAAATTTCTTATTGGTTCCGTACTTGGTGGGAAGCACATGGTCCCAATCTTGACCTCTTCCCCATTGAGCTCAGTCAAACTCTCACTTATTTCACCAGCAAATAAAAGCTTAAGCCAGAATAAAAATTCTTCCCAATCTTTTTAATCTTTATAGCTAAATATAAAATTCATTGGATTCTCAAATGGTCCTATGAAGTCAATCTAGATTCACGAGTTCTTCACAGAAGTTTCGCAGTCAAGTGGTGGGACAAATTCAAAGTCCCCAGAATCATGGGTCAGGTTTATGAAGAATTTCCACAAGTCCAAAGTTTTCATCGATCGGCCATCTCAAGCCTCCCAGAGTTCCCTCCAAATCGAAGGAAAGTCAAGTTCAGAATTAAAAGCCTTAGCCAAAGAAATCCTTGCACATGCCGCTCACTTAGATGATTATGAAGATGCCACTCCTAAGTCACCCTCTTCCCAAGGGTCGTCCTCCAATCAAGCAAAAGCTAGTCAAAAGAAAAAAGAGCCAAAGCCGAAAATGGCGTGGGCTGATTATCCAGCAGACAGTCAAGATCCCTATGATGTCTATGATCTAGATAAAGACGACGAGTAATTTGCAAGCACATGCTTCCACTGCAAAACGCAGAAAAGCAAAAGCCTAATTTCGCGGAAAGCAGATTCCCAGTCACCCTTTCGGTGCTTTCACCAGGAGTAAAAGCAGTTTCCCAAAGTTAAAGACATTTCACTTTACTTTAACTTAAAGTAAAGTTTGTAATAATTTTCCTTTTGTAAAAGTAATTTTGTTTACTTATGCCGACACTTCTAGTTGGTTTTCCTACTTAAGTAGACCTGCGAGTCTGTAAGAATCAAGTTTTTTCTTCTTCTCGGTTTTAAAACGTTCTCTCAAAAACTATACTCACGAAGAACCTCTCGTAAGACATGAGTGCAAACAAGAAATAAACTTCACAATTTCAAGTAAGCTTTAATGTTCAATATTTTTGTCTTCATATTCTGCATTATTTTCCAAATCAATTTATTAATTTTAATCATCATTTTGAAATTTGTTAATAAATATCATCACATTACATTTACCCATAAGCGTTATGTTAACTTCCAATTTCATTCAAGAAATAATTAATCTTTACATTTTCCTAATAGGTGCAATTTTTTATTCCTTGAGACACATATTGCATAAATTCCAGTTATTCTATTTTGTTTTCCTCTGCACCGCTTACTTTGGTGCTTAAGTCTTTACTAAGTCTGGTCTCTATATCCTTGTGGTATCATAGCCATAAGCGTTGCGATCGATAGAGTTTTTCATAGTCCAATTTGTTTGTCGCTTATTCATTTGTATTCCAAGAGTCTGTCTTCTTTCTTGGTGTCTTCAAACAATAAGTCCTGTGTCCAAACAATAAGTCCCAGTGCTCGATACCAAAAGGATATAGAGACCAGACTTAGTAAAGACTTAAGCACCAAAGTAAGCGATGCGGAGGAAAACAAAATAGAATAACTTGAATTTATGCAATATGTGTCTCAAGGAATAAAAATTGCAGCTATTAGGAAAATGTAAAGATTAATTATTTCTTGAATGAAATTGGAAGTTAACATAATGCTTATGGGTAAATGTAATGTGATGATATTTATTAAGGCTTATATATATATATATATATATATATATATATATATATATATATATATATATATATGTATATTTACTATATCGGGGTTTTGAGATATCTTGTTTTTAAAGTCAGTTTGTTTGATACGTAAGTTTGTTAAGTATGTATGTGGGTACAATTATGGACTGGTTTCTAGGTATGAGCTTTGGCTATGCTGTTTGGAAAGCGTGATTTGAGAAATTAGAAATGATTTCGAGTTATGAAACATGGGAGGAAAGGGGATTTGTAAATCATTTAGTTGTATGCCTTATTGAAATTGAAGCTGAAAACGAATCTGAATTGAATGGTTGGTTTTACTTTGACAGTATCTTTATACTTTCTGGATTGTGATATTTTTGAATTAAGAACTACGTGTGGCTTGATCCCTTAGTAAGAGTACGTAGGCAACCTAGATTAACCTAAGTGCAGCCGCAAAATAAACTGTTTGAGTTCGTCTAACCTGTTCTAGTAAGTTTTGTTAAAGGATTGAATTTAAGGTCGGAGGCCTATTCTGTAATCTGTGTGCAACGTGCTAGCTGTTGGTGTATTTATTCTGTTGTTTTTAACATGTTGAAAATTTGGTAAAGTCCGTTTTTCAGTAGATGTTTTATCGAAATTTCTGCAGAAGTCTCGACCCTCTTTCCTTTGTTTTCGGAGAAGAGGAGGTTTGTTTTTAGTGGATGGACCCGGCATTGGTTTAATGTCAGAAAAACTGCAGGATCCATCATGGATTTCGAGGAATTTGAGGTGAATTCTGTCATCTTATGTGTCATTACGTTATTGACCGGGTAGCAAAAAGTGAAATTCCCATTACATGAGTGTAGGGTTGCTTTTTTTCTTTTTTTTTTTCTAAAGTTTGGGCTCGGCTACCATATGTAGCTATTTTTATTTGGAAAAATTTGGGCTGGGCAGTAGCCCACCTTGCCCCCTTGGCATTGAACCGCCAAGACCATACCGTTGAGAGACCAAACTGCGACGACACCAAACGGTGCGTTTTCGGAGACCACTTCTTCGTCCACCCAAATCAACCTCCTCGTCTTCGTAGATCTGCATCTTTCTCATCTCTAGCACACAATTTGACACACCGTTTAACAAATCATCATCATCGGCACCGGCATAGACGTCAGATCTTAGCCGTAGATCTGAAAATGGTGCTGGTCTCAGCCGTACGGGATTACATAAGCCGGATGTTGCAGGACATCTCCGGCATGAAGGTTCTCATCCTCGATTCCCACACGGTAACAACGCTTTCAACTCCCAATCATTGAAACAAACCCAAAACACAAATGAAATGTTTATGAATTTCTTAAGCATGGAAATCAATGAAAATGGCATATTTTAATTCAGTAAATAATGGGTTGTTCTGTTAATTGAATGGGGGTGTAGGTTAGTATAGTGAGTGTGGCGTATTCGCAATCCGAGCTTCTTCAGAAAGAAGTTTTTTTGGTGGAATTGGTTGATTCCATTTCCAAGTCCAGAGAATCCATGTCTCATCTCAAAGCCGTTTACTTCCTTGCACCCACGTCAGAGAATATCCAGTATTTGCGCCGGCACTTGGTTGCTCCTAGGTTTGGAGAGTATCACCTGTGTAAGTTTTGCTTTCTGCATGTTATTTTGGTTATGGAGTGAGTTTGGAAGATACCTAGATGAGTTTACTATTATTTGGAGCTCATTTCTCATGCTATACTGGAATTTACAGTTTTCTCCAACATATTGAAGGATACCCAGATTCATATTTTAGCTGATTCAGATGAGCACGAAGTTGTGCAGCAACTTCAGGTAATTCATCATTCACTAAAATGCTTCCTCTCTCATTCTCTCGGATTATCTGATAATTTATGTATGTAGTAATGTCAATTGCTAACTGAATTGAGAGTTCGAGTTTTATTTTGGATAACTGAAATATGAGAATACTATAATAAGTAGTAAGTTAGTAACAGGAAAATAGGGACAGTAAATTTTGCTTAAGTTTTCCTTGACGAAAAAATAATTCTCGTGCAACATAGTGGTTATGTCACTCTAATAATAAGAATAACAATGTACAATAACAATAGTATAGTTGTCATGACACCTCATATCTTGGTTTAGTTTCTTACTCTTCATATTAGATTCAATTATTGTCTTGGTCTTGCAGGAGTTCTATGCAGACTTTGTTGCCAGCGATCCTTACCATTTCACTTTGAATATGCCATCAAATCACATTTATATGCTCCCAGCAGTTGTAGATCATTCAAATTTGCAGCGCTTTTCTGATCGAGTGGTTGATGGAATTGCAGCTGTCTTTTTGGCATTAAAACGAAGACCTGTTATTCGTTATCAAAGAACATCTGACATTGCGAAAAGGATTGCACAGGAAACAGCAGTAAGTACAGTCGTATATTCCAAATAGTTTTGCATTTTGGGGGGGGGTGCATTATACTACTGTTTTGAATGTAAACTTTGTAAGTCTCCCCTGCCCCGTCTCCCCACTTTTTTGATGGACACAACTTTTTATGTATGTATGCATCTCATATAACAGCCTGCAGATTCTAGCCATGTAAGTTTGCACAGGGGAACTGATATTGTATTTTGGGCATGTAACAGAAGCTGATGTACCAGCAGGAAAATGGACTTTTTGATTTCAGACGAACAGAAATTTCTCCATTGTTGCTGGTAATTGATAGGAGGGATGATCCTGTAACCCCATTGCTGAATCAGTGGACCTATCAGGTAATTGTGGTTGCAGCTGACATTTTGCAACATATGTGAAAATGCCTCATGTTGATATACATCTTTGAAATTACAACGGGATAAAATCACTAGAAATATAAATACAGCTCATTGATTACACTATTACAGGCAATGGTTCACGAATTGATTGGTATTCAAGGCAACAAAGTGGACTTAAGAACCATTGGCAAATTTCCAAAGGATCAACAGGTTGAGTTGTAATTTTCCCACCAATAATGCACATGTTTCTGTTTGTAATTTTCATTGCTAAATAATTACAGTTGTGGTATTGATGTTCATAGGAGGTTGTGCTGTCATCAGAACAAGATGGTTTTTTCAAAAAGAACATGTACGAGAACTTTGGTGATATTGGGATGAACATCAAGCAGTTGGTTGATGAATTTCAGCAAATTTCGAAGAGTAACCAGAACATTCAGACGATAGGTTTGTAGAATGCAAACATGAAAAGTTTAGATTCATAACTTGTTGTGGTTACTAACTATTGGCACTTGGAACAATGGTTAACTATGGTAATTAAACATTTACATTCTTTATTGTTGCAGAGGACATGGCCAAATTTGTTGACAATTACCCTGAGTACAGAAAGATGCATGGAAATGTTTCAAAGCATGTGGCACTGGTAACAGAAATGAGCAAACTAGTTGAAGAGAGAAAACTTATGTTAGTTTCACAGACAGAACAGGAGTTGGCTTGCAATGGTGGGCAGGTGGCAGCTTTTGAGGTACTGAAAAACAGCATATTTCTATAAATAAATAAAAGTAAATTGAAATTGAAACCACTTTTCCCATATTCTCTTTGCCCTCCTTGTCCCTCTACAAGTGCACAACTACTTTTTTCTCTTGTTTCTACTTATCCTACCTACCTATGAGGGAAATTATTCTTTTCAAATTTTACTGTTTAATATCATCTTTAAAATGCGAGTTGTCTCTTTTTTTTCTTATCGCACGGGTCTAGTCATATAAGGAGCAAAGAACATGTTTGTAATTTTTTGTCCATTTATTACTCTCTGCTAATTGGGGATGATCAACACTGGGTTGGGGTTGGGGTCGGGGTAAATGTTTAAACAAGGTTGATATTGTATTTTAACTTTGTTTTCTCTCCATTTAGAGCATTCTTAAATTGAGGGGGCCTGCTGAGATCATAACCATATGATGATGATTGGATAGTTTGAAACTACAATGGAAAAATGGCCTCTCTCTTTTTCATGGCAACTTGTAAGCCGTCTGTCATGATTGAATGGTCACACAAGTTCTCTCGAAATGAAAAGGGACTAGTTCCTTGTCCAAAAGGGGAGGAGGTCCTTGAAATTATTATACAATTATCGTTAAGCCAGGCGGCTGAATTAGTGCTATGAAGTTGATACAAACCTACCATGAGTGTGTCTGTGTTGGTTTGCCTTATTTGCTATTCTTGCGAGCTTTTAGTCTGTACTATATACTTTTTTTGGTTATTGACTTTGAGATAGCAACTGAGTTTAATCTTCATGGAAACATGAAAAGTTGGAAACAATCATCTCCTTCTCCTATGTACTTCGCAGGAGGTGACAAATCTATTAAACAATGAAAGTGTATCCGATATTGATCGCCTACGACTTGTCATGTTGTATGCTTTGCGCTATGAGAAGGAAAGCCCTGTGCAACTGATGCAATTATTTAACAAACTGTCTTCTAAGTCTGCCAAGTACAAGCCTGGGGTAATGTAACCAGGACTGCAATCCTAGTTTGATTCTGTTTCTTTTTTTCTCTTCATTTATGTTTAAGTGGCAATTTTCCATCCCTAAAGCTTGTCTTCATTCAGAGGATTAATGATGGCAACTTTTATTTTATTCTATATGTAGTTCATTTCTGCTCATCCAATTTTGTTGGAGATTGACCTTTCTTTGGGAGGGTAAATCAATGCAGAAATCATGCCAAAATCTGCTGTGTACCTTTCTTTTAGCTACTAGAGTAATTCACAGGTTTAATAAATTGGGTATTATGGCATTGCAGCTTGTCCAGTTTCTCTTGAAGCAAGCGGGTGTGGATAAGCGAACTGGGGATCTTTATGGAAATCGAGATTTCTTAAATATTGCACGTAACATGGCTCGGGGGTTGAAGGTTTGCTTGCCTAAGTTATACTTTATGCTTTCTAGTATAGGGTGTGCTTTACAAGCTTATAGATAACTTTTTTTTTACTAATGCTGTAGGGGGTTGAGAATGTGTACACACAACACCAGCCTCTTCTCTTCCAAACTATGGAAAGCATCACCAAGGGACGACTGAGAGATGTGGACTACCCATTTGTTGGAAATCACTTTCAGCAGGGCAGGTTGGTTTTTGAATATTATATATATATATATTTATAAAAAAGTAATTTCCCCAGGAAGCCACTAACTTATAATTTAGCTGCAATTTGGGGATTGTTGTGTTGTTTCATTCTAAGCAAGTAGTGTCACCAAAAGTATTGACACGTAACTGATGCTGAAGCCAAGTTCAAAATTATAATAAATGAGGGTCTTTCTAGTTTCTTAGGCCATCCCCAATGGGGCCTCTAAGGCCATCCCCAATGGTTGGGGCTCTAAAAGAGGTTGTTAGAGCCCCATTTAGAGCTCCGATGGAATCTTTGGGGCTCTAAGGGGATCTCTCCCACAGTGAGAGGCTCTATATTAAGGGTTTGATATTTTTTTATGATGTAATTTAATTTAGGTGCTATTTTTGTTTTTTGTTAACTTATTTATGTTAGTTTTTTTTTTTGTGAACACTTCAACCCAAAAAATAAAAATTGGACAAGATTTGAAAACATGGTTAAAAAAATAAACCTAGGCATTTAGAACTTGAGGTTGTAGCCTAAGTCAACTTTACAAAAATAAAATAAAAACAATGAGACAAGCTTGTCACAATTGGCCAAATGATTAAAAAAAATAGAAAAACCGGTCAGCAACCATCTTTTTTGTGCGAGTAGGGATGCGGAAGTCGCAAGGGGCGTCATCAACAAAGCAAGTGGGCTGGCAGCTTTTTCTCCATGCGGGTCCCACTGGGTTTCAAGGGCTTCAACCATGCCCATACATTTAGGTTCAGCTCCGGTGAGGCTCAAGGATTTAGGGCCTCAAAATTGGACGACTGGGGATGCTTTTTTTTGCATGGGTTTCTATTTATTGGAGCCCACCGGAGCTGAACCCAAATGTATGTACCTAGTTGAAGCCCGTAAAACCCAGTGGGACCCGCATGGAGGAAAAGCTGCCAGCCCACGTGCCTTGTTGGTGACGCCCCTTGCGCCTTCCGCATCCCTACTCGCCCAAAAATGATGGTTGCTGACCAGTTTTTCTATTTTTTTAATCATTTGGCCAATTGCAACAAGCTCTCAAGGATTGTTTTTGTAAAGTTGACTTGGGCTACAACGCTCAAGTTCTAAACAGCCAGTTTTTTTTTTTTAAAACCATGTTTTCAAATCTTGTCCAATTTTTAATTTTTTTGGTTGAAATTTTCACAAAAAAAATACTAACATAAATAAGATAATAAAATAACACCTATATCAAATTACATCATAAAAAAAAAACATCAAAACCCTAATATAGAGCCTCTCACTGTGAGAAAGATGCCTTTAGAGCCCCAACCATTGGGGATGGCCTTACGTAATAAATGCAAGTTACACCTGTATTTGAAGGTTCCTTGTCGTTGAGTCTCTCTAGGTCAGATTATTAGGTGTCATAAATTATGTTTTTAGAGTTACGAAGTATATTAATGGATCTTCCCAGAGCCATGTACCAATGACCCTATGAAATGGGATACTTTGTAAGCTTAAAAAAAGAAAGAGTTTTAGTGACACAAAATGTTGTCATTCATTTGATCAGAAATATGATGAGAATGTCAAACTTTTAGCCCTTGTTTAAACTCTTTAGGATGTAGATGGGCTCAATTGAAGCAACCTCACATGTCCTGAATTTTAAGTAGTATAGGTGTCTGATGATTAGAGAGGAGTTTACTACTTTAAGAAATTCATTTCTTCAAGAGTCTAACTGCGAGGAACATTGAAATGAAGCTCCTGCACTTTGACACTGCCTGGAGCCCATTTCTTCTGTGCTGTTCTATACAAGCCGAGTGCTTATTGACATCAATATTTAGGTTACTAATCAGGATGCTGATAAATCAGTGCTTTGTGGAAAAGTTAGGAGATCATTGAGAAGGCCACACTACCTCAACCTGTAGGCAGGCTGGCTGTCTAGTGGACTTAATCACTGTGGTTTTCATGATTGCTTCCATTCATAATTTTCATTCTTGCTGGTTTCTCTAGATATATCAGATGACTCAGATGTAAGCCCCTGATTGTGACTAATTACTAATTATGAGCTGCTCAGTCATCATTTTGCCTTTCCTGTCAAGTTGCTCGACCTTGATTCTACTATCCACCCACCCCACTTCATTTTGTCTGGTTTACATCCATATGGACTCAGACTAGCAATCTATGATATTTATAATAACCTGTATATCATCTTGTTAAAGTTATAATTTGATAGTGTGAGGATAGAAAAGTTAATAATTTGGATAATGTTTCTGAATGACACATACTATCTCTAAGCAGGCCTCAAGAAGTTGTGATTTTCATTGTTGGAGGAACAACATATGAGGAGTCTCGCTCTGTAGCTTTACAAAATTCTATGAATACTGGAATTCGTTTTATACTTGGTGGTTCTGCGATTCTCAATTCTAAGAGGTATGCTTCAGGTCATCATTGTATTTTTGCAGAAATATTTGCATCATAAGTGCAAAAGAAGTTTACATTACTGTGCTAGCTGGACTTACTGCTTTGACATCTAACACTGGCTTTGAATGGTCCGACTTGATACCACTTCTTTCTTGTGTTGGATGCAAGTTTGAGAGTTTTGGGCATGATTACTTTGGCCTCTATAAATCTTAACTTGTCTTGGGGTTATTTTGGGTTGCATTACTAATTCCATATAGGTACAATTCATCTAGCATATTAGTTCCTAGAAAGTTTTGAGAACATGATAATTAAGCATCCCCTCGCCTGATCAATCCTGGACAATGGGAGGTTGTGCTTGGTAGACAGTTGCTTAAGAGATTTTGGTATAAGTAAATGCATCGACTGTTGGAGGTTTTTAATTATATGTTGTTAGTGTTTGAGGCTATTCTAGTGAATTACTGTAGCTTATTGAAATTGTCTAATATGAGATGCTCCTCTCCAATTATTGTTTGGCTGGGAAAAACAGGTTCTTGAAAGATTTGGAAGAAGCTCAGAGAGTAGCTCGGACTAGCAATGCCGTCTGAATTTTGGGTTCTTGTATATCTTTCATTTCAAGAGCCATGTGCACAAGTTTGTGGATGTATACGGGTGTTTAGATATGGTCACCAGCTATAATATCAAAAATTGCCACACATGCTCGAGGGTTCATCAGAATCGCCCTCCATTCCTGCAGAACAACACGGCCTTTTCGTTACCATTTTGTTGGAGTAAGAACTGAAGGGGATTTATATCCCATAAATTTGGAGGGTAAGATCTAACAGCAGTTTCCCTCCCTACCATAAGAAGCATAGAAAAGAATGAGATCTCACATCTTTGCACCAATTTTTTTGCTAAACGAGCCGGATACCCTAGGGCTTAATTAACATGTACTTTCTTGCCTTGTTCAGAAGAAGCTTGTCATACATGAAATCTCCCTATTCTTTTTAATATCAATGTAGTTTGTACTTAATATATTGTGAGAAATCAACAAAGTATAGATTTACAGTGTCGTCTACTTGTTGCAAATTTAGGTCTTGGTGAGACTTTGTTAAGTTTTGATCCTAAGTGGGTGCTGATATTACCATGCAAACTATCCCTCCCAATATTATAAAATCCATGCATGATTATTTTAACTTTAAGGGACAGCATTTGAAAGAATTAAAAAGTAAAAGTTAAAATTTACAATGCAAAGGGCAACCTGGCCAGAAGTCTGACATGAAGCCAAACTGAGTTATAAAGGAATTGAGAAAACCAGATCGTTTTGCACTTTTTTATTTACAATATTTGTTTTATTAGGCTACAACAAAGTTCATAACGGAATTGGGAAAGACAAAGTCAGCTAAACCAACTTTTTAAAATAAAAGACTATTTCAATTGGGTACCCATTAGGCCGAATGGGCCCCAATTGTTTAAAGTTTTTTAATTTTACACTGTTCTTGGCATTCTAGTATACACTCCAATTATATATATGTATATATATAATTTTTTTTTCCTTTCAGTTTCATTTTTTGTATCTTATTTTGACAAGGAAGTTGTTATTGAAAATTGCATCAATAAAATATATTTTAAAGTAACACTAACAGTTTCAAAGGTGATCTTTTTTATTTTTGGAGAAATGTTTCAAAGGTGATCTAAAAACACATAATATTATAAATTTTTTAGATGTGTTGTGTTTTTATTTCTGAAGCTTCTATTCACAATTTAGATATCTTGTGTTCGTTGTTATCATAATGAATTTTTTTATGAAACATGCTCCCTTCCAAGAAACTAGAGAGTATTCGAATGATCAACATTTAGAGTTTTCATATCTCTTGAATTCTAAAGAGAAATGCTAATGCATATATGTCTGATTTTCGGACGCATTAGATCGAAATTAAGGATTTCAATATAAAACCTTTTGGAATGAAAGTTTATTTTAACATCAATTATAAATTCGTAAAAGTAAAAAAAAAAAATGGAAAGCTTTTTAAACTTACATATTTTAAAATCCAATCGTCAATAGTTCAAACTTTTAAAAATATCCAAAATTTTGAAAGGTGAAAATGAGCTTAAAATTGAAAGTTCACAATATATTTCAACATGAAATTAGTCATTGTGAATAACTCAAACTTGAAACTCTAATATATTTCGGAAAATTTCAAAATACATTTTAATTTCGATTCAAATATTTTCATAATTTTGTTGGAACTCTGCTAAATTTGGAAATTTTTGGACTGACCAAATCGTAAAATGAAAAGTATTAAGCCGTTGATGTGATGTGAATACATCAAAATACATCAACAACCGAGCCAAAGCACAACTCGTCTTTTATGGCTAGGTAGGAAGGCAGCTAGCCTTTGCCCTGCTTCCTGCACATCAATCTTAAACCCTATGACGCCATAAATCCAAGTTAAGTTTCCTACTTAATCACTGACAGAGATGGGTTGCTAAACTTTGTAATGGTGGTAGCTGACAAATTGTATGGGCCAAAAAAAGAGCAGCAAGAACCTGGCAACCTGTCCATCTTCTTAAACCCTACAGTCTCTCTCTCTCTCTATATATAAATATATCGTACGTTAATGGTTTGGTTTGGTGCCTTCAAAATGTGAAATGATTAAGCAGAGCAGCCTAGGCGCCCTAGCTAGGAGGAGAGTTAAAGGAGACTTGTCTGAAAATAACCAACAACAAGACTTAAATACAAAATGTGTTAGATCCTACTTAACTCATCGGCCTCCACCACCACTACCCTATAAATGGAAAAACATCATTGCCTGCACCAAATGGAATTGATTGGTTTGCTTCTCTTCTTCTCTTTCCAAAATTTTAAATAAAAAATATGTTGTGCAGTAATTTATAATTACAACTGCTGAGGAGACTGCGAGGCCTTGAATGAATTCATTGGGACGGCTTGATTAGACTCATACATCAAAGTTCGGCTTTGGGGAGCGTTTCTGAGTTGATAGTAAACTTGCAGATGCAGGCTCTGTTCATATTATGATGATTGATTCTCTCTCTCTGTCAGCTGTTGGATTCTCTAGCTCAGTTAATTGCAGTGGTACTACAAGTACCAATACATCCCACAGAATCCCAACAGTGGTCATTATCAAGTTGGTCACATCTTAATTTTACTGACTAAATTTAGTAAACTTGTATTTTTTGCGAAAAAAAAATAAAACTTGTATCTTTTGCATGTTTATTTCCTTTGAAAAATTAAGTTCGAGTTCACTTTGAGTAGAATTTTTATTTAGGTTACATGAAATGAAAGAGAAGATTTGACCCCAAAAAAAAAAATGAAAGAGAAGAGGACAAGGTTTGAATTTGATTAGGAAGGCAAGATATAGACTACCCAATAAATTTAAATCTAAAAGCTTAAGCTTTGGTTGGAAAAGATAAAGAAGGTAGCCCTTGATAGCATAGGAGGGGCCCCAGGGGGCTCTGCACGTTGGATTAGATTTTGAATGGAGGGGGAATGCTAGCAATCTTATCTCTAACCTTCTCTTTTAGACATTCTCCCTTCTTTTCATGACATGTGTCAATTTTTACACTTAAAACAATGTCATTAATACATTAGACAACTTTTATGTCAAAATCTCCATTTTTTTAAGTGTAGAAAATGACACATGTCATAAGAAGAAGGGAGAATGTTGCTAGCATTTCTCTTTTTTTTTTTTTTTGGTATAGAGAAGGGCTAAAGCCCCAAATCAAAAAGAAACTATGCAGACACTAGACGAGGTCTAGCAACACCTCGAACATCAGCAGCTAACATAGCATTAAGAAAAGCCGGAGCCTCCAAAAACACATGGAGGCCAGGACCAAAATCATCTAGCATTTCTCTTTTTGGTATAAGTAATAGTCTAAACTACAGGAAGGGAGGTTCCTCACATACACAACCAAAATGCCATGAAATTCGAATTTGAAACCTTTTGTCTGCAAATCAAGGTCCTTTTCATTGGGCTAGACCCCATTAGCAAAATGAAACTAAAAGTGTTAAAATATCAAAAGAAAAAGATAAAAAGAAAAAGAGATAATATTATTAAGTTGTATATGATCTTTAGAGCACTTCCACTCCAGCCATGTAGCCCAGGCAAAAGACCCTCCATGCCTCAAAGCAGGTTCTAGCGCACAAATCTTTAGGAGAAGAGATGGGCTCTACCAACTCGGGTAAGGCCCAAGCCAAGATGAGTCCGAGTTCCTGCCCAAGGGCTATGGTGTCAGAGCACAAAATTAATTTTTTTTACCATTGGCGCGTGACATACACGTGCGGACTGCGCACACGAACAGTTAAAAAAATTGAATTTTTTTGCTAACCCCAGGCTGGCATCACCTGCACATTGGATTAGACTTTGAATGAAGTTTACATTAGTCAAAATTTTATCATAAAATGATATTAGAAGTGGTTTTTTAGTATAAAGTGTTTTTTTAGTATAAGTAATAGTCTAAACTACAGGAAGGGGGGGTTCCTCACATACACAACCAAAATGCCATGGAATTCGAATCTGAGACCTTTTGTCTGCAAATCAATATCCTTTTTCATTGGGCTAGATCCTGTTAGCAAAATGATACTAGACGTGTTAAAATATCAAAAGATAAAGATAAAAAGAAAAGGAGATAATATTATTAAGTTGTATATGATCTTTAGAGCACTTCCACTCCAGCCATGTAGCCCAGGCAAAAGACCCCTCATGCCTCAAAGCAGGTTCCAACGCACAAATCTTGTCAGGAGAAGAGATGGGCTCTACCAACCCAGGTAAGGCCCAAGCCAAGATGAGTCCGAGCTTTTGCCCGAGGGCTATGACGTCAGCACTGACGCAAGGTTGGTGTCAGCGCACAAAATTAAATTTTTTGCCGTTGGTGCATGACATGCACGTGGGGACCACGCACACGAACGGTAAAAAAATTGAATTTTTTTTTACTAACGCCAGGCTGGCATTCGCGCCTGCACATTGGATTAGACTTTGAATGAAGTTTACATTAGTCAAAATTTTATCATAAAATGATATTAGAAGTGTTTTGTTAGTATAAGTAATAGTCTAAACTACAGGAGGGGGGTGTTCCTCACATACACAACCAAAATGCCATGGAATTCGAATATGAGACCTTTTGTCTGCAAATCAAAGTCATTTTTCATTGAGCTAAACCCGGTTAGCAAAATGATACTAGAAGTGTTAAAATATCAAAAGAAAAAGATAAAAAGAAAAGGAGATAATATTACTAAGTTGTATATGATCTTCAGAGCACTTCCACTCCAGCCATGTAGCCCAGGCAAAAGACCCATCATGCCTCAAAGTAGGTTCCAGCGCACAAATCTTGTCAGGAGAAGAGATGGGCTCTACCAACCCAAGTAAGGCCCAAGCCAAGATGAGTCCGAGCTTTTGCCCGAGGGCTATGACGTCAGCGTTGGCGCAAGGTTGGTGTCAGTGCACAAAATTAATTTTTTTTGCCGTTGGTGCATGACATGCACGTGGGGACCGCGCACACGAACGATAAAAAAATTGAATTTTTTTTTTACTAACGCCAGGCTGGTATCCGCGCCTGCACATTGGATTAGACTTTGAATGAAGTTTACATTAGTCAAAATTTTATCATAAAATGATATTAGAAGTGTTTTGTTAGTATAAGTAATAGTCTAAACTACAGAAGCGGGGTGTTCCTCACATACACAACCAAAATGCCATGGAATTCGAATATGAGACCTTTTGTCTGCAAATCAAGGTCATTTTTCATTGAGCTAAACCGGTTAGCAAAATGATACTAGAAGTTGTTTGTACCATATCTGACCCGCCACTCATATCGTGACACGTGGAGAGGCCCATGGCACGCGCTGACTGGCCTAGCCGAACGGACCGACAGGTACCCTCGGTACGTATGATAGATTCGTCACCAGCGTGACTTCGCTAATCATCCCAATTGGCCCTGCGCCGTAATCGGTGGTCATCTTCTGCCCGGCACGCTAATTGACCGCTGGCCGATCCGCCAACATCGCTGGCTATCGGCATTGCATACCGATTCTATCTCGTCACAGGTATCTCCCATATCTTTCTTGAGTTCTCCGCCAGGATATTTTACTCCAACACGTGTCAGCTTCGGAGGGCACTCCCCCAAGTCCCACATCGAAACTAAGTGTCTGGAGGACCCCCAGTTTGCTCTATAAAAGGAGCCTTTCGCCCGACTACAGGGTAAGGACAACTCACTGGGTTTTACACCTTTGCACTGTCAATATACTTACTCTTCTTCCATACAAACTTTGGCATCGGAGTATCTTCGGCTGGTACCACACCGGTGCCGAAAGTCTGATCAGTCTATTCTTTGGCAAGGATCCACACATCGTCTGCTGAAAGGAGAAAGCCTTTTTCCTCAGAGGTTCATTCGGTCCTTTGACCGACCGCATCACCTGTAAGTTGCCTTAAACTATTATTTGTTTAGTTTTGAGCGTTAACAGAAGTGTTAAAATATCAAAAGAAAAAGATAAAAAGAAAAGGAGATAATATTACTAAGTTGTATATGATCTTCAGAGCACTTCCACTCCAGCCATGTAGCCCAGGCAAAAGACCCATCATGCCTCAAAGTAGGTTCCAGCGCACAAATCTTGTCAGGAGAAGAGATGGGCTCTACCAACCTCGGTAAGGCCCAAGCCAAGATGAGTCTGAGCTCCTGCCCGAGGGCTATGACGTCAGCGCTGACAGGACCTGACCCGAATTCCACCCAGAACCCATGCCGAACCCTGCTGACAACCGACATTAACTCAATGTCGAGCCCACTACTAAAAAGAAACCCTCTGCAGTAAACAAAAGAGAAAGGGGGCCAAGACTCATGCCGAAAATCGGGCAAAGTCTCCATTGAAATAAGAACATTCCCAAAAAGATTCAACCTGATAAAAACATACAAAAATGAATATCCCAACATCCAGCATGCTTACAGAATACAACATAGGCCTCTGGACAACAAATTCAACCCTAATGGCGATATAGAGCAGTTCTAAGAGTATTCAACAAAAAGTAGCAGAATAAAGAGTTTACATAATAGGGGCAAGTGCCCTACAATCTAGTCGAGCCCGAGAAGAGGAGTGCTACATGTCGATCAGCTTAGATGCTACGACTACGGCCTGGTGGGGCGCAAAACAGAAAGAGTGTGAGTGGACAAAAATAAAGTTTCATAAATTAAAGCAACATAGTAACCCCACCGTTTCAAAACCAATGATGAAATGATGCAATTCAAATCATTTATGTACATAGTTATTCAAAACCCAATAATCATAATATAACAACATAATAAACAAATCATAGTACGGCTTCCCATTCTTTCATGCTCTCACAATCACAAGTCAAAAGGGAATACAAGCAAGGAAGGATCCTTACTAAAGGAAATACGAATACAAAGATAATAACCCATACATATAGTAGTATAGAACCTCAACACCAACACACGTGTACCGGGAAAACAATCCAATAGGGGGTCACTTGACAAGACACTAGGACAGCGCCATTGTGGCCCTGTGCCCTGGGTTGAGCCGTCCAAAGGAACTAAGCTCGCCGACACGTATGGCGGGAACCTCAACACCAATACGTCCGTGACAAGTCCTGCGCACAAACTACCCGTTAAGGGTATATAGCTACACCCCGTTAAGGCATGCACCGGGTATCCGACAAAATCAAGTAACAGTATCCGACGTAATCATATCCAATCATCAATATTTGCATAACCGTTCATAATCCACTTTCCCATACACACGCAGGTACCCAAAACCACATACGCCCGTACACAAATACGTCCGTCCATTAAATAACCAACACATATAGTCAAAATAAAGATATCACCGTCCCAAACATATATATCCATACTCAAAATAGTCACAAGCATCAAATAATAACATATCAATCCAAAATCAGGTAAAAGGTCACAATCACCAAAAATCCATATTAAAATTGTATTTAAATCTCAAATCAAGAAAACATCAAATCACATTAAAGTCTCAAGTCGAGAAACGTCAAATCATATGTATGGTTGTTTATTCATTGAAAGATATGCACATTCAAAACAAAGTCCACTCATAGATAGTCCCACGCTGCGTAACCCTCCGAGGGTCCCGCCTGATGATCACTAGAAGTCTGAGAACCTAATTCAAGAATACGATGATTAGTTAACAAACCGAACCGTGAATGACAATCCTTAAAAGTCAACCCCAACTAATCCCAACTCAAGTGTACAATTACGTCGTACGAAGAATTCTAAGGTCAACGACGTGCGTTAGAAGACAAACCGACCTCAGGAGACGCTCGGTCAACTCTGGTCAAACTTGGCAAAACTACCCCGAATAGGTCAAACTCGGGCCCGTGGGCCCACGACCTCCAAACTTAGACCTGAAAGTTCCTATGGGTTCACTACAGCTTATAGAACATGTCCTGAAAGTTTGGTCACGATCGGACGGTCGGATCGCTCATGATCGCACAATCGGACTGTTATGGTTTAATCTAAACTTTAAGTCAATGATATGGAGCATCCAGGACTCCGATCCACGATCCGTCAATTCTTATACGATTCTAGAAATATAAGGAACCACATACATGAATTTGGATTCGATCCAACTGCCCGAACACATCGAACCCAAGAAAACGATGTCCGAATCGAAATTCGCGCACACGTACGCGTTCACAACGACACGATGATCATGTAGGAACCGAGAACCGCCACCACACCACCGCCATGTGCCGCCGTGGGTGGTGGGTGGCTAGAGTAAATCTGGCCAACGAAATTTTGTCAATTTGAGGTGCAAAACCTATAGCAATCTAACCAAGAGGAGGAGGGGAGTTCAAAACCGGGCTGAACCGCCCCAAAATCGGCCGGCAACACCGCCAGATCACGGCCAAACCACCTAGGTTTTGGCCGGATTTGTGGTTGTTTGAAACGGTGGCTACGCCACTAGGTTTCGTCGCACATACCCAGAAACGAAGATAGGAGGTAGAGAGCTACCTTACCCAAGTGGAGCCGTCGCCTATCACCACCAAAAACGTCGTCGGCGAAGATGCAGATTTGGCCTGAACTTGCAGAGGTTACCATCGGCAAACGACACCGTCTCAAGCCACGATCTCAGGTGGGTCTTGACATCACAGAGGAGACGAGTCGATCGGTGGAGGTCTAAAGCCTTGCGGTCTTGAAATGAGAGAGAATCGAAGAGAAAGAGTGAACTGAGAGAGAGATATCGTGAGGGAGGAGAGAGAAATCGAATGGAGGATAGAGAATTTTTCTGGTTTCTGATTGGCCCACGTGGCTTTATCAGATTTTTCCTCAAATTTTGAAATGACGCTTACGTCCTCCGAACTATCCAACGCTCGGATCAAGGCGTGCCGCCTGTCAACGAACTCGTTTCGACGAGCCGGACGCGATGGGGCAACGCGTTTCGCCAAATTCCGTCCCGAAAATATAGTTGACCAAATTACCCTTTAATTATTAAATTCTTATTTTAGTTCCTTTTAATCCAATTTTAATTACCCATCTATTTAATCCATTTCATTTTATTTTATTTTCATTATTTTTAGGTCAGGGACGTTACAAGCGCTGATGCCAGGTTGGTGTCAGCGCACAAAATTAATTTTTTTTTACCGTTGGTGCGTGACATACATATGGGGATAGCGCACACGAACGGTAAAAAAATTGAATTTTTTTTGCTAACGCCAGGCTAGTATCAGCGCCTGCTTTCCTCCTCGTGTCAGATATTGAAAGTAGAATGTGTTTTGTAAAATCTGAGAAAGGAAAGGATAGAGGATATAGATGATTGGTGTGAGTTGAGGGTGTGGTTTTATAATAGGATTTAGAATATAGAGATGACATGTGGTGCAATAGTAGCAACCGAAAATATTATCCGAAATTTGAAATGTGAATAGTAACAGTCATTTCCTCTTCTTGCCGTTTGCCATGTCAAATGTGGTGAAAATGCTCTTATAAATTCCAATTTATCTGACTCCAAATTCTTTTGAAGAAAAAGAAAAAAAGAAAAGAAAATAATGTTGTCAATAGTTGGAAAGTTCCTTCGACCCAAAAAAAAACAGAGAAAGAAAATGCACAGAGCATCTCCAATGGGGGTGTATAATGAGGTGTATATTTAATATACACCTATTATGATCGGAATCACCCGCAATGAGGAAGTGTAAAAGGGATGTAAATTTGCATCACAACCGTGAGATGCACATATACATCCTTTTTTACATCCCTTGCAAGTGCGCCTACATGAAAAAGGTGAGAAAAATCACATTTACATTAGATTTACATCTTCCCCATTGGAGCAAAAACCACATTTACAAATCTTGGAGATTTAGATGCGATTGAAAAGTGGCTTTACACTAGGGCTGACAATGGGTCGTGTCGTGTCGGGATAATAAACGTGTCAAAAATGCTCAATCCAAACCCGACCCATTTAATAAACGTGTTGTGTCGGGTTCGGGTTTGGGTCGGCTTAAATAGGTTATTAAACAGGTTACTTGGTTAATAACCTGTTCAATAAAAAGTGGGAGCAACTAGTAACTAGTGAAATTCGGTTTTGAACAACTCCATCAATTGTTTTTTTAGTGGGAGAAACCAAAGAGAGAAAATGAGATTGATGGTGATGATATGAGTGCTTAAGAGAAAAAAAAAATTAGACATGAGCATATTTTGGTTTTGTTTTGTTGATTGGAAAAAGCAAAGAATTTTTCCATGATCACAATAATGTGAGAATTGGTTATGATGCGCAAAGAAACATGTGTAAATTACAAAAATAGTTATGCATGTAATTGTTTTGAATATAAATATCAAATAATATACATGTGAAATTCTAGTTCTTTGAAAAATATATTGTAAAAACATTATAAATATCAAATGTTGTAGCAAATAATCACAAAGTTTAGGGTTTAGGGTTTAGAGTTTAGGGTTTAGGGTTTAGGGTTTAGGGTTTAGGAAAACAATTACTAACAAATAGATACATAATGAAAACAATTACTAGGCCCATTAGTTTTTATATAAGGGATAAGATTGGAAGAGATTAATTTTTCAAAGAATTGAATGTACTTGAGAATATAGGGTTTAGGGTTTAGAGTTTAGGAAAACAATTACTAACAAATAGATGCATAATGAAAACAATTACTACACCCATTAGTTTTTTTTTTATATAAAGGATAAGATTGGAAAGAGATTAATTTTTCAAAGAATTGAATGTACCTGAGGGTATAGGGTTTAGGAAAACAATTACAAACAAATAGATACATAATGAAAACAATTACTAGGAAAACAACACTAAACCCTAAACCCTAGATACATAATTAACTCAAATTATAAGGAAAACAATTACTAACAAATATAATTTAGGGATAAAGATGTAATAATTAAATGCTCATCAGTTTGTAAAGACATTATAAATATCAAATGTGTAACATCTAATCACAAAGTTATCAACACCATGGTGGATAAGGTGCTTTTTGTGTGTGGTCAAATTGGTGAATAAGGTGCTAGGAGAGGAGTGGAAGTGCATGGGTTCGAAACCCATTGTGTGTGCTGAAGCTTCAATTTCTTTAATTTTTTCGCGGGTTGGCAGGTATTACACGGATTGACATGACAATGACACGACTCATTTAATAAACAGGTTAAATAAGTATTTTAGCAAATTTGCAGGTTGACCCAAAATCCACCCATTTATAAACGGGTCAGTGACGGGTTGACCCAAAAATTACCCGTTTATTAATCGTGCGGGTTCGTGTCCTGTTTTGTCGTTACGGATTTCGAATCGGGTCGAGTCAGAAATTGCCACCCCTACTTTACACCCCCCAACTGTGAATGCTCTCACATCAGGAAAGAAAACTATAGAATGCCTACACTTAAACAAAATACAACAATCCTTTATAATCAGAAATATTAATTTAAGTCCAATCGTAGATCCATGGACGTAGGGTACGATTTATTAATATTTTGTGTCATAATAGTTAAGAAAAATAATTTCGAATATTGTCACGTCCAATACAAAATGAGAGCTTTTAAACTTTCACCAAACCCTTTTGACATTTGTTATCATCTTCTGGATCCTCATTAATTGAGTTACTATCTATGAATGTTGTTTTCAAGGTTAATGACTTGTATAATATGGACAGCCATTTCAACACATTATGAAGCAAAAGATTATACTAAGTTCATATTTTTTTCATTAAAAATCTTAAATATGATTAAAGTTTTTTTTTATTCCTTACAGAAAAAAAGTATCGAACACAGCACAAGTCAAGAAGGCTCCTGATTGTGTACGATTGCAACTCTTTCTAAAAAATATGAGTAAAGTTTTTTTTTTATTCCTTGAAAAAAAAAGGTATCGAACAGAACACAAGTCAAGAAGGCTCTTAATTGCACGATTTCGACTTTTGGAGATGCTAACTTTTGTCTTATAATTTTCTTTTCTCATGCGAGGAAAAGGTTTTAAGGGTATTTACTCCTATATTTGAGGTCCTAAATTCTATTCTCCTTCATATTCGCTTGTATAAAAATAATAAAATATATTTTTTAAGCATTGTTAAAAAGATAATACTTGATTACTTCCATTTTCATTTACCTATTAATCACAATTTGATACGAGTGCAAAAAATTTATTTAATTATTTGGGTCCCATCAAGGCTTTTCTTCATCATTTACTATCCGACTTAGACTTGGATGAGCAATTTGATTCTTCTGGATAAGCATGGAAGCAGAAGCTGCTTGTTATATTTATTTCTTATTTTTCTAAGTCCTCTCTGTCTGACTTAGACTTGGATGCCAAGTCTCTTTCTCTCACCTTTTGTAACAAGATACAAATGCCATTGGATCAGACACCTTTTACACTTGTCCATACGTCTAGGGAAAAGCCCCAATTGGAACAATAGCATTGTCCAAGTATAAAACAACCATTTTTTCAATAGTGGATCTCTGTATTTTTCAATGGAAAAAGCAAAATTATTAATTAAAAAAGGCCAAACCAAAATGTTCGCATGCGTTTCTCCATTAACTCCTTCTGCTTCAAAACAGTCTCAAGACTTGATGAGCAAGTTAATTTCAGTCAGCAACTGAGGCCCTCATGAGCAAAATACTAGTAAAAAAAACCAATACAAAAATGTCTGGCTCTGAGATACCTAGGAAATAGCTCTGTAAACATGCAAAACTTTGAGGTCTGCCCCAACAAAATTGACCTGAAATTAAAGAAAATTGAGAGGGGATCAAAATTAAAGGAAAATTAAAAATGGTGTCCAAGATCACTCCATTGATCTGTACTCTTCTCTGCAGCTTCAAAATGGCATGCCCAATTAGTACTAATGTTGCTGGGATCAATGAGTAGTTGTAAAATGGGGTTCACTCTTATGATCCATAATTCCCATTTCCATATTGATTGAGACTTTCTTGCAATCTTTGGAGAGCCACTTGGATTGCATGTACTTGGCTTTTCTCCAAGGAGGAACACGGAGGCCATTCTCCTTGAGAGATTGTTTTGCAGCTGGGCAAAGCAGAGATATAATTTTGTCAAGCTTTTCTTCTGTCCCAACAAAGATGGTGGGCAGACTGTCTTTGAGCTGCTCGTAGTTTTGTGTAGGTCTTGCCAGTTCAAATTGAGACCTGAAATCCATGTCCACTATAAGCCTTGTCACTTTGACATTGTTCTTGTCCTTCATCATTACATCAACATATTCATAATCACCTGTAATTTGACGAACTTAAACAAAAAAAATTAACCCATCAAAACCAGAAATGGGTTTTTAAGAACAAATGAAATTTTCAGAGATAGAGGGAGAGAGAGACAGAGTACCTTCAGAGAGCCTAAAAGAAGAAACCCATGAAGTTTTGCAAAGGGAGGCTTCATAACCATCCTTTTTTAGTTTCATCACAACCCATTTGTTTTTCAGATTGTTGGGTTCCATCAAAGTCTCAGTGTTCCTCAAATACATCAACACTTTCTCAAGAATCTCAATCTCACAATCTGTTGCCCTCCATATTATCTCCTTTAAAAAATAAAATAAAAAACCAGCATAAAATTAATTACCAAAAAAGAGAAGAAGAAGGAGAAATGTACATATACAGGAGTAAAAGGAAGCTTTAGAAAAACAGAAGAGACCTGTAAAGTGAGATATTTGGATTGATGAGGAGGAGCGAGGGGCTGTGAAGAGGATAATGAGTTGGGCGGTGGTGGAGCTGATGAGTCCAATTCATGGTAATCTCTCACCATTTGCATAAGTTCTTCTTCTGTTAAGCTGCCCATGATTTTCCTCTGTAAAATTTAATCTTGGCTTCCTTGTAGGCTAAGGAGAAGAGTTGTATTTATGAGCAAGTTTCAGAATTATGAGGTAACTTCATTTTTGTTTCCTTTGCCTTGTTTGGTATTGCCTAGGAGCTTGACTTTTAGCCTTTGATATAGTGATGTCATCAAGAAAAGGTGTAAAAAACAATAAAAAGCAGGGAAAAGGTAAAGAAAAGTAGTGCCATTGTAATCATTAGTACTGCACTGCATATCAATATCCTAAACTGTCACAGTAATTAAGTTATGGATATTGGATAAAGGACAAGGGCATTAATGTCATAGCCTGTACCATGCCTTCCTAATCAAGTTTAGTTGAATATTTTTTAAATTATAATTTGATTTGTTAATGTTTCAATGTGGTTGAAACTTGAAATTACATTTTGGACATATTGGTTGGCAGAAAATGTGACTTTTGTCCTAATTCATCAAGGAAGTAAAATTAATCTGAAGGTAAATTTAGTGAAATAAAAGTTTAGGAGTGGAATTTGAACTTCTCGTTTGGAACTGCTTTTTTAAGAAGCATTTCTGTTTACAAGTGCTTCTAATAAAAGCGTTTTTATTATAAAGACGTTGGCCCAGTTTGACATTGCTATGCTGTGAAAATAATCGTTGTCAGATTTGCTGTGAGAGAAAACAGTTTGGCGTTTAGCAAACTTTTTGTTAAAACTGTTGTTGGTACTGATTCTCGCATAATCATTGAATGATTACCCCATAATCATTAAACTCAGCGCATCTTTGAAAACTAATTCCTGCATAATCTCGTTAGCTGCTTTCCCTTATAGTTTTCTCTCACAGTAATTTTTAACAATAAGTGATTTTCTTATAGTTTACCAAACCGGCTGGGTTTTCCAAATTTTTTTAAAAATCACTTATCACTCCAAATAAACAAATTCCAAACTGGCACGTTGAGGTTTTCATAAGAAATCGAAGTGCTTCCTGAAAAGTACTAGAGAGTGCTTCCTAAAGAAGCACAACAGATGCACTTTTTTTTGGTCAGACAACAAATGCACTTTTGATTATCAAAAGCACTTTTAGCCCTTGTAAAAGCACTATCAAACAGGCTGGTGATTTAAACTTTTTCTTTTTCCTATTGAAAATTGCATATTGGCTTACAGAAGGATAACATTCCTTGCGTAACGGATTGTATATAATCTTTTTTTTATAATTATTTTTTATTGTTGTGTGTATAATCCGTGTTTAAGTATTAAATTGTGATTATGACTTCAGCTTTTATTTAATAAATAAAATATTATCAGATAATTGGGCTTGAGACAAGTTATACATAATAAGTCGTGTAACAATTTTATTTTAAAAAATAAGGAAAAAAGAAAACAATCATTACAATTTTTTCCTTGATAAGCAGCTGGTAAAAGTCTTTAAGTTATATGGACATCTAGCCTTTTTGTTTTTTTGTTTTCTCCTCCTGACTATGCTATGACTGTGATTCAAGATGATAAGATTGTCATTTCTTAGTCTTTGCGATTTTCTTTATAATTAATTATTGCACAGGCAATATTTTTATCAATTAGTTTTTTATTTAGTAATATTTATTATTCTCTTGGTCTGAAAGTCCAGTAATATTTCTTTGAGCTTCTTCCAAGTCCTTCAAGAACCTGTGTTTCCCAACCAAACAATAATTGGAGCAAAACATCTTAAGTAGTAAGCTATCACATTTTTCTTGAAGTAGTTTTTATATCAACCCAATGTTTGTCTTACATCATGAATCGGGTTGCAAATTATGTAAGTTATAGCATAGCGTAAGTATTGACGCGTTATTGCGTAAGCTATTTGGGAATAGGAATATTATAATTATAGCATTAATCATTCAACGCCGATACACGTCCATGCGTATAATCATGGTTCCATAAATACAAAGCAAAAGTTAACTATGATTATGCCTACACACGCCACAAGATCATAATGAGACACCATTAAAGCAACAAAAAACGCTCCCATTTAATAGGAATATTATAACTAAAAAGATAAGACATAATATATATATATATATATATATATATATATATATATATATCGATTAGAAACATCGAAGTATGACCTTCAATTTCATGGATTTGTGTCAATTTTTAGGTAAATTTGAGGTTTATGGTTTGTTTTTCAGAAGCAACACCTATCAGCGTCATTTTAGACTTTTTTTTTTCAAAAATAGATAAATTCCACAACCCGCGTCAATGCGATAGCGCGACGGCGATATAGCTTACACGACGCTATTTGACACTTCTGCAAAGATAGTCCGCTACGTCTGAAAAAAATTTCCGAGACACTATGAAGCTCGCGACAAATCCGCTATTTAAAACGCTCTTACCCAGCATTTTAATGCTCTTTTATTTCCAATTTCATACTTACTTGAAATTACAATGAACTACACAATATTTTCTTTTGTTAATACAATTGATAGTTTAAACAACTTTAAATTAATCTAATTTGCGAAAATGGAGACTCAAACTAAGATGCAACGCGGACTTACTGGCCTAACTCATACCTGCGAATGACACAATAATTTAAACACATCTTCTATACAAGCTTTCAACTTTGTTCTATACAGAAATAGCATATACCTGAAAACAAAGAATTTTTTTTTTTCAACATTATCTTAGGGAGCTCATTTTTCTCCCAATTTTGCACGAGTTTCAGAATAATTGTTTGTATAAGACTAGCAAAGATGATACAGAGGAATGCGTTACACAACAAAATACAGATTGATGAAAAAAATTAGTGGTACGGTTTGGTACACATCTCCAGATGGCCTGATGAAGTTGAATGGAAGTTTTCCTAATACCCAGCAGAATCTTCTTTAAGACTTCATGAGAATCTATAAAATGATTTCCCACAAATGAAGAATGAGATATTAAGGCAGCCGGATGCAGCTTTCACACAGTGAAAAACTTGGACGTATCAAATAATAACATGTTACAACAGTTCAGGATTGAGATCTCTCCCGCATTTTGGCTCTGGCGAAAAATACTCCAGCCACAAGACCTACCAAATTGCAATTTTTCATGGTTAATGCTACAAAACTCTATTGCGTTTGCAAAGTTATAAAGTAGTACATCACATTCTGAAGCCAGTCTAGTTGAGAGAACTTACCAAAGAAAATGCTAGCGGAGTTCTCTAAACTGGTCGGGACTTTGAAAAGTAGGATACCGGCAACAGATAGAGGGATCTTATTCAGCGACCCCACAAGGCTGCAGACATTGAGCAGTCATTAGAGATGTCACTAACACCTCCTTATTCGAAATAAGCATAGCAATTTAATCATACGCTAAACCGACATTATAACACAAAATTAACACGATACGATTTTCACATACAAATATGAGGTTTTAAATTGGTTTCCAAGTCTTATTACATAACTAGCCTTTCCCAGTGTATATTTTTCGGCTTTGGGAAGTGTCAGACTACATCAACCACAACTGCAAGATATCAGGCTGGCCAGATTATGCTAGGTAACAAAAGAAATCAAAGCTGATGATCCATTTAGCCTGGAAAAAGGGATTTTAAACTTATTGCACCGGGCTTCAAAAGTTTCATTTTAAAAAAAAAGCACTTCTAAATATGAAAGCTAAGAATAATGTATCAAGGGTTTAAGTTCAGTAATCAAAGTCTCACTTGAACCAGGTCGGAACCCTACAAATATCATACTATGCATCAGCTACATTCAAGCTTACCTGTATGTGGTGGCACCTGTTTGATGAAGAAACCACATAGACGTGAAACTGATTGCGAGACCTAAAAATCCACTTAGCGTCATTACCATCCAGAAGGTTGGCAACCTCAAAAGTGGTCTGCCATTTTAATTCAACCTTCATTAGATTCAATAGGATAAAAGAAAACAAAAATTTATAAGAAAAACAATGTAAAAACTTTTGTTCTTCCTGTTTTTCTGTTGACAAGTAGACATCCCACATGGTAATTCTAGACCTGAGTCATAGCTAAATGGGTTTGCATACACGTTATTAGCTAGTCATTGCAGTTTCAGGCAGAAAACAATAACAAAATAAAACCAACAATGACGAAACAAACTTTGGAGTACTTCATGCATATTTTTAAATTATTATACCATATGTTAGAGACGGTGTTGTCCATCTGAAATAATTCAAACTTTGATAAATATTTCAGGAGGGGAACAGTCAGGAAAAGAAGAATACAGAATAATAGGAACCTAATCGAACGACATCGTAAAGTGGTAGTTGCAAGCTTTCTGTCCACGCCTATCATATAGATTCTAATTTAATATTCAATATGACAAATTCTGTGTGTGTGTGTGTGTGTGTGTGCAAGTTATTCCTCTTTCACTAGCTGATTTGCACTTTCCTTTGTATTGTAGGCGTTTCCGTACTTCTACATATCTCCAAAAACATCCAAAGTTTTAACTACATTGACCAAAATGACCTTAGATAGAAGTGCCTTGATAACCCTCCCACACATTAAATTATGAACTATGTCTAAACTCATAACTCTCAACATATAATTTAAACTCCAACCATCCATCTTTATTGTTAATAAAAAAAAATTAAATACAACACAGTAGACAGTGGTGGTAGATGTGGCATATATTAGACAACCACTAGACCTTAAAAACTTTAGTTGCTAGGGATTACGCCAACGATGTACATCAAGCTAACACCCTCCCTCACGTGCAGCCGCATCCTGCATGTGGAGAGGCAACGGCATGCAGAAAGAGAGGTAGAGAGAAACATATACGTGTAGCCCTACCCCACACCTTGCAAACCAACAAAGAAGTGGGGAAATAATATCAAAGCAGAACAAACAGAATACTCACGTTGTAAAGAGATAATCAACCTCCCTGAAAACAAAAATAAGCACAATCCCCAAAGGCAGAGAAAGAGTGTTATTTAGCAAGACCATTGAAAACTCATTCAGCTTTCCAGATTTTGTGACAAGCTTTGCTGTATCCATGACCCTACGTAGAGTCAGCTACCAAAACATTAAAAAATAAATAAATAAGCTATATTCAACAATTAAACAATACAAAACAAGTTAGAAGAAAGTCAGTACACAGACCAAGAAATTACAAGAAAGCACTCAAAATTTTAGAAACAAGAACAATGTTCAATTCTGACATCTTGTTGATTTGCACTATAAAAGTAAAAATCTTGTCAACTCAATATTAGAAGGGTACAGGACCTCTGATATGTAAGAAGGAAACTGAATAGATTTAGATGGTGTTGGATCAAATTAGAATGCTGGTAAAAGGATATTGTTATTCCACATGACAAACATGATTTTTATTGTCTATAATTAGTTCTGGCAACGCCTCTTATAATTAGTAATGGCCACTATTAACACTCAAAAGACTTCAATTTTTCATAAATATGAAAATAATTCTCATCAAGGTAGATCTAAAAACAAATTATCACGTAGCTTCCTAATTCATATTCTTATTGCTAACAACTTCTTCTGAGGGGAGAGAAATCAAGAACCACATAACAAATAAAGGAATCTGTAATGTGGTAGTTATCTAATATACTTTATATGAAGTTCTGTCATGAAACAATAAACTAAAACAAAAATTTTGCCATATATACAAGCTTATATGCAAAAGGGGGAAAATCAAAGACTAATGGGATTCTAAAGTGTACAGAACAGATTGAAACTTCATGTTATTTACTCACAGAATATGATGCAGTCAAGAAACAGTTAATGAATTGCCATGCATAGCCGACGGCATGGAAAGACAAATCAGTCACCCCTCCAGAAATTGCTGAAATTATCTGCACAGGTTAGATTTAAAACCATGTCAAACCATATCATTATCATATGAGAACTCATTAATATATTCTTATGATACCCAAAAACATCTTCAAATAAATTCATATTGAGATGCAGCGCCTGCGGGCATGAATAGCATTAGGTTGCCATCAACGAAAATATCGCTATGAATAATGAACATGCATGCACACACGTACGCAAGTGTACCCACACAGCATCCGCTTACCCCGCAGGACATCAACCCCCCACAATTAGAGAACTATGATAAAGCATCAAACATAGAAGTGTTGCCGGCGGACTCCTGGAAGTTAATATTTTCATCAATTCAACAAAGCTTTTGTCCTAGTTGATTTGGCTTGATGCTACCATCAAAACGAGAATTTAAACAATTAACTACACCCCACACATGCAGTCTGATTTGGTCTTCAATTCAAATATTCATCGCCAAGCTCCAAACCAAAGAAAAAGAAAAGGAAAAAGAAATTTATAAACATATGATTTAAAAATTTTAATTTTGAAAAAATGGATTTTTTTAAAGAAAAAAAATGAATTTATATACTCACACATCATGGTATTCTTGACATCAATATGATGAAGTAAGATGCGAATCAAACTTTCAAAAAGAAAAAAGAAGAAAAAAGGAAAAATTCTGAGACAAATAAAAAAGAAAATAGAAAGGCAAGGCAAGACTAGAGAAGAACACTCAGTAAAGCATCGAGCC
The DNA here is from genome assembly GCA_024362665.1 of Prunus padus. NCBI lineage: Eukaryota > Viridiplantae > Streptophyta > Magnoliopsida > Rosales > Rosaceae > Prunus > Prunus padus. The sequence continues at coordinate 1,781,101 of JANFAM010000006.1, forward strand.
AGCTCCAAACCAAAGAAAAAGAAAAAGAAAGTTATAAACATATGATTAAAAAAAATTAATTTTGAAAAAATGGATTTTTTTTTTAAGAAAAGAAAAATGAATTTATATACTCACACATCATGGTATTCTTGACATCTATATGATGAATTAAGATGCGAATCAAACTTTCAAAAAGAAAAGGAAGAAAAAAGGAAAAATTCTGAGACAAATAAAAAAGAAAATAGAAAGGCAAGGCAAGACTTGAGAAGAACGCTCAGTAAAGCATCGAGCCAGCAATTGCAAGATGAAAACTTAAGTTAATTTTGTTATTTTAAATCCCAATTGAAACATTTATCAACATCTGAATCTCAATTCACATTCTGACTTATCAAACATACCATTAGAAACAGAGCAGCCCACACTCTGCTGTCATGGTGCTTTTGGAATAGATACATTTCACCAATAGCAGTTATCACATTGGTAACATTCTTTAGGACCGTGACCATTGCTACATTGATGTACTTTAAGCTGCAAACATGAAATTAAGTAAAAATAAAGAAAAGTAAGAGAAAAATACTGTGCAGAAAGAGAAATTTACACCTGCAAGAACCACAAACCCAGGAATACTTTCATGATTGGTATTTTTCTTATCCAGATCATACAAGATTTAATGCAACAAGAATGTGAGTATAAATATCGCGTGACAAATGTAGACCTACTACATTAAGAGCAAAAGAAAAGAATGTGGGTCAGCATCTCATATTAGGCTAATGTCATTACGTGGACAATAAGATACACCAATGCTAAACGCCCACATCAGCAAATCTACGGTGCTTTTGATACATACTCAACGGTACGTAATATGCATTACATGTATTTCAAGAATTTTAATATTTTTCAAAACACTAGTGAGGTATCATGCATGTTTTTGGCAGTGGCCAGGAAGTATTGTATCAGATTCAGAAGACTAGGTCAACTGTTGATTATAAAGGATCAAGACGAAATTTGCACATCAACGAGATGGACGCTGGCATTAAATGTAATATTTGATATAGTCCAACTAATTAAAGACTACCAAACTCCATTAAGCACCAAGATGAACTTAAATAGGAAAAACTCTATCTACTTCATACCTAAACATGCTTGTAATGAGCATCCCAACGAATATAACATTCACAGGCAACCAGACCTTAACCAATCTCCATGTTAGCGGCTCCGTTGATATTATGCCCAGAAAGCTCAACACAGAAACGATTATAACCGAGACTAGGTTCTGCATCCATTTAAGTACCATATGATAGTTAGATCTTGACAAGTATTCTGAAATTGTTTGATTAAATAGAATTGAGTAAAACAACCCCTTTTGAGGTCATCTGGAGGAAACATATACAAACTCTACTTGAAATAAACAAAATCAATAATGCAATTACCTGGTACAGCATCAGAGAAATTCCAGCATCAAAGTTGTAGCTCGAAAGCACGAATTTGTTAACTAATATCATGCTGCAGGATGATATGCAATATGCAAGACCAGCCAACAAGGCCTGATTCTGTGATTTAACCACCTTATTACCTCGTGTTGCTTTATCTCCATCTTTTAACAATTTTCCACCTTCCAAGTCGGTTTCATTCTTTTCAAACTGATTCATTGGAAATAAAAACCTATATGAAAATTTAACAAGATAATTACGACTCTTTTCTACTCTCGTTAGATAAGAGACAGAGGAGGAGAGAGGTAGAGACAGACACGCAAACACAGACATACAGATAGGCTGAGAGAACTCATTCTGAAACATAGAGAACATATGGACTGGTTCCAAACAGATTTTACAGGTCACATAAGAGTGAAAAGTATCTTGCACGTAAAATAAAAGTGAAAAGAAGAAAAGAGCTAAAAAAAGGACAAAACCGCAAAGAGAATTATGTCTTCTGTATATTCAACCAACAAGAAAGGTAACTATCACTAACACTTGAGTAATTAGCATAGTCAAGTGCTTGCAACTAATTTATTACTTGGAGAATTGGAAAAAGGACAAGAAAACTTATAATTCCAAGCCAACAGTCAAATACAAACAAAACGGTAAATATACATCCACAACAATGGAACTACACTTATACAAATAGCAGAATATGTTCTCAACTATCAATAATGATTTTCTACATGACAGATTTGAGTCAAAACTGATAGAAGAATCAACCTTCCAACGCTCTAATCTGAGGAAGTATAGCATGGAAAGCCTGTCATGTATTGGATGGTTATGTAGAGACTTCCCATACATGAGAAGTCTGCCCTTACTTTCAAAGTTTCTTTAATGACAAGTTTTTGACTTTGGCAGGATGTCTTATGCTTCTATTATAAAATTCCAACTGGAAAACAGTCCGTATCCCTTTGGCTGCTTTAATGGCTCCAATGTTGTCCAAATCAAATGGTAATGCATCAAGTGTCTCTGAAATAATGGTGAGAATATTACAGCTTTCAGAAACAAAAGGTAAGTGGGCAGATTTTATACAAGAGTCCTTGATCTTTTTCACTGTTTTTGACCACTGAAGACTTATTGGGGCTGTGAGCATTTGCTATTCTGTTTGCTCTTCCTGGGTATACATGCGAGTAATCATTACTCAAAACTACGCAGCTTAAATTCATGTAATATGCCAAAAGATGGCTGAAATATGTAGCAAAAAACCACATAGCAAGATGATGCATGAATATAACATGAAGCATTACAACCAACACTAATTGCAAATATATCACAAATGCGAATGAGAAAGAAATGATTTTAAGTAGCATGTGATACCACCACACATATGCAACCTGCTTATTACTTGTCTTCTCTTCTCTTTACTTTCCAATCGATAACTACTACTTCTCTTCTAACTTGTTTGTGGAATCAATCTAAAAACCTTGTCAACATAAATGATGAATCAACTTCATCGGCATATCGGATGCACAGATGGAAAGTTCCCAAATTTGGATAAATTTCACCTGAACTTCACCGAAATTGAACATGAAGAAGAGCTAAGAAATCCCTAAACCCAAAAATCCAAACTGAATTAGAGTTGTAAATTCCTAATTAAGCCAAATCCAACGCTCAATTTAACCAAATTAAGCAAACAATCTACCAACCCAGCAAAATAGCACTACCAAATCAAAAGATTCAAACTTGACAGAGCATTCAGTACTAAGTAGAAAAGAAAAAAGACGGCAGAGCTCAGTCACCTCTTTCACTTTGTTCAGGCCTGCCTTTCTCTAGCCAGTTAGAAGAGGCCGTGAAGGATCTCTCTACCCAACTACCATTCAACCCAGCAAGAGCTTCTTCTTGTTCTTCCGCTTACCCAGAAACCTTTGACTCTGGAGAAGCTTGGCTCTTTTTGTAAGCTTCCCTCCTTTCTCTATGTTCTAAGTCCAACGAGAAGCTCCTCTCTCTCGCTCTCGATCTGTTAGTTGCAGATGGAGTGCCAAATGGAGGGAAGGTTGTCCAACCCGAGGCGTCAATGCTGACATGAAAATGAAGCCTGGACAAAGAAAGAACGTCAATTTTGACTCCAACATATTGAAGCGTCTTCTTTTCCATTATTTCGATTTATTTTTCATTTTTGAGAAAAAAAAGAGTGTGTATGTGTGTGGGATGGTTTTGATTTTATTAATTCTAAATGACAATGTAGGTGTAATGTCTGCTGGTATGCTTCGTTGTTTTCAGTGGCTGCATCAGAGATTTTTATTCTTTTTGCCTCATCAGTTTGTATTCTGTTTGAATTATTACAAATAGAGTGGGTATGCCATAATTTGGATTAGTTTCAATCAATTATTTTTAAGCAGTACGCATCGGTTGGTTTGAAGTAAAACTACCAGATAAATCAAACCGAACTAAACTATTATGGATTTATTCGTTTGAACTAAAATTAGCATATAAATCAAACCGAACTAAATCATTATTGAACGGTATAATTTGAGCTGTATGGTTATTTATTAGTAATTTAACTCAGTTATACAAAGTCATGTAATTTTTCTTGTTGATTTATTTTTTAGAACTGGAATTTTGCAGATTCTTCAAATCCAAGATTGAATGTGGAATGGTGGAAGTTATGGGTACGTGAAGGAAGTATGTGACTGAACTCTTTACCTAAAGTTTTCACAAAAAGCTGGAATGTGTTAGCAAAGATCCACTATAATCATAGTGGCATTTGAAAAGTGAACCATATTAGGCATTTTGGCAGCCCTCAACTAAAATAGTAGATTCTTTATGTTCGGCAATGAGCGAAGTCCATTTTATACAAGTGAATCTTAGCTACTGCATTTTTCATACCACATTTATACCACCTCTCTAATAGAGGTGGGCAGTTGTATTGGCTTGCGTTTATTCAGACGTGGCTCCATTATTGTAGAGGTGGTATAAATGTGGTATGAAAAATGTGGTAGTTCTAAGATTACCCTTTATACAAATAGTGGATCTCCAAATCAGAAGTCTGAGATTGAAAAGAACAACTGAGCTGACCAAGCAATGTCCATTTTAATAATAGTGGATGAGCAACCACCTTAGTTCCATTTTTGAATAGAAACTACAAGAGTATGGGCTGTCTATGAACTGTTCCTTTCCGTTTTATTTTGATTTGGTCTGGTCTGCGTGTCCGCGTGATTTCTTTTCATTTTATTTTGATATGATTTGATTTGCGTGTCCGCGTGGTTTATGCTTGTAACTGTACTCTCTTCCGTATTAAAAAAAGAAACTAGAAGAGTGTTTTTTTGTTTGATAGGAGAAACTAGAAGAGTTGGGTGATGGGTTTTGTGTGTCCCATAATATTTGTAGAGTAGTGCTAAATGAACCCTAAAATTAACCGAGTACACTCTATGATCTAAGTACACCCTAATATTTTAATTAAAATATAAAATTAACTAATTACATCCTATTTAACTACCAAAAATACCCATGATACACCCTAATACACTCTATCACACAACACTGTAATTAACCGAGTACACTCTATGCTTCTACTTTGTGTTTGCAACTTTTACTTAATAAATTTTTTTTTGTTATTTGGGTTGTCACAAATTCAAGATTTTTGTTTATATACGACTCTTATAATTATGAGAATATTGAAGATACCTTACAATGCATACAATGAGTCGATGCATAAAATGTGATGCTTGCAATGCATAAAATGAGCAAAAAGCCAAATGATAAATTATCCATATATGCGTGGCTGCATCATAGGAAAGGTTTATTTCCAATCTGGGTGTTCAATCAGGTATTCCCACTGCCTGAAGAGGTGAAGAGGAAGTTAACAATATCCTTATATATATATATTTTTTGGTCGAATACAATATCCTTATATTATGCATAGATTTCTCCGCAAGATTATCATAATAGTTAGAGCAATATCTGGAAATTAATCTTATTGTATGGGATGAACACTATCCTATTTTTACGAAATACAAAGGTATGATGTTAGAGCCAATTCCATTTATGCAGGGTAAATTAGTTTTCCAATTCCATATATTCTTTTTGGTCATTTTATATTAGGGTAAATTAGTAATTCAATAAATAATTTTGTAGTAAGGTGTACTCAGTTAATTTTAGGGTTTATTTAGCAGCACTCTATTTGTATCCATATTGTATGTCGTTTATACAAGAATTCTATAGTGAGGGCCTTATATACGGTCCTTAGGTGAGATCCTATCTCTTAACCGTTGGATCAAATTGGTTAGCCGTTAGATCAAATTGGTTAGTCTGATCCAACGATTAAGAGATATGACCTCACCTAACAGCCATATATAAGACTCTCATTATAGAATCACTCCTCGTTTATATATGTAGTGTCAATATTGTCTCAAAAAGTACTCTAGACATTTCACGTGCATTTTGACATAGTGTCAATAGCGTATGTTTAAAAACCACATTTCATGTGCATTAAATGCTAGTTTTGCTTATGAAATTGTGATGGTACTCATATTGTCTTGCTGTTACTGCTTGATCCTGTTTTATATATATAAAAGATAGTGCGATTTGATGACATCCCTATACATTTGGGAGATTAGGTAGCATAAGTTTTTAGTACAGTATTTGTTCAAAAACTTAGAGCATCTGGAGAGATACAAATTTGGGAGCTAAAGCCCAATTTACATCTCCATTTGCGTCTCAGGTGGAATAAATATATGTAAATGATCTTTTGCTCCATTGAGAGGCTCTAAAATTGGGTTATTAAAACTGGTTTTTTTTAAGCGAGCTTGTAGCTCAAAGTGGTTATGAGCATTTAACATGTTAAACCCTACAACAGCTTGAACCCCAGGTAACAAGTTACAAAGCTATAAAACCTGAAATTAGTTGATCATTATAAACGCAAAGAGCCAAATGATCTCTTAATAATTGATTTCCTTTATATAAGCTGATTGCCTGGTTGTAATGAAATTCATAATGTCTGTTGCATTGCCATGCATTACAACTCTCCCATCTTCCATATAGACAGCACCATCGGCATACTCAAGTTCCTCGAGACGATGGGTGACCCATAATGCAGTAACTTCTCTAGAACTATCCACAGAATTCCTAACTGCTCTGATCACCCCAATCTGGTCATAAAAGCCAAAATTTAGTAACAGTAAAATAAGATGAAACAAAGAGATAGCAATTACTCTTTTCCAGAAAATAGTGATCCTGTGAAGAAACTATCTCAGAAAGATTATTGTATGGAACTCAGAATAAGATCACTGGTTAAGTAAATCAATTATAAGGTAATCAAAGCCACATAAAGGTGCCCAACTGACTCTACAAGCAGTAGCATATTGTCCAATTATGACCTTAAGCACCATCAGATAGAATTCCCTAAATCAAGACCAGATTACAACAAGCTAACTATGTCCCATCATCTGACTTTGAGGTGGTTGCGTGTAAACTATATGCTTATGAATTCAAACTTTAATTTCGTTGGTCCATGTGGATGGAAGGATTTAAAATCTGAGAGCTTTAGAAATATGAATTTATTGTGTTGATAAACTCCACATGTAAATTTGATTATTTAAGGATAGAAGGGATTTGAAATGCTCAAAAGAATGTAAAAGATCAAAAGTTTTACAGTTCAAAATTTTCATTTTAAATCCTCTATTCAAACGGGAAACGTTCTCTTGCCAGACTGTGAAAATGGACCATTGATCAGGTTGGTTTTTTCCAAAGTCTGTGGTACCGATTCACAGGTCAACATAAACATTTGTCTTGCAATATACATCAGGGAAGAGAATATTACTCCTATCCAAATGACCCTTAGTTCTTTAGACCAGCAAAATGCAAGAATATGCTGTGAAGGGGAAAATCATGAGTGCTTTTATAAAGTTTTGGGTACAAATTGTCTTTTCCTCTTAATGCAGTTCATCTTGTCGCAATTGTGTCCCATCAGACAACATTATAAATAAGCAGCCTTGCTGTTTCATGTCAATCATTATTTAAAAAAATACTACCTGATCATTTTCATCCAAAAATGTCGTAAGCTCATCCAACAACAGAACTTTACATGCTTCAGCTAAAGCACCAGCAATGGCAACTCTTTGCTTCTGGCCACCACTGAGAGTCTGAACTGACCTCTAATGCAACAAAAGGTAAACATGTGAAATTCTTGCTAAAATGTTTGGTGGGTGTTCTAGTGATATTTTAACCATTTTGTTTCTACATTACCTGCATGTAGTTCAACATGCTGACAGCATCCAACGCTTTTGATACTCTACATTTGACTACATCAGGGGTTAGGTTGAACTTGCCAAGGCCAAATGCCACATCTGCTTCTACTGTAGGCATCACTACCTGCACATGAAAAGATTCTGGCATTATACATTCACATTGACACAAGTGGTTCCTTGATGAACTTTACTGAAGTGCGACAAACATGAAAACTTGTCCTAGCATTCAACTTCACCTTAATCATTTGAGGTTTGCAATTTTTATGTCAGTATCCCAAATTCACTAGAAATAGAACCCTCGCAGGCCAATCCTCTTTTTAATAGGACTATTGATGCTTAAAGTGATGGATCACAGTAAATCTCCTCTAAACCTGGATAACCTAAGACCACACCCAACAGTCTTGAAACCTACTTGGAGAAATAATAATTAGATGATCAACTGCAAACCATCTTTGTTGGGATTAAATGCATAATGCAAATATTTGATTATATTAGTACCCATGTTTACAGAAATGCAGTAAATGCATCCATCAATTTCCTATAGGTAAATCTTTCATATCCAACACTACAATGATTGATCATTCTGCAGTCATCACTAGTAAGTTGAAGGTAAATGCTAAATGATAGAAATCATAAATCATCATAACGAACCTGATGGTCGGGATTTTGAAAAACAAAACTCCTAGGCCTCTTCACATGCACAGTTCCATCTGTTGGATTCAACAGACCAGCCAAAATCTGCAAATTTCAGAACAATGTAGAGAAAATATACTATTATCTTTTTAATTGGGTACAGCATTAAAAGAACCAACCAACGAAACCATGAAAAACAACATCAAACCAAATACCCAAAAATACCACATAACTAAAATCCTTCAAGCATGAAAGGTATGTCGTGGATTTTTACATACCTTCAAGAGGGTAGATTTCCCGCAACCATTGGGTCCAAGAAGCATCCAAAACTGCCCCGAAGGAATGTGAAGAGAGCAATCTTTAAGAATGGGTATGGTTTTCCCTTGCCTCGTCCCAACCGAGAAGCTGAGGTTGCGACCTTCGATGGCAATGTTCTCGGTAAAATTGGTCCTGAATAGACAGAGTGAGACATATGCACAAGAGAAACGCAAGCAAACAGAACTAACTTCAACAAGAAAACAGGTATAGGAAAGAAGAGCATAAAAGTGTTTGAAAACATGCCCAGCTGAAAAGATATTGCGTTGTGTGAACCTGACGCGAGGAGTGGAATACAGAGGAGAGACAAAAGGCTTAGAGGGATGGATGAGATTTGAGGGATTCATCATGTTATGGATTTAGGAGGTTGGAAAAGTTGCCGGCTTCTTATTTTTCCTCTCCTACAAGCTGCATAACCAAGTAGACTAAGGGTGAAGAAAAGTATCTTGCAGTTACAATAAAAATTGACATGTAGAAAAGAGTTCAGAGAAAAAATAGGACAAAACCAGCAAGAGAATTACGCGTCTGTATCGAAAACAAAACGTAGCAAGCTGGGTAAATTTTATACAAGAGTATCTTTCACAGTTGGCCAATGACTAGTTAGCTACTGGGGGTTTCAGCATTTGCTACACTGTTTGCTCTTCTTCGGTATATATACATGAAAGTAATAACTACTCAAAACTACGCAGCTCAAAATCATATCATATGTAGAGCCCAAACCATATAGCAAGATGATGTATGAAAATTCAATTCAAAATAAAATTTGGTAACGTGAAGCATTACTCACATGTTTTGAATCTTCTGACATTTGCAAAACAATCGCCATAAAATTGATGCTTACCAAACTCTCGAGTCAAATAGATGTTGAGATGGGTAAGTAGTTCCTGCGAAGAAGTAATTTTCGATGAGATAATGATTAACAAAACTCAGAAAATCAAAATAGACGAAACCCATTTGCCGAACCCAAAAATAAACGAATAATAGTGAAGAAATCTTGTGTAAATAATTTAAAAATATCTATTAGAAACCCAAACCAAACCTGAATGCTTTCTTCGTTGATGCTCTGCCGTCTGCAGGAAGGAAATTAAACTGAAAGAATGTGTGATGGTTTTTAGCGTCTCTGGAGGATCTTGAATCCGAAGGACAGAATTCATTGAAGCAATGGGTTAGATATCGTTTTCAATAGGTTGGATTGATTTATGGTAGGTGTGTGTTTCATCCTACGGATACAAACGGTTTGTTGTTTGAGAGTCCCGCATAGTTTGCCGCTATGAGCACTCTTTTCTTTTTTTTCCTTTTCAATTTCCTGAATTATAATTTTTTGTTAGTTTACAATAATAACCATATGAACCTTGAATGTGAAATTCATATTAGTGGTTGATTTTTCGTTGAGTAATGCTATTTGGACACAACATCGTTACACACTTAATGATATCCGCATGTGTCGATGTGTCATTCAACGCCTTTTCTCCTCGCTTTCTCTTCTAACAAGACGAATAACGAATACATCGACATATCAATGTGGTGTCAATGTTGTGTGTCCAAATAGCATTGAGGGGTTTTCTTGTCCAATTTTCTTTGGCAAAGTCTGTCATTCCAACTCTTTTTGGCCTAGCTTTGGGCTTTGGGCTTTGGGCGTTTGGCGATCAAGGTTGGATTGGATTAAGAAGTAGGACTGGATTGCATTGGATTAAAATGGATAACACTACTTCATTCTTGTGTTGTATGTTAAACATGATTAAGTGGTTGTTTTTAGGGATTCTTAGATATAGGTCCATTTTCGTTAGTGCACATTGGATGCAGTCCTCATCTTTCCATTGGATGGAAATGGCAAGTCTTTGCACATACCACCCCTAAACTTTCGTTTCCACCTACAATGAAGCTTTTGGCATTCAATTTATGCTGATTTTCACTCCGCATGGATTCAAAACTTTTTTAATTAATTTTTATTTTAATGTGAGAGGATGTTTGGTGATGTACCTATATATGAGGCATAGGTACAGTTTTGGCTTAATATACCTAGAACATATTCATATGTATAGTTTTGAGTGATTTGTAGGATGTGTCTGGTGTTATTAACCTTTTGTGTTTTTATTATTATGGGAAAAATTAATTTCTTACCTTATTAATGTTTTGGGGGCATAATTGGTACAATAAAATACTTAAAAAAAGAAGAAAAAAAATAATACGTAAATATCAAAAAACCAAAAAAAGGAATATAATCATATGTGATACAAAAGTCAAAAGAGTTGTATCAACAACAATAAATGTGTGGATTTCACCCAACTTATGTTTTTGATTTTGAACTTATCCCAAATTTTCTATTGTTTTTATTGATTGATTGAACTAAGTAAAATATGCCATTTTGAGTTTTATTTTTTATACAAATAAATGAAACTATAATTGTTCTATATGAAAAATAACAATATCTACTATTATAAAGTTAGGCAAAAACAGTTGGGTCATGTCACAAAAAAAAACTGGACACAAATACCCCTAAAACAAAAAAACAACGGCTTAACAAAATTTTATATTAAAAATCATATGGGTATTTTAATCAATACACAATAAAATAAAATAAAACTACCAGCAAAAATCACATGTCGTGTGAAACAAGAAATTTAAAAAATTAAATTAAATTAAAAAGCGACCCAAGAACTTCAACCTCATCGTGTTAAATGAGCAGTTCATTTCAGTTGCTTCTTTTTCTTTTGACTCAAATAGGAGTGTGAATGACAGTGTAGGTTGCGGGGAGTGTGAAATAGGAGCCTTCCTATTATTTGGAGACAAGGTACTGATGTCATTCAATGCTCTGATTAAAGTTTTTCTTTTTTGCAAATTGTGACATTTCATTATGTTGGTTTTCTTGCTTACTTGCTCTATCCAGGGGCGGAGTTAGAATTGTAAAGTTAGGGAGGAGGGGCCGAAATAAAAAATAAATATATAAAATACCTAAGTATTCATTGGTTACATGTTTAGAGTTAAATATTTGTAATTTAGTAATATCTAATTTGTTTTAGTGAAAATGTTAACTTAAATTATAAGTTGTTTATTACTAGTTCTATCCAATATTGAAATGATTTCTTTTCATTACATCAACTCTTAAATTGTGTTATTTCCAGTTCAATGTCTTCTACCATTTGTTATCTAAGAAACCATAAATTTTTGCATCATAATGTTATTTTATTTTGGGAGCTTTGATTTATAGTCATTATGCAATTTAATATTGTGATAGATATAGTAAACCAATTTAATCTAATATGGATGAGGTCAATTGACAGGAACCGATCCAAATTCCACTTTGGAATCTGTGTCAAACCCTGTGCGTGTCCGACACCTGGCAAGTGCCGGGCACAAATGACCAAATTACCCTTTGCCCTACAAAAAAGAAACCACTTAAGGGTTGGATTTCTGCCAAAAATCGGGAGTCTCCCCTAAAAAATGGAAATTTCCCAATTTATTTTCACATGTAGAAAACATAATTTTATATCTCCAATCGTTCAACATGCACAAGTTATAATCACACACATCCAAAAGCATTTAAACTGACTGGCCTTCGGCCTTACCAACAACCCGGACTCTAACAAAGCATAACAAGCCAAGTAACTCACATATCAATCGGGCTTTGGGCCCGCACATCAGTTCACATTGAATTCAATTTAAAAGGTTAAATAGATTTCAAAACCAACTCCAAAATCAATTTCTGAAATATCCTCTTCCCGGGCTGCACCTAGATTAATCTAGGTTGCCAACGTATCCTTACTAAGGGATCAAGCCACACGTAATTCTTTAATCAAGAAACTAAGTTCAACCATATGTAAGCACATGAACTTAATATGCCTTCAAATTCCAATCAATTCTCTGACACTTAAGCATAATATGTTGATTGCAACAGAATCTTCAATCCACCACATGTGTGTATATATATATATGTATTAAATTATTGCCGATAATTGGAAAATTAGAAGACTAGTAAAACAACGTTGACCACGCGGAAACCTTTATATCAATATCAATGGTTTAAATAAAACATGTCTCATAAATATGAAAATATGTATTTAAACCTCCACCCTATAAGTACCAAGATAAAATCCTCAGTTTCAGTTTTAACAATATCTGAAAACTTAAATACTCTCCACCTAGGTGTACCCCTAATCATAAACTGTCAATTCTAGTAATGTTCCGTCAATTCCACCTAGCAGAATCGGGGGACACGAAGTCAACCCGAAACGCAAATCCGTCAATTCCAATAATATTCTATCAATTCCACCTAGCAAAATCGAGCGATACGAAGTCAGCTCGAAACACAAATCCGTCAATTCCACCTAGCAGAATCGGGGGACACGAAGTCAGCCCGAAAAGCAAATCCTCGCACCATACGGTCCCAGCATCCCCGAGACTCGTGGGGTGTTGTCATAATGAATACATTGTTCTGAAGGCAATTGGGGGTGGGGGTACTCTTGTGGTGGGTTTGAAAACTATTTTTCAAAATTTATCATGAAATTCCTTTTTATCTTCATAAACAACTTCCGCAAAACCATTTTCCAAATCCTTCCCGGAATAAGTTATAAAACTATTTCTCAAATCATTCTCAACTTTCCAAGCTCCCCTATAAACTCAATTAAGTTAAACCTGCAAGCTTGTAAAGTAAAACCACAATTAATTCATATGTAATCATTTAATTAAAAGCATCACATCATAAAAATCATTTATAAATCAAACTTCTATTCACAAACTTTCCCAAATCTTTTCTGCTATTCATAAACACTTAAATTCATTAATTTGAATTAGACCATATATAACTTTCAGATACTGTTCTCAAATCCAAACCAAATATGTTTAACATGCTATTCCTAACTAATATTCTTAATTTAACAATTTAGATACGCTATTGGTAAAATTGTCTTTTCACTTTAAAAATTTTTGAAATTAAATTAAATTCCGGGGCGGGATATTACATCAATGACCAAAAAGTAGGATGTAATTAAAAAACTTCATAATTACACATAATGCCACTCCCTTTATATTTTAACAAATTTATATGAAGTCAATCACCTTATGCCACATGTCCAACGATCCACCTCTAGCTAGCCAGCCACTGTTGCCACTTCCAATTGCTGGCCGGCCCCCTCGCCAGTCAGCCGCACCACCACCTCCGACACCCTTTATTCACCCTAAAAATATAAGAAAATTTTGTTCACTTAAAGGGACTTGAACTTTGACCCCAAAGGAGGAAGCCTCAATTACAAACCACTACACCAACCTTGTTTTTGTAATATTTATTATGTTACACAATATTTATATTAACCATCAAAGGGTTTTTTTTTTTTAAAACAATTCATTTCAACATCCATTCACGCACGATTTGTGCCAAATCCATCATACTATAGAGTTATACATAAACTGCAATCAACTGCTACTCTAAAACACAACAATGTAGATATCAATGAAGTAAAACGAAATAAAAAACTTCAATCATTTACAACTATAAGAACAGCACAACAAAAAACATAAACTGCAAAAATAAACAAAAATGGCATAACATTTCTATTTCTTTTGTGTTTTATGTTTTTCAACAAAAATGCATGGGTTTCACACTCACTCAATCACACTATATGTCAGTTACACACTAGAAACTGCATTGCAAGTCATATCTTGCGATACAAACTACACTGCACAAACTATATATTGAAGCTTTCACATAGACACTAAACAATCATCTAACATATACACAACATTGTTGTTTAAAAAAATAAATTTACAATGACTATAAAAGTAGTGGCTAACAAATGCACACAAAGTCCACATAAAAAAATGCACACAGAGCCATAAACTGATTATAATATTTGCATACAAAACAATATATAAAAACGTTTATAGAGTGATTAATATTTCTGCATAACAAATTAATAACTTTTGCTCAACAACAAAATACACATGTATTGGAGAGAGAAAACCAATGAGTGCGGTGGTGGAATTGTCAAAGGACAAGAAGGAACTTAATAAGCTCGGCACAATGAGATGAATATTTAGCACGACGACAAGCCAATTATGGTGTTGAAGAAGTCCAACACCTTAATATAGTGTCATTCAATGAATGCAGTAGCAATCAAGTTCCAAATACAATGCGTTTAAGTCATATAAGGCAGCTTGCCCGTTTGAATAGGATACAATTGCCCATTGTGGAGTTAGACAAAGTTTCAATAACAATGGTAATCTCTCAATTCAACCTCATTCAATTTTGAAAAGACAAAAATAATACCTTAACTATATGGAGGTTCATTTCTTCCCCATTTCTTCCTCATACCTTCATATAGAAGATATAGGAGAGCAAGCATTCCAGTCTTTTAATTCATAGAATTATGCTCATCACCCTAGCAATCAAGTTCGAAGTACAATGCGCTTAAATCATATAAAGCAACTAGCCCGTTCGAACATGACACAATTGCCTTATGGTGGAGTTAGACAAATTAGCAATAATAATGGTAAATACTCCAAATATTTAGCAAGTTCAATATTATTCAATTGCTAATTACGAGGTTGTTTGATAACCATTTCATTTTTATTAGATTGGCCTGCAGTAGTATGATGTGAAAATGGTGATTTATGTGAAGAAGTGTATATGAGTATACCTCCTGGTTACAGTGTTGTTGGACGAACATATATTGTGTGCAAATTAAAAAAAGACATTATATGGATTGAAGCAATCTCCTAGAGTGTGGTTTGGGAGGTTTCGACAGGCCATAAAGAAATATGGCTATGTGCAGAATAATGCAGATCATACTTTGTTTCTCAAGCGACAAAATGGCAAAGTTGCCGCACTCATTATATATGTAGATGATATGATTGTGAAATGAGATGATGTTGAGGAGATAGAGAAGCTAAATAAGTATTTAGCTTTTGAGTTCGATATGAAGGATCATGGAGGATTAAAATATTTTTTGGGCATAAAAGTTACTCGTTCAAAGCAAGGTATTATTATATCTCAAAGAAAATATATTTTGGATTTATTGAAGGAAACTGGTATGGTGGGATGTCAACCAATTGATATGCCCATAAAGTAGAATTATTGTATGGATGAGCTCCCATATCAGGTACCAACTAATAAGGAGAGATATCAGTGGTTAGTTGGTAGATTAATTTATTTGTCACACATTAGACCGGATATTGCATATACAGTAAGTGTTGTAAGTCAGTTTATGCATAATCCAAGTGAAGTCCACATGAGTGCAATCATGAGAATTTTGCGTTATCTGAAATATGCTCCTGGGAAAGGTCTTATGTTTGTTAGGCACAAACACTTTGAGATTGCAGGATATATAGACTTTGATTGGGGTGGCAAAGGTTTCAGGCGAAGATCCACTTATGGGTATTTTACCTTTGTAGGAGGAAATCTAGTTACATGGCGAAGTAAAAAACAGAAAGTGGTCACTCTTTCTAGTGCAGAAGCAGAGTACAGAGCTATGATTAAAGACAAATGTGAATTATTGTGGTTGAAAAAACTTGTGGAAGAACTAGATTTCGGGTCTAAAGGGACTATGCAACTTTATTGTGATAATCAGTCAGCGATTAAAATTGTAGAGAATCCGATACAGCATGATAGTACCAAGCATATGGAGATTGATCGTAATTTTGTGTATGAAAAATTAGAAGATAATATTATATAGATTCGTTATGTGAAGACTACAGAGCAGACAGATATTATGACAAAAGTCATATCTAGTCAAGCATTCCATGATTCACTTGTCAAGTTGGACATTGGATGTGTATATGCACCACCTAGAGGAAGAATGTTGACGTAAATCATGTAATTGTTTTTAATTAGAAATTGTAATTCCGTATAATTATAGGATTCCCGTATTAGATGGGATTGTAATAACTTTCCTATTTGTTGTAACTTATACACATATAAATTCTCTTCTAGCGAGCAGATTAAATCACTCTGAATTATTCCACCCTCTGAAAATCCATAACTGACGTGGAAGCCTGGACTGAGATATTGCCACATGCAATTGCTTGCGTGGAAATTTACCCTTTCTTGATTCAACGTTATCCATCTCAGAAACAACACGCAAATAGCTCACGCACGAACCGACAATCCAGAAAGCCGTTTGATAGCTAAAGTAGGATCACCTAGACCCGCATCGTTCAGAGGTAATGCTGTTAAAACAATAGGTCACCGCCTTGTGACTTTTACGTTTATTTCTTTTTTAATATTAAATGAAAAAATCAAAAACTAATTCTACGATGGTCTTCCCCAACCGCCGAAGCAAAAGGAAAAGCGTCTTCTTTTTCGAACGAATTATAATTTGTTTCTTTCGATTTTCTCGGAAATTAATCACTCTCAAATTTCCCGGGAGAATCCCGAGCTTTGGTTCGTACCCTAAGACCTCATTTCAATTTTCTTTGCTTAAATCTTTTCTTCTTTTCTTTTTGTTTTTAAGAATTGCTTCTTTTTCTGGCCCATATTCAATTCTTTCGCATAGGTTAATCATCTTCTCTGTGATTAATATTTTTAGGGTTCTTCCTTTGATTATTTAGTGAAGAATGTGCCATTTATTCTTATTGATTGCTGTTGTTTGTAATTCTGCTTCTGGAAGTCAGGTTCTGGTGGAACTAAGTTGTTTGGGTTGGCTGACAAAGAAAAACTGATTTTCATTGTTTTACTTGGATGTTTAGCTTTATATTCAATGATTGGTTAGTAGAATGTTTTAATGCTTCATGCTTAAATTGTGATACTGATGATGAGTATGTGGTCCACTGTGTTTTGTATTGATTAGATGTATGTTATAGGTCTGTTAAGTGTATTAATTGTAGAAACTGTGACTTCTATAGTGCTGATAAGGTGTAAGGGGTTTCATTTAAGCTCCACAATTATTGGTCCAAGCCTTGACAAAAACTAGGAGTGGGCATGGGGTTGGGCGAACCTGACTAACCTGAATCCAACCCACATTTTGGGCAACTCTAGTAAGGATGATTGATAAGTTGAGCTAATAAATTTATAATTTTCTTAACCCAAACAAAAAGTTGGCAAACATGTTAGCTGGGTTTGCATGGTGCTTGTAAGGAAGAGATATCATGATGTCAGACATTTATGTCGAAAAGAAGCATTTTCAGCTTTGATAATGCACTATATTGGAGGTAGTTTATGTATTACATCATGAGTTAAAAGGATAGCTATGCATTATTATAAAGATTTTCTTCCTAGTAAATGCTGTTGTTTTAATTTTCACATTAATTAAAAGTTTCCTTTTCTCATTGGAGATTTTGTTTTATTTACCCGGGCTTCTTCTTTTATGTGCTTTAGCAAACATTCGCATATGGCTTAGATGGTATGCTTGTATTGCAGAATATCTTCAAGGAGCTGTTTAGCCGGCAAGAAGGTGGCTGGCTTTTCTCTATTGTGACGCCATAATTTTTTGCCAGGAGCAGTTTTCTTAAAGAGAGGAGAAGAGGACCCCTGAAGGGAAGGGCTGATGAATTCATCTTGGACTAAATAGATCACTTAAGCGGTGTGAAAGCTCAAATAAAGTCTAACAAAAAAAATTGATAAAGCACGTTTGGTTCAGTGACTCTTCAAAGTTAACTTCACCATATAGTCCAAGACCTGGATTCAATGGGATGGAGGGGCATTTTATGCTCTTCCTTTTTCTTTTTATCCATGGTCGAGGCCTCCAGCAGATTAGGAGAAATGTGGTCACTTAACCTTGGGGCTGAAACAGCAGCAGCCTTCAGCTGGCCAATCCTCAGTGCTAGCATATTTGTACTTGTTGCTCTTCTTCTCTCCATGTACCTTATCTTTGAGCATTTAGCTGCTTATAATCAGCCAGAGGTCTAGTTTCTTTTTGCACTTTTTTTTGGTGATACCCTAATTATATATCTGCTCTCCTGTGAAATTTTGTTTTGCTTCTATCTAAAGATAACTTTGATTCATCTTTTGTGGTGACATATATTTTTCTTCTCCTTTTATCTATTTTCAGGAGCAGAAGTTTCTGATTGGTCTCATTCTAATGGTTCCTGTTTATGCACTGGAATCGGTACGACACACTACATTCTGTGATCACTTTCTTCAGTTGTATGCTAGTTTTACTTATAACTCTATATGAGTTATAATTATTTATATTGTGATGGATCACACTTTCTTTTAAATATATCAAGTAAAGCTTAGAAACACATGAGTATATATAAATGCAGTTCAAGGGCTGTTTTAAATGAAGGCGTTTTACTACTTTACCCTTCTCAATTAGTTAGAGAATAGTTACAAATTTAGTATGAAACAGACTAAGAGGAAAAATCAGATTGGAACATGATGCTCATCCCAAAAACGTGCTATTTACATAGTTATTAGTATTGATATGGAGCTCAAATGAATGTGCATTCCTCTGGAACGCTTGTGTAGCAGATTTATTATTGGCAGGGTTCTATTTGGAAGGCTACAACTCCAAATGGGAGTATACGAAGAGGTCATGTTTTCTTGTGCAGATAAAACAAGTTGTAGCATGCCAGATATTTTGATAAGTATATGGATTCAATTGCAATATATTAGTTAGATATTGACAACTTGTCGAAATGACAGATGGAGAATTTGGATGTATTTAATTTCTTTTGCTAGATTAGGTTATTACCCATTTTATAGATAAGTGAGTTTAATTTCTAATTCTTGTTAAAACCGGCGATAATTTGGCAAAGTTTCTCAAGGGAAGGAACTAAACTTTTACTGCAAATCCTAGAGTTATGACAGTTATAAGATTTCTGCATAGATGGGCCCTTTGTCTACAGTTCTTTAAGAATTTCAGTTCATGAAATCTGTTCTTATTGTGGAAACTATATGACAAAAGTAAGATTTATGCATACAGTTGATCCTTTTGTTTTTCTTAGTATCTGACTGCTTTTATTCTATCAAGTATCCAGTTCGTACTGCTTCCCTTTTCATTTGTACTTACCATTTGATGGATTAGTAATATATTGCGTGTGATAACACTTTTGGCTGTAGTTTTTGTCGCTGTTGGACTCAAATGCTGCCTTCAACTGCGAAGCAATTCGGGACTGCTATGAAGCTTTTGCATTATATTGTTTCGAGCGATACCTGATTGCCTGCTTAGGTATGTAACTGAAATGTGAATGTTGAATCCTCTGTGATTATGAAGTACTTACTACCACACACAGTGGTTTGAATCAGTATTCTTTTTTTCCTAAAAGTACTGTTCTTGTTTGCACAGTCTGTGTGCATTTTTGCAAACTTATATATTGATAAGTAATATTCCAATGGATGAGTAGTTAACCAGGTTTGTTGAACATCTTTAATAACATAAAGCCTGAAAAAAATCCTTTTTGTGGACAAATATTTTTCTATGTTAAGGTGGTGAGAAGAGGACAATTGAATTTATGGAGAGTCAGAGCGTACTTGATTCCAGTACACCTCTTTTGAAAGATGCTTACGCTTATGGAGTTGTAGAGCATCCCTTCCCACTAAATTGCCTCATAGGTGACTGGCCTCTTGGTCCCACATTCTACCATGCTGTGAAAGTGGGCATCGTTCAGTATGTATGTACTCATTTCCTGCTGAAACTTTTCTATTTCCTTTGAAGTTTTCAGCCTTATTTGGTCTTCTCTGACACATTATTTTCCAGATGATACTGAAATTGATCTGCGCTTTGCTCGCAATGATTCTTGAGACTTTTGGTGTTTATGGAGAAGGGAAATTTGACTGGAGATATGGGTAATATATTTTCTTTTGTATCATTTAGGTCTTAAAGCTAACCTTTACAATTAGATAAATCTTTATGCCTGCTTAGATGACAGGTTGAGTATGTCTTATGTATTGATGCTTGATCCACACACGCACAGACACTTACACATACTGACACTTTCTTGAGCACAGAAGTTTTTGTGCATGCTTAGGATGACTTGTTGGCAGCTGTGATTTTATTACATTTTGCTTTTAATGATGGATTTGTTTCTTTTGTATTTCTCATATATATATATATATATATATTGTTCTGACTTAGTTCTGTTTGCTTGCAGCTATCCTTACTTGGCAGTTGTTCTTAATTTTAGTCAGACGTGGGCCCTATATTGCCTTGTGCAGTTTTACTCTGTTATTAAAGACAAATTACAACCCATTAAACCATTAGCGAAGTTTCTGACTTTCAAGTCAATTGTGTTCTTGACATGGTGGCAAGGTATCGCTGTTGCGTTTCTTTTCTCTATGGGTGCCTTCAAAGGGTCTTTGGCTCAAGAGCTGAAAACTCGCATACAAGACTATATCATATGCATAGAGGTGAGTAATTTAACTAACCATTTACACGTACTGTTAAATTGTATTGTGTTTGATGTTGTAGGGCATGAAGGCCTGATATATCTTTAACAATTTGACATGCGTTGTAAGTGAATTGAAATTGAAAGCGTCAAATTAGTTTCGAAAGGAAGTAGATAGATTAATTAGTTGGACCAATGTTTTGGATGATCAGAAGAAACCCAGGATCTCATTGGAGATCAAGTTTATCCCTTAGGTGGGTAGTTCTAAGTTGTTGCACTATAAAGTAGACTCGACTTAAATTGTAATCATACCATGTTCCTTTAAGGAAAACAATGGAAGAACCTCCTTTTTGTTACTGTCAGAGTAAAATCCTGAAGTTCTTAAAAGAAATAGAAAAACCAAAGGTTATCTTTCATAACAAGATGTTAAGAGGCTCTTGTATAGAACCCGAAAACCCTAACTAAATTAAATTCTATCTTTCAAAATAATCAGCAGTCCAAAATAACTGAGTAAGAACATAAAAAAGCATGTAATTAAAATATGCAGCTACAGTACTATGAACAATTAATAGAGCTGTGTGTGAAGAATGACCGGAAAAATGTGTACACTTTTCTAATAAAAGTTTTAAATTCTGGTTCACCATTATTTTATGAGAACTTTGAGTTGAGTATTAAACAATTTTTTCGAACTGGAAATAAAATGACTTTGGTGACTTAAGCATACTAAGCTTATTCCAGTTGTGGCCAAAGTTTAGCTTGAAATCTAACGAATGTTGGTGTTCAAGGTTGTTTTGTTTTGAAGGATGCATAAACGAGAATCAAGTGTAAAACACTTCTCAGTCTGTGTAGCCATTTGCAAATATTTGGAAAACGGCATTTTCAGATGATACTGTAGAATTTGAATTTGAATATATCTAGAAATTGATTCTCTGTTCGTGATAGTGATTTGTATGTTTAGGATCATTAGTAAGTCAATAGGAAAATTCAGTGATTAGTTTTATGTTAGTGGTTGTTACCATTGTATTTATGCATATTTTCTTAGTTGAACTATTGTTATATTTATTTGCCTTATCAGGATTGCTTTTGTTTTTAGGTTTTTCAATATTATGTGTTATTTTTTGTTAGGTTATTTGATCAAAGGTGTGGGTCAATCTTAAAAGCTGAACATTAAAAGTTCAATCTCATTTACGTTAATCTTAAAGTTGGAGAGTTAGAGTTATCCATTGTTAGTAATAAAGAACATAAGCATCTTCTTTAGGATCCACTTGTTAAATATTTAGATACTCGAGGAATTGAATAAATTACTATGGTTATGTTTCCAAAAAATATTCAACAATTACTCCGATTTTATATGTATAATAGTTTATGATACATGAGTCAAGTATTCTGAATAGGTTCTATGTGCACCTGTTTGTTATAAGTTCTGGTTGATGTTCAGTCCATAGAAGCTTTTCCAAATATGATCCTGAAGTTCAAAGGGTTGTGATTTCAAACTTGTAAACAGATGGGTGTGGCTGCTGTGGTTCACCTTTATGTCTTTCCAGCAGTACCTTACAAACGAGGAGAAAGATGTGTGCGTAATGTTGCTGTGATGACTGACTATGCATCATTGGGAGCACCTCCTGATCCAGAGGAGGTACGTGATTGTGAAAGAACAACCAGACTGCATCTGGCAAGGCATGATGAGAGAGAAAAGCGCTTGAATTTCCCCCAAAGTGTTCGTGATGTGATTTTTGGAAGCGGTGAAATTGTGAGAAGTTAACCCTAATAACTTATTCCTTCACCTTTTCATTTTAAACTATTTTCTGGACTTCATCGTCACTTTTATGTTCTCATTTGTTGTTTCAGATTGTTGATGACATGAAGTATACAGTTTCCCATGTCGTAGAACCAGTCGAAAGAGGATTTGCGAAGATAAATAAAACCTTGCATCAGATATCTGAGAATGTGAAACGCCACGAGGAGCAGAGGAAGAGCATAAAGGATGATAGTTATGTTATTCCCTTGAATTCATGGAATAGAGAATTTTCTGAAGTTCGTGACAATCTTGTTGAAGGGAGTATCAGTGACAGTGGTTTGTCTAGTGGGAGGAGACAGCAGTCCCAGTCTAAAGCTTCAACATCTCGGACTAGAGCATGGAGATGATGTTAAAAAAAAGTATATTTAAGACTATCACCAGAGTAACTTGTAAATGGTGTCGTGAGTTCAACGTGATTTTAGAAGACGTTGATATACATCAGCTGGTGGTTTATGGAGCTAACTCGTCAGCAAAAACAAATATTCATGAATTTTGGCATCAAGAAGGAATCTTCTTAATCAAGAAAGGATTGTTTTTTTTGAGCTGCCGTGCACAGTACAGAATGGCAGAGCGATGGACAGAGCTAATACCACTTTGTCTATGTGAACGCTAGGCCACATAACGATTTGAGTACAAGCAATGGAAATAAAATTTAATTTTGGCAGAAGCTATTCTAGTACAGGATGTGTTATGATAGCCTGTTTCATCGCTCTCTTGAGACATGCTGTCTTCAGAAAACTACATTTGATTAGGCCAGACTCACTCACTACCTTCTATATTGTAAATTTAGTAGAAAGGGATCCTTGTGCTCATTATAATTTTGTTACCAAATTGCATTGTGTTTATTTTGGGTGTGTAGAGCATTATCCCAAGTCAAAATTGTTTTTGTCTTTCCTTTCAGATCTTGTCTCATTTAACAATTTGTCTACTTATTTTGAAAGCGTGGGTAATGAGATAAGATTAGGATAGGTTCACCGGATCGGTTTCCTCTAATGTAACCAAAAAACCCTTCGATTTTCATTATTGATGTGTGTTTTATTTTTTTAAAAATTATCTCAAGAATAATTCATCGCCATTTATTGAGAAATGTAAAACAAAACAAAAACACAAAAACTATATCTTCCTTAAAAAAAGTTAAAGCATAAAAAGTTAAGAAAAAAAAATTCCTATGGGCCTTCTCTTCAGATTTAGACCAAGAAGAAAATATATGGGCCTTTGCCCTCCTTCGCTAGGGTAAATTTGTCTTTGCACGTCATAAAATTGGGGAGCTAGGGTTTTGTTTATGTCTCTATAAATATGACTGCGAAAGCAATGTTGTAGCATAGCACTCTGTTATTTTGTATGTATTTTGTTTCTCAGCCTCTCTTCGTCTCTCGCTCTCTGAGTTGATGTGTCTGTGTGTGTTTTATATTTGGGGCAGTGATGAAGAACTGAGGAAGTCATGCACCACTCTGATGATTTTAATCAATCTGTGCTGATAACCTTCTTCATACCCATTGATTCTGAGCCTCATTTTTTTGTTTTTCAATTTTACTTGTTTTTCTTTTCAAGTTTTAGGTATTTATTCTTTATTTGAATCCATAATTAGAAGGGTATTTTGAATTCATCCCATCTTTTTATTTGGGATTGAATATCAGAATTGGAGGGACCAAGTGATGGGATCTTTTGATCTAACCATGATGCGGACCGTACAGCTCTTTGCTAATGGGGATGAAAATTTGGTGTCTGATGGTTCCTTCTTTAACCCTTAATTTTATTTATTTTTAGTTTAATATTTTAGTTTTTATATGTAACCATTTTCTGGGAATTTATTTAGGATTTCTTCCACTAAATTTTACAAAAAAAGAAAAACGCTTTTGCATACACTCACACTCAACTGAAGTCAATTTAATTAACAAATTGTTAGAATGTTGGGCCTAAAAATTTTCAACCCTCAATTTGCTTAATTTCAGTTCATTAATTCTCACCCCTATGAAATGAGGAATAAGCTTTGCCTCCATGAAAACCCAAAAAAGTAAAACCTGCCAGAGGTGGGGAAGGACTGTGAATCAATTGTGTGGGTTAAACTTTCTTTCCCAAGTCAAATTAAGCCTAATACTTTAGCTCCAGATGATCCTTATGAGTATCAATTGGCAAACAAATTGAGTTGAAGGAGCTGCTGTTTTTTTGGGTCATAAAAGGTGCTGCTTCATTTAGGGAGGAGATGGAATACAATCTGATTAGGTCAGGTTCTGGATTGGCTCTAAACCAAGATGTAATTGTACAGACGAAGTGCAAACCTCCAGATAAAGGTTCAATAATATCATCAGTCACATTAACAGGATTGTTACGCAAATGCTTTGGGAAATCAGAGATCCTTTCCAAGTAAGCCTCAACTGCTTTTGATTGATCCTTTACCCTCATAAGATCATCTTTTCTAAAACTTGAAAAGTCGAGTGTGCCAGATAAGTGAACCTCAATCACCCTTTTTAAGTAAAGGAATAGGCTTTTTGGATGGGATCGAAGTTCAGAGAGGATATGTGAACCTTCTTCACTAGTAAAATGGTCGATAACCAAGACGAATGTGCCTTCTCTGCATAGAATAAGAAAATATTTGAGATCGAATAACTGAGAAGGAAGACCTCCACTGAAGAAAATAACCAAAATATTACTTAACATGTGAAAGAGGAAAAAGAGGAGAAATTCAAGATAACTAAGGGATAACCTGTTTAAGTCAAAAAGATCTGGAATTTGAGAAATTACTTCTGATTGAAAAGCAGCGGATTCATTGTCGGTCAGCTGTAATAATGTTTTGTTGGTAAAGGAGAAGGCATGAATGGGTTCATCTACATCTTTCATGTAGCAATCCAAAGGACACATATCAAGACAATCATACCCAAGGGCAGTAGCACCTTCTTTTTGACTATTTTGCAAGACCACCAACAGTTCCTCTAATGGTGACCTGAAATCATCCAGACCTTTGTGAAGAGATACACCAGAGCACTATACAATCCATGCTCCCGGCATAACCTAACAACCTACAAGAAAACATAATACATTATCTGTGAGTCAAGGTGAAAACTACAACAAAGAAAACCCAACGCAACATAAAAATAAAAAATAAAAAATTATAAGCAAAAATCTGAGAAGTACAGACCTAATTGAAATCCAAGGATGAAATATCCATATGAAGAACACATTGTTCAACACGCTGTAACCATCCCTTGAGGCTATAATGCTCTACCAGTGCTTGCATAATCTTCATAAAAGGGAGAAGGGAAAGAACATTATTATGTATAGCATAGCTGCCAATACAGCCAAAAAGCTTGAACATTATGCAATACCTCAGGTGGAAGAGAACCAAGCATGTCCTTCAATATATACGGCACCAACAGCTCCAAAAATGTGTCTAAGAAAATCATTGCATAAAAATTACGTTTATGTAGCTTCAAGCTATGAAACAATGCTGCAAAACAACAGCTGACACGAGACAAAAAGAGATACACCATTCCTAAAACTTAATTGCCTTGTTCTATCATACGTCAAAGTCCAGACACCCTCAAAACATGAAAGAAAGTTAACATGCGTGGTTCTGAATACTTCCAATAAAATTATTCTAAAAGAAGAAAATGATGAATATGGCTCTCATGCATTTTTTTTTAATCTTTTAAGGCATACGCATTCTATTTGTTTTTTATACGAGCGATATTCTACTTTAAACTCATCTAAACTATAAGGAGGAGGATTCAAACTCAGGTGCAGAGTGGGGAGCACATCCACTCTAGCCAACTTAACTAAGCATGTGTCTACATGTATGCATTCTATTTGATACACTAGATTATGCACACAAGCATTTTAGAGGGAATTATTATACATATCCGATAAAGAGGTGCTTCATTTATGATTTCTTCACCTATGTAAAGAGGTTGAATGTGACCAACATAAAGGAACTATGACATTTCAAAATAAAATATATGCCACACTTTTTTTGTCAAACGTAATACAAGCATGTTCGTTGTTTTAATCTTCCCTTCAGCAACTAAATAAAAGATTATTTCCGTCAGTCACTTAGATTCTATTAATGAAAAAAATTATTAATTCGAAACTAAACAATTCATTTAAATCTGAAATGCCCAATGTATTTAAATAGTATAGCCTATTTTAATTAATAAATTGTTTTAAATTTGCAAATAGGTGCTCAAGTTCCGGCGAATTTGCAGGCGGGACCCTCGAAGGGTCAGGCTAGCTCGGACGCCCAGTGAGTGGACTTTTGTTTTATAAATCAATTTTGGCATGAAATAATCTATTTAATACTTTTATGGAATTATTTATTTCCAAATATATTTATGAATTGCGTAATGGAATTTAATTGAATTTCTTGAATGTTCGTTATGATTTGACGTCCGAGCCTATTATTGAATTTTAGAATGAGTTTCATGAATATGGTTTATGGATTTTGGAATGGCTCAAGGAAAGGTGTATGTTTTAATTATGTGTTTTATAAACGGTTTTAAAACCACCCTAGGTACCCTAGAAATGTTGCCTTCGGAATGATTATGCCGCTTACGGAATGTATATGGATATTGGTTATTACCCTGTCTACGGACATAGTTGACTTTGGTATAAGTCTGCGCGCGTATGACTTTACTCCCCACGAGTCTCGGGGACGCCCGAACCGTGCAGAGCGAGGATGCAGCTCGGGTAAACTCAGTGTTTTCCTGAATTTTGCGAGGACGCGGCTCGGTTGACTTTGTATCACCGAGTATTGTGAGGAAATGGAATTGACGGGAAAAGAAAAAGGGTACACCTAGGTGGAAAAAATTAGGAAGTTTGATTTGAAGCTGCTTTCCTTATGGAATGATAATTTCTTTGGGCGTGAAATTATATGAATATGTATATACGCATGTATTTAAATAGTATAGCCTATTTGAATTAATTAAACTAATCTGAATTAATGAAAAAAATTTATTTATTCGAAACTAAATAATTCATTTAAATCTGAAATGCCCAATGTATTTAAATAGTATAGCCTATTTATCAAAGAAAGGCTATACTCTTGATATGTGTTATGTTCAAAGAGTATAGCCGTGCGGCTATACTATTTTTTAACAGAAAAGTGCAAAAATATGTTTCAAGAGTGCTGTGCCGTAAAAACAAAGGGTAACAGTATAGCCGGGAGGCTATACTCTTGGAATATATTATATTCAAAGGTATAGCCGTGCGGCTGTACTCTTTATTAATTTTTATTTTTTTTAAAAAAAAAAACCCCTGCAAGAGTGAGTATGAATCAATTTTCTCTTTTAACCTCTTCCTTAGGCCAACTTACCTTACTACCAAGCACTGGAGAAGAGGTGACACTATATAATATTTTAATGTATATATATATTTTTAATAATATGTGAAATTATGTGTATAATGTGTGAATTTTGTGTGTATTGTTGAAAATTTTGTAAAAACACGTGTATTAAGCATGAACAATACGTACGCACGTATATTGTACGTTTTCTTTGTGTTCGGAAAATGGAAGCATTGTTGAAATGTACGTATGTATGTGTATAACACGATTATTAAACGGCAATGTATTATATTTGAAAGGATATCCCTATTTATCACCCCCAAAAAAAAAAAAAAAAAGGTCCCCCAATTTAATTAATTAAACTAATCTGAATTAATGAAAAAAATTTATTTATTCGAAACTAAATAATTCATTTAAATCTGAAATGCCCAATGTATTTAAATAGTATAGCCTATTTATCAAAGAAATTTCTTTAAAACCCCAGTATAGCCGCACGGCTATACTCTTGATATGTGTTATGTTCAAAGCGTATAGCCGTGCGGCTATACTATTTTTTAACAGAAAAGTGCAAAAATATGTTTCAAGAGTGCTGTGCCGTAAAAACAACGGGTAACAGTATAGCCGGGAGGCTATACTCTTGGAATATATTATATTCAAAGGTATAGCCGTGCGGCTGTACTCTTTATTAATTTTTTTAAAAAAAAAAAAAAAAAAACCCTGCAAGAGTGAGTATGAATCAATTTTCTCTTTTAACCTCTTCCTTAGGCCAACTTACCTTACTACCAAGCACTGGAGAAGAGGTGACACTATATAATATTTTAATGTATATATATATTTTTTAATAATATGTGAAATTATGTGTATAATGCGTGAATTTTGTGTGTATTGTTGAAAATTTTGTAAAAACACATGTATTAAGCATGAACAATACGTACGCACGTATATTGTACGTTTTCTTTGTGTTCGGAAAATGGAAGCATTGTTGAAATGTACGTATGTATGTGTATAACACGATTATTAAACGGCAATGTATTATATTTGAAAGGATATCCCTATTTATCACCCCAAAAAAAAAAAAAAAAAAAAAAAGGTCCCCCAATTTAATTAATTAAACTAATCTGAATTAATGAAAAAAATTTATTTATTCGAAACTAAATAATTCATTTTAATCTGAAATGCCCAATGTATTTAAATAGTATAGCCTATTGATCAAAGAAATTTCTTAAAAAACCCCAGTATAGCCGCACGGCTATACTCTTGATATGTGTTATGTTCAAAGAGTATAGCCGTGCGGCTATACTATTTTTTAACAGAAAAGTGCAAAAATATGTTTCAAGAGTGCTGTGCCGTAAAAACAACGGCACATCTACTCTAGCCAACTTAACTAAGCATGTGTCTGCATGTATGCATTCTATTTGATACACTAGATTATGCACACAAGCATTTTAGAGGAATTATTATACATATCCGATAAAGAGGTGCTTCATTTATGATTTCTTCACCTATGTAAAGAGGTTGAATGTGACCAACATAAAGGGACTATGACATTTCAAAATTAAAAATATGCCACACTTTTTTTGTCAAACGTAATACAAGTCACTTTTCTTTTGCCAATTTGTATGAAATTATAAGGTAATAATATTTGAGTGTGCCCGACCAAAACAAATAAAATTTGAGCTTGACTTAGGTTGTAAAGAGTGGCATTATTTTTCCATTTTTTGCTGGAATTGACTATTACTTCTCATCACTACTAATTTTAACAAATAAACAAATATTTTATTGTTTGAAATTGGTTTACCTTACATCTTACCTTTTTGAGTTTACCATACGAAAAATAAAATTTAAAGAAAAAATTATGAACAAAGCAGTTTTGTCTTTGTATGTTTCATTATTTCTGAATCAGGACTGTTTCAATATTATTTTGAAAGAAGTAGCAAGCAGCGAACACCAAATAACCATTTCAGGATGCTTTGACAAACCAGACTAGCATTTGCCTAATTTGTTCATCTACAACAAATGCATCATATAATAAATTGAGTTATTGCAATCAGACACACACTTGTGTCTGTGAGCCTTTGCAGAAGTTTTCACAAACATGTGAAACTAAATAATCTTCCCATCAGCAGCCAAATAAAAGATTATTTCCATCAGGCACTGGCTATACTATTTAAATCTGAAATGCCCAATCTGAAACTAAATAATTCAATTAAATCTTAAATGCCCAATGTATTTAAATGCCGCAACGGCTATACAATTTATCAAAGAAATTTCTTTAAAAAACCCCAGTATAGCCGAACGGCTATACTCTTGATATGTATTATGTTCAAAGTGTATAGCCGTGCGGCCATACAATTTATTAAAAGAAAATTAGAAAAATCTGTTTCGAGAGTGCTGTTTAGTAAAAACAAAAGGTAACAAGATAGCAGTGCAATACTCTTGAAATATATTATATTCAAAAGTATAGCCGTAAAAACAAAAGGTAACAGTATAGCCGGGCGGCAATACTCTTGAAATATATTATATTCAAAAGTATAGCCGTGCGGCTATACAATTTATTAATTTTTTTAAAAAAAAAAAAAAAAAACCCCTTTAAGAGTTAGTATGAATCAATTTTCTCTTTTAACTTCTTCCTTCTTTTTCCTTAGGCTAACTTACCTTACTACCAAGCACTGGAGAAGAGGTGACACTATATAATATTTTAATATATATTATTTTTATTCAATAATATGTAAAATTATGTGTATAATGCTTGGATTTTGTGTGTATTGTTGAAAATTTTGTAAAAACACGTGTATTAAGTATGAACAATACGTACGTACGTATATTGTACGTTTTCTTTGTGTTCGGAAAATGGAAGTATTGTTGAAAAGTACGTATGTATGTGTATAACACGATTATTAAACGGCAATATATTATATTTAAAAGTATAGCCCTATTTATCATGAAAAAAAAAAGAAGAAAAAAGGTCCCCATTAAATTAATAATAAATAAAATTATTAATTCGAAATAAATAATTAATTTAAATCTGAAATTCCCAATGTATTTAAATAGTATAGCCTATTTATCAAAGAAATTTCTTAAAACCCCAGTATAGCCGCACGGCTATACTATTGATATGTATTATGTTCAAAGAGTATAGCCGTGCGGCTATACTATTTATTAAAAGAAAATAACAGTATAGCCGGGCGGCTATACTCTTGAAATATATTATATTCAGGAGTATAGCCGTGCGGCTATACTATTTTTAATTTTTCTTTTTTCTTTTTTAAAGAAACCCCTTTAAGAGTGAGTATGAATCAATTTTCTCTTTTAATTTCTTCCTTCTTTTTGCTTAGGCTAACTTACCTTACTACCAAGCACTGGAGAAGAGGTGACACTATATAATATTTTAATATATATTATTTTTATTCAATAATATGTAAAATTATGTGTATAATGGTTGGATTTTGTGTGTATTGTTGAAAATTTTGTAAAAACACGTGTATTAAGTATGAACAAACGTATATTGTACGTTTTCTTTGTGTTCGGAAAATGGAAGTATTGTTGAAATGTACATATGTATGTGTATAACACGATTATTAAACGGCAATATATTATATTTAAAAGTATAGCCCTATTTATCATGAAAAAAAAAGAAGAAAAAAGGTCCCCCAATTTAATTAATTAAACTAATCTGAATTAATGAAAAAATTTATTAATTCGAAATAAATAATTAATTTAAATCTGAAATTCCCAATGTATTTACGCTTTTTATCAAAGAAATTGAAAAACCCCAGTATAGCCGCACGGCTATACTCTTGATATGTATTATGTTCAAATAGTATAGCCGTGCGGCTATACTATTTATTAAAAGAAAATTAGAAATATCTGTTTCGAGAGTGCTGTTTAGTAAAAAAAAAAGGTAACAGTATAGCCGGGCGGCTATACTCTTGAAATATATTATATTCAGGAGTATAGCCGTGCGGCTATACTATTTTTAATTTTTTTTTTTTTTCAAAAAAAAAAAAAACCCCTGCAAGAGTGAGTATGAATCAATTTTCTCTTTTAATTTCTTCCTTCTTGCTTAGGCCAACTTACCTTACTACCAAGCACTGGAGAAGAGGTGACACTATATAATATTTTAATGTATATATATATTTTTTCAATAATATGTGAAATTATGTGTATAATCTAATGCGTGAATTTTGTGTGTATTGTTGAAAATTTTGTAAAAACACGTGTATTAAGCATGTACAATACGTACGCACGTATATTGTACGTTTTCTTTGTGTTCGGAAAATGGAAGCATTGTTGAAATGTACGTATGTATGTGTATAACACGATTATTATACGGCAATGTATTATATTTGAAAGGATATCCCTATTTATCACCCCCAAAAAAAAAAAAAAAAAAAAAAAAGGTCCCCCAATTTAATTAATTAAACTAATCTGAATTAATGAAAAAAATTTATTTATTCGAAACTAAATAATTCATTTAAATCTGAAATGCCCAATGTATTTAAATAGTATAGCCTATTTATCAAAGAAATTTCTTAAAAAAACCCCAGTAAAGCCGCACGGCTATACTCTTGATATGTGTTATGTTCAAAGAGTATAGCCGTGCGGCTATACTATTTTAACGGAAAAGTGCAAAAATATGTTTCAAGAGTGCTGTGCCGTAAAAACAAAGGGTAACAGTATAGCCGGGCGGCTATACTCTTGGAATATATTATATTCAAAGGTATAGCCGTGCGGCTGTACTCTTTATTAATTTTTTTTTTTTTTTTTTTAAAAAAACCCCTGCAAGAGTGAGTATGAATCGATTTTCTCTTTTAATTTCTTCCTTCTTTTTGCTTAGGCTAACTTACCTTACTACCAAGCACTGGAGAAGAGGTGACACTATATAATATTTTAATGTATATATATTTTTATTCAATAATATGTGAAATTATGTGTATAATCTAATGCGTGAATTTTGTGTGTATTGTTGAAAATTTTGTAAAAACACGTGTATTAAGCATGTACAATACGTACGCACGTATATTGTACGTTTTCTTTGTGTTCGGAAAATGGAAGCATTGTTGAAATGTACGTATGTATGTGTATAACACGATTATTATACGGCAATGTATTATATTTGAAAGGATATCCCTATTTATCACCCCCAAAAAAAAAAAAAAAAAAAGGTCCCCAATTTAATTAATTAAACTAATCTGAATTAATGAAAAAATTTATTTATTCGAAACTAAATAATTCATTTAAATCTGAAATGCCCAATGTATTTAAATAGTATAGCCTATTTATCAAAGAAATTTCTTTAAAAAACCCCAGTAAAGCCGCACGGCTATACTCTTGATATGTGTTATGTTCAAAGAGTATAGCCGTGCGGCTATACTATTTATTAACGGAAAAGTGCAAAAATATGTTTCAAGAGTGCTGTGCCGTAAAAACAAAGGGTAACAGTATAGCCGGGCGGCTATACTCTTGAAATATATTATATTCAAAGGTATAGCCGTGCGGCTGTACTCTTTATTAATTTTTTTTTTTTTTTTTTTAAAAAAACCCCTGCAAGAGTGAGTATGAATCAATTTTCTCTTTTAATTTCTTCCTTCTTTTTGCTTAGGCCTAACTTACCTT
The DNA here is from genome assembly GCA_024362665.1 of Prunus padus. Classification (NCBI taxonomy): domain Eukaryota; kingdom Viridiplantae; phylum Streptophyta; class Magnoliopsida; order Rosales; family Rosaceae; genus Prunus; species Prunus padus. Next base: position 1,814,638 of record JANFAM010000006.1, read on the forward strand.
ACTACCAAGCACTGGAGAAGAGGTGACACTATATAATATTTTAATGTATATATATATTTTTTCAATAATATGTGAAATTATGTGTATAATCTAATGCGTGAATTTTGTGTGTATTGTTGAAAATTTTGTAAAAACACGTGTATTAAGTATGAACAATACGTACGCACGTATATTGTACGTTTTCTTTGTGTTCGGAAAATGGTAGCATTGTTGAAATGTACGTATGTATGTGTATAACACGATTATTATACGGCAATGTATTATATTTGAAAGGATATCCCTATTTATCACCCCAAAAAAAAAAAAAAAAAAGGTCCCCAATTTAATTAATTAAACTAATCTGAATTAATAAAATTTATTTATTCGAAACTAAATAATTCATTTAAATCTGAAATGCCCAATGTATTTAAATAGTATAGCCTATTTATCAAAGAAATTTCTTAAAAAACCCCAGTATAGCCGCACGGCTATACTCTTGATATGTGTTATGTTCAAAGAGTATAGCCGTGCGGCTATACTATTTATTAACGGAAAAGTGCAAAAATATGTTTCTAGAGTGCTGTGCCGTAAAAACAAAGGGTAACAGTATAGCCGGGCGGCTATACTCTTGAAATATATTATATTCAAAGGTATAGCCGTGCGGCTGTACTATTTTTATTAATTTTTATTTTTCAAAAAAAAAAAAACCCCTGCAAGAGTGAGTATGAATCAATTTTCTCTTTTAATTTCTTCCTTCTTTTTGCTTGGCTAACTTACCTTACTACCAAGCACTGGAGAAGAGGTGACACTATATAATATTTTAATGTATATATATATATTTTTAATAATATGTGAAATTATGTGTATAATCTAATGCGTGAATTTTGTGTGTATTGTTGAAAATTTTGTAAAAACACGTGTATTAAGCATGTACAATACGTACGCACGTATATTGTACGTTTTCTTTGTGTTCGGAAAATGGAAGCATTGTTGAAATGTACGTATGTATGTGTATAACACGATTATTATACGGCAATGTATTATATTTGAAAGGATATCCCTATTTATCACCCCCAAAAAAAAAAAAAAAAAAAGGTCCCCCAATTTAATTAATTAAACTAATCTGAATTAATGAAAAATTTATTTATTCGAAACTAAATAATTCATTTAAATCTGAAATGCCCAATGTATTTAAATAGTATAGCCTATTTATCAAAGAAATTTCTTAAAAAACCCCAGTATAGCCGCACGGCTATACTCTTGATATGTGTTATGTTCAAAGAGTATAGCCGTGCGGCTATACTATTTTAACAGAAAAGTGCAAAAATATGTTTCAAGAGTGCTGTGCCGTAAAAACAAAGGGTAACAGTATAGCCGGGCAGCTATACTCTTGGAATATATTATACTCAAAGGTATAGCCGTGCGGCTGTACTCTTCATTAATTTTTTTTTTTAAAAAAAGAAAAAAACCCTGCAAGAGTGAGTATGAATCAATTTTCTCTTTTAATTTCTTCCTTCTTTTTGCTTAGGCCAACTTACCTTACTACCAAGCACTGGAGAAGAGGTGACACTATATAATATTTTAATGTATATATATATTTTTCAATAATATGTGAAATTATGTGTATAATCTAATGCGTGAATTTTGTGTGTATTGTTGAAAATTTTGTAAAAACACGTGTATTAAGCATGAACAATACGTACGCACGTATATTGTACGTTTTCTTTGTGTTCGGAAAATGGTAGCATTGTTGAAATGTACGTATGTATGTGTATAACACGATTATTATACGGCAATGTATTATATTTGAAAGGATATCCCTATTTATCACCCCAAAAAAAAAAAAAAAAAAAAAGGTCCCCCAATTTAATTAATTAAACTAATCTGAATTAATGAAAAAATTTATTTATTCGAAACTAAATAATTCATTTAAATCTGAAATGCCCAATGTATTTAAATAGTATAGCCTATTTATCAAAGAAATTTCTTAAAAACCCCAGTATAGCCGCACGGCTATACTCTTGATATGTGTTATGTTCAAAGAGTATAGCCGTGCGGCTATACTATTTATTAACGGAAAAGTGCAAAAATATGTTTCTAGAGTGCTGTGCCGTAAAAACAAAGGGTAACAGTATAGCCGGGCGGCTATACTCTTGGAATATATTATATTCAAAGGTATAGCCGTGCGGCTGTACTATTTATTAATTTTTTTTTCAAAAAAAAAAAAACCCCTTTAAGAGTGAGTATGAATCAATTTTCTCTTTTAATTTCTTCCTTCTTTTTGCTTAGGCCAACTTACCTTACTACCAAGCACTGGAGAAGAGGTGACACTATATAATATTTTAATGTATATATATATTTTTTCAATAATATGTGAAATTATGTGTATAATCTAATGCGTGAATTTTGTGTGTATTGTTGAAAATTTTGTAAAAACACGTGTATTAAGCATGTACAATACGTACGCACGTATATTGTACGTTTTCTTTGTGTTCGGAAAATGGAAGCATTGTTGAAATGTACATATGTATGTGTATAACACGATTATTATACGGCAATGTATTATATTTGAAAGGATATCCCTATTTATCACCCCCAAAAAAAAAAAAAAAAAAAAAAAAGGTCCCCCAATTTAATTAATTAAACTAATCTGAATTAATGAAAAAATTTATTTATTCGAAACTAAATAATTCATTTAAATCTGAAATGCCCAATGTATTTAAATAGTATAGCCTATTTATCAAAGAAATTTCTTAAAAAACCCCAGTAAAGCCGCACGGCTATACTCTTGATATGTGTTATGTTCAAAGAGTATAGCCGTGCGGCTATACTATTTATTAACGGAAAAGTGCAAAAATATGTTTCAAGAGTGCTGTGCCGTAAAAACAAAGGGTAACAGTATAGCCGGGCGGCTATACTCTTGGAATATATTATATTCAAAGGTATAGCCGTGCGGCTGTACTCTTTATTAATTTTTTTTTTTTTTTTAAAAAAACCCCTGCAAGAGTGAGTATGAATCAATTTTCTCTTTTAATTTCTTCCTTCTTTTTGCTTAGGCCAACTTACCTTACTACCAAGCACTGGAGAAGAGGTGACACTATATAATATTTTAATGTATATATATTTTTTTCAATAATATGTGAAATTATGTGTATAATCTAATGCGTGAATTTTGTGTGTATTGTTGAAAATTTTGTAAAAACACGTGTATTAAGCATGTACAATACGTACGCACGTATATTGTACGTTTTCTTTGTGTTCGGAAAATGGAAGCATTGTTGAAATGTACGTATGTATGTGTATAACACGATTATTATACGGCAATGTATTATATTTGAAAGGATATCCCTATTTATCACCCCCAAAAAAAAAAAAAAAGGTCCCCCAATTTAATTAATTAAACTAATCTGAATTAATGAAAAAATTTATTTATTCGAAACTAAATAATTCATTTAAATCTGAAATGCCCAATGTATTTAAATAGTATAGCCTATTTATCAAAGAAATTTCTTTAAAAACCCCAGTAAAGCCGCACGGCTATACTCTTGATATGTGTTATGTTCAAAGAGTATAGCCGTGCGGCTATACTATTTATTAACGGAAAAGTGCAAAAATATGTTTCAAGAGTGCTGTGCCGTAAAAACAAAGGGTAACAGTATAGCCGGGCGGCTATACTCTTGGAATATATTATATTCAAAGGTATAGCCGTGCGGCTGTACTCTTTATTAATTTTTCTTTTTTTTTTAAAAAAACCCCTTTAAGAGTGAGTATGAATCGATTTTCTCTTTTAATTTCTTCCTTCTTTTTGCTTAGGCTAACTTACCGTTACTACCAAGCACTGGAGAAGAGGTGACACTATATAATATTTTAATGTATATATATATTTTTTCAATAATATGTGAAATTATGTGTATAATCTAATGCGTGAATTTTGTGTGTATTGCTGAAAATTTTGTAAAAACACGTGTATTAAGCATGAACAATACGTACGCACGTATATTGTACGTTTTCTTTGTGTTCGGAAAATGGTAGCATTGTTGAAATGTACGTATGTATGTGTATAACACGATTATTATACGGCAATGTATTATATTTGAAAGGATATCCCTATTTATCACCCCAAAAAAAAAAAAAAAAAAAAAGGTCCCCCAATTTAATTAATTAAACTAATCTGAATTAATGAAAAAATTTATTTATTCGAAACTAAATAATTCATTTAAATCTGAAATGCCCAATGTATTTAAATAGTATAGCCTATTTATCAAAGAAATTTCTTAAAAACCCCAGTATAGCCGCACGGCTATACTCTTGATATGTGTTATGTTCAAAGAGTATAGCCGTGCGGCTATACTATTTGTTAACGGAAAAGTGCAAAAATATGTTTCTAGAGTGCTGTGCCGTAAAAACAAAGGGTAACAGTATAGCCGGGCGGCTATACTCTTGGAATATATTATATTCAAAGGTATAGCCGTGCGGCTGTACTATTTTTAATTTTTCTTTTTTCTGTTTTTAAAGAAACCCCTTTAAGAGTGAGTATGAATCAATTTTCTCTTTTAATTTCTTCCTTCTTTTTGCTTAGGCTAACTTACCTTACTACCAAGCACTGGAGAAGAGGTGACACTATATAATATTTTAATGTATATATATATTTTTTCAATAATATGTGAAATTATGTGTATAATCTAATGCGTGAATTTTGTGTGTATTGTTGAAAATTTTGTAAAAACACGTGTATTAAGCATGTACAATACGTACGCACGTATATTGTACGTTTTCTTTGTGTTCGGAAAATGGAAGCATTGTTGAAATGTACGTATGTATGTGTATAACACGATTATTATACGGCAATGTATTATATTTGAAAGGATATCCCTATTTATCACCCCCAAAAAAAAAAAAAAAAAAAAAAAGGTCCCCAATTTAATTAATTAAACTAATCTGAATTAATGAAAAAAATTTATTTATTCGAAACTAAATAATTCATTTAAATCTGAAATGCCCAATGTATTTAAATAGTATAGCCTATTTATCAAAGAAATTTCTTGAAAAACCCCAGTATAGCCGCACGGCTATACTCTTGATATGTGTTATGTTCAAAGAGTATAGCCGTGCGGCTATACTATTTGTTAACGGAAAAGTGCAAAAATATGTTTCTAGAGTGCTGTGCCGTAAAAACAAAGGGTAACAGTATAGCCGGGCGGCTATACTCTTGGAATATATTATATTCAAAGGTATAGCCGTGCGGCTGTACTCTTTATTAATTTTTCTTTTTTCTGTTTTCAAAAAAACCCCTGCAAGAGTGAGTATGAATCAATTTTCTCTTTTAATTTCTTCCTTCTTTTGCTTAGGCCAACTTACCTTACTACCAAGCACTGGAGAAGAGGTGACACTATATAATATTTTAATGTATATATATATTTTTTTAATAATATGTGAAATTATGTGTATAATCTAATGCGTGAATTTTGTGTGTATTGTTGAAAATTTTGTAAAAACACGTGTATTAAGCATGTACAATACGTACGCACGTATATTGTACGTTTTCTTTGTGTTCGGAAAATGGAAGCATTGTTGAAATGTACGTATGTATGTGTATAACACGATTATTATACGGCAATGTATTATATTTGAAAGGATATCCCTATTTATCACCCCCAAAAAAAAAAAAAAAAAAAAAAAGGTCCCCCAATTTAATTAATTAAACTAATCTGAATTAATGAAAAAATTTATTTATTCGAAACTAAATAATTCATTTAAATCTGAAATGCCCAATGTATTTAAATAGTATAGCCTATTTATCAAAGAAATTTCTTAAAAAACCCCAGTAAAGCCGCACGGCTATACTCTTGATATGTGTTATGTTCAAAGAGTATAGCCGTGCGGCTATACTATTTTTAACGGAAAAGTGCAAAAATATGTTTCAAGAGTGCTGTGCCGTAAAAACAAAGGGTAACAGTATAGCCGGGCGGCTATACTCTTGGAATATATTATATTCAAAGGTATAGCCGTGCGGCTGTACTCTTTATTAATTTTTTTTTTTTTTTTTAAAAAAACCCCTGCAAGAGTGAGTATGAATCGATTTTCTCTTTTAATTTCTTCCTTCTTTTGCTTAGGCCAACTTACCTTACTACCAAGCACTGGAGAAGAGGTGACACTATATAATATTTTAATGTATATATATTTTTTTTAATAATATGTGAAATTATGTGTATAATCTAATGCGTGAATTTTGTGTGTATTGTTGAAAATTTTGTAAAAACACGTGTATTAAGCATGTACAATACGTACGCACGTATATTGTACGTTTTCTTTGTGTTCGGAAAATGGAAGCATTGTTGAAATGTACGTATGTATGTGTATAACACGATTATTATACGGCAATGTATTATATTTGAAAGGATATCCCTATTTATCACCCCCAAAAAAAAAAAAAAAAGGTCCCCCAATTTAATTAATTAAACTAATCTGAATTAATGAAAAAAATTTATTTATTCGAAACTAAATAATTCATTTAAATCTGAAATGCCCAATGTATTTAAATAGTATAGCCTATTTATCAAAGAAATTTCTTTAAAAAACCCCAGTAAAGCCGCACGGCTATACTCTTGATATGTGTTATGTTCAAAGAGTATAGCCGTGCGGCTATACTATTTTTAACGGAAAAGTGCAAAAATATGTTTCAAGAGTGCTGTGCCGTAAAAACAAAGGGTAACAGTATAGCCGGGCGGCTATACTCTTGGAATATATTATATTCAAAGGTATAGCCGTGCGGCTGTACTCTTTATTAATTTTTTTTTTTTTTTTAAAAAAAACCCCTGCAAGAGTGAGTATGAATCGATTTTCTCTTTTAACCTCTTCCTTAGGCCAACTTACCTTACTACCAAGCACTGGAGAAGAGGTGACACTATATAATATTTTAATGTATATATATATTTTTTTAATAATATGTGAAATTATGTGTATAATCTAATGCGTGAATTTTGTGTGTATTGCTGAAAATTTTGTAAAAACACGTGTATTAAGCATGAACAATACGTACGCACGTATATTGTACGTTTTCTTTGTGTTCGGAAAATGGTAGCATTGTTGAAATGTACGTATGTATGTGTATAACACGATTATTATACGGCAATGTATTATATTTGAAAGGATATCCCTATTTATCACCCCAAAAAAAAAAAAAAAAAAAAAGGTCCCCCAATTTAATTAATTAAACTAATCTGAATTAATGAAAAAAATTTATTTATTCGAAACTAAATAATTCATTTAAATCTGAAATGCCCAATGTATTTAAATAGTATAGCCTATTTATCAAAGAAATTTCTTAAAAAACCCCAGTATAGCCGCACGGCTATACTCTTGATATGTGTTATGTTCAAAGAGTATAGCCGTGCGGCTATACTATTTTAACGGAAAAGTGCAAAAATATGTTTCTAGAGTGCTGTGCCGTAAAAACAAAGGGTAACAGTATAGCCGGGCGGCTATACTCTTGGAATATATTATATTCAAAGGTATAGCCGTGCGGCTGTACTCTTTATTAATTTTTTTTTCAAAAAAAAAAACCCCTGCAAGAGTGAGTATGAATCAATTTTCTCTTTTAATTTCTTCCTTCTTTTTGCTTAGGTTAACTTACCTTACTACCAAGCACTGGAGAAGAGGTGACACTATATAATATTTTAATGTATATATATATTTTTTCAATAATATGTGAAATTATGTGTATAATCTAATGCGTGAATTTTGTGTGTATTGTTGAAAATTTTGTAAAAACACGTGTATTAAGCATGTACAATACGTACGCACGTATATTGTACGTTTTCTTTGTGTTCGGAAAATGGAAGCATTGTTGAAATGTACGTATGTATGTGTATAACACGATTATTATACGGCAATGTATTATATTTGAAAGGATATCCCTATTTATCACCCCCAAAAAAAAAAAAAAAAAAAAAAAAGGTCCCCCAATTTAATTAATTAAACTAATCTGAATTAATGAAAAAAATTTATTTATTCGAAACTAAATAATTCATTTAAATCTGAAATGCCCAATGTATTTAAATAGTATAGCCTATTTATCAAAGAAATTTCTTAAAAAAACCCCAGTATAGCCGCACGGCTATACTCTTGATATGTGTTATGTTCAAAGAGTATAGCCGTGCGGCTATACTATTTTTAACGGAAAAGTGCAAAAATATGTTTCTAGAGTGCTGTGCCGTAAAAACAAAGGGTAACAGTATAGCCGGGCGGCTATACTCTTGGAATATATTATATTCAAAGGTATAGCCGTGCGGCTGTACTCTTTATTAATTTTTTTTTTTCAAAAAAAAAAAAAAAACCCCTGCAAGAGTGAGTATGAATCAATTTTCTCTTTTAACCTCTTCCTTAGGCCAACTTACCTTACTACCAAGCACTGGAGAAGAGGTGACACTATATAATATTTTAATGTATATATATATTTTTTTAATAATATGTGAAATTATGTGTATAATCTAATGCGTGAATTTTGTGTGTATTGTTGAAAATTTTGTAAAAACACGTGTATTAAGCATGTACAATACGTACGCACGTATATTGTACGTTTTCTTTGTGTTCGGAAAATGGAAGCATTGTTGAAATGTACGTATGTATGTGTATAACACGATTATTATACGGCAATGTATTATATTTGAAAGGATATCCCTATTTATCACCCCCAAAAAAAAAAAAAAAGGTCCCCCAATTTAATTAATTAAACTAATCTGAATTAATGAAAAAATTTATTTATTCGAAACTAAATAATTCATTTAAATCTGAAATGCCCAAGTGGCCCAAGGCCCAAGGCCATCTTTTTGATAACTAAATATTAAATATTGTATATTCAATGCTCAAATTGAATTTGAAGCCCAATGGCTTCTATTTGGTCCAAATTTCATCTACTTTGTTTGAGGCTGCCACATTTATAAAGACTTCACTTCTTCTTCTTTATACCAATGTGGGATAAAAGTCCTTGAATTTCAATCAAACTTCCAACAACAACAACCGAGGGAAGCTGACAAATTTGATTTGTTCAATGGTTCTTCCGAAAGATAACGAAGATTTATTAGTTGTTTCAGGGAACAACAAGTCAATGATCATTACTAGATGTATTAAAGTAATTAGGTATGCAGTTGCAATGCAACTACGGAGACTCTACTCGTTTAATTAATCGGGTTGTATGATTCAACATTACTATATAAGGTCGTATTCAGGTTTATTCATATATATATATATATATATATATATATATGTATCACGGACTATTTAATTACGCAGAATTTTCTTTATCTATATATAAAGGCAGAATTTTTACTAAAACCGATCATTATATATAACCATATAATTGTCTGCTTAATCATGATACATCAAAAATCATAAAAGAACAGCCATATAATTGTACAATTTATTCATACAATACATAATTATAAATGAATTATTATTTTTTTCCGAATAATGCTCGTTAAATGTGATTATCTTGTCGAAATTCAAATACGATTACTCATTTTTCACATTAATTTATTATTCGTATTAGATTGCAAGTTGTGTTATAGTAGTGTTTTGTGTGGAGGAATGATCAACCCACCTTGCCTTATTAAGAGAAAAGATAGAGTGTGTGATTTTGACATTTAACAACTTCACATGTAAGCACATTATTTTGATAACCATAAATACCTCTTCTTGTATTTTTTTGAGATAAATGTGGATATCTTCAGGATGAGATAAGTAATGGATACATGCAGACCCCTGTAATTATGTCATTGATGACTTTTGTGGTGCGACTATTGATGCCATTCTACAAATGATTAATTATAATTTTTATTTTATAGCTATATATCATTACCTTTTGCCTATATAATCAGAATCCCTGTTAAGAAAACTTACAAGCGAAAACATATTATATACTGGTCTTGTTTTGTTTATACCATATGAGCATGGCATCCTCAGGTGCTGAAGGAGGAGACAAGTACCGTTCTTATTTGAGTGGAGAAGGAGAAAAGAACACCTACTGGAAGTTTGGTGCCCCTCCTAGCTATGAGAAGGAGAAAATATATATATATATATATATATATATATTTTGGTGTGAAATTAATTCTGGATGGAACTATGTATGTCACATATGGCCACCTGGGTCACTAGAATATGAGGTACAGAACCTTGTAAAGACATGGGAGATGGAGCTTTTCCATAAGGCCAACCTTGATGATTTCAAGACACTTGATCCCAATAAGTACACCTTCAGTCTAAATGGTAATAACTAATATCTAGTGATATTTAATTAGTACTAATTAATTAATTAATTAATTAAGCATTGAAATAATCAATCATTAATCAACAAATATCAGGAAGGAAAGGCATAACCCTGGAAGAAATAAGCAAACTTGGAGGGGCTACAACCCTTTGCTTCAGACCTCACTGCCTGAGAATCTGAGAGGATATAATCCTGATAAGGAAACAGCGGAGTCATCCCATAAGGCTTTCACAACAACATTCCCTCGTGGGTTTGCCTTGGAGGTCCTTCAAGTCTATTCTGGGCCGCCAGAGATTGTGTACAAATTCAGGCATTGGGGTTACATGGAGGGGCCTTTCCAGGGCCATGCCCCAACTGGAGAATTGGTTGAAGTCTATGGAATGTCCATTTTTACGGTACTTTCTATCTAACCCTACTCGGTCTCTCTAAGTAGTTAAAAGCTCGTTCGGTTTGGATCTTTAGATGTTCAACTGTTGGTTTATGTACACATTTTATAATTTGAGTGGATTCGCGACACTATCTCGGACTGCCACATAATTTTAGCGCAAATCCAAAAAATATCAATTTCGGTATCAACAATCTTATCTTTGTCCATATTTTGTCCAAAAAAACTTAATTGTAGGCTTCTTATACAGAGGCATGAATTGTAATAGTGTCATGAAATTCCCGTGGATCGGCTCTTTCTTATATGTTTATGTAATCTATTCAACATATATGAACTGAAGTTGAAATGAATGGCGAAAATGGTTATCAATTGCGATATATAAATCTCTCGAAAGATTATCAGCTCTAAAATAATCGTCTCCTACTATTCATTTTGTATTATTTTCATTAAAAAATAGTACATGATAATTATTTTTACGTGTTAATAACAAGTACATGTATATGTACATATATGGGCCAGAAATAAAATAAAATATGTTTCGTGTTAGAAGACTAGGACAAAAGAAGACCAAAATTAAAGTGTCTGCCACGGTGCCACCTCTAATAACACAACCAATACGGAAAGGCCACGTGGATGATAGCAGTAGAGCTTTCCAACCCACCATGGCAAAACCCAATATTTGGATTTTTTACCCCGAAAACCTCTCCAACCCTTGTATAGGAGCAGGCTAAAATTTCCGGATTGGTTTTGGGGCCAAATAGCAGTCCGTGTTTGAGTCGGACTAATAATTTAGTGGAGCCCATGCCAATATATAATGCAGCCCACGTGACGCACCTGCAGTAAGGGGCCCGTGTCGTCAGGACACATGGCGCGCTGGGATGAAGGGTTGTAGGAATCCAACGGGTTCCTTCAAACTACTGTTTTTTTCTTTTCCAATTTAATTTCAAAGGTTATATAATATCTAACGACTAAGATTTAATATGAGCAAATCCAACTGTAAAAGAAAACAAATGATCCAACGACTGAAATTAAAACCCAACAACTAAAATATATAAATAAAATATTATAAATCAGATCTAACCTCAAAACACATCCCAAACTCTATAAATCCTCATTAAAATCTATGAAATAAAATGTTGTTGTACTTGTTTTTTTAAAGTGAAATTATATTATGTTTTGGATTTTGAATTTTTTTAGATTAAAATATTCAGAAAATTAATTCACGAAGGTTGAAACAAGAATAATGTCAAGAAAAAAAAAATTAAGGATTAAGAGTTGTATTTTAAAGGGGAGAAATTTGAGTTTAGTCCCATTTGGATTGAAGATGGCCTAACGGACCAAAATATGAACTGCTTATCTTTCCAATATCCAAGTTAAATCCCCTACGAATGTTCCAAGAATGTTCCTTATCTTTCCAATATTAGAATAATATTCCAAGTTAAATCCTCTAAGAATGTTCATTAAAGACAAAACCTAATACAATACTAGTTTTATGGGTATGATAAATAGTAGGATTAGATTAGCTTAATCTGATGTCTAGCTTGGTGCTAAAAAATGAATGCGAATAGGATAAGAGATAATTCCACCACGATCCCATTGTATGCATTTTTTGAGTATAACTTATCCCTTTATGTGTGTTATCACTACACCCAAGGGTAGAACTAGAAATTTTTCGATGGGTGGGTTAGCTAAATTTTTTAGCAAAAATAAAAGAATACATTATAAATCATATAAACCACGCTAAAAGTATACACTAAATCATATGTTCAACAATAATTAAAAGTGTACCTATTGAAGTTGTGCCCTGCGATCACTGAGAGAGTTTAAATATTTTATTATTGCATTTGAATCGATATTGGCAGCAAATTCTTTTACAATGTAGACAATCATAGAATCTGCTAGAAACTCATTCTTCATCTTGTTGCGAAGAGCTGTTTTAACAAGTTTCATCATAACTGAAAAAGCTCGTTCAATAGTTGCAGTAGAAACATGGAGAGTTAGCACAAGACGGATCAACCTATCAATCAAATGATACAGTTGTGACCTTTTCATTTCAACTAATCCTTGACATAATTCAGAGAGAGTAAACACTTTTTGAATTACACAATGAGGAGGTACATCTGCTTCATAAAGTTTCAGCTCGCATTTCAAAAATTGTAACTCTTGCGGAGTGAAATCTTAAGGATAAAATCTCTCCGCAAGGATGCAAATTTTATCAATGTTAAATGATTTAAAAGAATCATTAGGGCCTAAAGCTGAACTAAGAATAAGAAGTTCTATTGCCCCTTCACTGAACCTACTGTTCAGCTCAGCCAATTGAAAATCTATTCCATCATTGAATATGTCAAAGTGGTAGTGATGCTCAACTGTAATATTGTCCTTTTGCTGACAAGGACGTCTTCTTCCGACTTTATATTGAGCATTCAAATGAGGCATATCAATGTCATATTTCTTGCAAAATCAATCTACTTTCCTAATAAAAGTTTCCCAACCAGTTAATCTCAACTTTTGAAGGACACTTTTTGTTGTACCGACTAAGTTCATGACATTCACGATGTCTTGAGACTTATGTTGCAGTTCTCGACAAAGGATATCTATGAGTCCCATAATTTCTTGCAATAAATGCAAGATGAATACAAATTCGAATTGACTAATTGCATTGTAGGCACCAGTAGCTTCCCCACGTAAGGAGCCTGTGGATCCATCTTTCTTTGTATTCTCAAAAACTGTACAAACTGCATCATACATAATTATCAAATCACAAATAGAATCATAATGAGAATTTCACTGAGCAGCTCTAGGTCAATGCAAGGTACCAATTTGATTAGCTCCTCTACCAGTCTCTCGTTCACCAGCAGCCAACAACTTTATAATATTCATTGATTGAGCAACTTGTAACTCACTATGACGTTTCGGAGAAGCAGCAATGACATTGACAATTGAATTCAAAGATGAAAAGAAAAACCAAATTGCAGCCACTTCTTTTGATGCTGAAACTAATGCTAATTGTAGTTGATGCGCAAAACAGTGTACATAATATGCATATGGGCAATCTCTAAGAAATAATGCTTGTAGCTCATTCCATGCACTCCGCATATTACTAGCACCATATCCTTGACCTCTCATTTTATCAATACATAATTCATGGAAATCAAGTACTTTCTTGATCTCTATTTGAAGTGTCGATGCAGTAGAGTTTTCAACCCACACAATGTAAAAAAAAACGTTCTCATAGAAAAACATCATTATCAACAAATCTTAAAACAATAGTCATTTGCTCTCTATTTGATGTGTCTTGTGGTTCATCAACAAGGATACAAAAAGCAGCATGCCCAACTTCTTCACTAATTCTTTTTTTCTCACTTTGTTAGCAAGAATATTTAAAACCTCCTTTTGAATCATGGGTGAGGTATATTTGGCATTTCCTGGCGCATTCTTTAAAAAAACTCCAACCACCTCATCATTAAACTTTGCTGTATGCTTTACCATTTCAATAAAATTTCCACGATTTTTAGAATCCAAAGATTCATCATGCCCCATGAAAGCACATGCCTGATATGTAAGCCACCGAACACACTCTATTGTTGTCTTGAGCCGCAACCGGTTTTTTAAAATTTCTTCCTTTGATTGTCGCTTAATAACTTTGTCAACATGTTGAGATTGGTTCATCAAATCCTCCATACATCTTTCACAAGTATTATGCAATGAAGATGGACCTCCCATGTGTGTCAAAAATATACAATTCTTTCCATCATTAACTCTTTTCCAATTACTAAACCCCTCAATAGTTAGTGCATGACGACCACTACTAAAAGGAAAGCATGGAAAACAATAGACTTTATTTTCTAGAGGGGAGTATTCTAACCATGGAAATTGGGAGAACCAAGAATATTGAAATCGACGATATTGCGAACCAAGAATTTTTTTCTTGAAGAATGAATGAATAGTTTTTGCTCTTTTACTTGCTTGGTTTTGATGTGACATTATAATCTAATAATACATATCAACAATAATAATGGTCGTTCTATGGAGCTAACCACTTTCGAGTCTTGATGCTAGGCAAGCCGTTTAAACCGTCTTAAATAAATTTCAATTCATATTCCAATAAGATTTTTGGTACCAAAGTGATTAAGATCCATTTGTTTAGTACCAAATTTCTTTTTAAATGGTTATCCTTCTATGATGAAATAAAATAAAATTCTCGTCTGACCACCTAATTCAAAATCTTTAACATGTTGTTTCGTTGTTGGGTGTATTGATCAATGATCAGAGTCTTCAGTGCCTTTTTAGATACTTATTGCCAGTAACAACTCCCAAGCTTATGGCTAGGGTTTAGGGGTTTCTTTCTTTGAACAGGTAAAACTATACAAAATCTGTCATTTCTTTGAACAGGTAAAACTATACAGAGGATGGATGGGATCATAGCTAGGGGTTTCTTTACACATTGTAGAAGCTTTAAATGGAATATGAAGACAACATTTCTTATCATGACAAACCATATATAATTTGTACATATTTTTACATAGCGGCGCGGTATGATTCATGTCTGTACACTAATTCTGCTTTTCTTTATTGTGTATGTTCCTCAGTTAGACTTCAACTTGTCCAAGTGATAAAATCTCTGCAAAATCAAGTATAACCAAACATATTAAAAAGGCTTTTTTGTTTTTTACATGTTAAAAATTTGTGTGAGCCAATAAAAAAGAAGATAATTGGTGAATGCTAAGTGCTTGAAGAATAATATTGCACCAGAATGGAGTGGATCTGTTCCAGATAAGGCACAAGTAAGGAAAGAAAGGTCTCAATTTCCACTTTCAAGTTGTCATAGTTTTCATCTTTTGCCATGAGGCTACTAAAGAAGGTTTCATTGTCAGGCACTAGCATGAGAGCCACCTGCAAACATTATATTTATTAGTCCAAGCAGAATTTGAAGCTATATGTGAAGCTTAACTTAGGTACGTAGTTAAATTGGAGACAATATAATATCCATGTCACTTGAGCTAAAGGTGCTCATGGGCCGGTCTGGACCTTTTTACCAACAATTTAAACAAATTTACACCATCTAAGAAATAATGAATTTGAACTAAAAAGAAGGTAGTACTTTAGAAGCAGCTGATGAAATCCATCTATGACATGGCTTCAAAGTGAGGTTATAAGACTCTTCCACTGCCTGCTTCATATTCTTCCCAGGATCTCTTAATAAATTTTGAAACAATGCCACGGTAAAATCAAGGGATCTGGAGATGTAAAACAAATCAATTAGTTTATAAGGAAAATGAAGAATCGTGTGCATATACAGTTGATAAATCCAAGAATATATGCACCTAAACAGTGGTTTATGTCTATCTAAGGTTGTTAGCATTTGCATAAAATGACAATTTTGATGAATATGTAACGTCCAACTCAAGAAATGTAAAAGTGGGCTGTTACTTATTGGATCAATTATACAGTTGAGTGATGTGACGTAATTGAAACAATTGTTTAATTCTTGCTTAGCTTTGGCTGGCTTTCTAGTTTCCATTAAAATAAACAATAAAAATGAGGATTAAGTCTGAGGTTGTACTGTCAACGGGGCCTATTCCAATGAAAAATGGCATTAATTTGCATATTAGAAGTCTCAGGTTTAGTTTAGACTATCGCTTGTAATAAAATAAAAAAACTGGGGGTTGTACTAATAATGTCAACTTATTTGAAGATTAAAATTAAGTGATAAAAAAAGAAGATATTCTCCAAACCAAAACAAGGAGAAACACTTGGTTGGAACGGGGATAACATTGTTTTGCTATCCCCGTCCAATCACAATTTGCCACGTCGAAAAACTTGTACCCTTGGTAGACTATGATTGGAGGGGGATAGCAAAACAGTGCTATCCCCGTTCCAACCAAGTTTTTCTGCAAAACAAGAGAGCATACTGTGCTGAATGGCAGTTCATACATTATCTAAAACCATAAACTAATGCATATTTGTCGTTAATTAATTCAAGCTGACTTTGATTTATGAGTAACTGGAAAGGTAACGACTGACTAAGTACGAAATTAATAGAGATAAAATAAGCTGGTTAACAGTAGATTTGGAATAAATTATTGATTGTTGATTGTAATTAAATATTTTAGGCAAGGACAAGCACAATAATTAAATATGTTTATTAAATTACCTGACGAGGCAAACAAGATTACCTGGTGAGCCAAACGAATGCTCTACTAGAACTAGTAACATTTCTTGCAATGCCTTCGGTCGCCTCCATTTTCAACATCTCAACCATATTTGAGTATGTTGAAGGATCAGATTCATGTTTCACTTCCAATCTCTACACACGGTAACAAATAATATGTTGAAGGAGCAAATTGTCAATTATTTATGCATATGGAGAGCATTACTTATTGGAAACATCGTGGGGTTGTTTCTGCCACCATGAAAAGTCAAAGAGAGGTAGAGTGGACTTAAAAAAGAATTGTTCACAATGGAAAATCCATTGCTATTGAGTAAGATGAAATTGATGTTTTACCTAGAAATTTCATGTTTTCTTTACAAAGATATATCTTGTGAGATGAATCTAAACTATTTTGATTAAATTAATTGTTATGAATGTGCATTTTAAATTTTTGACCAGACATTGTATTATAAGTATGATAAGAGAACATTATCCTGTATATAGACGCGTGTGAATGCATATTTGTATTGTTCATAGATATTGATTGAATAGATTACTAAAATATATACACAGATGCATACATCAATATATATGTAAGCTTGGTTTTGCAATTACCCGAATATTCTGATGAATATCTTGCCTGAGAACAGCCATTGTTGGTTCAATTTTATCTGCAAAAAAGGTAAACAACTATAAGGTTCAATGGGTATTCTCTGAGAGAGAGAGAGAGAGAGAGAGAGAGAGAGAGAGAGAGAGAGAGAGAGAGACCGAGAACTTGAAGAAGCAAGCTGCAGAGAGAAAGGAAAGGCCTTGTGGGAATATGGGCAGCCTCGTGATTGATAAAGGCAGCATCACGATCATCAACATCACCATGTTCAGCAACTGGGACCAATGTTGCACTTCTAACTTTGACCATCACCGACAGTTCTTCAATGGCACACATAATCTCTGATCCTGTATTCTGATCCATTATCTTCCTTTTCATGTTGCTCCTCTGCAACTTCAAACTACTGCAGAAATGAAGTCGTCTTGGATTTATAGAAAGAGAGAGCTCTTATGTTTGCATCACTGCCGACGACTATCTTCTTGTCTAGGTCTTTGTGAGGCACGCTATGCCCCCCCATTTGTTAATTCTTATTTAATATGGTGTTGATGAGAGCATGGCCAGCTAGCCTTGATCCCCTCATTTATAGTTATTCTGATTAATTTTTTCCCATTATGTGGTTCCGGATATTTTTGTATTGAATTCTTTCTGTTATATATACTCTCTGATGGTGACCTTAGTTTTGACCTGTCATCTTAAATAACTTTTTATTCTTTGCTTGACATTGTAGATATCACCTATATTTAGTGGCGGATCCAGAATTTCACATTAAGGGGCCTTTCACAAAATTTTAAAAAATAATTAAAGAGTTCTCGTTTTATTCAGTGGCTCAAGTGCTAACCGGTTAATTAGTTAATACTACACTAACTACTCGTTTTCTCCCTCATACTATCATTTTATATTGATTAATAATATATTCATTCATTACAATCATATTCTGAATTTCAAATTTAAAATGGTTGAAGATTAATCTCATCATCTACACTATTCAAACTCAAAAGAAATACAAAAAATATTCATAAATTCCAAAGGTAAACAAAAGAGGAAGAGAGAGATTTTTTAAACATCATGAGGAAAAACAAGCTATAAGGCAAAGAAACCAAAGCAAAATCACAAAAGCCAAAAAGAACTAAAAGCTACAAAGGGAGAAATAAATGACCTAAAACACCCAATTCGTGTATACATATATATATAAGTACACATCTTTTACTTGATTGTTAGCATTTTTCTTTTGGGAGATTCACTATTATACTCAATATTGGGGTCCAAATTATAAAAAAACCCTACATGAAATAGACTTTAGAAACACACCCAAAATCCATTTACAACATAATAAAGAGACTTCAAACTTCTTATAATTACAAAACTGCCATAATTTTCTTAAAACAAGCCCAACCCCAAAACCTCATAAAAAAACCCAAAACACTCAATAGGGCATTAAAGTAATTTAATAATTAAAATTAAATTCAATAAGGCATTAAATTCATTTTTGGTTTGTTTATAGAAATTAAATGTTGTAGAGTTTATCTATATTATTAGTGCTAAGAATGGGTATTTAACTAAATATCTTTTTTTTTGTCTAAATACCCGATTGTTATATAGAATGTGTATTTGGGAGAAATTTTTGCATATGACTAGTGTAGACAACCCCCTATGTTATAGTGGTCGCATAACCAACATATGAGAGTTATCATGTGAAAACAAACTAAACGAGCAGTTCCACGATGCATGACGGCTTACCTACACGCGTGTGGCATTCTTAGCTCATGAAGAAATGATGGGTGAAAATTCTTTGATACGACGATAGATCAAGTCACTCGTTTGGCCACATACAGAAAAAGGAGATGCCTTGTATTTGGGTACCACATGGCAGATTTTAAGGGAGAGGCAATATATAAAAGACTAAAAGCTAAAAATAAAAAAATTTAGACAACCAAATAATTAGTAATTGCTTTGTCTTCAATTCAGTGATAAGTCATGGTAAGGCATGTTTCCTCTTTCTTTATTTTTATTTTTATTTTTATTTTTAAAAATAAGCACGTTGCGCCCTTGATGTGCCTGAATCAAAGAACAAAGCCTCTTTGAAGCATTTTATCAAACAGTTTGTGGACACTAGCAGAGGAGCAATTTCTGACATCTCCAAAGCTTTTTTCGCCGAAGGAAGGTGCAATTGCACTTCCTTGCGCCTTTGTGAATCCGTTACACTGATCCCACCAAAATGCAAAAGTTTCTTATTGTATGTGTGGCTGGAAGTGTGATGTTCCACTGCCAGATCAAAGAATTTCTCCAAATAGACAGGCAAAGATAAGACGAGCATATGGGCTAGATTTTTGCCATTCTATTTTCATAATTTTTTTTTGTCAAGTTTCAAAAATATTGTTTGAAGTCATCGCGAGTCTGTAAAATAGAGTAGAGAATAACGGTGGTCATAAATAATTAGAAACATTATCTAAACCAAGGATGAAAATATCGGCCGATATATCCCTTTTTTTAGGTGTTGATACAGATACAGTGGGTAAGCCTATTTCTTCCCCCTTATCGGCGATATATCCCCGATAACCCTCGATATTTCCCAATATTTCCCAATATTTCTCGATACCAGACAAATAATCCAGAAATTTATCTTCAGTTTTGAAAGTAATCATAGGTCCCAACCACTAAATCAATGTTAAAAAACCAAGCTCTAATACTTAGTAGCTTTTCCTTTCTTCTCTTCTCAGGCATTTAGGCTATCTTTGGCTCTTCCTATGCTCTCTCTGGTTGCTCGATTTCTTGTGTGTTTAATTTTATTTTTCACATAATCTTTTATGACAGGACCCGATCCTAATTCCGCTTTGGAATCGGGCCAAGCCCTGTCGTGGCCGACATCTGTCGGGTGTCGGACACACTTGACCATTTTGCCCTTTTAGTAAAGAAATTGAGAAAACAGAATTTTAAGGTTCGACTTCACCAAAATTCGGCGAGTCTCCCGTAATTGGCTCAATTCCCAAATAAGTTACACTGCGAAAGCACAATTTTTTAATTCCACAACTTCAGCACAAGTTAAGTTCACACACCAACCGAAATTAAAAAGTACGGCCTCAGCCTCACAAAAGTTTAGGCAAGTTCGAGCTTCTAAAGTAACTAAATACAAAGTTCTTCGGTCGTAGACCCTACACGAGTTTTAGGAGAGCGGTGGTGGTGAAGACGGGCCGGTGGTGGTGCTCACTACGACCTACACTGGGGCGAAAACATTTAAAAAGGTGAGTCGACCCAAAAAGGTAGTTTTAGAAAATTGAAAACGCAAGTTAGCCCCACTGTTAAAAACATTAGAAAACAATTCTATAAACGAGCAATAACTTAAAGTATGCAATAAAAATCAAATTTATAAAGTTCATCAACATAAAAGTTCTTATTCATTAACGAAGATATTACTCAATCAACTTAATTAAAATCCACCTAGGTATACCCTTATCAATTCCGTCAAATCCATTATTCAACCGTCAATTCCAATCCTCGTAAGACTCGGTGACACAAAGTCGGTCCGAGCCACGTCCTCGCAAGACTTAGGAGACACCAAGTCAACCTAAGCCGCGTCCTCGCTAGACTCGGAAAAACACAAAGTTTACCCGAGCCGCGTCCTCGCTCCGCACGGTCCGAGCGTCCCCGAGACTCGTGGGGCGTGAGTCATGCGCGCAGACTTAAACCGAAGGCAACAATGGTCCGTAGACCGGGTAATAACCTTTATCAATTTTTATTCCGTAGGCAGCATTATTAATCCAAAGGCAACATCAATAGGGTACCTAGAGTGGTTTGAAACCTTTCATAAACTTATAACTCAAAAACAAGTTTTTCCTCAAGCCATTCTAAAATCCATATCTTATAATCATGATTTCATTCTAAAATCCCATCTTAGGCTCGGAAGTTAAATTATAGAGAATATTCAGTAAATTCAATTAATCTCTACTATGCAAATCATAAATAATATTTGGAAATCAATAATTCCACAAAAGCATTAAATAAGCATTCATTTAATAAAAACATTTATAAAAATCAGAGGTCCACTCACTGTTGGTCCGAGCTAGCCTGACCCTTAGAAGGGCCTTCCTGCAACTCTGCCGAAGCTTGAGTACCTATTTACGAAAATTAAACCATTTATTAATTAACCATAGCTCGGCATAGTAATTTAATAGGAAATCCCGACCCCAGGGCCTAAAGTGTTCAAACTTGGAATAAAAAGGGTTCCCGGGCCTAAAAGGGTTCAATTGTGGTTAGAAAGGTTTCCTGCCCATTTGAATCTAATTTAAGCCGTTTAATTAGCTCGGAAATCCCCGGGATTAAATAAACGATTAAACTTTAGTTTAGTTCCAACCGGGCTTTCAAGGGGTTCCCGAACTCCAAAAGACGATCCGCAAGTTCCTATAGGTTTCTACGATCCTCAATTACTTAACTTCCAAGTTTCAATACGATCCAACGGTTAGAACTTAACGAACCCGAGTTAACCCTAGTTAAATCTAACCTAACATTGGTTATTCGCTCAAACGATTTCCAAAAATTCGTTCGAGCATACCTATGCGCTCGGGAGACTACGGGAGGCATTTTGGCACGAAGAACCGCCGCCACCACCTGGCCCACGCGCCGCCACACGCGCGGCCAGGTTGGGTGGCTTGAGCAATTTTTCCGGCGACGGAAAATCTTGGAATTTCAGGCAAAGCTTATGGCTAAGTGATCATGGGTGGAGGGAGTGTTTTGGCATTGAAAACCGCCAAGAACCGGCCGGAATCATGCCGAATTTCAACCCGACCGCACCTCAAACCCTAGGTTATTCAATCCGTTCCCACACCTCAATTCAGCCAAAACCAACCTAAACTGCTAGAACTCAAAGAAAGGAGAAGAAAACTCACTGCATCTGACGAAATTGGTGGCCGGAATGGAGCAATCGACGGCGAAGCTCCGACTGGTTTTCGGCTTTGCAGAGGTGTTTCGGGTGGTTTCAGCGAAACAAAAGACAGAGATGGGTTGAGGGAGGTGAGGAGGAGCTTCGGTGGGAGTATGGACGGTCGGCGTGGCACGGTGGCCACCGGTTCGCACAGAGAGAGAGAGGGGTATCGGGAGGTTGAAGACGGGCTGGGGAGGGGTGTGTCACGCGCTGGCCGATTGGCCAGCTCCTTTTTAATTTTTATCCCTTTCCACGAAATTACTAAAATGCCCCCACTATTTTTAGACCTTTAAACGTTCGTTTGGGCTCGGAATCGGGTGTTCCGCACATCCACGGACTCGTTTCGACGAGCCGGACGCAACGGTACACCCCGTTCCACCAAATTCTTTCTCGATCTTAAAGTCAACTTTTAAATTCATTTAATTAACCGGGGTAAAATCGTCCTTCGCCTTAATATTTAATATTTTTAAACTTAAATTGGGATCGGGTTGTTACATTCTATCTCTCATTTCTTTTATCATTAAGTCTGACTCTTGTAATATAATGTTGGGTTATGTGTTAAGGGTAGGGTTGAGTTATGTTTGAATAATGTTGTCTTTGTTGTGTTAAGCCTAATTGTATTTATTTTCAAGATTTTCATTGCGCATTATATACACGTACATTTCATCATATGCCTATCTTATATTTATTATATTTTGAATTTTATTTGTTCAATGCATTCATTGATAATGTGCTTAATATCTATGAAAGTTTCACTTCAAAATTCCGTGTTTTTAAGCCAATATCTATCTCTTTTGTTGATTTTATCCGATACCTAAATCGACATTGATATATCCACATAAATATCCATAAATTGAAGGCCCGATAATATCTGTATCGCCCAGTGGCATAGGCAGAAATTTTGTTAAGAAGAGTCAACCTTAAACAATTATGATAATCACGTTGTAATATTGGATGAAAATTATTTTAGAACTCACAAACCCTCATGCAAGCTTCCTAAAAGCAAAAAGGAAAACTAATAAATCATATTTATAAATTATGGAATAATCCATAGATCTATTTTAATTACTTAAGAAAAGAAGTTTTCATAAACACATGATATCTAAACTATAGAACTTATAATATGAAATAAAGAAGATGAAAACACCATTTTATGAGATAGAGATGCTACAACTAGAAAAGTGTCAACCATACACAGATCAAAAACACTTTAAAAGGTCAAAATATTTTTTCATAGGAGAAACTTAATATAGTAGAAGGGTCAGCTGACCCTCCTGGGCCTTAACTGGCTCTGCCAGTGGTATCGCTGATATTTTCATCCTTGATCTAAGCTAATAAGTTTCTTATCATCAAAGACATACACATATATACATATAATTAAAAACAGGTTTCTGTCAATTGCCACCTCTCAAATATACAACTATATATACTGATGCATTAGTTCATTTAAGCCTATATATAAACAATATTTATCCTCGAAAGAAAGAGGAATATTAATACTCAGGTGACAATTAATATTCGTTTTTCAACAACTTGTCCAATATTTAAGTTGTGAATAGAATCTATCACGTACGTAAAGGACAGCTTTATCTATATTTCTATATATATATATATATATATATATATATATATATATATATATATATATATATATATATATATATATATATACAGAGCTTTCTATTAAGGGATCCTCAAATTAGCTTATTTGAGGGACACCTTTGTAGGCCCACTCCGCATTCTATTTTACTAATCCAAACCATCTATGTTTTAGATAATCATTTAAAGATCATCTCTACAAAACATCAGTTGAATCCGATATCGTTTGACCACTCAATTGTGTTATTGAAATTTTAGTACTTTTTTAAAGCACCGTGTTCATTGATTTTGTAGGATACAATTGGATGTCGAAACGGTTTCCGATTTGTCTAATTTTTTGCAAGGATGATCTATGAATGTAGACTTAAAAAATAAATGGTTTGGATCGTTGGAAAAAAATTTGTAGGGTGTCCCTCAAATATATATATATACAGTCCCCTTTTATTGAGGGATCCCTCAAATAAAAATTATTTGAGGGATACCCTTTAGGGTTCCCTACATATATCTTTTCAACGATCCAAACCATCTATTTTTTTAAGTCTACATTCATAGATCATCCTTGCAAAAAATTAGACAAATCGGAAACTATTCCGATATCCAATTGTGTCCTACAAAATCAATGAACATGGTGCTTTAAGAAAGTACCAAAATTTCAATAACACAATTGAGTGGTCAAACGATATCGATTCCAATGATTTTTTTTGTAGAGATGATCTTTGAATGATTATCTAAAACATAGACGGTTTGGATTAGTGAAATACAATACGGAGTAGGCCTTACAAAGGTGTCCCTTATTTAAGGATTCCTCAACTGCTCTATATATATATATATATAGAGAGAGAGAGAGAGAGAGAGAGAGAGAGAGAGAGAGAGAGAGAGAGAGAGAGAGAGAGAGAAAGCAGATTACTGATCAAACAAAACGTAAATTATCTCCTAAACAGATTGCAGATGCAGCCAGAGATTTGGTGATTAAGGTCAAGGAGTATTAGCCAGAACCGTTACAGGTTTTATTCAGGGAAGAAGAGACCTAGGAATTATATATTTATATTATATATGCTCACTTTTTGGTTATCTTCTCTGCAGAACCATGGCCTACCATGGCGTTCAGGTTCTAATTAGCATAAAATAATTCAGTGGAATCCTGGATTAAGCTTCTAAAGTGTGAACGCGAGGGATTCCTTTGAGTACCAAAACGTTTTAAAAGCAGTTGAACCTGAGAGAGAGTTTCTAAAGAACATTTTTGTGCATAATTTAGTAAGCATGCTCCATGCTGGGCCAAGTCTCATCTTGCTATGAGCCCTTGTGAGATAGAATATATCCATACATACATTATATTATAGGATTAGATAAGGCTCGAATTAAAATTGGGCCTTAATTAACATCAGCCTAAAATAAGACCCAATTTTAAAAAAGAAAAAACCCTTTTTAATGAAAATCTAAGAAAAAACCCTTGAGATGTCTGAAAATGACAGAAAAAAGAAATAATAAAGGAGGCCTGGAAAATTATATTATCATAATCGTGGTGGGAATTCCAAAAATAAAAATAATTGAGAACGTCATGCATTCATCGTGCCTTATCTGCAAATATGCTGATAAGGTTAGAATGGGCCACTAATTTGTTACATCAAATAAAAGTTACAAAGTTTGACCCTGAACCCCACTTATACTTTTCAGTAAGAAAAGTTTGACTAGGATTTTAGACTCTAATTCTTATTGGTAAGCAGTATTCGCACGGCACTCTATTGTTTACTTGCATTTATAATAACATCCCCCTCCTTGTACCATAAAAATTCAGGTTAAAAAAACGAGTTGAGCAAATGGCAGCTTCAAGTGCTGATCAGAAAGATAAGTATCGTTCGCATTTGTATGGAGAGGGAGAAAAGAACACCAAATGGAGGTTTGGTGCCCCTCCCAACTATGATGTAGTTAACAAGCTCTTCGAAGAAGGCAGAACCAAGGTCTCTCTCTCTCTCTCTCTCTCTCTCTCTCTCTCTCTCTAATTGTGTGTTTTTAGTAAGAATTTTGTGTTTAATTTCTATGATCATTAATATCTTCCTGTAGCATGTTATTATATATTCTGATTAAAGTATCATATACTTTGTAATTAATTGAAGATATGGCCACCTGGGTCACTCGAAGAAATGGTACAGAACCTTTTGAAGACATATGAAATGGAGCTTTTCCACAAGGCATGCGTCGACGACTTCAAATCAGTAGATCCAAAAAAGTTCACTCTCAGCCTAAATGGTACTTATATATGTACTCTTAAATTATTACCACAAGCGAAGGAAATTTTACTTGAATAAGATGAGATAATAAAAGAAAATCTAGCTTTCGAAATTTGTATTAGTACTAATTAATTCACGTTTTGAAT
Organism: Prunus padus; assembly: GCA_024362665.1. NCBI lineage: Eukaryota > Viridiplantae > Streptophyta > Magnoliopsida > Rosales > Rosaceae > Prunus > Prunus padus. The sequence continues at coordinate 1,840,912 of JANFAM010000006.1, forward strand.
CACACATAAAATTTACAGGGAGAAAAGGATTAGGTTTGGAAGATATAAAGAAACTGGGTGGAGGCTATAACTCATTCCTGCAGTCGTCTCTACCAGAGGAATTCCAGATCTACAAACCATCTGAGGAAACAGAAGATTCATCTCATCGAGCTTTCACCACTACTTTCCCTCGTGGCTTTGCTGTGGAGATCGTCCAAGTCTACTCTGGGCCACCACAAATAGTTTACAAGTTCAGGCATTGGGCTTACATGGAGGGCCCTTTCAAAGGCCATGCCCCTACCGGAGAATTGGTAGAATTTTATGGCATGGCAATTTTTGGGGTACGTACCTGGCCAAGCCAACCATTTATCATATTCGCGAGTGCTAGTATCAGTCTCACACGGGCATTCCACTTGCATCAACAGCCCAATATCATTCACATGCGCGTGGATGATTGTGCATAATTCTTGTCATTCAAGTGTGCGTGAATGACTGATGCTTGCAGCGTGTGTATAGATCATTACTCACGTGTTTTGGTACCTCGTGTTGCACTGATAATAACATTAGTCACTTATCTAATATATATATATATAAATATATACGTCCTGCATTATTCACACATATCTGGCTATAGATTATAATTTATGATTGTTAAATTGTCTCTCTACTTATCTCTTAATAATTTATTTGGTCTAAACAGGTGGATGAGCATATGAAAGTTGGAAGTGTGGAGTTCTTTTATGATCCTGGAGAACTTCTTGGAGCCCTGGTGAAGGGTGCAAAAATTGAAAATTATGCTGGAGAGATGACAACAGGTTGCCCTATCCTGAGGAGCACAGGGTAGCTAGCTACCTCTATCTGGAGCTCTCGTGAGAGAAGCAAACATGAAGCACATGGGTTAAGATCGCTAGCTAGCTAGCTAGTACTGGAAAACCTTGTAGCATATGCAATTTGAATAAAATAAAAATATGACAGCTGCATTGCCATATGGTATGTCCGTGCAAGTATGTTAATATCAATAAATATTTTCTACTTCAGGTATTATATCAATAAATATCTATTTATATTATAACACGTTAACAAGTTATATACCACGTTGTCAATGACCATTATAATTATAATTACTCGTCCCAAGCACAACTGATCAGTATAATTGTCAGTATGAAGGATTTGGCCACCAAATTTTGTTGTGTATTTTTTTTTTTTTTGAGTAAGTGTCGTATTTTAAATACAAAAACTACTTTTTTTATTGTAACAGAAACTACTAAAGTGCAAAACAATGGTAAAACAAATTTTTATTTTTATTTTACATTGAAAGGTTTCAACCCATGATCTATTCTAATCCTAACTCATTTCTCTACCCTTTCTCATTACCTAATCCAAAGGATTGCCACGCTGAAGAAATTATAACTAGGGAGTCTTGATGATTTATTGATTGGAGCATGAAATTTATGAACCAAAAATTTGATCCGTCTCCACTTTCAACTTTGGAAACTAGTTAGATTGGTAATTGCTGACAAATTAATAAGGTTTTTGTTAATTACATTGATGAAATCCGCATGCAACTAGAGAGAGAATCAACTGATCGAAATGCATAGTAGTATCAAGGAGAGATGTGTTTCACTAGACCCTGAATAGATCCTCATACCCGATCGATCAGCCCATCATCTGCACATGAGATTTGGGAGGCCTTGATTACTAAAAGAACAGATCCTCTTACCAGATGCTACACTACAAATCTTGTAACAAAAATTATCATCACCATGGCGATGTGACCTGAAACAGAAAATTAGCCAGAGTTTGATAGATTTTCACTCAAAGTAAAATCTTATTATTATATTTTTAAGTAAACCTAATCAGGTCATATAAAAGGTTTAGGAAAGGACGTCGGTAACTATAATATAAAGTAAAATAAAACACATGAATTCGAAATTCTTTGGCGATTACAGTATGTGAAAGGGTACATATAAGTAAAAAAAACTTTACAGTATATATTAACCGTTATGATGGTAAATGTTTCAAATTAAAAGAACAAGGTGTAAACTTTCGCTTGCATAAATACTTTTCAAGCATGAGATAATATATAGTGTATGTGTAGTAGAGTTGGCTTGGTGATGGTTAGTGAAAGTGTAATTGACGTGAGGCCCCATAATGGTTGTTAGTGTACCTAAGCTAGTTTTTTTTTTTCGAACAAAAAAATAACCTGGTTTTTTTAGATCTATTTATATCTAAAATAAAATTAGAAACACTTAAAAGAATACTTTGGAGCTCAAATAGTTTAACATCAGTTTATTCATATAATTTTTCATTTAAAACTCCTTTAAACATTGTGTCTTGCTAACCATTGAAAAAAAATTGTAACCCAAGAATTTTTCTTGTATTTAGACCCAAAAAAAAACAAGAAAAGAAGATCATTTTCCTTGTGGGTGAATTGCGAGTATGTAGGCGTCATTCTTTACTTTCGTCCCAAGCCTCGAAAATCTTAGACTTGGCATGGATAACCTAAACTACAGGAGATGAGAGTTTCTCACACACACACACACCCTATCACGAATCTATGTCATGGGAGTTCGAAGTTGAGACCACTAATCTGCAAGTCAATATCCTTTTTCACTAGATTAGACCCTATTAACATGGTTTTTTATTATATGCAACACTCGTTTTACAAAACATATTGCCTTTTACTCTTTTAAAAGTTTACCTTATTAATATATTATAATAAAATAATTCAAATATTTAACCATCAGGTGGAAAAGGAGTTTAGGCAAAGACGTCAAATTGCCAACAGCCATCAACGAATTTGATGTTTTTAAATTGATATTTCTATGGGAGATGCTCTATTGGGGTGCTTACTAATCCGTAATCAAATTGAGAGGAATTGAATTGAGGAGGAATTGAATTGACGAAGAATTGAAATTAGGCGGAATCGAATCGATTCTGTTGAAGTTGTTTACTAAAACTCGTATGGAATCGGAATAGAATTCCATAAAGTCATTTACTAATTCAAGCAAAATCGGAATATAAACCAAGATGATTACTAAAATGCCCTTGTCCCAAATCAAATATTTTATATACTTTTTTAATAAAATTTGATATAGTATATAATAGTAAGAAAAATTAAATTGCTTTTTTATTTCATAGACACACTAAAATGATTTTGTTTTTTTATTTATTTATAAATTTAAATATTTCTAATAAGTATTTTTTTTTATAAATGTAATTATTTCTATTAAGTTTTTAAAAATAAATGTAAGTAATTCTATTAAGTATTTTTTTAATTTATAAATGTAAGTATTTCTATTAGTTAATTCTTAATACTAAAATGATTTTGTTTTTATTTCTAGGATAAGGATAATCTTGGAAATAATGAAAGTAAGTGAGGGCATAAAGGGAAAAAAATTATCATTCAGATTACGGATGAAATCCGAATCCAAATACCACCTAAATGTAGAATCCAAATCACCCATATCTTGAATTGAATTGATTTTTGTGTGGGTCATGCGATTATTGATTCCTCCTAATTTTAGTAAGCACGTATAATCCGTAATCGGAATCGGTTCTTATTCTCATTCGATTACGGGTTAGTAAGCGTCGTGGTGTAATTTTGTGGTACATCTAATGTACAGAGTCATTGTTTTATCAAAAACAACTAAATTTTTTAAAAAACAAATATATTTTAATATTTTAAATAAATGGCTAAAAAGTGAAATGCATCGTTAAATTGGATGTACCAAAAACACCTGTTTCAATGTAATCATTAGACGAGTAGTTTTGGTAGCGTCAAATTATCCTAATACGACAAGAATAGTAATAGGACCGCCGCCAATACGGACCGCATGGATGACAAATTCATTTTGGTTACTCCCCCAGAAGTTGGACAAAACTTTTCAAACCTTGGAAAACAAGTTTTCATCTTTCTTCTTTCTTCTTATTGTTGGACTCTGAAATAAAATAAGAGTTTGAAGCATCAACTACTGCCAGAGACTGGCTTCCCCATTGAATTGGTCAAGATATATACACCTCCCCATAAATCTCAAATCTCAAATCGGTGGTTGGTATTGTCTGGCCATGAATGTTTTATACAGGAATTGCCAAATAGTCAATATTTAGAGAGACAAATTGTCAAATAGTTAGTTTTTTTTTCTCTTTTGGGTGAGAAAAATTGGAATTTCTCAAGTCAAACAAATTGAAGTTTCAAATATTCATTCTAAATTGATAAAACAACAATATCAATCACTTTCAATTTTGTCACTATTTTTGTTGTTCTGTTATCGAGTGTAGATCAACGGGGTCTAGTTCTGTGGAAAAGAGTCTTGACTTGCAGATCAGAGGTCTCAGGTTCGAATCCTCACGACATCATAGTTGTGTGTGAGAAATTCCCCTCCTGTAGTTTAGACTATCAATTCTACTAAATAATAATAATAATAATAATTTGGTGAAAAACACAAACTCTTTAATCCTGCAATATTTGATATTAAATTCCTCCTTCCGCTTATATATATGCCATCATATACTAGAGACAAGTAGTAGTGGAATGCTCAGTAATATGAGTGTCATTGAATTTGATACCAAGGCTATTCTTTTTGTCGCCTAAGTTATATATTTAAGGACCTCTTTGTAAGTCATAGAGTACTCAAATTTCTAGGTTCCTAAGAAGCTAAGATGGCCTCTTCAGGAGTTAAGGGAGACAGTTATCGTTGCTATTTGCATGGAGAAGGAGAAAAGAACACCAAATGGAGGTATGGTGCCCCTCCTAACTATGGTGCTGTCAACAAACTCTTTGAAGAAGGCAGAACCAAGGTCTCTCTCTCTCTCTCTCTCTCTCTCATATCATAATATTTATGTTGAAGATACTGATTTTTCTTTTTCAATTTGATGGAAGATATGGCCTCCGGGATCACTAGAAGAACAAGTGCAAAACCTTGTAAAGACATGGGAAATGGAGATGTTCCATAAAACAAGGGATGAAGACTTTAAAGCAAGTGATCCTAAGAAGTACACTTTCAGCCTAAATGGTAACTATTGTATCACCAAATATATTAAGACTCATCATTACACTGTTCAACGTCCTGTTTCCTTTCAACGTCCTGTTTCCATAAATTGTGCTTGTATAACTTACAGGAAGGAAAGCTGTAAGTTTGGAAGAGAAGCGAAAGCTTGGGGGAGGCTACAACTCTTTGCTGCAAACCTCATTGCCAGATGAGTTCCGGTGCTACAACCCGGCAGAAGAAACGGTGGATTCAGCTCATAGGGCTTTCACAACCGCATTTCCGCGCGGGTTTGCTCTAGAGATTCTCCATGTGTACTCTGGTCCTCCACTGATCGTATACAAGTTCAGACACTGGGGTTACATGGACGGTCCTTTCAAGGGTCATGCCCCTACTGGAGAAAAGGTTGAACTCTTTGGGATGGCAAACTTTGAGGTAAACAAATCTTCTTGCCTCACATATTATGGTTCTTTTCTCTAGCTACTTTTTCCTGGAACTTATCCATCAGATTTTGTTGCAGTTGGATGAACATGGGAAAATTGTGAAGGTTGAGTTCTTTTTTGACCGCGGTGAACTTCTCGGAGGCCTTCTGAAGGGAGCAAGCTTTGACAGTTCCAGTAAAGAGGCAGCTTTAGCTTGCCCATTCTTGAGGAGCACAGGGTAGCTTCACAAGCTAACTGCCACAATGTAATAATATGGCACTAGCAAAGCACCAATGAATAATCAATGCCCAGATTGGCATACAATGTGTACTTCACCCCTATGGGGTTTTGACATCTGCCCTTTAATTTTTCAAGGACTTGATATCAGTATACACTTCTTGCAATAGAGCATTGAATATTTCAAGTAAAAGTCCATGGATGGTGGATTCCATGCAAATCTGCCACAAGTTAACTTTTAAGGGTGATTAAAATTGATGCTACATCAACTTGAAAATGTAGAGAATATCAACCAAAACGTTGCCTCGACTTGTTGAGATATCTTGTAACTACAAGGCTATAAAGAGCCATCTACCATCATAACTTCATATAGTGCCCAAAAATATATTTCACTAGACCATTGAAAAAATATTAATCTTTCATATACCTTTATATTGATTTAGAGATACTGTTTAGAAAGAAAAAGAAGATATTATTGTGACTGTTAGGTGGATCCTCCTGTTTTATAGATCAAGGGCTGTAGTATATTCAGATTGATTTAACTCTTAGGCCAGGGAAGGGACCCTGGATAAGGATCTGTCCCGCAATATCTGAAAAGACCTTCAATTTCAGGACACCCATTTGGATAGGGAATAGACCGGTGAAACGGATCACGCCCTAGTTTTTTATGGTAAAGTGAACCTCGACAGCCATATGGATCGTCTTGGAATTGAGCACGCACAATTGCTTCTCCTTTTCGAGCTGCTTCTTTTGCGGTAGAAATTGCTGGGGTACCGGCGTAGAAGAACCTCGACTCTGGAAAGCCAATTGCAGACCGATGTAGATGTGCAAATCTCTCCTCCTTGAAATCATAACTAACAACCTGGTTTACAACGAACATGTTAGATTATTAATTACATTGTTGGTTCACATCCTAACAGCTTAAGTTTTTAGAACAATGGTAAACCAACAAACTCCATTATGGTATCAAAGCAGGAGATCCTGAATAATCACATCTGAACATAAGAAACAAAACACAGATCCCTAAAATACAAATATTCTCTTTGTTTTGTAGAAATCTAAGATGTATTGCGCTCTTGTATGGGATATGCAAACATTCTCATAGCCAGTTCATCTTGATCATCTGGACAACTTTGCAAAAATCATCTAAATAATCACATCTGAACATGAATGTGCAGATTAACGAAATTTCACAGGAAATTCATGATAATCGCATACAAACGTATGCATAAGTATACCTATATATGTATATGGGTGTTCAGCCTAATAGGCGCTCTTTATGCTAATGGGAGCTCAATTGTGTCTCTATGATATTTTCATCCATCATACCTGTATTTTTTTATTCAAACAGGACAAACAAATTTAGAGTAGAATGGGCTTACAGTTATATTACGAGGATATGTGCCAGTAAGTTCTCGGAACCGGCACACACTGAACAGAAGATTCTCAAAACTGTCCCTTGCATGCTCTTCTGTGAGTGTCCTCGATCTCAAATCTTCTTTGCCTAAAGAAGCCATCATGGCATAAGTTGTATATGAGTTAACAATCAATAAATGATAGTTCAGACCAACATGCATTTAAACTAAGGTTGAACAATCATGTTTTCTTAACCTTTGCAAAAGCAACTAAAAACTTGTCACTAAAGAGAGAGAAGTTTTTTTAAAAAAAAGGAGAATAAAACATTACAGTAAGTATTAGAACAATTGCTTGTCTAGCATCTATTACAAACAATGTAAAGAAGCATATAACTTGAAGAATAGAACATTTATGTGGCAGCATAAATAAAATCCGCTTAACATAAAAGGAAACCGCCGGAAGTAGTTCACGCACAAAAAATAACAAGAGAAGATAACATAAGAAACGAAACACAGATCCCTAAAATACTAATAATAAAACTAAACGAAGTCAAATTCCATTCCTTTGCATACATCAGATTACTTAATTCCCCATGATCACTCCAATATGGTATATGATTTGCCAAAACACAGTATTGCCTGTAGCCATAATTTTTATGCTAATGAAAACAGGAAAACTTCTGCCATTAGACCCAGAATGATGAAATCGATGAAAAACTCGTAAACTTACCATTCTTTGTTATAGTAACTTCAAGAGTGGAAGAGAACAACGGTGGACCAGAGTGGAAATTGACTGACATTTAGACAGAAGGCAACAGTGGAAGTGATAGATGTAGAAGGAGTGAAAGGTTAAAGTGGTGTAACGTGGTGTTGACAGTGGAGGAGGTGAAGGCAAAAGGGAGCTGTCTGTGGTAGTAGTCAATTTTCCTGGAGTGTGGTAATAACTACAACAGTAATAGTAAGGGTAAGCTTGGGTGGTGTTCGCACTCATAGTTGCAAAGTCTTGTGTTCTTTTTCCTTCGACAGTTCTCCATTAAAGAAGCAAGAAATACTATTTAGACAGTTCTCTGTAACTCTGTTTCTGCAATTTATGACAATCCTACTGTTATCTTTATAACCTATTTGATAGCTATTAATCCTTGTGCAACCAGAATATGCATGATAATTCCAGTCTGACGGAAATTTCCATACCATACTGTCAAATGTGTATTATTTACAGATATCCACAAGAGTTCAAACATATATACTGCTATTTTTAGTTTTTTTATATGACATTAAGGTATTCATCCAAAATCCAAAAACAAAATGACAAACGAAATCCAAGCAAGACTCAGGTAAATCTAATACGAACAGTACACAACTTGCATGTACTGTATATCTCTTCCCGGGATGATAATTTCCACTAGTAAAGATATCACTTAAACTCCAGAGCTCATCTTGAAACCTAAACTTTTATAGAAGTTGCCAATAAAGCATTCAATGGTAAAAACTTCAAGGAATTTATCATTTCACAACTTGTATATTTTCATTTATCTTGTTAATAGCCTTGTCAACAAAGAGAAATTCCATGCGCAGTTATTAGCTTACCCTTTTGACCAGAAATTCAAGTTTGCCAAAGGTCTTAAGTGAAAATAATTAATGCGATCAACATGACAGCTTTGTCACGAATCATCATGTTTCCGGAAATTCATGTCAATATAGTATTTAGATCAATCAGCAGAAAACTCAAGAATTCGACATTTAAATTTGGTGTATATTGTAACAAACTAGGTTGCTTAACCTTTCTTCTTTGGCACTTCTATAATAAACTGAACAAAAATTGCCACCAGCAAGGACTAAACATCTCTTTTTGTTCTTTTCTATAAACCTCTTCTATCGAAGGAGGACTAAAGCAGTACATCTCTCTGTCTTGTTTTTTCCTCTTAGAGTTCTACAAATGAATTTCTTCAAGTTAAATTTTGACTACAAAAGAAGATTAGTTCCAAACAAAAATTCCATTGTAACTTAATACCTTGCTGAAAATTTATCCAGGTTCTATTAAAACTTTAGGCCATGCTTCAGGCCACCCAAAACACACATAAGAAATTATTGCCATAAATACTGTACATTCACAGAAACTGCACATAATGGCCATAACACCAAAAAATGAAAACAAAAAAGATCATAAACAATCAAGTACCCATCCTATAGATCATGCTTCATACAATTGGCAGTCCATTAAGTCTTATATTAAAAATGAATCATATTTTACACAAGGCATACCAAAACATGTCTAATACATGAAAAATACAGTAACTCACCAAACCATCCTTTTGATTCAGCAACTGCCCAATAACTCTGTGCCTCACTCCGAGGACCAGCATCTCTTCGAGTCTCTCCACCACTAAACAGAAGCAAAGCTCTATCATCTTTGGCTGCGACTTCAATTCCCTCTTGTATATGCGCCACGAAAGTTGCAGCTTGACCTGGATTCTTCTGATAAGACTCCAAAAACCAAGAATCCTCCTTATCAACTTTTCCACAGCTACTGCTAGTATAAACTGAATGCCCGGCAACCATGACTAGATTCTGAAGATTTGGCAACGGGTAACTATTCGAACCCATGTCAAATTTTTTATAGCTAGCCATCATTTCAAACCGGCTCTCATATAGAGAGAAAAGTATGAGAATTGTGACCCCAACTGACAAGGAGATGGTGAAAACTAAAAGTGGGTGCAGCTTACAATAATACTGAAGGCGGTTTCCAATGGACCTAATCATTTTGATGGGTTGCAATGGTGAATGCCTATACTTTCGGGTTCTTCTAATGGTTCCAGATTCTAAATCAAAGTCACCTCTTGGGTAGGCTGTGAAGGATTTAGGACTGCCAGGCCGAAATGGATAATTGCTCATTATAGTACAAATCCAGCTTACGCGGATATAAATGAATAGAACAAACCATGCCCAGGAGAAAATTTAGAGCAAAAAAGTAATGGTGATCATGAATTTCATGATACAAATACAGAGCAATATGAACAACTACACAGGGAGATCAACCAATTTCCCCATAGAGGTTGCAACGCATCAGTGGAATTTATAAAGTTTGCAGCTTTAATGAGAATCAGAGGGATTTGCGAACGAATTTTACAACTGAATCAAGCACAGGCTGAACCAGAGAGAGAGAGAGAGAGAGAGAGCTCACCGAAACTGGTGTCTGTGAAATTGTTGCGTGCGCTTCTAACTGAGATGAACATTCAGGTTTCAGTGATTCTTTTTTATTCAAATACAGGGAAGAACCAGGCTTTAGAGGTTTCCTTGAGATTTGAATTTGACTCTGATGGGGGAAAAAGAAGAAGAATTTTACTCTGAATGTTCCTTATTTCTATTTTTCAGATTTGAAACATTCTATTTTATTTTATTTATTTTTGTCTGAGATTTGAAACATATTGCTTAATTAAACAAAATTTGTCCAAAGTCAATGTGTATATTATTTATTTTTCTTTTGAAAGAGTTAATGTATCCAATAAAAATTAGTTGCTGTCACCAAGTTGATTTTATAGTGTTTAGTGAAAAATTAAACTCTATTACAAAAAATAATGATAATCTAGTGACAAAGAAATAAGCATGGAATAATTTGGTGAAACCATTTTAAATCAGTTAGGTTTTGTTGAGAATCTCTGCTTACTTAGGTTGGCTATTTTTTCCACGTTAATTTTAAAAATATTTTTATTGTTTTATTGCCCAATATTAAAAGGCCAAAACACCTATCTTTAGGATTTGTTTGATTCGCAGATTGAATTTTTTGATAATAAGCTTCCATGTTTAATCCCGCGAGATGGGAATGGTGGATGTAATTTTAGTTTCCAATATAATTATCATATTTTTAGTTCTTCGCATTATAAATTTTGGTTATGTGCGGTTTGCCTTGGATTAGATTGGTAGATGAAATCAAATAAATAAAAAATTGGGACACCAAACTAGACCGACGCTAAGGCCCTGGTTTGTAACTTTGGTAGTAGAAACTAGAAAGCATGTACCCTCTTATTAAGGCTTAAGATTCGAAGCTAAGAGAAAGTACCTCAAATGATTCCATCCCACATTGTACTTTTCTTGTGCCAGTGCCATTGTCTGATTCTAACATTTTTGCCATTTAATGTACTAAAATATGAAAATTGGCACATCAAATCTAATGGCATGAAAGCGTTGAAGATGAGCTAGCATGAGGGGTTCGGGTACTAAAAACTAACCAAATCGGTGGAAGAAAACAGGAGGCAGCAAAACAGGGATTTAATCAGAGCGTGCAACAACATAATGAAGTAGGAATTTAACCCCGAAAAAAAGGACATCTAGTGGCTCTGAAACCTCAAGTCCAGAGTTCAAAAAGAAGCTACAACATGATGCACAATGCAAGGAATCTGCAGTCCTGAATGGGGGGAAAATACTTGTGCAAGAATCTTGATGATGGTTTAGACAGGCTTTCTCCTTGTAGATCTATTTACCACTGGAAAGCAAACAGATAATGGCACATATGATCCAACTGATCACAATGAACCTAAGATAAGAACATAATTAGCCCAGATAAACCAATTCCACTACTTTTCAAGTCAGGACTGATTTGGATTGGTTTCAGACCATTACACACAATTCCAAACCATCCAATGCATTCAAGCAACTAGCAACCAACTCCTACCAGCAGGATGAAAACAAACTAAAAACATGATACTTTTGGGAAGAAAAGAGGCAAAACACGTTTGTTATAACAAATTGTACAACTTGGCAACATAATTATACAACTTGGCAACACCAGAGTTCTTATGATTAATAATTTAAAAAGATATTTTGTTTTAAAACCATTAACATGAAAGAAAACAGCAGCTATTCATGGCACTAGCACAGAGATTTATCTCAGACATAGCTGTCAATCAATGATTTCCTCATTTCATCCACAATGGCACTAGGTTGAGCCTCCCTCAACTTGAAAACACTTTCAATAACTGAGAGTTCTGTGGCAGTGGTGTCTGACCCACAGAATGCTGTCCAGTCATTCACAGTCATGCCTGCAGCTATCACTTCACTGCCACGATTGACTGTTCCAGCAACCAGAGGAACCTGTAGAAGCGTTGAAAGCTCGTCCAAGTCTTCAACAGATGTGTGGGGATGAACCTGCACAAGTGATTTCGAAATTTGGATTTAGAGTGGAACCAAAGGAAAAAAGAAAAAGAACAGATGACACAAGAAAGAAAAAGATCTTCAACAAAAGATGCCTCAGAAACACCAGCCCGAGAAAACATGTTCTTACCATGCCACCTCTGTTGGTGAAGGCACAGTAACTGCCCACAAGGATATTACCAGCAATCGTCTGCCTAAAAACTTCCACGCCAAGTACATCTGCGATCATCTCCTCAGTTTCCTGAGCAAAACCACAAATAAATACATGAACAAATGCAGAAGCAATCTTAAATTTACTTGAATTCAAAAGGTTTATGTCATCTTCTAAATGGAAAAGGGTGGTTGCACAGTTGCACTGCAGCTTTGTTTATTTATCAAGATGTTGAGTTTCTCTTTAATTGGTGTTCATGGCTCTAAGTTCATATGAGAACCAAAGTCTGCTTGCAACAAGCACATGAAACACCGCTTGCCACATATCCATATGATATCAGTCAAAACATACAAACAACCCAAATATAAGCTTGAGAACCTCACCTTAGAACATTTCCAAAGAATTGTTTCTACAGTCAAAATGCCAAAAAAAAAGCTTTTAAAGCCTTAGAATTTGGAAGGTTTAAATGGCTTTGGTGGAGGAACCAAAATTGTATCACCTATTCAATTCATCTTTAACAAGCAAAGTTACATATTGATTCTGAACCAAATTCAAACTTTTGCTGAAAAGTCATGTATAACACAATATAATCACTCTCAATAGTTACATACAAGTCTATATAGCATAAAAAAGTAGGATGCCCAATGGCCCATGACATGTGCATGTGAGATGAGCCAAATCCTCATCGAGTTTTAATTTTCCTTAGGGGGATCTTACTTGTTCTGCAGTAACCTCAGTGAATACTTTTACATGCTAAACAGGGTTGGTTTTAGGATAGATGTATGATGCCTTCCAATTTTCATATGATTCCAAAAAGGTTGGGGTCCATTTGGGGAGAAGAGCTTTATAGGTTATTTGCTTTGAATTCACAGAAAAACTCTGCTTCTTTTTTTCTTTTCTTTTTTTGCAAGGTAAAGTAAACACTAACCACGAAATAACCAAAAAACAAACTTCGGATAAAGTAGAAAAAAAAATACTCTGTCAAGATCAGTGTGTGTAAGAGCAACATGATCATTGCAAGCAATACAGTTTCCAAGAGCAGATAGTCTCTCTTCAATGCGCTGAACAACAACATGATCAGGTAAACTGTTCCTCAAGTGCTGGAGTTCTTCATTTTCAATAAAAACAGAAGCTCAATAAGTCAAAACAGCAAACAAAAAAACCATCAAACAGAAATACCCAAAAGAAAAAGAAAGAGGAAGATACAAAGATTAAAAAAAAACCTTGGTCTGTGGTCGTGTGAGGCAAAAGAAGCCCGTTTTTGTTTCCTGCAATTGAAATTTAAAAACTTTTTTCAAATCCATAAATTTTAATTCTAGCATTATACCAAATAGGAAGCACATCAAAAGAAATTGAAACGAAACAAATACCAGCACATAGGCGGCCAATGATGCGAGTGCCGCCAATGGAGGTTTTAACTACAGGGATGACATCTGCCAACTCGGCCTCGAATGTGCTGTAGAAATTCTCAGAGCCTCCGATGGAAACCAAACAGTAGGCATTCGTCAGCTTCGAGAACACCCCAACCTCGCACGAGTTCTCGAATTGCAACCCTTCATAGCCCCAATTAATTTTTCAATATTTATTATTAGGAACAAATATAAGAACAATATTCGCAGAACGATGATGAAGAAAAGAAAGACTTACTGGTAGCCATGGATTCAAGTCAACGCCTGACTAAGAGGTATGAGTTTATTATGAGCTAGGGTTTTGGTTTTGTTGTTTGAGGAAGGGAGGAGGAAAATTAGGGTTTTTTATTTGTATAAGTAGGGCACCCAATAAAACCAAAGTCAGCAAACAGCTAATTATATTTTCTTCCATAAAAAAGAAAAAGAAATTATATTTTGATTGCAACAATTAAAGGTTGGATTTCACTATCAGGTTTCCAAATAAAACTAAAACGTTAAAAATAGTAAATAATAAAATGAAATAAAATGAGTACAATTAAGAAAAGGAATAAGCTTAAAAAAAAACTTAGATGTTGGTTTAGTGATATATCTCGTCATAATGTTAGAAGATGTTTCAAATTTAAATCTTATCCTCATTGATTAAAAAAACACACATACAAGGCAGTTTTTTCCACAAAGAAAATTCTTAAAATAAATTTTATATCATTTTCAAATGCTCATGGCAATACCAATGGAGGAGTTAATTGGACCTAGGTGGGTATGCTTTGGTGTGCTCCTACGTGATCCTGAGTTCAAACCTCCATGGTATTTGTGTGTGTGAGTTTTTTGCCCTTCCCTTTCTAACTTTAGCAACAACAAAAAATGCTCATGTAATAAGGGCTCGTTTTGGAGTGATTCTGGATATGCCAAAAAGCACTTATGTGAAGAATCAATTCTCTATATAATCACTTTAAGTGGTTTTAAGTGATTTTATGGAGAATCACACCCCAAAATCACTTAAAATCACTTAAAGTGATTATATGGAGAAGCACATGGGAGGTGCTTCTCCCCAGAATCCAGAATCACTTCCAAACGAGCCCTAAGTAAATAGCTGAATACCTATTATAGACACTACATTATATCACCCATCTTTTTCTTTTATGAAGAGATTATAGTTCAAGTGGCTAAATAATTTAATTTGAGATCCACTTCACCTTCCCAAAACAAACAATCTTCAACTTTTGTTTGTTTGGTCTTGTATTTACGTCACTCTGTGTTTTTGTTGTGTTCTAATGGTTTGTTGTGTCGGGCTTGAAATGAGATATTTACTAGTTATTTGCTTTTATTGGGCTTTTAGGGCTCTCATTACGATCCAAGTTTTTTTTATTAATAAGATTGAATCAGATGTTCGTTATACTCTTCTTCTTTTTTTAATACAAGTGATGTGGGGAGGGGGGAATCCAACCTAAAACCTCATGTGCATGGGTACATGCTCTTAACTACTTAAACTACAAGTCATTTGTCATCCTACTCTTATATGTAAATAATGGTGGCAATTTACGATATGATTCGATAATCAACTTGATAGCCGAACGATTAAAACATTGGGTCAAACTCGAGTCAACCCACTAAGACCCAGTTAATAAACGGATGGGTTTTCGTTCAACCCACCAACCCAGTTATTAGCTTACTCAACCCGTTTACAACCCGTCATCTCATATTTAACCTATTTCATTTTGTTAGTTTAAAATTTTATAGAGTTAAGATTATATTTTTAACATTAAATTTGCCTTTTTATATAATATTTTCAATTTTATTATAAGTTTCTTAGTATATGAGTAATATTATTTGTAAATATGAATATTTAGGAGATTAAATGAGTTTAAATAGGTAAAAAAAAAAAGGTTTAAATATTCTAAATAGGTTAAATGGGTTGATAGGTTAACCCAAATAACAATCCAACCCAATAGATGTAATAAAGAGGTTACAAGGGTCATGTTTTGTTACATTGTAATAAATGGGTCGTGTTCGGGTTGGAGATTCATTACCCTAAACGAGTCAGTGTTGGCGATGTCTAACCCATTTAATAAATAGATCGACTTTAGGTTGGAGATTTCTAACTCGTTTAATACCTTGACACGACCTGGCCCATTGCTGGTAAATATACAGTTTCGAGAAAGTTCCACAACGCAGAATATAGAGCCCTTTTGACGTAGCAGGAAAGCACAGTTAAAAGGAAATTTAACGATAACCCTAAAGTGATAGACTATGAATCTAACACACGCATTCGGCCGAAATCAACCTAATCAATGAAGACATGAAGAAACAATATTTAGCAGATATAAAATTTCTCAAAAAATGAATTGTGACTAGGAAGAAGAAATTTGAATTTGTTGCACTCTCGTCAAGTCAGCTGCGAGATAGCTCTTTGTGGATGTTTGCTTCAAAAGATGGGCTAATTGCTTCTGATATAAGATGATGGATGGGCAATTTTGGTCATACACGAAATGCGGCAAAGTTTGGTTGATAAACTTGGTCAATCCTTGAGTTCATCTATTGAAACTTTGGATATTGACATCGATGAAATGGAAGTTATCCCTGATGTTATAATCAGCCATGACGGAAGGGAATATGTATTCTCTGATAGAATTGGTAAAATATATGTTTATTTTGCTAAAGTAGTACCATAGTGGGGTCAAAATGTGGTTTTAAAGGGTGCACTCTATCTACCTTTCAAATTTGATATGGTTGATACAAAGGTGTGATGGTTGTTGATCGAACCTCGTCAAGGAAATTGTCATGAAGGCACTATATGTGCAAGTTTCTATCGAAAAGCAGAAAGTTTGATGTTTTAGCATGAACCAAGGTTTAGCTTTGTTTCCAAGATCAACAACTGATTAATCTATTGTCCACACCTGGAGTTAAGGATGATGTTTTCATGAGAAAACAAAGAGCGTGTGTACAAGAGTTGAATGCTACATGGACTGACCTTTCTAAAGCACAAAAGGCTCTAGTTTGGTTTCTACATCAACAAATATTACTGACATTCCCAGCCTATTGTTAGGCTGTGGTTTTGAACCTCATGAACCATTCATTGCAATGATGTTACAATTATTGAGGCAATCAAAGTTAGTTGAATTTCGAAGTAAAACAAGGATTTTGATTCCAGATGGAAGAGCAATGATGGGATGTCTAGATGAAACTAGTACCTTAGAATATGAGCATGTGTTCATGTAAGTATGAAATTGGATTATACCCGAGCACCAAGTACGAAATTGGATCATGAGGTCGCAATTGAGGGAATTGCAAAGCATTTTGTAGAATACACAAGCACTGAAAATCTTGTGTGAAATTGTCAATGCCCAAGTTGTTTTAGTAAACAAAATTCCTATGAAAGCATAGTGTAAAACATGTATAGATCTCGCAAATATATTTTCACATTTTGTTGCATTTGCAAGAACTAGGGTATCAACTACAATAGAAAGCCATCTATGTCCTGTTAACTATCCATATTTGATGGAAAAGCTGGACAAACCCATTTACATATTGTCCAAATGATTTGAGCTCTTTATCTCGAGGTAAATGGCACTGCACCCCATGATGGCTCTATTATGTACTTCACCAATCAAGTGGCAGAAAAGTCTTTCGATGTAGACATGGTCGTTGATGGATTTGAAGATTCCACCATTTGTAGACACAAATATAATGACAAATTGGGACGTATGTTGAAGTACCGTGGCATCAACATGGAGGTTGAACTACTCGGTGTAGAGTTTATGAGAATTCCAAAATTCTCTACTATGAGTTGGAATACAAAGCCTATAGACACGGTTGTGTGGTCGTTGTGGGAGGAAGCTAGAGCCTGATTTAGTGAGAGGGGAGCTAGTTTAGATGTTGCAGCTGATGATATATATATATACATGTGTGTGCGTGTGTGAGCGCACGCGCAAAGCTTCAGCTTGGTACTTTGTCCCATATCATCCTAGTTACTATGGTGAATACAATGTGGGATTTGATCATGACCATTTGATCATCTTTCCATGGTGTGTTTATAACAATCTGGTCCATATCAAAAGGAAAAAAACAATAGAAAGGCTCTACAACTGTCATATGTGGAACATTAGTTTGGACATGCCTTGCACATTTGAGTTGAGAAAGTTGGCAGAACTAAAATTTGATGTTTGTTTCTAGATAGTAGTGCAAGTTTAACATAGATAAAATCAAATGTAAATCCTTGGTTTGCTTCTTGTTTTTGGCCCTCAAAAGTGTTTTTGAATATTCTGCAGTTTAGGATGTCAGTCTGAACTTGGTTAGAGCAAATTATCAATTGGCAAACTTTTTTGAATAAGCAAACTGTCATTTTCCTTTAAGAACAAAAGAAAAAAGAGAAGCTAGAAGCTTTTAATCTAATTATATCCAAATTCATATTTATATATTCATACTCATGTACAAAAGTTTTAATAATCTACAATTCATTTGTGCGATGAACAATAAAATTGAGTATAGTGTTCAACTAAAATTTAGTATTAATTGTACTAAAATAATTTAATATTAATAAATATTTAACATATTATTATAGTTAATTGCGTACAATCTAGTAATTTTGTTTAAAATTATATTAAAAACTTGGTCAATAAATACAAAAACAAGAAGTTTATGCAAATATATGAAATAAATTGAAAAGAAAAAGCATGCATATCTATGCCTTTTTAAATTGTGTTAATGAAGCAAAAGAGTAAAGTAAGATTGTTCATATCAGATTTTAAATTTTCCAATATAGATTTTGTACCTCCAAAAGTATTCCACCCTCCTCAATTGGCGAAGATAGTTATCTCATTTTTTTCTATGGAACATAAGATAATGGATCATTTTTTCCTCCTAGTACAACTTGAATAAGGCCTATGCATCCGAGGATAAACTTTGTAAGAACTCTTAAATTTTTTTCTTCCTTTGCTTTTGCACATTAGTGTTTTCATATGTTAATATATACATATAATCGTTTTCAAGTTATCTACCCTTTCAATTTCTTAATAGGCAAAGAATTTAAAATTTATCTTTGTTTTTACCTTTTAACGTAGTTTTTGTTAAGACAAATATCTTTAGTTGAGAAAAAAAAAATATATGTATGGTCGCATCTTCTGTTGTTCTTGTCTTCAAGTGCAAACCTCTCTTCAAGAACAGGTTTTCATTGTCTTCGTCATTGGCGGAACTAGCATATGGGCTAGAGTGGGCTCTAGCCCAGGGACCTTTTTTATAAATAAAATAAAATAAAATAAGATGTGGTTGTGTTTATGAGGGCCAGCATGGGTTACGTGGCCAATGCATTGGACCATTGGTGGTTGGCTGTTGTCTTTTTATTATTTTATTATTATTTTTTTCAATGTTTATTTTGTGTGTGGTCTATTTCCTATTCAATAAGGTATTCTAGTTTCCCATTCATTGAATAAAGTATCCTAGTCTGATACGATGAAGTATCCTATTCCTAGCCTAGTTTGTCATACACAACGTTATAAGTATCTTAGTCAGTCTAATAAAAAAGACGAAGAAGACAACATTCATATTTATGAAACTTAGCCCTAGCAGTTCCAAAAGAATATCTGCAGCGTTTTGTATTCTGTGCTACCAAAGTCGAGTTCATCGTCAACACGCGTAATAAAGGTATCTAACTCTCCACAGTCTCGAATTTTTATTTTTTTTTCATTGATTTGTTTAGTATAAAGTAAATTGTTTTGTTTTTTATATGTGTTATTAGATTATAATGTCACATCAGAACCAAGCAAGTAAAAGAGCAAAAACTATTCATTCATTCTTCAAGAAAAAAAATGATGGTGATAAATTAGACAATGATAAGGCTTCTACATTCAATGATAAGGCTTCATCATCAATTGAATCACCTCATCACACATCTCCCGTAGTTGAACCCAACCAGTTTGATGTTGCTTTTTTGGAACGAGACCCTGGGAAACGTATTCAAATATCTGAATACCATATTAATCAACGTGATGAGGTTCAACGTGCTTATATCAAAGTTGGACCTTACCAACCAAAATTATCAGAATATCCAAGGTCTCAGTTTGGGTCGCAATATCGTCGATTTCAATATTCTTGGTTCTCCCAAGGATCGATTCAGATGTAATAACAAAAGATTTCAATTCTCTCAAGGATCGCAGGGCACAACTTCAATAAGTACACTTTTAATTATGTTGTTGAACAGATTTTTTAATGCATACTTTGTGTGATTTATACTTTTATTTGATTTAATGTACACTATTAGCATGGTTTATATGATTTAATGCATAGTTTTATTTTAGTTAAAAAAATTAGCCAGCCCATCGGTCCAAAAATTCCTGGTTCCGCCCTTGGTCTTCGTGCTTGATAAAACTCATTAAATGATCTATCTATCAAGTCTCATGTCTTACGTTAGCACATGCACATTACTTTCTTTTAAGTACCTTGAATATCTCCTCTCTTATACTTGTTTATCTTTAGATTTACATAACCCTATTGCAAGTAAGCTCTTGATCATCTTGATAATTAAAAAAAGGTGACTAATCTTTGCTAAGTAACCGGACCTCTTGTCTAACCAACGTCGAGGTTTGTGTCAAAAGGCTTTGATTGTTACTATCCTTGCTTATCTTTGTCAACCAATTAAAACACTAATAAAATTGACTAAATTGAAACCTCATAATCAAATAAGTTTTAGACTAAAACACAAAAACCAAAATGCAACTTACACTTATTTTTATTAATTAATTAACCTAAATTGTTTTAAAAAAGGATTACTTACACTGACATCTCCTAAAGGTTATTGTGTTTTTACAAAATACTCTAAGGTTTTGGAAATTACATTAACACCCCTTGAGGTCTCAAATTGCTTTACAAAATCCCTTCTTTTAATTTTTCATTAAAAAATAATCTTCAAATGACAAAATTAACCATAATGATTAGACTTGAGGAGTTTTTTTGTGTCAAAGTTTGGAAGGGCGAGGGAGGAGGGGTGGGCACAATGTCGGGTCAATTTGATTGAACCATCCAACCCGATATTAGAGGGTTGGGTTGGCCTAATAATGAGCGATTTTTGAGTTCAAAAAATCATAAACCGCTTTGTACGAGTTGGAATTATGAGTTAACCCGACCGAACCGCCCACTCAGTTCATAAAAGGGTTGGTTTGGGTTGGGTTGATCTAACGATGAGCATGTCCTAAGTCTAAGAAATTATAAACCGTTATACATCGGGTTGAGTTACGAGTTGCGGACCAAAACTGACCTAACCCAACCCATGCCCACCCTTAGGAGGGAGAGAAACTCTTATGTAATGGGAATAACACTTTTTGTTATTTCCATTATAAGTAAGTTTTTTTGCTTAGGAGGAGGTGTTATTGGGTACAAATCTCTTACCACTGAACTGTGAACCGATTGGCAATAAGGCTTCAAGAGCTAAATTTATCATTTAAAGAAATTCTATTGATGATATCAACAATTTTTAGTTGGAAAATCAACACATATCTATTGTAATTTTCAAAATATCAAGTGGTTTGGTTCAAATACGAAAAAATCTCAAGATATTAGGTCTACTACTTGCCCTTGTTTTGGAAGGAGATACATGTGCAAAAGTAATTTATAAAAAACAAAAAACAAAAACTTCTACACATGGAATGATGGAAGTATTTTCGTTAATATAAAGATCCAATAAAACAACTTAGACAAAAAGTTTTCTTATTTCGTTATTAATTTTTCTTCTTGTTGTAGTCTCCGAACCCAGTTTGTCAAACCCTTCGTCGCCTCAAACTCTCAATCTCTAGACATGGTGGCCTCGTCCTCATCGTTGTCCGTGTACTCCTCGGACTCCTCCTCGTCTTCGTCTGCGTCTCGCCGCCGACATCGTCGCCACCAACGTAGTCGCCGAGGCAAAGACAAAGATAAAGACAGAGATGCCCTGAAGATCCGTAAAAAGACCATTCGCTCCCACACTAAACGACGTCGCAGACACCGCCACCACTCCTCGTCTGATTCTTACTCTTCCTCCTCTCCTTCGGACTATTCCAGGTCTCCAAAAATTTAGAAAATGCTTTTGTTTTATATATATATTTCTGGGCTGAGATGTTATATTTGTGATTTCTGGTGGCTTTTATTTCCTTTTCAATTTTGTCCGCTGTTTGATTATGGATTAATCTTTGGAATGGGTAGGAGGTTTTAGGGTTTTGAATTCTGACTAATTTTGAGTAACCCCGATTGGGGTTTATTTGGTGTTTAACATGGATGTGTAATTTATTGCAATTTAGTGCGTTGTGTAGTTTTTGTAGCTAACATTGTAAAGTTTCGAAACGACCCAACTGGGGAAAATTAGCTTGTTTTCAGCTCAAAGTTAAGTTCTCTCGTGTTTTTCATTATATATATATAAAACATGTATGTCTCAGTTTATTCAAGTCGATTATAAATTAAATTGTAGCATGGGTTTCGATCTGGAAGCTTAAGTTTTCAAAGAATAAGTAGTGCATTGTATTGAGGAAGTACGGAGCTTGTGAGGTGCGTCAAACAGTATAACTGATAAGGACTATATGCTAATTGAGCAAACATTTGGGTTGCTGAAGTGATTTGTATGTTTTGTTATGGGTTTTTCTGCTGTTAGAAATTTAATGTGAAGTCATTCTGTTACTGGGCAATGGGGTTTAGATGCAAGTTAGAAGATGTTCATAGGCTACTGCTCGATGGCTGTTTTTTTAACATCCTTTGTTTATTGTTTAATGTCGCAGTGATAGTTCTTCGGACAGTGAGCGTGAAACATCTAGTCAGTCAAAGAAGCGCAAGAAGAGTGACAGACAGAAGAAGGTGGGTGTTTGGCAATTCTTTACGACGTAGCATTACATTTTGTGCTTGTGATTTGTCTCATTCAATTACTCCTTTCCCCACTAGAGCAAGGAAAAGGAACAGAGCAAGGGTCATCGCCGTAAACATCATAGGAGTAAACTCAAAGAGGTAGGCCAGCATGCTTTCTGTAGCTCTCTCGGCTTGATATGATTTTTTTGTTAGAATTTGTGTTAAGGCTGTTAATTCATTGTCCCTTCTAGACTATGGCTTAAACAACATATTCATTGGAAACTCTGTGGCATTTGCTAGAATTGTTATACATGAATCGTGCTCAGATGCCAGAGAGTAATAAACAATGTTAGAGAGTAAGAAAAGAAGTGGAAGTTGATTCATTGTTCTGTTTAAATTTGTGATTAGTTGATTCATTGTCTTTTCCAGACCATGGCTTAACTAAGATATATGTTGGCAACTCTATTGTGTTTGTTAATATTGTTATGGGTGCATCTTGATCCAGATTCTGAAAGTGAAAATTTTTTAGCATGACTAAAAAAAGTTAGAAAGATGCGCAATGGATATATTTTTCATTTTTTCAAACTTATGCATTTATGCTAGTTAAACTTTGACACATACACGTGCACAATTTCTTGCATTCACAATGTTTTACATTGGATGCGTGTGATTTTATATACATCAATTGTTGAGGTGCTTATAGTACTTTCTGCCTGTTTTATGGATTGGCTTCGAAATTGGAGCTGGGGTCTGTGGCATGATGACTGGATGCTTGATTGGCTTGCCTGGATATTGTTTCTGGGTTGTGTTTTTCCTGGTAATGGGAGCCATATATAGAAGCAGCAGAATGAGAGAAATAGCAGCCCTGTTCAGCTTTCCAAGGTTTTCATTTAACTCTTGATAATTACATTCTCAACTTTTTCTGTAGGTTTCATTTTGTGAAATAACATTCTGCTTTCTACAGTTCTTAGGGCGTGACAAAGATGATGGAGTTCGTCGTAGTGCTGTCTCTGGCAAAAAGGTAAGCATATTTTTTGGGTAATATACATCTCGACTGTTTGCAAAGATTTATAAGAGATGTTAGGGGCATCTGCGACCATCTATCCTCCTTTGTGCTGGCTAGATAAAAAAGAGCAATTTTGTTCTTTGGTGTTGCAGATTCTATTGAAACTTGAGAAGACAAAGGAGGACAAAGCGGCTGAAAACAAAAGGAATGAACTGCTGAAGTTCTTAAATGCTAGTTTTGATTGATGTTGTGGAGTCCATGGAATTAACAAGCGAATGAAGGAATCGAGTTGAGTTCCAGCTGCTTGCTTATCTTAAAGATTTTGAAGGATTTTCCGTGAGGTCCAAGTTTAGTGTGGAGTCACATTTTATACTTGTGTTTCTGTTACTGGTGATGAATTTAAAACATTGTTAAATTAGAGTCATGGGCTAATTACCTTTGATTTGGGCGTTGTATTTTATTGAATTGGTACTGTCATTATATATTAACTTATATCAAGGATTCACCATTAAGCTTTTAAGGTGGCAGTATGGCGAACTTGTTAACTCTCTTTCTTAACATTTTTAGCTTCTCTTGTCCATGTATATATTCTCGCACATAGTTCTTCTTGGAAACCTATTCTCTGTGAAAATTGTTTCCAGGATTTTATTTGTGCGTAAATTAAAATAAAAATCCTTTCTGCTTGAACCTTCTCCTTAAAACCCATGGAGATGTGTTCCAATGTTTATTGGATAACAATTTTTTTTTCTCAACCCATTTCAATATTTTGATTTTTCCCTTTCACCTGGAATGTTTTGTTGCTGTTACGATGTGGTTTTTCTTATTTATTTTAAAGGATTGCCCGTTGATAATTTTTTTTGCGATTTTATATCAGTAAGCACGTACAAATATTTGGATCCCAATGTCTAGCTCGGATTGAAAAAATTAAAAAAAAAAAAAAAAGGGGTGAAAAAAGAGGTTCTTGGTTCAACTGCATGAGTTCATATTGAGGTATGCATATTAATCTTTGATATACCGTTTCTGTTTGTTATTCAATTTAATGTTATTGATGTTTTTGAAATCCATTCTGTTTTTTGAGATGTGATTGATTTATGTGTTATGTTCTTTTCAAAGTTCTGCTATTACACTGTTCTTGCTCCATTATTAGTGCACCAATGTTAATAGACTGTTTTTGCACATAATTTGAAAAGTAGATCAGTGTACTATTGTTGCTGGGTAATAGAAGTGCAACATAGACAGAGAGAATCACAATATGCGTTATATTATGGGTGAACTAAACCAAAGCTGAACCTAGTTCAGCAACATCAAGCATTGAGTTATTTAACTCGTTTATATAGTGGGCATCTATTTTGGCAGAAGAAAGACAGGGCTTGCATGACAGTGGTACACTTGCTCATTTGTTTGCTAGCATAGCAATGTATAGGGTGAGAAACAAAGAGCTGCTAGGTATGACAGATTTACCCAGATCTAGATAAGCTCTGCATTGCATTACATTGCATGCAACATCTTTCAATTAATTTTGGTCGGAGATTGTGGTTTTGCTGCGCAAGTCTATTGCATGGTATGATTAGCTTGAAAATTAAGGTGAATCAGAATTTTTGGAAGATTTATTTTGAGATTTTCTCGTCTTTGTTGATGAATGGTGCTCTTTTTGTAGCTTGCTGCGTTGGTTTGATGCTTTTTCTGACATTTCGAATGTTTTGGAAGTTTGGAGATCGATGGTTGGCTGTGTGGTGGGTTTCAGATCGTGGAGAGAGAATCGGATCCCGAATTTTGGGTTGTGTGCTGAAGGGAGGGTTAGGATATTTGCGGTGCCAAACTTGTAAATTTGTTTGGTTTTTAATGAAACAGGCTGGGCTTCAGTCAATGGCATTGTTGTAGTTTATTATTGGTGTTTTGAAAATGGCCTTTGAATTTTTCAATTGAATTTCTTGAGGGTTCGGTTTTTTACTATTTCAGGGGAGAGCCTATAGTGAAGGAGTTCAGATCTTCTGTACCTCTTTTCTCCTGTCCCTCTCTGTCCCCACCTTATTCTTCTAACACCTGTCCTCTCACTTAACTGACTTAACTCTGTCAAAACTATTAATTTTATTAAAAATTTATAAAATAATCACACAAATCCTGGTTCCTTGGTCTTCTTTGCAACCGATACCGAGCACCACCGCCCCACCTCGACGGCAACCCAAGCCTCCTTTCTCTCTCTTTGAATTTTTGCACCAGATCCAAATCGTTAGAACTTTGCCCAAATGGGTTCATCATCAACCTCGCTTGAAAATGGACGAAGCGAAATGAAAAAGCAAACTTTTTTTTCTTAATCCTAAAAACTTATTTGATTTTGTTCAAATTGAAACAGACTTCAATTACCAATTAAGAGTCCCAGAAAATAAAAAGTAAAATCAAGAAAATCCCATCAAAGAGTGTTAAATGCATGAGCTTCTTTTCATAACCAAACATGAGAATTTGAAAATTTGAAATACGTGTATATAGTTTGGTTTTGGATGGTATGATTCGTACACAGCCATTAATGTTTTGCAGAAGGAACGATCTTGTGGGTAATTAAATCAAAAGGAAACGTGGATCGTACCATGAAGTTGAAGATGGCGAAGCGATTCTTCTTGTGGCTTGTATTGTTTAGGATATAGAACAGAAACAAACCGACGGAGAAGAGAGAGAGAGACTTGAGAAAGGGGGAGAGAGACGACGGTGGGTTCTTATTTTTTACTTTTATTTTTATTTTTATTTTATTAGTTAACAACGTTAAATTAATGGTTAAGTGAGTGGACAGGTGTTAGAAGAATAAGAAGGGGACAGAGAGGGACAGGAGAAAGAAGGGACAGAAGATCTGAACTCATAGTGAAGGGTTTAAAGTAAGAGAAATGCTAGCAACCTTCTCTCTAACCTTCTCTTTGGACCTTCTTCCTTCTCCTCATGACACGTGTCATTTTTTACACTTAAAAAAATGGAGATTTTGACATAAAGGTTGTCTAATGTAATAATGACATTGTTTTAAGTGTAGAAATTGACACGTGTCAAGAGGAGAAGGGAGAATGTCCAAAAGAGAAGGTTAAAGAGAAAGTTAAAGAGAAGGTTGCTAGCATTCCCCCTTAAAGTAAAGGGTTCAATCTCACTATCAAAAGGAGATGGGACCTCCCAATGCCCCCGCCCCCCCAATCCCAATACTTTGTTGATTGTGGGATGGAACCCCACATTGAAACTCCTCACTATAAACCCCTCATTATAGCCTTTCCACTATTTCAGACCCCACTTTTGGGCTATAACTCAAGCTCCCTTTATTATAAGGGTTTATGCATTTCTCTTTCATGTTAAATTGGTTATTCCGTAACATTTTTGGTGAAGTTGAATCACGTGCTCTAACTTTTAGGGGCAAATTAGACTTTTACCCCAAATTTTAATTACTTTATTATTATTTTCATATAAAGTGATTATTTTTACCGTAAAATTGACCACAATATTAACGGAGTTTGATGGTGGGATCAATTGGAAGACCACTAGAGTCCAAAAATTAATTGAAGGACCAAAATGGAACTCTGACATAAATTCAGAGACCATTTCGATCAAAAATCCTTTATTTTAAATTTTAGACACACTAATGGTGTTTATACTGTTTTAGCTTAATTATTTATTTGCCACTTAAAACTCAATTCTAGTCTCACTTTGCCCTACTAAACTCAATTTTTGTGTCATTTTACACCTTGAAACTCAACTCCTTGTCTTGCTTTGCCTCATTTTCGTATGCTTCATACAAGAACTTTTAATTTTGCTTATGTTGCACAAAAGGAGCCACTTCTTGACTTTTAATAATGCCACGTAAAGACTATGTGTGAAAATATAATAATAATAAATGTTTATCTTTAAAACAATTAACTTAAATATAAAATTTTTAATTTTACACAACAAAACTCTAATATCTTCCCTCCCTTCACCACTCGTTACTTTACCGCCCATTGCACCTAGCACCGGACCCCACAACCCACTCCCTCCCTTCCCCCACTTACTGTCGCCGCCAACCCACATTCCACTACCCTCATCTCCCTACCACTCCCCTCAGCTCTCCGTCCGAAATAGAAGAATCACGGCTTTGCTCCAAGGAATACGGCTTCGCTCCTTCCACAGCTTTGTCCCTTCTACTCAAACTAACTAATAGAGGTAGCTCCATAGTTAAAGAATCTCCCACACTTTGATTAACTCTGGAATTTTCCTTCCAGGAGTTACAATTTCGAATCGGTAAAGAGGCCTAGGGATTACGTGTACCATATACATAGATATATATGAGGTTAGTAAGTTGTAATTATTATTATAGCAAACAACAAAAGAGAGACAGACAGAGAGAAATAACCTGAAGGTATCGCTGTAGCATTTTCAGTATTATACTATCGCAGCCTTCATTGTGAACCAATACAAAGCAATTGGCAGAATTAAATATACAATCTTTATGTCCAAAAATGGCTTCTTCGTCTACGCAATATGTAAGATGTGGTAACATTTTTAACGAAGTGCAACTGGCTATGTTTATATCCACTAATGAGCTATTTGATGTAAGATCTGGCAATTGTTGAAGCCTTTGGCACCCATTCACCCAAAATAACTTAAGCTTAGAAAGACATCAATGCTTGCAGGAAGGCTAACAAAATTGTTTCCACTAAGCTTTAATTCTACTAAAGAGGACAAGCAGCCAATATCACTGGGAATATCCCCTTCACAAACACGGCAATCACTCAGATCCAAACACGTCAAAGACAATAAACCATCAAGCGAAGCAACCACAAAAGCCTTTCTTTCATATAAGCGGGGGAGGCCCCACCAAAACCTTGATTTATTAGGCTGTGATCCACATCCACCCAAAGATAGACTGTACAGTTTTTTCAAACCAACAATGGAGCGTGGCAGCTGTCTTATACAAGTTCCATCCAAATGAAGCATCTCTAAACACTCCATCTCCCCCAAGTTCTCTGGGAGTTTGTCAATTTTTGAGCATCTAGCCGCATACAATTTTTCAAGAGACTTCAAATTACAAATTTCACTCGGAAGACCCAAGAGATTTTTGCATTCCGTTAGAAACAGAGTAGTAAGGCCAACCAGTCGTCCTATTGATGAAGGTAATTTCTCAATGGACGTCACATGTAACATAAGCGTTGACAAATTTTTCATTTGTCCTCCAAATTCTGGAATCCTTTTCAATTTTGAGCAAAAACCAAGATCCAAGCTTTTAAGACATTTGAGATATGCAATTGACGGGTGAATCTCAACCAAATTCTTACAACTTCCAAAATCCAACTCCTCAAGATTCGGAATGCCAGAGAAATATGGGGTTGTGGTCAAGTTTTCAGAGCCAAAAAGGTTGATTTTTTTCAAGTTGGGCAAGTCCTGTACAATTCATATCAATGGTAGAATAGATAATTAGCTCAGATTTATTTTATTTTTAAAACAAAATATTTATTTTTAAAAAAACTAATTTCTAGAATGACATATGGTCACTACTCTTACCTTTCTTCCATCCCAAAGCCGAACAAGTTTGCTCTGAGGCATCTCAAGTGCAATAAGGAAATTCGGTTGAAAACCTGATGGGAGAAATTCGGAAGGATACCAACCCCATTTGATACTTCTTATGGAATTAGGAAGAATTCTGGGGCTTGAAGAAATCATCACATTATCAAATTCAAGAAATTTCAGGTTAAGCATCTTAGAGAAGGCTTCACAACTCCAATTTGCCTCAAGTCTCACCATGCGTAATCTGATGCCTTTAATTTTGTTCGTTGCTTGTAAAAGAAAAGTTAATTCCACATTTAAGTCTAATAATGTGTTAAAGAGAAATCATATATCTTCCAAAACTATCTTTATATAACTTCTTATCATACTGTTTATGAATACATCAAAGATATCATTAATTAAGTCTAATACCGTGTTAAAGAGAAATCATAAATCTTCCAAAACTTAGTATCTTTTATATAACTTCTTACCGTATTGTTTATGAATACAAGAGAGATATCATCATGATTGCACAATCGACTTCGTCTACCAGGCTCTTCAGGACACTCTCGACGAACAATTTCCAATGCCATTTCTTGTATCAAATCATGCATCTCAACATTCCTATTTGATATAGTTAAGAGTGATTTCTAAACGAGATCATTTATCCCAACACAACCACATAGGCCACAACTGTCTAGTATTTCAATTACTTCCTCCTTGTCCTTCCCCTTATGGAAAAATGCAACATCAAGAAATATATTCTTGTTCATCTCATCTAGTCCATCGTAACTTAGTTTGAGCTGATCAATAATTTCTGACTTAGGAATTTTCTGCAGCTTATCCAATTCACTTTTCCATTCATCTTGATCTCTCTTATACACTAAGCATCCCAAAAGTTTAAGAGCTAGTGGAAGGCCTCTGGCATAATTTACAAAACCCTTGGACAATTCCAAGAAACCTTCCTCAGGCTCATTTTTTTTAAGGGCATTCCGACTAAAGAGCACAAGAGCATCATCATCACCTAATCCCTCTACCTTATATGATATCTGCATATCATGCTTGACTAGCAACCGTTCATCTCTAGTTGTAATTATGATTATACTCCCCTTACCAAACCAATCCTTTTTTCCAGCAATTTTTTCTAGTTGGCTTGATTCATTCACATCATCAACAATAAGAAGAACCTTTTTATCAGATAAGCAATTCTTAATGAAATAGGCCCCCCACTGTTCATCCCAAACTTGAGTAATTTGTTCCTTCAAGATCGGGAAAAGAAGTTGTCTTTGGAGATTAACAAGATTCCCATGTTCAGAAACCTCTCTAACATTAGCAAGAAAGCAGCTAACTTCAAAATGAATAGAAATGCTCTCATAAACCAACTTAGCAATGGTCGTCTTGCCAATTAATGCCGCCCATCCCCCATATCCCTATAAAGCGAACATCATCCGTAGGAGCTAATAGCCAATCTATGTGCTCAAGTGTAAACTTAATTCCCACTAACTCTGTGGAATCTAACAATTTGAATGTGCGATGCATTTTACTCCACACCCATTCAACAATCTTTTCAATAAGCTTTCTTTCACACCTACAAGGAAGAAAAGTAAAACGATGATTAAGTTAAAAATATAAGCCATGGGTTTTGTTAAGACATATAGAGAAGTTGTTCATTCATGCTTACTCATTCTTTGAATCTATCCCAGATAAATTGGCTACTTCTGTTAAAGCATCTCTCCAGCGCTTCACCTTATCGATGTCTTCCCTAAACCTTTTCTCATGCTCAGCGAAGGCGTCCGCAAAACAGCCGCTTTGTTTTCTCACATCAGAGGGATCCACATTATAAAACACTGGCAGAATTGTGCCCTTGGATTTCATGCATTGGAGAATCTCTGTAAGTTCATCCAAGCACCAGGTAGAAGAAGCATATTTTGGTGAGAGAATAATGATTGCAAGCCTCGATTCTTGGATTGCGTTGAAGAGCCTTGAAGAAATAGCTGTCCCTTTTTCAAGCTTTCGATCATCCTTGAATGTTTTAATGCCCCTGTGCTGCAATTCGTGGTATAAATGGGATACAAAGCTATTTCGAGTGTCTACGCCCCTGAAACTCAAAAACACATCGTGGTTCAGTTGAGGAGCAGACTGATCAGGTGAAGGAAGAAAGGCAGAGTCTCTTTGGGTGCTCAATGCCATTGGCGATCTGCTGCTGCTGCAAACACTAGTCAATGAAACAAGAACTTTGCTAACTAAATATTCAAAAATCCAAACACTCGCCTGAATAAATACAAGGATAATGATAAATGGCTTGAAAAATGAAAAAGATTGGGGCAAATGAAAATCTAATGTTTCAGAGGAAAAATACGGACTCGAACAACTAGGGAAATCTAGATAGTCAAACATGTTATGTTGTCACCATGGCGGTAATTTGAATCATCCTAGCAAAATATGTCAATTTGGATAATACAATGTTATGTCGTCATGTTAACAAAAGATATCAAATATAAGCAAGCATTACCCTGTACTTCCACTTCAGCAGAGAGAAACAGAGGAATTCAACATATAAGCAATTTTGTTATGCACATATTATATTAGCACAGCTAAAACATTAGATGGAACAAAAATACGAATTTCAAACATAACGTTGCACTATGAAAAATCAAGCGTGCACCTTGTATGTGAGACGATTGGTAAAGCTGTTTCTTTTTCTTTTCTAAATTTAATATATATTCGACACCAAAAAAAAATATAGAATATAATATATAACGCTACATTATTAAACCCACAAAATGTATATATTATTCAAGGAGAAAGCAAATTATATATGTATTTAGAAAAAGGAACCTTGTAAAACTGGTGCAGCCAAACAGATCCTTACAAAAATAGAAAGTAGAATCAGCGAAAGAAGCAACTCACATTGAAATGCAGCAGCTGTGATGCCTTTGGCTTTGAAAGTGAGGAATCATAGGTCGGTCCCAATCACATCGATCTTTTTTCTTGTTCTGGGCCGAGCTTCGTCAACAACATCATCATTTAATTCATCTTGGTCTGCCTCTTCGGAAAGAGCATAGCTTTTGCAGAAGAGAGATTTTTGGTGAGAGCTACCTCTTCCACTTGGATCTGTTTACACCAGAAATTTTCCATATGGGCCCCATGGGGATTAATGGCATGATATGGGCCCATTTTTGTCACAAGTTTGACACAACTGACCAGATTACAAACCCAGCTTTAAAGGCCCATGACCATGGCAACGGACTCGACCCAGGCTGGAACCACGAGGCCCAGTGAAGTTTGGGCCGAAACCATTCGTCCAAGGTCAAGAAACCAAACCCACGGCCCATGGCCCAGTCCAAGATAGTAAAGGCCCGGGACCCAAAAAACCGGAAGTCTTGATCGGTCATTGCCATTGCTACGTGGAATGACTACGCCACTTGGGAAAATATCAGGCAAAGCACGTGGAAACTGACCATCTGCAGCTCAAACTATGCGAGTGGCGTTGGGCTCCGTGATCGAGGCGGGCCGCCCACTCAGCTCTGTGCCACATTTGCCTAGTCTACCAGTTTTCAATTCCACCTAGGCCGAAATGGAACCACGCCATGCGCCCAGAATCACGGTCCTTCACCAATGAGAAGACGTCACGTGTCAATTTCGCAGTGCTTAATGTCACTGTGTCCCAAGACTCGACCCACGTGCTCGGAACCTCGCTAGAAGCCAAGATTCAAGAAATGTCAAAGAAATATATGAGCCTTGGGACTCGCGACTGAGGCAGCAACCTTCCCCAAATTCGGCCGCATTAGGCTTTTTGAAAAATTGAGATGTCATTTCTCCTACATGCTTGTTTTAAGATGATAAATTGTTGATGTGATGTGACATTTATAAAGTTTTTTCCATTCCTTAAAAAAATCAAACCAATTTTAACCTAAGGTTATATTTGACCATGCACCCAACTGCCTCACACCATCACAAAACCTCTTCTCATAATAATCTTGCTTTCGATTGTCCCATTTTCAATATAATTCCCAAAAAACCCCGACATGTCTTAAGAGAAGCACCACAGCGTCCTCTTCCACCACCACAAGGATGAAGACATACCCATTGAAACCTCAGACTATCCTCAGTCTGGTACTCTTTAAAATTTGTCTAAGAAGATGATTTAAGAAGCCTAGTGCAGATACTCTAAGGCCAAATCTTGTTTTAGTTATAAGGGATCAAATCAAACTCCACGACTATCGTAATTTCTAGTTTTTTTCTTTCTAGCATTAATGAAAATTAATAGGATATATGGGTGGAGAAATAGGATAAGGAATTTAAATTGTAGCACTCACATGTAAATCATGAGGAATATCACACATATAGAGAAATAAATCATTAAAACAAATTTTGTTCCCATGTAAGGAATGACCCAAGTAAGCAATGTATTGATCATTATTCTTCTTTTTTTGTATTATCTAAATTTGGGCAAACAACAAGGAGCAAGAAAACTTTAAAACTTTGGACCGCTGAAAGAAGAAAACTCAGAATGGTTTTAACTAAGAGAAAGAACGAAAGAAAGAAAGAAAGAAAGAAAGAAAGATGAGTTCTTTAGGAGGCATGGTATTGACTCTTTCAAGCTTTCTGTGCTTGTTCCTGGTCTTAGTTCTCATCAAGGTCCTTCACAAGTTATGGTGGACTCCAACTCGCATACAGAAACAGATGGGTCTGCAGGGGATCCAAGGCCCTCCTTACAGA
Source organism: Prunus padus (assembly GCA_024362665.1). Classification (NCBI taxonomy): domain Eukaryota; kingdom Viridiplantae; phylum Streptophyta; class Magnoliopsida; order Rosales; family Rosaceae; genus Prunus; species Prunus padus. The sequence goes on from JANFAM010000006.1 coordinate 1,874,612, forward strand.
CTCATCCATGGAAACAACAAAGAAATTTCCCAGATGATGAAAGAAGCCATGGCCAGGCCCAAAAGTATATCCCACGACACACTTTCTTTAGTCCAACCTCACATTCACTACTGGACCAAGATTTATGGTAAGAAATTATCTTAATTAGAGCTTTTTTTTCTTTTTTTTTTTTGGTTGTGGTTTTTGTTCCAAGTATTAAATATTGGTTATCTTTGTCAACAGGAAAGAATTATCTGCAGTGGCATGGTTCTCAAGCTCAATTGGTGATCACAGAACCTGAATTGTGCAAACAGATACTGAATAACAAAGATGGAGCTTATCCAAAAAAAGAGTTCCAAAACTTTGTAAAGAAGCTATTAGGAGATGGCCTGGTGTCAACAACCAAAGCTGATAAATGGGAAAAATTGAGAAAGTTGGCCACTCTTTCCTTCCATGGAGAGAGCTTAAAAGTAAGTTTCTTTGCCGTTGATGGTAATTTCTTGCAAAGAGTAGTGTAGTAAATTAGGTTTGGTAGTGAAGTTAAATCTGATGGGATGGTATTGTTTTACTAGAGTATGATTCCAGCAATGGTGGCTAGTACTGAGACAATGCTAGGAAGGTGGAAAAATTATGAAGGAAAAGAGATTGATGTGCTTCAAGAGTTTAGGTTGTTGACTTCAGAAGTGATTTCCAGAACAGCATTTGGCAGCAGCTATATTGAAGGAAAGCATATTTTTGAGATGTTGACCAAGTTAGGCTTCATAATCTACAAAAATTATCTCGCAATCAGGGTTCCTGTCATTAGGTAACTTCATTTCAACTAAATCATTGGGGAACCGCATGGATAGCCATTCAATCTCCGTTCTCTTAGTTATTGATTGATTAATGTTTGACATTCTTACTTCTCAATATAAATGGCATCCGAATGATCTTTGGTTGGTCAATTTCGGGATCCATTCAATTTGCTAGCATACACTATGTACCTTACTATGTTAATAAACACAGATTCATGCCTAAAAAATTCCCTCTGTATCTTTTTCAAAATATCTGGCTCACGCTTATGCTCCCCTAAAATAGAAGAGATATTGATGCAAATACAAAATTTGAATTGAGCACAAATTTGCACTATAGCCAGGAGAAAACATACTCAAACGAATTTGCAATATATAGTTGGGAGAAACATACTCAATTTCATTTTCGTTGTATAGTTGGCGCATTATGCAGAGAACCATTCTTCTTTTATTGTTTTCCCATATAAGTGAGCATTACTTCTGTTCTCATGTTTAGTCTTTCATGGAAAATTGCAGTAAGTTCTTCAAAACCAGTGATGAGATAGAATCGGAGAAACTTGAGAAAGGTATACGGGACTCTATAATAGAGATTATTAAGAAAAGAGAAGAGAAGGCAATGACCGGAGTACAACACAGATTTGGAAGGGATTATCTTGGATTACTTGTAAAGGCTCAACATGATGCCAATGACAGCCAGAGGATTTCGGTGGACGAAGTAGTTGATGATTGCAAGACGTTTTACATGTCCGGACAAGAAACTACTACTACTTTGCTTTCTTGGACTGTCTTGCTTCTGGCAATCCATACAGATTGGCAAGAGAAAGCAAGAAAGGAGGTCATACAATTATTTGGCAAAGAAACTCCACATCCCGATGGCATTTCCAAACTGAAAACAGTAAGAAAGTCAAGAACACAATGAATTCCTCTTGTAAGTGGCAGAAATATATTCTCAATTAAAATTTTAAATCCTGATTTGTTATCTCTGTTTCATTTTCATGCAGATTAGTATGATCATTAATGAGTCTCTAAGGTTATATCCTCCACCTGTTTCTATTATAAGGAAAGTTGAAAAGGAAGTTAGACTGGGAAAGCTCACTCTTCCTCCTAATCTTGACTTGGTTATCTCAACCATAGCAATTCACCATGATCCTGAAATCTGGGGACAGGATGTGCTTCTTTTCAAACCAGAGAGATTCTTGGAAGGGGTTGCTAAAGCAACTAACAATAACATAGGTGCATTCATACCATTTGGATTGGGACCTCGAACTTGTGTGGGCTTGAACTTTGGCTCCACTGAAGCAAAAATTGCTCTGTCAATGATTCTACAACGCTACTCCTTCACTCTTTCCCCTGGTTATGTTCACTTTCCCTTGCATTATCTTACAGTTCGGCCGCAGCTTGGAGTTCAGGTAATGCTACACTCACTTTGAACTGCGAACACAATGATGTATGGATTGCGCCATGATTCTTGCGCTTGGTGTTGGTGTATCAAGTACCTGGACATTGATGCCTTTGGATATACTGCTAGCTTATAAACAGTGCAAGTGATACACTGATTGATTGTCATGAATTTTTATTAAAATAAATAACCAACATCAGCACAAATGTGTTAGTCCATAGTGCATTAGATCCTTTGCTGCCTTCCATTTTGTACTCAAAACTGCTGTTTCTTTTTGGTTATTTTTTCTTTTTGGTCATAGCCCCGTTTAACAATATGTAGACAGATTGCCGTGCACTGATTTGATTATGGGAATTTATAGAATCTTGTATTGGTTAATAGAAACATCGGAGCTTCCAGAATATTGACTGTTTGTTCATTGAGCCCGACTTTTCCAATTACCTCGATACGGAGAAGTGGGGTTGAATATTCGATAAATAGTATAGCCGCGGCTATACTCTTTAACATATTTTTGTTTTTTTTAAATAAATCGTATAGCCGTAAACGGCTATACTGTTAAATATAATATGTTTCAAGAGTATAGCCGCGCATACTGGGGTTTTTTTTATAATTTCTTTGATAAATAGTAGCCGCGCGGCTATACTAGGTTTTTTTAACATTTCTTTGATAAGTAGAATAGCCGTGCGGCTATATAGCTATTATATAAAAGGTATAGCCGCTCGGCTATACTGGTGAACTTTTTTTAAATAAATCGTATAGCCGAACGGCTATACTTTTAGATATAATATATTTCACAAGTATAGCTGCGCGGCGATACTGGGGTTTTTTAATTTTTAAATAAATAGTTTAGCCTGCGGCTATACTTTTAAATATAATATATATCGGGTTTAAATTTTTTTTTAAAAAAAAATAGTATAGCCGCGCGGCTATACTGGGGTTTTTTAAAATAATTTTTTAATAAATAGTATAGTCGGCCGGCTATACTTTTACATATAATGTATTTCAAGAGTATAGCCGCGGCTATACGGGGTTTTTATTAATTTTTTTAATCAATAGTATAGACGCACGACTATACTATTAAATATAATATATTTCTAGAGTATAGCCGCCGGGCTATACTGGGGATTTTTTTAATAGATAGTATAGCCGCGCGACTATTAGGGGCCCTTTTTTCCCCTTATTTCGTTAATGGATACGAGTAGTTTAGAGCATTATCTATTTCTATTAGGCCATTACCCTAGTCTCTATTGTCCCCTTTTGATATTTTACTTTTCCAGAGTTATTATCCGTATAAATAATTTAGTATTTTGCCGTTTAATAATCGTATTATACACGTGTGTACATATTTTTCAACAATACTTCCTTTTTCGTACACAAATCAAACATACAATACACATACGTATGTATTTTTCATGTTTAATACACTTGTTTTTACAAAATTGTTAATAATACACACAAAATCCACGTATTATACACATAATTTTTACATATTATTGAATAAAAATAATATATATATATATATATTAAAATATTATATAGTGGTCAAATTTTATGATCATTCATATGCTTCCTTTTACTCTTCGAGCTCACAAACCAAGTGAGTTTTGACATAAGGTAAAATGAGTAAGACACTACGTCTTCTCTAGTGCTTGGGAGTAAGGTAAAGTTAGCCTAAGGAAAAAAGCAGAAAGAAGTTAAAAGAAAAAATTGATTAATACTCACTCTTGCAGGGTATCCAAGAAATGAAACATTTGATACGCTCAGCAGACCTAAAGAACCTAAAGCAGGAATGAAACGGTATATAACACATCAACAATTATCGCATAAAGCTTTGTAGATCCACTGGTAGCTTTCCGAGCTTTGTGTCCCTCCCATTAATCAAGATTTAAAAATGTTTTCCCAAGTATGCTTTGGGTTATCACAGTAAATGCACCCACTTCCGTCAATCGGAGCCCTTGGTCGATGAGGTGGTGTAGTCTTGTTTGTAGGCGAGCCAACAACTGTTGCATAAGACTGCATCTGAAGTGGTACGACAGTAGAAATATGTGGTGTCTAGCCTGGCCGACCAGTCACTGAGTTGTGGCTGACTGATTGGTGAACAACTTTGGCCACCAACCCTGCTCCAGTGGTTGCCTGATTGCCCATCATCACAGCAAGGCGAATATCCTCCCGTCGAACATAGGCATACACTTGCTCTACCGTGGGAAACATTTTCATCAGAAGTACGTCACTTTGGGTTTTGTCAAGTCGATCATCCAAGCCATCCAAAAAGATTTAAACTTTATCTTCCTAGATAATGTCGTTGTACTTCTTAATATCATATTCGGATGACGGAAGCCAATTTCTCTCCATAAGCTTTGGAGATCGTTGTAGTAAGCCTCAATCGAGCCACCTGATTGTCACATCCGGTGAGTTTGTCCTTTAAGGTCGTACACCTGAGAGGTATCGATGCCATCAAACTAGGTTGTGACAATCACATCTCATACTCCTTTTGCCGTCAAATATCGAATAAAGGTGCTAATCAATTGAGGCTCCAAAGAATTGATTAGCCATCCTTTCACAACCGCATTCTCTGTTCGCCAGTGGGTGAAAGTTGGTTTGGTTGAAGGTGGTGGTGGGAGTTCGCCGGTGAGATATCCCAACTTGTATTTGCCAGCGACATACATCTCGACAACTTGGGACCAAAGTGGGTAGTTGGAGCCATCCAACTTGATGCCAATCTAGGCAGCAAAAGCTTCATTGGTAAGGGTTGAGGTCGGGTTCTGTATTTTCAGGAATTGGGCCATTTGAGCGGCTAGTTCTGCAAAGGTCAATTGAGAAAGAGAAGCGGGATTGGTGGTGCTACCTTCATGGGTGAGGAAAACATCATCCTCCCCTGTGCGAAACTTAAACTAGAGCCCTCACATAATATAATATGAAAATACTAAAAAAATAATTTCCATGACTTTATGTCATCATAAAACGATTTTTTATAACTAAAATTCATCATCAATTATCAACAATCACAAATTTTTTAATGTTTTCATTTCATAAAATTAAATATTAGTATGTTCGGTAAAAAAAAAGAATACAAGAGAAAGAAGAAGGCATGAATTTTTGTTTTGTTTTGTTTTGAGTGGAAGAAAGTATTTTTTTGGGTATGGGTATGATACATATTGGTGTTAGTTTAGTTGGATTTTTCCCCTTGTTTTTTTTCAAGTTTCTTTTCTAAAACTATTTTGTTACTATAATGAAAAAGAATCAAATTACTAATTTATTGACATCACTAAGACTCGAACTTGGATCTTGTACCAAAGGATATGCACTTGAAACTAGCTCTACCAAATACACTTTTGTGTTAATGTGCTGCATGCTAGAGTTTATATACAATTATTATCATATTCATATATATAATATAAAGTAAAAAAATTTCGGAGGCCCTTAAAAATCGGGGGCCCTGTGTGGTGGTGTCACTTGCACCATGCTAGGGCCGCCCCTGCTCCCCCATGATGACGGCTAGGGTTTAAAACAAGAGTCAGCAATCCCCAAGATCGTCGCTTTGATATCGTGCAAAAATATGAGATATCAGATAATATTGTTTGTGGGAATTTTCTATGTATTCTTCTCCTTGTAGGAGGCCATATCTATAGTACAATAAAACGTTGTAGGTCAAGAAAATTAATAACTCATAATTCTATTTACAATAGGAAATCGGGAATTAAAGTAAATCAATTACATTTGATATAGGAATCCTTGGTGTGCAAGGAAAGTAAACATATACCACAAGTCATGCCAACAACTAGTACAAAAAATGCCTTAGATGACACTCAATAGACGACAATGTCCTAAATACCGTCGTCTTATTTTGTTGGATGACAGCTTGTCATAAAACCGTCGTCTAATAAGGTGTACAACGTTTAGAGCATCATGTTTTTAAAATGCCCATCTTTAAAGGACGACAGTCTTTAACAAACCGTCGTGTGTCTTATTTGCGTCAAAGGCAAAATCTAACGAACATTGTTACGACATGGAACTTACTTAGAATAACATAAAAAAACTCATGTAGACCAAAAAAAAGACTTGAAGCATTCTTTGACAAAAAAAGGGACTTATACATGTCTGATTAACTATATAGCTCAACTCACTCGTATGCCCTCAAATTCCTCTCAAAGCCTAAACGAGTCGGTTCATAAAATCCCTTTAAAGTTGTTCACAATCCCTTTCTCAATTTCAACTCAGGAGTGTTACAGTGTAAAAGCATATAAAGAGACTTCATTGTTCAATCAACATCTCATAAGCCTTTCCAAGTGTTTCGTACCAAGATCGAGCTACACATACATATATCGAAACCAAATTCATAAACTTGAAGAGAGGGATACTCTTTTTGTTTTATTTAAATTTTTTTAAAAACATTCATGTGTTACGGAAAAGATAAGTTCTCGAAAAAATTATCAAAATTTTCCATGTCAAGAAGTGGCACGTGGCTTGCCACTATTACTATGGTGACCCTATTGCAAACTTGTAACTTTAGGAAATCATAGGGACAAATTTGTTATTTAGCATATCTCCTTCTTAAGCCGAAACTTGTAACTCCTATATAATGGGCCCTCGCAAAGGGTAGGGTTTACGATTCTTATAAACTTCCTCTTTGCTTTGAGCCTCCACTCAATCGGAGCAGTCTTAGCCGAAAATAAGTTGTCTCTCTCTCTCTCTCTCTCATTCAATTCTCCCTTCTTCTGATTTTCTGTTCTTTTCCAGGTCAAGCTTCTGAGGCTTAACATTTGTAGCTTTTCTTGTCCGTGTATACATTCTCGCACATAGTTCTTCTTGGAAACCTATTCTCTGTGAAAATTGTTTCCAGGATTTTATTTGTGCGTAAATCAAAATCCTTTCTGCTTGAACCTTCTCCTCAAAACCCATGGAGATGTGTTCCAATGTTTATTGGATAACATTTTTTTTTTCTTAACCCATTTCAATATTTTGATTTTTCCCTTTCACCTGGAATGTTTTGTTGCTGCTACGATGATTTTGCTTTTATCTTTTTTAGGATTGGCCGTTGATAATTTTTCTTGGGATTTTATAGCAGTTACTAAGAGCAACTCCAGCGGTAGGGGGAGGGGGCGGGCTGGGGGTTTGGGCCAAAAGTGATTTCCAGCAACAAAATGTTGCCCGGGCAGGCCATGGGCCCCAAGAGACTGGGCAGGCCCTCGGGCTCAGGTTGCCTGAGCTGCTGCCAGGGCTGTGTGACGTTAGCGTTATTTTTGCTGACGTCATTGACGTAACAAAATATTTTAAAAATCTGAAAAATATGAAAAAAATCCAAAAATTCAGAAATACTTTTTAATACATACCTATCAATTTTATTATTATTAATTTCACAAATACAACTAAAATTAATCACATGTACAAAAATAAAATAAAGATAAAAGTGAATAAGTAGTTCTTCACTTGTGGTGTGAAAGCAAAACCTTCCCTTTGAAAGCGATTATTATTCACATGAATAGTAGCCACTCCCCCTTGCCATGGCAAGAGGCAAATGGGTGGAGTTGCTCTAAGCGCGTAAATATTTGGATTCCAATTTCAAGCTCGGATTGGAAAAAACGGTGAAAAAATGAACAAAGTTTCGATCAAACTTTAGTCACGGCATAGAGGGGATCTAGCATTATCACTACAGAATTGAATCTAAGACTAGATGTATCATAGATCACTTGCATGTACTAAATACCATTTTAAAGTTGTAGATTTATTATTCAAGTTTTAAGACGTTAAAAAACATAGTGTTATTGCAACTTCATTAGAGTACCAACTTTATTTTTAAATGAAGAGAAACATACGGCTCAATTGAGGGCGTGCGCGAGTCAGTGTTGCATCAGCCTGGTTATTGCTAGTCCTGTTTTTTTTAAAGGTTTTTGCATTTCTCTTTCGTGTTAAATTGGTAATTCCCTAACCTTTTGTTTAGATGAATGAATTGAAAATTACATAGAATAATAAAATGACGGAATTTAGACTTCCTCCATTTCAATTTATGGCAATTGAAGATTTCAGTGTTTGGATTTATGTATGTCGAATTTTGTAAATAATAGAATTTTGTAAAGGGTGATTTTATTGGCATCTCATTATTTGCTCTTTGCACTCCACATTCTCTTTACACCCCACTGAATTTTAATAAAATTTAAAATTACTCACTATACCCCAATTTTCTTCCTAAATTGCCCTCATAAACCCCATTCCCTAAGAGCGCTGAGGGGGGCGGGCAGAGGGGGCCTTTAGGCCAAAAATGGTTTCCACCGCATCAGCCTCAGCCAGGGCAAGGCCTGGGCAAGCCCAAGGGCAGATCTTGCCTCCCAAGCTGCCTTAAGGCTGCTGACGTTAGCAGCATAAAAAAATTTAAAAAAAATCGAAAAAAAATTGAAAAATAAATCTGAAAAATTCCAAAAAATTCAAAAACATTTTTTTATATGCACCTAGCAATTTTAATATTATTAATCTCATACATATAAATAAAATTAATCCCATGTGAAAATATCATACAGAAAATCTTATCCTAAAATTTTATTCGAAAATTGATTTGAGATTTTTATAATAAATAGTGACACGTGGCAATCGAAAATCTTATCCAAATGAATTGTTTAAGTATAAAAAATAGGAAAAAAAACAGTTTAAGTGAATAGTAATTGCCTTGCCCTTGCCTTCCATGGGTGGAGCAAAAAATGCAAGGGCTGCCACTATTCACATGAATAGTGACCGCCCTTGCCCTTGCCCTTGCCCTTGCCCTTGCCCTTGCCCTTATGGGTGGAGTTGCTCTAACTGAGCATACAAGATCAGGCCGGGCCACAATGTGCACTGATGTGTTTGCTTTTGGGGTATTTCTGCTTGAAGTTGCTTGTGGAAGAAGGCCAATAGAGGCACAGGGTTCGGACATTTCGATTTTGGTTGATTGGGTTTTTTCTTGTTGGAATAGAGGTAATATTCTTGAGGCAAGAGATCGAAACTTGGGCTCAGAATTTATAGCTGAGGAGGTGGAGTTGGTGTTGAAGCTTGGGCTGTTATGCTCCCATACAGAGCCTACAGCTAGGCCAAGGATGCGCCAAGTTGTGCAGTATTTGGAGGGTGATCATACTCTTTTGCCAGAGTTGTCATCTCTTGGTGCTTCCGCCACCAGCTTAGCGTTTTCTCACAATGAAGATTTTGATGATTTTGCAAATTGCAGGGGGTTCGCACAGTCATTATATATATATATGTTCCAGAGCCGACGCTCCTCTCCGGTGGTCGCTGACTCGAAACAAGTAGGATTCTTTGGCAAACTGGATTCAAACACAACGCATGCATATGCAGCTTTGAATGTTACCCTCTTTGTATAGTTTTCTTTTCCCATAGAAAAGCAATGTGAAGTGCAAAACAGTTTGCATGTAAGGTCTCTGTGAAAAGTAAAATTATGAATAAATCATTATATTGTACTCAAAATCTTTGTCCCACTGCCATACTGTGTAAACCCCATCCATCAAACCCCGTCCATCGTTAGGGTTGTAGGAACATGATGGTTTGAGAAAAAAAGGTCTAATTAAGCTTGCAGGAACATATGTGGGGTGTAGTGAGCAAATTTAATTTTTATTTTAAATGTTTTTTTGTCCTTAACAGTAATTATATATAAGGATAAAATAGGTTATTCATGTTTTAAATTAGTATGGGGTGCAAAGAGAAAATAATGGGGTGCCAATAAAATCTCCCTTTTGTAAATGACACTATGGAGTTGTGAAATGATGCCTATTTTGGTGGAAATTAAACTCGGGAATTTGGGACCAAATTCCTAAACCCTAAATTCCACGCTTAAATTGTCAAACAAGGGAATTGTCAATTTGTCATCTTAAAATTTCCGACTTTTAACTAAAAATTCTGAGTTAATCTAAAAAGTAACATTTTTTTTGTTAAGTTGGATTACGTGGATGCCACATGCTCCAATTTTTAGGGGTAAATTGGACTTTTTACTTCAAAAATGTAAATTGGACTTTATATACCCCAAATTCTAATTACTTTAATACTATTTTAGTACAAATTGATGATTTTAACCCTAAAATTGATGGCAATATTAACAAACCTTTTATTTTAAATTTTAAACACACCAATGGTGTTTATATTATTTTAGCTTAATTATTTATTTGCCACTTGAAACTCAATTTGTGTCATTTTACCCATTGAAGACTTTTTCTGACCTTCAAGATTTCGGCAAAAAATTAGGACTTCGACTGACTTGGGTATAAATTATAATTAATGCATTTAGATATTAATTGGGCTAAAATATGTAAATATTACTTGCAGTTATTAATATGATTTGAATATTAATTAGACTTGCTAATAAGTTTGGATATAAATGAATAAGTAAACTTAATATAATCGGTCCGATTTGGTTTAGATCGATTTTTCCAAGACAAAAACCAGAATGGGAATCGATCCAAAACGGTATGGTTCAGTTTTTGAGCTTAAGTATAATTTTTTGGTCAACACAATTCCTCCCCCCCCTTTTTTTTGACATAGTTCGGCTCTGTTCATTGGTTCAAATGCCCACCCCTTTGTTGAGATGCCTTCCATAATGATGAGAGAATGACTGTTTCACCCTTATATCTAACGTAATAGCACTAACGACAAGACCAACATTATTAACAAAAATGGAGTTGAGGGACTACCACTAGGGGTGTGCAAGATCCAATCCAATTCAATTCAATTTTAATTGGTTTCAATGATTTGGCGGATTGGATTGGATCCTTAATTTCTAAAACCGACATGATTGGATCGAATGACGAATTTGCTTATGAGGTTCCAATCAAATCCAATCTAGTTTAGTTTCATGCTTATTTTGCTCATTAGGTAATTTTCATTAAGAAAGTTATAAACATTTTAAGTAATTTGATGGAGTTATGTTTAATATATTATAAAATTAAAATAATTTTCTCTAACATTTCATTTATATTTTACATTTACGTGTATTAATTATTATTATTATATTAAACTTGACGATAAATGTTTCATATTTCATTATAATATTTTTTTCATTATGAAAATCAATCATCCAATACAATCCAATCCAATATCAATTGGATCAGATCGGATTGAATTTAAACCTCTAATGTGATCAGATTGGATTGAAAAAATCATAATCCAATCTATATTAAATCGGATGCGAATTGATGAAATTGTATTAGTTTCGAATCGATGTACACCCCTAACTACCATAACCATTTTTCGAATTCAATGACCAAAATGCAAAAGGGCACAAATGAAGGGACTATTGCTCCTGTCTTTTTAACAAAAACAAGAATTAACAAATAAAAGAGGGGCCATTTCTAGCCGTACCTTCCCTCAACTTATCTGCCATGGCTCTTGCCACAGTTACTGTGAACTCAGTGGGCTGTCCAATGCGCTCACCGCGTACCTTAACCAAATTTGTGTCCCAGTCCTTAACAAAATGCTCGTCCTTCAAACTGGGGTTTGAATCTGTGCAACTCCGGACCACCCTACCCGCAAGAAAGCTTGTAGTTCGAGCAGCTAGAACCGAGTCCAAAGGGGTCTCTTTGGGCTTCCGAGCTCCCAATTTTGAGGTATTACATATTTACTGAATCTTTTTCTTTATCATTTTCAAAATTTATTCTTCCTTTTGGCTGTGTGCGCTCGTGTTTTTATTCTTTATTTTATCATTTTTGGGAATTGATTTTAGATTCCAGAGCCACTTACTGGGAGAGTTTGGAAACTGGAGGATTTTGAATCACATCCTGCTTTACTGGTGAGTTACAGTTCTGTGTTTGTTTTGTTACGGATGGCTGTTGTTTTTTGTTTGTTTGATTTTGTGAATTGTGATTATATATGTCTGTATTTGATATTTTGTGAATGGATTTCTAGATAAACTAAAAAGAACTGAGTGGGTTCTTATGAAATTACGGCTGCAAATGATTTAATATCGTTTTATCTCATGAGCATTTGAATGCAACTATTCGTTGGAATGCCCAAGTTGTAAAGGGAAAATTCTTGTATGAGGAATTTGCAGTGCCTGACTAGGACAATGTGGAGGTGCTATATTCCATTAATGGGATTTAAGTAAAAAGCTATATAGAAAATGAATACAGATTCTAACATTAAACGAATAGTACTAAACCATACATCTTCTTTCATGCATTTAAATGGCACCTTGATTGTGTGTGTGTGTGAGAAAAGTAATGGTTACTGTCATATTTTCATAGTCTTTTGTATTCACTTTGAAAAGCTAGCATTTTTGCCTTGCTTGGGAATTTGTGATTGCTTAAATCATAATCAGGCTGCTCGTGCTTAACTTGAGCTCTGATAGTAAAGCAGCAGATTTGAGCTTATCTATGAACCAAGTAAGCCAAGATCAATCCGTAGAGTAAAGCTGATTGCTGAATGAACTGAGAATAAAATTAAAATGTTACTACCTTCAGCTCATATGGCCTCAAGTTTTTATTTTGTTTTTTGTTTGTTTTTATGTTTTTTTAATGTTTTTTTTGAAGAACAAGTTACTTTAGTAATAACAGCCATCTGCTACCCTGCCAGATATCAGATACCCAGGAAAACATGCGGGTATGAGCTTTATACAGCTAAAAAACAGATAGATTGTGTATAAACAACCTGCAAGAATAGCACTAATCATGTCTGTCAGCCTTGAAAATTGAAGAACTGTCTGGAGTCTTAAGTAGTCTGATAGTTATTTTCAGTTGCTAAGCTAGTTTACTTGTCCATGAATTTATGCAAATATAGGTATAAGATTAGTTTAATGCCACATATATCAATTTACATAATTGGTATATTAATTTTGAGAAAAAAAGAAAAAGTTAAATGAGGCATGGACCCTTTTTCTTTTAAAATGCTAATTATTGGCCAACAGTGTACTCGGTGAGATAAAACCAAAGAACTGTAGTTGAATAATTGTACTAGGAGTCATTTCTTGAGGTTGCCAATGTTATTCTGATTTAACTGGAACATTTTCCACTGAATATTTTATTAGTAAGTGGATCTATGTGCCACCGCAGGACCTTTAAAAAGTTTCGGGCCTTTCGGCTGACATTTGCCAATTTTTTCTATGCATATATGCATGTAAACTAGGTTTGTGGCACTGGAAAATAAGAAAGAAAGAAGAATTATGCAAGGGTTTAGGAACAGATCAACACAACCTGTAAAGCACAATCTGTAATACTGCTACGCTTCATGCAGGAAGTGAACTCTATGGGTTTTCTTTACTAAATAAAAAATTTGGTTGCTTATATTCTATCTTTCTTCACATATAAGCAAGGATTAGATGCATTTTAACAGTGTGATGGCGCAGGTGATGTTTATCTGCAACCACTGCCCGTTTGTTAAACACCTGAAAAAAGGTATCGTGAAGCTTGCAAATTTCTATATGAAGGTAAGGCAGCTGAATTTGTTCCTTCTGAGAGGCTTGCTTTGCTTTAAAGTTGTACCAAACTTCACTGGGCAAATTAATATAGGATAGTAACATGTTCAAATGTGTTTATTTATTGCAATTATATTGCTATTATTAATATAATTCTTTCTTTTTTCAGAAAGGACTTGCAGTTGTTGCGATATCTTCGAATTCTGTAGCTACGCATCCACAGGTACTACACTTGTACTAACTCCATAATTTGGGGTTAGAGTTTCTGAGGCTGTTGTATGATCAGTCAAGTGTGGGAACTCTTCCTGACAGGATGGACCACAATTCATGGCAGAAGAAGCTAAGCTGTTCAAATATCCTTTTCCATATCTATATGACGAGGTATGCTACTTCCAAAGTGCCAATCTCAACAGCTTTATAAATCTGGCATTTCTTATTTCAATTTGTTTCTCAATATGGCTTTTGGAAATATGCATATGGTTGGGTGACAATATTTTACTCTCATAAGAATCTGGCTAGGTTTTGGTCCAACTGCAAAGCTCTCATTCATGCGTGCATGCACACATGAATCTATTAAAATTAAGTTTCTCAATGTACTAATCCAAACTTGAACTTTATCTAACATTTAAACATTGGAGAATAGGAGGTACTAATGGCTACAAGGGCGGGGCTAGCTTGATATTTGGCATGCATGACAGGCTGGGACGCTTCATGGTTCATTTTAAAACATTGGTCCCTGAAAGAATATACGAAGTTGCCCTTAGAGTGAGGCTTTTTAGAAAGAAAAAAAGAAAAAGAAATGATAGTCTTGGTTATTCCTTAACCTGAGCAACTTGAGTCTCTTCTTTCCCTTTTCCTATTTTACTGGTTTTCATGTGTTTTTTTTGTTAGCTGTTAGCTAGCCATTCCTAAAATTGAGATTTTGAGGGCAGTATAACTTCAGGTCGCACATTGTGTTAAGTGTAATAGTATATCAATTTGATTGAAACACAGTTATGCTGGTAACTCTCTGAATTCGTTATCTTTGTTAAATATATTTAATACAGTCACAGGATGTAGCCCGGGATTTTGGAGCAATTTGCACACCCGAGTTTTTGCTATTTAAAAAGGTGACCACAACCTGCACCAATCGATTTGCTGAATACTCAAGAACACTACCTCATTTCAGCTTTCATTTAGGGGACTCGTTGTAAACTTATCAGTGTATCTCAATTTGAGTTAGTCCAACTTCTATTTGTTTTACCCTTTCTAGCGTGCAACTAAATTTATTACTGTGTAATAGGATGGACGGAGGCCATTTGAACTGGTGTACCATGGACAGTTTGATGATTCAAGACCTAGTAATAATGTGTCTGTGAGTGGAAGGTAGGACATTCGTTTTCATATTAGCGTTATAACTTCTATTGTAAGGTGTGGAAACTGATTTAGAAAACTCCATGTAGGGACTTGAGCCTGGCAATAGATTGTGTTCTCAGTGGCCAACCGGTACCATCGATTCAGAAACCAAGGCACTTCTTTCTTATGCGACATTTGTCAGGTCTTTAGGATTATGTTCTGCCATGGTTACATTCTAAAAGTAATTGCTTTCCCCCCATTTTTTTTTGTAGTGTTGGATGCAGCATAAAGTGGCACCCTGAGAGAAAACTGTGATATGCAAATCTTGGTTTCAATTTTCTTGAGATATAACCTGTGAGTAAAATTTTTCTTTCAGGAATTTCTTTGTAAAGGTCGACAGCCATATTGGTATCAGAATGTAACTTATAATTCCTTCTTCTTCTTGTTTCTCTCCAATCCTCAAATCTTCCTTTTTCATTGCTTGGGATTTCTGAAACCTTATAAAGCTAGGAAGTAATGTAATATTATTATTATTTTCTTCATTTGTAATTAGAAATTTTTTATTTATTGTAATGGTCAATAAAGTCATCCCCCTCAAGATATGGGATGTCTGATGATGTTTGCACACTTGATCTTCAATGTTTGCCGCTGCGCCAATTCTTATGCTGATTTACTGACAAATCTAGTTTAGAATGTGTCGTTAAGTGCTGATTTACAGTATTATTATTATTAAATATATCTCCTTACTAATTTCCTTGGTCAGGGGAAAACAGGTTTTAATTTTAGTCTCTTAATTATACAGGAGAAATAAAAATACCCCATCGTAAAAACCATGCAACTAATTGCACCAACACATGCAAAATCATGGACATGGCCTAATGGAGAAAATGTTATGGTATGTTCTCTATGCTACTATAAGGCTGTCTTTTGATGTATAAGCTGTAGGATGTTGACAGGATACGTTTGGAGACTTTTCACCTTTAACAGCTGATAAGAATATCTTTTTCATTTCTTATTGGATTTTCCTGCTGTCGTATTCCTTGGTCGATGCATGATTTTATTTATTTATTTATTTATTGTATTGTCGATACAATGAGGGGTAGGTTTTCCTTTTCCAAATCCCACCCTTCCTTATTGTGTCTAGATTGGAACTTGAATTCATCAACGGATGAATGAGTTAGGATAATATTAAGTAGATGGTAGGTTGTGAAAGTATGAAATAAGGATAGATTAGATGTTGGAATTCATGGTGAGTGTATGACATTCTAGGGTGATTGATAAATCCAATGTGGTGAACGAGATGCCTTTTTGATTAGTACTACTACCTGTAGCTGCTGGTGGTGGTGGTTTGATGGCTCTAAAGTGTTTTTTTTTTTTTTTTTTCTAATGACATGTTTATTTTTGTATTGGAATTATTCCAATTCATGCTTTTCGTGTGTTTACTAATACATGAGTATTGTAATTATTCCACTTCCTGACTTTCCCCATGTTTACTAACAAACATGGAATAAAAATTATGTAATCCAATACCTGAAAAATCAGGAATTAGATTGATTAGGAGGAGGAGTTGATCTCATTCTCATTCCTTTCTCGTTTATTGAGTTCCCCGATTCATAACTTCTTACATTTATACAGTAAGTAAATGCCCTAAAATCTCACCTCCCAATTAGAATGCAGGATTTAAAATTTCTTTATCCTAACATAATCAATCATGCCGAGAATGGGATCAAAAATGGAAAAATCGATAAACAGTGGATGCCGATTGAAGTGCTGTGCTTCAATTCTTAAAATTATTGCTTTTATTGGAAGATTTAGAAGAGTGATTAGTGGATAGTTGCTTGCATTATTAGGCATTAGAATCTGATAAGTTACAATACACAATCAGAGTGGGCCATAGATGGTTCAGTGTCACATGTCCAAGGACAGTGTATCCTTTCAAGAACATGCAGATCATCAAATCTCTTTTTCTTTGAGAAAAATAATTGTTGGAAAAAGCTTGAGAAGGATAGTGGTCCAATTTGTTTCTAATATCATGTTTTTTTCTGTGGCTTATACTAACAAGATTGTCACCTCGACCATTGCTTTTTTAGTCGGCTCAAGACCCCACAGACAAACCCTATGGGGCTTGAAAGCTATGACTACTGCTGTTGGTCCCCAAATTGATAATTGCAATTTTGTTGCTCAGTCCTTGTGTGATATTTTACGTAACTACGAAATTGCATTATCAATGGCAGCAGGTTATTGCATTGTTGGGACAATCTACTGGAATCTTGGCTTTAAATAATGAAGTTTCAAAGTTTTTCTTTCTTCTTTCTAAATTTTAGTCACCAAAATGTGACAGATGATACAGTAAAATCTTAGTTATATGTAGAAATAAATGAGGTTTAGAGTGGGATTCTGTATATGGTGTTAACTTGAGGATATTTTTCTCTTTTAATATATTTGCTTGGAATTGTCAAACATAGCCTCTGATCTAGGAAAAAAGGGGATAGCACTATTTTGCTATCCCGGGCTAATAATGATATGCCACGCGGAAAAGTTATCACGCGTGTCCTAGCGCTTTTGGCCGGAGATAGCAAAAGAGTGCTATCCTTGTTTCATGCAAGTGTTTCTCCACATCAGGAGAGCATGTATCTGATTGTATCTTCTTACTTTTGAACTAGGCACATTTTATTTTTGCCTTACTATCTGCACTAAGGTAGATGGAGGAGAAAACCCCCAATCTGATAAACATGTCTTATTGCTACTACACAACATTAATCTATACAAATTGTATCTTTTTACCAGAACAAAAAATAAAAATTAATGAAGTGGAATGATGACTTTAGGGGTTTGTGGGAAAACAAGAAGGTGATCCAATTAGAGGTTCAGATGACTTGGAGAAACTGGAACTGTGGACTGTAGCTTTCGCATCTCCTTTTCCAAGAAAATCCGGTTTTTCACAATCCTCATTTTCATGCCTGATCTCCTTGAGCATTGCTGTTACATCTTTCATTGTTGGCCTTTCCTCTGGGCAAGGATTAACACAGAGCAGAGCCACCCCAAGCACTTGAAGCATCTCTTGGGTTTGTGTCCCTGATCTCAATATTAGCTGCTGGTCAAGAATTGATGTGAATTCCCGTTTCATTTCTCGGATTTCCTTATTGACCCAAGTGACAATATGGGCACCCTCCGGAATCTTGTTATCCATCGGTTCCTTCCCGGTTAGGACCTCCAGGAGCACCACTCCATAGCTGTACACATCACTCTTTTCTGTGATTCTCAAACTATATCCATATTCTGCAAAACATTGTTACATTACAAGCAGTGTCAGTCAGGTATCAAAACCATGTGACCTACATTACCTTTATAGGAAGCAAAATAACATTGAAACTGGATTCATCAACAACAAGAATAAGAGATTAAGGGTTGTCAACAAGTTCAACAACTATGACATTAGACTGGTTTGATTGAGTAACCCGAATAACACAATGAACAGACCACAAAAAAATATGAGGAATTTAGACTCACCTGGAGCAATGTAGCCATAAGAACCTGCAACTGTGTTGGAGGCTCTGCCGCATTCTGGAGAACTCAAAAGCTTTGCAATGCCAAAATCTGCTAGAAAAGATTCATACTGTGGTCCTACCAAGATGTTGTTAGACTTAATATCCCGATGAACTATTGGAGGTATACAATCATGATGAAGATAAGCTAAACCATGAGCTGCTCCCAGTACAATCTTGTACCTTGCATCCCAGTCTAAGAACAGCCTTGTCTCATGGAGCAATCCACCCAAACTGCCATTGCTAATGTAATCAAACAAAAGCAGTCTGGTTTTTCCGTTGTTACAACATCCCAGAAGCCTCACTATGTTTTTATGCCTAATTGATCCAAGAGTACGAACTTCTGTAGAAAACAAGTCGATCTGTGGACGCTCGCCATTATTTACCGGCCATAGCTTCTTCACTGCAATGACCTGTTTTGTCGGAGTCTCCACACGATAAACCATTCCTGAGCAACCCTTCCCCACGATGTTTGAATCTGATAGTCTAGTCACAATATCATTAACAGAAAAATTAAGCTTTTGAAATGGGGTGAAATCCCATATCAAATGACTTTCTTCTTTACTGTCCATCCCAAATGTGATTCCAGCAACTCTAACGAATAAAACTATTCCAGCAAGCATAAGCAATATAGTTGCAGTCACACTAAGAAGAACACAAACAATTAGATATCTGATGGATTTCTTGTCATGCAGGTTACCGTTCAAGTGGCACTCATTTCTGTTAATGCATAGCTTCGGGTTGCCCTCATATGCAGTTGATGGAATATCTTTGAAGAAATTAGTATTGGGAAGTGGACCTGAAAAGTCATTGTATGAGACATTCAGGGACACAAGATTGTCAAGACTGCCCAGTACTTTCAGGCTTCCTGTCAGCATATTGTGGGAGAGATCCATATTGGCAAGTTTCGAGAGATTTGAGAAGCTTTCTGGAATGTGGCTTGTCAGAGAATTCCAACTCAGATTCAAGAGAATATCTAGACTTTGCAAGCGTCCGATCTCATCTGGGATAGAGCCAGTGATATTGTTGCTGCTCATATCCAACAGCTGCAAATCCTTACAGAAGCCCAATGATTTTGGTATGGAACCTGTAATGTGGTTTCCACTGATGACCAGTTTGTTTAGGGATGTCAGATTGCCCAAATTTTCAGGAATCGCGCCTTCTATCATGTTCATGGAAAGGTCTAAAACATTAAGACCAGTAAGGAATTGGAAAGATGAAGGAATCATGCCTTGGAGTTCATTGCCATGCAAATCAACCATTTCTAACTGGGTACAGTTTCCGATTTCAGGAGGAATTTCCCCAGTAAATTGATTTTCTGACAATTCAAGGAAGGTCAATCTATGAAGGAGCCTAAGTTCAGATGGAATTTGACCTGTGAAGTTGTTTGATCCCAGCCGTAAGCGGATCAAGTTGGTGCAGTTACCAATATTGGTTGGAAGAACTCCTGAAAGTTGATTTGATATCAGCAACAATTGAGTTAAGTTCTTGAGGTCAAAGAGAGAACTTGGAACTGACCCATTGAGGAGATTGTGTGAAAGGTCCAAAGCTTGAAGTTTCTCACAATTGGCCAGCTCAGTTGGTATGCTTCCATGCAGCTGATTCTGCCAGGCAAAGAACAGAGTAAGTTCTTTTAGTTTCCCAATGACAGGTGGAATCTTGCCAGTAAATCTGTTGTTGTCCAATTCCAGTTGCTTTAAACTGGAAAAGTTTCCAAATAAAGGTGGTATGCTGCCTGATATATGATTCTCAGACAGCAGAAACTCCTCCAATGCCACTAAATTTACAAGAGACGGAGGAACCTCACCACTCAGAAGATTCATTGAGAAATCGATCACTATCAAATGCGAACAGTTCCCTAAAGCACCTGGAATACTTCCAGTTAGATTGTTCTTCCACAGTAGAACTCTTCTGAGTCTTTTCAACCGACTAAATTCACTGGGAATATGACCAGAAAGCTGGTTTTCGTACAGAAACAAATTTTCCAAGGCTGAACAGTTACCAATTTCTGGTGGGATGGCACCTGTGAGGTTTGCAGTATAGACTGAAAGTGTTTGGAGATTCTCTAGTTGTCCTATGCTGCTTGGAATCTGCCCCGTGATTCCCGTAGCTGCAAGGCCAAGAAAAGTTAGTGCTTTGCAGTTTGATATCTGCATTGGAATTTCCCCTTGAATTCCAGGATTCCCGCCTGCACGGAAGATTTCCAGAGCTGATAACTGGCCTATTTCTGCAGGAACCTTTCCGGATAGCTGGTTATCGTACAGCTCAAGTTGTTGAAGCTGTGAACAGTTTCCAATTTCTTTTGGAATGACACCATGCAAGGCATTGGAATTCAGTGATAATAACTGCAATTTGGATAACTTTCCTATCTCCTGTGGAATTTTACCTGTTAGAGCATTGAAGCTGAGATCCAGGGTGGTAAGCGAAGACAAGTTTCCAATCGAGGGTGGAATTTCTCCGCTGAGGTTCCCATGTGAGAGTACAAGGGTGGTAAGATAGTTGAAGGAGAGGAGCTGGCTTGGGAAACTGGTAGGAACATTGAGTGAGGTGATTGTGATTTCGGAAACAAACCTGCTGCTGGAACATATGATATAATCCCATTTGCAAGGATCCTGGTCAGCTGGATTCCATGAAGAGAAAAAGGTAGCAGAGGAAGAAGAATTAAAGGTTGAAAGCCATGAAAGTAGGGAGAGGCCCTCTTGGTTCAGAGCAGAGGTGGCAGGAAACAGAGAGATATTGAGAAGCAAGAGAATAATAGTGATTGCATTGCTTGACATGATGAGGTTAATAACAACACTGCTACTTTCTATCTCATCTAAGTCTCTTTAAATCTCTCATCATGTGATAGTGGGATATTGAACTGGCTGCCTCAATCCTTCAAACTGCTTTTTCAATGGAAAACATTGCTTAAATTTCCTTGAAATAGACTAAAAGCTAGGGCCTTGGAGGGACAGATTAGTTTATGGTTTCTAGTGCAGTTCTGGATATATTAAAAAATTATATATATAAATTCATAGAAAATTTTGAGTATGAAGGGACCTAACTATAGTTTATATGATTGGGGTTATGAGGGACATGCCGTCTTTGAAAAATTGACAAATCTTTAATTATTCATCTATTCCTTTCTGTCATGGGTGTATATTTTTTTGTTTTTTCCCTCTCATAACATTTGGAAATTAGTCAAAACTAATAACATTATGAAAAATACCAGTGAGGCAAAATCACTACAGGACATATAAGAAAGATTTCGTTAAGCTTTTCTCCTTTTCATTGTTCACCAAATTTGGATGGGATCTCTTGTAATTAGGTAGCTTAACTAATAAGATGAGAGTTCATCGTCTTCAAGTGCTCGATTTTTTGGCTTTGAAGTATACTGTACAAATACAAACACATCCATATGGTAGATTTTGCTTTCTGCATACTTGGTTGCATGCTTCAAATTCTGTTGTACAACAAGCTTTAGTCGTATGCTATGGATATACTGCTATCGTTTGGTGGATTCACTCTAAATCCCTTCATATAATGATTGCTCATCTTTTCAGTTAATTACAGAGCAATCCACATAATGAAAATGACTAAGCAGCCCTCCCAACCCAACAAGGAAAAAAAAATGGAAAAAAAAAGAGACACTTCAACTTTTTTATGTGATGAGGACACTGAGGAGTATGGTGAGGTCTTAAGATCACCTTTGTATCTGATAAAGTTGTTCATGTCATGGAACTAAGTCAGCGGTTTTCTGAAGGGACAACAACACAGGTCCATGCCTCTTCATGAAAAAGGCTCTTTTCCTTGCCCATGCATGAACCTTCCCAAAACCCCCAACAAAAGCAGCTCAAATTTGCTTTGTCCATGACCTACTAGTAAAATTTTTGCAAGTACCTCCCTGGCTGTATTGGTTTTTTTCTTTCTGACCCATTTTTTTTCTATCAGATCATGTTTCCTTTTCAACGTCCATGGACAGAAGTAGATGGTAAATTAACATATATAGGGACCAACGGGGTCTAGCCTACTGGAAAAGAACCTTGACTTGTACATTAATGTGTGTGATAATACCATTCTCTTCCCCCATAGCACCTTGGCAATGTGTGAGCATATCCCCTCCCCTTCCTAACTTCCGGACAAAAAAAGAGACATATATAGGGAACAAAAGGCAGCAAGTATTATACACTAAAGCATTAATTAATTTTTATTTGAATTATTTTGTGAGAAATTAAGTACATAAATCTAACAAATATTGTGAGGTGTAGGGAATATAGGCCTACAATTGTAGGGAAGCCCTAGTCAACATGGCATTGAAGAGAATTTTGGGAATATTGCTAACATACAAACAGAAAAGTATAAGGAAAATGATGCATCACTAGCGTAGGTCTCATAAGGATGTCTCCTCAATGTGAAATGGAAAACAAGTGGAATATCTGTAAGGGGATAAGTTATGTATGGATGGTGGGGGCAAGTGATCCCCCAACCACATTTGGTGCCAAATGACTATTTTAATTTGCAAAGTTTTCATTTGGGTTTTTGGTTTTACTTGATAGTGACCCATAACTCTTTCCAGCTAATTAAGATGGTGAAAAAATGGAATTAAAAGAGGTTGGAAGTGCCTAGAAAGGAAATTGCATCAACAGAAATTGAAGATAGGAGGCACACGGTACCAGAAATGCAATAGGCTAAATAGGGTTAACCCTCTAGATAATCACGAAGGTTAGACATATCATTCACTTATCAACTTAATAATGACATTTTTGTTGATGTTCGATAATATATGTGCATATAAATGAATGTTTTTAATCACTTAAATTACAAACTACTTATATATCGATTGTCGGGTACATGAATGAGAGTCTTAATCACTTGAGTTACAAATTAATCTCATAGTGGCTTATGAATTGAGTGCACTGAATGAAGAAGTTTGAACTTAGTAAAGCAAATCATTGAATAAAGTGGCCCAATCAAGCGTGTGGTAATGGCCTAAAAGAGCAGGGAGGCACAAAAAGCGAGGGGGCGTATTTGCTTCAGCAGAGAGGCACAAAAAGCGAAAGAAAGAACAGTAATTCTGTTGTGCTTCACAAAATCTAACCAACCGGGAAGGAATTGGCCTTTGCAGTTCATATATCGTAATCGAAGATATTGGATCTTGATTGCAGGTTGGACTACATTAAGATATGTTCAAAAGAATTAAGAATAAAAAAGAATAAAAACCTAATGAGATCTGGATTTTTACTCTAATGTGCAAACATACACTTCGTAAAATCTTTAGTATGTTAGGTATTTTAGATTTTTTTGAAATTAATTTCATTTTTACCCAAGTATACTTGCTGCCAAAGTTTTCTAAGCCCTATAAATTTTAGATTATAGCAATCAGTCCATAGAAGTAAGTATACATGATGTTAATTACGTACCGTTATCAATTCACTTATATTATAATACATGTATTTATTCAATATGTCGGGAAATTTTTTAATAATCATTACGGGAGTTTGTATGATTTTCTGGTGATTGGACGTAGGACCTAGCATTCACCCTACTTTCAATGCAAAATCAGCCCAATCAAGGCATTGTATTTGGGGCAGAGTTTGATCCTAACTGGCCCAAGCTTAATATTTGTTAGAACATGAAAAGTATTCCTTGCCTAGTTCACAATTTATGCTGCAGATGGATAAAAAGTGCACCAAAAGTTCCATAATGCTTTACAATAAGGAAACATCAATTCCTTGCCTCATTTGCAATCATCTTATTTGTTATAACAACCAATTAGGATGCCTAACAATAACCTTTCTCTTTCTCTCACAAATTTTCCCAATTTCTAATACATGGCCTCTCTGACCCAATATTCTACAGGAACTTGCCTGACCTCAAACAAGAGCTTCAACTTCAACACATTATTTTCTGTTTTTCCACAAGCACTCAATGCAACAAGTCATATCAGAAACCAGAAGACCCAATTGTTATTAAGTGGGAAAAAGCTGCAGCAAAAATTAATTTCAAATATTGTTGGGAGAAATTGCAAATACGAGAAATGGAGAGTTTTGGGCAGTGATGATGGATCTTGTGGGATTGCACCTCTGCCACTCCCACCTTCTGTGTTGGAGGCAGTTCGAGATTTATACAAGGCCATCAATGCCAAGGACATACAAGCTCTAGAGCCACTTCTAGCTGATGACTGCCAGTATCAAGACCTTGTCTTTTATGTTCCTTTTGTAGGAAAAGAGGTTTCATTGCTTTCTCCTTTCTCTCTACTCATAGTGAATTTTATTGAAATTGGAAGATGTGACACAAGTTAATAGGTTTCGTTGGTATTTGAGAAATTAATTACAATCATGCTAGGAACACCAGATTTGTTCACGAAAAATAATGTCCGTACATATGTCAGTATCTTATTTGTTTAAAGAATAAATGAGATTTAGAATAGGGTCAAAATTTCATTTGTTTAATAACAGAATTTGACTAAGAAATTTGCTGGTTAAAGAGGTACTTACTAATGAAATGAGGTGTTTGGGAATATGCCCAGGCGATCGTGCAATTTCTTAGCAAGGTGATGGATGCAATGGGATCCAATGTTCATTTTGTCATTGATGCTGCGACTGAAGGTGGAAACTTGACCGCCAGTGTAATTTGGCATCTTGGTAACTTTCACAACCTTAATCATCTTAAATTTGACTGCGTCACTATGTGTCGTATCGTCTTACGTGTTTAATAATTTGGTCATGTTTGAGTAAACAAAGTTGAACACGACTACTAATTGTGTAAATCTAATCAAGTAAAAGAACGTTTTGCAATAGGACATAACATTGGCACCTCAAATGCAATTTTCTAGTGATTGGATTTGTCTTTGGATGTTTTACAGAGTGGAAAGAGAAAGAGATACCCTTTGCCACTGGTTGCACATTCTATGAATATGCACAAGTTGAAGGAGAGCTCTTTCTTAGGTATTATTTCCAATTGTCTTGTACTTTAGAGAATTTATACATTTGATCTAAATTCTGCAACTGACAAGAAAACACATGCAGGAAAGCAACTGGCGTGGAAGAACTTCCATTCAAACCAGGTGATTTGGTACTGGTACGGATCATATAACCTAGTTATCATGCTTACATATAATTACTTCCTTTGATTGATTGTTTGATTTATTTATTTACATAAAAACGCAGAAACTTTTAAAGTCCGCAAGTACCTTCTTTGATCTCTATCCAATGGCGGCTGAAGGTATGCAAACACTCAGTTACACATTGCATGCGGGGCACTTCCAATGGGGAGGTTTTATTTGGGGTACCAATACCATATTTGAAGCCTGACTTTGAGATCCAAATGAGATAATTAATGCTAATATTTTTATTAGTCTCAAAATTCTATTTCTAGGCATGGCTGACTTGAAACTAACAACCCAATTATTTTCAAATTAAGTGGTTTTTTTTCCTTTCTTTTTGGGCAAGGCTAATTGGTATTCTCTACTTTTTTGAGTTTTGCAGCATTGTTGCTGAAGTCTCATGGAAGTGGCCCGCATGAAGGAGTAGATACACTTTTAGACAAGCTTCGGGGTGGACACTGAACATGAATTTCTCAACTTCTGCGGTTCTACCAAGCCCCATTTATTTACATGCCTTCTCTGATATAATGGTAGAGATTTGAGTCTCATTTATTTACAACCAATAACCAATTATTTCACACATAAATTGGTATTCAAATACAATCTGAATTCTCTATTTGGATGTATCTATTAGAATTTACTTGATTTAAGGATTTGTTTTACTTTTGTGGCTAAGAACACGAGTTCAAAATCTGATGGTAGTGAGTGAACTCCTGGCCTAGCTATTCTTCTCCGTAAGGAGGAATATATAGGAGTTCACAAGTGTGCTTTACAAGAAAATAGATACAAGAATTAATTAAGAGAATATCTCATAAATATACAAGGACAATCAACTATATGAAAAAAGGAAGTAAATCACCTAATTATCTTAGGAAATAAATCTCCTTGATTTGTTATGTTAACTCACGTCAACAATTACATACATAAAAGTTATACATGCCCTTTCTCTTTTCCTTTTTTTTTGTCAATAAAGCTTCAAAAGGCCAACAAAACAAGAATAATAGGGCCACCACCAAAGAAAAACAGAAGAAATAGAACACCATTGAATAAATTTGGAGCAATTTATAAGAATTTGACGTTGCATATGGTTTTTGCAAAAATATTTTATTATTAATATATTCACAGACAAATTTGGGCATGTTTGGGAGTGCTTTTAGAAAGGCTAAAACCGCTTTCTAACAACTAAAAGCTCTTCTGATAGCGTTTGGCAGAAAAGTTTAGAATCTCTTCTAGGTCATAGAATCGCTTTTTGGAGAAGCACCTGCTATGTGCTTCTTCAGAAAGCACTTGGATTTTTTATTATATGAAAATACAATATTTTTATAATAAAAGCGCTTTTGTTAAAAGTGCTTCTGAGCAAAAGTACTTCCTAAAAAAGCAGTTTCAAACGAACCAAAAATATCTGGTATGAAATTGCAAGAACATAAAACAAAAATTAATAATTTAAAGGATAGAAATCAGATTACCGTTTGAGAATTTAAATATACCAAAATCAGAAAAAATATGTGGTGGATTTCTGGCTAAGAGATCGAAGAAGAAGACTGAGGATTTCGAGAAGATTTTTTATGGAGGTACATGCATGGTATGAGAGGAACGAGAAGAGGGATTAAATAAAAATAAAAAACTTCCTCTTGAGTTTAGAAAAGGGGAAGCCATCAGAGTGTAGAAGAACCCAAAGTTTTCTTGAAACATGCGTTGGATTAATTGTGGATGTTTCATATTCAAAACAAACTAATGAATTTTTAACCTTTAATCCCTAGTATATTAAAGAATTAACATTAATTTTTATTTTGAGTTATTAAGTTTTGGACACTTAAGAAAAATTAGCATTAATATATGGCCAAATATATATAGAGCACATATAAATTTTGAGGCCCCCAAATTTGAGGCCCATGACCGTCGCCTTGGGGCCCACGCCAAGGCCAGCCTTGGCTTCTTCCCTACGTATACAAACATTAATCCGTAAACCGTTTTGTATTGTGATGAAGTGATTTTATGGTCAGATTTGGTTTTTAGAATTGGATTGGATATTCCGAAGGAAGAAATGGGGAGCGACTTCTAAATTTTGTCTGTATTGAAGATAAAAGATGGATTAATCAAGAAAGAAACTTATTTCTTTAAATCTTCACAAAATTGTAGGATATCAACACCTTATAACTAATTCATCTAATTGTTCAATTTGGACAAAGTTTGAAAATTTGCTTTCATTTTTTATTTTAACATATCTTGAATATAGTGAATTAATATATCCAGAGTCCACTTTTAAGTCAAATATATCATTATTACACATGTTACCATACTATGATCCATTACTATACATTAAATTTAAGGACTCTAATCAATAATTTAGATGGAATGTTGAACAATATTATGCATAAGTCAGATTATTTAACAAAAGTAAATAAAGAGTGTTAGAGCCAGTAGCGCATATACGCGTAGATTAATCAATATTTGTGAGACCCGAGAACAACAATATCTATATTAATCTACGCGCATCTGACGGTAGCATCTTCTGAAAATGAACACAACATGACACCAAAAGGAAGAAAACCAAAAAAAGCGAACACGTTTAAACAAAAGTACACGACATGCTGCATGATCCATTTATAAGTACAGAAGGCGGATGCATTATGCATACAGTAGAACAGGCCATGGAAAGATAACGACCAATGCTCATAGTGACGAGAGAGGACCACATCTGCTTCAATTTTCGGGGCCCACCCGTACTCAAGCTAACATGTTTCTGCTCTCTGTATTCCATATCTGTATGTTCTTGGTCCTCGTTTTTGTCTTAATATCTTGGTTGGTTTTGATTTGATTACATATATACAGAGAAAGCTTGAATTGATAGATATCTCAAATAAATTTATTAAGAGAGACATCTTTGTAACACATACTTCCTATTGTATTTCGGGGATCCGATAAGTCAAATTTTCAAGTCTTAATTTATAGATTATTTTTGTAAATGATAACTTAAATTAGGAAATACTTACCATTGGATTAATAGGCAGTCATTCTTGTGTTCGTCTATAATTAACCATTTACGATTCATTCAATTTTTTTTTTTCAAGAATGATCTGTAAATGAATACTTGAAAGATAGGTTAATCATTGAAAATACAATACGGTTCGATCCAACTCATATCAATTATTACATTTACACAACTTAAAATAACTATCTTCTAATTACTAATTTAAAGAAGCAACTTTGAATGTATAAAAGTCAAATGTGATGAGCTCATTAGAAATTAATAGCCATAAAGTTAGCAAAATATTAATTGACTCGCTCGATCATATATTAATATAAAATATTTATTGTATTATATATAGGTATAAATATATGTATATACCATGACATTTTTTTAACCATGGCATTGGCAATGTGACAGTACTGAACTCCATCCCTAACTACATAAGAACAAAAATTGTAAAACGAAATTAATTAACAAGAAGTTAAAATGCCTTTGTAATTTGCATCCAATTAAGACCGTGAGAAAACTTCAAATCCTGAAAAATCGAAGGAGCTCCAATTATCACTACAAAGATTCGTGGAGATCTTCATTTGATCATCATCGGACGGTAGTGAATAGTCCAGCTCTTGCAGATGCACCATGGGCTGCCATGAAAAACTAGCAGTGCTACTCGTCAAAGACGACGTCGTTGCTGCATCATCGGACCAAAACACATCTTGCACCACTTGGTCATCATTCCCTAGCAAACCCTGTAACCCAAATTCATGAATATTCATATCATCTTGTTGATCATGATTAATTCTCATAAAACTCTGAACATTTTCTTCTTGTATTTGTTGATGTTGATGATCATGATGATCAGGAGCTACTAGGCCTTCAAGCAAGTGATCAACGGCTTCAACAAGATCTTGATCAGCCTTTGAAGAATTTTGGGACCCATCAACATCATTTAGCTCTGAGCTGGAAATTACCAAATTGGGTTCATGATCTTGATCAAGATGATCATGCTCATCCGCAGGGCTGTTGGAGTTGTTGTTCAAAAACTTGGCAAACACAGCAGCCAAATCAATATCTGATCCATTGCCTCCACCTGGCTGGTTTTCAGTACCACTTGAGTACCGCCCAGATGTGTCATCAGAACTACTCGAGTTATGATTAAAGTAAGACGAGGAAGCGCCGTCAGCCTGCGAGAGCTTGGCTGCCTTCCCGCGGCGGTTCTTGCGACAACCACCGCCTACAGGCACATTGCGCAAAGAACCGCCTTTAGTCCAATACCTCCTGCACCCTTTGCAAAAGTACCTAGGCTGCGAGAGGCTGTAGTTGTTGTAGTAGCAAAATTTGGTGTTGGAAGAGGCACAGCGAGGACAATTTGGGGCAACCTCAATGTGGGGCTTGTTCCATGATCTCTTGTCCATCATGATGAACGGCCCAGATGGGCATTGCAGCATCTGCTCAACAGGAGCTGAGAACATTTTCTGGCAACACAAAATGGTATTTTCAAGTGGAATGTGGAAGTGAGTTTGTGGAGAAAAGAGAGGTTGGGGGGGTATATAAGAGGGTGTTTGGGATTTAGGAGGGTATGCGTTGGAGTTAGTGCAAGGGCATGTGTGAGGGGTGTGCGTGTGCGTGGGGGTGGGAGAGAAATTTGTACGGGAAGGGTTGGTGAAATTACCAATTTGGATATTGTGGGGTTGGAGATGAACGTGGGCGGTTGGGGAAAGCGTTAGGACCAAGGAAGGGTGTGAATTTGTGAGATTTTGATTTTGGTATGCAAAGTGTGTTATTTTCATGTATACATGTTATGGAGTGCTCTTTACTAGGCGGATTAGCCGGGGCTCTCTCGGCTCACGTGGCATTTCTTCATTGGGCGCATTCATATGAGATGAGAGTGATTGTGGTTGATAAGTCAAAGCTTATTAGTTGTCATAGTTTCTGTACTATGGGTGTGGGGTGGGTTTTCAAATTACCAATTTGGCCTTGCCAGTAACATTATGTGAAAGCTATATGTCCCTTATATATATTGTCCTGTCCTAGGGATCAGAGAACTTGCTCTCACAGCAACGAGTTTGAGGAATAAATGCTTAATTATAACTTAAGAGGATGAAGGTTATTAGAAGCATTAATTATAGGAGCAAAATTACAAGTACACCTAATCTTGTGGCTTTGTCTATTTTGTTAGTGTCCATATTTATAGACCTTGCCTGAAATAAACAAAAAAATTGAAGGCAACGGAAGAAATTCGGCACATACCCTCACATTTAAGGTAAAAGTTCGATTCTCACGTTCTCATTCTCTTAATAGCATATAATATCTCCAAATAAGAGTACTTGCTCTTAGTGTAATGATCTTGCGGAAAAAACGTTTAACAATAGGTTTTAGAGTGGCAAATTCAAGAAATTTTGTTGTTGTTGTTGAGATGTGATAAAAAAATCTCTTAAATGACCCTTAACTGGACTACTACACAACGTAATTTAATTTCATAATCTGAACCGTTTAAGTTCACACATGGATGCTTAAAATATAGTAACCAAAAAAATTAAGAGTTGATAAGAGAATGCAAATCTTGATTAGTTTTACAATGTCAACAAGTTAATTGTCGGCATGCATGCAGTGCATGTATGGACTAATACCATACAGTGTACGTTGCTTCTTGGGATTAACGAGGAATTAGTGCAACTGCGTGTGCAACGAAGGAAGGTAGAAAGATTTGATGAAATAATTAATCATAGGCTAACGTCGCGGGGTGTGTTGCATAAACTTGCATTTCACATCCCATGACCCCACATGGCTCACTC
Organism: Prunus padus; assembly: GCA_024362665.1. Classification (NCBI taxonomy): domain Eukaryota; kingdom Viridiplantae; phylum Streptophyta; class Magnoliopsida; order Rosales; family Rosaceae; genus Prunus; species Prunus padus. Next base: position 1,905,885 of record JANFAM010000006.1, read on the forward strand.
TGTTACGTGGCATCATTTCATTCCTCTCAAATTTGTAATTTCAACTTTAATTTATTCAAACATTAAAATATAAGCTTGTTTTGGAGACTTGAATTGAAATACTTGATCTCAATTTGCGGACTGTGTTGGTCCACCACTCACACTCCGATCTTAAATTGTGTATCAATTGATCTTCCATTTGATGCTAGTAATCATAGTCAACGTATCTGCTGCTCTTTTTGACAGCCATGCGAAACTAGTCTAGCTATAGCCTGTAAGATTGAATGATGCTTAAGCGTTAATCGATTAATAAGTCAAAACAACCCTAACTACTCATTTGGATCTACTTCATAATTCAAATTATTCAGTTTTTTCATTCAACGATTATTTCTGCAAAATTTCATCGAAATGGGAATTCGTTTAGCCACTCACTATTAGAAAAGCTCCATTTAAACCACGGATAAATTAATCAAAGTGTGGCAAATATTCAATTATACTCATATAATGTATTCTTCTCCAATATGGAGGTATTTATAAGGAAGTACAAAGACGTATTAACCCTAAATACAATAGGAAATAAATCTAAATTACAATAGAAAATAAAACTCAATTATAATAGGACTAGACAAATGGGTAAATAACCAAAATCTTAACTAAATAAGGACTCGCCAACAGGATACACCCATGGCTAATACTAGTGTCAGCCACAGACACCCATGGCCAAGGTACTTGATTATTCATGAACATTTCGTTGTTTATTAAAAATGTTGTGTTCACCTTTTTATTTGGCGAGAGTTAGATAAACGTTCTTCGACGTGAGTGAATTTTTGTAAAGGTGATTCTTCAATGAAGATCCAAAATGTGAATGGTTCGAATCATGAGATAAATTGTAGAGTCGATGAAATGACGCCGTAGTAGCTAACTAGTTAGCATTTGAGCATATTATGCTGTATATATTAGTTGTGCTATTGAAGTAAACAATCATGTAATAGTAAGTGATTATAAGTAATTGATCAGATGAATTTATATCTGAACTTGTAATTCCAATAAAAATGTGTTTCAAATAAAATAACATTACCCAACTCATATATATGTTTGGAAATTTCATCTTTCGTGTAACTCTGTTTCTTCATCTCATCAAAAAATTACGTAGCAATATGGAAGATTTTAAAAATCTAGAGTCCTTGCCCAAAAATGACAAGCTAGCTTTGTCATTGTTTATAAATTATAAAACTGTCTACAATAAGCATAGCCATTAGCGAACAATACAAAGGCATCAAGAAATTACGTCGGCATTTGACAGCATATGCGTGCAAATGTTCAGGTATAAGATTAGTGCAACTTCATGCGTCGACGGATCGCCTCAATTAATTTTCCCCCATTTGAAACTTAACCAAATTCCATCTTTAATTTGCTTTGTCCTTTTTTCTAAGAAGGGGATATATCGAAAAACAAAACAAAGACAAATTGTTTAACGTGGTTTATGTTTGTGGGAAGAATTTACAACCTCTTACGATGGGTGATGCATGCATGACATGATGATTAAAACAAATCTTACAACTTTTAATTTAAACAGATAACAGATGTGACTGTGATAAAAAGAAAACGTATGTGATGTGAGATTTTTGTAAACGACAATCGACTACACACATAAGTGATTTATAATCGTATATACTTTGTAGGTTTACACACATAGTCGATTTGAAATAATTATATACACGCGTAAACAGTTGTCCTTAACTATTGAAATGTGATAGGTAAGCCACAAAATACAGCTAGAACTAAAATTTTATGAAAACATAATTGCTATAGCCTAGAAAACAAAGTCAATTCAAATGACGTCCTAGTGATTCATTGGTGATTTCCCTTCCATATTCTATTCTTTTTCCCCCCACCGAAATCAATGAAGTTGGATGTCATTATTGCACGTAGGATTGAAGTTAAAAATGGTGTTTGTGGTGGGCACGAGAGTTGCAATATATATCATCCAACTCCATGGGATCGAAAACCTCTTTGATGATGAGTTTCAAACATTCAAATCACGTGGGGGGTTTGGCGTCGCTTTCACGAAAGATGCGAAGTAGAGGATCAAATAGCTTCCACGTCTCTCCTTCTCCTTAGTTTTTATTTTTCCAGATTTCACAAAATCACAAAACAAAATCATCACAAAACCCAAGAGCTTCTTCTTCTTCATGCATCTTATTCGATTCTGCAATTCCAATTTCCAACCCACAAAGTGGTCACAATTTGCCAACTTGCAAGGCTCTCTCCAAAGCCTTGTCTGGAACTAAGGTCATGTTCAGTGCGTCGAAAACAGCACGTGCGTAATGTTGAACGCATGACTCAGGCTACCATTTGAGTAATTGATGTTGATGGCTCAAAATCCACGTAAGCCTGATGAGGTTTTCTGTGGGATCATTTGTCTGTGCCATGGGCTGGGCCCACCTGATGATGAAATGGGTGGTTAAGTGTTTCAATGTCACCGAAGCTTGATGGTTGCTTAAACGCATGCTCTTCAGTTTTGATATTTGAGAAATCAAATAAGCTTGTGCTGGCAAAGTCTTTTTCAAGATTTTTCTAGGGTTTTTTTCATTTTCTATATTTTGCTACATCCGGTGGCGGATCTAGGATTTGAAAGCCGGTGGGTGAAAATTACTTACTAATGCATCTATATACATAAATAAAAGCTTAACAAAAACAAAAATCACAAGTAACTACGAGAAGCTTAAAAGTCTTAAATTCTTTAATTATTGCCGCATTAGTGATATTATTAGCAAATTTTTTTCATATATGTTAAGTACATATGTACCTTTTTTTATTTATGAAAATTCTAGGCTGGGCGGTCGCCTAGCCCAAAAAGGGCTAAGATCCGCCCCTCGCTATATCCATCCATATGTAATTGTCTGATGTGCAGGGTATGAGTGAGATCAGCCCGATAGATATATTTTTTAAAAAAACCACCTTCAATCTTGAGAGAGCTAGAAAACCAAAATAAAAAATAAAAAATTACAGTGGACGGAAGAAATTACTCCTTAAAAACAATGTAGTTTTATATATGAGAGGATCTTTATCTAACAAACGTTTTAATATATACTCTGATACTCATATATATATATATATACGTGATGCTTCTGTTCGTCAAGCTCTAGCACTACGAGGGGCATTAACTTGGGAATCTCGGCTGCATCTAAAGTATTTAGAAATGAGTGTTGTTATTTCCACCCCTCTGTCTTATTTCTCCACCCATATTATTTTCCCATCCATTATGTAAATTTGAAAAAACACAATCATATCTTTCCACCCACAATTATTCCTAAAATACCCTTTAATTATTAATTTAAGCAAATTCTCTATATTTTTTAGTGGAAACGATCTATTTATTTCAATAAAACTGAAACCGATTACAACATATCCTCCTCAACCAACAAGTTCTCGTTGAAAGCAGGGGGTCCCTATCCCATGAGAACATGTCAATTGATGAAATAGAGAAATATGCAATATACTATGTGCCACTGTATTGGCATCTCTCGAAACAAAACAAACTGAAGAATTATTTAGTTGCTGAAACAAAAAAAACGACAGTCTTCAATTGATACTCCTATTGATGAGTCGTCTTCAATGTTAAATCATTATTAAAATACACTTTAACCGTAGATCTATCATCCTCACCCATCTCCACCACCAACACCAAACTCCTCCTTACCCTTCAAAAAACCAATATCTTATTACTACAAAAATGAAAATCAACGAACCCAGCCTAAAGAGACAGAGATAGAGAGACAAAGAGACAGAGAGATAGAGAGAGATAGAGAGGAAATGAGGATTTGTCAGCGGCACGGGGGGAGGGGGTCGCCGCTGTCTAGTGAGATGGCTAACAAGTCGGATGGGGGGTGGGATGGACGAGCTTTGGTGGCTCTTGGGTTTTTGGTTTTGTTTTTCAGAATTAATTTTATTATTATTTTTAGTTATTAAAAGTTAACATTGTATGTATAGGTTAAGTTAATGGACATGTGTCAAAAATTAGATAGTCCTTAGAAGTCATTTTATGAATGGGTAAATTAGTCTTTAAAATTTTGAAAATAAGGTGGGTGGGGAAATAGGACATGTGGGTGGAAATAGCAGCACTCTTAGAAACTGAAGGCGATTCCAAGATTCTAAATCAAATTTTGAAGAAATTAACAAATCTCTACTCCTTGGAGGATTCGGTCAATCATACATGATATTTGGTATTTGCTACAGGATTATACTTAGGTCTATTTTCAGCATATTTTTCGGGAAGTTAATATGGTAGCCGATTCCTTGGGCAAGAAAGGAAATTCTACTGATAGTATTTGTATTTGATTTTATCATCTTCCTTTGGGATATTAGTTAGAGAGTTAACTTCAATTTGTATGGTTATCAGATTCGTCGTGGATCTTCTTTGTAAAATTTTGCCTTTATAAAATAAACAATTGCTAGTTGAAAGATATAAAGTTAAAAGGAAAAAGAATTTAAGCTTGCAAGGATCTTAAGTTTATATAAATAATTATTACATAAACTAGCTAGTAGTAGGCATGAAGAGAGTTTAGAATATTTATATAAAAAAACACCCAATGAAATGTAGTGACCGAAGATAAAAGTAATGACCTAAGACATAACTTTTTGTTTATTTATTAAAAAAAAGAGAGATTATTTTACTATAACAACAAGAAAGAGATATAATTGACAAAATAAAATACAACATATAATGAATGGTTTCACTATTAATAGCATCGAGACTTTTTGTATAAAACTCCACACTTGCTAAATATTAATTTGAGACAGCAGAGCGAGCAAGTTACCAATGTGGGATTAGTTGCATGTGTGGCCCACTAAAGAGTGGTCCCACGTGAGAGGGAGTGTTGAAGAATATAAGGTCCCACATTAGAAACTTGACAAAATAAAATATAACATGTAATGAATGGTTTCACTACTACAAAAAAAAGAGGCTGGATGCGACGCTAGAAACCCGTCGTGAAAGGTGAACCACACGTCGCAAATACCTTTTTACGATGGTCTTGCGACGCTTGTTCACGCGTCGCAACCAATTGGTGTCGCAAAAGGTTTTGATGCTTATTACGACGGTTTTACCCGTCGTGAAAACCAATTACAACGGCAGGCATAGCGTCGCAACAGTTTCTTCGTTGTATTTAAAAATAATTTTTACGACACTTTGAACCCGTCGTAAATAGTAATAACGACGGCTATTGGATGTCGTAAATACAAATACATATCCAACAAAAACAAAATTTACGTCATTTGTTTTTAATATTCACAATAAGAGTAAAACACTCACAAAAACTAAAATAACATAGTGTATTATGATATATTCAAATATTTTTAGTAATTACTAACATTAATATAATAAATAAAAAACCATTCATGTATCACTGTTATATTTGATATATTAACTAAACATAAGTAACAATCGCGGAAAGAATAATTTAAAGTCAAAGGGCGAACAACATTGTCTCTAAAGTGAATAAGCCTATTTTTGGTTTCAAATGCCCAAACAAAGTTCACAAGATTATACTAAGAGAATTATGATTGTCTTTGATCCTTCACCCAAACCTGAAAAAAGAAATTAAAAACCATTAAGAAATTATTAAAAAAATTACAATTTTTCTTGAGTAAATATTTGTGAACTTACCTTTGATGAAAAAAATTGCTTCCTGCTTTTATGCTTCAGGTCAAATTGATGTTGTTGTTCACTACTCACACTAAGTCTTCGTTGGTGCGAGGCTTGATGCATCTGGAATCTGTAACTCACCAATATATATATACAAAAAAGTTAGATGGAAATCAATATTAATTAACTCTTTACTGTAATTTATTCTTTATAATAAAGTAAAAAGAGATCAAACACTAAAGCATATTATACCTGTCCACTTCCGCTTTCAGTTGGGTTAACTTGGAAACCAACATGAGCTTTCATGAGATGGATTTGCGAACTCGGATCCTCATACTTGGATTGGAGATCTCCAAGTTTAGATTCATAATGAGACTTAAGATCATCTATTTGGGATTGGTATTGTCTCTCTAGCTCCTCTCGTATGCTATTCTCATTAATGTCGAAACTCTTGAACTTTGACCAAACACTGAGATGGAGTAATACCTGTCCCATACATACGAACACGGCCATGTCCATCGTGTCCCATAACTTTAGTAAACACCTCCTCTCTATAATCCTCGTCTTGTTCATGTTCCCCCTTTCTTCCAAGTACTGATTGAATTGATTCTATAAAATCATAATGCAATATTGAACTTAGTCAAAAGATACCCCACATATTCATTTTTTTCTTTTTGGGTCAATATTCCACATATACTTTTAGAAGAAAAAAACTACATCATACTTACAATAATATTTGCACTCTCACAGTCAAAAACTTCCTCATCGTCATTCTTTTTTTCTTTTTCGTGTCTGCATAAACAAGCTCAACCGATCTGTTTTCTCTCCTTTCTCTTCCATCTTAATAACAAAGGAAATTTAACCATGTTAGCAATACAAAAATTTCTTTATAATAATGTTGTCAAGTTTGGCCATAATTTTTTTCCTAGATAACCAGACTACACTCACAAATGAATGGATAATGAATTAATGGATAATGATTTTAAAATCTGGAACCACTGCATGCTAAAAAAAAGAAGTAAGATTAGTACTCTTACCTTATTTTTCACTTGAGCAAAAGAAGTACGACCGGTCCTATGAGGGGCACTTCCTAGTGCACGATTAGCCTTATTTGCTTCAGAACATTCCTACAATATGATTAATTCGGTCAACATTCATTACTACTATAAACTCAGTAATTGTATCTTATGTCTATGTACCTTAACATCAGGCAAACCCCAATACTTTACAAGAATCTTCCATTGGTCTGTAGGGACTTGAGAAGGAGTAATGGCTAAACGCTCTTCATTGGTCTCATATTTGTCATACCATTCTTTCTTAAGCCGGCATTTCCAATCTCTCCATCTGTTACCAACTACCTTTAAGCAATGGGGTCTATATGCGTCAGGGACATCCGTGTTATCCTACAATTAATAGATAGTAACCATTAAAAAATTTTAAAAAAATACTAGCATTTCACCAAATAAATAATACTAGCATGTTTGAAATTGGTGTTTTGTTGTTTACCTGCACATCTTTCCAAATGTCATCTAATATATGATCAGGCATACCACTCCATGAAACTTTTGTCAGAGGGACCTTTCGGGCATTTCGTGCTATAACTCCCAGTTGTGTACTAAACTTTTGTGCATTTTCTTTTATTGGCTTCCATTTCCATTTAGTATCAAAATCAATATGCAATTTTGTTCCAGTCCCCCACTCAGCAATAGAACAAGCAGCACCCCGACCATTCATGGTAGGCTCAATTTCACCTAGAGTAAAACATACAATATGATTTCAAGGATGAAATAAATTACCAAATAAAGCAAAAAACAAATGGTTGTTTGGCCCTAATAACCTGTTTCATCTGATGGTGTTATCAAAGGCTCGTCCTCATGACTAGGAGTAGACAAATTGGGGTGACATTGTTGTGTCTCTAACTGAGACCGTGTCGGTCTCACAGTTGATGCTTGTTGTTGAGATTGAACCGACACAGATGGTGCTTGTCGCTGAGATTGATTCGATGTGGTAGGTTGAGGCCGCCTAGATGCAACAAGTTGAGGCTGACTTGAAATTGATCCATGTAGCTGAGATGATCGTGCTTGTGACCTACTCTTTTTAGCTCTCACAGGAGATGCGGGAATCAATTCCTCCATTGATTGTTCTCTTACTCTCTTGGGGGTCATAATCTGTTGCAATAAGAAAAAAAAATTAATATACATAATGATTCCTCTTAAAAGAATTGACATGTATAACCAATTACCTATCCAAACAAAAACAAAAAAATCAATTACCTGTAAGAGTGCTGTTCTTACATCCTAAATATATATATATTTATACATATAGACGAGCTAGCATTATATAGAAGAGTAACTACTAGAATTATTGATGAATAATGTATTATAATAATTAGAAAAATTCAGCAATAAACAATGTCAATAAACTATTTGAAGAAAGGCATTGATAAGCATTCTCAGTCACATTCTTCCATCTCAGCTTCTTCTATCTGAACATTCGTGTCTACTGTCGTTCCATCTACTCCTTCCCTCACCCAACCAACATCTTCATCATTCATATAAATAGTTTCGTCCAATTGCTGGGGTGCATATAACTCAACTTGAGGCACCATCGCCGGACTGTGATAAGAATCTTTTGAATACATATCAAATAGATCTCTAACAGTCATATTAAGAACAACATGCCAATCTGGATCCACTGGGTCTTGTACATAACAAACTTGCTTTGCCTGTTGTGCTAAGATGAAAGGCTCATCCCCTATTGCATTATCTCTGTACAACAAATGATTAAAATTCACTAACGTGAATTTAAATTCATCTTCTTTCACTCCACCAAGACCATTAACCCAATCACACTTGAACAAAACAAATTTCATGGCATTGGTATATCGGATCTCAACCACATCTGTCAACACACCATAAAAGATGACATCACCTAAGCGAGGATTATTGTCCCTAGCACTTGCATAACTCATAGTGTCTGCTTTCAAAACAACCCCGGAATTTTGAGTGGTTCTATTTTTTCACTTTCTTTCGTACGAAATTTGGAGCCATTGATTACATATCCTTTGAATCTTCGTGCAAATTGGTCTGGACCATTAGCCAAATTGATAATTTCTTCAGAGAAAACAGCATTGGTGGTTTGCATTTGTGTCTGAACCTATATAATATCAATATAAGAAGTCAAATGGGAAACAACTTTGATTTAATATATCTATATATTAACTATACAAATGTAATAATTTAAAATACTTACATAAGTTTTAAACCATATGTGAAAGGTCTCATTGTGGACTTTTCTAATATAATGATTTGCTCTTCGAGGCATTTCCCGCACAAGTATTTCAAGGTGTTGGCTGTGTACATGAAAGTTATTATTTAAAAAATGAATTAAGAAGAATTCAAGATAAGAAAAATAACTATACTTTGACTTACTTCTGAAATGGTGTGACGGCATCTGTGTTGACTAGCACATACCTATGTGCTTGTGTCCATGTAACATCATCAAGACGTATTTTAACTCCTTTAGTTATAGGACGACCAAAGTCACTACCACCATCATCATTACGAGTTGGTCTATTAAGTTTCGTTTCCACTTCATTTAAGTACAATGCGCAAAAATTCATGCATTCTTCCATCAAGTACCCTTTAGCAATTGAGGCCTCAGGACGCGCACGATTACGCACATAACGTTTAAGTGTTAACAGATACCTATAAGAAAAATAATTAATTTCAAATCTAATTAAAATAATTAAAAAGTACAGCTGCATGTTTACATACCTCTCAATAGGATACATCCATCGAAATTGGACGGCACCAGCAATCAATGCTTCCTCAGCTAGATGGACAGGCAAATGCTCCATTACACCGAAGAAGGACATTGGAAAGATCTTCTCCATTCGGCAAAGTGTATGCACAATTCGATCTTGAATTTTTTCCAAATCAGATGGTAAGTTCACTTTTGAGCAAAGTTGTCTAAAGAAATTGGTGAACTCGATTAATGCTTCAACAACATGCTTTGGCAAAGCTCTACGTGCTGCTATAGGAAGTAATTGCTGCATTAGTATATGGTGGTCGTGGCTCTTAAGACCGAAAATAGTACGTTCCTTTAGTTGTATACGTCGAGAAATATTGGAAGAATAACCATCTGGTACCTTTACTTCCTTTAATACTTTTAGGAACACATCTTTATTTTCTCTATTCATAGTAAAACATGCAGGAGGTAAGTATGCCTTATTAGAACCACGTTCTTGTGGGTGTAATGGTTGCCTTATTCCCCATTCTTGTAAATCACGTCTAGCCTGTAAGTTATCCTTGGATTTTTTAGCAACACCCAACACTGTCCATAGTATATTTTCAGAACAATTCTTCTCAATGTGCATGACATCGAGATTATGACGAATCAAATTATGCTCCCAATATGGTAATTCGAAAAAAATACTTCTTTTCTTCCAGTAGGATTCATCATTATTCTTCTCAACTTCATGTCTTTTCCTTTTTCTGATGTCTTCTTTCTTGTACTCAGTCAGTACTCCTTGCAATTGTCTTTTAACATCAGACCCAGAAAGTTTCAATGGTGCAGGTCCCCATTCTCTTGTGCCATCAAAAGACACTCTATCTTTTCGAAACCTATGACTTGTAGGTAAAAATCGTCGGTGACCCATATAACAATACTTTCTTCCATTAGTCAACCAAATAGATCTAGTGTCCTTATTGCAACAAGGGCATGCTTTCGCACCTTTAGTGCTCCAACCCGACAAATTCGCATATGCTGGAAAGTCACTGATTGTCCAAAGTAATGCAGCACGTAGTTTAAACATCTGATTCTTGGAAGCATCATAAGTATCTACACCTTCATGCCATAATTCCTTTAACTCATCAATCATTGGTTGCATATATACGTCAATCTTATTACCAGGTGCATTCGGGCCATCTATAAGCACGAGACAAAATATAGAAAGGTTGCTTCATGCTCATCCATGGTGGCAAATTATAAGGCATGAGAATAACAGGCCATGTACTATGAGGTATGCCCATTGTTCGAAATGGACTGAAACCATCTGATGATAAACCAAGCCTAACATTACGAACTTCACTAGAAAAATCTGGATTCTTTGCATCAAAATCTTTCCATGCAGGTGAGTCAGCAGGGTGCCTTAGCACACCATCATCAGTACGCTGTTTTGCATGCCATCTCATATGCGAAGCAGTTTTTGATGACATAAAAAGTCTTTGCAATCTTGGCTTCAATGGAAAGTATCTTACTTGTTTTGCAGGTATTTTTCTATTCCCATTCACAACATTTGTAGGTTGCCCATCAACTTTTTATATCTGGATTCGTGACAAATAGCACATGATTCAAGTTTCTCATCCTCATTTCTAAATAACATACAATTATTAGGACATGCATCCCATGTATTGTATGTGAAACCCAGGTCCGCCGTTATCTTTCGAGCATCGTTATATGAATCTGGTAGTTGTACTTCATTGGGGAAAGCTTCTTTCAGAAGAGTTAACAAAATTGTCACTGACTTGTCGGTCCATCCACAAAGTACTTTTGTATGTAGCAGCCGAACAATAAATGATAATTTAGTGAAATTTTACACCGGATACAAAGGACATTCTGCATCTTGTAGCAATTTGAAATAATTTGTAGTCTCATCATTTGGCCCCTCACCATATTCATTTTCTGTTGAGCCATCATTCCTCATACTAGAATCCAAATTTGGATGCTCATATGCCTCATGTACCATTCCAATTATATCATCACCCACAACTGAAGCAGAACTATTCCCCATATATTTGTCAACATATAATGATTGGTGTCTCTCACCACGAGTCCAATTTTTGTACTTTGACCAAAACCCATCAACTATTATATGTGCTCTTGCTACCTCCCTTGTAACAAAGTAACGATTGTAACATTTTTTGCATGGACAATAAATCCTTGTATCACCCATGTTGTTGTCAAATGCAAAATCCAAAAAACTTTCAAGCCCATTGAGATATTGATTTGATGACCTATCAGTTAAATCGATCCAACTCTTGTCCATACCTAGCTTCTATTCAAGAATAAAGAAACAAGAAGGCATACCCTTATAATGATCCAAATATTTATTTTATAAGAGAGATAGTAGGTATTAAAATGCATCAAAAGAAGAAAATGGAAACATACCAAATAACTAATAGCAGTCCTTGATTCGGTCTTGTAGCCAACTGATCCTACAATATGCAATATGCTTTTCAATTAAAAATTTGCATGCCCAGTACCCATTATTAGATAAAGCACAATTGTTCACATAATTAAAAAAAAACAATCTGACCTTCGAATGATTAAACAATTCTATAGGAAAAGCAGTCAATCTGCAATAAAAAAATAAAAAATATTAGCAATTAAGTATAGATCAATTCCAAACATACCAGATAATTAGCAAAACAGAGAGAGAGAGAATTACAAGAGATTGGATTGATGGTGGCCTCCATGATCTCTGAGGGAGGAGTTGATTTATGATTTAGGAGGAAGAAGGTGAGAGGGAGAGGGAGTCTTTAGGATTTAGGAGGAAGAAGGTGAGTGTGAGAGGGAAACTAGACGTGGGTTTGTTTGTATCTGAAAACTAGGCGCACTAATTGAAAACTTTTGGGACAGTTTGTGTGTGTCGTATCACATATCCAAACCCGTCGCCATAATATTATATACGACACCTATTTCAAGCATGTCGCACATAGATCAATTATATGCGTATTTGCGACTTTTTCTCCGACGTTACTTATAAGGGTGTTGCAAATATCTTCGCGCCATTACTCCGCAGGCTAAAACTAAAGCAATTGCGAGGGCCGCATGCTCTGTCCCAAAAAACCTGTCGCAAAAGAGGCAATTTCTTGTAGTAAAAAAGTATAGTTACATTATCCTCATATTTCAAGTTTGTTATTCAATTTCTTCATTGTTAAAAGGGTATAATTGTGGTTTTGCCCTCTTTGATTAATCACCATCAACATTACTCTTTTATTATGATTGTGGTTTTGCCCTCTTTGATTATATGTAATTAATGAATCGGTGGTTGAATCAGAAGTCTAACAATTTAAAATGAATGGTATAATTTAGACGCTAAGTGGTGCTCAAGTTTGACCCCTCAAGTAAGCATAATGGTGTACTAATAACAAACAATTTACAAAGTTGTAAAAGTAATGTGAAAAAAGAATTTGAGAATCTATATGGTGTTAATATGGGGATGGATGGTGTTCATCGAAGGCAAAAGATAGTCCCTCTCTGTCCCATAATTTTTCACCCTCTTCAGCTCATGGACTTATAAATTTCTATAGAAATCTTCTTTTTCGGAGAAACTTCAAGAAGATCTATATGGAAGTGGCCGCAAAATGTTTACGTTATTGGACGACAGTGCACAAGGAAGAGTGTCCTAAGCACAACAATGGTAGATTATAGATTCGGTACGTATGATGAACATGTTTACTCTCTTTTTAAATATGATAAATGCATATAACTTGCATTTTTTTTTTACAGATGTCCATCATGCGGGAAAGTTATTTGTCAATTTCCTAAAAGGAGTACAAAAATGACAGGACCCGTCCTGGTTTCCCTTTTAACATCTACCTGACACCGGACCTACTTTACTAAAATGCCCTTTAACCCTAATTTAAAGGGATAAACAAGTTGACTTCTGCCGAAATTTCGGCAGAGTCTCCCCTGAAAAGCGGACATTTACCAAATTATTTTCACTAGTAAAAATCACAGTTTAATAATCCCCAAACTTCAGCATGCACAGTCTACCATCCAAGCACAGTCACAAGTAATTATAAAGACTCAAGCCAAAATCATTCATCAATCCAAAACGGGTTTCAAATCCTTCATAACCACAAACACATTTTAACAACATCCACTCAGTAAAACTGGACTATAAACAAGCATTTACTCTCACCTAAGTTTCAATCGGGCTTCAGGCCCACCGACAAATTCAAAACCGAACTCAACAAATCTAATAAATAGGATTTGATCCCAATAACCAAATTAAAGTTCCAAAAATATAATTATTCTCGCGGCTGCACCTGGGTGAGACCCCAGGCTACCTACATACCCTTACTGAAGGATCAAGCCACATGTAGTTCTTCATCAATGACATAATTCACGAAAATCTATATTCCAAAGACCGTATCCAAAGTCCATATTCTCCAATGTTCATACCGATAATATCATCGTCTACAACAAAAATCCATACACTTTGTCATTAGAAATCAGTACTAGTAAATAATATACGATACTAGAAAACCAACATCAAGACATGCACAAAATCCTTTTTCCCGCAACCATACCCTATCCAAGGCGCATGTTGCAAAACCATTATGTCAAGTACACTTTTGAATATTCAAATTTCCAAATCCAAACCTCATTCCTTAAAACAATACCATACCCATATACCCACACACATATACATATATATAATATAATACATATGTATATACGCACACGCTCACACCATCAACACCACCACACGCCGGCATCCTACATCGCACGTGTGAGTGTAATCCATACCATAATCACCATCTCCACACGCCGGCATCCTACATCGCACGTGCGGATATGATCCATACCATCATTATCATCATCATCACACGCCAGCATCCTACATTGCACGTGTGGCCCCACACGCCGGCATCCTTCATCGCACGTGTGGGTAGAGTACAGAGTATCCGCCCACACGCTGGAATCCTACATCATCCCGTGTGAGTAGAGTATTCAGTATCCAATTATCAATCTCCGCCCACACACTGGAATCCTACATCAGCCCGTGTGAGTAGAGTACGTAGTGCCAGTCAAGGCCTACGGCACACCTTATCAAAGGTGCCCGAATCTTTACAAAACCCACATGTCGGCATCCTACATCGAACATGTTGGCCCACAAGATGGAATCCTACATCAGCCCGTGTGGTAAAGTAACCAAAATCTGCAATCCACATTCATAGACGTGTATATATATATAATGTACAGTCACGATCTCTTGGACCACAGGGGTTTAAGAGATCATGGTCACCCACCGTTGGATTTAAATCCAACGTTCCACCCACTTTTGTACTCCTTTTAAGAAACTTTATTGAACCGTTGGATTTAAATCCAACGGTGGGTGACCATGATCTTTTAGACCCCTGTGGTCCAAGAGATCGAGACTGATGTATCTTGTAATACACTCCCAAAGATTCAATTTCCAATAATAATATCTGGAATTAAGTTCTCAATTTCACTTTATTCAAATTCAACGCACCCCGATAATATCATAGTCAAAACAATAATATTCAATGTACCAAATTCAAACTTAACAAAAATCAGCATAGTCCGAAACCCAAATCCTAATAATAATAATAATAATAATAATAATAATAATAATAATAATAATAATAATAATAATAATAATAATAATAATAATAATAATAATAATAATAATAATAATAATAATAATAATAATAATAATAATAATAATAATAATAATAATAATAATAATAATAACAACAACAACAATAATAATAATAATAACAATAGTAATCCCTGGAAATCCCATAATCATATCTTCCATAACTCAAAATATTCGTAGTATAGACATCAACTCTCAAAAGCATAATCCATTATCCAGAATAATCATAAACTTTAAATATCATACTATAACCCGATAATTCCACAATTCAAACAATATTAAAATAGCATAAACAAACCCAATATCATCCAATCCAGATACTTTAATAATTTCATAAAAAACTATAGTCCACAAAATAAACAATTTATAATTTCATAGTCTCAATAATGAAGATAATCCAATTTATATAAATGTGCATAATGTTCCAAGCTTTGAAAATAATGATCATTTAAAACATTTTACGCTGCAACACCACCAATATCACTCATAGATGGTCATCAGTTAGCTCGGGGACAAACAAGGTTGGCTAAGGAAAGCATTCAGTGACGAAAAACCTTGAAGTAGAGGCAAGCTATACAGTTTTTTCTGGATGATAATTTAAAAATGGGATGTTTATGGTAGAGGTTTACATAAAGCTGTTTCTCCATTGATACGACTAGATGAAAGACACTATGGGGGGAGGTAAGGTCAGTGAGAGGCATGTACCAAAGGAATTCAGGGTTGATTCTAAACTATTCCGAATTAAGATAGATGAGCTATCTTTTGGGGGGTCTATCCTAATAACTGAGAAAACTCGTGAGAGGTTCTTCCATCTTTCACTTGAGTTGGGGTGTGCAGCATGGCTTTTGGATAAGTTGCAAGAAGTCGCTAGAGATCAGCATATGAATTTTGTTCGAAAATTATGTGGAAATTCCTATATTCTTTGGATTGAAAGACAAAGTAACAACTTCTGGTGCTTTTTGAGAATTTCAAAGAGTGTTCATGGCGTTGTGAGAGCATTGGTCATTCCCCAAAGTGGAAGTGATGTGGGATGGAGAAAACTGGAGGAGAGTTTAGATGCCATTCTTCGAGGGACTCCTTAGGTTACTTCTGGGAAGGCGGCGTCGTCTTTGCATCGGCTGAGCCAGACTTCGATCGCCAAAACGGAAGGGGAGTTACGTGTTGATCCGTCCTGCTCTTTCTTGGAGGTTGCCAGTAAGCCTGTTCTGAGTTTAGGGGGGATAACTACAAGCAAGGAAAGGTGACGGGATGCATATGGGAGTTAGTGGTGGTCATTGAGAGGAAGGCCATTTGTCACTCATGGAAGGAGATCTCTGAGGTGTTGAATAGGTGGTTAAACAAAGAAGTGAAGATTTTTCCCTTTCTCAACAACAAAGCTTTTATGGAGTGTGCCGGCTATGAGGAAATGTTAAGTTTGTTAAGAGTGGGGAATCTTTTTGTTGATAACAGGTCGAAAGTGGTGCTATCGAGTTGAGAGAGTAGCTGGCGTGCTAATAACAATATGGTGGTTAGTTATGGTGGATGGCTAGTGGTAAAAGGGCTGCCCTTACATTGGTGGTCGTTAGCTTTTTTCAAACAAGTGGGAGATGTTTGCGGAGGGATTCTTGAAGTTCATAGGTTGACTAAGGAGTTTGTCTATCTGCACGAGGCAAAGATTAGGGTGCGCTCGAACCAATTTGGACTTATCCCTCAAATGGTGAAGGTTACGGATGGTATTACCAATGCTTTTATTACTATCCTTCCCATTTCTCCTGCCATCAAACCTTAATGCACAGGACCTGAAAACGGTAGTACGGATGTGAGCGGAAGGTGGGAACAAAAGAAGAAGAAGAATATGGTGTCGTCACTCCCCACTTCAAAAGGTCAGGTGCCGGTGAGACAAAGCAATATTATTCCCCATGAAAACAGATGGAATAATAAAATGTTCGTTGGAAACCATGATGGGCATTCTGCCACTATGAATATTCTGAGGGCGTGAATAAATGGGGTTTTTCAAAACAATTCAATTTTGAGATGAGCAAGGCCAGTCACGTGGATGCTACTAATTTGTTTAATTGTAACCCACAGCAAAAACTGAGTGGACCGGGCCCAAAAACTGATTTTTTGGAAGACTGTAACCAGAAATTTAGGGATATGACAAATTCAAAAGTATATGGGCCTAATAGAAATAATTGCCCGCATGGGCCAACGACAAGGGCCAATTCAAAGCCCTTAATGGGCCTTTTATCTCCCAAATCTTCTGGGCCTTTTATCAAAGGGATTTGGGGCACGTTTATTCTGCAGATGGGAAGCCTGTGCCTCATTCTCATTTTCCCAATTTCTTCACTAAGTATGGTTGTCCTAGAGGAATGAAGGAAGCTTCGCGCGGACCGAAGAGTTCTAATGGCCCCGGGGAGTTCGCTATAGTAGTTGAAGGAAGATCGGGGACGATCCGTGCGACTCAGATGAGGGGTTGTCGTTAGTGTCAGAAGTGTCGTTTGAGTGTGACGAAGGGTCTGTCGCTGCGCTCCTCGCCGACCATGACGATGAGGCTGAGCCGATGGGTCCTTTGCTGTAGAACATTGAAGGAGAGGGGGTGGGTTGTGCTGATGCCGACTGGCCTTCGGCGGTGGTGAAGTCGATTGATGAGGTGGTGCACAAGATTGGGCCTGATGGTACGATTCTCGCGGGGCACGATGAGTCGGAAGGTGTGATCGTGGCAAATTAGGAAGCGGGAAAGGAAAAGCTAGTGGGTGTTGAGAGCTCGGCATTTGGGAGGCCTGTTGAGATGACGGGTGGTAGAACGATAGTTGACAAAGGTAAGGGAGATGCGTTTGTAAGTTATAGCAGAAGAAAAAATGAGGGAAGAGCTAGACATCCAAAACTGAGTATGGCTAAACATACTCATATCTTATCCAAACTTAATCTCATGATTGCCCCCATTAGGAAGTAGTTGATCATTGGTGGCATTCCTAGATCCAGTAGAACGAGTCTGGGTTTGGCTAGGAAAGGAGGAGGTAGCTCATCTAAGACTGAGATGGAGGAGGATAGCTTGCAGTCCACGATGCGTCATAGGGTTTCTCATATTAATTAATAAAGATTGTTTCCTGGAATGTTAGAGGTCAAAGAGGTCGATTGTGAAGGAGCAGCTGATTCGCTCAAGACTGGACATTGTTATTCTGCAAGAAACTAAGAAAGAAGTGTTTGATACAAGGGTAGCAACTAATGTTTGGGGGGGTCTAGATTTAAAGAGTGGGTCTATGCCCCCTCCAAAGGAAGGTCTAGAGGCATTGTGGTGATGTAGAATTCTCAGGTCATCTCTATTTCGGACTATGAGATTGGGGAGTTTTTGGTTTCTATGAAAATTGTGGAGTCCTCTGAGTATGATTGGTTGCTCTTTGGCATGTAAGGGTTGTGTTTCCCTAGGAACAAAAGACGCTTCTAGGAGGAGTTAGCTAGGTTGTAAGGTTTGTGTGGTTAGAAGTGGTTTATTGGCGGGAACTTTAATGTTATAAGATTTGTATTTGAGAAGTCTAATGGGGGAGGGTGA
This sequence comes from Prunus padus, assembly GCA_024362665.1. NCBI lineage: Eukaryota > Viridiplantae > Streptophyta > Magnoliopsida > Rosales > Rosaceae > Prunus > Prunus padus. Next base: position 1,924,455 of record JANFAM010000006.1, read on the forward strand.
CAAGCAATATAAGGGTCTTCAATGAGTTTATCAATGACACTAATTTGCGGGATCCTTGCCGTTTGAATGCTTTGTTCACGTGGTTCAATATTAGGTTCAATGTTGTTTGCAGAAGACTGGACAGATTTCTTTTTACTGCAGGCTGGGATGACTGCTTTCCTTATGTTAAGCAGAAGGCGATGGCGCAAGTTACTTCTGACCACTGCCCTATTGAGCTGGATACCTCTATGTTGAAGTGGGGCCCATGCCCTTTCAGGTTTGAAAATGCGTGGCTGGAGCATCTTGAGTTTAAAAAGAATTTTCGAACGTGGTGGGTGGAGGATCAGATTGAGGGGTGGAAGGGCTATAAATTTTCTCGAAGATTGAAGTCTCTAAAAGGGAAGCTAAAAGTGTGGAATAAAGAGGTGTTCGGGGATGTGTTAATTGCAAAAAGATAGGCGGAGGCTAAAATTGCTGAGCTTGATCTGCGGGAAGGACAGACCGGTCTAGATACTACTTTGAGGAAGACTCGAGAAGATCTCTACCTTCTTGTTGCCGAGCTGGTACATAAGGAAGAGGTGATGTGGAGACAAAGGGGCAAAATTCAGTGGGCACGAGAAGGTGACGGGAATACAAAGTTCTTTCACCGATTGGCTAGTGGTAGAAGGAAGAGGAATTTTATTGAGAAGCTGTAAGTGGAGAGCTCTGGGGTGGTTGAAAGTGAAGGGGAAATTGAGTCGAAAATTATAAAGTTCTTTAAAAATCTCTATAGTAGAAATGAGGAGGCGGGTTGGAGTCTAAAGTGTTTGAATTGGAACGGTATTAGCTCTATTGAGATGGTGTGGCTTGAAAAGCCCTTCGTAGAGGAGGAAGTCAAGAAGGCTGTTTTTGATTGTAGGAAGGATAAATCACCTGGTCCGAATAACTTCTCCATGTTTCTTTTCCAATCTTGCTAGGAGATTGTGAAAAGGGACCTTCTCAAAGTTATGGAGGATTTTTTTAATTGTGGTATCATCAACGCCATATCCAACGAGGCCTTCATTTGTCTCATCCCTAAGAAGGTGGATTAAATCAAAGTTAGTGATTTTCGGCCGATTAGCTTGGTGACTAGTGTGTATAAAATGGTTTCCAAAGTCTTGACTTCTAGATTGAGGGAAGTGTTAGGTAGCACTATTTCTTGCTACTAAGGAGCCTTTGTGAGGGAGAGGCATATTTTGGATGCAGCTTTGATAGCTAACAAAGTGGTTGAGGAAAGCAGAAAGTTTAACAGGAAGGGAATGGTGTTCAAGATCGACTTTGAAAAGGCCTATGATCACGTTGAGTGGAGATTTGTTGATGAGGTAATGGAAATGAAGGGTTTTGGGGTTAGGTGGAGGAAGTGGATTTGAGGATGTCTCGAGTCCGCGAATTTTTCGGTCATCATTAATGGCCGCCCCAAGGGCAAGTTCAAGGCTTCCGGGGGCTTGAGACAAGGGGACTCCTTGTCCCCTTTCTTGTTCACTTTGGTGGTGGATGTGCTGAGCAGGATTATCGAAAAGGCTCAGTTGGTTGATTTGTTTAATGGTTTTGTGTCGGGGCAGGATTTGGTCGAGATTTCTCATCTCCAGTTCGTGGACGATACCATTTTGTTCATTGGGGGTCATAACGAGTACTGGCATAACCTTCTTCAGCTGCTGGATTTGTTCTGTTTTGTGTTCGGGATGAGAATTAACAAATCTAAATGCTCGTTAGTGGGTATTAACATCGACAATGACCTGTTAATTCCTCTGGCAAGAGATTGGGGTTGTGAGGTGGGGGCATGGCCTATGATGTATTTGGGGCTCCCTTTGGGTGGGAATCCTAGGGCGCTCAAGTTTTGGGACCCTGTGGTGGAAAAGGTGGAGAACATGCTGCAAAAATGGAAAAGGGCCTGCCTTTCCAAAGGGGGAAGACTCACTATGATTCAGGCCATTTTTAGAAGTATTCCGAATTACTATATGTCCCTGTTCAACATCTCGAGTGGTGTGGCTAATAGGATTGAGAAGCTTATGAGGGTTTTCCTGTGGGAAGGATTGAGGAGGGAAAAAGGTTCATTTGGTTAACTGGGAGACGGTTGGTAAAGTAAAGATTTTAGGAGGCTTAGGTGTGGGCTCTTTGAAGTCTATGAATGAAGCTCTCAGGGCCAAATAACTGTGGTGGTTCCCCTTTGACTCCAATTCTCTATGGCACAAAGTGATCAAGAGCAGATATGGAGTTGGTGTTAACGGATGGGATGCTAATATTGCGATTTTGTGCTCTAGCCGTAGTTCTTAGAAAGACATTTCCAGTAGCTACGATATGTTCCTTAATGGTTGCGTCTTTGTGGTGAGTGGAGGGACTAGGGTCAAATTTTAGGAGGATGACTGGAACAGGGGTGGTGTTCTAAGAAAGGTTTTTCCCAGACTGTTCGCTTTGTCCAGGAAGCATAATTCCTATATTTCCTCCTTTGTGGATCCTAATATTTTCCCTCACAGCTGGGATTTCGGGTTAGGTGAAATCTTAATGAGGTGGAGATTGGTGAGGTGGTTAGGATGATGGATATCCTTAACGGTGTAAGGCTAGTGCCCTCTAGACTGGATAAAAGAATATGGAAGTTCGATCCTTAGGGGACTTTCTCGTGCCAATCTTTCGGTTCTCAAATCCAGAATGTGAGCGAAGGGGAGGTCTTGTCTCTTTACTCTCAAATTTGGAAAGCCACGGATCCTCCGAAGGTCAAGATTTTTGTGTGTCAAGCTGTGTTAGGCAAAATTAATACTTGTGATGTGTTACAGAGAACTGACCCCACATGCACCTTTGACCTCATTGATGTTCTCTTTACAAATTGGAGGGAGAAAGTGTGGATCACCTCCTCATTCACTGCCCTTTCTCTCTTAAATTGTGGTGGCTGGTTCTGAAGGAAGTTAATGTTGTGTGGGTCCTAAGGGTTGTTTTGAACTGTTCTCCATCAGGCTTGATGCTTTGGGGAAAGGGGAAAAAAGCTACAACGCTGTGGCGTTGCTTGTTGCAAGCAGCGATTTGGAACCTTTGGCTGGAGTGTAATAGAAGGATTTTCGAGGAATACAAGGGAGCGGGAGTGGAGGAGTTGTGGGATAGAGTTAAGTTTTGGGTAGCTCTGTGGGCGTCGGCTAATCCTATGTTCAAGGATATCTCTTATCCTACCATTATGCGCAACTTCTTAGCTGTTGTGACTTAGTGTTTTGTTTTTGCTAGTGCCTTGCTTGTTTTGTTCATGTTTTGTTTTGTTCTTCCTCCTTCTATTTGTTTTTGGCTTTTGTGGGTGGATTTCTTCTTGTCCACTCCCCTTTCCTTTTTATCTATATAAAGTTTCTTTTCAAAAAAATAAAATAAATAATGATCATTTAAAAACAAAGTCCACTCACCAACAAAACTCAATAATCGACCTCAACTGCGAATTTAAATTCAAACCCTAGAACCCGGAAACTTAATGCCATTCTAGTACTTTCCCAAAGGACGAGACGGTGTCAAAAGACCCAAGGTCAATAGTTTGGTCAAACTTCCCATTTTTGGTCAATCTGGACCACGGGGCCCACGACCTTAGATTTCTGATCCGAACGTTGCTCAAGGTCTAACAAGGTCTACATAACAAGTCCCGAGAGTTTGGTCTCAATCGAGCGGTCGGATCGCTCTCGATCGCACGATCAGACAGTAACTGGTTTACATAACCCTAAACTCATTGATTCGGAGTATCCGGGATTCCGATTCTTGAACAACCAATTCCTATACGATCCTAGAGACATGAGGAACGACATATTTGAAAATGAGACCGATCGAAAGGTCCGAACATATCGAACTCGAATATCGCGTAATATGTGTAATATCCGTTCGATAGTCAAACGGTATCCAATTCTTAATATGAGCATACCGTCTCACTCGAGATAACATGAGGAGTATTTTGGGACTCAATGAGCCGCCGCGAAGTGGCCCACGCGTCCCCACCCTCTGCCGGCAGTGGTGGGTGTCTAGAGAAATTCCGGCGATCCGAAAAACTCCAAATCGCCGGCCAATACCCATACCATTAGAACCATCATAACTAGGGAAGCAAGTTTTGGTCTTAGACCCCGGCCAAAAAGTGGCCGGAACTAGGTGAAAACAGGGCCAAACCGTCATACTAATATGGGTTTAAGAATCGATATGCAAAACCTCAAAATCAATCTACAATACCTACATAAACGGATAGAGCACAAAGAGTAGATGAAGTTTCATACGTCACTCAATGGAAACGGTGGCTGGATTCGCCAGAAACTACATCGGAAACTTCAAAAATCATCAGAACTTCCAGTCTTTCCAGTTTAATTTCCTTGGGTTTTTGAGCTGGGAAAATGGATGGGTTAGATAGAGGACATCAATACGAAATTTTTACAACTAATTTCTCCTAAAACGGACTCCGGACGGCTACGAAATCGCCATTGGAAGTTTGATGTCGTGCAGTGGAGAGAGTGAGGAGAGAGAGAACCAGATTTTCTGGTTTCTCTCGCGAGGGAGAAGAAGAGGCCCTAGTACTATAGCATGCGCACTGTAGTGGTACTGTTGCTACAGTAATAAATTTAAAAATTCCATTTTTGTATTTTTCGTTTTTAGGCTATTACGCGTTCATTACAACTTGGAATTGAGCATGCCGCTTGTCTATAAACTCGTAAAAGCGAGCTTTACACAATTATGCCACTCAATTCCTCAAAATCTTTCCGGATTAAAAAGTTACTAAAGTGACCCTACCCCCAAGGGCGAAATTGTAAATTCAGAAATGAAGATAAATTGAATAAAACGATTAAATTGGGTCAGAGATGTTACAAAAATTAGTATTCTACTTGTAATTAATGAATTATGTGGAACAATGAAATATTTTGAGGAATTTTATGGATATTTATAAATTTTTTTGTAATTTATGGTTAATTATAGGTTTTGTATCAAGGTATGTCCAAGGAGTTTGTTAGTTACTTTGGTTGAGGAGTTTGTTGAGTGATCGAAGGTTGGAGCACAAAAAGCCATGACTTGTGGTAATAAGACTTCCGATATTGATATTGCACACAATTAATTACTGTATGAAACATGTTGAGATTGATTAACACTTTATGGAGGAAAAGTTAGAAACATAAAGAATTGCATTTCTTTTTGTGAAGATTGAAGATCAACCATCTAATGTACTTATTAAGAAAGTCTCTAGTAAATGTTATACAACTCGCTTGACAAATTCAACATGCAAAATATCTTTGCATAGAGTGTGGGAATCTCAAGTTATAGCAAATATTAGATTATTCAATTTGACATATATAAATTTTGTTGAACAGTCCAAGAATCTCACATAGAAACTGAACTATTGTTTAATAAATCGAAATATATGGGGAACAGAAGTACGATTTTCCATGGATAGAAACATTCTGGGATTTTCATTATCAAGTAGTCTCAGAATTGGATATCCTACTACATCATTGTCTTGAACTTCACTGTCCTGAGTAATAAATAGGCCAGTAATCGGTATCCAATGATCATCACCATCATAGCTCCCACTTCCATCACACCTGAATCAAGTCTTAATTCATTGATGAAGGGAGACTCACAAGCTTCATATCCAGAAGTACCTGAATTACCTGATGAGCAACCATACTGAATTTTCAGGAGTAGCCTGTATGTGTGGTAGTTGAAAGAGATATAGCGTATCCACGAAACCATTGATGGAACTTTCTGCACCCACACACAATTTATAAAGAACTTGTCACATTCTGTTTAACAAATCCAGAATGTGCTTGTTGGCTAGCTTATAAATCTTACCTGGATAAAGAATCCACCAGATAACATGAATGTCATAACAATGATGGAAGCTAGCGTTGTCGCCTTTTTCACATCGATAAATGCTGCACCTATGCTCAATCCTAGACCCTGCAATTTTGAAGTATATAATCTCTTAATCCAGACACACACACACACACACACACACACAGTACTTTTGTGTTGGTTTCAAGGAAAAGAACAGTTATCGATATGATAGTTTTTTTTATAATTTTTACCTGAGAGGCCACAATGCTGAGGAAAATTGTAAGCATTGTTTGAAAAAATGCAGAAAATCTCAGCTTCAAGCCTGCCATCAAGTACACTATCACGAGGAACACTATCGGGAGCAGGAGATCGAGAGGAAGATCACTGGTGTTTCTAGCTAAAAAGTAGGCACTGAGTTTGTACATCTCCACTGATCTCTCTTTAGCTACTATTGCTCTTTCTTGTGGAAATGTGAAAACTGCAGTAAACATAGGAAAGAAAGCCCAAAATACTGAAATGAAGAACAACAGTCCTGCCTGATCTTGAACTCGCCTTGGGGATGAAGCATCAGAGTGCCACCATAGAAGCCCTATGATTATAGCAGTGGAGATAACTTGAACTATACGCAAACAGCTTAAGTATTCGTGGCGTCTCTCCTTAAGGCCCCTCCTGCAAAGAATCGAAAACTGTTCGCACCAAGTTGCTTTTGATTCCCTTGAATATGACATCCCCTGCATCTTATTCTCACCCTCTGTCAGCACAGAGCTTAGGAGCTTTGCCTTCTCCATTTTTTCAAGTCTGACTTGATTGGCTTCAACCAAAAACTGCATAAAAATGTAAAATAAGATTGTGCTCCATGCTAGCAATTATAAATTTATAAGTGGGATTCAAAATTCAGTTTTCATATCAACCTCGTGGACGTCAACTGCTGAAGGCCTTCCATCCTCCAATTCTGTTGGAAGTGATTTTTCATTTGTGTTACCGTTTGCCAGATCAATGAGAAACTCTGCCGGGTTCATAGCTATAAGGGGTGCACACCCAATTGAGGAGAAGTACATCATTGCTTCAGAGGCTTTTCCAAAATATAAGGAGCTTCCTCTACCCAAGAGAATAAGCTTATCAAACTTGTTAAAGATCCTACTAGACGGTTGATGTATCGTAGTCACCACTGTTTTTCCAGCCTAAAATATACAGAAGCAAAACCCAATATTTTGATTTTTTAAATGATTTTCATATGAACAATTCATGTTGTTCATCCAAACAATTCAAATTCCAGTACCTTTGCAATAATGTGAAGCATCTGAAGTGTTCGAAGTGCCGCTGTTGAATCAAGACCAGATGTTGGTTCATCTAAAAACAGAAGTGATGGGTTGAGCAGGATTTCATTGCCAATGCACACTCTTTTTCTTTCACCACCAGAAACTCCTCTAACAAATGTGCCACCAATTAGTGTGTCTTGGCACCTGAAAAGTAAACCACATATGGTTCAAGGAGCCAATCTCATTCCGGAAATTAGTTAAGATCATTCCAATAGTAACAGATTGATGCTTAATGTTACATAGAATTTCAAAACAGATACCTTTCCAAGCCTAGCTCATTAATTACATCCACGGCCCTTTCTTCTTTCTGGTTTCTGGTTAAGGTAATGGGAAGACGGAGTAGGGCGGCATAAGTTAGAGTTTCTTTGACTGTAAGATGGGGGAACAAAAGATCATCTTGCATTACATATCCAATCCTGCTTCATCAAAATCAGTATCAGCAAATTTGCAAAATCAAATTCTCAACTTTTAAATCCCAACCCACGCGACAACCTTTCATTTGTTTACATATGAGCCGAGATTTGAACCTCTTTTTTATTTTTATAGTAACCAGTAAGCAACTGTCATGTTATGTGTCATATATACCTCCGTTTGAGGGACTTGGCGTATGGTTGGTCATTGTAAGTGATGGTGCCGCTGTTGAGTTTGACTCTTCCACTGAGGAGATTGAGCAAAGTTGTTTTGCCACCTCCTGAAGGTCCCATTAGAGCAAGAACCTCTCCTGGAAGCACTGAACCAGAGATTCCATGCAGAATGTACTCTGCACTTGAGCTTTTCACACTCTTTGCAGCTACCTTATACTTTACATCTTCGAACTGCAACACAATTCATATGTTGAAACAATTAAATAAATCAAATTACCATTTGTCTTAGTATGCATCTGTTGGGTTCATGTGTCACCTTAAGATAAATTGGTAAGGTAGGTTCCACATGTAATTTTCTCCCTTTGTCTGCATCTGGACCTCCTTCTTCAGTTGAAGTAAACTTGGTTGTTGAAGTACTGTCTTCTACCATAAAGATCATAAGTTAGTCAGTTAACTTCTTTATTTTTTCCTGAAGTGAGGCAAACATTAATTTAATTTGTCATTATTAGTATCTAGATTGTACTAGCTAGCAAGTATCTTTTATCTCCACATCCTCACACTCAAACTACCTTACCTGAGACTTTCACACATGCAAGAGTTTGTAGCTCTATGTTTAAGAATATTTTATCAATGGAGGAAGGGCAATTCAAACTTAGGACATCTTAGAATAATGGAAGGAGAAATATTACTATACAAAGATCTAGTTGGTTTCAATAGTTAAACATTTTCCCCAGCATCCGAGGTCCCGAGTTTAAATCCCAACTTCACAAATATTGTTTTATAAAATAATAAATAAATAAAACTGAGAATTCTGACTTTATTTTTCCTTTTTCCTCCACTTGGGCCTATTAAATTGTGCACTTTTGGGTGCAAATATCATCCAGTTCACTGCCTGATGAAAATTTTGAAAAGCAAGTAATATCTCAAAAAAAAAAAAGTCTTAAATATCTTTTATACTAAAAAAAGTAGGTTAATTATAACTTAAAATTGGCATTAGTATCATACTGTGTTTTGGACTCTGCACTCTCAAGGCAATATCTGAGATGTCACCTGCAGCAAGTGAGAAGGAGTAGCCCAACCCATTGCTAGAAGCCCTGCTTAATATGGAACCTTTCTTGTCAAAGCTTCCAGTAACACTAGGAATAAATTCATCCATGTTGATCAATAGTTGGGAGTCAAACGACTGTGTTTTCTGAATCATTTTTCCACTTGGTGATTCCATTTTCTTCTCAAAACTTCTCCTTCTTAGTTTGCGCAATATTCCTGCTTCATTGTTCTTTTCTTCATGCTGTGTTATACAAGTTGTGTTGCAGCAGCCAAATATTTCTTGGCTTACACTCAACTCTTTGTTTCTGGTCCTCAGTGCAGTTGTTGCAGCTTCAAACGAACTCTGATCAAAACCAGAACTACAGTCTAACTCACAATCTCGACCTGCCTCCATACGTTCTTTCGACTGCTTGAAAAATTCAACTCTGTGCCATGAGTCAAGTGCATTAGAAAACCAAAAAATAGGCAATCTTAAAAAGAAAAAAGATAAGTTATTCTAGCTTCTGATAATAAAAAATCTAATCATCAATTATATTTGTAACTGCTTCCCTCTGATTAAATTCCAATTCTATATATATGATAAAATGTGTCAAACTAAAGTAAATTGAGTGAAGTGGAGAGTGAGAAAGAAGAAGATCAATTACTTGTGAGCTAGAAAATATGCAAATAAAGTAGGCAGCAAAGAAGATAAGTGGAAAGGGATGCATTTGGAAAGAATGGTTTTGAAGATTTATAAAGGCCAATCCTGTTCAGTGTGAGTGACAGTGCCAAATCAGTCTACAGGGTTTCTAATTAATGCGTCCGTATATTGCATGTGATGATGTGAAGCAACATAGTGTGATCGTCTATTCCATACTTTTTTATTTTTTTATGAATGGCTAATACGGGAGGGGGGATTCGAACTTTGTCCTTGTTAAACTCAGAGAGACGGGTCACTGGCCCACTATTAACAATACCAATATTGTCGCCAATTTAACTAATACCTACAAAATCCAGTAGGTATGGGGTTTTATCACAAAAGGCCTCGTTGATATTAGTAGTGGAACCAGTCATTATATATTATATTTTATTTAGTTAAGTTTCCGATGTGGGACTTATATTATTCAACATACCCCCTCACGTGGGACCACCACATAGTGGGCCACACATGGAGCCAAGTTCACATCAGAGTTAATCATTTAAGCTGAACATGTGAACACCACCATATAGGGTAAGGGGTAGGGGTAAACATTCAAGCCCAATATGTGAATACCACATGTTGGGTGAAGGTAAAGGCCCAATTCAGGCCCAGTCAATAAACCCACTCTGACATCATGTTAAACTCAGAGAGACGGGTCAGCGGCCCACTACTAACAACATCGATATTGTCCCCAACTTAACTACCTACAAAGCCCAAAAGGTGTGAGCTTTTATCACAAAAGGCATCGATGATATTAGTAATGGAACTATTTTATATATTATATTTTATTTAATTAAGTTTCCAATGCGGGACTTATATTATTATTGAATAGTCCTTAGATGTAAGGTAAATACTCAGAGATCCTAGAGGTATAAGCTTGCATCCTATCCTATTTAATATGTAATAGAATTTTTTGTTTTATAATTATATTCTACTTGAAAAGTGTTAGGAATGTATACTTGATATACATTGTTGGCCCATTCTTTGACACGTCGTAAATTTTTGAGACTAATGGTTGTCTAATATGATATCAGAGCCTTCTTTGCAAGTGGTTTTAAATTCGACTCTTATTCCGTACACTTCTTTGTTTGTTTGCAGGTGTAGGGTGGGGCTACACCTATATGTTTGTCTCTCTCACGGCCTCTAGAGAATCCGATATTGATGACGTACCTTTCCTCCCTTGATTTCCTTTCTTAATTAGATCCCCTTGTTCTTGCCCTCATTCTCTCTTATTATTCTCTCTCTTGATTTATGTTTACCTGTCTTTGTTTTACATCTCTTTTTATAAATACAGGACTATTTGTATATCTTCTCATTCCGATGATATATAACTGTCTATAATCAAAAGTTCAAGGCAGCTAGTCACTCAATTCTTAACTACACGTTTTAGGCATGACATGAGACCTTTTCGACCCCTTCTCTATCTTGACTTGGAGCCATATATCTGTCATTTTAATTCAGCTGCCAATAATTTAAGCAGCAGTTACATTAGATTTTGTCCTGTTTGATATCTACAAACGAATGTCACAACATCATATACGAGAAGTTACACACCACTGTGACTTCTGTGAGTGTTTGTGCCCAATCGTAGCTTTAGAATTTGATGGTTGCAAGATTGGGCGGTGCCCCAAAGGGCAGGGCACATTGACAGCCAGGGACGACGACAGAGCCATGCACTAGTTGGTGTGAGTGAAGCAAACGGAAACCGATTCTATATAAATGCTGTGGTCTTGTTACTGTATATGATCAGATTTTGCTGAGTTCTAGTGTTTTGTTCCTTTCAGTACGTACGTACCTTTTAAATTTGCAGTCTCGGGGACCGAAAGTAGTTGCTTGAAGAACGTGGACAATCAAGTCTCGGGGACCAATTACAACTTCTTTATGTTACCGTGTTACTGTCACTACAATAATTTCTTGTCAGATAGTTTATCATCCCAATCCTTACAGAATTGGTCTTCTATTCATTGTTGGTTTTCAAGACTCAAGATTGATCAAGAACTCAATCCACATCTCAACCAGTAGCCTTGATAATAGTGTTCTATATAGATTACAAGGCTAAAGGAGTTTCTAGTTCTATGAGGATTAGGATTAATTGTTCTATAGCAAAAAGGATACCTCAAGGAGTTTCTTGATGGGCAAGACTCCTTGAGTGATGCATATAAATAGAGAAGCTCCCTCTAAGAGCCGACACACACATAACTCATCAAGTAATTCACCCCATCTAGAATTTGAGAATAAGGCAGTCAGTTATCTTAGAGAAGATCTCTCTCTCAAGTGTTCGATCAAGGCTTCAATGGCGGAACAAGGTTAGTGTTCAAGTTATAATAGCTTTAAAGTTTACATGTGGTATCAGAGCTTAAGTTATTTTATCTTTTACCTAACCAATTTTGTTGTAGCACTAAGAACTTGAAAACTGAAAGATAATTTAAGTTTTCAAGATTAAAGAATCTTGACACAGTAACAGTTAAGGTTAACACCTTGCTGTGACAAGAAGAAATTGATCAATTGGTTTGTATAGTTCTTGCCGTGTTCTGAGCAAGCCAAAGCAACTCAAACACAACAAGATCTATACATTCAAAGATTTATGATCAAACTTGTGCTGAAAATAAAGGTATAATGAATGATTCACTGTCCAAAGATGTGAATGATTCATATGCACTTATTTACAACAGAATAGCATAAGAGATGAAACACATAAGCTATCAAGATTGTTCTTCTGTCCAAAGATGTAGAACCTTTCTTGTACAGGAAGTTTATGTGATTTTCATGTCTTAGGGTTGATAAACATGTTTTGTTTTCTTCACCTAAAGGTGAGAATCGATCATGTTTTAAGGTTTTGGGGTTTTTCAGTTTTTTAAACATATATATACTATGTGTTTTTCAATTAATCACAACTCGATTGAAACTCTCATTGGCTCCAACTACACCAAATGGAGGGAAGATGTAGAAATTGCTCTAGGTCTATTAGACTATGAAATGGTCATTGAAGAAGAAGCTCTTGCAGAACCTGCTGTTACTGCATCTATTGAAGCAAAAACAAAATATGCCAAATGGATTAAGGCAAACAAGATGGCTATACTAATCATGAGGAGATCAATTTCACCATATGTTAGGGGAAGCATCACACCATCTGATAATGCCAAGAAGTTCATTGATTCTATTGGGGAAAAGTTTCAGGAATCCAAGAAAGCTGAAATTGAAACTCTAATGGGACAACTCACTGATGCCAAATACAATGGGGAGAAATGTGTGAGAACACACATATTGAATATGCTGGAAATTGGGAACAAGCTGAAAGCACTCAATGTCAGTGTGGATGAAAACATGATGGTGCACTTTGCTATAAATTCTCTGCCTAGTACTTTTAAGCATCTTAGAAGCACCTCTGTAGCACATAAGGAAATATGGACAGTAACTGATCTCATAGGCTGAAGAAAAAGTTAACATGGTTCAGAGCTTCAAACCCAAGAAGGATTCTGGAAAGGGAAAAACTGCTTGGAAGAAAAATAAGGAAGACAAGGAAACTAAGGGGCTAGAACCAGAAGGGTTCAAGTGTTACTTGTGCAAAAATTTTGGTCATTTGAAGAGGAATTGTGACAGATACAAATGCTAGCTAGATAAGCAGAAGGCTAAAGGTAAGACTGGTAAAGTAAATGTTTGTTTTGAGTCTAATGCAATTGAGATTTCTTCATATTCATGGTGGTTAGATAGTGGTGCAACAGTTCATGTGGCTAATTCCTTGCAGGGGTTCAAAACAAAGAGGCTGCCAAGCAAGGCTGAGATGAAGGTGTTCGTGGGAAATGGAGAAAGAGTCAAGGTGGAATACATTGGATTAGCTAGGATTGAGTTGGAGTTTGGTTTTGTTTTGGAATTAGTAGATGTAGTTTATATTCCTTCTATGAAAAAGGAATCTTATTTCAGTTAGCAAGCTTGTAAAATCAAAATTACAGTTTGAGTTTGATGAGTCTGGATTCTCCATTTTCAGAAATAAAGTTATGATTGGTAATGGTTTTCTAAATGATGGAATGTTTCGATTGAATTGCAAGAAACCAAATCCTAGCACTGCAAATCTAAGCATCAATGTGATAAGCACTAAAAGAAAAGCAGAAAAAGAAGAATCTCATAAACTGAAAAGTAGAAAAAGAAGAATCTTATAAACTTTGGCACAAGAGACTAGGACATGTCTCGGCTGAAAGAATGAACTGCTAAACAAAGAAAATATGTTGCCACCATTTAACCACCATGACAAAGACAGTGTTTGCATAGAATGTGTTAAAGGAAAACTGACAAATTTGAGAAAGAAAGGTGCTACAAGAAGTGAACAATTGCTGGAAATTATACATACAGATATATGTGGCCCTTTTCCCACTCAAACACATGATGGTTTTAATTATTTCATAACCTTCACAGATGACTTCTCGAGATATGGTTATGTGTACTTAATATCTGAAAAATCCAATGCATTAGACATGTTCAAAGTTTATAAAGCATAAGTGGAAAACCAGTTGGATTCAAAAATCAAATTAGTAAGGTCGGATAGAGGAGCAGAGTTTTATGGCAAGTTTGATGAAAAAGGAAGAAACCTTGGACCTTTTGCCAAATTCCTACAAGAAGAAGGAATAGTGGCTCAATACACTAATCCAGGCACACCACAACAAAATGGAGTGGCAGAGAGACGAAATAAGACTTTGATTGAGATGATTAGAAGCCTAATGTGCTGCTCAAGGCTTCCAAAATTCCTTTGGGGAGAGGCTTTGAAAACAGCAAATTATTTGCTAAACAGAATCCCTACCAAAAGTGTAGACAAAATCCCTTATGAAACATGGTGCAATAGAAAGCCAAGTCTCTCACATCTTAAAACATGGGGAAGCAAGGCAAAGGCAAAGTTTTACAATCCAATGGAAAAGAAACTAGATTCCAAGACAGTGAGCTGTTATTTCATGGGATATCTAGATAGAACAAATGGGTACAGGTTTTACTGTCCCAACAATAGCACAAGATTGATGGAAACACAAAGAGCTATTTTTATTGAAGATGAAAGTGAACTAGATACTGAGGAAAATATCGACTTTGATGAAATCTTGGAAAACAAAGAACCTGCAGGAAAAGAAAATATGCTGAGAAATGTAACTGTTTTGCCATTCACTGACTTGAATGACAAGCAAGTCTCACCAGATCATGATCCAACAACTGAAGCTCCGCAAACTGCAGTAGAAGACATGCAGATAAATCAACAAGAACCTCAGCCTTACAACCTAGAACTAAGAAGATCACAAAGACCTAAGAGACCTGCTCTATCCAATGATTATTTCATGTACTTGCAAGAGTCAGAACATGACATCAATACCACAGAAGATCCTGTGTCTTTTAAGCAGGCTATTCAAAGTGACAACTGTGATAAATGGATAGAAGCAATGGAGTCTGAGCTTCAGTCAATGAGCAAGAATGGTGTGTGGAAGCTTGTAGACTTACCTCAAGGATGTAAACCAATAGGATGCAAATGGGTTTACAAGACCAAAAGAAACTCAAAGGGACAAATAGACAGATATAAGGCATGGCTGGTAGCAAAAGGTTTCACACAACAAGAAGGAATGGATTACAATGAGACCTTCTCACCTGTGTCAACCAAAGATTCCTTAACAGTTATAATGGCATTGGTGGCACATTTTGATCTGCATCTTCATCAAATGGATGTTCAAACTGCATTTTTGAATTGAAACCTTATTGAAGAAATCTACATGAAACAACCAGATGGTTTCATTCAAAAAGGGGAAGAAGATTTGGTTTGCAGGTTACAAAAATCAATATATGGATTAAAACAGGCTTCAAGGCAGTGGTTTTTGAAGTTTGATGAAGTTGTGAAGTCACAAGGTTTCATTGATAATCCCTTAGATGAGTGCATTTACCTAAAATTTCACGGGAGACATTACATTTTCATGCTACTATATGTTGATGATATTCTCTTAGCAAGCAGCAATCTGTCATTATTACATGACACTAAGAGAATGCTATCAAACCATTTTTAGATGACTGATTTAGGAGAAGCAAACTATGTGTTGGGAATTGAGATAAGCAGAGACAGAGAAAAGGGATTACTTGATTGATCACAAAAAGGATATATAGAAAGGATACTGAAAAGATTCAACATGGAAAATTGCATAGGTTGTGATGTTCCATTCTCGAAGGGTGACAAATTGAGCAGTGAACAATCTCCCAAAACTGAGCAAGAGAAGTTGGAAATGCAGTATAATCCCTATGGTTCACTTGTAGGAAGCTTGATGTATGCTCAAGTTTGTACAAGGCCAGACCTTGCCTTCAACATTAGTGTTCTTGGAAGGTTTCAATCTAATCCAGGCCAGGCACATTGGGTAGCAGGCAAGAAAGTTTTGAGGTATTTGCAGAGAACTAAAGAGTATAAGCTAATCTATCAAAGAGTTGAAGAATTGAAACTAGAAGGATATGCAGATGCAGATTTTGCTAGTTGTTTGGATACTCAGAAGTGTACATCAGGTGTTGTATTTTTGTTTGCAGGAGGAGCAGTGGCTTGGAGAAGTGTCAAACAACAATACATATCAACCTCAACTATGCAAGCTGAGTTCTTAGCAGTTTATGAAGCAACTTCAATAGCTATGTGGCTTAAGAATTTTTTGTCAATGTTAAAGGTCGTGGATTCTATACAGAGGCCAATCCAATTGTGGAATGACAATAGTGCTGTAGTTTATTTTGCAAAAGGAAATAAGAAGTCAGCAGGATTAAGACATCTGCAATTAAAGTTTTTATCAGCAAAAGAGAAGATCCGAGATGGTTATACAGCCTTAGATCATATTGGGACAGATTCCATGATTGCAGATCCCCTGAACAAAGGCTTGCCTAATCATGTTTTTCATAGGCATGTTAGAAGTATGGGTTTGCAGATCAGTTTTAATGGCTAAAGTCTGTGGGAGTCAGTGAGAGCCATAGTTAGTTTTTGTTTCATTTAGCTAGTTTTCAATCAAGGTTGTTTTTACAGTTTATTTGATAATGTTATTCAAGTTTTTCCTTAAAAATTATGTTTTTAACTTATGAATGTTTTGGCATATGGATGAAGGAAGAATTTGCAAAATTTTGCTAGCACATGTGTTTTGCATTTTCGTATCCATGAAGGAGCCATACAAGTTTATTAAGACCTTAGTAGTCTTGTAAGGGTGAGCTATAAGTTTTGTTGTGATCATTGAACATTTCTAAGGCATATCACAACAATGCTTTTATTCTAATTCAGTTGGCAGTCGCACGTGTTGATTATGCGCTGATATGCGTAGTTGTAAAAGACTTGAGTGTTGGTTGCTCAATGTTCTTTGACAGTTCCATATGAGTTCTTATCAATGACAGTGACTTGATATGAAACTGAGAAGGTTGAGTTCTAAATTTGGCCATTAAGAGATTACTCTTGAGTCACAATGATTATTTGACCAAGTGGGAGAATGTAAGATAGTTTATTATCCCAATCCTTACAGAATTGGTCTTCTATTCATTATCGATTTTCAAGACTCAAGATTGATCAAGAACTCAATCCACATATCAACCAGTAGCCTTGATATTAGTGTTCTATATGGATTACAAGGGTAAAGGGGTTTCTAGTTCTATGAGGATTAGGATTAATTGTTCTATTTGAATCAGAGGAAATTGTTTTACTTTTGTAAAAGAATACCAACAGAGATTGTAACCTACACACTTGATAAATCAATACAAATATTATTTTGTACACGTGTTCTTGTCTCATTTGTCGCAAGAAATTCGTGTTTGCAAATTTGGCACGCCCGGTGGGACCTCTCTGCCTCTCATCTCTCTCTCCAAGTTCCAAACCCAACGAGTCCAGTAAAGGCGATGGCTTCCAAGAAGGTTAATATTATTCTCGCCAGCAGAGGCAAGATCGTTAGCACCTCTACTGCATGCAGAGACTCTGTCGGTGTTGTTGCTCAAAGCAAGACGAATGCCTACCTTTCAACCCGACGCACTGCTTCCACTCCACCTCCGTCCAAGTCGAAGAAAGCCCTTGAAAAGCACAAGACGGTCATCACTCGGAGCAAGGCCAAGGCGATATCCTCACCTCAAAACGTCACTTCCATACCGACTCAAGCCAAGGCGAAAGATGTGAACCGAAGGCGTGAACTGGTCATCAATTTGGCCTCCTTGGGGGCAAAGAAGAATACCTCCCGAGCAGTCGAGCGAAACTCACGGAACGAAGAAAGGAGTTTTTCGGGCTCAAAGAATTCAAGTGAACGCTCACTCTCGCCTGTTTCAGACGGTGACTAGAGCACAAGCTCATACCATGGATCCCCATCTGGCGATCAACAGAAGAGGCCATACTCCGTACCGAAGTCCATTGACCGAAAGAAAGAGGCTTCAAAAGCGCAATCGGAGTCATCTGACTCTTCTTGTTCAGTGGCCATATAGGTTATGATGGTAGGAGTTACCTCTGCTGATGAACAACTAGCTCACATGGCGCAAGCAATCGAGAAGCTAACGAATACTATTGAAGAAAAGGACATGCAAATTGCATCATTCATGAGCAAGTTAGAAGCGAAGCACGACGAAGAGTCAAATAAAAGCTTGGCTCATCTCGAGAAGGAGGTACGTCAAGAGTTCACCTCTAACCAGAAGGAGTCGTCCAACTCTGATTCCATTTCAATGGCGTCTTTGTCCATCCAACAACTCCAAGACATGATGACCAACACCATCAAGGCTCAATATGATGGTTCCTCTCAGGATTCACTTGTCTATTCCAAGCCTTACACCAAAAGGTTAGACAACCTTCAAATGCCAATAGGTTATCAACCTCTAAAGTTCATGCAATTTGATGGAAGAGGCAATCCGAAATAACATGCTGCCCACTTCATCGAGACGTGCAACAGCGCTGGCACTGATGGCGATTACCTCGTGAAGTAATTCGTCCGCTCACTCCGAGGCACTGCATTCAATTGGTACCCCAACTTGGAGCCCAAATCAATTGACAGCTGGGAACAAATTGAGAGAGAATTCCTCAACCGTTTCTATAGCACGCGTCTCTCAATTAGCATGCTAGAGCTCACTAGCACAAAGCAACGAAGAGACGAGCCCGTCATTGACTACATTAATCGTTGGCGTTCCTTAAGTCTCGACTGCAAAGATCGAGTCTCGGAGTTATCGGCGGTGGAGATGTGCATTCAAGGTATGCATTGGGGTCTGCTCTATATTCTTCAAGGGATCAAACCACGTAACTTTGAAGAATTAGCCACTCAAGTGCATGACATAGAGATAAGCATCGCTAGTCATGATGGAATGAAGGAGATGGTGAAAGATCATCAAAATGACACATCGTCGAGAGATGGGGTGGACTCTTTGAAGACACGTATCATGGAGTCAATGTCGATCAGTGCCGCTCCAATGAAGGTCTTCACTCGAGGCAAGAAAGATGGGAGGAAGGCCAAGCCGACTCAAGGTCAAGAAACACGACGACACACCCTAGAAAAGAAGGAGGAGACAAAGTATCCTTTTCCAGACTCCGACGTAGTAGACATGCTGGAGGACTTACTCCAAAAGAAGGTGATTGAGTTACCTGAGTGCAAACGGCCTAAAGAGATGAATCACGTCAACCACCCAAAATACTGCATGAACCATCGCGTCATCAGTCACCCGGTGGAAAAGTGTTTCGTGTTGAAAGATTTTATCATGAAGCTAGCACAACAAGGAAGAATTGAACTGGATCTTGACGAAGTGGTAGAGTCAAACAATGCGACAATCTCGTTTGTATCCTTTGATTCGGCACCTTCGCCTTCACTCCGAGACTCGTTAACTCAAGTCATATGAGTGTGCTAGAGTGTTAAGTCAAAGTAGTGACGATTCATCCAAGGACAAAAATGAAGGATGGACATTGGTCACTCAGAAGAATGCGCATAAGACGAGTGAATCTTTGCCAAGAATTTCTCGATGTCTGAGCAAAATAAGTTCTCCTCGACCACCTCAAAGGCATAGAGGAAATAAATTGTCACATACAAACAAGGTGGTTCCAAAAGATGTGCTCTTGAAACAAAGGTCACTTGGCCCCATCAAGCTATATGAATTCTTCCCCAAAGGATTCTTCACTAATAATTTGTCAAGCACCTCCCGCGATAAAACTCATAAGGAGGACACTTCTCACTTCGCTTGACACAAATTGAACCAAACGCTCCTTCGCCCGCACCAGCCAAAACTGCACAAGGCACCGAAACGCTCATTCGCCCGCACGAGCCAAAACTGCACAAGGCACCGAAACGCTCCTTTACCTGCACGAGCCAAAACTGCACAAGGCAACAAAACGCTCCTTCTCCTGCACAAGCCAAAACTGCACAAGGCACCAAACACTCCTTCGCCCGCACGAGCCAAAACTGCACAAAGCACCAAGACGCTCCTTCGCTTACATGAGCCGAAACTGCACAGTGCACCAAATCGCTCCGTTGCCTGCACGAGCTGAAACTGCATAAGGCACCAAATCGCTCCGTCGCCTGCATAAGCCCAAAACTGCACAAGGCACCAAATCACTCCATCGCCTGCACGAGCCGAAACTGGACAAGGCACCAGACGCTCCCTCGCTTGCATGAGCTAAAACTGCAACAACAAAAAAACATTGAACTACGTCATGACTTGATCTCTTCTTTTGCTAGAAGGGTACGTAGGCAGCTCATAAAACCACTTTGAGTTCAGTCACATGTCAAAATAAATTTGCTGTTTCTCACTAGTTTTGCACCATTCGACTCCCAATTCACTCCGTCAGGGCTACGTCAACATAATTTGTTCATCACCAATGTGGCACTTCAGTATATCCTTGTCTTACACAATTTACTGCCTTGGGTGTCGTCAAATGAATACCTTGCCTCCTTTTGTGCAATTTGTAGTTGACCTTGACATGTTCACTCCAAAAGCTTCACTATGGATCATTTCTATGGTGAATCCTGCAATTTATAAATAAATATGGATCATTTCTATGGTGAATCCTGCAATTTATAAATAAATAAATAAAGGTAGAAGTCTCCTTGGGAAAGTATATGTGCTCGATCAAGTTGGGCGTCCTCCACTACGTAAAGCCTAAGCGCTTGAGTGGGCTCTTGCCAAATCAGAGAAATGGTATGAGCCCAAGCAGTATAGGACATCTACGTTCTTCGCTTGTTTTCCACCACGTAAAGCCTAAGCGCTTAAGCGGGCCCTCGCCAAATCGGAGAAATGGTTTGGACCCAAGCGGTATAGGACGTCTACGTTCTTCACTTGTTCTCCACCACGTAAAGCCTAAGCGCTTGAGCGGGCCCTCGCCAAATCGGAGAAATGGTTCGGACCCAAGCGGTATAGGACGTCTATGTTCTTCGCTTGTTCTCCACCACATAGAGCCTAAGCGCTTGAGCGAGCCCTCGCCAAATCGGAGAAATGGTTCGGACCCCAAGCGGTATAGGGACGTCTATGTTCTTCGCTTGTTCTCCACCACATAGAGCCTAAGCGCTTGAGCGAGCCCTCGCCAAATCGGAGAAATGGTTTGGACCCAAGCGGTATAGGACGTCTACGTTCTTCACTTGTTCTCCACCACGTAAAGCCTAAGCGCTTGAGCGGGCCCTCACCAAATCGGAGAAATGGTTTGGACCCAAGCGGTATAGGACGTCTACGTTTTTTGCTTGTTCTCCACCACGTAAAGCCTAAGCGCTTGAGTGGGCCCTCGCCAAATCGGTGAAATGGTTCGGACCCAAGCGGTATAGGACGTCTACGTTCTTCGCTCACTTTCAGATTACCTGTTTAAAAAAATAATAAGGGAATGTCTCAGTCATAAACTTTTAAAGTACTAGACGTTGAAGAAAAAAAATGATGCAGACACAACCAAAAAAAAAAGAGAAAAAAAGAGGGTTTTGGTGGCTGTGAAAAATTAAATAAATAAAAAGTTATTTTTTTAAAAAAAAGAAGAAGATAAACAGACGCCAACACATTGAGAATGAAGAATCACAGCCAAAGTTGTTCAATATGTATTTGAACCAAGCCATGGCACAACCAACTCCCAGCATCTGCTCCAGGCGTCAGTGAGCCCACCAGCACAACTCCGGCCCAGCTCACGCAATGGCCTCCAGCCCTTGCGCTCATCTCCAGCAGCCCAGGGAACCCACGACACCTTGTGGCCCCTGTAGCGCAGCCTCCTTGCGCAAGCCTCAGCTCCAGCAACTCGGAAGGCCCACGACGTGTCTTGCTCCCAGCCTCTGGCCCGCGCCTTACGACCATGATTGGCCCATACAGTTTGGATGATTCTCCTTGTCTGGGGATTAATTCAACTTGCTCCCAGCTTGGGCATTCGGGCCTTTGACATGTTCCAGCCGCCAGTCACCGCCACTCCAACATGTACTCATGGTGACCATCAAACCTCATCGAGCTGTCGAAAATCAGAAAAAAATCTCTTTACCAAATTGAATTGCCTAGGATGCACAATAACTACTTTCTCCTTGACAAGCGATATAAGTTCTCTCTCTCACTGATGGAATTATGGGGACAAACCCGTGATGAGAAAAATAATGGGGGAGGAGCTCTATGTTTATAAGGATCAAAATTCCTTGACCTAGATATTCAAGGCAATATTAAGTTACTTGCCTAGCCGCGCAATTATGAAGTTGCCTAAGCATGAAGGCGGAAAAAATATTGGATTTTCCCCGCGCAAGATCTTGCAAATCTGGTTGAATTATCTACTTGGCCAAAGACGAATAATATCCTTGTCATGCAAAGATACACGGTTTCAATATATATGTGTATACCAAACCAAAAAAAAAAAAAAAGCAAGAAAGATAATTTGATGATCTCAGCCATTTAGATTATTCTTCCTATTTGGATGTACTTCTTAATCATCCGTTTTTAATGACGGCCAAGGAAAGGATGGAATTTAGCAAGGTGCATGAGGACTTGGATTCTGGTCTTATCAACACCATGTCGAGATATTCTGATTTTAGTCAGTTCCTGAGTTGGAACAAAGCTATTGAAGAGCAAGTTTTGTTGAATGTATATGCCAATTCATTCTGTTACTTTGGTAATTTGTAACAGTTTGTTTAGCTGGAATATAGATGCGTAAAAGAACAAAAAAAAGAAAAAAAAAAGAAAAAGGAAAAGAGAATACTTCAAGCTGCACCTCCTACATGTGACAAGCACATATCTACAGTGCATCGTGAAGTGGGGGCAATTTGTAGACAAAGAAATTTTGGCGAATTAAATTCCTCCAAGTAAGAAAATAATTAGGATTTGGTGGATTCAATTGCGGGTCCCATAATTCACCCACGTGGAGTACAACTCATCAAAACCGGATTAGTTGTTAAAAGTGACACATGTCGACATCAGGCAGAGTGCATCAAATGGCCCAAAGTGAAGACCAAATTAAAAGGAAGAATCTTCCATAATTGACTTTGATTTAAATCAAATATAAATCAAGTCAATTAATCAAAGATAAAATTTGGTTAAATTGCCTAATTATCGGAATTGATTTTAAATCAAATCAGAATTCCATAAATCAAGGTCCTAAAGATGGAAAGTTTTTAGGTCAAACATCCTGCTGAAACCTATAAATTGGAGGCCCCGAGACAAAAACCGAAAAAAAAGGAGACACACACACTGGAAAACCAGAAAGCTCTCAACCAAAAGCAATACTTAAACTCTCAAGTTCTTCATCAAGCTTGTGGAGAATCAACAAGCATAACAAACACGTGCCAATTCCTTCACCCCAAAGCCGAAGACTTTCCACCGCGTGACACTACTCGTGGTCCTGACGTGCTCGAGATCAAGCCGTGACGGCCCTCGACGAAGTCTCAAATTCCGATTCAAGATCAAGTGCTTGGCACCCTTGAACCGTACACACCCTTGGAGATTGAATTAGAGGAAATTCTTTTATTTTTGTAAAAGAATACCAACAGAGATTGTAACCTACACACTTAATAAATCAATACAAATATTATTTTTTACATGTGTTCTTGTCTCATTTGTCGCAGGAAATTCGTGTTTACACCTGTCACTGAGAATTCTCATGGCGGTTCATCAAAATTAAAAGGTGGGTTAGGTACACTTTTGTTTTGTTTGAGTTCCCTACGGGTTGTCCTTAGACAACAGAGACAACTCATCAGTGAACTTGAAGACCTTCCATTTTTTTTTGGTGAAGTAGGGGGAACAACCCCAAAACAAACAACAAACAAAGCTAACCCAGGGGCACACCATGCGGGTCCTAGCAACACCTAACTGGTCATCAACTAAAAAGGAGCTCAGCCAAGCAGGAGCATCTTCAAAGTAGTAAATCCCAATATCCAAATTATAACTCCAGTTTGCTAGTTGGTCAGCCACAGTATTTCTTTTCATTAACCTTTAAGAGCGCGCATTTTTCTGCAATGAAAGGTCACTCATCATAGGGTCAACAACAAGAAGTGGTCATCCCCCTTAGACAAGGACAAATTGAATTGAAATGAGGCCCATTAGTCATTTTCAATTCCATGGACAACGTAATCTCTCCAACATGATTAAACCAATATAATTCTTACAGCTTCTTTAATTGACGGTACTTTTGCCGATCACCGTTTTAGCCTCTATTTTGTTGGACGAGTTCATGAGTTAAAATCTCATAAACAACGGTTTGTTGAATGAAAAGTTATGTTTCTCTATTACGATCAGTCCCATAGATTTTAAGTTTCAATTCAAATACATTCACTATGACTTGAAATGTCTCTACCATGACAATAACGAGGATAAAAACTTATGTAGGATGTTCCAATCATGTGGCAAGACAATGTTGAGTGACAAAAACAGTCGGACATAAGTTTTTCTCGAGATTGAGAGGCGGTTCGACCCCTTGGTTTTGTGTCGGACCGGGGTGGATTGAGATTGGGCCGGAGCTGGTTTTGGCGACGTTTCGGTTTTTGTTCAATTTCATGTTTGGGTTGGGTTTTGTCATATTTGTTGTGGACCCAATTGGGTTATCAATTTTGGAGGCCCAATCTGATCTTCTCTTCCTACTTACGTTATTGGGCTTTCTTATGTAATTTTTATCTCCATCGATCAAATGTTTTTCACATTGACAAAACAAAATAATAAATCTATTGTTTTTCCCAGGTCAAAACAAATTAAAAACATTTGCATAGTTCCCCAATCTTAATGGCACTTTGCCTCAGTCGCGGTCCGGTCACTCTCACCCCACTGGGTTGACCAAGCAAGTACCAACAAACAAAGGTCACCATTGAACTTTTCTTACCTAGCTTTGGTGAGACTTAGTTAAGCCGAGTACCTTTCTGATTGGGTTAAAATTAAATCGTCGTCTGGAGTCTCTTCACGCCGCATGACTCAAATTTATTAACCTGATGCTGGACTTGTTTTGTTTACTAAGTCAATTGATGCTCGAGAAGATGAACTCAACTTTTATTGTTTTTCCCCTTTCTCTAGATGCTTCTTCGAAAGCAAATATAATTATGGTGGAGCAAATATAACATCAAGAAATGGATATGAATGAGGGCAAGCAGGGGCGGAGGCAAGGAAGATGTTGACCCCTGCAAATTGCTAACAAACTGCTTGATGAAATGCTCCAGAGGGCGTAGCACACCAACACAGCAGGCAGATTACCTTATTTCCATTTTCAACATTTAAGTAAATGTCTTTGTCCTTTTACTTTAATTTATTTTTATATTACTCCATTTACTTAAGTTAAGGAAGTACCCCCCATTTGGATTCAAATAAAAATACTAGAAAATCAAATTCCCACCAAATCAAAATATAAAAAATCGGTTTTAGTGCAAAATACGATTTAGGCTAAAAATGATGGCTCATTAAGTCAATATATACTTCAAACTAAAATCCCATAAAATCAAGTTTTCTTATTTGATGGGTAAGGAATAAAAACCGCCAAAAATTATCTTGAGAAAATGATTATTCCGAAAAATCATTTTTCATACTTAGCCAATATTTTTACATAAAACAAATTTTCATGTATGATATGAAGGCATGAAGAGACCTAAGGTCAATCTAGGTAAAAAGCCTTAGATGTTCAATCCACAAAGAGTTTTACAAGAATAACCCAACTCTTACTTAGTGAAGAAATATTTGCTTGAATAAGCTCCTCCTAAGACAAGATCTTAAATGTCCAAAGTTTGAGAGTTAGAACTCAAAAGAAATGCGAGATAAAGCGCAAAATCAAAACAACTACTGACCTCAAAAATGATGAGACGCCTTGGGAGGCGAAGAGAATTGCGCTAATTTTTTGGTTTATTATCACATTCTTAGAGATATTTCTAGTGTATTGCAACTGTTACATTTTTTGAAGTTGATGCAGCTTCTCTTTAATAACATACGAAGATTTTGTATGTTTTTATCTATTTACTATAAATTAAAATAGTATCGTTTCATTTCGATGCGTCATTTTGTATGTAAATTTTTTAACCTTTTATACGTCAATTTAATGAAAATTCCGATCCGCCACTGAGAGCAAGGTTGGTATCAAGTTCAAGTAGTTCAACGCCAAGCCCTTTCACTACTAATGTGGAGCTACGTGACTGACTGACCCAGGAACCAAGAACACACACAAGTCCACCCAATACAATTATACCCTTTACAAGTTCACTATTTTGGAAGAAGCCTCCATATCCGACCAGGCCTAGAAAACTTTCCACATGCAGCTCCATTTGTGTTGACCTTGACCTAGTGTATGGAGGGGGGCCCAAAGAACTTTCAAGACAACATGAAGCTTTCTTAGGATGAGTATCAGAAACTCCAAAACACATTTAAATCAACACTAATGACATATTTACTTACTTAAAATGGAAAAATAAAATTATGAATCCGAAAAGTTAATAATAGAGGAGAGAATGAATTGGTATGGATACTCCTCCCAAATCAATCTAATTTCTTATTTTTCAAGTACGGATTACAGATTTTAAGATAGAACTCACTTTTTGTTTTAATTCTTTATGTGTTAGTCGTAAATGCTGGAAAGTCATAAATCATATTAATTTCAATATCCATTTTAAGTAATTAAACATCGCACCAAAAGATAACATGAACAAACATAAGTGCACTTCCACCCATAATGCCATGGGGCAAGGGCAGACACTAGTCATGTGAATAGTGATTTTCCCACCCTTTTTTATTTTGTTTTTCCACCCATTTACAGGGCAACCTAAGAGCAATTACTATTCATATGGGATTAATTTTATTTATATGTATGAGATTAATAATAATAATAATAATTGCTACGTATGTATAAAAAAAATATTTCTGAATATTTTGGAATTTTTTCGATTTAAATTTTTTTTTATGTTGATGATGTCATGGCCCTCGGACAACAGTTCGGGTTGTTCTTGCCTTCGGGCCTGTCTAAGCTTAATGGAGCCCACCATCTGCTCATGCTGGATTGCTGCACTGAAAATGGTTTTTGAGGTCTAAAAAGCCTTTTGCCTTAGCTAGACTGCTGGGTGGAAATGCTGTAAGGTAAATTACAATGTGAAACACAAAGTGTCTTCTCCTAATGCAAGACAGATATAGGATCAATATGTTTGGGGCCACACATACTAGAAGCGCGTGCTTTATACATGAGCACTTGCAACTACTTGAGTCACACTCACTCCCCACAATCCACAATTTCTCAAATCTTTAAAATTTAGGGCGGCAGTCTTATGAGACACACCGCAACATGATTCTTTTTAGAGTAATTATGTTACGCATATCACATTTGTGTATCGTCTTGTAAATAGAGGTGGAGTTTATCAATATAATGGGATCTACTTTTATTAGAAAGATAGTACACAAAGTGGTATATAAATGTAGTATAACTAGAATGTTTATTCTTTTTAATTACATATTATTTACGATTGATAAGTTGTTGATTTGAATCATTTTAAGCTTATGTTACAAGGGTCATGGGCGGAGCTGTGTATAGACCAGGGGTGGCCTTGGCCCCCCCAATTTATTTAACCCCCTTGAATGTATATATTGGATGTGGTAACAAATGCAAAGAAAAATTGCTATATTTAAGCCTATGCCCCCTCACCACAAATCAATACTTATCAAAATTGTATTTTCAATATGAATATAATAGTAAAATCAATTTAGTGCTTTTGTAGGCAATAGTTTACTCAATAGGCCAAAAAAATATACAACTAAACTTTTTGTAATTTAACATTTTGCCCCCTCAAATATAAAATCCTAGCTCCTGACAAGGGTATATAGTACGTCATTACCTCTCAGAGTGACGAGGCACACAAACGACCCCTTCCAAGTCCCACATTACGACAATTTCAATTCAAACACCATCCCACCACGAAACCGGCCTTTGTATCCCTCCCGTCTTACTAAAATATCACTTCCACAAGCTAACCTCATAGCCAGTAGCCAATTTTTACTAATTTCATTACTTTTGGATTATTTTATTTAATTCATCCCCCTTCATTTCATTGACTTGCTCTCTCTCTCTCCCCTTTAAATATTTCATGTTACCACATCTAGCTCTTATGTCCTCCTGCCTTTGAGTTTCCAATATTAATATAACATGATACATAAATTAATCTCCCCAAAACTTCATCACCAAAACCCCAAAACAGATCAACCTTTGTTCTTCTTTTTCGATCGATCTTCGTCTTCGCCTTCATCTTCACCGACATGGATTATTCGGCAGGCAAGTCTCCGAGAAGAGAGCTTCAGCTTCAAGGCCCACGTCCTACACCTCTCAGGGTTCATAAAGACTCTCACAAGATCAAGAAGCCTCCAATTGTGCCCCAAACCGCCTCACAACCACCCTCCCAGCAGCCTCATCTCTACCAGCAGCCACGTCAGCCGGTCATAATCTACACCGTGTCGCCGAAGGTCATCCACACAAACCCTAGTGACTTCATGGACCTTGTCCAACGCCTCACGGGCTTAAACTCTTCTTCATCTTCTTCCCCACCTACTAAAAATAATCCTAATAACCCTCCGAATTATGACAAAAACAATAACAATAATTCTCGCGATGATCAAGTGATGAAGACAAGTTCTGCTCAAGATGTTGCGGAAGGGATGGAGATGGATGGTGATGATGGTGGTGTGAGGCAGAAGGGTTTGTTTCCGGGGATCTTGTCACCGGGGCCCGCATCGCTTAATCCGATTCCTTCGAACTTCTTCTCTCCACCGTCGGATAGCTTCTTCCATGATTTGAGCCCGGTGCTCCATGGAAACAGGAACTTCATAGAAGGTAGCTTCATGCCTAGTCCTTCAAACTTCTTTTCCCCTAGCACTCCATCCATAGACTTATTCAACAATTTCTCCGATTTATAGTTTTTCTATTTTCAAATTCTTTTCCTTCATAGAAAGAATGGAGATTTCAGGGGAATTACTTAGAGATGTAGAGTGCTTTTGGGTTCCTGGTTTTTCTTTTTCTTTTTTTCTTCAGATAAATAGAGTTTTAGTCATTGGTGAAGAAGATAACACAAAAGGGACTAAAGTGGAATTTTGAATTTGTTTTGGTGGGGAGGCAGGTGGGAAAGTTCTTAGATTAATTGTAAGTTTAATATTGTGGGCCGTAGGATGGAGAGTGGCTGGCTCTCAAATATCATATAATGATACCCATGCTTTTGTTTTCGATACTATCTTTTGTCATGTACCTTTGGCATGTAATTTGCAACACATATAGTTGACCTTTCTCATTGCTCTTTTCAGTTTGTTTTATACGTGCTTTGCACTAATTTATACTATTGTTCACATCCCTTGCATTTCAAACTATTCTCACCTAAAAATGAACATAACCATCCACACTAAGGTTCTTGTTTAATGATTATATAAATCAATGAAATTGAACATTATTTTATCATTTAAACTAGAGAAACACAATTTCTTAGATAAAAATAAAATGATAACAAAAATAATCTAATTGGGGGGAATAGTTAGGATGTTCACACATTTTTCTTAAATGTAACCAGTTAGGTTTTCGCTCCCGCTTGTGGTTGAGCGGGTAAAGCTACCCAGTTGGATTGACTACCGAGCCCATTTGTGTAGACACTCGCCTAATTCCCAACAACATAGCCTGATTTTTGTACTAGTTACTCATTCTCTCTTCAATAAAATACTATCGCCTTTCTCTCAAATGTAAACATCCTAATTTTGAAGCTTCCTCTATATATATGCACACATGCATAGTTGTTGAAACATATATAATCCTAGAAATACTATGAAGTTATGAACAACTCTCTTTTCTCTCGTAGTATTTGATAAATATAATGAGTTCACTAATTAAGCAACTTCATATTAAGCAGCATGACATGGGATTTTTACTTATATGGAAAATATAGTAGACCACATATGTGAGTTATTTGAATATCTTGGAAAAAGAAGTAACTACGAAATTAAAAGAACTATGTGTATTGTCAAGAGCTCTTTTCATAAATTCATTTATGCGTACTGAGTTAATTCTACTTATACGAAAATCAATTGACAATGAGTATAGAAGCCTAAAATCTTTTAAGCTTATTACACTATACTTCCATATTCAATGTCAGATATACTCTCAACAAATATAGGATTGAACCAGGATTTTGTGGACGGGTGGACTACCATTGATTGACATAAACATCAGAATACATGAATGTGAATGTTAAAAGTCCTAGCAGTAGACGAAAGAAAATAAGTAATTTTCAATCACAAAACAACGGCTTGATAACTTTTACTTTCCTCACCAAGCTTAGCAAACCTTGGGCTGTTTTGTTCAATTCCTTTATTCTTTAATATATATAAAAATATATTAAAGAAGAAAGGAATTGAACAAAAAACTAACATTATAGATTTTCAGAAAAAAATTGCATGCATGGAAAATGCATGCAGCCGCCTATGCCCAAGTTATCCAAATGAATAAATAAATATATAAGTGGTAAAAAGGTGATTAATATATATATATATGCAGAATATATGCAGAATTTTATGCATATGGCCATTCATATATAAATAATGTACGATGTCTAAATATAGAGGCTTGGATCTTCATATATGTTTCATAAATCTACCACGATCAAGCATAAATAGTTAAATTGACAGTCCAACTTATAAGTTGAACCTTTGTTATGGTATCACCCGACAGCATATGCTCTGATGCCACTTGTTATGCAATCCGCTTCCAACACGAGTCACCTTGGCACCACTTGTTAAGACAAACGAGTCCGGGTATCACTCGGTGAGCGGCAAAGCATTCCAAGACCTCTTGGATTGCGGAAACTCCCCAAGAACCAAGGAATAAAATATCCATAATATTCCCGATATTTCCAGGAAATTTCCGTATTTTTGACTACCGATATTTCCGATACCATCGATATTTTAAATATCCATGAACCAAAATATCGATAATATTGACGACATGGACCAAATATCGATAATATCCCGATATTTCCATCGAAATTTCCGTATTTTTGGATTACCGATATTTCCGATATCATCGATATTTTATTCCTTGCCAAGAACTTGTTGTCAATGGACTTTGCGACTAGCACACACACAAACATTTATTGATGAATTGAATGCAAACACCTTCGGAACAAGCAATAGTAAAAAAAACCCTTCCGCGACCAAACTTTGCGTGACGAAATACAATTCGTCGCGCAAAGTCAAAATCAAAACTTCGTCGCACAAAGTATTGCGCGAGTAAATTTTGCGCAACGAAACACACATCGTCGCACAAAGTAACTTTGTGCGACGAACTTTTGCGCGACGAAACAACATCGTCGCGCAAAGTAACTTTGCACGACAAAACACTAACTTCGTCGCACAAAGTCTTGCGTGACGAAACCCTAACTTTGTTGCACAAAGTCTTGCCCAACGAATTGTTTTTCGTCGCGCAAAGTCTTTACAAAAATAAATAAAATAAAAAAATTATTTTTTAAAATCTTTGCATGACGTAATCCAAATATTTCGAATTAATTCATTGTATTCATATAGGGTCAAGGAGTGTAGCTATAAAAAATCATCAAAATCGAAGTTGAAATAACATTTCAATCGTGATTTTTCGTTTATAAGCGCCGAAAAGTTTTGTCTCATTACTTGATCTCTGAATGTTTATTTTTTCCGATTTTTGGCATATACGATCTCGAAGTATAAACAAACAAGTTTGACGGTTGGATCATTGATACTAGTTTCGTAGAATGCGTATGCCATCAAAACAATATATTCACTAACAAATTAAGAGTTTATTTATAGTACTTTCGTTAAATATAACATAAGATTTTGTGGTATCCACTAGTGTAAATATTTTAAAGTGAAGATCAAATTCAGTCATTGTATTCATATAGGGTCAATGAGTGTAGCTGTAAAAAAAAATCATCAAAATCGGAGTTAAAATAACCGTTAAATCGTGATTTTTCATTTATAACCGTCAAAAAGTTTTGTTTGGCTACTAGATCTCTAAATGTTTGTTTTTTCCGATTTTTGGGGTATACGATCTCGAAGTATATACAAACAAGTTTGATGGTTGGATCGTTGAAACTAGTTTCGTATAATGCGTATGCCATCAAAACAATATATTCACTAACAATTAAGAGTTTATTATACTTTCGTTAAATATAACATAAGATTTTGTGGTATCCACTAGTGTAAATATTTTAAATTGAAGATCAAATTTAGTCATTGTATTCATATAGGGTCAAGGAGTGTAGCTGTAAAAAATCATCAAAATCGGAGTTAAAATAACCGTTAAATCGTGATTTTTCGTTTATAACCGTCGAAAAGTTTTGTTCCGTTACTAAATCTCTGAATGTTTGTTTTTTGCGATTTTTGGGGTATACGATCTCGAAGTATATACAAACAAGTTTGACTCGCAAAGTGATACGGTTTTTAAAACCAAAATAACTCCTCCACCATTTTCTCAATGTCTTTCTCTACTCTTACCTCTCCTCTCTCTTTCCCTCTCCCCAAATCCGACCATTTCTCTCACACTTACTCCTCACACTTAATCTCTCATCTCTCTCTTCACTCTCTCATCTCTCTTTTCACTATCTCTCACTCTCTCATCTCTCTCTCACTATCTTCTCTAATTCTCTCACACTCACTTCTCCCTCTCATTCTCACTCACTCTCAATCTAGCCAAAATGTATGTTCTCTCCAAATTTTAAAAAAAAAATTTCATTAATATGTATTTTTGGAGTTAGTTTTGAGTTTGTGAGGGGTTTGAGGTTCAGTATAGGGTGAGAATTGGAGTTTGGGTTGGATTTGGGGTATAACAATTTTAGGGTTGTATTAGGGTATAACAATTTTAGGATTTTATTATTTCACTTTGTTAATTTATGTGTACATTTTGAATATTATATATATATATATATATATATATATATATTGGGTAATTTGATCACTATTTTCATATGTAATTTTATTTTGAATATGTCAATTTAAATTAAAGTAATTAAAAAAAATAAAATAAAATTTAAAAATAAAAAATTAATATAATTCGAGAAATAATTTAAAAAAAAGGTCAAAAACCATGCGCGACAAAATATTTCGTCGCGCAAACTACTAAATTAATATATTTTAATTAAAAATTTTTAAAACACAAAAATTAAAAAATTTGAAATATTTCGTCGCAAAACTTTGCGCGACCAATACTTCGTCACGCAAAGGTTTGCGCGACCAACAATACTTCCAGTAGCTTTGAGCGACGATAGTATTCGTCGCTCAAAGTAACTTTGCGCGACGTTAGGATTCGTTGCACAAAGTAGTTATGCGCGATGAAACCTAATCTTCGTCGCGCAAACCCTTTCTTCACGAGCTTTGCGTGACGGATTATGCGCGACCAAAATTTTGTAGCACAAGTTTTGCACGACAAAATTGTACTTTGCGCGACAAACTTATTTCGTCGTGCAAAGTGTTTTTTTGTAGTAGTGAAGCATACAATCATGAACACAAAGATTTATAGAGGTTCGACCAATCTTGCTTATATCCTCTTGGTGATTCCCTTGAGAAATTTCACTAATGAAAGAGTATATTACAACTTTGGTTTACACATAAAACCCCCTTAGAACACTACTCTCTTCCTCTAGCTCACTTTTCTCTCATACCCTGCTCAAACCCTTGATGCCCCTGGTTCGTCCTCTTGCAAAGCTTGCTTTGTTTGCTCCCATGTGTTTCAACTTTGCCCCATAGCCTAAGCCCCCTTGCTCTAGCTCTCTTGGACACCTTGCATTTTCAGCTCTCACTTGCTCTCAAAGCACTTAGGACTCCCAGCCCCTCCTTGGGGCTGGTTGTCCTCCTTTGCTCTTTAGCTCTTGCTCTCAAACTTAGCACAAGCACACTTGTTGTCTCTGCACTTCCCACTTAAGGAAACAAGTAGGAAACCTTCTTTCAACATCAGTCACCCTACATTGCCTCATGATTTGAGGAAACCATAGAATAGGTGCTATGAAACAAGTCAACCAACAACATTAAATGATGTTCTAGCTTTACCAGCAGGTTGCCAAACTTCCTAGAACCCATAAAAAACTACTTAGAATTAGATAGGGAACCAACACATGTGAAAAGAACTGAAAAAACGCGTGAAAAAATCAACACAGCACGGCCACGACCGGTCGCCAGGAATTCACACCAAGTCTTCCAAACTCATGCACAAATTTGTAAACTCCAGGGGTCCACGACTCTCTCTCTCCAACTCCAATATTATATTAGTGTGAAATTATGACTTTCCTTAATTTACAGATTATTTTTTTAACTTGAACGATGCGATAAAAGAACTTTCCTAGCGAGCTTGGTAGGTTGACTATGGAAACTTGCCCACTTATATATCCTTCTAAAAGACAAGGGTTAATTATTGCTGTTAAAATCTTGTGCTTGATAAGACGTATCCATATTTGGTGCCTCAAAGTCAAAAAAAATTCAATTTCATAATCATTAAACCATATGCTTTGCTTTAATTGGAGTGGTTAAGAGCAATTAATTAAGGAAAGATTTGTCCACAAAACTATCAATTAGACTAAAAAAGTAGTAATTATTGAAAGAAAAAGTTGGATTTAGGTTGGCAGCCTCCACAGGCTGGATCAATAGAATTCTACGTTGCACATTAGCTTTTCTTAACCTAATACAGGGATATAATAAAGATACGTGTAAGTTGTAAGTTATATAATTATAATTAAAGAAAGTATAATATTGGTCTCACGATAGTTGAGAAGGAATCTACTAATTGTTAATGTGATATATACTTATTTACAGGAAATAATGAAAGTAATAGAATCTAGTACATTAAAATGTCGTAATTATAATTTTTTAGAGAACCTCAGTGGTACAAAGAGAGGGGGGCATGAAACTTGGTCTCGCAAGCTCACCTCAATCAATACAACCCAAAAAGGAGAAAGCATACTTAGCTAACCTAGGAGCGAGGCTTCTGAACGTATAAAGGAAAGGAGAAGGAAAGGAGTACTGCTTCAAGTTCATAAGTAACTGCTATTAATTATTTGAGCTAGAAGCTCTTTTTGTGATAAAAATCATTCTTTAAACATCACATCAACATGAGATCGTAGTATGATCGTCCCATAAAAGTCTCTTTATAATAATTTTTCTTCATTTTTAATCAAAAAGCAACCTTAGGATGATACGTAACATATATGTTAACAATTTGAGCTAGAACTCCTTTTTACAATATATGGAGTTCTTTAAGAACGTAGATAGTTATATCACATAAGCATGATAACATGGTATCACCGTTCCATAAAACTTTCTTTATATTAATTTCTCTACGTTTTTACCTAGGCTTACACAAAGAAATTTAATTGGGAAATGATCAAGAAGCAACCTTAGGATAAGTAACAAATGTTGAAAAGTCGGCAAACTTTCATCAAATTTCTATTTTGGCTCAGTGTGCTATGACATATCACAGAGCACCCCTTGATCGTTAAGGTCTTTGCCAAGTTGCCAAGTTGCGTATGAAAATGAAACCAGTAAATTTTGGCACGTTTCTCACACTAATTTCAAATAATAATATACATGCTGAAAAAGGACTAAAATATGGGATTGACTTATCTTTCCATTTGCATTAACATAATTAGTTCCTTAACCACAAAGTCGCAGAAAAACTGATTTGATGGCTTTACTATTTCTAAAGCCCCTCCTATGTGCTATGCCAAATTCCTCCAATTCATCTTGGGAATATTAAATTTTTATTTTTATTTTGGTAAAAGAAATTAATTCTCTTTTATCGGAACTGAAACTGCCCACGCAAAGTCAAATCCCAGCATCTACTGGTAAAAAAAACTACAGTTATCAAAACAAAACTACACTAAACATCATACTGTACAGGGTTTGATTGAAAAAAAACAAACAAAATAAAATTCAATTCACATGGATTAAGAACAATAGGAATTGAGTGGTTCAGGATCACAACTAATATCCACATTGTTGCTCAACGTACTAACTGGACTCTGCCCATAACAGGTTAAGGTTAAGGGCTTTGCAACGTCTTTCTCCCCACCGGGAACATTACCATTTGTTAATTCTGGAAATTTCTTTGCCCTAAATACGCCCCATAAATAAATCTTTGTCTGAAACCCTGCAAATCAATATAGTCAACACTGCTATTAACCTGAAAGGAAAAAAAAAAACTGGAAAAGCTTTAAACAAATAGCGATTTCAAGACTCACTCTGATATTGCTCAGGCAGTATAGTCGAAGTGAAAAATAAAAGCTCAGCATTGTCCAGAATGGCTTTCATAGCGAGATCATCCTGGATCATGCTAGCCACGAGACTGTCAAAATCTTTCTCATCTCTGCACCCAAAGAAAAAAATAATAACTAAGGAAAACAGCGAATTTTAAGAAATCCAAACAACAAAAGTAGATGGAAAAAAGTAAGACAGTTAAATGTATCACCTTTCGTTGTCGGGAAAAAAGTAAAGAGCGATACTCCGGTCACTAGGCCCCAACTTCTCAAAAGCTTTTGGCCACACATCAGTCCTACGAACCAATTCTGGAAAAATCAACAACGGCAACAGTTCTGCCTCCTCGCGCACTTTAGGACAGGCTAAGCTAGAGAGATGGGCTACAAGTCCACTAACAATGTTGAAGTCTTTGTTGAATATGCTTAGACTTCCCCTGTCAATAAGACAAACTAGCTCACGATTGATACCCTGCCCACCATAAATTTGAAAGAGGCGGAAAGGAAATTTCTTTTACCTCCAGATTGGATCAATGATAGGCTGTGCAGCAACATAAGAATTGTGTTCTATGATTTGTAAAGCGTCACTAGTAATAATTTGAGAGGTTTTTCCAAACTCGAGAACATCATGGAAGGAATTGAACTGATATTCAAGAACTTCTCTGCATGGATTACCCACATTCTGACCACTGTCACAATTATTACTGCCCTCAGCCTCGTGTTCACAAGGGCTACCTTCACGTATCTGTAAAATCATTTTATCCCCTTCACATATCTGTGCCTTTTTAGCCACAGATTTAGGTAAAGTCAATATATTCTTTTTCCTCCTCCTTTTCTTCAACTTCTTGTTATGACGATTTTTTGTTGATCTTACTGATTTATCAATTGTAGAAGGCTTTACAATCTTTGGTTCACAATCCACACAAAGCCAAGTAATATCTTCATCAAAAATATTTTCTGCTGGCACATCAAGGCAATAACTGCAAAGAAATCAAAGAGAAGAGGCATCAGTTGATCACCAATCCATGCAAAATCATTTTAAAACGTTAAAATTGAGGATTAAGGCAGCTAAAATCTAATAGAATTTCAAATTGGCCATTTTGTGTGCTCTTGTACTTTTAAATATGATTTCAAGAACTAATTCAACATCAACTTGCAGCATCATTACAGTCATGCATGCATCTTTGCTTTCCAAAGTTCAATAACCAGGAAATGAAGCATTTATTTCAGGATAATTTGGTATATAAATAACAGTAATGTGTCACTTCTTTGTCATGGGAAAAAAAGAAGAAAAAGGAAACAAGTTATACAGATGAATAGCATAATTCTGGCACTGTTCACAGTAGATCAAGGCATCTTCAAAGCCTCTGTCACCACACCGTTGACAAACAATCACCTGCAGCAACCCAAAGTTAACGTTAGCATATTTCTGCACTACTTATAGATTATTAGCACAAAATAACAAAACAAACAATCCCAGAACACAAACCAATACTAACTCAATAATTGGATCCATATAAACAACCAAAAAGAAGAGACTACAAGTTTAAAGTGATGTGGAAGTAATCATGAAAACTTATTCATTCAACCATTATCCACAGTTACCCAAAAGCACATGTTTGTATCAGCTCCACTCCTCATCAATCTTTTGTGTCAGCCGAAAAGGATTTATGCAAAATCCCCTTACTTTTAACCAGTAAGCTGGTCACTGCCACTACCACAGGCGTATGATCAAGTTTAGTCAACGACTAAATTCTTTAAAAAAAGAGAAGATTTATACCAGGAATAACTAACAACTGATAGATCATTTAAATACACCAATAAACCCATTTTTTCAACTGGTCAGACACTAGATAGTCAATTGCTAATTTCTGTTAAGTTCTGAGAGAATTGAAGAAGAATTGGAATACAGTGGAAGACAATGAATCCACAGCCACATGCTTGCCCGAATAAGCACGTATATGCACACATGCATAATTTTTTTTCTTTCTCTAGGGTTGGGGAGTGAGGGGGATCAAACACCCCCAGTATTTAGCAGTATCAAATCTGATAAACCAGTCAACCAAATGAGTTGGTATAAAAAAGTGGAATCATAAAATCCATTTTCTTGAGGTACCAAACAAATCATATTCAGATTTTTTTTCCGAAACTAATGAGAGCTGCCTAATTAATGACCCAAAAAAAAGGTGGACATATGAAATCATTTATAATGCATGCTGGAATCTCAGAGTTATATGAACGAAATAGCATCAACATAAATGAGCATTAATAAGAATCAATGCCGTTGGAACAAGATAGTAGGTTTTGCTTTATCTTTATTTTCCCCTATATTGACTGGTAAAAGAGGATCCATCAAATGAAACATGGCCATGTAAATAATTGAAAAAAAAAAATTAAGTGAACCTCAAACACCAATAAATATATTGTATGTAGTGCAGTTTAACTGGGTAAAATACAACTACCAAGAGTAGCCAAATTTGATAATTTAGGACTACTTAAGTACAGGTCACATTAACAATTATGCTCTGACATCTTCATTCATCATGCACATCGGGTTTTTATTAAAATCTAATGCTTATGGAGACATTAAATGATACATGAGCCTAAAAGTCAAGAATTTCTTGTACATATTGAAGCTATACAAGTTTTAGTAATGTAAGAACATGAAAAAGGAAAAAGATTGGATGAATCAATAAACAAAAGGGAAGATCCAATGCTATTACATCTTTAATCATGTTAGGAAGGATGAAACCAATGAAAGACAAAAAGGAAAATCTGCCTTTATTTATAATCTCTAATCTTAATTAACAGGACTGCTTACTGCGAATCCGGATATATAATTACCCCAAATAAGACAAGGCAAGTTGAGGTGCAGTTTATAATTAAGTAAAAAAAACTAGGTTTGCTCGGATAAAAAAAGAAAAAACTTGGGTTTGCAGATTTTGAAATTTGATGGGTTAGACAGAAAAAATAACAATAATATAGTAATTAGATCTATATATAAAAAAAAGATTCCAATGCATTAACCCTCTAGCATTAGAGACTCATGAATAAAAATGGAAACAGAAAATAGAAATGCAATTTATAACTGTGGTATAGAATCTAAAGCTGCTTAGTATAGCGTTGTATAACTGAAATGCCTGAACAGAGACAATCCTAAAGCATCATAACATATTCTGGCTCTGCCACTCAAGTACTATCACTTTCCTGGAGAAATTTTATACTCCCAGTAATTACTTTACCATCTTATAAGTCGCTGGAAAGAACTAATTAATTTGAAGGCTAAAGTAAGGTACAGAGCAAACACACCGCACATATGACATTGACTTAGGAAGGAACCAGTCTCAAATTACAGAGTCAAATCTACCGCTTTCACAATAAATACAAAAGAAATTCTTATAACCACAAAACTAAAAGGAGGAGACCAACCAACAAAATGCAACAGCTAAAAAATCAGCGAAAACTTTACTTATAAAAGCAATCTCTCTGACCTAAAAGTCCACAATCACACTCCCTCAAACACTTCACAGGCTTTCAAAAAAATCAGCAAGACAGTTTCTACTAACTTAGCGAAGAACCATTCAAACATATTGAGTAAATCGAAACTTTTCAGAAGCAAAATATGAAATAAAATTGGAAAATGTAGCCAAAACTCAAATGGGTAGTGTGCAAAGAAACATACCATAGTTTGCATGTAGCTCAAGGTTCCAACGTGAAAGTTGCAACCCTTAAATTTTCTGTGAAATAAACTGCAATACGAGAACTCTGGGGGTCAATTGGGAGCGAGAATGTGAGAGGCACGGCACGGATGAGCCAAGGGCATTAGGGTTTCGAAGAGGTCGTCTTTCAGTGCTGCCCAATCAGTGAAGGACTGCAAATTTGTCAGAGATCTGGGGTTTTGTCAGTGAGAAGATGAAATCGAAAGAGAAAATTGAAAATATAAATATTTTGTGGGAAAAGAAATAAGAGGGAAAATCTAAAAACCAAGAAATGCAACGGTGAAGCAACTGAAAATAGAGGTGGTGGTGGTGGTGGTGGGTGGGTGGAAGTGTGGCGCTATGGGTGGGAAACAAACCATTATACGGTACGTCGTTCACTCGTTCACTCACCTTGAGTCGAGTGCAAACGTGAAGTCGTTTCGATATGCTCCCACAAAAGTACTCCTACTGCAGTGACCGCGTCAAAAATAAGACATGACATGACAGAGCAGCGCAAGATTGCAGAGTTGTTGAGTATGTAGTCAAAAGTTCCGACTGGGTTTGACCAAAAAAAAAAGAGTTCAGACTGGGGCTTTTTAGGGTTTTTGCTTTTCATTTGCTTAGTTCCACTCAACAATTTTAGAATTCTGAAATAGATGAGTCATATTAGAAAAACTCTCTCTAAGAGCATTTTCAATCTAAATTATCAAAGCTGAAACCTCATTCTCTCTCTTCAAAACTGGTAAATTGATTCTGGCTCTTTAAAGATTTAATTTTACATTGGAAAAACAAAACATATTTAGAAAATGTTAAAAACATGCATGTTTTCTTTTCATAAAATAAATATATAGACATTTTTCAAATTTTTTCATATTTTCATTCTTTTTCGTAATATTGCATTAATTGAATTGAAGAGTTTGTTGGAGAAAAAATTATTCAAGTAGCAAATAAGGCTTTTCAAATTCCCACGTAAGTAAACAAACTTCAATTTTAAAAATTTTATTTGCTACTACTGTTGGAGATGTTCTTACTTTGCCGACATTAATATGTGCACACCATTAGTGCTCTAAATTTGGTTAATCTTCGAGGGTTCAACCTAGTAGTACAAAATCCATAAATTTGGCCATATTTGGAGGGCCACATTTAGCTATTTAGCCCTCCAATTTGGCCACTTGTAGCCTAGCTATAGTCTAGGCCAAATTTTTTTGTGAGCCCATCGCATGTGATGCCCAAGAAGAGTAGGGGTGTTCACGGGTCGGGTTGGTTCTGTGATGGGCACAAACCATACGCCGAACCGGATGTCGTCGGCGTGGCTATTTCAGAGACCACTGCCGCACCAAGGAGATGCAAGACCGACTACAATTGGCATGCCGAGATATCGGTGCTGTGCGGTGCGGTTCGGCAAGCATCAATGGTAGAAGATTGAACTGAGATTGAGGGCTTGAGGACCACTTCGTGGTTGGAGGTATGTGGAGGAAGAAGAAGAAAAGAAGAAGAATAAGAATCTGAGGAAGAAGAAGGAAATAAGAAGATGGAGAGAAGAAAAAGCAGTGCGGGAGGAAGAAGAAATAAGACAAAGATGGAGAGAGATGAGAAGAAGGAATGACGGCTGGGAGAAAAGAAAAAGAAAAAGAGAATTTGTGGGGCGGGGGAAACCTTAACTTTTTTTAAATGTTTTTTTAACTTATTTTAGATTGTGATAAATAATACAATTATACAGACAGTGCACAAGAAGAAGCATCAGTCCAGTGGTATTTGGGCCTTGTGTTCGAACCTTGAACAGAGTTCAATTCCTCATCAGCGCATCTACTCAAAATTTTTAGGCAATTTTCATGATAGCGGTTCGGTTCGGGTTTTTGCCGGTTTGCAAAAATTCAAACCAGTTCAAAACTGGTTTACCTCCGGTTCGGCCGGTTTTCTTGCCAATTTTAATGATTTTAATTAAATAACCGGACCAACCCACCAAAATCGGTCCGGTTCGGCCTGTTCAATCGGGTTTTCGGTAATAATGCACACCCCTAAAGAAGAGAACCTATTATAGGTGGGTGTGAGCATAGAACATTTCGTGCAACTACAAATCCAAAGGTTGATATTAAAGGACATCATCTTGCTGTTACTTTTAAAAAAAACCTTAAAATAATTTTTTTTTTAAATTGTAAAAATTGGTTTTGACTGGCACTTTTCACAGTAGATCAAAGCATCTTCATAGCCTCTGTCACCGTCATCACTCGTTTGACAAAC
Source organism: Prunus padus (assembly GCA_024362665.1). NCBI lineage: Eukaryota > Viridiplantae > Streptophyta > Magnoliopsida > Rosales > Rosaceae > Prunus > Prunus padus. The sequence goes on from JANFAM010000006.1 coordinate 1,966,404, forward strand.
AGTCTTCTGCAACAACCCATAGTTAACGTTAGCATGTTTCTCCCCATTTGTAGATCATATATGCTCAACTCAATAATTGGATGCATAGAAGCAACCAAAAAAAAGAGACTTAAAAGTTTACTATAAAAAACCTACTAGTGTAGTAATTTGAAGTAATTGTTCATTTAGAAAAGATCTTAAGTTTGAGTTCTAATATCCATATAACATGTGTGAGTTTAATATGTTAACGTCATTCTCAATAGGGAAGTTCTTTAAAAAATGGTTTACAGTAATGTAAGAAGATGAAAAAGGAAGAAGATTGGATGAATCAGTAGACAGAAGAGAAGATCCTATTAAATAAGGTACAGAGCAAACACACAGCACATATGACATTGACTTTTTAGGAACAAGTCTCAAGTTACACAGCCAAATCTATCGCTTTCACAATAATAACAAAATTCTTATGACCAAAAACTAAAGAAAAATGCAAAGCACCACATTTTCCTATAACATTGTATACCACATCTCTAATAGAGGGGGCACCATTGTATTGGTGGGCTTCACTTTTATTAAAAATATAGTACACAATGTGGTAGGAAAATGCGGTAAGCCTAGCATTATCCAAAGCTAAAAGGAGGAGACCAATGCAACAAGATGCAACAGCTTAAAAAGGGTCCCCAGAACACCCACCACTTCACTCTCAAAAACTCTACTTCAAAAAGCAATCTTTCTGACCAAAATTTACATAATCACACTCCCTCAAACACGCAACAGGCTTAAAAAAAAAAATCATTATGACAGTTTCTACTAACATAACAAAGGACCATTCAAGTAAATCAAAACTTTTCAAAAGCAAACTATGAAATTTAATTGGAAAATGTAGCCAAAATTCAAATGGGTAGTGGGCAAAGAAACATACCATAGTTTGCAAGTAGCTCAAAACTCCAACATGGAAGTTTAAACCCTAAAATTTTCTGTGAAATAAACTGAGCCAAGGACATTAGGATTTTGAAGAGGTCATCTTTCTTTTTGGTCATAAGAGGTCATCTTCCAGTGCTACACAATCACTCAAGAAGTCCAACTTTGTCAAAAAATCTAGGGTTTTGTCAAATCAAAAATTAGAAATATTATTTTGTGGGAGAGGGAAAATCTAGAATCAAGTATTCGGTGAAAACATTAAACAGATCATTAGTGCTACTAATTTGGTTAATCTTTCAATGGATAATAAATCTTCACAAATCCTAACAAACCATAAGCAAAGAGAAAACAATTAAAAAAAATAAGCGAAAGATTAACAAATCTTAATTTAGTGAGTCAACCCAATTAAAACTTGATAACATATTATATGGAGAATAAGATAATAAATAATCACAAATCTGGCAAGAGAAATGGTTGAAATGACTCTTAAATTTGGAGGACTTGTATAAAAAATAATAATATGTACATTAAATATTTAGAAAATTGATCTAAAACATGAAAAAAAAAATGTAGACTTGAAGAAGAAACCTATAAATATTAAACGTATCATAAAGATATTATAAATATAAAAATGAGAGGGTCTGGGACCACATTGGTCAAGTGTTAAACCCAGGACATGCTAATGCCACCCAACAAATTTCTTCACACACCCATACTGCCCCCTTTTTTTTTTTTTTTTTTTTTTTTTGGGGTCAAAGCCCATAGTGCCAACACTTTTTAAACACAGTGTCTGGCCTTGGACTCAATTTGGGTATTTCTTGATCAATCAAATGGGGTTCTTTTCCCTCTCCCTCTCTCTCCTGTCTGCAACTCGTTAAACTTCAAGTATCAAGATTGGGTCAAGCATCCACAGAAATTCAGATACAAAGAAGGGAGGAAAATCTTGGTACTTTATCACTATTTCCCTTTTCTTTTTCGAGAAAGTTTCTGCATTTTTTCCCGAGAAAGTTGCTATGTTCCCGTTTGGTTTACAGTAATGCATTCATCTCATCCATTTCTCATCTGGGTCCTTTTCTTTCTCTTCGTTAACCTCACATGCCCTTCAATTTCTGTCCCATTCTCGCCTGCAACAAACAATGTCACGCTCTCAGGTGACGCTTACATCAACAACAATGCCATTAGCCTCACTCCAGAACTCACCACCTGCCCCTCGTCTTCTTCTTCTTCTACTACTACTTCTGGGATTGGAAGAGCCTTTTATGCCTACCCAATTCGGTTTCTTGATTCTAAAACCAATGCCACTGCTTCTTTCTTGTGCCGCTTCTCTTTCTCAATCACACCAAGTTCCCAATTGTGTTCTTGTGGAGATGGCATTGCCTTTGTAATCACCCCTGATGTAGATTCTCTCAGTTCCTCTAGAGGGTACATGGGCCTTCCAGAGCCAACCTCAACTTCAAAAGAATCATTCTTTGCTGTGGAATTTGATACCAGATTTGACCCTATGGTTGGTGACATCAATGGGAACCATATTGGCATTGATGTAAACACAGTTGTTTCTGTAGCTTCTGTTGATGTTGTTTCAAGAGGAATTGATTTGACAAGTGGGAGAGAGATCACTGCTTGGATTGAGTACAGAGATGCAATCAAGATGATCCGGGTTTGGGTTGGGTATTCGTCAACTAGGCCTCCAACTCCTCTCCTTGTTGCTCAGATTGATCTCTCCAAGCAATTCAAGGAGTTCATGCGTGTTGGGTTTTCTGCTTCTAATGGGCAGGGCTCTTCAATTCACATTGTTGACAGATGGAAATTCAAGACTTTTGGGTCTCTTCCACCTGGGATTCCTATGGAAGCTGTTGAAGAAGGGGACTGTTTCATGTGCTCTTCACCAGAAGATTCAAGTATCAACAGCAGCCCTGTTGATCATTCTCATGAAAGAAAAACAAAGATGGTGGAGATGGCTCTTGGGTTGGGAGGTTTAGCTGCATTTCTCTTCTCTATATTTGCATTTCTTTTTGTTATTTGTTTTATGTGTGTGAAGAAGAGAAAGGTCATTGCCAGAAGGAGAAGAGAAGGCCAAACTTGTAGAGTTGAGGCAAAAAGAGTTCCAACAAGTTTGTCACTTGCAGAGATAAGATCAGCTACAATGGGATTTAACCGAAACAGAGTTGTTGGGGAAGGGGCATCAGCTAAGGTTTATAAAGGGTCTCTGCCATCTGGTGGAGAAGTGGCAGTCAAGAGGTTTGAGAGGGCTGATAAGATTGGTTGTCTGCGGAGTCCTTTTACTACTGAGTTTGCAACTATGGTGGGTTGTTTGCGACACAAGAATCTGGTTCAGCTTCATGGATGGTGCTGTGAGGGTAATGAGTTAGTCCTGGTATATGAGCTCATGCCGAATGGAAGCCTTAACAAAATTCTCCACAAAAGCTTCAATTCCTCAGTTGTTCTATCCTGGAAGCAAAGACTTAATATAGTTCTTGGAGTTGCTTCTGCTCTTGCATACCTTCACGAGGAGTGTGAGAGGCAAATAATACATAGAGATGTTAAGACCTGCAACATAATGCTTGATGCAGATTTTAATGCCAAACTTGGGGATTTTGGTCTAGCAGAAGTGTACGAACATAGTTCCATTGCAAGAGACGCAACTATACCAGCTGGGACAATGGGATATCTTGCTCCTGAATATGTTTATTCAGGTGTTCCAACTGTTAAAACTGATGTTTATAGCTTTGGTGTGGTGGTGTTAGAGGTGGCAACAGGGAGAAAGCCGGTGGAGGATGATGGAACAGTGGTTGTTGATTGGGTTTGGGGCATGTGGGAAAATGGGAAGCTGATTGAAGCTGCTGATCAGAGGTTGATGGGGAAGTTCGATATGGTAGAGATGGAAAGAACACTGATGACTGGACTTGCTTGTGTGCACCCAAACCATGTGAAGAGGCCAACAATGAAGGAAGCAGCGAGGATTCTTAAAGGCGAAGCGCCACTTCCTGTGTTGCCAGCAAGCAAACCAAGAGTGAACCTTCGGCCTGTTTTTCCTGATGATTCCGAAGAAATCCCAAATTTCTGTGGTCTTCGGCCCAGTCTTGAACTCGATGATGTACAATATTTGACCCCCAAGAGCCACTTTGGCAAGGATTAGTAGCTCATAATAGATCGAGTAACCTCAGATTTGAGAGAAGGAATTTCAGCGCAGTTTGTAACAGACTAGCTAGGAGCGTCTTGTTGATTGGGGACCTGAGAATCCTTTAGTTGCAGTAGTTTGTAGATTTCGTAGTCATAATTTTTCCTAATATAGTTCTTAGGTTGGCCAATTTATTAGAAGAATCATTAGAATGTTTTGATGTGAAATAGAAATGAAATACTCTGTGTTTTCCATGACAGCTTCCTTCTTTGATTTCTAAAACACCACCAATCAATCCTAAAGCAGCTAAAGAGGATTGACATGTTCTCAAATTCAGTATAATATAATGCACAATGATTTACGGAATTTGTTTTGTTTTTCAGAGAAAATATTGCTATTTCTGGACTATAATGAGCTTCTGTTACTTATAAAACTGACTGAAACAAATTAAATCAGCCACAGTATTACATTGCTGATCAAGAACTTGTGGTTGGTTCATTCTCATAAATATCCAGCAGTGCAGACACTGAGGTTCATCACCATGAGAACCTCTCCCAGTGCTAATGAGAACACCCTGACCCAAAGCATCGATGACTTCAACATCTGACAATATTGTTGATCTCTTCAGAAGTGATCAGAGATTCACAAAACAATCAAAATGCAACAGTCTAAGGCCAAGCTTTAATTTTGCCCGTTCTTCCTAAGCCGATAATGCCAACTGTTTTAAAAGAGAACTGAAATGAGATTAAGAAAGGAAAACCATTACAAAAGATACCACATAAGAAGTAAGCAATGAAAGTAAGCTGATTTTGTCTAATATCTTGCTAAAAGAAGTCATAGTTTGTTCCCAATTTGGTCTTATATCTATATAAATTCTTACCATATTGTTCATGAGCACATGAGCAATGTCGTCACGAAGCCACAATCGACTGCATCGACCAGGCTCTTCAGACTCTTGACGAACAATCGTGCATGTCATTTTTGTATCAAGTCATGCATCCATATATCTGATAAGGAATCTAAATAGTTCAGAGAGTTTTCACTCTTAGCTATTGAGAAGCCTTAAATCTATTGAGAAGCATTATCAGATATGGATCCATGACTTGATACAAGAAATGACACGTTTCCATTAGTCTTTCCTACTCCACCCATCCCTCATATACCTATGAAGAAAGAGAATGTCACCCCTGAAACTCAAAAACACATGCAGGGGCAGCATGCAGTGCATGCTAGTAAACAGAGCAATAAAGCAAGCAGCAAACTCTCAATCCTCCATCACAGCGAACCAAGAACACACAGAGAAGCAAGCAAAGAATGGAGCACAGCTGGAGAACACCTCATCACTGTTGTAGAAGAACTAGAGAAAAGGGCTAGTTGCATCATTCACCTACACTTGGCAGCATCTCCATATTCCTTAACAAACTTATTCTAGATTGCTTCTACTCAAATTTTGTGTATGTATATAGCTCTAGACCACTGTACACACCATACAATCAATAATTTTTCTTTGCAATCAATGTTGTTCCTTTTCTCTCTTCTTTATTAAAATTAATTTACATGTAGCCTCCACTCCTTCTCCCAATGCTTCCTCTCCACCCCCTATATATTCTATATTTTTCTACTCAATGCAGATTATGAAAATTGGATTACACGAGACTACCTGCAAAAATATATATAGCTCCATGATGCCTTGTTGCTGCAATTATGACAGGGCTGGGCATTTTTACCGAAAACCTGACCAAACCGACTGAACCGGATCAGTTCTGGTGGGTTGGTCCGGTTTTCTAATTGATACCATTGAAATTGGCAAGAAAACTGGCCAAATTGGTAAATTTTTCCAACCCGAGAACTAGACCACCACTACGTAATTGCCTAATAATGCAGAAATTTGGTGCGCTGATGGAACTTAAACCTTGGCCTGTATTCTCCGATGTGGGGCTATATCATCTTGTTTTGTGTCTTTTTACATAAATTATTTATGTACTTACAAGTCCCTCACGTGGATGAGTTATCCTTATTTCCTTTTCCCACCAAAACTCACTGGTTTGCATTGCAACCCTTGTTTTGCATGGATGTGTAGATTAAACAAAAGAATCGGTAAAGATATGGCTCAAGGCATCAAGGAAGGATTCACTTTTATTTATCAAAGCCACAAAACATACTGACACTTACGAAACTTCAAGGAAACTTCCTTCATGGGATGCTCTCTTTATTCACCTATTCTCTTCTCACCAAAAGCAAAAGAAAGTACAATTTAGTCTTGCTTGATTCTTTTGCAGCATGGTTCAATACCGTCGTCAAAGCTACCACTTCTACCACTCGGACCTGCCTCGTCACAACCACATTCTTGCACTGTTCGCTTCAGCATTTTCAGTGTCCAGTTCAGTTGTTCTTCTTTCAAATCTTGCTCGTACACCAAGCGGGCCCCGCACTTGTTCACATTATTCAAGCATGTCAGAAATATGTTCAAATTTCTAGATGTGCCGTAATACATTTCGAATGAAAACTGTTCCCAACAGTAATCACGAGGCAAATAAAATACCAGAAGGTGTTGTGACAGAATATGGCCTATCTTCTCAAAAGTCCAACACGGACCGGATGAACATTGAATTCTGAAACAATCAAAGTCATCAAGGGATGTTGAATTTCCCAAGTTTTCCTGATGATCTGCAAAAGCAACACAAAAAGCAATCCCCAGCCAGCTGGTGCATGATTCTGGAGGTAGCTCCACATTTAGTGAATGTCCCTCACTTTGAACATTGAACCACTCTGGAATTTCACTTCCAGGGAATACAATATACTTATCGTACAAATCAGGATACATTCCCTGCATCAAAAGAACCATTACATATTATGCAAGGGGTTTGTAGGTGAAGTGGTTAAGAATATTTCCCTTGCACCCGAGATTCTAGGTTCAATTCCCCACCTCCCCCAATATCGTTTATGCCATTATTATATTCAGAAAGAGAGAGAGAGTGTGTACCTTAGTGGCCAATTTCATTATTGTTGAAATTATTCTAGCACTCCAGCCTTCATCTTCAACCAATCTAAAGCAATTAACAGCACTGAAAGTAAAATCATACAAATTGGCGAATCTGCTGCTCAACTTTGATGGATATGACCACCTCTTTAAGCTAGTACAATCATTTACATTTACGTGTAATTCGTTATTTGATGGAAGATCTGGCAGTAGTTGAAGCCTTTTGCACCTCTCCAAGTTAAAACACCAAAGCTGAGAAAGGCATCTAATGCTTGCAGGAAGGCTCACAAAATTGTTTCCTCTAAGATATAACTCTCGTAAAGAGGACAAGCAACCTATATCATCGGGGATATCCCCTTCACTTAGATCACAATCACTTAGATCCAACTCCAATAAAGAGCATAAACGACTAAGAGAAGACAACACCAAGCCCCAAGGCTGAGGGCAAGGCTCAGGACTCTTTCTAATTCCAAATAAGCCAGCAAGGCCCGACCAGCGCCTTGGTTTAGCAATTGACCCACGTAAAGATAGTAACTTGAGGTTTTTCATCATAACAAGCGGCTCTTTCAAAACAGTTCCCGCCAAGTCAAGATACTCTAAAGCCTCCATCTCCCCCGGGAGTTTGTCAAGTTTTGAGCACCCGGATATGCAGAGCGTATCAAGAGACTTCAAATTACAAATCACACTCGGAAGACCCAAGAGACTTTTGCAGTCACATAGATCCAGTACAATGAGGCCAACCAGATATTCAATTGATGAAGGTATTTCCTCAATAGCAGTTCCATCTAAAAAAAGCATTGACAAATTTGTCATTTGTCTTGCAAACTGTGGAATCTTTTTCACTTTTGAGCAGCCACGAAGACTAAAATATTCAAGAGAATCCATTTTTACCTCACTTGGGAGATTCTTAATACTTTTACAATTACTGAAATCCAAAGTTCTAAGTCTTTTGAGGACTGCAATGGATGGGTGGATCTCAACTAAATTCCTACAGCCCTCAAGGTTCAACTTCTCAAGCTTCGGTAGACCTGTGAAATCTGGGGTACTGGTTAATTTATCAGAGTAACTAACATCCATATATTTCAGGTTGGGGAAGTCCTGTATAGTATACATAGAAAATGGTAGGAGAATAATTATCTTGGAGAAACTTCAACTTTATTAAAAAAAAATTAAAAATATTTTATAAAGGGATATATTAAATAATCTCACCTTTGTTCCATCCCAAAGCCGAACAAGTTTTCCATGATGTAGACTAAGTTCAGTAAGTGAATTCAGTTGAAAACTTGGTGGGAGAAACTTGGAAGGATACCAACTCCAATGGATACTTCTTAAGGAATATGGGAGAAAGTTTGGGCATGATGAAAAGATCAAATTATCAAATTCGATAAACCTTAGTCCATGCATATTAGAGAAGGCTTCACAATTCCAGTTCACCTCTTCTAATTTGAGCAGACGCAAGACTATGGCTTCAATTGCTCCCGTTCCCTAATAGTTAAGAAATGAAGAAAATTTATTAGTTAATTTCACATTCAAGTCCATCGTATTAAAAGAAATAATATTTTATTCCAGACTTGGTATTTCTACATAATTTCTTACCGTATTGTTCGTGAATACATGAGAAATGTCATTGTGAAGCCACAACCGACTGCGTTCACCAGGCTCTTTAGACTCTTGACCAACAATTTCCCATGCCATTTCTTGCATCAAGTCATGCACCTCCACGATGTCGATTGAAAGAGGATCATGAAATTTCTCAATAGTTAACATAGATTTCTCAACAAGAACATGTATGCCCTTACGACTGGAAATGTTGCGGGTATGGTCCAGTATCTGAATTACTTGCTCCTTGCCCTTCCCCTTATGAAAGCATGCAACATCAAGAAAAATCATTTTCTCCATCTTGTTTAATCCATCATAACTTATTTTGAGAGGATCAAATATTTTTGAATCTAGGCATTTCTCTATTTGATCCAGTGCACTAATCCATACATCTTGACCTTCGTTATACAATGAACATCCTAAAACTTTAAGGGCTAATGGAAGGCCTTTGGCATAATTTAGGAAACGCTTAGACAGTTCCAGAAAACCTTCCTCAGGTTGATCTTTCCTAAAGGCATTCAGACTGAAGAGCTCAAGAGCTTCATCATCACTCAATCCCTCAACTTTATATGATATATCCATACCATGCTCAACTAGCAAACGTTCATTTCTAGTTGTAATGATGATTCTACTCCCCATACCAAACCAGTCTTTCTTTCCAACCAATATTTCTAGTTGGTCTAATTGATCCACATCATCAAGAATGAGCAGAACCTTTTTGTTGTGTAAGCATTTCTTAGTGAAAAAGGTTCCCCACAGTTCATCCCAAACTTGTTTAATCTCTTCCTTCAAGATTGGGAAAAGAAGTTGTTTTTGCAGGTCAACTAGAGTACGATGTTTTGCATAAACCTCTCTAACATTAGCAAGAAAACTGCTGACTTCAAAATGATGGGAAATTCTCTCAAAAACTAGTTTAGCAATGGTTGTCTTCCCAATTCCACCCATCCCTGTTATCCCTATAAAGCGAACATCATTTGCATCAGTTGCAAGTAGTACACCCAGTCGCTCAAGGCCAGAATTCATTCCGACTAACTTATGTGGATAATTTGACAAGGTGAGTGAAGGATGCACTTTCCTCCACACACATTTGACGATGTCCTCAATAAGCTCTCTTTCACACCTACAAGGATGGAGAGTAAAATAACCACCAGGCATATATATATATATAGCAAGGTTAGGTAAAGTATATAGCTCGTTAAGGCATGGGAAAGTTGTTCATGGATACTTACTTAAAATTCTTTGAATCCCACCCACAAAGATTGGCCACTTTTGTTAAATCAGCTTTCCACTGCTCCACCTTCTTTTTAGTAATTAACTTTTCTTTATGCTCAGTGAAGGCTTCTGCAAAACTCCCGGTTTGATTTTGTACTTGAGAGGGATCCACACCATAAAAAATTGGCAAAATTGTGTCCCTGGCTTCCATGCATTCCACAACTTTTGTAAGCTCATCCAGGCACCAGGTGGAAGAAGCATAGTTTGGTGAGAGAACAATGATGGCAAGCTGCGATTCTTCAATCGCGCGCAAGAGCTCTGGAGAAATACTTGTCCCTCTTTCAAGATCTCGGTTGTCCTTGAAGGTTTTAATTGCCTGCCAGTAGTCCAGTTCGTGGTATAAATGGGATATAAAACCCTTGCGGGTATCTTCACCCCTGAAACTCAAAAACACATCGTGTTTCCAACGAGGAGTTGATTGTTCAGAGGCTCTTTGGGTGCTGCTCAAGGCCATTGGAAAGTGCTTCCTCCGGGAAATCTGCTGCTGCAAAGTGCAAACACCTGATGAGAACAAGCAATTCGCCAAATCTTTAAACTCCAACGGCCAGTTTTATTTTACTTTTTTTGTTGGCAATTTGGTTAGTGAAAAGTTATTAAACAGCAGAAGAACATGCTAGCTAGCTACAAGGAAAAGGGAGTTGGAAAACTCGTCGTAAGCACACAGTTTTTCTTGTTAGTGTCGTTCAAACATGCTACAATGTCTCCCATTTTGTCTTTTCTTACGTTAACTATTTGGGTGGGAATCCTGAGGAATTCTTACAGAAAGCTTCCTTCTTTGTTTTTAGATATCATATGGTTAGCTTTGTCTAAAAGCATTTTGCCATTATCTGGTTTCAGCACAATTTACATTCAATCTTGTCCATGTGAAAAGTTAAAGAACAACTTGTAACACATAACTCATGTTGTCAACAAAAATATATCTTGGTTAATTTTCAATATTTTACGTTGTTTTCAAATTTACCATTACAGTTACGAATACTCTCATTGCACTACCAAGTCAAGAAGCATTACTATCACTACTCTTATTGATCTCTCCAAGCAATTCAAGGAGTTCATGCATGTTAGTTGCTCTGCTTCTAATGGACAGGGCTCTTCAATTCACATTGTTGACAGATGGAGATTCAAGACATTGTTGACAGAAGGGGACTGTTTCATGTGCTCTTCATCAGAAGATTCAAGTATCAACAGCAGCTTCTCTTGCATCCAATTATGCCTTTGCAATTCTTTTAGCTTCTTGTTGTCACTGTCTGCATATAAAGTAAAATACTCAAGAGTTTCTTTTGCCTCTCCTTCTCTGTTATTCTCTCTTCCCTCATGAACTAACCACCTCTCCTTTCCTTTCCTGATTTTATGTGTACATTAAACAATAGCAGACTTGAAATCTTAATGGCTGCTGCAAAATCCAACATCAGCTCTAATTGTAAAAGATCGATCAATGGATTCCATATCTCCACTTACCAAACTTTAACTTACCAAAGTTTCCTTCCTCATTTTAATACATCAAGTTTACTGTCAAGAATTGAAGTAGCAAACTAATCTAATTTCTAAGCTTCTGCTTCCGCCTAAACTACATACAAATTTTCTTATTGAGTTCGTCATTAGCCTAGCTGTTCTCTTTCACACATATGACAGAAGAAAAGAAATGAGTCTATATGTAGCACATAACTATAGGGCTAGCATAACTTATGCTTTACATAAACAAAATGGCACACCAAAGCAATTGCCTTTAACCACTCAGTTTAACTCTCTAGGAAGGAAAAACCAATTAGCCTAAAACCCAGTCCTCATGAGAGCTAAATAAGCAATTAGCCTACAACCCACAAGCATTATGGCCAAAGCAACCGCTGCACCTATTTGTCCACTAAGCCCAACATGTTTTATACTTGGGAAATCTCTAACCAAGCAAAGCCCACTATCACATGGGTAAGTGTCATTTTCATTGTATTGAGACCCCAGCAAGAGCTTGTATGAGTAGTTAATGATGGAGATGTATTTGATCCAAGCAATGAAAGCAGGAACATGTTGAACAAAGAAACCTCCAGCTAGCAGAAATGACACCATGAGGACTGATGCAAGTACTGCGGCCTTTTTTTGGTCCATTACCATAGCCCCAAGAGCAAGCCCCGTGCCTTGAGCGACTAACACACTGAGTAGCAGAACAAGCAAGGTGTGGAAAAAGTGTCCTGCTGTGGGTTTGAGCCCTGCCATCCAATATGTTATGGTGACAAATAGGGTTGGAAGGGCAAGCTCCATGGGGAGATCAGCAACAATCCTTGATATGAAATACGAGGAGAGCATGTACGTGCCTGATGATCTTTCCTTTTCAAGCATCTTGCGCTCTTGGGGGAAGGTGAAAATTGCTTGGAGCAGAGGGAAAAAGCCCCAAAATTCAGACATAAAGAAGAGAAGCCCAGTCTGCATACATAACCGAAAAAGATTCTCAAAGTTGTTAAAATGGGTTATGTTTGAGGAGCTAGGATGTCTTTGCAAATTGCTATCCGGAAAAAAATTTCTTCTGCATACTGAAACTTAGGCATTCCATCAAGTGATACTTTATGTCATGCTTAGCATAAACCCAATAGCCTATATCTTCAACTATTGTGCCAAACCCAGAAAAGGGAAACAAATCATTCCCTCTGAATGGTATGAATCATAGTGAAACACATTTTTTTACCACATTAATAAACCAGATCATATATGTGACAAGTGAAGTATCAATCAGTAATTAGTCATAATAATTGATAATATGTCCCTTTTAATACTAGTCTACTGATATTAGCACTAATTATATTAGACTTTTGATTGAAACTGTCCCATGAAAATGCATATTGAAATTCCCCATGTAACCAAAAAAGAAAATGCATATTGCAAATGCTAGAAAAAGGGAGAGGAAGGAAGTGTGTATTACCCGATCCTGCAAGTGGGAAATATTTGATTGCCACCATAGTAGCCCAGCAAGAAGAGCCACCGCCACAACCTGGTTAATTTGGCTACCAGAGAAGGACTCGTGCCTCCTCTCTTTCAGTCCTCTCCTAAGCAACACAGAGAATTGCTGCCACCAAGTAGTGGGCCATTTCACAAAGTTCTGGTCTTCTGATCCATCTTGAAAATGGCTGGAGTTGGTTTCTTGAAGTTGCTCCCCTTGAAGTTGAGCTTTCAAATTATATAAACGGTTGTGCTTGTAGGCCAAGGCTAGGCTCTGCTTCACCTTGCTCTTGTTTTCATGCGATCCATCAGGCGCCAGACCTACACAACATATAAAATGCAACAAAAATTACTCACACAAACAATTTCACAAACATCTAATATACACTTGTAGACACACTTGTAGGGTGAGGGTGCAAACCAAGACCATCCTCTGCTTAGAGAATATTGCCAAAGTTGCATAGAGAATGGAAGCAAAAACATGGCAAACTTGTAATAGACAAACAACTTGCACTAAAATCCTATATATAGCAAACATGGCACAAAAGAATAATGAAAAAGTAAAACTATAGCAAAAATAAAAAATAAAAAATCACACAAAATTACAATATGGATGATAAGGAATGCATTTCTTATGAATTTTGAATAAGAACAAATTCCCCAAGCATATCTGACAATGCTACAAACATTTCCGATACAATTTTAGGGTTTCTAATCCTCAAACATAAGAATAAATTCTTAGGTTCTAGCCTAGTGGAAAAGGTCATTGACTTACAGAGCATAGTTCTTAAGTTTGAACTCCCATTATATCTTGGTTGTGTGTGCGTGAAACCCCATTCTCTATGGTTTAGACTATCGTATCCAGTAAAAAAAAAAAAAAGAGTAAATTCTCAGTTGTCCGAAATTGGATTTCCTAGAAATTTATTAAAACCCATTTTGGGAGTTCGAATAGTAGTAATTAACTGTGGCCCAAAGTCAAGGAAGTCATCAAAGAGATGGGCCTAAGTTACATGCAAGTACTGAACCCACGACCCATAACCCATGCTTGCATAAATCTCAGGATTTTGACAGCTGAAATAAACAATGAAGCAACTAATTATTAAAAAAAAAACATACCATTGGCAAGGTCCAACAGAAAATCCGCAGGATTCATAGCTACCAATGGGACATAGCCAATGCCCGAAAAATAGTCCATGACCTCCGATACTTTTCCGAAATACAAACAATTCCCTTCCGATAACAACACCACCTTATGAAACATGTAGAAAATCCTACTTGAAGGTTGATGTATGGTCATCACAATTGTTCTTCCTCCACTTGCCAAATCCCACAATGCCGACACAATCTGCTGCGCCGTCGTGGAATCGAGCCCCGACGTGGGCTCATCCAAGAAGAGCAAGCTAGGGTTTACTAGTAATTCTTGGCCTATGCTAACCCTTCTTCTCTCCCCACCCGAAACACCACTCAAGAACTCACCCCCAACAACGCTGTTCTTGCACTTGGTTAACTCCAGTTGTACAATCACGGCCTCAGCTTGCATAGCCTTCTTGGCTTTCGACAGCGTGTTGGGCAAGCGAAGAAGGGCTGTGTATAATAGGGTTTCGGTGACCGTCAAGTGGGGGTAGAGAAAGTCATCTTGGGTTACAAAGCCGATGTTTCTTTTCATTGCGTTTGAGAATGGTTTGTTGTTGTAGGTTGTGGCGCCGCTGAGTCGACCGCCTAGCCGGCCTCCGAGTGCGGTTAGGAGAGTCGTTTTGCCGCTCCCGGAGGGGCCGAGCATGGCAAGGATTTCCCCCGGTTGAACAAGGCCTGAGACACCGTTTAAGATCACTTTCTCTTCGTTCTTGGTACTATTCTTCTGTTTGATCTTGTAAACCACGTCCTCAAACTGCGTAAATGTGATTTAGTAAAAAGACAAAAAAAGTAAGAGAAGGCAACATTTTTCTACATATATATACCTTCAATGTGACCGGTCGAATGGCTTCCTTGAAGATAGCTGGGGCTTCAGTAGCAGTTTGAATCTCTAAATCCACCATTTCTTGCTCCATGCTTGCGTGATATTGAGGTCTCTCTTTCCCTCTCTCCATTAAGCTAAAACCCTCCCTCTCCCAGTGGCAGCCAAGAAAAAAAAGAAACAAACCCTCTACGCCGCCCAGCCAGCCAGCCACATCATCTTCTTAGGCTGTATGACATCTAGAGAGCCAGCCAGCTGCATATGTTCCAATGTAAGACAATAAAATTGTATAAAAATTTCTTTTTCTCATCTGCTAGGAAAGTTTAAAAGCCAACCCTCATTAAAATACTATAGCTACTCACTCTTCTAGTTGCACTTTTTACCCCTCACCCGATATTTTTTTTCCTTTGTTTCCCCTCATCAGGTTTTTATTTTTATTTTTTTTTCTTTCCAACGTTTTCTTCTCATATATTCTAGCTTCATGTCTTTTTTTTTTGTCATCATTATATAGAAGAGGATGCTTCTGTTTGTGCTATTAATAAGTTTCCTTTATTAATATAGTTACTCTTTGTGCATGCATGATTACGACTTTTAACTGGTTTTTTTTTCCTTTTTTAGAGATTTATTTATTTTTTCAATACAATGATTTGATGGTCATATTATTTTCTAAAAGAATAATAAAATACAAGAAAATAAAAACATAAAGAGACAAAATAAAACCCCAAACCCCAAAAGAAAAAGAAAAGAAAAACTCAGAGAAATATGATTTGTAAAATTATAGGTGTGCATATGTCTTGATTAATTTACTAATCCAACAACAATCTTTGGTTTCGATTCTCTCATCTATCTTTGGTTGCCCACATGTGTATTTTTTATCCTTATTCATCAAATTCGCTTGTACACTCGAGTTTATTAAGTAAGTTCCGCTCAACCAGCTTTCACATTATGGATCTGCCATTACTCTCCCTCACAATAAAAAAAGCCCCTCCCGCTTTTGGAGTTACAGCTATCCAATTTATTAGTTGATCTCTCTCTCTCTCTCTATGGAATTTAATAAGTTGATCAAATATGGAATAGCAGATCTCTCTCCCGCTCTCTTTTAGGCAATTAGATTTTATTCATGGGCTCTTGTTTGTTCAATCATAATATAGTTTATCAATATTCTCACGTTGTCATCTTTGGTTTTGCAATTAGAAAAAAAGGATATGCGGTGTTACTAAGTAATATCCTGTGTCAACACTTTGAAATAAAGTTAACCATTGTTGGACTCCTGCTAAACAAGAAAATAAGGATCCACTGAAAGCAATTCTGTAGGGGTTTCTAACTCCATACACAATGATAATTGAATGATAACAATTCCGTTGATAAAAGCAAGACTATTACACTTATTTTGACAGCTCATTCGTGGCCGATGTCGGCCAGAATGACGCAAGCAAGCAGCAGCGCAAGCCATTTCACTAGTTCTGTAGTCATTCTGCAGCCTTAAATCATACCAACACCTAGAAACTGGCCTTCATAATAGCTTACATCATCAAATAATAAAATACTCGAGCTTTTGTTCTTGTTTGCAAGGAAACCAACACAAATTCTAGGCACCACCAGCCTTATATTACCACCACCAACAGACAGCATAGGCCGGTCTTTCTTCTTCTTTATGTTTCTTATTGGTCTAAGCAATTTGTGATCACCCACCAAGTTCATTTTCTTGTATTATTTTTTAATAATTTTATATTATTTACGGATTAAATGTTTTACAAAAGGGCCATTTTAGGCACTTTCGCTTGTTACAAACACATCAAGTAACGAAACCCTTTTAAGCCTTCTGATTCTGGAGTTGCGGCAAAGAAACTCATTCACAAACAGACTTTTATTTCACTTCAAAATTTCACAAACATAATTCTGTTTGTCCTAATTGCAATAATTTATGAGTTTCGGAGTTGAATCTGATTTCGAATAATTATTTAAATATTTTTACCCATCACCTAAAAACAGAAGAAGAAATTGCAGAAGCTAACATTGGGCTTCAGACAAAGAAAAATGGAGATGTGGGATGAAGAAATGAGACACCAACCAAGCTCGTGGGTTTTAAATGCCCATTACCAAAAATGAGGGCAACAATGTAATTTTGTTATCAAACTTAAATTCAAAGGGGACAGAGCTGTGTGCTGTGGGTTTTTCCTCTAAACTATATACTGAAGGGTAAGAAAGGTATTTTACACATTAATTACATGGAGATGATTTTCCCACTCCATTTTTCTCCATTTACACTCCCTTTTACATTTTAATACTTTTTAATAAATTTGTTCTTTTTTGTTCTTTCTCTTTCCTATTCTACCCTTACCCTACAATCCCATTTAATAAGAAGACATGTACAATCACTTATTAATATTATGAAAGAATAAAAATCTGAGACTATTATGCATACCTTGCTCTTTGCATATCTAAGCTCTTAATAACAGTTTGGTTAGTAGCATTCTTTGGTTCTTCTACCTGTAAACATGTTAGCCCAAAAAATTTATTATCTATTAACTACAACAAAGATAAATAGTACTCACATACTTGGTAAAAAAAAAAGAAAAAGAATTTAGCGCAAATACTTACATTTCCATCAATTTCCAAATTGTTTTTTTTGTTTTTTGTTTTATTTTTAGTTAACTTTTCTTAATTTCAGTTATCGAAACCTTAATGTAGGATAAGGGTAGAATAGGAAAGAAAAAGAACAGAAAATAACAATATTGATTAAAAAGTATGAAAAAGCAAAAAAGAGTGTAAGTGAAGAAAAGGAGAGTGGGAAAATCAGCTCCTTAATTAAATTAAGAAATTGGTCATTTGGTCATTTTTTGGTTTTTGGGTTTTTTTCCTCCAAATATCATGTGTGAAGGTTTCATTAATTAATGCCTTAATTAAACCCAATCAGCTTATACCGTCGATCCTCCAACCAACGGCCAACATTTTTTCTGACCGTTTTCAATGCTAAAAATACAGATCCAAACGTCCAAAATCAAATCTAACTGTAAAAATATTTAAATAATTATTCTAAATCATATTCAACCCAAAAACTCATCCCAAACTTAGAAATTATTGCAATTAAGATAAATAGAATTATTGCCATATATTGTAAAAAGGGCTTCTAGCTCAATTGTTAATATATGTTATGTATCCTAAGGTTGCTTTTTTTTTTTTTTTTTTAAAGGGGTTTCTCACCAATGGCGGAATTAGGATTTTTTTTAGAGGTAGGCTAAATATTTTTTTCTTGGCCTCTTCTATAATATAATATATCATACTTCAAATTGTCTAGATTTTTTTTTTGGTAAGGGGGGCAAAAGCCCTAAAACAGCTAGCTAAATTTTAAAACCCCAAAAAAAATATAGAAACTGAACAAGTTCATTCTTTTTCCAAATACTAACACAAGTATAACCAAACCCCCAAAAAGACACAAATAAGTAGAGATAAAAATGGGGATGTTATCTTTGCTCTTTTCCTCTGTTTCGAAGACCTTTGGTTTTTGGAGTGAAACATGAAAAATTTGCCGGTGTCTTTAGTGTGAAAAAACTCAAAAGAAAATCCCATTCTTCAGAAGCCAAAATCTTTTTTATTTGTCTTTTTGGTAAGAAACCAAAATCTAAACAAGCAAAAACAAGCCTCGGAGCTCTAAAACAACGGCTGGCTCTTTCACGTAGTAAACAAACTAACAAAATGAAAGAAAACAAATTGACCCATTACTCAAACGAAAGCATCCACTACTACAAAAATCGAAATAGACGACGGTAATTTACCGTCGTAAATTTACTTTTTCAACCGTCGAGGAATCGACCGACATCTTTTACGCATAAAACCACGACGGTAATATCCCGTCGTCTTTAGATTAATAGACGACGCTTTTCCTACAAACCGTCGTCTATTAATCTAAAGACGACGGGTTTTATTAAATAAATGACGTCTATTATATGTAAAGACGACGGTTTGTAAGAACTGTCGTCTATTATGAAATAACAGTCGTCTATTATATGAAATATGTCCTATATTATGAAATAACAGTCGTCTATTATTATGAAAAATGAGGACTATTATGAAATAACAGTCGTCTATTATTGTGAAATATGTCGTCTATTATGAAATAACAATCGTCTAATAGATGTAAAGACGACGGTTTTTATAAAAACAATGTCGTCTATTATATGTAAAGAAGAAGGTTTTGTGATAGAATTGTCGTCTATTAATGTAAAGACGACGGTTTTTTTGAAAGAACTGTCGTTTATTATATCCAAAGATGTTTTAATTTTACATTTTACCTTTTACCTTTTTTTTCCTTGCTTCCAATGGTTCTCTACAACGATTTTAGCTAAAAAAACAACAATAATGTTCTCTTCAAGAATAATTTGTTTCATAAAAAGTTGAAGATTCAATAATAATTACATAGTTTACCAATCTTCATTCCTATATATCTATACAAAATATCATATCCATAATATTAAACTATAATTAGAAAAAGAGGGGCTACATATGAAATTCGATCCAAATTTCATCAATTTGTTCTTGTGTGTATGAGTCACCGTTGCCTTCTCGCACTTCAAAACAGGATTAAAAAAAAGGAAGCAAGTTTTAGTTAGAGATACATTTAACAGGATTAAAAAAAACGAAACAAGAAACAAAAGCCAGAAGAGGGGAGCATAACTTATTTGGATTTCCTCTGACTTGGAGCAAATTAACTTCAAATAATTTGAGAAAGTGAAAACCTGATGGACTTGGAGCAACCTGATGGAAACAGAAAACTTTAAGGTCAGAATATGAGTTGAAGAAAGATAGCGAAATGTTATATATATAGGGTTTAGGGAAAATTCGAAAAATTACAATTCGCGGTCAAATTTTTCAAAAGACCGCGTTTTTAAAGACGAAGGAAAGTAAAATCAAAACGTCGTATAAATTAAACTATACACGACGGTTTTTAAATAATACGGACGTTATAAACATATACTACGTCGATTATTTACAAAACCGACGTCTTAAATAAAAAAAACTTCGGAGAAATAGAAATTTGTGTTAAACAAGAAACTAAATATACAATCCTACTTGAGAACTCAGTTCTTGTTGTACACCCAACCGAAGTTCTTAGATGGGTTGGGTGTAAAACAAGAATCGAGTTCGCAAGAAAGACATTCTTGCATGAGAGGTGAGAATTGAGATATACAGAGCGTTAGGAATAAAAATCCAATTTAAACGAATTATTTAGAATTGGAAAACTAAAAGTGATATTATTAAGACTTGGAAACCGAAAAGGGCCTTTATTTCGACTTGGAAACCTAAAAGCCGTCGTTTCAGTCCCCAATTTGGCAGATAAAGCGTGCCGATTCAGTTCGAAAGTTTCGAAATTGAAACCTACAACGACGGTATAATTAATATAAACGACGTGAAAATGATTTACAACGGCGATATAATTAATATAATCGTCGTATTATCTGAAAACCACGTCGTTATATTATATTATAACGACGTGGTAACGATTTACCACCACCTTTTATTTATAAGAACTGTCGTAGTCAAATGTCTAATACGGCGTAAAATAATAAAAGACAGACGTGGTTAATTAACTTTACATGTCGGTAATTATAAAATTACGGTCGTATTATATTATATTTAAAGACGTCAGGTTTTATGAAAAAATGTCGTCTATTATATATAAAGACGACAATTTTTATGAAAGAAATGTCGTCTATTATATATAAAGAAGACGGTTTTGTAATAGAATTGTCGTCTATTAATGTAAAAACGACGGTTTTTTTGAAAGAACTGTTGTTTATTATATCCAAAGATTTAGTAATTTTACATTTTATCTTTTTTTTTTCTTCCAATGGTTCTCTACAACTATTTTTTTCTTGCTAAAAAAACAACCACAATGCTTTGTGAACAATAAATATACTCAAGAATAATTTGTTTCATAAAACTTGAAGATTCAATAATAATTACATACAAAATATTTACCAATCTTCATTCCTATATATCCATACAAAATATCATATCCATAATACTAAACCAATCTTCATTCGATCCGAATTTCATCAATTTGTTCTTGTGTTTATGAGTTATCGTTGCCTTCTTGCACTGCAAAACTAAGATAAAAAAAGAAGAAGCAAGTTATAGTTAGAGATAACAGGATTTAATAAAAAGAAACAAGACACAAAAGACAGAAGAGGGGAGCATAACTTATTTGGATTTACTCTGACTTGGATATAAACGACGGAAAGTAAAATTAAACCGTCGTTTAATTATAATATAAACGTCGGTTTTTAAATAATAGGGACGTTATAAATATATACTACGTCGATTAGTTACAAAACCGTCGTCTTAAATAAAAATAACTACGAGAGAAATAGAAATTTGTGTTAAACAAGAAACTAAATATGCAATCTTTACGGGAACTCGGTTGTTGTTATACACCAAACCGAAGTTCTTAGATTGGTTTGGTGTAAAAACACAACTGAGTTCCAAAGAGAGACATCATGCACATTGAAACCATTCAGAGATGTGAGAATTGAGACTGAACGTTTGGAAAAAATCTGCAATTTAAAGGAAATATTTAGAATTGGAAAACTAAAAGTGACTTTATTAAGACTTGGAAACCGAAAAGGGCCTTTATTTCGACTTGGAAACCTAAAAGTCGCCGTTTAGTCTTCAATTTCACAGATAAAGCGTGACGTTTTAGTTCGAAAGCTTCAATTTGAAACATACAACGACAGTATTTCTTTTTCCGTCGTTGTAATCGACGCGTTTATTTCGACTTTTGTTGTCGCGCTTGTTTTAAATAACAACGACGGTATAATTAATATAAACGCAGCGTTAACATGATTTACAACGGCGATATAATTTATAGAACTGTCGTATTATCTAAAAAACCACGATGTTATATTATATTATGACGACGTGGTAACTATTTACCACCACCTTTTATTTATAAGTACTGTCGTAATCTAATGTATAATACGGCGTAAAATAATAAAAGAGAGACGTGGTTAATTAACTTTACATGTCGGTAATTATTAAATTACGGTCGTATTAAATAGTACTTGATACGTCTCTAATAATACAATTACCGTCGTGTTCATTGGATGTTCAAAACGGCAGTATTATATGTAAAACGTCGTCTATAATTACTACGTCAGTATATTTACACATACCGTCGTTGTTTATTTGTTGTCTTTTTTCTGGTCGAAATGGCATGTTTAATAAGACGACGCTTTTAAAGTTTTATGCGTCGTGTTTTAAAAATACCCAAATGAATTTCCAATTTTTAGGTGTTTTAGTTTCTGATCCACGTCGGTTTTTATATTACCGCCGTCGTTTAAAATTTAACGACGGTATTTATTTTGTCCGTCGTCGTTTTACCGACGTCTATTTCGATTTTTGTAGTAGTGATCAAAACTCTAAAAATAGTTCTTTTCCCGTATGGTAAGCATATAAAGATCAGAGGCCAAACCCAACCCAAAAAAAGAAAAAGAAATGTAGAGAGAGAGAGAGAGAGAGAGAGAGAGACATGTGAGGCTTTGAGAGCACAAAGCAGCACCCAAAAGAGAAAACACAAAAGCAAATCCCATAACTCCTAAAGAGATTTAATTTTCTTTCTTTTTTGTGAGGCTTTGAGAGCTATCAGATGAGAGGAAAAAGAAGAGAGAGAGAGAGAGAGAGAGAGAGAGAGAGAGAGAGAGAGAGAGAGAGAGAGAGAGAGATAGAGAGAGAGAGAAGGAAAGAAGGAGGAAGAAAAAGAAGAGGGAGAAAAGAGAGGAAAGAAGAAAACCGGCGGAGAAGAAAAAAATAAAATATTAAGACGCAAGAAGAAAGAAAAGTGTTTGTACGTGATCCCGCTAGCCTCACCACCTCCCAAGGCAAGGCCATTTGTTGTCTGGCTTGTCCTTCTCGTGGGCTGAGAAAAATAAAAGGCTTTGTGTGTGTTAAACGATGGGCTAATATTTAATTATAGGGTATTTTTTTTTATACATTTAAGACTACGTTGGAAAATCAGCCCTGGGCCAGAGCCCAGCCGAGCCCCTTCGTAGTTCTGCCCTTGTTTCTTACTTAAATTTCTTTAGATTAAAAAGGAAGAAAAAATTATTACAAAGAGACACTACTAAAAAAACACACACTAGCCACTGAGTTCAATTAGTCCCCTAAGTTGATTTTAGAGACAATAAATTGTCTCCATTAAGCAATAGAGACTATGCAGTGACTATTTTTACATTAGTATCCTAGTTTGGGGTTGCTATTGCTTATTGGGTACCATTTATTGGCCTAGTCCTTCTCTATTTTCCATTAAAGAAATACATTTTCAAGATGCAAGCCATTTAAGTTAAGCCAAGCCATGTTGATTATAAGATACTATTAAATCTTTGTAAGTGCCCATTTAAAAGGCACCAATACTTATCAGTGCCAAAGTGAAAAACAATTGTTTAAAAAAAGGCACCATTTTGAGGTGCCAATTCATCATTATAAATAATATTACATTTAATACTAGAAGCATGTGATCCCACCAACACTTTTGTAATAGTTTTCTTTACCACCCACAATCTTCTTCGCCCTCGAATCTGCCATCAACAACAACAAGAACTTGTCCCATACAATTCCTACAATCAGTCAAACAAAAAACATGAGTCACTAAGAAAAAATCACCCAAATGAAAATTTATTGGAAAAAACACAATTTGACTTAAACCTTTTCATTGTTCCCTAAATTACACAAGGTGTGAAACAGCCAACAAAAATTGATAGATGGAACAAAGCTTAGCCATAAATGATTGCACAACCACCAACAGAGTCTCAGATTGTGTTTATCCTTAAGTTCATATTTCCTTGGATGGGTAGTCTTCAAAAAGAGTTGTTCAAAAGATTGTAATAACTCGTTCTAGATCCTATAAACTCAAGTAAGCACAATCATCATCAACCTCTTGCTATCAGATAAATTATGGCAGCAAGGAATAAAGAATAACAATTTCAAGAATACTGAAATGTTTAGGTTTTTGTCCGAGTATCCAGTAAAAAATTCAAATACTTGTAATAATAGTTTAAGCTCATTTCATGTCTAAATCAAGGCATCAATTTAGGAATGAAATTATGAAACAAATGTGCATGCAAATGCGAGTTACTGAACACAAATAAAATGAAAGGCCAGAATCTTACCGTATGTGGATGCTTGTGGACAATCTCAACAGCTTTTTCATTACGCAAGTGTTCCCATAGACCATCAGATGCAAATATAAGGAAAGAATCATTTGGATGGAGAGGATGAGAAAGAATAGTCCGATTGGCAGACATGATAGGCATGTGCATTGGTTCAGGAAGTCTGAATTTTGCATTAATTGGCTCCCTGTTAAACTGTGCATGTTTCATATATACGTCACCAATAGATTTCGACACCTGCACTAAATACAATAAAGGAGTTATTGACAAGAAATCCCCATTTAAGACAAAACAAAATTATGAAAGTTTACAGAGAAGCATTTCAGAGCCCAAAAATCCTTTCCCCTAAAAAATAAAACGAGGGCATTACGTCAAGTTAACCCCAATACAGAGCTAAGCTAACAGATAAATCAGAAGCTGGATCCTATGAGCAGTGGCTAGCAATGCTCGGACTAAACACTACTTGCTTTAAAAAAATTGAGAGAATACCCAGGAGGCTAGGACTAGTGTCCTTCCACCATTGCCCTGCATGTTGGCTTCAAAATCAACAGGTACACCCATGACAGAACTTTAAGCAGTTATAAATTAATGCACACCTTAATCAATGAGCTCTAACATGAACAATAGCATTTGAAAATTACCTGGATAATCCCTTTTACTCTCCAAACTCCATGCTTTAAAACAACAATTTGAGGATCATGTGGGTGCAAATCTTTCAGTTTGTGCCTAACCTCCTCAATATTTGCATTGTGTTCAGTGGATAACTGAATCGCAGCAACTTCCCCAGTGTTTACCACTTTCTTCCCCAACACAACACGGGAATCTCCAAGGTTTGCCACAAATAGGGTCCGCTGACATATCACTCCAACCAAACAACATGACCCAACAGTTGCTACATTGGGTCTAGTAATCCACAACTCTGAAACAAGAGCAGTAAACCCTTCTTCTGTTCGGAGAAAAGCATTTCTAATGGTCTCTGCTGTCACAACCCCATCTGATTCTGCTGATATTGCTGCATAAACACAATGCCTAAGATAGCCAACATAAGAGCGGCTCATAGTCAAACAAGAAACCCAACCCCAAAATCACCCACAAAGAAATAAAAAGAGTAAATGAAAACACTGCATTACAATGAGTGTCCCAAAAATATATATTTCTAAAGGGCTCAAAGGCTATTAAGCAAATTGTTGGTGGAAGTATAAATTCAATTCCCATAGGCATTGTATGCAAAGATACTCCGTGATCCAAACTCAATGACCAATCAAAATCACAACTTTAACAAAAGCACACGAAAAAGTGAAAGAAAAAAAGCACGAAAAAAGAACCAGAAAACATCACGGTTGACAATTCAAATCCACAAAATAACAATCACATATTATCCACGAAACGTGGAAAATTCAAAACCACGCCAATCAAACCCCAAAAAAAAAGCATACATATTTAAGAAGAATGTAAGAGCTTTCGCTACAGATTGGGAGGGTCGGGGATCACGAACCTTGGAAATGTCTGAATAAATTGTCACAAACGTATCGAGCAGCCTCGGGGCCACCATGGCCATCATAAACTCCGAAGAAGGTCCCAAAGGGTCCAGACTCGATCTGACCCTGGTCCTCGAGCACTTGGTTGGCTTGAACCACAGCCATGGAGAAATCGCCCCACGCGTACTTTCCGAAATCTCGGAACCAGAGCAAGCTATCTTTGCCATCTCGTCCACCGCCTTGGAAATTTGCACCGACAATTCCGACAGAGTCGAGTCCCTCACCGTTGCCTCGCCCAAATGGCCTTCAGCACAGAGAGCAGATTCATCAAAGCCTGAAGCATCCCACATCCCTAACCCTAAACCCAAAGACCCTGGAGGACTCCGAATTTGGGGGAAGAGGCTGGGAGGGGAACCCTAGGTCTTAATGGAATTGGGGTCGGGGAAGGTATAGATGTACTGTTTTTGCAAAAGGGAGCCAGCCAAGCTAGTTTGGAAAAGGGGGCCAGCCAAGCTTGTTTGTGTTAAGTGGAGCCGAAAGAGTTAGCTGCCAAGCCATTTGAAGAGTTGGGATTGATAAAAAGTCCCAAATATGAAGGGAAAAAAATAAAAATTACTGTTCTATATTAGACACCAATGTCTATCTCATATACCTTTAATAAGTAAAGTGGCAAAATTAGTATCCAAAAAAAGTTCATAAGGCATTTTTATGAATTTGTATCTAAATAATCAGTGCCTAGTGGCCATATTTCTAGTAGTGAGACTTTTATAGGACGATCATACCACGACATCATGCTGATGTGATATGACTATCTATTTAAAGAGCACTTTTATATTGCAAAAAGAGCTTCTAACTCGTGATTAATAAGAGTTACTCATGAACTCAAAGTACTCCTTTCCTTTATATGTTCGGAAGCCTCGCTCGTAGGTTAGCTAAGTTTGCTTTCTCTATATTGGGTTGTATTGATTGAGGATCTTGATTTTATCTAACAGGGCCTCTTGAAGATTATATAGCTTGTGGGATCAAGCTTCTTGCCGCCCTTGCTGCTATCAGTTTAATTCTTATGATTCTATTACTTTAATTATTTCCTGTAAATAAGTATATATCACATTAACAAAAAAGTAGATTCCTTCTCACCTATCGTGAGTGAGAAACATTATCCTTTTTTTACGTATAAATATATAACTTGCATTGCACGTATGTTTATATCCTTGTTTTAGGATAAGAAAAGCTAATGTGCTACCTGGAATTCTATTGATCCAGCATGTTGAGGCCGCCAACCTAAATCCAACTTTTTCTTTCAATAATTACTACTTTTTTGAATCTGATTAATATAATAATGTTTTGTGGACTAATATTTTCCTTAATTGATTGCTCTTGACCACTCCAAAGCATTGCTGCTTCGATCGATAATTAATTTTTTTTGACTCTTGAGGCACAAAAATATGGATGTTCTAGAAATGATAAGTGGGCAAGTTTAAGGGGTTTCACTTTTGAAGTTTTCCACGGTCAACAAGCTAGCTAGGAAAGTTCTTTTATCACATTGTTCAAGTAAAAAGATAATCTGTAAATTAAGGAAAGAGTCGTAATTTCACACTATATATAAATATTGGAAAGGAATTGCTAAGCTTGATGAGGAAAGTAGAGTGAAATAAAAGTACGTTTGTGGAAGGGTTTCGTTGCCACAACTCCAGAATCAGAAGGCTTAAAAGGGTTTCGTTACTTGATGTGTTTATAACAATCATCTAAAAACAGGAAAATAATCTTTAAAACAATAATCAATCAAGCATTGGGAAATAGTAAAACTATATTTTAACCAAAAATATAAAATTAACCAAGTATAAAATGACACAAAATCCCCTTGAAACTCTCTACGAAGCTTGCTTCTCCGCAGCAGCAGCTTCAAAGGTCTCACCAGCAACAAGCTCAGGGACCTCGTCTTCATCATCCTCTTGTGCAGTGGTTCCACCAGCAGCACCAGCACCAGGCGCTAGCTTCTGGAACTGCTCTGCCAGTTTCTTCAAATTGTCCAAGTTATCTGGCCCTGAAAATAATTAAAGGTGTCATGAGGAATTCTCCAACTCCTCTTTAACTTGAGGACAAAAGCAAGAACAAAATATAAGGATCACATGCACACTTACGATAATATACTGGGAAGAATATCTTGCAACTCTACAACAGAGAAGATCATATGTCAAGTTCTAAACCAATATGACCAAAATATAAAGAAGGGCAAATAAAAGGCTCAATGCGCAGCAGAAAATCCAGGCACAAACACGACTAAATATGTATATATGTGCGTTCTCTTACCAGATAATACAACATTGAAAACAAATTTCCAATTCAAGGCACATATTGACAGCCAAACCTCGGAATAAAATCATTGTGTAAATACACTAAAGAAGAACACAACACCAATATTCTATCCATTTTTCTAAATTACTACTACATTTAAAATATGGAAGACACCAAAATGGTTAACAAGTTAAACCATCACCTCAAATTTAAAGGATAGAGAACAAATAGTGGCATACTCTTTGATTGAACTGAAATGTACAAGGAAAATCATCAACTATTAGAAAAGGTAAATCAAAATAATAATTTACAGGATCAGAGTTCTGGCATGTTGGCTTCACCTCTGGGGTTTATGAACTGGATGACAACATCATCCGTAAATATGTTAACTTCCTTGATTGCAGGAATAGTGTTCACCCCTATTCTCTTAACGGTGCTCTGAAGCCTTTTGTCGTCTGTGGCAGTCTTGTGAACAGCCTTCTTCTTTCTGAAGTTGGGAACATAAATTAATAAACAAAGTCACGTACAAACAAGATGAAGATCACACAACAAACATGTGCTAATTACAAACAATAATTGCAGGAATATGTAAGACTTATGACTGAAAACTAGTCATAAAATGACTTCAAGGGCAGTCTAAGTCCAAATGACCATTCCCCGACAACTCTGTGTACATCAGAAATAGCATTTCTCCAAAGTAGAGAGCACTAGATGGCATATTTGAGGTGAACTCCAACAATTCTCAGTTTTAACTACTCGAATTACTTTTTTTTTGCTTAGTCAATTGATTAACATTCCTATCTAAAGAGTAGAAGAACACACCATTAGATAATATCGAATACAGAAGAGCAGAAGAACCCATCACACTCTCCACCCGAGTAGGCTCTCTACTGGAAAAACAATTACATCAAGTCTATTGGAGACAGCCCTTCTGTTTTGGGCACTTTAAGCTAGGGAACCATCTGGTTTAACGAGGAACTTTAGACTAGCTAATGCACCAAATGCAGCATACAATAAATGATCTTAAGTTCGCAGTTCGCCAAATAAAGATTGCATGTTACTTTGTTGGTTCATTGGTACAACTTCAATGGTTATACAATTTAATAAAAGATAAAACTTTCTGTTCCCCCTGGGAAAGAGCAGTTGACTCCAAAAGTTAAGGTATTTCTCATCTTAAAATTATATATATACTAAAACCCAATCCTCAAAATCACTGTTCATACTGTAGAAACAGTGTAATGACGAAACTGCCCTCCCTTTTTACTTTTTTCAACTCAATTTTTCCATCTCTACGGTGAAATTTCCGTTTTGCCCTTGATTAATTCGGAACTCATATTTGAGCCGTCGGTTTCTGGAGGCTTCCACTTCGGCTTCTCTCTCTCTTTCACGCGTTGCTTCTCTTTCACTCAAGAGAACCCAAACCCTTGGCTGCTTCATATTAATGCAAGAACACTACTGTGCTTACCGAGTTTTCTTTCAAGACAAAGGTACTCCCTCTTCATCCTTTCCCCCTTAAGCTTGGCATGATAGATCGATCGTTCTGCGTTTTGGATCGACTCAGTCGTCGCTGAGCTGTAAGTCATCTTTGCTTCATCTTTTCATTCGATTTGATTTCATTGCTCAGAGTGTTTGAATTTTCGATAATAAATCTTGGTTTTTTATTTGTGAATTTACAAAAGGAGGATCAGCCTTAAAAAGGAATGATCAATTAATGTTTAGTTCACCCCTTCTTAAGGGAATTAAGTAGTGTCCACTCTGACTCAAAATATATATTTATATATATATAAATCAGTCTGGGTGTTGAAGACAGACCTTACTCTTTCTCCAATATCACATAACCAAACAGAGGTAAACTAATGCTTCAATTAATCTCCTTTTAATTTTCACTTCAAAACCATAAGGATAAATAAGCTGAGAAAATTTAAAGAACTCAGCTGGGATACAGACAATATGCGTCTAACAAAGCATGATAAACTTTTCGTTTCTTTTTGCTTAATGTTTCACCAAGTGCAAATTCCCCAAAAAGCAGTATTTTGAAACATTACAAAGTATGCATACCCCCAAATTTGAAAAAAGATAGACTAATGACACTTAACACAACCTCAAGAGAAAACAAGGGAGGGAAGATATATCAAAGGTTAAAAATCGAGCTCTTGGAAGCATGTGTTATTTCTGAATGTTAATTGGCATGGAAACTTTCATGCATAATAGTTGTTCGCGGCCTCTCAATATGTATTAGAAATCGAGCTCTTGGAAGCATGTGTGGTTTCCATGGGCTTGCCTTCGTAGTCAACACTAAGTCAAATATTGAAATGGAGGTGGAAGATGTTAGAGCGGTATCTAGGGCAATGTTGTTGTAAGCAAGATAGGTTTATCCAAATACTGAAATTGATTTGATTTTGTTATTATTTTGATCAAATCAGATTAAACAATTTAGTTATTAAAATACTATATGATTGATTTTGATAAGGTTTTCTGTTTGGTTATTAAAAAATAGTTGATGCAATCACACACATCAAGTCGACTTATAAAATCATAAAGAACTGGAAAGGAGATCCATTTGTCCCCCAAATATACTCATGGGAAGGTCTAAACTCTAGCTATCATGAAAATGAGTCCTCGAGATTCATATCCTTCTATGTTTTAATCAAGAAATTTTGTTTTAATTCCCTGTGTTAAAAAAACAGAGAAGGAAATGAACAAGTTTTCAATTCGATATGTGTTTGTAAAAACACTAATTCTCGCAAAGGCTATCTATTAGCTAGCTGAAACCAATTTTTTTTTTTTTTTTTTTCTGTTTGCCTTACCTCCCACTCCTTCGCAAAAACAGAGCTCCTTATTGTATTTTCAGTGATGCCATTTGAAAATGAGTCTACAAGGTATTAGTTGAAATTCTTTGAGTTTAGTAGAGGATTTTAAAGTTTAGGATGACTTTTGATAAGGTCACTTTTATAATTTTTTTTTTCTCTTTTGATCTTCTTTTTTGATCCTTTTTTGTTGATTCATTTAATGATCGTTTTTCTTTTGTTTTTTTTGTTTTTTTTTTTGTTTTGGGTTATTATTTCAAATCTTTGCTCTTCCAGGTTTTAAAGGTTTAAATTGTTCGTTAGGGTTTGTGAATTTGGGTATTTCATTTGCAAATTTTAATTCTTCTCTCTTTTTAAGTTTGAACACTACATCCATTATCTGGTTGGAGTTGTTGAGAGAACCAAAATCTGATTTTGGATTCAATTCATCTTAGTTATCATATGCTATAAGCAAGGTAGGTTTATCCAAATACTGAAATTCATTTGATTGTGTTATTATTTTGATCAAATGTGGGGTTTTCTAGCACATGAGTTTATGATTTATCTTTGATTTGATCATTATTTTATGTTTCAAATTTCTTCCCTGTGTTAAAAAAAATAGAGAAGGAACACAATGCTGTTGATGAGATGGGCCTCATTCTCTTTCAACTGCAGTTTGCACTTTCAAAAACAGAGAAAGCTGCTGTATACCGCTCTCCCCTGTTTCTTTGGCCTCTTTTCACAGAGAGAGAGAGAGAGGACATAAAATTTTGTTGGAGGTGTTTTGGGGTCTTCATATTTATATACGATTGTGGTTTTTAGTTTTGAGGTTCATTTTTGTGATTGAAGTTTGTGATTATGATTGTGATTGTTTTCATCATTGTGTCGAGGTTTGTGATTGAACAGTTGCTGTGAGGTTCAATGTTTGATTGAGGTTTGATGATCGTTGTTTTCGTGATCCTGTGGAGTTTTCATGAAAACAATTGCTGTGATTGTGATTGAGGTTCAAACATATATGAAAATAATCAAACCAACATTTTTGGAGGTCATAACCTGCGATTGGCTATTATGATTGTGTTGTTTGATTGTTTGGTTGCTCTATTTTTTTGTTCTTGGAGGTTTCTTTGACATCTTCATTATGAAAAGTTGGGGCAATTGTTGATCTTTACTCTTATTGACTTATATAGTGAGTATTTTGGGTTGTGTTTGATTTATGTTTTTTGTTGTTCGGGTAATTTCTCTTTTGTTGATTCATGTTGTGTTCGTTTTTATTCATTCATATATTGATATATGCGTTTTGCCTATGTGGTTTTCTTCACCAATTTTTCTGTTTTTTCCTTCATTTACAAAAATGTCCTGATTAATTTATGTAGAATCTTTTCATGCCTCTTTTTCGCCTCATCTTACTCTCACTTGGGGTCGTCATTAGTGCTCTTTGAGTACTTGAGAGAATTTTAACTAAGTGTTGTCCTTTGTCCTAAAGATTGAGGAAAGTGATGTTTCAAAATCTTCAAGTTCAGCCAGAGGCAAGAAGCGAGTATCGAAGAACGTTATGGAGTATTGTTATGAACCTGAAATGGAGGAGGTAATGCAATTCAAAATATGCGAAACTTTTTAGAATTTGGTTTGATATGTCTTTCATGTTTGATTTTATTGGAATTTTTTGTTCTATGATTATGTATTCTTTGGAGGGAGGTTTATGTTGATTCTGTCGCATCCGGCGATATTAGCCGTGGGACTTTGTATTTGGCACTGTTGAATAAATAGGCTGCATTTGTATAGAGTTTGATTTCATCAGCCTTTCCTGCTTGAGTTCCAGAATAAAATTTGTTGGTTGGGTTTAGTAATTTTAGGCACTACTTTCAAGTTATGAAAGTAAAAAGGGAAATATTTGCACTTTCATTTATTAATCCAGTAAAATTCAAATATTAGTTTTCTAAAATCTTGGTGGAACTTCGTTTGGTTGAGGGGTGGGGTGGGGTTGGGTTGTGGTTTATTTTCCTTAACTTTTTTCGAAGTCCGTTATGATTTGGCATGCCTGGTATGATTTATGATTTATTTTTATTTTTATTCATGTAAGTTTCATATCAAACTGTAACGCTGTCATGTCTTCCCCGCAGGCTTATCAGTTAAGTATGTTGAAGGCATTTAAGAAGACCCTTAAGCAGGGTGTTTTCACCTTCATAATTGTTGATTATTGGCTCAAACAAATAATTAATAAGGCACCCACATGCAAAGTTGCTTTCGGCTACAACATGCTTTCGGCTATTGATTGAGTGGGTTGCTTTTGGCTGATTGTTTTAGTTGATGGGAGGCCTTTAGCTGTTGGCTTCTTTGAAAAGCCACTAATCCTTTGGCTATAAAAGGGAAGCAGCCCAACAGAGGAAGTAGGCAGTACTAAACACAAGGAAGAGAGAAAATAGCAAGAAGCCATTCGGCAGAGAGAAGAAAATTTTCTCAAATTGTTTTTGCTTTGTATTTTTGGTTTTCTCTTCCTATCATGAGTGTGTGAGCTTGGGCTATTTGGGTCTTTGGGAAATTGAGTGTTAAACACTATTGTTGTATTCTCTCATTGATTATAGTGGAATACTCCGTCGTCTCCAAACTGGATGTAGGCATTGCCGAACCAGTATAAATCTTGGTGTCCTTGTTGGTGTTGTTTTTATTTTTTATTTATCTCTTGCCAGTTGTTGTTTAGATTTTCACTCGCAGTTGGTTGTCGCTTCCGCACAACAAGTGGTATCAGAGCTCCAGTTTTCGACTGGGGTTTTTTGGGGGAGTGAAAATCTGCCGGAGCTACAGTGCTGTGAATAGTGTCGGTGCTACAGTGCTACAGTGACTGCTACAGTGCAGTGAATAGTACTGCTACAGTGCCGAGTAGATGGCTGGAGATAAAGACACGGAGAAGGAGTCGGCATCGTCTTCGTCGGCACCTACATCCAATAGACATCCAATTGCTACTACAAGGTTAGAGGTTGATAAATTCAATGGCTCTAATAATTTTGGCATGTGGCAATGTGAAGTTATGGATGTGTTGTATCAACAAGAGTTGGATATTGTTCTGGAGGATAAACCCAAAGAAATTGATGATAAGCAGTGGAAGAGACTTAATCTTCATGCTTGTGGCTCTATTCGATCATTCCTTGATAAGGAGTTGAAATACCCGTATATGAAGGAAACTTCTGCAAAGGAGTTATGGAAGAAATTGGAGGAGAAGTATATGACCAAGAGTGCAGAAAATCGGCTCTTCCTGAAGAAGCGACTTTTCCGATTTCAATATCGTTCGAGGTATTTCTATGCACGAACACCTCAATGATTATAATAAAATACTTGCTGATTTAACAAACCTTGACGTGGAAATTCCTGGCGAGGATAAAGCACTATGTTTGTTAAATTCATTGCCTGATGATTATGATCATTTGACAACTACTTTGTTGTATGGAAAATCCGAGGTGAAACTTGAGGAGGTGTCTGCGGCATTGGTGAATCATGAGTGTCGTAAGAAGGATCGGAAGACTCACAATTCACAAACCGAGGCACTCGTTGCAAGGGGTCGAACAGAGAGGAAAGAAAATCTGGGAAGCGGGGAAAATCTCGTTCAAAGTCACGGGGAAATTTCCTGCTAAAGATGAATGTGCCTTTTGTCGCCAAAAGGGTCATTGGAAGAAAGACTGCCCCAAATTGAAGAACAAAGAGAAGGAGAAAGCGGGTTACAAGCAAATGTTGCAAAATCTGGAGATGATGATTTCGAGTTTGCTTTGGCTAGTTCATCTCACGATGGTCACTCCAAGGAGTGGATTTTGGATTCAGGTTGCACCTATCATATGTGTCCCATTCGGGAATGGTTTTCTAGCTTCCAGGAGCTGGATGGTGGAGTTGTTTTGATGGGCAATAATAATGCTTGCAAAACACAAGGGATAGGCAAAATCTGTTTGAAGATGCATGATGGAACAGTCGAGAGAATTGAGTGATGTTCGGTATGTACCGGATATGAAGAAGAATCTTATCTCATTGGGGGCTTTGGAATCCAAGGGTCTCAAGATCACCATGGAGGGTGGAGTTCTTAAAGTCGTATGCGGGGCATTGGTGGTGATGAAAGGTACAAGACGAAATAATTTGTATTTCTTGCGGGGAGTACAATTATTGGTGGAGCGGTATCCTTGAAGGCTGACGCAGATAGCTCGGACACTACGAGGTTATGGCATATGCGTCTTGGGCATGCTTTGGTGAAAAAGCGTTGCAAGGATTGGTGAAGCAAGGCTTATTGAAAGGTGCGAAAGCATGCAAATTGGAATTACGTGAACAACTTTGTGTCTTTGGGTAAGCAAACTAGAGTGAAATTTGGCACCGCAATTCATCACACTAAAGGCACTCTAGATTATGTTCACACTGATGTTTGGGGACCTTCCAAGAATGCATCTTGGGGAGGTAGCCATTATTTTGTCTCCTTTGTTGATGACTTCTCTAGAAGAGTATGGGTGTACACCATGAAGCGTAAAGATGAAGTCTTGAAGATATTCTGAAGTGGAAAAAGATGATTGAAACGCATAAGCGGTCGAAAGATCAAGACTCTCGTGTCGGACAATGGTGGAGAATACAAGTCTGATCCTTTCTTGAAAGTGTGTCAAGATGAGGGTATTGTGAGGCACTTCACGGTTAGGGAGACACCGCAATGAATGGGGTGGCAGAGCGCATGAACCGTACTTTGCTTGAGAAAGTTCGGTGTATGTTGTCTAATGCTGGTTTAGGCAAGGCGTTTTGGGCTGAGGCGATTACTTATGCAAGTCATCTTATTAATCGGTTGCCTGTCGCTGCGAACGAGGGCAAAACGCCCATGGAGGTATGGTCAGTAAACCTTGTACCGATTACAAGTATTTACACATTTTTGGTTGTCCCGCTTACTATCATGTCGTGGAAAGCAAGTTGAATCCAAGAGCAAAGAAAGCTCTATTTATGGGCTTTAGCAATCGGCGTGAAGGGATACCGACTCTGGTGTCCAGATGAGAAGAAATTTGTTGTAAGCAGAGATGTGACTTTTGATGAGGCTGCTATGGTAAATCAGAACAAGCATGAAGGTGAAACTGAAGCGACCAAGACCAGTAGTTCAAAGCATGTGGAGTTACTGAAAACTCCAGTTGTTCCAAAGAAGGTCGATGTTACGTACACTAGTCCTACAATTGATTCGATGATGAGGATGAGGATGATGAAGAGGAGGCACCTACCCAAGAGCCTCCACAAAGAACAAGATTCTATTGCAACCAGAAGATCGAGAAGGGAAATTCGAAAGCCTACTCGGTTTCTTGATATTGTGGCATATGCACTTCCCGTTATTGAAGATGATATTCCATCCGCCTACAAAGAAGTCATCGAAGTTCGGAGGGCATGGAGTGGAAGGAATCTATGGATGAGGAGATGAAATCTCTTCATAAAAATGAGACTTGGAAGCTAGTTCAGTTACCAAAGGGGAAGAAAGCAATTGGTTGCAAATGGGTTTATGCCAAGAAGATGGAATCTTTGGGAAAAGACAATGTAAGATTCAAAGCTAGATTGGTAGCTAAAGGCTATGCTAAGAAGGAAGGCATTGACTACAATGAGGTATTTTCTCCTGTAGTAAAACATTCTTCTATTCGTATTTTGTTGGCTTTGGTTGCGCAATTTGACCTTGAGTTGGCTCAACTTGATGTCAAGACGGCATTCTTACATGGTGATTTGGAGGAAGAGATCTATATGTCTCGGCGAGAAGGTTTTAAGGTTGCCTGGCAAGGAAAATTGGGTTTGCAAATTGCAAAAATCATTGTATGGCTTGAAGCAGTCTCCAAGACAATGGTACAAGCGATTTGACAGTTTATGATCGGGCAGAAGTACACAAGAAGTCATTATGACCATTGTGTATACTTTCGCAAACTACAAGATGGTACCTTCATTTATTTGCTTTTATATGTTGATGATATGCTTATAGCATGTAAGAGCAAAGTGGAGATTGAAAGGTTGAAGACTCAACTGAGTAATGAATTTGAGATGAAGGACTTGGGAGAAGCTCGGAAGATACTAGGTATGGAAATTGAAAGAGATAGAGCAAAGGGCAAGATTAGTACGTGTCGAAGCAGTATTTGAAGAAGGTACTACAGCGTTTCGGGATGAATGAAAATTCAAAGCCGGTTAGTACACCTCTTGCCCCTCATTTCAAACTTAGTGCTTCTATGTCTCCTAATCGATGAGGAGAGTCATTACATGGCTCAAATTCCATATGCAAGTCTTGTTGGTAGTTTGATGTATGCTATGGTATGTACTAGGCCCGATATTTCACAAGTCGTTAGTATTGTTAGTAGATATATGCATAATCCAGGAAAAGGGCATTGGCAAGTCGTGAAATGGATTCTACGGTATATTCGGGTCTTGTGGATGTTGGTTTATTGTTTCAGCAGGATAATGTTCTTGGTCAATGTGTTGTTGGATATGTGGATTCTGATTACGCAGTGATTTGGACAAGCGTAGGTCCACTACAGGTTTTGTATTCACTCTTGCTGGAGGACCGGTGAGTTGGAGATCGACTCTGCAATCTACGATTGCCTTGTCGACCTCGAGGCGGAGTACATGGCGATAATGAAGCAATTAAGGAAGCTATCCGGCTTCAAGGGTTGCTTGATGACTTAGGGGTTCAACAGGACCATGTGGATGTTCATTGCGGCGATCAGTGCTATTTATTTAGCAAAGAATCAAGTTCATCACGCACGTCACGAAACACATTGACGTGAGGTTCCATTTTGTTCGTGAGATTATTGACGAGGAGATATTCTTCTTGAGAAGATTGGGACGGTGACAATCCTGAGATATGTTGACAAAGCCCGTTTCATTGCTCAAGTTTAAGCAATCGCTTAGACTTGATTGGCATTTGTAAAATTTGTTGATTGCCCCATGAGGGATTGGGAGACGACTATTGGGAGTTCTACTTCGAGGGTTTGAGCCAATGTGGAGATTGTTGATTATTGGCTCAAACAAATAATTAATAAGGCACCCACATGCAAAGTTGCTTTCGGCTACAACATGCTTTCGGCTATTGATTGAGTGGGTTGCTTTTGGCTGATTTTTTTAGTTGATGGGAGGCCTTTAGCTGTTGGCTTCTTTGAAAAGCCACTAATCCTTTGGCTATAAAAGGGAAGCAACCCAACAGAGGAAGTAGGCAGTACTAAACACAAGGAAGAGAGAAAATAGCAAGAAGCCATTCGGCAGAGAGAAGAAAATTTTCTCAAATTGTTTTTGCTTTGTATTTTTGGTTTTCTCTTCCTATCATGAGTGTGTGAGCTTGGGCTATTTGGGTCTTTGGGAAATTGAGTGTTAAACACTATTGTTGTATTCTCTCATTGATTATAGTGGAATACTCCGTCGTCTCCAAACTGGATGTAGGCATTGCCGAACTAGTATAAATCTTGGTGTCCTTGTTGGTGTTGTTTTTATTTTTTATTTATCTCTTGCCAGTTGTTGTTTAGATTTTCACTCGCAGTTGGTTGTCGCTTCCGCACAACAATAATTGGTATGACTTCCAATTTTGATATTCACAAATGACTGAAAACGGCGAACTCTGTATCTCCACTTTTTCCCCCTTTTTGTAACCATTTATAATGGCTTGGGAATTTCAAAGATTTTCCAGATGGAATTACTTGCAAATTTGGTGACAGCTTTTTTGTTCCAATGATGTTTAGGCAGTGTGTATTTTCATTCAAGTAGCGCACTCTGAGTAGGTGGTAAGCACCAGCTCTGAGACACACGTCTCCTCTAAACATGGGTGCATAGATGACCTGCCTGTATTGTCGTTTAGATAGGATTCCAAACGTATCCTCTATTATTTTAAAAGATTTTCTACAAACGTGTACTCTATTCCAAACGTGTCTTCTATTATCATCGTTTTGACAACTTTTTACAAATTTCATACAAATTCAAAACTCGCGGCAACGCGCAGGTCCTTATACTAGTAAATTACAATAATAAGATAAAATAAACCTGGTAAAACAACAAAAGACAACAGTCCACAACATGGCTAACTGCTTCACATAAGGAACTCAAATTGCAAATCAATAATTTGATGAAGTAAACTACTCGATCAGGTGCTCAGTATAATGCATGCAGACCAATGAGCATCACCCATATTAAGTGACATATCAGACATGAAACTGGCCCACATATAAATTATCAGCTGCACACATATTTTACTCATAACCGTTAAGGCTAAAACTTGATACTTCAGCCTCTATGAATCAACTTGGTAGAGAAAAGGAATTTCAAGCTGAAAAGTTAACCCACCTTCTCATGCTACCCTTTCCACCAGTGCGAACCCACCTTCCCATCTTCATCTGCACAAAAAGTGGGTATTGTAAGATGAAAGGACGAGTTTCAATTGAAATATATATTAAACGATTCAAGAGCCAAAACATTGCCTCTCAAGTTACATTATTTGTTCTTCAGTGTTTTAAGAAATAAAACCTCCAACACCACCGAGAAATTTGTTTTACAACGTCTCTTTTTTTTTTTTTCAAAACCAATTTTACAATTTCTCAAATAAAGAATAAATCAAGTCTATTTTCTGTTATCTTGTTTCTTCAATCTCATACAATGCATGATTTATATGTTCCGTTGAGAATGAATGTAGCAAATAAATCTAATTTCTAAACTTCCTGTTATGCCTAAAACAGATAAATATTTTATCCTTGTATTGGCCATTAGCCTAGCTATTCTCATTGTTAACCTCCACAGTGATAGTTAGCTAAACCAGAGCATACAGCAAAGCATGGAGCTGACCTCACAATATAAAGACCTCAACATTTCTCTAGAAACTCTAAGGAAAACGGCAGATTCAATATTAGGCCTACACTCTAAGGAGAAATCTACAGAATCTGTAAATAATAAGCGAATACTGTAATCATTTCATTATTAATTATATTCCCCTTTTTTCTTTTGGTCAGAAGACTCAGAACTATACTAACATCTTCCACACATTATTTCACTTGAGGCCTATAGGATTGAAAGGTTGCTCTCAAAATGTTCTTTAATTTGAGGCCTAAAGGAAGTAAATATTCTAACACACTGAAATTAACAAGTGAATCCAAGTCATATCCACTCAGAAAATATCTCGAACGTCGAAAAAGGACAAACAATTTAGGGAAAAATGAAGTCCTGGAAGCAGAGCACAAGTTCGTTTTGTAAATCTATAGCATATACAGATGAGAGCAAGTATTATTAAATGTATATATACTTTTTGACTTCTATTGCTCATGGTTATGACTAAAATGACAACACAAACAAGAATTCTCAGGACACAAGGCACACAAGAGAGATGTATTGAAAAACAGAACAAACATGAATTGTGAAATATATATATATATACAGAGAGCTTCCATTGAGGGATCCCTCAAATAAGCTTATTTGAGGGACACCCCTTGTAGAACCCACTCCGGATTGTATTTCACTAATCTAAACCGTCCATTTTGTAGATACTCATTCAAAGATCATCTCTACAAAAAACCACTTGAATCCGATATCATTTGACCACTCAATTGAGTTATTGAAATTTTAGTACTTTCTTGAAGCACCGTGTTCATTGATTTTGTATGACACAATTGGATATCGAAACGATTTCCGATTTGTCTAATTTTTTGTAAGGATGATCTATGAATGAAGACCTAAAAAATAGATGGTTTGGATCATTGAAAAAAAATTTGTAGGGTACCCTAAAGGGCGTCCCTCAAATAAAATTATTTAAGGAATCCCTCAATAGAAGAAGACTGTATATATATATATATATATGCTGACGTGGACATCCAGTCAAAAGACTAAATTTTTTTTTTTGAAGAGAAACGATCTATTGAAAAAGTGGATAAGGCATCCACAGCCAAAACGAAACACAGAAACAGCCCTAAAAAGACCAAAAGAAAGAAAAAAGAGTAAAGAAGGAAAGGAGGCGACATGAAGGGGGGATACACCCTTATTTCACAGCTGCCACCAAATCCAACAATGACAGAATGGGAATAATCCTTAAAAAACTGAGTTAACTGAAGCCCAGAGAGCAGCCCAAAATCTGGCCTTATTCCAGATTTCATCGATCCAGTCAAAAGACTAAAATCAACATATAATCTAACACCAAGCTTTAATGAGAATTGAATTAATCTTATCAAACAATTAAAATCTAACTGCATCTTAATTTTTTAGCATTAACACTTTTCATACATTTTTTCATCAATTATATCAACGGTTTGATGGAACAAACAAGTCAATTGATGTTCATGTCCACCTCAATTGCCACATATCGTGATATAGAATTGTGATATAATATTATGAAAAGAGTAGCATTGTTAAAAAAGATTCTGTTATTCAAGCTATGAAAAGACTAAGTAAATATTCTAACATGTTGCAATTAACAAGATTCACAACCCAACAATATTATAGCATATCCTGCATTTATGTATTTAGAAATGGAAAACTATAACCAAAATGTAATAAGAGAACAGTTCTCCTCCTACCTCATTGAATGATTGAACCAAGCACAAGACTTTCTTGAATCTTTTGCTGATTGGTTGATCGTCGTTATCAGAGCTACCAATTCCTGGTTCATCGTCCTCATCAGAGCTCACACTTCCTGATTGGTATGCATGTAGTCCTGGCTTTGGGATTTTCAGTAATTGGCTGAATTCTTCCAAATCTCGCTTGTACACCACACGGGCCCCCAATTTCTTTATAATCGAGCTTGTTTTCAGTGAGTTCGATGATCCATTTAAATCATAAATTGATTCGAATGAAAACCAATGACCGCAGGAGCCATCCCTTTTTCTTTTCGGTTGGATTTGATACCTGATTTGATGATCACAAGGCAAATAAAAAACCCAGAGGTGTTGTGACTCAAGATGCCCAACTTTAAAAGTCTTATACACACCCCACAAATATTCAATTTTGAAAAAAAATCATATTCAGAGATGGCTGGATTTTCCAAATATTTAGAATCTTCAAAACCAACACATAAAGCAATCCCAATCCAATCACTACATGTTTGTGGAGGTAGAGGCAGCTCCACAATTGTTGAATCTCCCACACTTCGATTATCGAACCAATCTGGAATTTCACTTCCAGGGCATACAATACGGTCATTAGAATATGTTTCCTGTACCAAAAGAATTACCATTATATTTACTTATTATAGAAAAAGAAAACCATGATATATATTCATTCAGAGAGAGAGAGAGAGAGAGAGAGAGTACCTCTATGTGGCTAATTTCAATATCATTGCAAATATTATATTAATCCAGATCCAGCCTTCTTCTTCAACCAATCTGAAGCAATTAAGACAACTGAACTTAAAATCATACACATTGGCACCTTCGCTCAAGTTTGATGGACATGACAACCTTTTTAAGGAAGTACAATCGTCTACATGTACCAGTAATAAGGATCTCTTTCGCGGAAGATCTGGCAATTGCTCAAGCCTTTCACACCTGCTCAAGTACAGAGACCAAAGCTGAGGAAGGAATCTAATGCTCGTGGGAAGGCTATCGAAATTGTTTCCACTAAGTGTTAAACGTTCTAAAGAAGACAAGCAGTCAAT
The DNA here is from genome assembly GCA_024362665.1 of Prunus padus. Taxonomy (NCBI): domain Eukaryota; kingdom Viridiplantae; phylum Streptophyta; class Magnoliopsida; order Rosales; family Rosaceae; genus Prunus; species Prunus padus. The sequence continues at coordinate 2,008,459 of JANFAM010000006.1, forward strand.
ATCATCGGGGATGACTCCTTCACCAATATTACAATCACTTAGATCTAATTCAGTCAAAGAGCATAAATGATTTAGAGAAGACAACACCAAACCCCAAGGGTCAGGGTCAACACTCTTTCTAATTCCAAATGAGCGTTCAAGGCCACACCAAATGACATCCCTTGAAGTTGATGATTTAGCAACTGATCCACGAAGGTTAGATTTTTGAGATTTTTCATAGCAACAAGCGGCTCCTCGTAGCACTTCCACTTAAATCAAGCTCCTCTAAACACTACATATGCCCTGGGAGTTTGTCAACTTTTGAGCATCTGGGCATATCCAGCATTTTACGAGATTTTAATTTACATGTCGCACTCGGGAGACCCAAGAGACTTTTGCAATCACTTATACATAGATAAACAAGGCCAACCAGATGTTCAATTGATGAAGGTATTTGCTCAATAGCAGTCACACATAGAAAAATCATTTTCAAGTTCTGCATATGTTCCCCAAATTCTGGAATCTTTTTCAATTTTGAGCAGCCCCAAAGACTAAAGAATCAAGAGAATCCATTTCCAACTCACTTGGGAGACTTTTAATACTTTTACATTCACAAAGTCTTAAAACCTTTAGCTTTTTGTGAACTGCAAAAGACGAGTGAACCTCGCCTATTTTCTTACAGCCTTCCAGATTCAATTCCTCAAGATTTGAAATGCGTGTGAAATCTGCGATGCTGGTCAATTTATCAGAGTTAGGAAGATCCATATATTTCAAATTCAGAAGATCCTGCCAGTACATAAAAGTTGTAGAATTATAAGTTTCAAAAAGCCTTGCAAGTTACAACAAGGTACAATACAATCATACTCAATATAATTATAATTTTAAAAAATTACAAAATGTTGTATTTCAAGAATCTTACCTTTGCTCCATCCCAAAGCCGGACAAGTTTGCCATCCCTCATTTCTAGTTTAGCAAGCAAATGTGGTTCAAAACTTGACGGGAGCGATTTGGAAGGATACCAACTCCAACGGATAATTCTTAAGGAATTTGGAAGAAATTTAGGGCCTGAAGAAAACATCACATTATAAAAGTCAAGGAGCCTTAACCCGTGCATCAGACTGAAGGCTTCAGTACAATTCCAGCGCACTACTTCTAATTCGGGCTGACCTAGGACTATGCCTTTAATTGCTCCCGTTCCCTAATATATATAATTAAGAAAAAGGAAAAAGTTAATTCCACATTAAAGTCTAATATCATATTTGAAAATTGGAATAATTTTGGTCCAAGTATATATGGTATCTCTAAATAACTTCTTACCGTATTGTTCATCAATACATGAAAAATGTTCTCGTGACACCATAAAAGACTGCGTTGACCGGGCTCGGGAGACACTTCAGGAACAATTGTCCATGCCATTTCTTGTATCAAATCATGCATCTCAACAAAGTGTTTGTCAATGGTTAAGAGAGATTTCTCAATAAGAATATCTATCTCAATACGACTGGAAATGACAAGGATCGAGTGTAGTATTTGAATTACTTGCTCTTTATCTTATTTCTAAACTTGTAGAGCTACTTTGGCAAGGATTAATAACTCATGATAGATCAAGTAAACTCAAATTTGTGAGGTAAATAAAAAATCCAAACGTGTTGTGACCTAAGATCTCCCAATTTATGCAAAAGAGAATACCCAACAAACAAACTACAGAACAATGAAAAAGAAACACCAACTCTGACAATAAGCTCAGCAGAACACCGAAAAATTACAAAGCCAGAAAATTAGCAAGACAAGAACCAAGCAAGCATACCATAAGCCCACAAATTAAAAAATACAAGGTCTCAGGAACAAACAAGAAGCAAAAACAAGCAGCAATTTTCAATTTTTTGACAAAAAAAAATTCTATTATTTGTTAATGTATTTTTCACCAATAATGAAATGATAGAGGCATCGAGGATTCACTTCTAATTAACAAATCAACAATATTTATTTGCTAAATTTGTTATGCAAGACATTGAGTTTTTTTTATTTATAAATTTTCTAAATCTAAAAACACAGATGAAAAAGCAATCCATTTCCAAAAGTTGTGACATATAGATGGAGGTGTGATGTTTACCAATTGGTCAGCCTCCTTCTTGTTGCTTTCTTCTCATTCAGAATTTCTGTGCTAGTCCGGCACACTTTCGAGGATATCTTCTTCAGCTTTAGAAGCAGAGGCTGGAACAACAAAATCTGACAGAGCAACTTAAATAGTAGCACTAATTGGACAGTAAGAACCAGGTCATTAGAGAAACAAAAAATTACAGCATATCCTGCAAACTATATAAACAAGATGTTAACAAGAGAATTACTTTTTCTCTACCTAATATAAGAACAAAACACAGAGATATTATGATGCAATCAAATTTGAAACTTTGAGAATGCCACCAATACATTGCTTGTTTCTCCTCATCAGTAATTGAACAACTTATGAAACGATTAAAATCTAATTGCCTTTTAAATTTTTTAACATTAACAGTTATCATTAATTATATCAAACGGTTTGATGGCACGAGACATGCAGGGGTCAATTGATGTTCACGTCCACCTCAGTTGCCACATATGGTGATTAGAATTGTGATATACACTACTACAAAACTCGTCAAAAGGTACGGTCATAAGAGCACAAATACAAAATTGTGCTGTCTTTTCTAACATTAAGCACAAATAAATTATATTTGTGCTCTTTTCATATAAAACACAAATGACTGTGCCAAATATGCAAATATAGAGCACAATTTTATATTGAACACAGTTAATCGTGCTCAATTAGTTGTGTAAATTGATTTGCGTGCTATGTGACAAGATTTTTAAAAAAGTTCGAATCCCAGTGTAGCTGGGATACTCCCAAAAAAAAAAGATTTTACTTTCATAGACACAAACAATTGTGTCTTAATCTGACAGATGTGACAACATGAGACACAAAACCAATATTTGTGCCCAATATATATATTTTTGTTATTTATATCGTGCCCAATAATTTACATGTAATAAAAAATTATTTTTATTTACTTAAAAACCCCACGCCTTTCATAAAGAAAAAGTAAATAAATAACCCCACGCCCCTAAATAAAAAAACACAAGAACTACGATCCCTCATCTTTCCAACCCTAAAAAATATCTCCTCCTCCTTTTTAATGCCTTCTCATTTGAAAACTTCTCAGTAGCCCACCCTTCTCCTTTTTTGAAGTCCTTCCCACTTGAAAACCTCGTTCTATCTCTTTCTCTGTGCCGCCCCCCTCCCTCTATCTCTTTCTCTCGATTCGCCTGCTGCCATCCACGACCCCCACCTAAACCTAAACCTCCAGGTTTTGAGAAGTTCTCTCCTCATTCTCTCATTCTTAAGTTTTGGTTTTTTTTGAGATCGAGAAAGAAAATTTTTTTCTTTTTTATTTTTTTGTTTTTTTGTTTTTTTGTTTTTTTGTTTTTGAAATTTTGTGTCTGGCTGCTAAGAATAGGGTGAGGAAACAGCAATTTGAATTTGTTTATTTGGTCATTTGTGCACTTTTGAACCTTTGTACTTCCTTAATGAGAATAGTGTTGTTTTGATTTTATGAAGAAAAATAAAATTGGGTTTTGTGTTTTGGTCAAAGAATTAGGGCGTTTTATGATTTTTATTTTTATTGTTTAATTTAGACTATTGAGCACAATTCCAAAGTTGTGCTTATGTGATAGCTATAAAAAAAAAAAAAGTATAATAAGCTTTTCTGAAGTCTAATCAGCTTGTCAGAACAAAAGCACGAATGAGCATTATTCGTGCTCAATACCTCTGTAACAAATCACAAAATTGTGCTTTAGTAGCAATAGAAACCCCTATAGAGAAAACCGACAACCAAATCATGGCTGCACAGTGGGTATTAGAAATAAACACAAATATTTGTGCCCTTAAACTCAATGAGCACGAAATAAAACAGTGTCCTATGAGCATTTTTTTGGTAGTGATAAAAATTATTAAAAGAGTAGCATTGTTTAAAAAGATTCTGTTACTCAAGCTCATCGGTACTGAGTAAGTAAATATTCTAACACGTTGAAATTAAGAAGATTCACAACCCAACAATATTATAGCATTTATGTATTTGGAAATGGAAAAGTATATAACGAAAATGTAATAAGAGAACAGCTCTCCTCCTACCTCATTGAATGATTGAACCAAGCACAAAATAATTTACACTTTCTTGAATCTTTTGCTGATTGGTTCATTGTCCTCGTCAGAACTACCACTTCCACTACTACCAATTGGGCCTGCCACTACAGGAAAACTTACCTCTGGCGACCAACAATATGGCGACAATTGGGCCTCGCCAGCACTGGTTTCTCTTGGGGATTTTGAGTATTCGGCTGAATTCCTCCAAATCTCTCTTGTAGACCAAACGGGCCCCACATTCATTTATAATCGAGCTTGTTTTGAGTTTGTTGCAAGATCCGTATGCACAATAATGTGCTTCAAATGAAAACCGATAACTGCTTGTGGCTTCCATGAGGCTGGGAGGATCGCGAGGCAAATAAAAAACCCAAAGGTGTTGTGACCTAAGATCCCCAAATTTAAAGATCTCATACAGACCCCGCAAACATTGAATTTTGAAATGATCATATCCAACCAGGGCAGCTGGATTTTCCAAATATTCAGAATCTTCAAAAACAACACATAAAGCAATCCCAATCCAGTCACTACATGGTTGTGAAGGTCGAGGCAGCTCCACAGTTATTGAATCTCCCACACTTCGATTATCGAACCAATCTGGAATTTCACTTGCAGGCCATACAATAAAGGTATAGTGAGGAAACTGTATTGAATAGATTTCCTACACCAAAAGAATTGTTATTATATTTATTATAGCAAAAGAAAACCCTATCCAAATTAAAAACGGGGAGAGAGAGAGAGAGAGTACCAGAGCGGCCAATCTCATTATCATTGCAAATATTCTATTAATCCAGACTTCTCCGTCAACCAATCTGAAGCAATTAAGACAACTAAATTTAAAATCATACACATTGGCTCCTTCGCTCAGCTTAGATGGATCGGATAACCGTTTTAAGGCAGTACAATCGTCTGCACGTACAAGTAATCTATTTGACAGAAGATCTGGCAATTGCTCAAGCCTTGTGCACCTACTCAAGTTAAGATACTCAAGCTTAGAAAGGAATTTAATGCTCGCGGGAAGGCTAACAAAATTGTTTCTACTGAGTATTAAACTTTCTAAACAAGAGAAGTAGCCAATATCATTGGGGATGACACCTTCACCAATATTACAATCATGTAGATTTAATTCCGTCAAAGAGCTTAAATGTTTAAGAGAAGACAACACCAAACCCCAGGGGTCAGGTTTAGGGTCAGGATGACTCTTTCTAATTCCAAATAAACGGTCAAGGCCCCACCCAATGCCAATGCCATCCCTTGAAGTTGATGATTTACTAGCAACTGATCCACCAAAGGTTAGACGTTTGAGGTTTTTCATATGCGGCGCCTCTCTCATAGCACTTCCGTCTAAATAAAGCTCCTCTAAAGACTCCATGTCCCCTGGCAGTTTCTCAAGTTTTGAGCATCTTTGCGCCCCGAGGATTTTAAGAGACTTCAAATTGCATATCGCACTCGGTAGAACCAAAAGACTTTGGCAAAAACCTATATTTAAGAAAGCAAGGCCAACTAGATGTTCAATTGATGAAGGTATTTGCTCGATAGCAGTCCCGTATAAATAAAGCTGGAACAAATTTGTCATCTGTTTCCCAAATTCTGGAATCCTTTTCACTTTTGTGCAGCCCCAAAGACACAATAATACGAGAGAATCCATTTTCAACTCACTTGGGAAACTCTTAATACTTTTACAGTCCCTAAGTCTTAAAACTTTTAGCTTTTTGTGAACTGCAATAGACGAGTGAACCTCAACTAAATTCGTACAACCTTCCATATTCAAATCCTCAAGATTCAGAATGCGTGTAAAATCTGGAATACTGGTCAATTTTTCAGAGTAACTAAGATCCATATATTTCAAATTTGGAAAATCCTGCCAGTATATAAAAGTTGTACAATTTTAAGTTTCAAAGAACCTTACAGGTTAAAACAAGGTACAATCATACTCAATATATTTATAATTAAAAAAAATTACAAAAGCCATATTTCAAGAATCTTACCTTTGCTCCATCCCAAAGCCGGACAAGTTTGCTATGACTCATTTCTAGTTTAGCAAGCACATGTGGTTCAAAATTTGATGGGAGTGATTTGGAAGGATACCAACTCCAACAGATAATTCTTAAGGAATTTGGAAGAACTTTGGGGCCTGAAGAAATGACCACATTATCAAATTCAAGAAGCGTTAATCTGTGCATCTTAGAGAAGACTTCGAAAAAATTCCAGTGCACCTCTTCTAATTCGGGCAAACGTAAGATTATGCCTTCAATTGCTTCTGTACCCTAACATATAATTAAGAAAAAGGAATAAGTTAATTCCACATATATTATTTTTTGAAACAAAGATTGTATTAAAAGTCAAATACTTTTTGAAACAAATGTTTCAAAAAGAAAAAGAGTCAAATATTGCATTAAAAGAAATGGCATAATTTCTTGCAAGCATAGTATTTCTATAGAGCTTCTTACCGTATTGTTCATGAATACATGAGAAATGTCGTTGTGATGCCACAAAAGACTGCGTTTACCAGGCTCGGGAGACTCTTCACGAACAATTTTCCATGCCATTTCTTGTATCAAATCATGCATCTCAACAATGTTGCCTTGAAGAAGGAGTTTCTCAATAGTTAAGAGAGATTTCTCAATAAGAATATCTATCCCAATAAGACTGGAAATGTCAAGGATCCAGTCTAGTATTTGAATTACTTGCTCTTTATCCTTCCCTCTATGGAGACACGCAACATGCAGAAAAATTTTCCTCTCCATCTCTTTTAGTCCATAATAACTTACTCTGAGTGAATCAAAAATTTCGGGTTCAGGAATTTTGTTTAGATTATACAATGCACTCTTCCACACATCTTGATCTCTATCATACAAAGCACGGCCCAAAGTTTTAAGAGCTAATGGAAGGCCTTTGGCATAATACAGGAAATGCTGAGACAGTTCTTGAAAACCTTCCTCAGGCTGATCTTTCTTAAAGGCATGTCGACAAAAGAGCTCAAGAGCGTCGTCATCCTTTAATACATCGACCTTATAGGTTGTTGTACCATGCTGAACAAGTAGACGTTTATCTCTAGTTGTGATGATAATTCTACTCCCCACACCAAACAAAATTTTCTCTCTAGCCAGTATTTCTAGTTGGTGTAATTGATCCACGTCATCAAGGACGAGAAGAACCTTTTTATTCCTTAAAACTTTATTAATGAAAACGGTTCCCTCCCTTTCATCACAAACTTGATTAATACTTTGGTCCAAGATTTCGGAAAGAAGTTGTCTTTGTAGATCAGAAACCTCCCTCTTTCTCACATTGGATAGAAAACATTTAAGTTCAAAAAGATGGGAAATTTTCTGAAATACTAGGTTAGCGAGGGTTGTTTTGCCTATCCCGCCCATTCCCCATATCCCTATAAAGCGAACCTCATTTGCCTCGAGATCTAATTGCAAACGGAGTTGATCAAGTGCAAAATCAATTCCAACCAACCTCTCTTGGGAATCTAACAACATCAATGTAGGATTCACTTTCTTCCACACACGTTTGACAATGTCTTTGATAAGCTCTGCTTCCGACCTACGTACAAAGTAAGAAAATTAAAATAACCATTAATCCATAAATATATATAACATCCAAGGTTGTTGCATTAAAAGCAAGAACTGAAAGTCTGAAACCTAACACTCAAGTAGGACTCCTAGTTAAGACACAAGCAAGTTGTTCATGCATGCATGCTTACTTATAATTCTTTGAATCTAAGCCAGAGAGATTGGCAATTTTTCTTAAAGCAGCTCTCCACCGCTTCACCTTCTCTACATCTCCACTAAACCTTTCTTCATGCTTAGTGAAGGCTTCCGCAAAACTCCCCCTTTGATTTCGTACATCGGAAGGATCCACATGATAGAGGATTGGTAGAATTCTCTTGGTGTCTTCCATGCATCCAAGAATCTTGGAAAGTTAATCCAAGCACCAGGTGGAAGAAGCGTAATTTGGGGAGAGAACAATGATGGCACACTACTACATTTCACTAATTGCGTGACGAATGACATTTAGTCGCGCAAAAGACTATTCCGTCGCAAAAACATTAGCGCGACAGATTCTTCGTCGCGCACATTCCATCGCGCAAAGATCGTAAAGAATGGCTTTGCGCGACGATAATTGTCATTTGTCGCTAAATTTAGCGCGACAAATATATTTTTGTCGCACAAAAATATACGGTCGAGACTGATCTTCGCCTCACAAAACGTTGTGCGACGAGATGTTATTGGTCGCGCAAAGACAGAGCGACAATAGACCTTCGTCGCATAAAATTTTACGGACGAGACTGATCATTCGCCTCAAGAAACTTTGCGCGACAACATTGTATTGGTCGCGACTAGTTTTGCGCGACGGAAAATTATTAGTCGCACATGGTTTGCGAGACGAAGTATTTCGTCGTGCAAAAATTAATATATTTTTTATTAAATTTTATTTACGTTTTTTTGTTAACAAAATAAATTCAATTTTTTTTTTGGATAATAAAATGAAATTGTAATTAAAAAACATATTTATAAATTAATATAAATGTATGTTACAAAAGAAATTTTGAAAATGTAATTAAAAAGAAAAAAACTACGAAAACTATGCGTCATAATCTATGTTGTCATCCTGCAAAGGCGGTTGAAAGGTCTCGGCATTGTCGACAGGGGCAGAGGTCGTAAAGGAGGTCGTAGGGGCGGATGTGTGGCCATGCTCGAGCTGAAGGGGCTCGGAGGTCGACGGGGGACCAAAATTCGAGAGACTAATGCCGGAATGTGCGAGGGCATTTAGAATCTGTGACATCTTCGCATCATACGAGGCGAGTCGAGTCTTAAGATCGGCCACCTCTGCTGTCAAAGCGTTCACCCGATTGTTTGATTGCGATGACAAAAGGGACCTAGGTTCCCGCCGGCGGGCATTCCCCATCCCTCGACAATATGTCCCTGGCCTCCTCCCGAGAGTTTGATCCAAGGTGTCCGTCAGGATCTGAAATCCCGCATCCTATGGAGGATCCACAGACTTGAGTGGAGTCTCGGGAGGAAGCTGGGAGGCGGACTCCTGAAGAACCAGTTGGCTCTTCTCCACCATCGTCGCCTGTTTAACATGACATAATATACTAATTAAAATCATCGTATAATAACCATGAAAAATAAATGCGTAAGATAATAATGAAAATTAAAAAAATACTTACATGAAGGGACTCGGCCAACTCATTCCCCGATCTAACATAAACGTCGCCAAAGACGTCGATCTCCGGGAATTTGGACCCCCCCTGAATTGAACAAGAGAAGAAAAATGTTAGTATGATAATAACAAATAAATATTAATAACATATTAAAAATTTAATATAAACATGAATTTATTATTTTACCAGCCGCCGCGCCTCCATCCTATATGAGAAGGGCCTGGAACCCGAATGATGGAGAAGAGTCTTCTTGTCCCTGTTGCTCTTATTTGCTTTCGCCTTCTTCTGTTATACAAAAAATAACCATATTAGTTGAAATAGAATGAAATCTAAAAAATTAAATAAATATTAGTAACATTTAATAAATTTAAACTTATTATTTATATAAAAAAAAACCAAATAATTGGGCTCCTGAAAATGATGGCAGAGACACGCCCAACTATCCTCCTGGCCCTCAAGCTCCTTCGGGCAGCCCTCTTGAAAAGCGACCAGCGGATCATCAAATCCCTGAAAATGGTGGTGCAGGTCGCTCTTGCATTGCTTGTACCTCAAAGAAAGAGTCTGTTGACGTATGTCAACGACTCGTCGTCGAGGTCCTTTAGATTGTAGTTAAATGCGCAATAAATTAATAACATACATTAATTCATAGAAATAGATAAAGTTTGAAGGAAAAATAATTAAAATGTAGGATACATACCGACAACTGTCCGCGCACCTCATTCTTTATCTCGTCGGGCATTGCCTTCCAAGACTTCCATTGCATCGGGCAATGAGTCCGAACAACGTGACCAATGTCGTGGGCCAACGAGCTATGCTGGTCCGCGATTGGTGCCGCCCGATGCCGGTCGTCATTTCCGATGTTAATACGACTGTTGGTCACCCAGGTGACCTTCGCCGTCTTCAACTGGTGACAAGGTCCCCGGGTCTTCTTCGTGGCTAAACAGAAAAATAAAATTAACGTTAACAAACAAATCCTACTAAAACTTGGTAAAAAACAATTGAAGTTGAAGGAAATCTTTACCTTGTTGGGACCCCGACGCATCGCAGGCGCTGTGGAGGTGGTGTCGGTCGTGGTGTGGGGGCGATGGCGCGCCTGGCGCTAAAGGCTGCGCCACGATGACGCTGAAGATGCCGACGCAGGAGTGACCTCGGGAACAGAGGACAAGTTGTCCAGTGTCTTTGGAGCACCGGCAGCCGACGGTTGAGGCGGGGAGGCGAACTCAGACTGTCTTCACCGCCCTACGACGACTAATAAGTTTTGACATCTGCACACAATATATATATATATACAAAATTATAACTAAAATACTAAAAATATAACTAAAATACAAAATTATATAACAATTTAAAAGCTATGTGAAAATAGGGCCGAGACTTTTGCCGAAATTTCGGCAGAGTCTCCCCTAAAATTTGAATTTTACCCAAATTTTTACCCTGCAAAAAACAACATAATTATACTCAACAAAGAAGACACACAAAAATTTCCTAAGCTCCGGCCTTAGAAATTCAACTTCAATGTGGAACAGGGAACTAATATATATACATCCTAAATTCAAAATGAACTGAAAAATTTATATATATATAAATCCTAACTTAAAAATTAACTGAAAAATTAAATATATATATATATATATATATAAATCTTAACTTCAAAATTTAAATGAAAATTGATAAATATATATATAAATATAAATCCTAACCTAAAAAACAACTAAAAACTGATAAATCCTATATATATATATATATAAATAAATCCTAACTTAAAAATAAACTGAAAATTGATAAACCCTATATATATATATATATATATATAGTCCTATAAATTAACTGAAAATGGACTATAAACCCTAACGTATAAATTAACTGAAAATTCATAAACCCTATATATATAAATTGATAAATCCTAACTTATCAATTAAACTAAAAACTATAAACATAAACATAATTTATACATAAACATAAACATAAACATAAATTATGAAACATAAAAAAAACGCATACCGGATCTGAGAGAGGGGTGAGAGGCTGAGAGGGTGAGAGGTTTATGAGGCTGAGAGGGTCTGAGAGACCTGAGAGCGTCTGAGAGAGGTGAGAGCGTCTGTTCTGATCACCGGAGAGGGTTGAGGCCAGGGAAGAAGAAAATGGAGGCGCGGAGAAGAAGAAGTTCGATGTTTTCCTGGTTAATTACTATCAGACTTTGCGCGACGAAACAACTGTCGTCGCACAATATTTTGCGCGACGTATAAATCACATCGTCTCGCATTATTTTGCGCGACGCTGAAACTAAGAAACACCGTCGCGCAAAGTGTATAAAATGAAAAAATGCGCCTCTTCTTTCAGAATTGGAGCGCAAAAAATTTTACATCATTGTGCGACGAGTAAAACAACTAAATCGTCGCGCAAAATCAGAGAAATAACTAAACCCTATTTTACATCTTTGCGCGACAAACAACAGATTGGTCGCACAAACCCTCAACAAAAAAACCTAAATTCCTTGAAGTTTACGTCTTTGCGCGACGAATAATAACTTTGTGGTCGCGCAAACCCAATACAAAACCTAAAACCTGCGAGCATAAAAATGTTACGTATAAAACCCTCGTCGTGCAAGTCCCTTCGCGTCGCGCAAACCCAGAACAAAAAACCCTAAACCCTAAAATTTATGTCTTTGCGCGAAGAAACATCACTTGTTTGTCGCGCAAACCCTACAATTTTGCATTTGCGCGACGAATAAAACCCTCGTCGCGCAAAATAAACAACAACCTAAACCCTAAACCCTGAAATAGTAAAAATTAACGTGTTTGCGTGACGAAATAGAACTCTGTAGTTGCGCAAACCATAATATTTCATTTTGCGCGACGAATTATGTCTTATTCGTCGCGCAATCCCTTAACCTAAACCCTAAACCCTAAGGGGTCGTTTGTTACACAGGTTTGGCTTGGCTTGGACTGGACTAAATTTAGTACCATGTTTGTTTCATCTAATCCTAGTCTTAGATGGGATTGCTAATACCGGGCCCACGAAAAGCACCTCCTTAGGAAGGCTTAACTAAACCTATGTTAAAAAAGAGGCTTAACTAGTCCCATGCTCACCAATGTATAAGATGAATATATTATATTGTAATACTAATAACATATATTACTATTATTATTATATACACATATTTATATATTATATTATACTTACACACACATATACTATAAGTACATATATACACGTATATACACATATATATTATATATATAATATACATATACATATATACATGTATATTATTATTATAATATACCCATATACACATATACATATTCATATTATAATAATAATATACGTGTATATATGTAACATATATTATATATTATAATATGTATGTATACGTATATATACATACACATATACATTATACATGTATAATATATATATAATATACATATACATATATACATGTATATTATTATTATTATTATATACCCATATACACATATACATATTAATATTATAATAATAGTATATGTGTATAATATGTAATAAATATTATATATTATAATACATATATACGTATATACACATATATGTGTATATATTTTATACCCATGTATGTATTATAATATACATATACACATGTATATACATATACATTATACATGTATAATATATATATATATATGTGTATACGTACTATACCCATATATATATATTATAAAATACATATATACACGTATATATATGTATATTATTATTACAACATACCCTTATATTATATATATATAATATACATATATATATGTATATTTATATGTATTATACCCATGTATATATTATAATATACATATATACACCTATATACACACATATATACATATATGTAATATATGTATACATATATATATATATATATATATATATATGTTTATATTATTTATAATATACATGTATTCATGTACATAGACATATATGTTATATTATATATATTTATATATACATATTTATATTATACATATTATAAAATACATATATACATGTACATAATATATGTATTTATACATATAGATAGATATTTTTGAAAAAATAAAAATTCTAGTCCTAGTCCAGGCATACACCAAATGCGGGATAAGTACTATCCAACTTAGACCAAGCCAAGCCAAGACAGTTCCTAAGCATAGTCCATGCCAAGACAGTCTTGTGTAACCAAGGAAGAAAATATCGAAGGTTTCGGAAATATCGGTGGTTCGAAACACGGAAATATCGACGGAAATATCGGGAAAATATCGATATCGATAAAAATTGGATAAAAACCACGGAAAGTGTAAGAAAAACTTGGAAATTTTTATTGAAACTTTAGAGAATGTTTATTTAGTCAATTATCTATTAGTTTATCAAAAAAAATTGGAAGGAAATACATTGCATGATGGATTTAACTGATATAAGTTGATTATATAGCGAGCCGACAAACAATGTGACTGTAGAAAATATGTTGTAATTAATGAAAGAAGATTTAACACACCATAATAATTTATATATAATGATTTACTATAATATTTTACACTTTATACATTGCATTGTAAGATACAACATATTAAAATTATCCTAGAGAATAATTATACAACATTACTTAATTACTTCAAAGAATTAACATGCAATTATTATTCAAGTATAATTTTTTTACTTTAATAAACTTCAATAATATAAATATAAGTTTAATTTAAACTTACCTCACAATTGGTTTTGGTTGGAGTTGGAAAGCTTGAGAAAGAGACGGATGGGCAAGATGAGACCATTTCATGTTATTGTATTTGACTAAGTATGAAAAATGGTTTTTCGGAATAATCATTTTCTCAAGATAATTTTTGGCGGCTTTTATTCCTTACATATCAAATAAGAAACCTTGATTTTATGGGATTTTAGTATGAAGTATATATTGACTTAATGAGCCATCATTTTTAGCCTAAATCGTATTTTGCACTAAAACCGATTTTTCATATTTTGATTTGGTGGGAATTTGATTTTCTAGTATTTTTATTTGAATCCAAATGGGGGGTACTTCCTTATTTACATTGTAAACTTAAGTAAATGGAGTAATATAAAAATAAATTAAAGTAAAATGACAAAGACATTTACTTAAATGTTGAAAATGAAAATAAGGTAATATGTATATATAAATATGAGTTGTGAAACATAATAAACACAAAGGAGCCCTTACCGTGGTGGAAAACTGGGAGAGTAGCATGCTTGGTAGCAGGGGTTCGAACCCCAGGGGTGAGTGGTGTTTTGAGGGTTTTCTTGATTTTTCCGAAACTTTTGTCAATTTCCCCGAAATTTCCGAAATTTCGGCAAAATTTCCGAAAGAATTACGAAAATGTCTTGTACCCCTCCGATAATTTCGGCCTCCCATTTTCAGCAAAATATCGGCGATATTTTCGATTTTTTACTCCATGTGTGTAACAAACGAGCCCTAAACGCCTATTTTTCACTCCCCAAATAAAATTAGACATTATACACATATACTATAATTTACATATATAATATATGTATATTGATATACACATATATACATATATAATATGTATAATAAACATATACATGTATACATGTATATTATTATTATATATACATACATATTAATATTATATATTCTAATACATATATATATATATATATATATATATATATATATATATATATATATACACACACGTATATAGACATACACATATATTGTATGTGTATAATATATATAATATACATATACATATATACATGTATATTATTATTGTTATAATACTAGTATATCTGTATATATGTAATAAATATAAAATATTATAATACATATATACGTATATATACATATTCGAATATATCTAATATACCCATTTGTGTATTTTAATGTATAATATACATATATTATAATTATGTATACGTATTATACCCATGTATATATTATAAAATACATCTATGCACGTATATACGTATATGTATACCCATGTATATATTATTGCTACTGTTTTATGAATTTTCAAGCCACATAGACCATATATTAAAAATCTTGTAAGTAATTTTAAGGCACATAGACTAGAAAGCTCCAAAATTAAAAAAAATTGCATTTAGTTTGTTTTACATTGCAAGTAGCATTTATTCATCATCCGAACTATAATAACTTTCCTTATCGTCGCTATCATCATTTTCGGTCTCCCAATCCTCCTCTGATCCATCACTGTCATCGTTAGGCCCCACTGCAACTTCCTATCGCGGAAGATCACCAAGGTGAATTGTAATTGACTGAATCGGTATTTCGATTGAAGACACTCCTTGTATTTGAAACGGTTCTTGTATAACATTTGTATCTCGAAGTGTTTCCGCATCATTTTCCATGGTAGATTCTAAACGTTGGTCAGCAACGTTGTCGACGTCGTCGTCAGTTGGGTAATGTTCTAGTATATCATACACGTTCCTCTAATCCATCTTCTGAACAACTTTCCAACCGACCCCGGCTTTAGGATCATCTAGATTCACAATCTGTTTTGCCATGTTTGACAAAATGTAAGGGTCGTCATCATACCAAGTTCGGTTCATGTTCACTGATAGTAAGCCATGATCGATTTTAACACTTCCCTGCCTATTTGGGTTTGTATCAAACCATCGACACTTAAACATAATCACTTGGTATCGATCTTTATAAAGCAATTGCACGACAGTTGTTAGTTTGCCATAGAAATCAATGTCCGTACTTTCGCCTCCACTTGGGACATGGACACCGCTGTTTTGCGTACACAACTTGTCATCTCGTGCAACCTCCAAAAACTTGACGCCGTTAACATGGCAACCAGAGAACAATTCAGCGTGAATCGGGCCGAATGCCAAATTATATAACTCTTCACTATAAGTGGGGGAATTCGATGCTTTCAATTTATTCACCTAATATTACACAAAATAATTCACATGTTAGTTTCAAAAAATTAAATACTACAATATATATGTCAAATAGAAAACACTTATAACTTACATATTCGAAAAACCATTGTGGAAACAATTCTCTGTGTTTCTTGGCATACAAATGTGATGGATGTTCTCGCTTCATCATCTCTTCATGCTCATCTAAGTATGCTATTATCTCATCACAATTGTTCAAGACGAACCAATGTGCTACCTCCATGTCAATTCTCGAAAACGACTCTCTGATCCAGGATCTCCAAAGGGTTGTGCACTTTGGGCAAAAACAGAGAGTTTCTCCTTTCTCACACCTCCGTTATTATTGTGCTAAGGACGATTGAAAGCCATCTCCATATCTTTTAAATACATTCCACAGAAAGTAAGGGCCTCATACTGAACCCAAGCCTCTATAATTGATCCTTCGGGCTTCGCCCTATTGCGTACACTTTTCTTCAGCTAGCCGAGAAGCCTGCCCAAATAAAAATTACAAATTAGCATGCGTGAGATAATAATGAGCAAGAAAAACAAATTATGAGCATGATATACCTTTCTATTGGATACATCCAACGATAGTTGACAGGACAAGCAAGCAATGCCTCTTGTGGCAAGTGAACCATCACGTGGATCATACTCGTGAAGAAAGCTGGAGGGAATATCATCTCAAACTTGCATAGGACTTGGACAATGTCATCGCGCAACTGATGAATGTCTGTCTTTCGCAACGTCTTTGCCATAAGTTGGGAAAAAAATCTAGACAACAACATGATGGGCTTCACAACATCTTCCAGCAAAAGGTGTCGAATACCCACAGGAAGTAGGCGTTGCATAAACACATGGCAGTCATGGCTTTTTAGTCTAGTAAATTTACCCCCGTCAATATTCACGCAACGTGCGATATTAGAAGCATACCCGTCAGGAAACTTTACAGACGATACAAACTTTAGAAACTCTTTTTTGTCATTCGGTTTCATGGAGAAAAATGCAAGATCCCTTCTAGCTTTATCACTGTCTCTATTCATCCATAAACCCCTTCGTATACCTATTCTTTCCAAATCAAGACGAGCTTTGATTGTGTCCTTTGTCTTGCCCTCGATATCTAGAATTGTGCCTATCAATGTATCGAAGACATTTTTATCCACATGCATAACATTCAGATTGTGCCTCAATTTTTGTTTCGACCAATATGGGAGCTCATAGAACATAGACTTGTGCGTCCAATTCAGATGTGTAGAAGGTCTGATCCGAGTAACCGTTTTCCCGAATGGACCAAAATCCAAACGGTTAAGCTGTTCCAAGATCTGATCACCGGACCATTCTCTAGGTCTTGCACGAAGCTCTTTGTTCCCATAGAACTCTCTATCCTTTTCTCACCACTCGTGGTCCCATGGTAACCATCTTCGATGACCAAGGTAACAAACTTTCCCAGCGTGCCAACCAGAAGTGACATCTTCCTTGCATACAGGGCATGCCATATAACCCTTTGTGCTCCACCCAGAAACCATTGCATATGCGGGAAAATCATTCACAGTCCACATAACTGCTGCCCGCAAAGTGAATATCTTTCCAGTGGATTTATCGTACGTGCGCACACCGTTTATCCATAAATCCTTGAGCTCATCAACCAACGGCCTTAAGTACACATCAATTGACCTCCCAGGATCCTCAGTTATCAAAACAGTCATCATCATTTACTCTTTCTTCATGCATTTCCAAGGCGGCAAGTTATATGGGAATACAAAAATCGGCCAAGTGCTGTGGTGTTGGTTTAGAACCCGTACGGATTGAATCCATTAGTGGCAAGTCCCAATCTAACATTTCGAGGTTCAACAGCAAACTCGGGGAACGTTCGATAGAACTCTTTCCATGCCTCCCCATCTGCAGGATGCCGCATCACATCGTCGTCTACCCGTTTTTCCTTATGCCATCTCATGTCTGTGGCAGTATGCGTCGACATATACAATCACTGCAACCTTGGTTTCAGGGGCAGATAACGCATGACTTTTTGTGGAATCTTAGTCATTCTATTCTGCGATGTCTGTTTGAACATCGATTCATTGCATATAGGGCATGTATCCAATGTGGTCTTTCGGCAAACAATTGTCCTTCGGAAGCTTTCTCTTGAAAACCCCCAAAAAGTAATCGAAACACAAGTTCGACATACGATACTTTATTTTTCCGTGCATTAGCTCCACAATGGCCGTCAGAACAGAAAAGCTCTCGCACCCGAGTATAACTCTTGGTTGGCATTTTTTAACAGTTCTTCATACTATTCGAACTCTGCACTGTCCATTGGTGTAGGCACATCATCTTCCCCTTCTTGATTGTTGCTGGTGAAGGCAAATGGAAAAGCATCATGTATAATATCCATGACTTGGTCATTAGGCTCCACAATAGGTTCAACATTTTCCGCTCTTGTGGCGTTTGAAGACGAAGCACCCGAGTCAAATTGTTCCCCATGATGGTTCTAAGTATTATATGTCTCAATCATTCCATTCCTTACTAAATGGAATCGAACATTTTCAATTGTCTCCCAGAACGTGTTGTTACACCTCCTACAAGGACATCGGATTCTAGTTGCGCCCGGGTTATGTGTACGTGCAAAGTCAATAAAATCCTCGATTCCGTCCAAGTATTCATCTGCGCATCTATTCGGGTTCTGTATCCACCTCCTGCTCATAATTCCTGGAACCACAATCACAACAACGTCATACAAAATCTTCATGTCACATTATGCCTCCGGTAAGGGCCCTATCCCATTCGGGAATGCATAGTCATGTCACGTAATGTACGGCTACATGAGATTAGATTTCGACGTGGATGAATTTCAGCAGCATCTCGATACAGTTCTTGAGGTGTACCGTAGATATAAATACTACGTACTACCCGAAGAACGTACAGAGATAACACCGAAATCTCCATAGTCGAAACCTAATCCTGTAGCTGTACATTACGTGACATAACTATGCATTCCCAAACTGTCTAAATCATGGGACAATTCAAGAATTAATTGGACCGCAGTCATGCTTTACGCATTCATGCACGAAATCCAACTAATCTCGAACGGGAAACTAAGTGTTACTCAAAATAAAAACAAAAGTACGAAGTTAATTTCAATTAACTTCGTACATCACAACACAATGTTCTACAATGTTTAACAGCATAATATAAATATAATTTCACAGAACAATATAAACATAATATAATATAATTAATTAAATATTTCAAAATATAAAATGAAGAAAATACCTTCTAGATCGTTATCCACCAAATGCTAATATCCCTATAAACAACGAAATTAATGGCGTTAATATGAATTTATATTAATACTTTTACACTAACGACAACAAATACTTACGCAATGAACGTAACAAATTCCTACCAGAAACAACTATAGAGAGGCAAAACTGAGAGGTTTTTCAGTTTTGCCTCTGCCAATGGCTTCATCCGGGTAATATAGACCATCGAGTTTGCGCGACGAACCATATTCGTCGCGCAAAGAAAATGTTAGTCGCGCAAAATTTAAGCGACGAAAATATTTTCGTCGTGCTATATTTCGTCGCAGAAAACCTCATTTTTGTCGCGCAAAATACCATTTTTGATGCGCAAGAAACAATTGACATAAAACTTTACGCGACGATAAATTATTCGTCGTGCAATCTTTGGCGCCCAATTCAATTACACGCGCATCTTATGCGCGACGAAACTTTTCGTCGCGCAAGAATTTGGAGGCAAATTAAAATACCCGCGTTTTTCTTGCTAGCGTTGCGCGACAAAATATAGTATGGTCGCGCGAAGTTATTTTGCGTGACGAAGATTATCGTCGCGTACGAATTTGGTAACAAATTATATTCCCCGCTTTTTTCTTTGCTAACTTTGCGCGACGAAAATATTCGTCGCACAAGATTACGAATATAAAATTAGTATCCTATTTACTATGTGCGACAAAATTATTTATTCGTCGCGCAAATATCTCATGCGCGACGAGTATTGGTTTGTCGCGCAAATACTGAAATGTTGTAGTGGCAAGATGTGATTCTTCGATTGCAGTCAACAGCTCCGGAGAAATAGTTGCTCCTACTTCAAGGTCTTGGTCGTCCTTGAAAATTTTCATTGCTTGCCAGTACTCCAATGCACTTTCTAAATGAGACATAAAACCCCTGCGAGTGTCTTCGCCCCTGAAACTCAGAAAAACATCATGCTTCCATCGAGGAGGATCCGATTCAGCTGAAGTAGGAGATGCAGATGCTGTTTGGGTGCCCAACACCAATGCCATTGGAACAAACAGTTCCTGGAAATCTGGTTCTGCAAACACTCAGTAAATACGTAAAAAAAAAATGGTAGCTTCAATTTTCTTTTGGTAATTGAAAACGCATTAAGTAGAAGAGAAGAAGGGCAGAGAGCCAATACCCAGTAAAACAAACTAGAGATCAATTAAAAGGAAACACAGTAACTCGGACAATAGCTTAGCTGAATGACAACACAATCACGAAGCCAGAGAATTGGCAGGAAAACAAACCAATCCAATGGTAGAGTCTTTTCTTATGTCAGTGGCAGAGTAATCTCCGAGAGTAAAATTGGTGGGACTTCCTTCTGCGTCAATAGTAATTATTGTCAGCCAAATTTTCTAATGAACATCATAGCACAAGCCAAAAAATGTTGACTCTCAAGATGAAAAAGGAAATTTACATGTGGTGCCAAAACAATTTGCACAGAAAAGAGACCCAAAAGACAGGGCAAGAAACTAAAGAAGAAACGAGGAAATCTCCAAGAAAGAGCTTGACACGCCCAATAATACCCATAGGGGTCAAGGTGAAAGTCTATTACCAAAAGTGAAAGGACAAATTTTTTCCACCAAAAAAGTGAAAGAAAATTTCAGGGAAAGCTTCCATGATTTGGTAGTGTTATTTTGCTTCACCTTTTTCAGCTCTCCTTGCCAATAGAAAGCATTCACATTACAATTTCACTTTGTAAACCAGATGTGTAGAGTAAAAGAAAACAATACCGACAGTTAGGAAACTTCAAGGAAGCTTCCTTCCTGGGATGTCTCCTTCTTTACCTCTTCTCACCAAAATTGATTGTGTTGACAATGACAAGTAGTTATGGGGTAAAAGTGAAAATATTTTGAAAATTTTGTGGTGATTTTGATGGCAACCAAAAGAGAAGAAGAAGAAGGAGGAGGAAGAAGTAAGAATGAAGAAGAAGAGGAACTTACTTGCGCTTGCAACTGCTGCGAATCTTCAGTTGCAGTTGCTGTGCGAAGAAGAGTCGGCTAAGTGAAGAAGATGATGAAAGGTTCCCTAATTACAATACGCACCGTTTAGTTGCATGTTAGGTGGCCTATTTTAGTAAAAGTGTTTTATACGTTTTTATGTCTAACGCACTCATTTGGGCCCAAGCCGAAGAACTGAAACAAGTCATATATGGCCTAGAAATACATGAGGAATCAGAAAAAAAGCCCAAAATGACTCTAGGGTCCAACTTCCAAGGAATCGATGGTCACCCACCGTTAGATTTAAATCCAACAACTCATCTACTTTTGCACTCCTTTTAAAAAATTCTATTGGGCCGTTGGATTTAAATCCAACGGTAGATCACCACGGATTCCTTGGACCCCTCATGATTGTGTAATCCACATATATAGAAGGCCTTAAATATATGTTTATATATTTATATTATTTTAAAAATATATATTATTTTAATCGCCATATCGGTGTTGTACCTGTATCCTAGTTTTTAGAGATTTGCCGTATGGGCGATTGTATAGTATCGTATCGTATCGGCGTATCCATATCCGTATGGTGCAAAATAGGTTTCCAGAAATGATGATTGGCTACTAATAAGCTACTGTTTTAGCTGATAGAGTTTTAAATGTAAATTTTGTTCCGTGAACTATATAGTGGAGTAGAAATGGTTACCAAATCAAACAGGAAAACACTGAATGTTACCCATGATCTGATATATTATGACACATTTATCTTCCTGATATGAGTTTTGAATGCTGCTTCTGTTTGCATAAAAGGGAGGCCAGAAAGATTTTATCCTGATATGTTTTCCATTCACCAGCCTTGCAGAACAAGGCAACACTGTTTTTCTACAACTTGAGCACCATCTATGTTCAGTACTTTCATCACCATAGCCTTCAATTAAAAAGAAGTTTGTCTGAGTTAATATCAGAACAGTAAGATTCATATTGGCATTCTGTTTTCAGTACTTACAAAACCAAATGAAACGAATCAATTATGGCACAGTATTAAAGGATTAATGAAACGAATCCTATTGCTGATCAGGAACTTGTGGTTGGTTCATTCTCATAAATATTGAGGCCCTCCAGCAGTGCACACACTCAGGTTCATAAACACTAGGGCCTCTTCCAATTTTAATGAGAACACCCTTTGAAAATTAACAAGTTAATCCAATTCATATCCACTCAGAAAATATCTCGAACGTAGAAAAAGGACAAACAATTTAGGGAAAAATGAAGTCCTGGAAGCAGAGCACAAGTTTGTTTTGTTAATTTCCAGCATATAGGAGACATTGGTGAAAGTAGTTATATGCAGGCTTAGTCCATTTTCAAACAAAACATTAAAAGCTTCAGTTAGGCAACATCTGCAGATGTTCATTTAGAGTGTGCATTTTCATGACACAGCTTGCTTGTCATGAAAATAAAAGCTGACACAGCAATTTAAATAGTAGCACTAGTTGGACACTAACCGTTAGAGGAACACAAAATTGCAGCATATCCTGCAAACTATACAGACAAGATGAAATAAGAGAATTATTCTATCTCCTCCTTGTTTTTCCTCATCCGAGCTACCACTTCCACTATCAATTGGGCCTGCCTCGTCATCGTATCCATGTATTGCTGGCTTCGGGATTTTCAATATTCGGCTGAATTCTTTCAAATCTCTCTCGTACACAAAAGGGCCCCACATTCTTTATATTCGAGCTTGTTTTGAGTGAAATTCAAAAGTCACAGACCGACCCCGCAAACATTGAATTTTGGAAAAATATCCAACAAGGGCGGCTGGATTTTACAAATATTCAGAATCTTCAAAAACAACACATAAAACAATCCTAGCCCAGTCGATGCTACATGATGATTGTGGAGGTAGAGGCAGAGGCAGCTCCACAGTTATTGAATCTCCCACACATCGATTATCGAACCAATCTGGAATTTCACTCCCAGGCCATACAATGAAGGTACGGAGAGGAATCTATATTGAATAGCAAAAGAATTGTCATTGTATTTATCAATGCAAATATTCTATTAATCCAAACAAAAACGAGAGAGTGTGTGTACCGTTATCATTGCAAATATTCTATTAATCCAGCCTTCTTCTTCAACCAATCTAAGCAATTAAGACAAGTGAACTCAAAATCATACACATTGGCTCCTTCACTCAGCTTAGATGGATCGGACAACCTATTTAAGGCAGTACAATCGTCTACATATACAAATAATTTCTTTGACGGAAGATCGGGCAATTGCTAAGCCTTTTGCACTGCCTCAAGTCCAGAGACTTAAGCTTAGAAAGGAATGTAATGCTTGAGGGAAGGCTAATGAAATTGTTTCCATGAAGTGTTAAAAATTCTAAAGAAGAGAAGTGGCCGATATTATCGGGCATGACACCTTCACCAATATTACAATCTCTTAGGTTTAAACTTGTCAAAGAGCATAAATACACCAAACCTCAGGGGTCAGGATGACTCTTTCTAATTCCAAATAAACGGTCAAGGCCCACCCAATGCCAATGCCATCCCTTGAAGTTGATGATTTAGCAAAGCTTAGACGTTTTTCATAACAAGCGGCAGCTCTCATAGCACTTCCGTATAAATAAAGTTCCTTTAAAGACAACAGGACTGGCCTGAATTTCCTCAAAATCTAAGACCGACCTTGTGGTTTTTTCTGACATCCAACCGATGCTGGACCCACAAGCTAAGCTAAAAAAAACCTTCCTTTTTCCCTGAACAAAGGGGAAAGAGGTCGAGACTTTTGCCGAAATTTTGGCAGAGTCTCCCCTGAAAAATGGAATTTCCCAAATTTAAACATGCAGAAAAAACGACAAAAAAGATAACCAACCACCAGCATGCAAACGACAAAACATTCACATTTCACAATAGGCCTCTGGCAATGAGTTCAATCAGTTAATAACACTACAAAAACAAGTTAACACCAAACTTAGTTAGTTATTCTGCGGTTGCACCTAGGTTGCCTACGTACCCTTATTCAGGGATCAAGCCACACTTAGTTCTTCTATAAAATATCACAATTTAGGAAATATAATATAAAAAGATATTGACACAGCCTTACGTATATAACCCGATCCTTGTATTCTTTAGCTTATTAATACAACACTAATTAAATCCGAAATCAATAACTTTTAAATTAAAACCTTTTACCTGATACCATACCTGTAACCGTTCACATATTGCATAAATCTTGCTATTACCAACCAGGGGTATCTGGAACACATTATTTCATCCGAAGGCAACCGATTTATATTTCCGAAGGCAACCGGGGGATGGGGGAAACTGGCTAGTCACATGTGCAGTCAAATAGGGCAGGTTACTAGGGATCCGGATCGGACACCCGCAGAGCAAGCTCAATGCAGGCCCCAGCAAGTCATAATGAGCAATTGGGGAAAGGGAGAAACTATCCAGCTACCTGTGTAGTCAAGTCGGGCAGGTGGCTGGAGAAGATCGGAATCGAATTATGCATACTTTACCACACGCCGGAATATCCAACGCCACGTATGATAAAGTACCCAGCAGTCAATATATAATAAGACCACACGTGTGGGGAAAGTAACACTGAACCATAATCAAATGAGCCCACACGCAGGTACTAACCAACGCCAAGTGTGGCTCAACTGCCCGCCAAGGCCTACGACACACCCGACCAAAGGTGCCCGGACCTCTACTACACACCGAAACTATCCAACGCCACATGTAGTAGAGCAACAGTAAACCAAAGGGTTCCCCACATGCCAGTACTAACCAACGCCACGTGTGGCCCAACCCCAACTAACTAAACTCACCACTCAACTATTTTAATAATGATAAAACAAGAATAATAATAATAGTAATAGTAATAATAATAATAGTGATGATAACAATAAACCTAATAAATCCTTTCTAAATATTTGATTAACCACACTCACAAAATTCACCACCAATGAACTTATGCAATCATTAATAAAGTATAATTCACAAAAGCATTAATCCAATAAATTAAATATAAAACAAGTACCCAAACACCAACACAAAGCACTAACCGACCTCAACTCAGAGTTAAATTCCAACCCTAGTTCCCGAGACTCAAAGCATGTGTGCACACCAAACGAAAAGTTCCTAGGGTTAAACTACGTCTTTCAACAAGTGGGACTACCTCGGAAGACTCACGGTCAACCAGCAGTCAAACTTCCCGTTTTGGTCAATTCAGGCCCGCGGGGCCCACGACCTCAGATTTCTGATCTTCATGTTCCTAAAGGTCCTCTAAGGTTCATTGAACATGTCCTAAAAGTTTGGTCTTGATCGAACTATCGGATTTCTCTCGATCTTACGATCGGACAGTTATAGGTTTCCCCAACCCTAGGATCGATGATCCGGGACTCCGAATCTCGATCCGCCATTTCCTACATGATCCTAGAGGTTTAAGGAACGATGTATTTCAAATTGGAACCAATCCAACGGTACAAACACATTGAACCCGGATATCGCCTATTAGGCGAAAATCCGATCGACAGTCAAGCGATACCCTAATTGGATTCCAAGCACACCGACTCGCTCGGGTCGACAAGGGGATCATTTTGGGACACAAAGTGATACCACACCCTAGCCCACGCACCGTCAGCTCGTGGGTGTGTAAAGTACTTCCGATGACCGGAAAAACTCCACACCACCGATCAAGGCTTCACCTACAGGTTCATCTTGAGGAGAGGAACACCTAATTCAACTACGACAACGTCCAATTTTGCCGGCAAGTGGCTGGAAGTTCAGTCTGAAATTCGGCCAAAATCTGGGTTTGTAATCGGGTGATTTAGAGTCAAAATCGACGGGAACTAATCCAATAGGTAGCTAGAGCGTGAAGAGGAGGTTCAGATGCATACCTGGATCGAAGAGTTTGGTGGCCAGAGCTGCCGGAATCTCATCGGGAAACTCCGAAAAACCCCACGGCCTTTCGAGCTTTCGCTGGCGCCGTACACAGTTGGCCTCACGGGGAAAGGGGACCCAGCCCTGCTCGCTAGACAATGGCCGTCAACCCTGGGCCGGTGATGTGCCCTCCCGTGGCCAGACGACCGCCGTTTGAATATTTGCAGAGGGAGAAGGAGGTATCGTGGAGAGAGAGAGAGAGAGAGAGAGAGAGAGAGACTAGGGGGTTAAAAACAAGGTTTAAAAAAAATGGAATTTTTAAATTTGAGATTCCCAAAATGTCCCCTTTAACAAAAAAAATAGTATTTTTAAGTTCCATAAAAATTTCCTTACTTTATTATATTATATTAATTTATTTAATTTAGTTATTTTAATTCATTAAACTTTAAGTTTAAATTTTCCTTATTTTTGGGTCAGGATGTTACAAAAGACTCCATGTCCTCTGGCAGTTTGTCACATTTTGAGCAACTTAGCCCCCAGAGGATTTTAAGAGACTTCAAATTGCATATCACACTCGGTAGACTCAAGAGACTTTTGCAACAATTTATATGCAATTCACCATAGCCAACTAGATGTTCAATTGATGAAGGTATTTGCTCAATTAGACACAAGCCTAATTTAACAGAAATTAAACAGAGCCTAATCAATTCAATTCAATTCCCAAATCAAAATAAAGCCTAATTTAACAGAAAGAATCATCAACCTCAACCCCCAATTCGATAAGCCTAATTTAACAGAAAAAAAAACCCTAAATTTAATTTAGAAGAATAAACCCTAAATTCATAGGAAGAGGATGCTTACCGTTAACTGATATGAGAGAGAGAAACCCAGTGCAGAGAGAGCTCAATTCAATTTCTATGGAGAAAATGAACGAGAAAGAGAGAGAGAGAGAGAGAGAGAGAGAGAGAGAGCCGGCGCGAAATAGAGGGACAGAGAGCGCGAATAAGAGAGAGGGAGAAAGGGAGTTGAGTTCCGGGGAGTTGGGCGAAAGTGCGAAAAGAGTAAGAGGGTGGGGATAAGAAGGTATTTTTAGGCGTTAGTTTTATATGGTTTAACCAAATTTGTTATTTTATGAATGTTTATGAAAACCAAAGACAAAGCCACCAAAGGAAAAACTTTCTTTCTTTCTCACTCTCTCTCTCTCTCTCTCACCTCTTCCACTCCCCCAAACCCAGAACACACCAGATACAAAATTCTCCTTGGTTCCAGGGGATCTCCTTGGAACCACCCCATTCGGCTAATAATCAGGGCTTCTCTCCCCGGTTATGTTGTGGAGAAATTTTACCTCGTTTTGCTTGCTCTTTGCTTTTGCAAGGTTTCATTCCTAGTTCTCTAGGGTTTGTATCCCATTCTTTTGGAGCTGGTTTTTGGAAGATCTTGATGGATCTGCTGCTTTCGTGGTAGATTTGTTGCTAATCTATCTGTTTTGGTGGTGGAGTTGCTAGATTTGGTTGGATCTTCAATCATCTGTGCTTGGGGATCAAGATGGGAATTTGGGGATGCTGTGACATTTGGAATGTCCTAGTGGAAATTGAGTGGTTATGCCCTCCACTTTGAGGTATCTCCTGTCCCAAGATGTTTGAGAGGCTCTCTATCTTGATCTTCTTAATGCACTAGAGTATGAAGTTTTTGGGTCCTCTTCTTCTTCAACTCCCGGTGAGGTTGCTGGCCATGATGTATATTTGTTTTCCTCACTGTCTTGCAATGGATGTTTTCATTGTCTATATGTAGGTTTTCTGATTGCAAGAACCCCTGCCTTGTGTTGGGCTATAATGTTCATCAATTCTCTGTAATTGATCTGTTTATCAATGAAGTTCTCCTCTGTTTCGCCAAAAAAAAAAAATACAAAGCCACCAATTTTCCTTTTTTATAATGAACATCATAGCACAAGTCAAAAAATGTAGACTTTCAATACGAAAAAGGAAATTTACATGTTGCGTTAATACTTATATGCGTACAAAAAAGGGCTATTAGATTACAATTTTTTTTTTCAAGAATCAAATACTTTTATTAAAGGCGAACACGAATGTTAGCATCTCCAGCTAAGGTATTAAACAACCAATCTGGAGGTACAAAATCCCAATAGTAACTACCACCTACCCTACACGCAAAAGTTGCAACCTCATGAGCAGCTTTGTTGCAGCTGCGAGGTGCAAAAATAAAAATTACTTCCTGGAATTCCCGAATCGCAGTCTGGATGTCGAAGAGAATACTATCTACCTCCACAGCCACCGCCATCTCCCCCTTCACCATCTTGATGGCAACTTGGGAATCAGACTCCACTACCACCCGAGAGAAACCCCTTTGTTGACAAGCAAACAGAACTGCCCTTATAGCGTCCATCTCTGCCATGAGAGCCGACCCATAAAGCATATCTACTTGACCACCCGCTTGCATCATCCAACCTATAAAGTCCCGAATCACCCATCCAAAACCTCCCCGCATTGTTTGCTCAAACCAGGCACCATCACAATTTGCTTTGACCATTCCGTGCTTGGGTTTTTGCCATAAGGTCTGTGTAGCCTTACACAGATTGGGAGGTCTCGGCAACTTATTCACAAGGGGAGCCTGACTTGGAACCGCCACACGATATTCCTCCACTTGCCCCACCATCAATGCAACTGCAGCGTAGGGATTGGCCTCCTTTCCTTGGAATATCACCTCATTACGGCATTTCCAGATTCGCCACAGGCCATAGACCAAAATCTGTAGTATCTCCCACAATTGTGCACCAGTTTTATATTTTTCCTCAAGATAAGCCCAGCATGAAGCAAAATCAGTACCCACTATAGTAGTGGTATCCAATTGCAGAGGGCAAGCATACCACAAGGCACGTGCAAACTCACACTTAAAAAACAAATGCAATTGAGACTCACCATCCTTGCCGCAGATCCCACATATATTGTCCACCGTCATATGCCGACGACACAGGTTGTCACGTACAGCCAGAGAGTTTAGGCACCCTCTCCACATGAAAGATCGTAGTTTTGGTGGCACTTTTAAACTCCAAATTCCTTTCCAAAACACATTTTTCCTGGTCGAATTGCTACTCTCTCCTCGCCTTTCCGCCCAAGCTCGCCATTCCGCTGGAGGTTCACTGCAAGTTCATAGCCTGATTTAACCGTATAGTCACCTGGCTTTGTAAAGTGCCATATCAATTTATCTAGGCAGCCCCTGCGACTCACTGGCATAGATAAAATATTCTGTGCTTCCTCCACATTAAACCAAATGGCCACCTTCTCACTCCTCCACGTCTTCGTAATTGGATCAATCAAGTCCTTGACATATATCGGCATACCAGGATGGTTTGACATCACCTGAAACTTATAAGGTTTTGGGAACCAGCGGTCGCCATGGATCTTTATGCTTTCTCCATTGCCGACCCTCCACCTTACCCCAGCCTCAAGGATACGACGTCCTTCAAGAATTCCTTTCCAGCCCAAGACGCTCCACGACCTACTCCTGCGGACCAAAAGTCAAGGCCAAAAAAATATTTTTCATGCAGTAATTTAGCCAACACAAGACTCAGGATTGTGTAGAATTCTCCAGCACGTTTTTGCAAGTAAAGCCATATTAAAGCAAATTAAATCGCGGAATCCAAGGCCCCCGTCCTTCTTCATGCGACTCAACTTTTGCCAACTAAGCCAATGAACTCCCTTATGCTCCACAGAACTCTTCCACCAAAAGTTTGCTAGGTCTGCCTCAAGTTCTTTACATAAACTAACAGGTAATTTAAAGCAGGACATGGCATAATTAGGAAGAGCAAGACCCACTGCCTTAATTAAAATCTCCTTGCCTACCTGCGTCAAATATTGCTCCGACCACCCCATCAGTTTTGTGGTAAGACGATTACGTACCCCTTCAAAGACCACTTTCTTTGAGGCCCCAAAATCTGCCTGCAGCTCCAAGTATTTACCAAAGCCATTATTGCACTGAACCCCAAGAATGTCAGCCAGATGCTTACATGTACTCTCAGGACATCTTGTACTGAAAAACGCAGAGCTCTTATCCAAATTAATTCTTTGACCTGATCCGTGCTCATAGCCCCGCAAAATATGTTTTAATAGCTCCACTTCCCCATCATCTGCTTTACAAAATAAGACTGAGTCATTGGCAAAGAACATGTGTGACACACTGGTACCCTGAGTTTTGAATTGATAACCATGTAAACCCCCATACTCCTCAGCCTTCTTAATCATAGCAGATAAACCTTCAGCACATATAAGAAAGAGAAAAGGCGAGAGCGGGTCTCGTTGCCGGATACCCCTAGTCGGTTTAATACTTCAAATCGGTTCCCCATTTAACAAAATCGAATAATTCACCGTAGACACGCACTTCATTATCCAGTGACAGAATTTACCATCAAAACCCAATTGCAACATCATGGCTTCTAAGAAAGGCCACTCCACTCGATCATACGCCTTGGCCATATCCAATTTCAGAGCCAAATGATAATTGTCCTTACCCTTGTCTGACTTGAGGGAGTGAAGAATCTCATGCACAATCAAAATATTGTCAATAATCATCCTATCAGACACAAAAGCTGACTGATTCAAACTAATTATTGTCGGTAAGACCAGCTTCAGGCGATTAGAGAGCACCTTGGAAATTATTTTGTACAGAACATTGCACAAAGAAATAGGGCGCCATTGCGTAATTTTTGTAGGATTTTCCACCTTAGGTATAAGAACAATATAGGTATTATTAACTGCTCTTGGCATCCTCCCAGTCACAAAAAAATCCTTAACAACATCCAACACATCCGAACTAATAACCTCCCAAAATCGTTGAAAGAAACTTCCTGTAAAACCATCCGGCCCCGGCGACTTGTTAGGATGTAAGGATTTCACGGCTGCCACAATTTCCCCATCAGTAATCGGTCCTGCTAGGAGCACATTCTGCTGGTCAGTAACTTTTCGGTCAACACAAGCCACAATTTCATGAATATTGCTTGGGTTGGCCGATGTGAAAATTGTTGGAAAAAAATGGCTCACCTAAGGTTACAAGAATCAGAGGGAGCGACCGGTCGCAGGTTTTGGGCGAGCGGTCGCGTTCAAGCTGGGTTTTGAAGTTGAAGTCTCGGTATAAAAGCGACCGGTCGCAGGTTCTGAGCGACCGGTCGCTTTCTGGCAGTTTCTTAAAGTCCCTCTCGGTATAAAAGCGACCGGTCGCAAATTCCTGGCGACCGGTCGCAAGCTTCATGCTGTGCTGATTTTTCAGCACGTTTTCTGCCCTTTCTTTGGATGCTAATTGGTCCCTACCAATCCACATGCAACCCCAAGGATGGTATAAGTCCTAGAACAGTTGGCAACCACTCTAAAAGTCCTAAACATTGATTAGGTAGGTTAGTGGGTTGTATGATAGCCTATCTCTTTATGCTTTCCTGAAATTAGGGATCCATGTTTTGAGGTAGGCTGGTTTGCTGCATGTGGGTGGCTTCTTTTCTCTTTCTTATATAGAGCTAAGTAGCTGGAGCAAGAGGTAAGTTGTTGTATTCAGATTTGGGAAGCCAAGAGAGAGAGAGAGAGCATCTTGTATCAAGTGAGTGAGCTAAGGGGTGTGAGAGAAAAACAGTTTGAGAGTTTGGGTTCTAAGGGGGTTTCCATTGAAACCAAATCTGTAACTCCTTCTTCAATATTGAAATTTCTCAAGGGGATCACCAAAGAGGACGTAGGCAAATTGCTGAACCTCTATAAATACTTGTGTTCATTGTTCTTGGTTATTTTCTGAGTGTGTGTGTGTGCAACAAGTTCATCCTTGAGCTTGTCCAAAGTCCATCAACAACAAGGTCTTGAAGGGAGTGAGTTGGTTATAATTCACAACAAAAATATCATCAAAGTATCCTATTACAATTTTCTGTAATTCATCCTCATTGTCACACCATTGCCCTTGAACATTTTCTAACCCTCGCAGCATGTTACGTCGACGTCTGGCAATGGTCTTTGTGTGAAAAAACTTTGTGTTCTTATCTCCTTCGTTCAACCATTGCACTCTTGATTTTAATTTCCAATATATTTCCTCCTCCACTAATGCCTTCTGCAAATTAAACTCCAATTCCTTGACTTTCCCATAATTGAAAATATCATTTTGATATTCCGCTCGTAGCTCAAGCCTCAACTCATCAATGCACACCTGCGAATTTTTCCACTCCCGTCGCTTCCAATCCAACAAACCTCTCCTAACCCAAGTTAATTTCTGCATGATCTAATGGTCGCCCGGAACGCGCCCTCCCCTTGCCCAATGCTCAAACACAACTGCTCTACAACCCTCATGCCTCCCCCATCGCGGATCATATATAAAACGCCCCTTCTTCCTCCTCTTGGTCTCATGTGTATCGAGACTAAGCATAACATGATCAGAACCTTCAACCACCCGGTGGACAATTTTTGCGGTGGGATAAAATCGTAGCCAGTTATCATTAGCAAACCCCTTGTCCAACATTTCTTGTATTCCTCCCTCATGTCGTCTATTACGCCAAGTAAAAGGATATCCAACAAAACCTAAATCAAACAACTTACTATCCGTCACAAATGACCGGTAATCCAACATACTCCTTTCAGACCAATAGTTTCCTCCTTGCTTCTCAACTCCATCTAAAATATCATTAAAATCCCCCATCACCAGAACAGCCTCCTGACCGGTAAGAATTCGAGTTCGCAAAGCCTGCCATTGGTTCCTCCTAATTCGGTCATCTGTACTAGCATATACACCAAAAAATCTCCAAACACACCCCTTCTCAACATCCTTAATCCCAACCTCAATAAAGAAATCCGCATATTTAACAAGAGACACCTGTTCAACTTCCTTCCAAAAAACACATAGACCCCCACTTAAGCCCCGTGCATAAATGGCATTCCCAGTACCTTCTTTAGAAAAACATAGCGACTACTCTTAGTTTTAGTTTCTAGCAGCATCACCATGTCGGGAGTATGGAGCTTTACTTGCTCCTTAAGGCTAGAAACTGTCAGATTACCCCCGATACCCTGACAGTTCCATACGAGGATCCTCATAACTCTCGTGGAGACCGGTCTATGCCGGTCAGCAGATCAACAGTCAACCTATGATGTCTTCGAGCCTTCTTTCCCCCCTCCCCGATGTGTCAGAGAACACTGCTCAAAAGTTGGCTGGGTCCTCTCCTCTCCCAGACCACCATCATTGTCCTCACGACCTCTCTTCGTCTTTCTGTACCCGTGACATTGCATCGTTCCCTCAATTATCGGCCCAATATTAAAAGGGTCTGAGCTTTGAGTTAACAGAGCCAAACCAGTTCTCAACCCCTGCCCCTGTGCAGACAAGCCTTCCTCCTTTAGTACCTTTTCGGACTGAGTAACACCAAAATTTAAGTCAATGAGGTTCCCATCCTCCTCAGATACCCGTGCCCCGTCTGGGAGATCCCCACCCTCCTCATCTTGCATTTACTGATTCGTAGAAGATTCCCCCTGTGTAGGCCTCGCATTCCTTCCCTATGGCCCTAACAGACTGGCTTCCCAGGCTTCCTCTCTTATACATCGTTCATGCTCTTGTTCTTCTCGTCGAAGACGTATGCTCTCTGTTAAAGAATGCGAATGAGAAGCCTGTTTGTTGGGGGAGGTAGCAATGTCTTACATCTCCACCCCCTTAGGCCTATATGCACCACCCCCATCCCGCCAACGCCCTACCTGCTGCAGATGCCGAGGCTCTCCCAAGCGACTAGACCGCTCCTGACGCCATCGACCCCATGAGGTTGTACTATTACTCCCCAGTGGAACATTACGTTCCCCGCAGCGTAAACGCCGACCACGCAAATCCTCCACCGCCTCAAGCCCGGAAAAATTGAGCAAAACCTCCACCTTGCTCTTTGCGGAGTCCTGATCAACCTCTAATTTTTCCACACATATACGGCTTGGATGTCCCAAATGCCCACGGACAAAACAATACTCTGGTAGAAATTCATACTGAAAATTAACCCACTTAGCTCCATCATCAGGAAATTGGACAAAAGCACCTCGCATCAAAGGTTGATCCACGTCTAATTGAGTACGGACTCGTAAGAAGCCCCCAATACACTCCGCACCATCAGCCTAATCAACCTCTAAAACCTTGCCAACAAGAGATCCAATTTTCCGTGCCACCATCGTAGTCATATTAAGAGGAGGGATGCCATGTAATTGGATCCAGAATGTACTGTGATGGAATTCCACCTCTCTGGTATCAAGTCCCGCACTCACATCAGCCAGAACCACCAAACTATCACGAAAAGTCCAAGGTTCCATATCCAAAACCCGTAACTTATCCTTCTTATTGCAAAACCTCACCAAAAATCGGCAATTCCCTATCTCCTTAATCGATACATCGTCCAGTCCTCTCCATAACCGTGAAAATACGCCAATGAAACCATCCCGGTTTACAGCTTTGCTAGTAAGAACCCTAGCCACCGAAGTCAGTTGTGAACCCTTCCACAAGTCCCCACATTCCTCTTCCTCAATTTGGACTCCCTTCCTTTCCTTCTCAGAGAGACGAAGATTCGTCCCAAATCGATTTTCCAGTTCCTCCATCGAGCTTGCGTCGCAGAGATCTTGTGACCCACGCAAACCCTACGTTAAAAGAAGGTGTGCAAACCCTAGCCGCCACTCAGGATAGAAAAACCCTATAACCTCTCTCCTTGCGAGAGACTTGTTTTTTCCTTTTCTTGAATTGGCTAAGATTCCAATCACACTATCTATAAAGCAGTATTTATTATTAATGTTTCACCTTTTAAGCTCTCTACTTATTAATGATTAATAATACATTTTTTTATAACTTTAATTCACTAATGAAACCACGAAAGAAAGAAAACTCTAATTAATTATTTAGAACGAATCAATACAACAAACAATCAATATATGAAACATTGATGTACACTGTAAATATAAGTCCCTCAACCAAATTCTCTAATCATCATCATAGCAAACCAAAGTAAACTCTCCAGACTGGCCTTCTACCTGCCCTTGTGGTTAAGTGCGTTTGCACTACCTCCTAGTGGCCTTGGGTTCGAAGGTTGGTACCACATTCTCTACAAAACCCAAAAAGTAAACTCTCCAGAGAGAAAATTATATCATGTGGTGGTGCCAAAACAATTTCCACTGAAAACAGAGCCAAAATACAGGGCTGGAAACTGAAGAAGAAACGAAGAAATGTACCAAGAAAGAGCTGAACACATCCAATGACCATAAAAGTCAAGGAAAAAAAAGAAAGGAAGGAAAAACGTGAAATATACTGCCAAAGTGAAATGACCAAGTCCAACAAAGTGAAATGAATTTCAAGGCAAAAGTGATCTGGTCCAAGCAAGTTCCCAACTTTGGTTTTATTTTTCTAGAGAGGAAGATATTAACATGACACCTTGAAGCAGTCCCCTTTAATTGTTTCCCCTAATATACAGACAGCTTCCTTCTCTGTTTCCAGAAATGATGATTGGTATTGTCTCAAGTATTGCCTCATGGTTGCTACTAATATCCTACTGTTTTCGCTGATCAGGAACTTGTGGTTGGTTCATTCTCATAAATTTGAAACTTCGTGAATAATACCAGTCTTCCTCATCAGAGCTAGCACTTCCACTATCAATTGGGCCTGCCTCGTCATCAGAGCAACGTCATTAACCTTTCAAGTATTATACTGAGACCCATTGAATGATTGAACCAAGCACAAAATAATTTAGACTTTGTTGAATCTTTTGCTGATTGGTTCAGCGTCGTCAACAGAGCTATAACTTCCTGGTTCATTTTCATAGCTACCAATTCCTTGTTCATCGTCGTCATTAGAGCAACCAATTCCTAGTTCATCATGGTCATTAGAGATACCACTTCCACTACTACCAATTGGGCATGCCTCCTCATCACCGGATGCATGTAGTGCTGCTGGCTTTGGGGATTTTCAGAATTTGGCTGAATTCTTCCAAATCTCACTGGTACACCAAACGGGCTCCACATTTGTTTATAATTGAGCTTGTTTTCAATTCTCTGTTCAGACCGTATGAACAATAATAATGCCCTTCGAATGAAAACCGATGACTGCTTGAGGCTTCCCTGAGCCAGGGATTATCGCGAGGCAAACAGAAAACCCAAAGGTGTTGTGACCCAAGATGCCCGACTTTAAAAGTCTCATACGGCCCCAAACAGTTAATTTGGAAACAATCATAGTCTGGATCTTCCAAATATTCAGAATCTTCAAAAGCAACACATAAAGCAAAGCCACTAATTTTCCTTTTTTCTAATTAACATCATAGCACAAGTCAAAAAATGTAGACTCTCAATATGAAAAAGGAAATTTTCCATGTGGCGCCAAAACAATTTGCATAAAAAAGAGACTCAAAAGACAGGACAAGAAACTCAAGAAGAAGCGAGGAAATCCCCAAGAAAGAGCTTTACCCAAGTCAATTTCATATGAAAGAGAGAAAGAGATAGAGAGAGGGCTCTGTATAAAGCAAATAATGGAAGAGAGGGAGAGAGATGGAATACCGCGTCGTGGGTGACCAAATTGGAAACATTGTCAAAGGGTGAATGATTTCTTTTTTGACCCAAGGTAGTCAGTATCCGTAATATACGTGAATAATAGATTTCAAAAACATTATAAAAGGTTTATTTGGATGAAGCGATTTCTAACTCTAGAAATTCAGATGACATTATAAAGTTAAATTATTTGTTTCGACTATTACAATTCATGTAGCCCAAATTGTCTAGTTGCGTTAATACTTACATGCGTACAAAAAAAAGGCATATTTGGAGTCCAACCATGCTATCTATAAAACAATATATTTTTCGATGAGAAATACTAGCAACCTTCTCTCTAACTTTCTCTTTTGGACATTCTCCATTATCTTCATGACATTTGTCAATTTCTACACTAAAAACAATGTCTAATGTATTAATGACATTGTTTTCAGTGTAGAAATTGACACATGTCATGAAAATAATGGAGAGAAAAGGTTGGAGAGAATGTTGCTAGCACTCCCTTTTTTTTTTATTACTATTAATGTTTCACCTTTTAAGCTCTCTACTTATTAATGATTAATAATACATTTTTTTATAACTTTAATTCAGTAATGAAACCATGAAAGAAAGAAAACTGTAATTAATTATTAAGAACGAATGAATACAACAAACAAACAATCAATAATGAAACATTGATGTACACTGTAAATATAAGTTCCTCAACCAAATTCTCTAAGAGCATCCACAATCATACTCTCTATTTTTTAGTTAAATTTTAGCTAAAAACATATCAAAGTTATTTTAGGAGCTCCTTATAAAATTTAAACTCCAATCATACTCTCTAGTTTAGGGAGTCATAAATGCTATAACTCTTTTTTAATTGGTCCATCTCTATTAAAAAATAGTTAACATTAATTAAAGGTTTGAAATACTTATGAAATAAAGCAGCATTAAATTATATGGAGCCACTAGGAGTCATTTCTCTCTCCTCAGATTTAGGAGCTCCTAGAGGTCTCCTTATTTTAGGAGGTGGATAGAGAGCATGATTGAAGTTGTATTTTCCAATTCCTCCCTAAAATTTGTCTAAGGAGGTAGTTTAAGAGCCAATTGTGGATGCTCTAAATCATCACCATAGCAAACCAAAGTAAACTCTCCAGACTGGCCTTCTACCTACCCTTGTGGTTAAGTGCGCTTGCACTAACTCCTAGTGGTCACTACTACAAAAATCGAAATAGACGTCGGTAAAACGACGACGGACAAAATAAATACCGTCGTTAAATTTTAAACGACGACGGTAATATAAAAACCGACGTGGATCAGAAACTAAAACACCTAAAAATTGGAAATTCATTTGGGCATTTTTAAAACACGACGCATAAAAATTTAAAAGCGTCGTCTTATTAAACATGCCATTCCGATCAGAAAAAAGACAACAAATAAACAACGACGGTATGTGTAAATATACCGACGTAGTAATTATAGACGACGTTTTACATATAATACCGCCGTTTTGAACATCCAATGAACACGACGGTAATTGTATTATTAGAGACGTATCAAGTACTATTTAATACGACCGTAATTTAATAATTACCGACATGTAAAGTTAATTAACCACGGCTCTCTTTTATTATTTTACGCCGTATTATACATTAGATTACGACAATACTTATAAATAAAAGGTGGTGGTAAATAGTTACCACGTCGTCATAATATAATATAACGTCGTGGTTTTTCAGATAATACGACCTTTCTATAAATTATATCGCCGTTGTAAATCATGTTAACGCTCGTTTATATTAATTATACCGTCGTTGTTATTTAAAACAAGCGCGACAACAAAAGTCGAAATAAACGTCGATAACGACGGCGGAAAAATAAATACCGTCGTTGTAGGTTTCAAATTCAAACTTTCGAACTGAAACGTCACTCTTTATCTGCGAATTGGAGACTGAAACGGCGGCTTTTAGGTTTCCAAGTCGAAATAAAGGCCCTTTTCGGTTTCCAAGTCTTAATTAAGTCACTTTTAGTTTTTCAATTCTAAATATTTCCTTTAAATTGTAGTTTTATTCCAAACGTTCAGTCTCAATTCTCACATCTCTGAATGGTTTCAGTCATGCAAGATGTCTCTCTTTGGAACTCAGTTGTGTTTTTGCACCAAACCAATCTAAGAACTTCGGTTTGGTGCAAAACAACAACTGAGTTCCCCAGAAAGATTGCAAATTTTGTTTCTTGTTTAACACAAATTTCTATTTCTCTGTAGTTTTTCTATTTAAGACGTCGGTTTTGTAACTAACTGACGTAGTATATGTTTATAACTTCCCTATTATTTAAAACCCGTCGTGTATATTTTAATTTATACACGGTTTAATTTTACTTTCCGTCGTTTATATCCAAGTTAGAGGAAATCCAAATAAGTTTATAAATGTATCTCTAACTAAAACTTGCTTCTTTTTTTTTAATCTTGGTTTTGCAGTGCAAGAATGCAACGCTAGCTCATACCCACACAAGAACAAATTGAAGAAATTCGGATCGAATTATAGTTTAATGAAACAAATTATTTTGTATGTATAGGAATGAAGATTGGTAAATATTTTGTATGGATATATAGGAATGAAGATTGGTAAATATTTTGTATGTAATTATTATTGATCTTCAAGTTTTATGAAACAAATTATTCTTGAGTATATTTATTGTTCACAAAGCATTATATATGGTTGTTTTTTTAGCAAGAAAAAATCGTTGCAGAGAACCATTGGAAGCAAGAAAAATATAAAAATGTAAAATTACTAAATCTTTGGATATATAAACGACAGTTCTTTCAAATAACCGTCGTCTTTACATTAATAGACGACAATTCTATCACAAAACCGCCTTCTTTACATATAATAGACGACATTTCTTTCATAAAAATTGTCGTCTTTATATATAATAGACGACATGTAAGGTAATTAACCACGTCGGTATTTATTATTTTACGCCGTATTAGATGTTAGACTACGACAGTTCTTATAAATAAAAGGTGGTGGTAAATCATTACTACGGCGTTATAATATAATATAACGACGTGGTTGTTCAGATAATACGACAGTTCTATTAATTATACCGCCGTTGTAAATCATTTTCACGTCGTTTATATTAATTATACCGTCGTTGTTGTTTAAAACAAGCGCGACAACAAAAGTCCGAATAAACGTCAGTACAACGACGACGGTAAACATAAATACCGTCGTTGTAAGTTTCAATTTCGAAACTTTCGAAATGAATCGGCACGCTTTATCTGCCAAATTGGGAACTGAAACGGCGGCTTTTAGGTTTCCAAGTCGAAATAAAGGCCCTTTTCGGTTTCCAAGTCTTAATAAAGTCACTTTTAGTTTTCCAATTCTATATAATTCGTTTAAATTGCTGTTTTTATTCCGAACGTTCTGTATATCTCAATTCTCACCTCTCATGCAAGAATGTCTTTCTTGCGAACTCAGTTTTTGTTGTACACCCAACCCATCTAAGAACTTCGGTTGGGTGTAAAACAAGAACTGAGTTCTCAAGTAGGATTGTATATTTAGTTTCTTGTTAGCACAAAGTTCTATTTCTCCGAAGTTTTTTTAGTTAAGACGTCGGTTTTGTAAATAACTGACGTAGTATATGTTTATAACGTCCGTATTATTTAAAAACCGTCGTGTATATTTTAATTTATACGTCGTTTTTATTTTACTTTCCGTCGTCTTTAAAAACGGTCTTTTGAAAAATTTGACCGCGAAATGTAATTTTTTCGAATTTTCCCTAAACCCTATATATATAACATTTCGATATCTTTCTTCAACTCATATTCGACCTTAAGTTTTCTTTCTCCATCAAGGTTGCTCCAAGTCGAGGTACATTTCATTCCGGCTGCTCATATTCTAATCTTTCATTCCGGTTTTCAGTTTCTCAAATTATTTGAAGTTTATTTGCTCCAAGTCGAGGAAATCCAAATAAGTTATGCTCCCCACTTCTGGCTTTTTTCTTGTTTCTTTTTTTTTTAATCTGTTATATGTATCTCTAACTAAAACTTGCTTCCTTTTTTTTAATCTTGTTTTGCAGTGCAAGAAGGCAACGGTAACTCATACACACAAGAACAAATTGATGAAATTCGGATCGTTGTAGAGATATATAGTTTAATATTATGGATATGATATTTTGTATAGATATATAGGAATGAAGATTGATATTTTGTAATTATTATTGAATATTCAAGTTTTATGAAACAAATTATGGTTGTTTGGAGCTGAATTTATTGTTCACAAAGCATTATGGTTGTTTTTTAGCTAAAATCGTTGTAGAGAACAATTGGAAGCAAGGAAAAAAAAGGTAAAATGTAAAAATAAAACATCTTTGTATATAATAAACCTCAGTTCTTTCAAAAAAACCATCGTCTTTACATCAATAGACGACTATTCTATCATAAAACCCCCTTCTTTACATATAATAGATGACATTTTTTTCATAACAACCGTCGTATTTACATATAATAAACGACTGTTATTTCATAATAGACGACATATTTCACAATAATAGACGACTGTTATTTCATAACAACCGTCGTATTTACATATAATAGACGACTGTTATTTCATAATAGACGACAGTTCTTACAAACCGTCGTCTTTAATTATAATACACGTCATTTTTTTATAAAAAAACGACGTCTTTAAATTAATAGACGTCGGTTTTTAGTAAAAGTATCGTTTTTATATAATATAGACAACGGTATTTTACCGTCGTGGTTTTATGCGTAAAAGATGTCGGTCGATTCCTCGACGGTTGAGAAAGTAAATTTACGATGGTAAATTACCGTCGTCTATTGCGATTTTTGTAGTAGTGGGTCTTGGGTTCAAAGGTTGGTACAATGACCATAAAAGTAAACTCTCCAGAGGGAAAAATTATATTATGTGGTGGTGCCAAAACAATTTCCACCGAAAACAAAGTCAAAATACAAGGCTGGAAACTGAAGAAGAAACGAAGAAATATCCCAAGAAAGAGCTGAACACGTCCAATGACCATAAAAGTCAAGGGAAAAAAAGAAAGGAAGGAAAAAGGTGAAATATACTGCCAAAGTGAAATGAAATTTCAAGGCACAAGTGATCTGGTCCAAGCAAGTTACCAACTTTCGTTTTATTTTTCTAGAGAGGAAGAAATTTACATGACATGTTGTAGCAGTCCACTTTAATTGTTTCCCCTGATATACAGACAGCTTCCTTCTCTGTTTCCAGAAATGATGATTGACATTGTCTCAAGTATTGCCTCATGGTTGCTACTAATATCCTACTGTTTTCGCTGATCAGGAACTTGTGGTTGGTTCATTCCCATAAATTTGGAACTTTGTGAATAACACCAGCCTTCCTCATCAGAGCTACCACTTCCACTATCAATTGGGCCTGCCTTGTCATCGTATCCATATGCTGCTGGCATCAGGATTTTCAGTATTCGGCTGAATTCTTCCAAATTTCTCTTGTACACCAAACGGGCTCCACATTTCTTTATAATCTTCGCTTGTTTTCAGTTCTTTGTTCGCAGATCCATTTAAAAAATATTTTGTTTCAAATGAAAACAGTTTAAAAAATATATGCTCCCACAAATGACATGATAAATCATGTATAAAAATGAATCCAACAAAACTGCTTATTTGTTTGGAGATATCATGATTGGCATAGTCTCAAGCATTTGGACATTATCTGGAGTAATCTGTTTATTGCACTATGCGACTAGGTCCATTTCATTTCGAAAACAATAAATAAAACCTGACACGGCAATTTAAATACTAGCACTCATTGGACAGTAAGAACTAAAAACAGAGACACTATGATGAAATCAAATTTGAAACTTTGAGAATTTAACACTAAGCTTTAATGAGAATTTACTTGATCTTATCCAATGATTAAAATCTAATTACCTCTAAATTTTTTAGCTTTAACACTATTCATATATACATTTTTTTCATTAATTATATCAACGGTTTGATAGGACAAGACAAACAGGTCAATTATTGTTCATGTCCACCTCAATCGCCATATATGGTGATTAGAATCGTGATATAAAATTATGAAAAGAGTAGCATTGATGATAAGAATGGCCTTTTGAGGCATAGATTTGTTTCTGTGTAGTTTCTTTGGTTTGGGCTTTGCCCCTATAAATTACCCAAAAAAAAAAACGTAGCATTGTTGAAAAAGATTCTGTTACTCCAGTAAGTAAATATTCTAAGACGTTGAAATTAAGAATATTCACAACCCAACAATATTATAGCTGAAAGAAAACTGAAAAGAAAAGGTGAATTACTGCGGTGAATTCTGAGAATTGACCAACGTCATTTGCTTTTCAAGTATTATATTGAGACCCATTGAATGATTGAACCAAGCACAAAATAATTTAGACTTTGTTGAATCTTTTGC
This sequence comes from Prunus padus, assembly GCA_024362665.1. NCBI lineage: Eukaryota > Viridiplantae > Streptophyta > Magnoliopsida > Rosales > Rosaceae > Prunus > Prunus padus. Next base: position 2,051,734 of record JANFAM010000006.1, read on the forward strand.
TGATTGGTTCATCGTCGTCATCAGAGCTATAACTTCCTGGTTCATTTTCATAGCTACCAGTTCCTTGTTCATCGACATCATTAGAGCAACCAATTCCTGGTTCATCGTGGTCATCAGAGCTACCACTTCCACTACTACCAATTGGGCCTGCCTCCTCGTCACCGGATGCATGTACTGCTGCTAGCTTCGGGATTTTCAGAATTCGGTTGAATTCTTCTAAATCTCTCTGGTACACCAAACGGGCTCCACATTTCCATATAATTGAGCTTGTTGTCAATTCTCTGCTCAGACGGTATGAACAATAATAATGCCCTTCGAATGAAAACCGATGATTGCTTGAGGCAACCCTGAGCCAGGGATTATCGCGAGGCAAATAGAAAACCCAAAGGTGTCGTGACCCAAGATGCCCGACATTAAAAGTCTCATACGGTCCCCTTAAATAGCCAATTTGGAAAACATCATACTCTTGATCTTCCAAATATTCAGAATCGTCAAAAACAACGCATAAAGCAATCCCAACCCAGTCACTACATGTTTGTGGAGGTAGAGGCAGCTCCACAATTATTGAATCTCCCACACTTTGATTATCAAACCAATCTGGAATTTCATATCCAGGCCATACAATATCGTAGTCAACAGGATATTTTTTCTGTACCAAAAGAATTACCATTATATTTACTTATTATAGAAAAAGAAAACCATGATATATATTCATTCAACGAGAGAGAGAGAGAGAGAGAGAGAGAGTACCTCTGTGGCCTTTGTCAATATCATTGCAAATATTCTATTAATCCAGCCTTCTTCTTCAACCAATCTGAAGCAATTACGACAACTAAACATAAAATCATACACATTGGCTCCTTCGCTCAACTTTGATGGATCTGACAAACTTTTTAAGGAAGTACAGTCGTCCACATCTACGAGTAAGGATTCACTTGAAGGAAGATCTGGCAATTGCTGAATCCTTTTGCACCACCTTAATTGAAGATACTGAAGCTCAGAAAGGAATCTAATGCTTGAGGGAAGGCTAACGAAATTGTTTCCACTAAGATTCAACTCTTTTAAAGAAGACAAGCAGCCGATATCATCTGGAATGGCTCCTTCACCAATATTACAATCACTCAGATCTAAATCAGTCAAAGACCCTAAACGATTTAGAGAAGACAACACCAAACCCCAAGGGTCAGGGTCAACAGTCTTTCTAATTCCAAATAACCAGTCAAGGCCACACCAAATGCCATCCCTTGAAGCAACTGATCCTCTAAGGGTTAGATTTTTGAGTTTTTTCATAGCAACAAGCGGCTCTCTCATAGCACTTCCGCTTAAATCAAGCCCCTCTAAACACTCCATCTCTCCTGGGAGTTTGTCAACTTTTGAGCATCCAGGCATAGCCAGCTTTGTAAGAGATTTCAATCTACATATCGCACTCGGTAGACCCAAGAGACTTTTGCAATCACTTATACGTAGATAATCAAGGCCAACCAGATGTTCAATTGATAAAGGTATTTGCTCGATAGCAGTGTCATGTAGAAAAATATTTTTCAAGTTCTTCATATGTTTCCCAAATTTTGGAATCTTTTTCAGTTTTGAGCAGCCCCAAAGACTAAAGATTTCAAGAGAATCCATTTCCAACTCAATTGGGAGACTCTTAATACTTTTACATCCATCAAGTATTAAAACCTTCAGCTTTTTGTGAACTGCAATAGACGAGTGAACCTTGCCTAGTTTCTTACAACCTTTCAGATTCAATATCTCAAGATTTGGAATGCGTGTGAAATCTGGGATACTGGTCAATTGATCAGAGTTACAAAGACTCATATATTTCAAATTCGGAAAATTCTGCCAGTACATAAAAGTTGTACAATTATAAGTTTCAAAAAACCTTGCAAGTTAAAACAAGGTACAATACAATCATACTCAATATAATTATAATTTAAAAAAAATTACAAAATGCCGTATTTCAAGAATCTTACCTTTGCTTCATCCCAAAGCCGGACAAGTTTGCTATCCCACATTTCTAGTTTAGAAAGCAAACGTGGTTCAAAACTTGATGGGAGCGATTTGGAAGGATACCAACTCCAATGGATAATTCTTAAGGAATTGGGAAGAAATTTAGGGCCTGAAGAAAACATCACATTATAAAAGTCAAGGAGCCTTAACCCGTGCATCTCATTGAAGGCTTCAGTACAATTCCAGGGCACTGCTTCTAATTTGGGCAGACGTAGGACTATGGCTTCAATTGCTCCCGTTCCCTAATATATATAATTAAGAAAAAGGAAAAAGTTAATTCATCGCATCTCCTTTAAAAGTCTAATATCTCTAAATAACTTCTCATTTGAAAAATGGCATAATATATTTTGGTCCAAGTATATATAGTATCTGTAAATAACTTCTTACCGTATTGTTCATGAATACATCAGAAATGTCGCTGTGATGCCACAAAAGACTGCGTTTACCAGGCTCGAGAGACTCTTCATGAACAATTTCCCATGCCATTTCTTGTATCAAATCATGCGTCTCAACAAAGTGGAGTTTCTCAATAGTTAAGAGAGATTTCTCAATAAGAATATCTATCTTAATATGACTGGAAATGTCAAGGATACAGTCTAGTATTTCAATTACTTGCTCTTTATCCCTTCCTCTATGGAGACACGCAACATGCAGAAAAATTTTCTGCTCCATCTTATCTAGTCCATAGTAACTTACTTTTAGTGAATCAAAAATATTTGGATTAGGACTTTTGTTTAGATTATACAATGCACTCTTCCACGCATCTTGATCTCTCCTATACAAAGCACGCCCCAAAGTTTTAAGAGCTAATGGAAGGCCTTTGGCATAATATAGGAAATGCTGAGACAGTTCCTGAAAACCTTTCTCAGGCTGATTTTTCTTAAAGGCATGTCGACTAAAGAGCTCAAGAGCTTCATCATTCTTTAAGACCTCGACCTTATACAGTTTCTCTATACCATGCTCAACTAGTAGGCGTTCATTTCTAGTTGTGATGATAATTCTACTCCCCACACCGAACCAATTTTTGTTTCCAACCAGTTTTTCTAGTTGGTTTAGTTGATCCACATCATCAAGCACGAGAAGAACCTTTTTATTCCATAAGTATTTCTTAATGAAAAAGGTTCCCACCCCTGTTAAAGATCACCACCAGCCCAAAGAAGCCCAACTCATTGAATTAATAATTATCATTTGAGATAAAGACAAAAGTCGGCTGAAGTTTGGAGTGCAAGACACTCATGTGATAAAGTTCAATATTGAGGTCGGTTGAATATGTGGCTGTGATGTTTTGTCAAGGTCGGCTAACAACAAAGCCGACTTATCTAAGTCGGTTACTACTTGTATAAATAGGCATACAAGTCATGCATTGAATTAAAAAAAAAAAACACAAAAAGCTGAAAATCAAGAAGTCGTTTGTGTCAAAAAGAAGAGTGAAGCCATAGAGCTAAGGAATCCTTGTGAGAAGTGTGAGAGTTCCATAGTTTGTTTCTATAAGTGAGAAAGAGTGCTTGTAAGAATTGGTATTTCCCGTAAGTGTTGTCTTGTTGTAATATTTTGTGAGTATAATACAAGTGATTTGTTTACTTGTTTTGACCCCAACAAGTCTACATTAGAGTTGTGTACTCTAATTCTCTCAACAATTGGTATCAGAGCGGAACGGTAAGGGACTGATTCTGCAGGAGCTTCCTTGAATCGTGAGGAGTTTGTCTCTACAAGTTTGCATCTTTAGATCAAGCTTGTTCGGTATTACCAGAATTTTGCCGACACGATGGGTGATCTTCACGTAGTTGGAGGAATCACGAAGCTCAACAACAAAAATTACAACACGTGGGCGACATGTATGGAGTCTTATCTGCAAGGTCAAGATCTTTGGAGTGTCGTCGGGGGTACTGACGTTACACAGCCGCAAGAAGACAACAATGACACTTTACGTAAATGGAAGATCAAAGCAGGTAAAGCCATGTTTGCCCTAAAGACAACAATTGAAGATGAAATGCTTGAGCACATAAGACAAGCCAAAACACCAAAAGAAGCATGGGACACCTTTGCAGTACTCTTTTCAAGGAAGAATGACACAAGACTACAGCTGCTTGAGAACGAGCTGTTATCAGTTGCACAACGCGACATGACAATTGCTCAGTACTTCCACAAGGCAAAGTCTATATGCCGTGAAATTTCTGAATTAGATCCTGCTGCTGCTATTGTAGAATCCAGGATAAAAAGAATAATTATCCATGGTCTGAGACCCGAATATCGAGGCTTTGTTGCCGCTGTACAAGGATGGCCGACTCAACCATCACTTGTTGAGTTTGAAAATTTGCTTGCTGATCAAGAAGCTATGGCTAAGCAAATTGGAGGGGTCTCGTCAAAAGGTGAGGAGGAAGCACTCTACACCAACAGAAGCAAAAGCAGCTTCAAGCAGCATGTCGGTGGTGGATCTAAAAGAGATGGTGACAAGGCGAAAGGTCATCAAGGAGAAGGAAGTTCTCAGCCAGGGGGAGCTTCAAAGTTTCACAGCAACCGTGGTCAATCCAAGAATAATAAAAGATTCGAAGGCAAATGCTACAATTGCGGAAAGAAGGGCCACATGGCGAAAGATTGTTGGTCTAACAAAAAGCCCGCTGAAAGTAATGCAGCTACTTCCAACTCAAAGGAGAAAAGTGAAGACGATTGGGACGCTGAAGCATCTCTTGCTATAGAGGAAGAAGAGATAGCTCTCACTGTGACGACGCCTGAACGGATTGACTATAAGAATGATTGGATCATTGACTCAGGCTGCTCAAATCACATGACGGGTGATAAAGAGAAGCTACAGAACCTGTCTGAATATAAGGGCAATCGTGTGGTAATGACAGCTAACAACTCAAGGTTACCGATAACCCACATCGGTAAGACAGTAGTTGTACCACGATACAATCCTAACCAGGTGCCGCTTCAAGACGTCTACCATGTTCCAGGCATGAAGAAGAATCTGCTTTCAGTGGCGCAGCTGACATCATCAGGCCACTATGTCCTGTTCGGTCCAAGAGATGTGAAGGTGTATCGAGACCTCAAGATCTCAGAAATGCCGACAATGGAGGGACGACGATTAGAGTCAGTCTACGTAATGTCAGCAGAGTCTGCATATGTAGACAAGACAAGAAAGAACGAGACAGCAGATTTATGGCACATGAGATTGGGCCACGTTAGCTATCACAAGCTAAGTGTAATGATGAAGAAGGCAATGCTTAAGGGTCTTCCTCAGCTGGACGTGAGAACAGATACGGTCTGTGCAGGATGCCAATATGGTAAAGCGCATCAACTACCATACGAGGAGTCCAAGTTCAAAGCAAAAGAACCGTTAGAGTTAATCCATTCTGATGTGTTCGGGCCTGTCAAGCAACCATCGATTAGCGGAATGCGATATATGGTGACGTTCATTGATGACTTCTCCAGGTATGTGTGGGTTTTCTTTATGAAAGAAAAATCCGACACATTTACAAAGTTTAAAGAGTTTAGAGAAACAGTTGAAGGAGAAGTGGGGAAGAAGATTATCTGTCTACGCACAGATAATGGAGGAGAATATACCTCAAATGAGTTCTGCCAGTATCTACGAGAGTCTCGAATACGTCACCAGTTCACCTGTGCAAATACGCCACAACAGAATGGTGTAGCAGAGAGAAAGAACCGACATCTTGCAGAGATATGTCGAAGTATGCTGCATGCCAAGAATGTGCCTGGAAGGTTTTGGGCTGAAGCCATGAGAACTGCAGCCCATGTGATCAACAAACTTCCTCAACCAAGGTTAAAATTTGTTTCTCCCTTCGGGAAACTGTGGGATATGAAACCTACAGTTAGTTACTTTCGAGTATTCGGCTGCGTGTGCTACGTATTTGTTCCAAGTCATTTACGTAGCAAGTTTGACAAAAAGCAATGATGTATCTTTGTGGGATACGACATGACCAAAGAAAAGGGTGGAAATGTTGTGATCCCACAAGTGGAAGATGTTACACATCACGAGATGTGGTGTTCGATGAAGCATCATCTTGGTGGTCCTCGAGAAAGAAGGTGTTACCGGACTCGAGAGAAATTGAAGATAAACCGCAGCGAGAAGATGGGGAGCAAATTGTTCCACCAACCAAGTTCAAATGAGCATGAAGATTCGCTCGATAGTGACGATGACGAGCATGAAGCAACTCGTAATCCTTGGCAAACCGCTTACATCAACAACCTTTAGAAGAAGTTATACCTGGTGAGGTGGAAGTATCAACTCCACAATCACAACCAAGAAGGTCAACAAGAGCACGGAAGCCAAATCCCAAATACGCCAACGCAGCCATAGCAGAAGAAGCAGTTGAACCTGAGACGTTTGAAGAAGCATCACAGAGTTCTGAATGGGTTAAAGCTATGGGAGAAGAGATCAATGCGCTTGAGCAAAATCAGACTTGGGATCTGGTGCCAAAGCCAAGAGATGTGAAACCCATATCCTGCAAATGGGTGTACAAGATAAAGCGTCGTCCTGATGGATTAGTCGAGAGATACAAGGCTCGGTTGGTAGCTCGAGGTTTCTCTCAGCAGTACGGACTAGATTATGATGAGACATTTAGTCCTGTGGCAAAGCTTATGACTGTACGAGTCCTACTTGCACTTGCGGCCAACAAAGATTGGAATTTGTACCAGATGGATGTGAAAAATGCATTTCTGCATGGGGAGTTAGATAGGGAAATCTACATGATTCAACCAATGGGCTTTGAGAACAACGTCCATCCTGAGTATGTGTGCAAGCTGAAAAAGGCACTTTACGGATTAAAGCAAGCACCAAGAGCATGGTACGGTAAGATTGCTGAATTTCTCTCTCGAAGTGGTTATTCAGTAACACATGCAGATTCCAGCCTATTCATCAAAGCTAATAAAGGAAAATTAGCTATCGTGCTGGTATACGTGGATGATCTAATCATCACTGGTGATGACGAAGAAGAAATTCACCAAACGAAGGAGAATTTGTCAGTTCGTTTTCAGATGAAAGAGCTGGGACAACTCAAGCACTTTCTTGGGCTAGAGGTCGATCGCACACAAGAAGGGATATTTCTGTGTCAACAGAAATATGCAAAAGATTTGTTGCAAAAGTTTGGAATGCTCGAATGTAAGCCAATCTCAACGCCAATGGAGCCCAACGTCAAGATGTGCGCATATGAAGGCAAAGACTTGGAAGATGCAACAATGTATCGACAACTGGTGGGTAGTCTAATTTACTTGACATTGACTCGACCTGACATTTCATATGCAGTTGGTATGATGAGTCGGTACATGCAAAATCCAAAGAAGTCTCATTTAGACGCAATTCGACGAATACTGAGGTATGTGAAGAGTACAATTGACTATGGTCTTTTGTACAAGAAAGATGAAGATTGCAAGCTAGTCGGTTATTGTGACGCTGACTATGCGGGAGATCATGACACTCGTCGATCAACAACCGGGTACGTGTTTAAGCTTGGTTCAGGAGCAATTTCCTGGTGCAGCAAGAGACAACCAACGGTATCCTTGTCAACCACGGAAGCAGAGTACAGAGCAGCAGCAATGGCAGCTCAAGAAATCACGTGGCTAACACAGCTGATGAATGATCTACATCAATTGGTAGATTATTCAGTGCCGTTATACTGTGACAATCAATCGGCAGTTCGTTTGGCGGAAAATCCAGTCTTTCACGCAAGAACCAAACATGTGGAGATACACTACCATTTTATCAGAGAGAAGGTTCTGCAAGAAGAGATTGAGATGAGACACATCAGTACTAATGATCAAGTGGCGGACTTGTTCACAAAAGGTTTAAGTACTGGCAAGTTCGAAAACTTCCGTCATCAACTCAATGTTGTGCAGAGGATATGAGCTGGTGTTGAGGGGGAGTGTTAAAGATCACCACCAGCCCAAAGAAGCCCAACTCATTGAATTAATAATTATCATTTGAGATAAAGACAAAAGTCGGCTGAAGTTTGGAGTGCAAGACACTCATGTGATAAAGTTCAATATTGAGGTCGGTTGAATATGTGGCTGTGATGTTTTGTCAAGGTCGGCTAACAACAAAGCCGACTTATCTAAGTCGGTTACTACTTGTATAAATAGGCATACAAGTCATGCATTGAATAAAAAATAAAAACACAAAAAGCTGAAAATCAAGAAGTCGTTTGTGTCAAAAAGAAGAGTGAAGCCATAGAGCTAAGGAATCCTTGTGAGAAGTGTGAGAGTTCCATAGTTTGTTTCTATAAGTGAGAAAGAGTGCTTGTAAGAATTGGTATTTCCCGTAAGTGTTGTCTTGTTGTAATATTTTGTGAGTATAATACAAGTGATTTGTTTACTTGTTTTGACCCCAACAAGTCTACATTAGAGTTGTGTACTCTAATTCTCTCAACAACCCCTTCATCCCAAATATGATTTCCCTTCAAAAGTGGGGAAAGAAGTTGTCTTTGTAGATCAGAAAGCTCCTTCTTTCTCACATTATATAGAAAACAGCGATGCTCGAAATGATGGGAAATACTCTGAAAAACAAAGTTAGCAAGGGTTGTTTTGCCTACCCCGCCCATCCCCCATATCCCTATAAAGCGGACATCATTTTCTTCGGGAGCTAAATGCAAGCGTAGTTGATCAAGTGCAGAATCAATTCCGACTAACTTCTCTTCAGAATCTAACAACGTGAATGTAGGATTCACTTTCTTCCACACACGTTTGACAATGTCTTCGATAAGCTCTGCTTCTGACCTACAAAGTATTAAAAATAACCATTAATCCATAAATATAACATCCAAGGTTGTTTCTTGTATTAAAGGAAGAATTGAAGTGTAACATCCAAGTAGGGCTCTTGTTAACACACACACACAAGTTGTTCATGGATGCATGCTTACTTATAAGTTTTTGAATCTAAGCCAGTGAGATTGGCAACTTTTCTTAAAGCGGCTCTCCACCGATTCAGTTTCTCTGCATCTCCACTAAACCTTTCTCCATGCTGAGTGAAAGCTTCCGCAAAACTCCCTCTTCGGTTTCGCACATCAGAAGGATCCACGTAATAAAATATCGGCAGAATTCTCTTGGTGTCTTCCATGCATTCAAGAATCTTGGAAAGTTCATCCAAGCACCAAGTGGAAGAAGCGTAATTTGGGGAGAGAACAATGATGGCAAGATATGATTCTTCGATTGCGGTCAACAGCTCCAGAGAAATAGTTGCTCCTACTTCAAGTTCTCGCTCATCCTTGAAAGTTTTCATTGCTTGATAGTACGCTAATGCACTGTCTAAATGAGAGATAAAACCCCTGCGAGTGTCTTCGCCCCTGAAACTCAGAAAAACATCATGCTTCCATCGAGGAGGAGCCCATTCAGCTGAAGTATGAGATGTAGAAGCTCTTTGGGTGCTGAAGGCCATGGGAGAAAAACAGTTCCTGTAAATCTGGTTCTGCAAACACTCAGTAAATACGTTAAGAGAAAATGATCTATGAAAAAAAAAAGGCAGATTTAATTTTTCTTTTGGTAATTGAAAACGTATTAAGCAGAAGAGAAGAAGGGCAGAAAGCAAATACCCAGCAAAACAAACTCGAGATCAATGAAAGGGAAACACACCAACTTCACAAATCACAAAGCCAGAGAATTGGCAAGAAAACAACCACAAGAACCAATCCAACGAAAAACCCACAAAAAAAACAGAGAGAGGTAGTGAACACGCTTTCTACTTTTTCTGTGTGTGGTAGAGCCAGTGGGTCTGGTGTCTTTTCTTTTCTTTTTTGCAATAAAAAGATAAACTTCAATTCATTAATGAAACCAAGCAAAAAATAAAAAACAATAATAAAACATTTTGAGGAAAAAGCTAATTTTTTTTTTTTTTTTTGGTAAAGAAAAGCTAATTATTTCATTTTGACGTACGTATCTGCCTTTTTATGATTAATAATACATTTTTTATAACTCTAATTCAACAGAGTGATCGGGTGCCAAGGTACTTATAAATTTCCAAGCAAGTTCCCAATTTTTTTTTATGAGAAAATCCAGTTTTTTGTTTCGCTTTTTCCAGTTTTGATATAACAACATTTACACACGCAATTGTGTAGTTAGTTAATAGGGATTAATTTGTGAGTTAGGCCATGTTTAATGGTTTTCCTGTTTCTATGTTTTTGCACAATAATGAAATGAACTTTCCAATTAATCTTTCTTTGAAAAAAAAATAATCAAAGCCGATCGTCGATGCTAAATAAGAATGGTGCTTAACATGCATCTCTCCTTTCTAATAGAATTTTCCATAGAATTGCATTCACATTGCAAAATCAAAGTAATCCGAGTTGGGAGGGTCTTGTCCATGTTTGCTTACCCAAGTTAATTCAGGAAAGTTCAGATGAAAGACAGGGGGCTAGAAACCAAATAATGGGAGAGAGAGAGAGAGAGAGAGAGAGAGAGAGAGAGAGAGAGAGAGAGAGAGAGTGAATTATTTCTTTTTTGACCACACTGGAGACACTGTCAGAGGGTGAATTATTTCTTTTTTGACCCAATAAAAGTATGGAGTAAAAGAAAACAATCCGGAAAGAAATAGTTTTAAGTTTAACAAATCCACGATTTTCGAATCAACACCTAAGTCAAAAATAAGTGAAAGGACTAATGTTTTCCACCAACACCTCAGTGAAACTTCCTTGCTGGGATGCGTTCTCTTTCTTCTCACCAAAAGTGATTGTGTCCCTGGCTTTTCTTTTCTTTTCTTTTTTCCTGAAGCCTAGGAAATTTATGTCATCAACTTTCAGTCTCGTATTTATTGATGCAGAGGGAATTGAACACATAATTGCAATGAACTTCTTAATGGGGATTAGTTTGTGAGTTAGCATTACCAAACATGAAAATGAATTTTCCATTTCCCATCCTACAACGTTCTATACATTGGCAAATTTCCACTCAAAATTCTATACTATTTGAACCAAATAGTATCATCAAGGAACAATCTTTACAAAAGAAAATTTAAAAATTGAGGATAAAGATTACAATTATGTAACAAAAATAATAGTTTAACTGAGACATGTCCACAGATATATAGGAAGCACCTAAATAGGATCGACATGTTCTCAAATTCAGTAATAATGCACAACGATTTACAGAATTTGTTTTGTTTTGCAGAAGGGACCTCTGGAAATTGAAACAGAAAAATATATATTGCCGTTTCTGGACTATAACGAGCTTCTATTAGTTACAAAACCGAATGAAACAAATCAATTCTGCCACAGTATTTTATGTTGAAATAAATTTAAATAACAGTAACCATGCACATTTTCATGCCTGCTTCAAAATCCAAAATCAGTTAAAAATTTCTGTCTAGAATTAAACTAGCAAATAAATCTTATTTCTAACTTTCTTGTTATGCCTAAACTATATACATGGATTATTCTTGTATTCTTCATTAGCCTAGCTATTCTCATTAGTAACCTTCACACATCCTTTCATTTTGCTAAAAAAATTATTTTTCCTTTTTTTTTTTCAGAAGACTCAGAACTATACTAACATTTTTCACACATTATTTCACATATCAATTATCAACTGGAGACATGAAACTGAGGATAAGAAGGTATTTATATGCGTTAGTTTTATATGGTTTTAAAAAGTTGTTATTTTACCAAAGTTTATTCAATCCGAAGACAAAGCCACCAATTTTCCTTTTTTCTAATTAACATCATAGCACAAGTCAAAAAATGTAGACTCTCAATATGAAAAAGGAAATTTTCCATGTGGCGCCAAAACAATTTGCACAAAAAAGAGACTCAAAAAACAGGACAAGAAACTCAAGATGAAGCGAGGAAATCCCCAAGAAAGCTTACCCAAGTCAATTTCATATCAAGAGAGAGAGAGAGGGGGCTCTGTATAAAGCAAATAATGGAAGAGAGGGAGAGAGATGGAATACCGCGTCTTGGGTGACCAAATTGGAAACATTGTCAAAGGGTGAATAATTTCTTTTTTGACCCAAGAAAAGTATGGATGTGTACCAAAGTCCATACTTTGGTAGGTATCCGTATTATACGTGAATAATAGATTTCAAAAACATTATAAAAGATTTATTTGGATGAAGCGATTTCTATCTCTAGAAATTCAGATGACATTATAAAGTTGAATTGTTTATTTCGACTATTACAATTCATGTATCTCAATTATCTAGTTGCGTAATACTTATATGCATACAAAAAGGGCTATTAGAGTCCAATCACACTATCTATTAAACAGTATTTTTATTATTATTAATGTTTCACCTTTTAAGCTCTCTACTTATTAATGATTAATAATACATTTTTTTTATAACTTTAATTCACTAATGAAACCATGAAAGAAAGAAAACTCTAATTAATTATTAAGAACGAATCAATACAACAAAAAAACGATCAATAATGAAACATTGATGTACACTGTAAATATAAGTTCCTCAACCAAATTCTCTAATCATCATCATCGCAAACCAAAGTAAACTCTCAGACTGCTTCTACCTGCCCTTGTGGTTAAGTACGCTTGCACTAACTCCTAGTGGTCTTGGGTTCGAAGGTTGTACCACATTCTCTACAAAACCCAAAAAGTAAACTCTCCAGAGAGAAAAAAAATTATATTATGTGGTGGTGCCAAAACAATTTCCAATGAAAACAGAGCCGAAATACAGGGCTGGAAACTGAAGAAGAAACGAAGAAATGTCCCCAGAAAGAGCTGAACATGTCTAAATGACCATAAAAGTCAACGGAAAAAAAAGAAAGGAAGGAAAAACGTGACATATACTGCCAAAGTGAAATGACTAAGACCAACAAAGTGAAATGAAATTTCAAGGCAAAAGTGATCTAGTCCAAGCAAGTTCCCAACTTTGGCTTTATTTTTCTAGAGAGGAAGATATTTACATGACATCTTGAAGCAGTCCACTTAAATTGTTTCCCCTGATATACAGACAGCTTCCTTCTGTATTACCAGAAATGATGATTGGCATTGTCTCAAGTATTGCCTCATGGCTACTACTGTTTTAGCTGATCAGGAACTTGTGGTTGGTTCATTCTCATAAATATCGAGGCCCTCCAGCAGTGCACACACTCGGGTTCATAAACATGAGAACACCCTTTGAAATTAACAAGTTAATCCAATTCATATCCACTCAGAAAATATCTCCAACGTAGAAAAAGGACAAACAATTTAGGGAAAAATGAAGACCTGGAAGCAGAGCACAAGGAAGTTGATGATCTGCTTGAACCATTCTTTTTATAATCTGATACCGAAACCATTTAATTCTTCCAAATCTCTCGGGTACACCAAACGGGCCCCGCATTTCTTTATAAACGAGCTTATTTTGAGTCTTTTGTTCGGAGATCTGCTTGAACAATAATGCCCTTCGAATGAAAACCGATGACTGCTTGAGGCATCCCTGAGCCAGGGATCATCGCGAGGCACATAGAAAACCCAAAGGTGTTGTGACCCAAGACGCCCGACTCCAATACTCTCAGACTCATACGGTCCCCGCAAAGAGTCAATTCGGAAAAAATTATAGGCTGGATCTTCCAAATATTCAGAATCTTCAAAAACAACACATAAAGAAATCCCAACCCAGTCACTGCTATTTGATGGGTGTGGAGGGAGAGGCAGCTCCACATTTATTGAATCTCCCACACTTTGATTACTGAACCACTCTGGAATTTCACTTCCAGGGCATACAATAAAGATACCACCAATTCTTCGATAGATTCCCTATACAAAAAGAATTACAATTATATTTACTTACTAATACTATACTGAAAGAAAACCACGAATATATATATATATTCATTCAACGAGAGAGAGAGAGAGTGTACCTTAGCGGCCAATCTCATTATCATTGCAAATATTTTATTCATCCATCTTTCTTCTTCAACCAATCTGAAGCAATTAAGACAACTAAACCTAAAATCATACACATTGACTCCTTCTCTCAACTTTGATGGATCTGACAACCTTTTTAAGGAAGTACAGTCGTTCACATCTACGAGTAAGTATTCACTTGACGGAAGATCTGGCAATTGCTGAAGCCTTTTGCACCTCTCCAATTTAAGACACATAAGCTTTGGAAGGAATCTAATGCTCGAGGGAAGGCTAACGAAATTGTTTCCACTAAGAAATAAGCATATTAAAGAAGACAAGCAGCCGATATCATCTGGAATGGCTCCTTCACCAATATTACAATCACTCAGATCTAATTCAGTCAAAGACCCTAAACGATTTAGAGAAGACAACACCAAACCCCAAGGGTCAGGGTCAACACTCTTTCTAATTCCAAATAAGCAGTCAAGGCCACACCAAATGCCATCCCTTGAAGTTGATGATTTAGCAACTGATCCACGAAAGGTTAGAATTTTGAGATTTTTCATAGCAACAAGCGGCTCTCTCATAGCACTTCCACTTAAATCAAGCTCCTCTAAACACTCCATCTCCCCTGGAAGTTTGTCAACTTTTGAGCATCCGGTCATATCCAGCCATGTAAGAGATTTCAATTCACATATCGCACTCGGGAGACCCAAGAGACTTTTGCAATCACTTATACATAGATAATCAAGGCCAACCAGATGTTCAATTGATGAAGGTATTTGCTCGATAGCAGTCTCACATAGATAAATCATTTTCAAGTTCTGCATATGTTCCCCAAATTCTGGAATCTTTTTCACTTTTGAGCAGCCCCAAAGACTAAAGAATTCAAGAGAATCCATTTCGAACTCAGTTGGGAGACTCTTAATACTTTTACATTCACGAAGTATTAAAACCTTTAGCTTTTTGTGAACTGCAATGGACGAGTGAACCTCGCCTAATTTCTTACAACCTTGCAGATTCAATTTCTCAAGATTTGGAATGTGTGTGAAATCTGGGATACTGGTCAATTTATCAGAGTTACTAAGATCCATATATTTCAAATTCGGAAAATCCTGCCAATACATAAAAGTTGTATAAGTTTCCAAAAACCTATCAAGTTAAAACAAGGTACAATCATATTGAAAATATTTATAAAAGAAAAAAATTACAAAATGTCATATTTCAATAATGTTACCTTTTCTCCATCCCAAAGCCGAAAAAGTTTGCTATAACGCATCTCAAGTTTAGCAAGAAAACATGGTTGAAATCTTTCAGGTAGCGATTTGGAAGGATACCAACTCCAACGGATAATTCTTAAGGAATTTGGAAGAAATTTAGGGCATGAAGAAAACACCACATTATAAAAGTCAAGGAGCCTTAAACCGTGCATCTCATTGAAGGCTTCAGTACAATTCCAGTCAACCAGTTCTAATCCAGGCAGACGTAAGACTATGCCTTCGAGTGCTCTCATTTCCTAATAATTAAGAAGAAAAAACAAGGGAATCATTAATTCCACATTCAAGTCTAATATATCTTGTTAAAATAAATTACATATATTTCTTCAAAACTTAGTATTTGTACTTAACTTCTTACCGAATTGTGCATGAATACATGAGAAATGTCATCGCGAAGCCACAAACGGCTGCGTTGACAAGGCTCTCCGGGAGACTCGAGATGAACAATTTCCCTTGCCATTTCTTGTATCAAATCATGCATCTGAACACTATTATGAACGTTGAATTTCTCAATAATTAAGAGAGATTTCTCAATGAGAACATCTATCCTAATACGACTTGAAATATTATAGATACTGTCTAGTATTTCAATCACTTGCTCTTCCTCCTTCCCTTTATGGAAACATGCAACATCAAGAAAAATTTTCTTGTCTATCTCTTCTAGTCCGTCATAACTTACTTTGAGTGAGTGAAAAATTGTTGGATTATGAATTTTCCCTAGATTATCCAACGCACTTTTCCATGTATCTTGACCTCTCGCACACAAAAAAGATCCCAATGTTGTCAGAGCTAATGGAAGACCTTTGGCATAATGTATGAAACACCTAGAGAGTTCTAGAAAACCTTCCTCAGGCTTATTTTTCTTAAAGGCATTTTGACTAAAGAGCTCAACAGCTTCATCATCCTTTAATGCCTCGACCTTATATCGTATCGCTATACCATGCTCAACTAGTAGACGCTCATCCCTAGTTGTGATGATAATTCTACTCCCCACACCAAACCAATCTTTCTTTCCAGCCAGTGTTTTAAGTTGGTTTAATTGAACCACGTCATCAAGGATGAGAAGAACCTTTTTATTGCATAAACGTTTCTGAGTGAAAAAGGCTCCGGCTCCTTCATCCCAAACATGGGCAACATTTTCTTTCAAGATTGGGAAAAGAATCTGTCTTTGTAGATTAACTAGACCACCTTGTTTTCCAGAAACCTCTCTCACATTAGATAGAAACCAGCTAAGTTCAAAATGATGGGAAATTCTCTCGAAAACTAGCTTAGCAAGGGTTGTTTTGCCTACCCCGCCCATCCCCCATATCCCTATAAAGCGAACATCATTATCTTTGGGAGCTAATTGCAAATGTAGTTGCTCAAGTGCAAAATCAATTCCGACTAACTTGTCTAGAGAACCTGACAACATGAACGTTGGATGCACTTTCGTCCACACACAATTGACAATGTGTTTAATAAGCTCTGCTTCCGACCTACAAGGAAGAAAATTAAAATAACCATTAATTCATAAATATAACATCCAAGGTTATTGATTATGGCAAGAACTGAAACGTAACATCCAAGTAGAGCTCTAGTAAGAAACAAGCAAGTTGTTGATCCATGCATGCTTACTGATAATTCTTTGAATCCAACCCAGAGAGATTGGCAACTTCTTTTAAAGCATCTCTCCACCGGTTCACCTTGTCTACATCTTCACTGAACTTTTCTTCATGCTTAGCGAAGGCTTCTGCAAAACTACCCCTTTGGTTTCGTACATCAGAAGGATCCACGTGATAAAAGATTGGCAGAATTCTCATGGTGTCTTGCATGCTTTCAAGAATCTTGGAAAGTTCATCCAAGCACCAGGTGGATGAAGCGTAATTTGGGGAGAGAACAATGATGGCAAGATGTGATTCTTCGATTGCGGTCAACAACTCCGGAGAAATACTTGCTCCTATTTCAAGGTCTCGGTCGTCCTTGAAAGTTTTAATTGCTTGCCAGTACTGCAGTTCATGGTATAAATGGGATAGAAAACCGCTGCGAGTGTCTTCACCCCTGAAACTCAAAAACACATCATGCTTCCAATGGGGAGGAGCCCATTCAGCTGAAGTACGAGACGTAGAGGCTCTTTGGGTGCTCAATGCCATGGGAAAAAGACAGTTCCTGGAAATCTGGTTCGGCATACACTCAGGAAATACATAAAATGAAAATGGTAGCTTTAGATTTTCTTTTGGGTAATTGAAAACGTATTAAGCAAAAGAGAAGAAGGGAAGAGAGCAAATACCCAGCAAAACAAACTAGAGATCAATGAAATGGAAACGCAGCAACTAGGACAACAGCTCAGGGAACATCACCACAATCACGAGCCAGAGAATTGGCAGCAAAACAAACCAATCCAACCAAAAACAAGATGCGAAATTAACTGTCAGCAGAAAATGAAAAAAAAAATATACAATATTCACCCGAGAGTTGAAGGAAAAGATGAAAAGAGGAGGGATGGGATATGCGTAGGTGTTAAACACTAATGCACATTTTGTGGAGATTTTTTACAAGCTAGTAGAATTTGCTAGAATGTTTTAGAATGCAAAAGTCGGTTGTTGTATTCCCTAAACACTAGTCAATTGAAGCTAGTAGAAGGCTCTAGTAGAAACTACAATTTGTGGATGAAAATGGCTTAGACAAAGTCGGTTACTGTACAAACCGACTTAACTAAGCAAATATGCCAACTTAGATAGTCGGCTAGAATCTCTATAAATAGGCACCAGCTCACTCAAAGCTATTAAGCTAGAAAAGCAGAAAAACTAAGGCTATCTAGCTAATCAAGTAAAGAGGTTGGGAGTTAACGAAGAGAACTCTCAAGCTAAGGGAGCCAATAAGCTCACTAATCTAAGTGAAGGGCCAAATAGTCCAAATTAATCTAAGCAAGTGTGATGGCCAATAAGTCATAAGCTATGAAGGAGGCCAATTAGCCTACATTAACCTATGTACTATTCTCCTCAAATATAATAAAATCACTTTGTTTCAACTATTGTCCTCTTGTCCTACACCCCTTCACCCTTAAACTAACAATGGTATCAGAGCATCACCACTCATCACACACCCCCTACAATTCCATCAAGTGGTTATTGAGGGCAGTTGAGGTTCCACCCCAAAACCAATTGGCAATGGGGGGAGTAGCCCAACTCCTTATAAACCCAGGCTAGGTCCCTTAACGTTTCAATGTGGGACAAATACTCTCAACACGCCTGATAGATTCATATTTTACATATATAATCTATCTCTATTTGCATTGTTTTCGTGTGAAATTGGTTAGTTTAATGTCTTTTGTGTAGATTTTGTAGGCTATCGTTCCTAGCAAGGGGTTTGGAGCAAAAACTATGATTTTGGAAGATTAAAAGACCGAAATAGGTGGAATTATTAACTCAACAAAATCTCAAGCAATTACTCTGTCATTTTATCAAACACCCTGAGTGCATCTCGCAAGTGTCGCTTATATCCACAACCTGGCCTCACTGACCAAAGTGCCAGAAAGATAGAGTTAAAGAAATTTACCATCAATGTTGGAGCTGAAATCGTGGGAAGCTAGCATGGGCTGCGTTTTTGTGGGTTGTAGTGTCAATTGATGATGTTAGAGTAGACATGCCGTGCCTAAATGGTTGTTGTAGAGCTGGTGCAAATTTGCTGAAAATAAATATCAAAGCAAATGAAAATGAAAGCATCCAAAATGGAATATGTTGAAGATTGAGCTTCCCTAAATGACTTACCAAGGCCAAGGTGGACTTGTGGACAAAGTGGAGCCGTTGGTGAGTTGAAGGAGGTGCTTCATTGGCTGATTTTGGAGACTCAGTGCAAAGAATTTGAGTTGAATATGCTGAAGCCATCACGTGGTTGCAATTGAATTCATATGGGTTGGTGTCATTCTTTGATTGGAGAATATTTAATCTCCAGGCCAAATGTTGGTAATAAAAGTGATTCAACAAATCTTCAGAGCAAACAAAAAGTCAACTGCTTGGGCAAGAGTCTTCATTTGAGAAGAAAAGCAAACTAATTTGGATGATGGGCTGGAGAGGAGTTGTCGGCATTTACCTGGACTTCATGGGCTGTCTCACTTGTTTTCTCTACAGTCGCATTTGCTATTTTTTCTTTGAATTGGAATTGTCCCAACCGCCCGCACCCTAGTTGTCTTTGAATGGGAATTGTTGATTTCACTCAGCATCATCTCCTTTCCAACGAAGCCGCATATTTCCCTGTTCAAGTTGGGTGTTTGATTCCTTATTTTTCCATTATTTCCTATTCACTTCACCCAAAAGCCAATTCCCCAATTTTATCTCAAGTACCGCACCTTTTACTCCTTTTTCAGATGGGGTTTTGTTTATTTTCCTATTTTTCTCTAATTCCTTCCTAAATAAATATTTGTTTTCCTTATTTTTGAGGGATTTTCTTGTGCCTATAAATACAAACCCTTCCACCATAATTCCAGACCACATACCATCATCTTTTCAACCACAGCCTTCTACCATAATATTCAACCGTCAACTCTACACCATAAATTCATACACCCAGAGAAATACTAGAGAGAGCTAAGAGTTTGCTGTTGCCGTGCTTAAGGAGCTTTTGAAGGTGTTGCTGTGAAGATTTTGAAGATCAAGTCCATCGGCCAAATCGGTTTTATGACAACAATTCTCTTGTTTATATTTTCTTTTGTCATGAACTAATTTCCCTTGCTAGGGCTACGATGTAGCCTAACCATGAATACTTAATTTTTATAGTTATATTAATTTCTGATTATTATCCCATGTTGAGTATTTGTTACTGTTCTTAATGATTTAAATATCTAGCTAATATTTAATTGATGATCCAAACGGAGACCGAGAGGAGAAGTTTGGTGTTTGCTTCTTGTAACAAATACCATGACTTGAATGAGTGCCCGAGAGGGACTAACATGACTCATGCAGTTTTCTTGCAGGTTCTCATAGAACTTAATGGGTTCTTGATTAATTAAATATGTTGCTCGAGAGAGAGTGGGTTATTAATTAAGAATACTTTTGGTTGAGCCCGAGAGGGAATATCAAATAAATAAGGAGAAACCAACTGTCAACATGGATAGTAATTAGGATTAATTAGCTATAAGAATTAAGTGGAATTGGTTATGGTGAAATCGGATGCCCTAGTGTCTCATAAACTTGAATTTTCCACCTTTAATTAAATTGTTATTCTTTTATAGTTGTTTTAGTTTAATTAAATCAATCAATCTTCATAATTAATTGTTCAGATAAACTTAAGGATTAATCATAATTGGTAATTAATAGGAAATTACAGTCTTCGTGGGAACGACACTCTACTTACTTCTATATTACTTGTGCGGATTGTGCGCTTGCAATAAAATTCACAACAAGTTTTTACGCTGCTGCCGGGACTGCTTTTATTTTCTTTTAATATCAGTATATTTTAATTCTGAGTTTAATTTGAATTTCTTCTTTTGTTTCAGGTGCTTTGATCCGTGTATGCAACGCTCGCACTCTAGAACTCATACCACTTGACCCAGAAATCGAACGTACGTTTCATAAGCGGAACAGAGGAAGCAAAAGCACACTTTGGTGGAACCACCACCCCAATCTATGGCGGATGAAACTGAAAGAGCAAAGGGGGGAATTTGCCCCACCAATGGCAACTCCTCGGCGATCCGACGTCCCGCTATTGCAGCCAACCATTTTGAGATCAAACCAGCCATGATCACCATGCTACAACATGCCTCCGTATTTTGTGGTTTGCCGAATGAAGATCCAAATACACATCTTGCGGTATTTTTGGAGATTTGTGACACAACCAAGTTCAATGGAGTGACTGACGATGCAATTCGTTTAAGGCTATTTCCCTTCTCCTTGAAGGATAAAGCCAAGCTTTGGTTACTGTCACAGCCACATGACTCCATCCGTACTTGGGATGATTTATCCAAGAAATTCCTTGCTAAATTTTTCCCACCAGCCAAAACTGCCAAATTCCGACAAGATATTATGTCATTCGCTCAGTATGACAAGGAGCCTCTTTATGAAGCCTGGGAACGATTCAAAGATTTGTTGCGCAAGTGTCCTCACCATGAGCTGCCAACCTGGATTCAAGTTCAGACTTTTTACAATGGGTTGAGTCAAACAAGCAAAACATTAGTTGATGCAGCAGCTGGAGGGGCGTTAATGGCAAAAACGGCTACCGAAGCATTTGACCTATTGGAAACCATGGCGTCTAACAGCTACCAATGGCCGAGTGAGAGAATGAATCCGAAGCCAGCTGGGGTCTTGGAAGTCGATGCTATGACTTTGCTAACAGCACAAATTTCTAACCTTACTAAAAAAGTTGATTCTTTGAGTGTTAATACTGTGAATCCGAATACTAATTTTGGTTGTGATTTTTGTGCAGGTCCTCATCCTGGGCCGAGTGCATCACAGAACCCATTTGAGTCCGCCGAGCAAGTCAATCAAGTTGCGTAGTTTAATCGACAAAGGAATAATCCTTATTCCAATACATACAATCCTGGTTGGCGAAACCATCCAAATTTCTCCTGGAGCAATAATCAAAATGTGCAGAGACCACCTGGCTTCCCACCTCAAGAGAAGAAAATAAATTTGGAAGATGCGCTTACTCAGTTGACCATGTCTACCAGCCAATTTATGACTGAAACAAAAACTCAACTTCAAAATCAAAATGCTTCTATTCGGAATTTGGAAGTGCAAGTAGGCCAACTAGCTAATGTAATGAGTGGAAGGAACCAAGGAACATTGCCAAGCCAACCTGAAGTCAACCCGAAAAATCAAGAACAAGCCAAGGCAATCATACTTAGGAAAGGAAAGCAAGTGAATACAGCGATTGACTTGGAGAAAGAAAAATATGAAAAGGAGAAAGAAGTGGGGAAGTCTATGGGGGAAGAGGGACGTGCGGCTGAACCATCAATCATCACCCCACAAACCAACACAGAGACACCCCAAGAAGAAGAAAATTCTACACCGCTTCCATCCCCTCCATTAAAGCCATATATCCCACCAATTCCTTTTCCGCAGAGGTTAAGAAAAAATAAAATTGATGGGCAGTTTTCGAAATTCTTGGAGATGTTCAGAAAGTTGCAGATAAACATTCCTTTTGCCGAAGCTTTGGAACAAATGCCAAGTTATGCAAAATTCATGAAAGACATCCTTTCCAAGAAGAGGAAATTTGGAGAGCACGAGAAAATCCAACTGACAGAAGAATGCAGTGCCATCCTACAACGGAAGCTTCCACCAAAGCAAAAAGATAGAGGGAGTTTTAAAATTCCATGCACTATTGGAAATAATTTCTTTGAAAGAGCTTTATGTGATTTGGGTTCTAGCATTAACTTACTACCTTTATCTGTTGCTAAAAAGATTGGCATTGGTGAAATTAAACCCACTACTGTTTCTTTGCAGATGGCGGACAGGTCAATTACATACCCAGACGGAATTATTGAAGATGTTCTAGTAAAGGTTGATACCCTCATATTTCCGGCAGATTTTTTGGTCTTGGATATGGAAGAAGATTCTGACACACAACTGATTTTGGGCCGCCCATTCCTAATTACTTCACGCACTCTGATTGATGTGGAAGAAGGGTTACTAACTTTGAGAGTTGGGAATGAAAAAGCGACATTCAAAGTCTTTGAAGCAATGAAATTTCCAAGAGAAGCGGAGGATTGTTTTCGCATTGAATCAGTTGATGAAATTGTTTCAGACACATTTGAAAAGGAGACGCCAAGCCATCCCTTGGAATCTACATTGGTCCATGCTGCAACTTCCCAAGATAACAACCCCATGGTTGCTGAATACGCCTTGTATTTGGACGCATCACAACCTTACAACCCGGGGAGAAGGAATCAGTTTGAACCACTGGGTGCAGCACCTCCTAAGGCTGCACCCTCTGTGATTGCAGCACCAACACTCACTCTGAAACCACTGCCAATGCATTTGAGGTATGCTTATTTGGGAACTGCTGAAACTCTACCAGTTATTATTGCTGCAAATTTGAGTGAAACTGAAGAAGAAAAAGTGTTGCGGGTTTTGCGAAAGCATAAAACTGCAATTGGGTGGACGATCGCTGACATCAAGGGTATTAGCCCTTCTATGTGTATGCACCGAATACTAATGGAAGAGGAGCATAAGCCATCCGTGGAGCATCAACGTCGATTGAACCCCAACATGAAAGAAGTGGTTCGTGCAGAGGTATTAAAATTGCTTGATGCAGGTATTATTTACCCTATATCTGATAGTAGTTGGGTAAGTCCTACACAGGTTGTGCCAAAGAAGGGAGGGATGACTGTTGTAAAAAATGAGAATAATGAGTTAGTCCCAACAAGAATCAAGTACAGGATGGAGAGTCTGCATAGATTACAGGAAATTGAATTCTGCAACAAGAAAAGATCACTTCCCGCTACCTTTTATTGATCAGATGCTAGAAAGACTTGCGGGGCATGCTTATTACTGCTTTCTAGATGGATACTCAGGGTATAATCAAATTCCTATCAGGCCTGAAGACCAAGAAAAAACGACGTTCACCTGTCCATTTGGAACCTTTGCCTATCGTCGTATGCCTTTTGGGTTATGTAACGCTCCTGCCACTTTTCAGCGTTGCATGATGAGCATTTTCTCTGACATGGTGGAGCGATTTATTGAGGTATTTATGGATGACTTCTCTGTTTTCGGTTCATCTTTTGATTCTTGTTTGGATAATTTGGCATTGGTGTTAGCAAGATGTGAAGAAACCAATTTAGTTCTCAATTGGGAAAAATGCCATTTTATGGTCCAAGAAGGGATTGTGTTAGGGCATAAAATTTCAGCTAGAGGTATTGAGGTTGACCGTGCAAAAATTGAGACTATAGAAAAGCTGCCACCCCCTTCTACAGTGAAAGGAATTAGAAGCTTCTTGGGACATGCTGGGTTTTATCGTCGATTTATTAAGGATTTCTCAAAAATTACAAAGCCTCTTTGCAAGTTGCTATTGAAGGATTCAGAATTCAACTTTGATTCAGAATGTTTGGGGGCATTTAATTTATTGAAGGAAAAGCTAACCACTGCACCCTGTCATTATTGCACCTGATTGGGATTTGCCATTTGAGATTATGTGTGATGCAAGTGACTATGCTATAGGAGCGGTCTTAGGTCAACGGAAGAATAAATTACTACATGTGATTCACTATGCAAGTCGTACCTTGAATGATGCCCAATTGAATTATGCCACTACGGAGAAGGAGTTGTTGGCAGTGGTATTCGCATTGGATAAATTTCGTTCTTACTTATTGGGTGCAAAGATAATTGTGTATACGGATCATGCGGCTTTGAAATTTTTGCTTGCCAAGAAGGAAGCAAAACCAAGACTAATCCGATGGGTCTTATTGCTTCAAGAGTTTGATATTGAAATTCGAGATAAAAAAGGGTCTGAGAATGTGGTGGCCGACCACCTCTCTAGGCTAGTCCGTGAGGATGAAGTTATAGAAGATGTTGCACCCATCCTAGAGACATTCCCTGACGAGCAACTATTTTCCATCAATTCTGAGAAAGAATTCGTCACTCCCTGGTATGCAGACTTTGTCAATTATCTAGCTTGTGGTATTCTTCCCCCTAAAATGTCTTTTTATCAGAAAAAGAAATTCCTATCATTGGTTAAACATTATTATTGGGATGATCCTTATTTGTGGAAGCACGGTCCTGACCAAGTTATACGAAGATGTGTGCCTGAGACAGAGATGTTTGACATATTACTGCATTGTCACACTTTGGCTTGTGGAGGCCATTATGGTGCTTCTAAGACTGCAGCCAAGGTTCTACAATCTGGGTTTTTCTGGCCTACTTTGTTTAAAGATGCTCAAGACTTTGTTGCAAGGTGTGATCCCTGCCAACGTACGGGAAATATCTCTAGTCGAAACCAAATGCCCTTGAATAATATTTTGGAGGTGGAATTGTTTGATGTTTGGGGTATTGACTTTATGGGTCCATTTCCGGCATCGTATGGGAATTTGTATATTTTGGTTGCAGTGGATTATGTATCCAAATGGGTTGAAGCAACTGCCTTACCCACGAATGACGCCAAGGTTGTGGTTAGATTTCTACGAAAGAATATTTTCACAAGGTTTGGGGTCCCTCGTGCAATTATCAGTGATGGAGGTACGCATTTCTGCAACCGTCAGTTTAATTCTCTTCTTGCAAAATATGGCATTACCCACAAAGTTTCCACTCCCTACCATCCACAAACTAGTGGGCAAGTTGAAGTTTCGAATAGGGAATTAAAGAAAATCTTGGAAAAGACGGTGAATGCTTCTAGGAAAGATTGGTCCTTGAAATTGGATGATGCACTATGGGCTTATAGAACGGCATTCAAAGCACCAATTGGGATGTCACCATATAGACTTGTTTTTGGGAAAGCATGCCACCTTCCGGTGGAATTGGAGCATAAGGCGTTTTGGGCCATTAAAACGCTTAATTTTGACATGAGTTCGGCGGGTGAGAAGAGGAAGTTGCAATTGAATGAGTTAGATGAACTTCGGAATGAATCGTATGAGAATGCAAAAATTTACAAGGATCGTACGAAGAAGTGGCATGACAAGCACATCTTGAAGAAAGAATTTTATGTGGGTCAAAGCGTTCTACTTTACAACTCACGACTTAAACTTTTTCCTGGGAAACTTCGCTCGTTGGTCCGGGCCATTCACAGTGTTAACAGTGTATCCTTATGGGACAGTTGAAATCAAGAATGATCGTGATGGTACAACGTTCAATGTTAATGGCCATCGACTCAAACCATATGTGGCAACCGCATTTCTTGAGGAAGAGACCACCGTCCTCCTCGATGATCCCAAGTAAAGGCATCCGAAAGTCGGGCTATTGACTATAAACTAAGCGCTTGTTGGGAGGCAACCCAACTAGGTACTTTCGTTCCTTATCTTTTTAATTTTTGTTTGTGTGTTTCCTACATCATTGCTTTTACTATTCTTTGTCCATGCTTTTATTTTCTTTTTAAACATTGAGGACAATGTTTGGTTTAGGTTTGAGGTGGGTAACATTCATTTTATTTTAAATTTTTTCGTTTTAAGTTTTTTTTTTTTAGTCATGCAAAACATTGGTGTTTATGTTTCGATAATACTGTTTTCATCTGTAATGGATTTGAAGATTTGGCCCGCGCTGCCCTCTTCAGTTTTTTGTGCTGAATCCAGAAATATAAGGCTCGTAAATTTCTGATTTTTCGTTTGGAAGTTACAGCTGTTTTTCTGAACAGGGGTCTGGAACTAAAATTTTCTGCGATTTTGCACTGTTATCTGTTTTTAACATCAGTTTTCATGCAGTTCTAATCTGTGTTTCGGGATTTTTTTTTCCACATAAAATTGGTGCGATTTTGTGTCTATTTTCTGAACATATAAGGCTTGTCAAAATCCGTGCGGTACTTTGTGAGATAATCACTGAAAGCTGAGTTGAGGTTGAAATTAAAAAGAAGCAGTTTTTTTGAAATGTGAACTCTAGTTAAAGATATTACTTTTTCTTGCTAATAGAGATGTATATGTCATGTTTTGATCATGAATGCTTTACTAAGGTGTTGCCATGAAGGGTCATTGCATTATAATCTTTGCACTTCACAATACCATGCTCGTAATGTTTTGGTGGACAAGGTTGCTATGCTCGAATGACTATGGAATATTAGTGGAGACTACCTTTGTGAGAAAATTGAGCCAAAAGCCATTCTTTGAGAGGGTTTTATTGTTTCTACTCTTAAACACTTTTCGAATTTGTTCTTAATTAGATTGCTCTCATTAGGTTTGTATTGGATATTAAAGAATGTTCTTACTTTTGTAGGTACGTTGCTTCCAAGTTGGATGGACCATGAGAGATGATGTTAGGCTATGCATGTTTTCAACCACTAAAAAGACTTTTATCCTACCCTTTTGTGTGCGTCATTAACCCCTTTGTAACCAAACACTTAGCCTTTCTTTCTTCACCCTTATTATCTTTGACCTACATAACCCGTTTCTAAGCCATACCTTATAGCTTAAGATGTGCCAAAGTGATGGAAATAAGAAGGTTGAGCTCTACACCAAAGAATTGGCGTGTACCGAGGTGCGTGTGCTAAAATGCAATTGAAAAGAGAAAAAAAAAAGTCTTGAAAAGAAAAAATAGAAGAAAAAAAATACAAAAAAAAAAGAAAAGAAAAAAGAAAAAAGTATCTTGCAATTCAAAAGAGCAAAAGTTCAAAATCACTCCAAATGGAGTAGGAAAGATGCACAATTCCTGGACGCTAAGCACTACAAAATGTTCAAAAGGAGCAGGCCGTGATTGTGAAGGAAGCTTTGGTATGTCCTAAGTTTTTGTTATTCCTTTCCTTTCTTTCTTACCCGAGCCTAGCCTTTCATTACAACCAAAGTAAAAGACCTAATTGATCTTTTGGGAAATCTTGCTTGGAGGTGAGGTATGTACTCTTGTTCTTAGTATTCGATTCTTTTCATGAGACATTATTTTCAGAAATTTCCTTTCTTCATGCTAAGCATATGTGTTAATATTTGATTTCCATTACATAACTTCATACACATATGTGACAATTGAGTGTGAGCCTAAGATTCCGAGAGAAAATTATAGAGTGATATCCGGTGAGGATAGAGTCAAGGCGAAATAATTCCATGGCGTTCGAGGGTGGTTATTTTTAAGCTTTGATATTATGGGTTTTGGTATTACACATTACACTATGATGCAAGTTACTCAAAGTGGCATAGCTTTAGTGATGCAAATGTGATTAGCATGCATTGGTTTTTATTAGCTTGTTTAAAGTGGTGCATTTAACGACTTTGTTTTGCAGTAAAAGGT
Organism: Prunus padus; assembly: GCA_024362665.1. Classification (NCBI taxonomy): domain Eukaryota; kingdom Viridiplantae; phylum Streptophyta; class Magnoliopsida; order Rosales; family Rosaceae; genus Prunus; species Prunus padus. The sequence goes on from JANFAM010000006.1 coordinate 2,079,629, forward strand.
TTGTGGGTATCGTAACTGGTAAACCCTCAGGAGACACAACTCCTCCTACTAGGGACACCTAGAGGTTTAACGGCTTGTGGCACATGCTAAGTGCCATCGAGATTACCTGCGAAAGTGGTTTAGTTAGCTTTTCGTTTTGTTTTTGTTTTTGTTTCTAATTTTGCTCGAGGACAAGCAAAAGATAGGTTTGAGGTAGTTTGATAGATTCATATTTTACATATATAATCTATCTCTATTTGCATTGTTTTCGTGTGAAATTGGTTAGTTTAATGTCTTTTGTGTAGATTTTGTAGGCTATCGTTCCTAGCAAGGGGTTTGGAGCAAAAACTATGATTTTGGAAGATTAAAAGACCGAAATAGGTGGAATTATTAACTCAACAAAATCTCAAGCAATTACTCTGTCATTTTATCAAACACCTGGAGTGCATCTGTGCAAGTGTCAGTTTATATCCACAACTGGTCTCAGTGACCAGTGCCAGAAAGATAGAGTTAAAGAAATTTACCATCAATGTTGGAGCTGAAATCGTGGGAAACTAGCATGGGCTGCGTTTTTGTGGGTTGTAGTGTCAATTGATGATGTTAGAGTAGACATGCCGTGCCTAAATGGTTGTTGTAGAGCTGGTGCAAATTTGCTGAAAATAAATATCAAAGCAAATGAAAATGAAAGCATCCAAAATGGAATATGTTGAAGATTGAGCTTCCCTAAATGACTTACCAAGGCCAAGGTGGACTTGTGGACAAAGTGGAGCCGTTGGTGAGTTGAAGGAGGTGCTTCATTGGCTGATTTTGGAGACTCAGTGCAAAGAATTTGAGTTGAATATGCTGAAGCCATCACGTGGTTGCAATTGAATTCATATGGGTTGGTGTCATTCTTTGATTGGAGAATATTTAATCTCCAGGCCAAATGTTGGTAATAAAAGTGATTCAACAAATCTTCAGAGCAAACAAAAAGTCAACTGCTTGGGCAAGAGTCTTCATTTGAGAAGAAAAGCAAACTAATTTGGATGATGGGCTGGAGAGGAGTTGTCGGCATTTACCTGGACTTCATGGGCTGTCTCACTTGTTTTCTCTACAGTCGCATTTGCTATTTTTTCTTTGAATTGGAATTGTCCCAACCGCCCGCACCCTAGTTGTCTTTGAATGGGAATTGTTGATTTCACTCAGCATCATCTCCTTTCCAACGAAGCCGCATATTTCCCTGTTCAAGTTGGGTGTTTGATTCCTTATTTTTCCATTATTTCCCATTCACTTCACCCAAAAGCCAATTCCCCAATTTTATCTCAAGTACCGCACCTTTTTACTCCTTTTTCAGATGGGGTTTTGTTTATTTTCCTATTTTTTCTCTAATTCCTTCCTAAATAAATATTTGTTTTCCTTATTTTTGAGGGATTTTCTTGTGCCTATAAATACAAACCCTTCCACCATAATTCCAGACCACATACCATCATCTTTTCAATCACAGTCTTCTACCATAATATTCAACCGTCAACTCTACACCATAAATTCATACACCCAGAGAAATACTAGAGAGAGCTAAGAGTTTGCTGTTGCCGTGCTTAAGGAGCTTTTGAAGGTGTTGCTGTGAAGATTTTGAAGATCAAGTCCATCGGCCAAATCGGTTTTATGACAACAATTCTCTTGTTTATATTTTCTTTTGTCATGAACTAATTTCCCTTGCTAGGGCTACGATGTAGCCTAACCATGAATACTTAATTTTTATAGTTATATTAATTTCTGATTATTATCCCATGTTGAGTATTTGTTACTGTTCTTAATGATTTAAATATCTAGCTAATATTTAATTGATGATCCAAACGGAGACCGAGAGGAGAAGTTTGGTGTTTGCTTCTTGTAACAAATACCATGACTTGAATGAGTGCCCGAGAGGGACTAACATGACTCATGCAGTTTTCTTGCAGGTTCTCATAGAACTTAATGGGTTCTTGATTAATTAAATATGTTGCTCGAGAGAGAGTGGGTTATTAATTAAGAATACTTTTGGTTGAGCCCGAGAGGGAATATCAAATAAATAAGGAGAAACCAACTGTCAACATGGATAGTAATTAGGATTAATTAGCTATAAGAATTAAGTGGAATTGGTTATGGTGAAATCGGATGCCCTAGTGTCTCATAAACTTGAATTTTCCACCTTTAATTAAATTGTTATTCTTTTATAGTTGTTTTAGTTTAATTAAATCAATCAATCTTCATAATTAATTGTTCAGATAAACTTAAGGATTAATCATAATTGGTAATTAATAGGAAATTACAGTCTTCGTGGGAACGACACCCCTGCACGTGTGGCAAACTTTCAAGCCTAACACGTGGACAACACATATTGGGTGGCGTAGGAGCTCGTGCGGCCTTTGGGCCCAACACGTGAAGCCTTTCTCTGATACCATAAAAGAAGTTGAGGTTCCACTCCAAAATCAATTGGCAAAGGGGGGAGTAGCCCAACTCCTTATAAACTCAAGCTAGGTCCCTTAACTTTTCAATGTGGGACAAATACTCTCAACAGTTATCAGAGATGGTTCGATCGCATTGGGCGTCAGAGCTAGTTCGATCACTTTGGGAGTAAGGGTCGTGTTCGATCAACTATTTATTTCAAGATTTCAAGACATCTAGAGAAGGGGATGGAGATCTAGAGAAAGTTCTAGAGGAGGAGATAGTGAAAATAAAAGAGATGGCATGAGAGGAAAAACTTTCCTCCATGTGGAGTGTGCAAAAATTTAAGAGAAGCCCGAATATTGAAACTAAAAAATTGGGCGTTAAGATGAAAAAAAATTGCCGACAAAGAACTATCAAGCTAACTACAAATGGAGAAAGTGCCACACAAGCAGAGAGCTGCAGCATCAACAAAAGCTTCATCAATACTAGCTACGGGAGGTGCATGCTCAGAGAAACACAAATGCGCATTAAGGAGGAGTGTTAAACACTGATGCACATTTGGTGGAGATTTTTTACAAGCTAGTAGAATTTGCTAGAATGTTTTAGAATGCAAAAGTAGGTGGTTGTATTCCCTAAACACTAGTCAATTGAAGCTAGTAGAAGGCTCTAGTAGAAACTACAATTTGTGGATGAAAATGGCTTAGACAAAGTCGGTTACTGTACAAACCGACTTAACTAAGCAAATATGCCAACTTAGATAGTCGGCTAGAATCTCTATAAATAGGCACCAGCCCACTCAAACCTATTAAGCTAGAAAAGCTGAAAAACTAAGGCTATCTAGCTAATCAAGTAAAGAGGTTGGGAGTTAACCAAGAGAACTCTCAAGCTATAAGGGAGCCAATAAGCTCACCAATCTAACTGAATGGCCAAATAGCCCAAACTAATTTAAGCAAGTGTGATGGCCAATAAGCCATAAGCTATGAAGGAGGCCAATTAGCCTACATTAACCTATGTACTATTCTCCTCCAATCTAATAAAATCACTTTATTTCAATTATTGTCCTCTTGTCCTACACCCCTTCACCCTTAAACCAACAATGGTATCAGAGAATCACCACTCATCACACACTCCCTACAATTCCAACAGTAGGAAAGGAAATAATGGAAGAGAGAGAGAGAGAAACAACACGGTTTCTTTTTTGTTTTCTTTTTTAGTTATCTTTTGGTGTCAGTGTGGTGAGTCTTTTCTTATGTCAATTGTAGAGTCTCCGATGGTAGAATCGGTTGGTCTTCTTTCTGACGTCAAATTGTAGGCTCTCAAGAGGAAAAAGAAAATTTACATGCGGTGCCAAAATAATTTGCACAGGAAAACGAGACTCAGAAGACAGGGCAAGAAACTAAAGTAGAAACCAGGAAACCCCAAGAAAGAGCTTAACTCTGAACACGTCCAACAATGGGAGCGGATCCCATGTCCCTAAAATTGGTGTCACCTTCCTATGTGCTTGACACGTGTCAACTCACTTAAAAGAAAATTAAGAACAAATAATTTTGGGGACATGTGTCAAGTAGATAAGAAGGGGACACGGAGGGGACACCAATTTTGGGGACATGCGATCCTCTACCTCCAATAATACCCATAAGGGTCAAGGTGAAGAAAAAAAAAAGATACGTGAAAGTGTTTTACCAAAAAGAAAGGAAAAATAGTTTCCACAAAAAAAAGTGAAAGGGAATTTAATGCAAATAATGGGAGAGAGAGAGAGAAAACCACCAAATTGGAAACTTTATGCAAATAATTACTTTCAAAGATTCTTTACATTTTAAAGCTTATTTTGATGAAGCGATTTCAACTCTAGACGATATTATAAAGTTAAATTGTTTGTTTAGACTACTAAATTGTATAGTTGCTTTAATACTCGTACAAAAAAAAAAAGCATATTGGAGTTATAATTGGAGTCCCACACTATTATAGTAGGGAGCTTCACAAAGAAAAAACCCTCAAAACAGTATTTTATTATTTTTAATGTTTCACCTTATAAGCTCTCTACTTTTTAATGATTAATAATACATGTTTTCTAACTTTAATTTACTGATGAAACAATGAAAGAAAGAAAACTCTAACTATTTCATTAATAAGAAGGAAACAATACAAACAAACAATCAATGATGTAACATTGGTGGTGCCAAAACAATTTCCACACAAAACAGGCTCAAAATACACGGAAGAAGAAACTGTAATTGGTACTTAGGTGACGAGGGGTAAATTCACGACACTTAGACAAAGACACAACAATCTTCACAAACTTTAGACCTTGACCAAATAAACTTATGACTAGTCAACTACTAGTCATGAACAACCATAATCAAGAACACACAGAGAGTATACCAATGTACCTGCAAACCTAGAAGATCACTAGTGACAACCTAGGCACTCAGAAGGACCCGTCAATCTAGGCATCCCCTGTGCTAGCAACAACTATGGTGAAAGTGTGTGAAAACATCATAATCAAATAAACACCAAACAACAGATAAGTATGACTCGTCAACTGCAAGAACAAAAACCCAGAAATCAAACGATGACTAGTCAACTACCAAGAACACAAACCCATAAAATTACAGAGATGCAAACCAGAAATTGTTCACCCAAAAACCCACCATTGGGAAAAACTGGGGGTCATCAACCGACCAGGCAATTCACTAAGCAAATAAGATTCTTACAAAGAATACACAAGCAAGCTCAAGAAATCCTAGGTCTACTTAGGAAAATAAGCTATACCTCCTTTGTGCAATCTTCTTCTCCAACTTAGCAAAGCTTGAAGCTCAGTCCTTCATGGCAATGGCAACTCCTTCTCTAGCTCTTTCATCCCATGGCACCAGCTTGCAAGCTCAACCCGAAACAGAAACCAATAATTTGGATTCAAGGATAAAAAGACCAATTTCTTCAAGAAACCATACTCTTGAATAAACCAATCTTGAATCTGACCTAGAACTAAATGAGAGTGTAATTGTTCTAACTAGATGCAGATTTCATATTTCAAAAGCAGTTTTCAAAAACAATTAGAAAACTCATAGATGAAAAATGGTGTTTTTCTCTTGAGGAAGAAGATGAGCAAAAGAGTTTGCAAAAACCTTTTCAAACAATCCTCAAAAGGGATGGCTGCCCAAAGAGGAATGATTGGGGTTTTACCCAATCAATTTAGAAAAACTCATAGATGAAAAAGGAGGTTCACTCAAGGAAGAAGAAGAGCAAAGGAAAAAAGAAACCCTTTCAAAAAACTCTCCCAAAAGTGACAGCTACCAAATAAGGAGTGATTGGAGTTTTACCCAAAAATTCCTAGGTTTGAAAAGTCCACATGGCAGCTGAGAAAATTCGTAGAATAGGATAAAAATCTTGGTGGGATCTAGCTGGAAACAATGAGCTGAAAATCCTACTGATGCAAAAGTTGACTAGTCATACGAGAAACAGATGACTAGGTCATAATCTCAGGAATTCAATTTAATGCAAAAGATGAAATGCGCAAGTTACCTTTGTCAAATTGCATGAACCACCAGAAGATAGCAGCTAGATAAGAATACCTAAAGTAGCTATTCTTAATCTAAACTTGAGCTTGAGAAATATAATGAAAGTCCTATTACAATTTTGTCAAGGGAAGCCAAAAGAAACAAACTTAGACAATTATAAACCTAACAGAAACGAGGGAATCCCCAAGAAACACGTCCAATGACCATAAAGGTCAAGAGGAAAATGTGAAATCTACTGCCAAAGTGAAATGACCAATACCAACAAAGTGTGATGAAATTTCAAGGCAAAAGTGATTCGGTCCAAGCAAGTGACCAAGACAACTTCCTTCTCTGTTTCCAGAAATGATAATTCGCTTATTTTATTTTATTTTGTTTTTCATATAAGCTGTTTTCTTATTTTGTTGGTGTTTTTTTTTATATATATACCTACCTACCTTCCAAGTAATAGTTTTTTTTTTCTTGGGTTTGCGAAAGCAATAAAAAGATAAAACTATAATTCACTAATGAAACCATGTAAGAAAGAAAAAAACTATTAGTAATGGGAGAGTTGAATGGCTATGAACATCATAGCACAATCCATAAAATGTAAACTCTCAAGAGGAAAAAGGAAATTTACATTACGTTAATGTGATGCAAAAAAATTTCCACCGAAAAGAGACTCAAAAGTCAGAGCAAGAAACCGAAGAAGAAATGAGGAAATCCCCAAGAAAGAGCTCAACATGTCCAATACTCAGGATAAGCTCTGTGGTTTGGGGATGTGTCATTTTTCTTTACCTTTTTCTTTTCCTGCCAAAGTGACTGTGAAATTACCTGTAGGATGACTAAAAATGCCTAGAGGAGGGTGATTAGGCCAATTAAAGATTATAACCAATAAACAAAAAATAAACTTTGGTAGTAGGATTGATATGGCTTATCAATCCTGAAACATGCTGAACGTAAAATAAAGGAACACGCAGAGAATTATTTTACGTGGTAAAACCCCACCTCTGGGGAAAATCCACGGGATTCCTCAATCCAACTCAAATCCACTATAGAACGATGATTACAAGAAGTACTCACACACTTATCCTAGACACCTACTAGATAATGTTTTCCGACTTCTTCGTAACTCAACTTCTGTCACGGGATGATCTTCGACACTCCTTGTGTTGAACGCAATACTGGTCACGATTGCTTCAAGCTCACCGGAGTAAAACCGCCACCACGATCTTGATGCCCTCAACCGTATGAGTCACCGAACAATGCCAATGAATGCAATATGAATGATTAAAGTGTTTGATAAATCACCAAGTAAACATGGAACACTTGATGATTTATCTCAAATATGCACAACAGCTTTCTATTGAAAATTATATAGGCTAAAAAACAAATATGTCGAAAGCTCAGTTATCAAAAGAAAGACCCACATCTTTTATTCAAACCTAGTTTTCTCTGGTGAGAGAGAAACCCCAGAGTCCCTGCATTCTATTCGACTATTACCCCACAATTATAGTCCAATATCAATTCTAGTCCAATACGTCAAAACAGGACATGTGAATATGTACACTAGTCAAAAACGTCCAACATGGACTATTCAATTATGAATAACAGGTTTGATTCAAACCTAATCCCATGTGGCCTCTTAGTTCCCATCCAATATGTGGACTCTTAAGTAACAGACGCCAACAACTAATTTAATTCAACCGCTAATATGAACTCTATTCAATTATGGACTCTTGAATTAAATCTAATCCTTTTAAAAATAGAACTAACATTAAAGTGCTTTAGTGAAAACAACTCCAACTAGGAATCCTATAATGAATGCATGATTATGTCATGATTTACCTGAAAATCGAGTTTCTCATATCGATCCAGTCAACCTTGAGAATCCGGAATTGAATGTGTTGCGCCAAATCTTCCAGCAAACTATATTCACACACTAATTCCCAACCTATGCTAGAGTCTAGGAAATGACAATACAATTTTCATACTAACAGACTGGCTTTGGTCTGGTCCATATTTGCTTACTCAATTTAATTAAAAAGGACTAATGTTTTCCACTACACCCCACTGAAACTTCGTTGCTGGGATGCGTTCTCTTTCTTCTCACCAAAGTGATTGTGTCCTGCTTACTGATGCCGAGGGAATTGAACACGTAATTGCTGAGTTAATGGCTTGAGTTATAAGTAATATTGCACTCTTAGTTCAGTTTTGATATTAGAATATTTAACAAACCCAATTGTGTAGTTGCGTTAATACTTATCTGCGTACAAAAAGAAGGGGTATTGGCGTTATAATAGGACTCCCACACTATTTTTTCTTTTTTGGTTACATTGGAGCAAAGAAACCTCAATGGGGTTCGATCCTCAGTGCCATGGGAGGAGGGGGAATCAACCACCACTGTGGTGGGAACTCATTGGCAACTCCCACACTATTTTTTTGATGAACCAACTCCCACACTATTTTATTATCCTTAAACCCACTACTACAAAAATCGAAATAGACGTCGGTAAAACAACGACGGACAAAATAAATACCGTCGTTAAATTTTAAACGACGACGGTAATATAAAAACCGACGTGGATCAGAAACTAAAACACCTAAAAATTGGAAATTCATTTGGGTATTTTTAAAACACGACGCATGAAACTTTAAAAGCGTCGTCTTATGAAACATGCTATTCCGATAAGAAAACAGATAACAAATAAACAACGACGGTATGTGTAAATATACCGACGTAGTAATTATAGACGACGTTTTACATATAATACCGCCGTTTTGAACATCCAATAAACACAATGGTAATTGTATTATTAATAGAAGTATCAATTACTATTTAATACGACCGTAATTTGATAATTACCGCCATGTAAAGTTAAATAATCACGGCTACAATATATACAGAACGCCGTCTAATTTTAAAAATATCAACGTCTGTATTTTATTATTTTATGCCGTATTACACGTTAGACTACGACAGTTCTTATAAATAAAAGGTGGTGGTAAATCGTTACCATGTCGTCATAATATAATATAGCGACGTGGTTGTGCAGATAATACGGCAGTTCTTCGTGTAATTTTGAACATATCCACGACGGTCTAAATTTAATTCAACGATGTTTCACGTAATAATGCCGTTGTAAATCTACTTTCACGTCGTTTCTATTAATTATACTGTCGTTGTTGTTTAAAACAAGCACGACAACAAAAGTCGAAATAAACGTCAGTAAAAAGACGACGGAAAAAATAAATACCGTCGTTGTAGTTTTCAACTTCGAAACTTTCGAACTTAAACGGCACGCTTTGACTGCGAAATTGGGGACTGAAACGGCGGCTTTTAGGTTTCCAAGTTGAAATAAAGGCCCTTTTCGGTTTTCAAGTCGTAATAAAGTCACTTTTAGTTTTCCAATTCAAAATAATTAGTTTAAATTGGAGTTTTTAGTCCATCCGTTCAGTATATCTCAATTCTCACCTCTCTGAATGGTTTCTGTCATGCAAGAATGTCTTTCTTACGAACTCAGTTGTGTTTTTACACCCAACCCATCTAAGAACTTCGGTTGGGTGTAAAACAACAACTAAGTTCCCAAGAAAGATTGTATATTTAGTTTCTTGTTTAACACAAAGTTCTATTTCTCTGTAGTTATTTTTTATTTAAGACGTCGGTTTTATGCTGAGGGTCGTGAAAATATTTTACAACGACTTTGTTTGTAACTAACTGACGTAGTATATATTTATAACGACCCTATTATTTAAAAACTGTCGTGTATATTTTAATTTATACGACGTTTTAATTTTACTTTCCTTCGTCTTTAAAAACGCGGTCATTTGAAAAATTTGACCGCGAATTGTAATTTTTCAAATTTGCCCTAAACCCTATATATATAACATTTCGCTATCTTTCTTCAACTCATATTCTAACCTTAAATTTTTCTATCTCCATCCTCCGTCATATTAGATTGCTCTCCCTCCCAAATTATTCAAATTCTACTATTTTCTCTTGCTTGTCCTACTTTATTTAATGATTTTGCGTTAAACGTTCTAACCTAATCTGACATACTTTTAGGTATGTATCCATTGTTCAAAAGGAAGGCCTTGAGATATCACAACCAGCACTAGATTATTCCAAGTCAGAGGTACATTTCATTCCGGCTGCTGTTATAGTTGTAAATGTTACCTCTTTCTTAGTTTTATCACTCAGTTTTCAGTTTCTCAAATTAGTGAAGATAATTTGTTTGAACATTTGCAATTTCAATATGGAAATCCAAATAAGTTATGCTCCCCTCTTCTGGCCTTTGTTTCTTGTTTCCTCTTGCAAAAGGAAAGGGCACATAAAAGATTATAAATATAACTCTGACTAAAACTTGCTTCTTTTTTATTAATCCTGGTTTTGCAGTGCAAGAAGGCAACGCTAACTCATACACACAAGAACAAATTGATGAAATTCGGATCGAATGGGCAGCATTTATGAGCAATCACATGTAGCCCCTCTTTTTCTAATTATAGTTTAATGCTATGGATATGATATTTTGTATGGATATATAGTAGGAATGAAGATTGGTAAACTATGTAATTACTATTGAATCTTCAAGTTTTATGAAACAAATGATTTTTGAGTATATATATGTATGGTGTGGATTATTTGGAGCTGAATTTATTGTTCACAAAGCATTATGGTTGTTTTTTTAGTTAAAATCGTTGTAGAGAACCATTGGAAACAAGAAAAAAAAAAGCTAAAATGTAAAATTACTACGTCTTTGGATATAATAAACGACAGTTCTTTCAAAAAAAAAACCGTCGTCTTTACATTAATAGACGACAATTCTTTCATAAAACCGTCGTCTTTACATCTAATAGACAACAGTTCTTTCATAAAAATGGTCGTCTTTATATATAATAGACGACAGTTTTTCATAAAAACCGTCGTCTTTACATATAATAGACGACTGTTATTTCATAATAGATGACAGTTCTTAAAAACCGTCGTCTTTACATATAATAGATGACATGTCTTTCATAAAAACCGTCGTCTTTAATCTAATAGACGACGGTTTTGAGTAAAAGCGTCGTTTTTATAAATAATAGACAACGGGATTTTACCGTCGTGGTTTTATGCGTAAAAGATGTCGGTTGATTTCTCGACGGTTGAAAAACTAAATTTACGACAGTAAATTACCGTCGTCTATTGCGATTTTTGTAGTAGTGACCTCTCAAAATCTGTCTATACTATCTCAAGCCTTGATTTCTTGCTTCTAGTCTACTTGATTACAGTGGGTTGGTCATTATTTCTAAATACACTAGTAACGAATCTTTTGAAGAGAACATTGTATGGTATGATTTATGGAACTCAAAATTATTACATATGTATACATCATTTTAGCACAAACGAGTAATTTTGAGCTAGCATGTAATAAACTTCTTAATGGGGATTAATCTGTGAGTATTACCAAATATGAAAATCTGTTTAATAGGGAAACACATGGAGATTGACTTCCTTATCAATTCCTTTCTGTGACCAAATAGGGCCTTCAGGACACACAGGAGGCCAAGAAATCAAAAAAGTCCCCACGCCATTACTATAGATACACCTGTCCATTTTTAAGTAACATTAAAAACCTCACATGTGAAGAGCTCATAGTCCTATCCTAAAACACAATAATTCGACCCAAAAAAAGTCGTACAACACAATATGCTGGGGCCCAATATCAGAGTTGTGAAGGAAGTTGAGGTTCTATATCAAAACTAATTAGCAATGGGAGAGTGGCCGAACTCCTTATAAACCCAAGTTATGTCCCTTAACTTTATAATGTAGGAAGCCTAATATGCAGACAACACATTAGGTGATGTCAGAGCATGTGTGGTTATTGGGCCCCAACACGTGAAGCTCTTATACAATGAAGGAAGTTGAGGTTCCAAGATTAGAATTACGTAACAAAAATAATAGTTTAACTGAGACATGTGCACAATATATTAAGAATCATAGACTAATAGTACAAACCGAGAGGAAAGCTACATCCTCATTTGTTGTAGTCTTATGCTTTGACTACTCACTTACTGCCATTGCAGATAATGCAACAGATTCTGCCCTTCATGATCAATTTCACATTGTGAATAGGTGGAGATTCAAGACTTTTGGGTCTCATCCACCTGTGCTCTTCATCAGATGATTCAATTATCAACAGCATCCCTGTTGATCATTCTCATCAAAGAAAAACAGGATAGTGGAGATGGCTCTTGGATTGGGAGGTTTAGCTGCATTTGTCTTCCCCACATTTGCATTTCCTTTTCTTATTTGTTTTATCATTACAAGAGAGAGGTCATTGCCACAAGGAGCACAAAAGGCCAAACCTGTAGAGGAGTTCCAACAAGTTTGTCACTTGCAGAGATAACAAAGGGGAGGCCAGAAAGCTTTTATGCTGATATGTCCTCCATCCACCAGCCTTGCAGAACAAGCCAACACTGTTTTTCTACAACTTGGGCACCTTCCGTATTCACCAGATTTAGTGATCCTTTCATCACCAAAGCCTTCAATTAAAATAAGAAAGGAAAACCATTACAAAAGATACAACATAAAGAAATAAAAAATTTATTTTCCCTTCTTTTGGTCAGAAGTCTCAGAACTATACTAACATTTTTGACACATTATTTCACTAAGCAATAGTTTGATAATACAGCATAGAAAGGTTGCTCTGGACGGCCTATATGAAGTAAATATTCTAACACATTGAAATTAACAAGTTAATCCAAGTCATAAGCAAGGACCATCCACTCAGAATATATCTCGAACGTAGTAAAAGGACAAACAATTTAGGAAAACACCAAAAGAAGAGGTAAGTGCAGAAGGAAAAATGATATGTTGTTTTCTGTTAGCAACATAGGGGACTTGAGAAACTATCCATGTTAATTAACACATTGGTTGAAGTAGCACAACTTGAAGTTAAAGAAAATCTCAAATTTGGGGATGAACTGCCCGACTGTATCAAACATATACAACATGTGGACTTGAACCTACAGCAGAAACCATTTAAGCAGAATAAGATACCTCCCAAGTTACCAACCATGTTCTAAATGCTTCAGTTACTAACCATTTCAGCAGAAACCATCCAGCAGTGCAGAGACTCAGGTTCATCAACATGAAGGCCTCTTCCAATGTTAACGAGAACACCCTTTGGAAAGCATCGATGACTTCAAAATCGACAATGTCGTTGGTCTCCTCAGAAGTGATCAGAGTTCACACAACAACCAACTCCATGGAACTTGGATGGTATTCCTAGTACTTCAACTCTGGCTTTGCCAATTCTTCCCAAGCCGATAATGCCAACTGTTTTTTCCAGAGAACTGAAACGAAATTAAGAAAGGAAAATCTTTTTATTTTATTTATAGCAATTAGCAATGAAAATAAGCTGATTTTGCTTAACCACATTAGGCTATGTCCGGCACCTTTCAAAATCTAATTATGTTAATTGCTCCACTTCTGCTAATGTTTTTGTAACGCTAAAACTCACAGTTCCTTTTGCCTCTCCTTCTTCTCTGTTATTCTTTCTTCCCTTATGAACTAACCATCTCTCCTTTCCTTTCCTGATTTTATATCGAAATAAATTTAAATAACAGCAAAGATGCAAATTTATATGCCTCATAGTAAAATCCAAAAGCAGCTATAATCGCAAAGCAGCAATGAGCAATCAAAATAAAGTAGCAAATTTCCTTCACTCACCAAAATTTCCTTCCTCATTTCTATACTTCATATGTTCTGTTGAGAATTAAAGTAGCAAATAAATCTTATTTCTAAACTTCTTGTTATGCCTAAAACAGAGACATATTTTATTCTTGTATTCGCCATTAGCCTAGCTATTTTCACTTCTTAACCTTCACACTGAAAGTCAGCTGAACCAAGAGCATAAATCAAAGCATGGTGCTGACCTCACAATAACAAGACCTCAACATTCCCCTAGAAACTTAAGGGAAACTGCTGATTCATACGTCCATATTCCTTGTAAATAACCTTAGCTCTAGAGAAATCTACAGAAGCTGTATATTATTGATGTAGAACAGCCCGTCAATTATAGGAAATACTTTACTCATTTCAATATGGTGGAAACATAGGAGATATACTTACAATAATTACAATTCTCTCTGCCTCTTATTAATTTCATCCTTTTCTCCTAGATTTTTCACACACATCCTTCGTCATTAATTCACTATTTTCCCCTTTTTTCTTTTGGTCAGAAGACCCGGAACAATACTAACATGTTCCACACATTAATTCACTATAGCAACTGTACTGTGCATTTTCATGGCATACAGACACCACCATAGGAGAAATTATCATTGATAAAAGTAGCTATATGCAGGCTTAGTCCATTTTCAGACAAATAAGATTATATTCTTAGAGCACAACATAAACAATATGCAGAAACCATTTTATTTAAGCACAACAAGATACCTCCTGAGTTACCAATAAAACCTGATGTTCATTCAGTAGTGTGCAGTTCTAAATGCTTCAGTTGGGCAACATCTGCAGATGTTCATTCAGAGTGTGCATTTTCATGGCATACAGACACCTTACTTGTCTGTTTTCAGTATATTATCTGACACAGCAATTGGTGAAAACAATAAAACCTGACACAGCAATTGAAATAGCACAAAATTAGAGGAACACAAATCACAGCATATCCTGAAAACTATACAAACAAGATGTAACAAGAGAATTACTCTCTCTCCTCCTACCTAATATAAGAACTAAATATGATGCAATCAAATTTGAAACTTTGTGAATGCCACCAATGCATCCCTTGCTTTTCGTCAAATTTGAAACTAGATGAGTGACAAGTATTATTAAACCATGATAGATAGATAGTGTCCTTCCGTCAGTCAGATTGACAAGTTTCAGAGCAAATTAAACAGTAGCTCAAAAGAAAAATGAAAAGAAAAGGTGACTTACTGAGATTAATTGTGAGGATTGACCATCATTGTCATTAGCTTCTCAAGTATTACTTTGAGACCTCATTGACTGATTGCACCAAGCACAAAATAATTTAGACTTTCTTCAATCTTTTGCAGATTGGTTCATCGTCGTCATCAGAGCTACCAATTCCTCGTTCGTAGTCATCATCAGAGCTACCAATTCCTCGTTCGTAGTCATCATCAGAGCTACCACTTCCACTACTACCAATTCCTGGTTCATCATCGTCATCCTCGTCATCGTATGCACGCAGTGCTGGCTTTGGGACTTTCAGTATTCGGCTAAATTCTTCCAAATCTCTCTCGTACACCAAACGGGCCCCACATTCCTTTATATTCGAGCTTGTTTTGAGTTTTTCCAAATCTCTTCTAAATGGAGAATAATGCGTTTCGAACGAAACCCGATGACTGCTTGAGGCATCCATGAGGCTGGGATGATCGCGAAGCAAACAAAAAACCCAAAGGTGTTCTGACTCAAGACTCCCGATTCCAAACCATTCACACCCACTAAAATCTTTCAAAGATGATTCAATGTAGAAATATTCATATTCATCAAGGGCGTCTGGATTATCCAAATATTCAGAATCATGAAAAACAACACATAAAGCAATCCCAACCCAGTCGCTGCGTGGTTGTGGAGGCAGAGGCAGCTCCACAGTTATTGAATCTCCCACACTTCGATTACTGAACCACTCTGGAATTTCACTTCCAGGGTATACAATATCATTTGAAAGGAAATATTTATTCCCGATGGTAAATACCAGAAAGTACGCTCTCAGTATCATTGCAAATATTCTATTAATCCAGCCTTCATCTTCAACCAATTTGAAGCAATTAAGACAAGTGAAATCAAAATCATACACATTGGCTCCTCCGCTCAACCTTGATGGATCTGACAACCTTGTTAAAGAAGTACAATTGTTTACACTTACCTGTAAAAAGGTGGATCTGAATGGAGGAAGATCTGGCAATTGCTCAAGCCTTTCGCAACCCTCCAATATAAGTAACCTCAGCTTAGAAAGGAATCTAATGCTCGAGGGAAGGCTAACGAAATTGTTTCCACTAAGAATCAACTCTCCTAAAGAAGACAAGAGGCCAATATCATCACGGATGACTCCTTCACCAATATTACAATTACGCAAATCCAAAGACTCTAAATGATTTAGAGAAAACCCTAGAATTTTGTCAATTTTTGTGCATCCCTCCATAACCAGATCCGTAAGACACTTCAAATTGCTTATCCCACTCGGGAGACTCAAGAGACTTTCACAATTACTTATAATCAGTCTAACAAGGCCGACAATGCGTTCAATTGATGAAGTTATTTCCTCAATAGCAGTCCCATCTAAAGAAAGATATGACAAATTATTCATCGGTCCAACAAATTCTGGAATCTTTTTCACTTTTGAGCACCAAGAAAGATTAAAACATTGGAGAGAATTCATTTCCACCTCACTTGGGAGACTGTTAATGCCTGCACACCCCTTAAGTTGCAAACGTTTCAGCTTTTTGTGAACTGCAAAAGATGAGTGAACCTCAACTAAATTCGTACAATGTTCTAGACACAGAATCTCAAGATTTGGAATGCCTTTGAAATCTGGGGTACTTGTCAATTGATAAGAGTAACTAAGGTCGATGTATTTCAAGTTTGGCAAGACCTGTATAGTACATAAAAATAGTAAAATTATAAATAAATAAAACCCTTACTTAGTTGAACAAGTTACAATTATATCTGAATTATGTATATATAAAAGAATTCTAAAACGCCATATTTCAATAATCTCTCACCTTTGCTCCATCCCAAAGCTGGACAAGTTTGCTATGACGCATCTTTAGTTCAACAAGGAAACGTGGTTCAAAACTTGATGGGAGTGATTTAGAAGGGTGCCAACTCCAACTGATAGTTCTTAAGGAATTTGGAAGATATTTGGGGGCTGAAGAAATGATCACATTATCAAATTCAAGAAGCCTTAATCCGTGCATCTTAAAGAAGGCTTCAGTACAATTCCAATGCACCTCTTCCAATTTCGGCAAATGCAAGACCATGGCTTCAATTGCTCCTGTTCCCTAATAATTAAGAAAAAAAAATGAAAAGGTAATTGCACATTCAAGTCTAATATCATTTTAAAAGAAATGTCATATATTTTCTTCCAAACATAATATTTCTACATATCTTCTTACTGTATTGTTCATGATTATATGAGAGATATCATCGCGAAGCCACAAACAACTGCGTTGACCAGGCTCTTGGATAGACTCTTGACGAACAATTTCCCATGCCATTTCTTGTACCAGATCATGCATCTCAACAGTGTCACAAAAGTGGATTTTCTCAATAGTTATGAGAGATTTCTCAATAAGAATATCTATCACAGCACGACTAGAAATGTCATGGTTCTTGTTAAGTTTGTCAATTACATTCTCTTTATACTCCCCTTTATGGAAACATGCAACATGGAGAAAAAATTTCTTCTCCCACTCTTCTAGTCCGTCATAACTTACTTTGAGTGAATAAAAAATGTCGGGACAATGAATTTTCTCTAGATTATACAACACACTTTTCCATGTATCTTGATCTCTCCTATACAAAGAACTCCCCAAAGTTTTAAGAGCTAATGGAAGGCCCTTCGCATAATTTAGGAAACACTTAGACAATTCCAGGAAACCTTCATTAGCTGACTTTTCTTAAAGGCCTTTTGACTGAAGAGCTCAAGAGCTTCATCATCATTTAACACCTTGACCTCACATCGTACCATTATACCATGTTCAACTAGTAGACGTTCATTTCTAGTTGTGATGACAATTCTACTCCCCGAACGAAACCATTTTTTCTCTCCAACCAGTGTTTCAAGTTGTTTTAATTGATCCACATCATCAAGGACAATAAGAACCTTTTTATTGCATAAACATTTTTTAGTGAAAGAGATTCCTGACCGTTCATCCGTAACTTGGATAATATTTTCCTTTAAGATTGGGGAAAGAAGTTGTTTTTGTAGATCAACTAGAGTACCATGTTTTGCAGAAACCTCTCTCACATTAGATAGAAACGAGCTAAGTTCAAAATTATGGGAAATTTTTTCAAAAACTAGGTTGGCAAGGGTTGTTTTGCCTACCCCGCCCATCCCCCATATCCCTATAAAGCGAACATCATTTTCTTTGGGAGCCAATTGCAAATGTAGTTGCTCAAATGCAGAATCAATTCCGACTAACTTGTCTAGAGAACCTGACAACATGAACGTTGGATGCACTTTGCTCCACACAAATTTGACAATGTGTTTAGTAAGCTCTGCTTCCGACCTACAAGGAAGAAAATTAAAATAACCATTAATTCATAAATATAACATCCAAGGTTATTGATTATGGCAAGAACTGAAACGTAACATCCAAGTAGAACTCTTGTTAAGAAACAAGCAAGTTGTTGATCCATGCATGCTTACTGATAATTCTTTGAATCCAACCCAGAGAGATTGGCAACTTCTTTTAAAGCATCTCTCCACCGGTTCACCTTGTCTACATCTTCACTGAACTTTTCTTCATGCTTAGAGAAGGCTTCTGCAAAACTACCCCTTTGGTTTCGTACATCAGAAAGATCCACGTGATAAAAGATTGGCAGAATTCTCATAGTGTCTTGCATGCATTCAAGAATCTTGGAAAGTTCATCCAAGCACCAGGTGGAAGAAGCGTAATTTGGGGAGAGAACGATGATGGCAAGATGTGATTGTTCGATTGCGGTCAACAACTCCGGAGAAATAGTTGCTCCTATTTCAAGGTCTCGGTCGTCCTTAAAAGTTTTAATTGCTTGCCAGTACTGCAGTTCGTGGTATAAATGGGATAGAAAACCGCTGCGAGTGTCTTCACCCTTGAAACTCAAAAACACATCATGCTTCCAATGTGGAGGAGCCGATTCAGCTGAAGTACGAGATGTAGAGGCTCTTTGGGTGCTGAAGGCCATTGGAAAAGAAAATAAGTCCCTAGAAATCTGGTTCTGCAAACTCTCAGAAAATACTCGATACAAAAGTTGTCGGAATAGATGAAAAACAGAGGGGAAATAATGGAAGAGGGAGAGAGAGACAAAGAGAGATGGAAACTATGTCGCATGGTGGTGTGTTAGCCAAAGAAAACGGCACACTGTTTCAATTGGAATCTAATTGCATATACAAAAATGAATTGAGCCGGAGATAAGTTAGATGGCTATTAAAATAATCTTGCTCAGCCAAATTTCGCGATGATCATCATAGCACAAGCCATAAAATAATAAAACCAATGAATCTCTAAAGAAGAGAACAAAAAGACAGGCAAGAAACTGAAGAATCGAGGAAATCCCCAAGAAAGAGGTGAACACGTCCAATGCCAAAGTGTAATCAACTTCCAAGCAAGTTCCCAACTCAGGGTTCATTATCCACATGCTCAAATAGAGAGAGACAGAGAGATATTGCCTGCTTAATAACTTGTTTGCGATCCTCAGAGAGACCGCCGGTCCCAGACGATTGATCATGTCATCGTCGGACGACTGTCGTTGAATCTCAGAGGAGGCGCGATCAGAAGAGAACAGAGCTCAAGGGTAAAAGGGCAAGCCACTGTTCATAATGAAGAGACCAACCATTTAAGCAGGGGTACAAACGTCATTTTACTGTTACTATGAACAGTTTAGGAATAGTGAAGTTTCCAGTTTTAGTGTGTTATATATATAATTTCCCATAATTTTGAACTTGGCTCGTTACTCTAGTTGATCTACAAAGACAACTTCTTTCCCCAATTATAAAGGAAAATATTATCCAAGTTACGATGAACGGTAGATATTCTTATTGAGAAAAACTATTTTCGCAGTCTTTGTGGCTGCTCAAAAGTGAAAAAGCTTCCAGAATTTGAGGGACAAGAAAAATTTGTTCAAGCTCATTTTAAAAGGTACTGCTGTTGAGAAGATTCCTTCATCAATTGAAGTTCTGGTTGGCCTCGCTGTAGAGGGTATGAACAGTCACAAAAGTCTCTCGGGTCAAATACTCTATATGCAAAGATCCTTAAAACTTGTCAAACTGCCAGGGGAGGTGGAGTGTGTTCTCATTAACATTGGAATACGTCCAATACCAAAGTGTAATGGTGATGAACCTGCTGGATATAATAAGAAGCTGCATATAATAAGAAATACTGTACTCATTTCAATATGGTGGAAACAGAGGAAATATACTTACAATGATTACAATTCTCTCTGCCTCTTATTCTTTCATCCTTTCCTCCGAGATTTTTCACACACATTCTTTTGTCATTATTAATTATTTACCCCTTTTTTCTTTTGGTCAGGAGAGTCAGAACTATATTAACATTTTCAACACAGTATTTCACTAGAGCAACAGTTTGATTGCACGGCATTGAGACTTGAGAAATTATCATTTTTAATTAGCACATTGGTAAAAGTAGCTATATGCAGGCTCTGTACAATTTCAGACAAAACTGCTTAATAAGATTATGTTCTAAATGCTTCATTTAGGCAGTTTACTTATCTGTTTTCAGATATCATGATTGTCACAGTCTCAAGCATTTGTACATTATCTGTTCATTCTGAAAACAATAAAACCTGACACAGCAATTTAAATACATTGCTTGCTTTTCCTCATCATTAACTGAATTGACCAACTTATGGTTATGGACATATACAACAACTTTGCATCTCTTTTGGGTGAATCTGACATATACAGATGAAAGCAAACAAGTGAATGTATTATTACTTTTGGAAATGGTGGAAAACTATATAACCAAAATGTAATAAGAGAATAGCTCTCCTCTTACCTTATAGATGAAAAATAAAACATTGCCTTCCGCTCGAATTGAAACTTGTTGAATGCCATCATCAAAGCATGCTTAGTTTTTTCCGCAACTGCAAGGATAGATAGATAGTCTTAGTTAATTTGAGAGCCAATTAAACAATTAAAATTTAAAACAAACAGTAGGTCAAAAGAAAAGGTGACTTACTCTGATGTGTTTTGAGTATTGAGCATATTCATTACCAGAGCTACCACTTCCTGATTCTTCGTCGTCATCAGAACTGCCATTTGGGCCTGCCTCGTCATACATGCATGCATGTAGTTTTGGCTTTGGGAGTTTCAGTACTCGGCTGAATTCTTCCAAATCACTCTTGTACACCAAACGGGCTCCACATTTCTTTATAATGGAGCTTGCTTGTAGTGTTTTCCAAGATTCGTTTGAACAATAACGCCCTTCGAATGAAAACCGATGACTGCTTGAGGCATCCCTGATATGATCGCGAGGCAAATAAAAACCCCAAAGGTGTGGTGAAAGAAGATGTTCCACTCCAGCATTCGCATACAGACCCCACAAATATTGAATTTCGATAAAATCATAGGCTGGATGTTCCAAATATTCAGAATCTAAAAAAACAACACATAAAGCAATCCCAAGCTAGTCGCTACATGGTTGTGGAGGCAGAGGCAGCTCCACAGTTATTGAATCTCCCACACTTTCATTATCGAACCACTCTGGAATTTCACTTCCAGGGCATACAATAAACTTAAACATTGAATAGATTCCTTGTACCAAAAGAATTGCCATTGTATTTATTTATTATAGAATTAGAAATTAAACCATTTAAAACCATTATATTTATGGATAGATTCCCTATCCATGTTAATAAACATATTGGTTGAAGTAGCTAATGCAGGCTTAGTTAATTATCACAACATGAAGTTAAAGAAACATATACAACATGTGGACTTGAACCTACAGAAGAAACCATTTAAGCAGAATAAGATACCTCCCACCCAAGTTACTAACCATTTCAGCAGAAACCACCCAGCAGTGCACACACTCAGGTTCATCAACATGAAGGCCTCTTCCAATGCTAATGAGAACACCCTTTGGACCCAACGCATCAATGACTTCAAAATCTACAATGTCGTTGGTCTCCTCAGAAGTGATCAGAGTTCACACAGCAACCAACTCCACGGAATTTGGATAGTATTCCCAGTACTTCAACTCTGGCTTTGCCAATTATTCCCAAGCCAATAATTTTCCAGGGAACTGAAACGAAATTAAGAAAGGAAAATCATTATAAAAGATACAACATAAGCAATTAGCAATGAAAATAAGCTGATTTTGCTTAACCCCATTAGGCTATGTCCAGCACCTTTCAAAATCTAATTATGTTAATTCCCTCTCCTTCTTCTCTGTTATTCTCTCTTCCCTTATGAACTAACCACCTCTCCTTTCCTTTCCTGATTTTATATCAAATTAAATTTAAATAACAGCGAAGATGCTAATTTACATGCCTGCTGCAAAATCCAAAAGCAGCTAAATCATAAAGCAGCAATGAGCAATCAAAATCAAGCAGCAAATTTCCTTCACTCACATTCCTTTAGAAACTCTAAGGAAAACGACTGATTCAATATCAAGCCTACACTTGTCCACATTCCTTGTAAATAACCTTAGCTCTAGAGAAATCTACAGAAGCTGTATATAATAGGAAATACTATACTCATTTCAATATAGTGGAAACAGAGTAAATACACTTACAATAATTACAATTCTCTCTGCCTCTTATTCTTTCATCCTTTTCTCCTAGCTTTTTCACACACATTCTTTCAACATGATTAATTATTTTCCCCTTTTTTCTTTTGGTCAGAAGACTCAGAATAGCACCAGGTGACTAGGTCCATTTCATTCTGATAACAACAAAACATGACACAGCAATTTAAATAGTAGCACTTGTTGGACAGTAAGAACCAGCCAGGTCGTTAGAGAAACACAAAATTACAGCATATCCTGCAAACTATATAAACAAGATGTTAACAAGAGAATTACTCCCTCTCCTCCTACCTAATATAAGAACTAAAAACAGAGATATTATGATGCAATCAAGTTTGAAACTTTGAGAATCCCTCTCGTCATCAGTAATTAAAGAAGTTATTTACAAACAACTTATGAAACGATTAAAATCTAATTGCCTTTTAATTTTTTAACATTAACAGTTTTCATTAATTATATCAGACGGTTTGATGGCACAGGAGTCAATTGATGTTCATGTCCACCTCAGTTGCCACATATGGTGATTAGAGTTGAAAAAGATTCTGTTACTTAAGCTCGACTGAGTAAGTAAGAGATTCATAACCCAACAATATTATCCTGCATATATGTATTTGGAAATGGAAAAGTATATAACCAAAATGTAATAAGAGAACAGCTCTCCTCCTACCTCATTGAATGATTGAACCAAGCACAAAATAATTTAGGCTTTCTTGAATCTTTTGCTGATTGGTTCATCCTCGTCATCAGAGCTACCATTTCCTGGTTCATCCTCGTCATCAGAGCTACCACTTCCGCGAGTACCAATTGGGCCTGCCACTACAGGAAAACTTAGCTCTGGCGACAAACTGCAAATTTTTGTATCGGCAAAAAACCTTTTTCGCCAGAACTGATTTCTCTTGGGGATTTTGAGTATTCGGTTGAATTCTTCCAAATCCCTCTCGTACACCAAACGAGCCCCACATTCCTTTATAATCGAGCTTGTTTTGAGCCTGTTGCAAGATCCGTATGCACAATAATGTGCTTCGAATGAAAACCGATGACTGGTTGAGGCATCGGTGAGGCTGGGAACATCGCGAGGCTAATAAAAAACCCAAAGGTGTTGTGACTCAAGATGTCCGACTTTAAAAGTCTCATACGGACCCCATAAATACTGAATTTGGAAATAGTCATATCCAACAACCGAGGCTGGATTTTGCAAATATTCAGAATCTTGAAAAACAACACATAAAGCAATCCCAATCCAGTCGCTACATGGTTGTGGAGGTAGAGGCAGCTCCATAGTTATTGAATCTCCCACACTTCGATGATCGAACCAATCTGGAATTTCACTTCCAGGCCATACAATTAAGTCACCAGCCCACATTGAAAAGAATTCATGTACGAAAGGAATTCCCATTATATTTACTATTGCAAAAGAAAACCCAATCCAAAAAAAAAAAGAGAGAGATAGAGTACCCGAGCTGCCAATCTCATTATTATTGCAAATATTCTATTAATCCAACCTTCTTCATCAACCAATCTGAAGCAATTATGACAACTAAACCTAAAATCATACACATTGGCTCCTTCCCTCAGCTTAGATGGATCGGACAACCTTTTTAAGGCAGTACAATTGTTTACTTGTACGTATAAGGATCTACTTGACGGAAGATCTGGCAATTGCTCAAGCCTTTTGCACCTACTCAGTTGAAGACACTCAAGCTTAGAAAGGAATCTAATGCTCGAGGGAAGGCTGACGAAATTGTTTCCACTAAGTGTTAAATATTCTAAAGAAGAGAAGTAGCCAATATTATCGGGGATGGCACCTTCACCAATATTACAATCACTTAGATCTAATTCAGTCAAAGAGCATAAATGATTTAGAGAAGACAACACCAAACCCCAGGGGTCAGGTTTAGGGTCAGGATGACTCTTTCTAATTCCAAATAAACGGTCAAGGCCCCACCCAATGCCACCCCTTGAAGTTGATGATCCACGAAAGTTTAGATGTTTGAGGTTTTTCATAACAACAAGCGGCTCTCTCATAGCACTTCCTTCCAAATAAAGCTCCTCTAAAGACTCCCATGTCCCCTGGCAGTTTGTCAAGTTTTGAGCAACGTAGCGCCCAGAGGATTTTAAGAGACTTCAAATTGCATATCGCACTCGGTAGACCCAAGAGACTTTTGCAATCACTTATATGCAATTCAGCAAGGCCAACTAAATGTTCAATTGATGAAGGTATTTGCTCGATAGCAGTCTCGCATAAAATAAGCTGGAACAATTTTGTCATCTGTTTCCCAAATTCTGGAATCTTTTTCACTTTTGAGCAGCCCCAAAGACTAAATAATACGAGAGAATCCATTTTCAACTCACTTGGGAGACTCTTAATACTTTTACAGTCCCTAAGTCTTAAAACTTTTAGCTTTTTGTGAACTGCAATAGACGAGTGAACCCCAACTAAATTCGTACAACCAACCAGATTCAATTCCTCAAGATTCGGAATACGTTTGAAATCTGGGATACTCGTCAATTTTTCAGAGTAACTAAGATCCATGTATTTCAAATTGGGGAAATCCTGTACAGTACATAAAAGTTGTAGAATTAAAAGTTTCAAAAAACCTTACAACTTAAGGTACAGCCATACTCAAAATATTTATAAAGGAAAGAAATTACAAAATGTCTTATTTCAATAATCTTACCTTTTCTCCATCCCAAAGCCGGACAAGTTTGCTATGAAGCATCTCAAGTGTAATGAGGAAACGTGGTTCAAAACTTGGCGGGAGCGACTTGGAAGGATACCAACTCCAATGGATAATTATTAAGGAATTTGGAAGATCTTTAGGAGCTAAAAAAATGACAATATTATCAAATTCAAGAAGCGTTAATCTGCGCATCTTAGAGAAGGCTTCAACACAATTCCAGTGCACCTCTTCTAATTGGGGCAGACGTAATACTATACCTTCAATTGCTTCCGTACCCTAACATATAATTTAGAAAAAGGAATAAGTTAATTTAGAAATGGCATATAATTTCTTTCAAGCATAGTATTTCTACAGAGCTTCTTACTGTATTGTTCATGAATACATGAGAAATGTCGTTGTAATGCCACAAAAGACTGCGTTTACCAGGCTCAGGAGACTCTTCACGAACAATTTTCCATGCCATTTCTTGTATCAAATCATGCATCTCAACAATGTTGCTACGAAAATGGAGTTTCTCAATAGTTAAGAGAGATTTCTCAATAAGAATATCTATCTCAATAAGACTGGAAATGTCAAGGCTCCAGTCTAGTATTTGAATAACTTGCTCTTTATTCTTCCCTCTATGGAGACACGCAACATGCAGAAAAATTTTCTTCTCCATCTCTTTTAGTCCATAATAACTTACTCTGAGTGAATCAAAAATTTCGGGTTCAGGAATTTTGTTTAGATTATACAACACACTCTTCCACACATCTTGATCTCTCCCATACAAAGCACGCCCCAAAGTTTTAAGAGCTAATGGAAGGCCTTTAGCATAATATAGGAAATGCTGAGACAGTTCCTGAAAACCTTCCTCAGGCTGATCTTTCTTAAAGGCATGTCGACTAAAGAGCTCAAGAGCTTCATCATTCTTTAAGACCTCAACCTTATAGGTTGTTGTACCATGCTGAACAAGTAGACGTTTATCTCTAGTTGTGATGATAATTCTACTCCCCACACCAAACAAAATTTTATCTCTAGCCAGTACTTCTAGTTGGTGTAATTGATCCACATCATCAAGTACGAGAAGAACCTTTTTATTCCTTAAAACTTTATTAATGAAAACAGTTCCCCCCCTTTCATCACAAACATGATTAATACTTTGGTCCAAGATTTGGGAAAGAAGTTGTCTTTGTAGATTAGAAACCTCCCTCTTTCTCACATTCGATAGAAAACATTTAAGTTCAAAATGATGGGAAATTTTCTGAAACACTAGGTTAGCAAGGGTTGTTTTGCCTATCCCGCCCATTCCCCATATCCCTATAAAGCGAACCTCATTTGCCTCGAGATCTAATTGCAAGCGGAGTTGGTCAAGTGCAAAATCAATTCCAACCAATCTCTCTTGGGAATCTAACAGCGTCAATGTAGGATTCACTTTCTTCCACACACGTTTGACAGTGTCTTTGATAAGCTCTGCTTCCCACCTATATACAAAGTAAGAAAATTAAAATAACCATTAACCCATAAATACAACATCCAAGGTTGTTGGATTAAAGCAAGAACTGAAACGTAAAATCCAAGTAAGACTCTTGTTAAGACACAAGAAATTAGTTGTTCATACATGCATGCTTACTTATAATTCTTTGAATCTAAGCCAGAGAGATTGGCAACTTTTCGTAAAGCATCTCTCCACCGCTTCACCTTCTCTGCTTCTTCACTGAACCTTTCTTCATGCTTAGTGAAGGCTTCTGCAAATCTCCCCTTTTGGTTTCGTACATCGGAAGGATCCACATCATAAAAGATTGGCAGAATTCTCTTGGTGTCTTGCATGCATTCAAGAATCTTGGTAAGTTCATCCAAGCACCAGGTGGAAGCAGCATAATTTGGGGAGAGAACAATGATGGCAAGATGTGATTCTTCGATTGCGGTCAACAACTCCGAAGAAATAGTTGCTCCTATTTCAAGGTCTCGGTCGTCCTTGAAAGTTTTAATTGCTTGCCAGTACTGCAATTCATGGTATAAATGGGATAGAAAACCGCTGCGAGTGTCTTTACCCCTGAAACTCAAAAACACATCATGCTTCCACCGAGGAGGATCCCATTCAGCTGAAGTAAGAGATGCAGAGGCTCTTTGGGTGTTCGAGGCCATGGGAAAAAGATAGTTCAAGGAAATCTCGTTTGGCAAACACTCAGGAAATACATAAAATCGATATTAAGAAAAAAATAGGTAGATAATAAGTAGATAATATTAGATATGGACAATCAGATATGGACTTGTGATAGCAAGCTGCTGGACTAAATTGGCAAGCAATTAAATTCAGTGCCGGGGAAGGTGTCCTCAGCCTCATCCGCCACAGCTGGGACTTGACTTGTAATAAAGGAACAATGGAGAAGAATGGAGCAAAGGACTTGACTTGGAATAAAGGAGAGGTTGCGTACGGGCCCTACATTTAATGGTGCACCTGTGACAGGCTAAGCTGTAGAAAGCAGAAAGCACTGCGTTGAAAGAAGGGCACTTATGGCTATTAGTCGTCAACCAGATTATAGGACTCAAAAATATCAATGATGATCTTTCATTACCACAACCACTAATCATTTGTCTGTGATTTTAAATAATAAAGTATAGTAAATTGAGCTTAAACCCATAAAATTCACTTTATGTCACCTATAGCCTTTTCCTTTATTTTTCTATTTAAAATATCCAATTTTTTCAAATAATACCAAATGACTAGGATCCAACTAAGTAAGTTACATAATATAACTTAAAATCTGATTTATTATATTTTTTGCATTCCAAAACTACCCATATTTATAAGTTAACGTGTTATGTGGGGAGTGTAACTAATGACACAAGTTAAATTTGGAAAGATCTCCAAATGGTTGTGATGAATATAGGAATTAATTTATAAACGTATTTGAAATTAAATATTAAATTCAACATTAACATTAGTAATCTATAGGTGATTAACGTTTTGGTTTATTTAATATAAAAAATTATGTTGTTTTCCTTTTAAGATTATATGACTAGTAATCTATTAAATTCAACATTAACATATTAGTAATCAATATCATTATCAGTATTAGTAATCAATATCAATATCAATAGTATTATCAATATCGATATTGATATTGATAATATAAAGAAGTTGACATTATTATTAATAAAAAAATAGGTCGATTATTGTCCATAAAAAATAGGTAGATTAATATCAATATTGAAAGCAATTATGGCAGTTAATGAAATGCTTGAAATAAATTATAAATAAAATATGAAGTATGATGGCAACGATGTAAAAACATAGGAATACTATGACTTCTTATATCCTACTGGTCATTTAAGTTTGAAATTGGGTTTTACACATAGATTTATAGAGTGATGGGTATATGTCTAAAAAATAGGTAGATTAATATCAAAATTGTAAATTGAGCTTAGACCCATAAAATTCACTTTATGTCACCTATAGCCTTTTCCTTTATTTTTCTATTTAAAATATCCAATTTTTTCAAATAATACCCGATGACTAGGATCCAACTAAGCAAGTTACATAATATAACTTAAAATATGATTTATTATATCTTTTGCATTCCAAAACTACCCCTATTTATAAGCTAATGTGTTACGTGGGGAGTGTAACTAATGACACAAGTTGAATTTGGAAAAATCTACAAATGGTTGTGATGGATGTATGAATTAATTTATAAACGTATTTGAAATTAAATATTAAATTCAACATTAACACGTATTAGTAATCTATAGGTGATTAACGTTTTGGTTTATTTAATATAAAAAATTATGTTGTTTTCCTTTTATGAATTATATGCCTAGTAATCTATTAAATTCAACATTAACGTATTAGTAATCAATATCAATATTATTATCAATATTGATATTGATATTGATATTGATATTGATATTGATATTGATAATATCAATATTGAAGTAGACATTATTATTATTTAAAAATAGGTCAATTATTTTTCATAAAAATAGGTAGATTAATATCAATATTGATAATTTATATTGATATTATCAATATCAATATGTTGATAATATCAGTATTGATATTGACATCAATATCAATATTGACATATTGATGAAGAGTTTATTAATATATTCAATATTATCTACCTATTGATAATAAGTATATTATTATTGTCAATAATATTATCTACTTATTATCTTTTCTTAATATCCATATCAATATATGGATAATAATATTGACAATAGGTAGATAATAATAGGTAAATTACTGTCCAAAAAGATATTGACAATATGAACCTATTTTTCTCTAAATAATATACCTTTTTTTTCTCTAAATAAAGCACCTATAACTTGTTTTATGAAAACAAAATTTGATCATCTTTTTATTGTTTGTTTTATGAAAAACAATTTTTTTTAATTGAACCTATTTTTTCTCTCTAAATAATGTACGTATTTTTTTTTCTCTAATAATGTACCTAGTAAAAACATTTACTTAGTATAATGAACCTATTTTGCTCAATTTTGTATCCATTTTTTTCTCTAAATAATACCTACTACTTGTTTTATGAAAAATAATTTGATAATCTATTTATTTTTTGTTTTATGAATTGTTTTTAAATAAACCTATTTTTTCTCTCTAAATAATGTACCTAATATAATGAACCTATTTTTTTCTTCTACAAAATGTACCTATTTTTAATTTATAAAAAATGTGCATAAATTTCAATTATACAACGTACCTACTTTCTAAAAATTATTGCGTACCTATTTTTAATTTATGAAAATGTACAAAAATTTATGGTAAATAATATACGTATATTTTTATACGTATATATTTATATTTATATTTTCCATTTGTAATTTACAGATTTTTTTTGTTTGCAATTTTAGGGGGCGATATGTTAGAGGGAATGGCAACTGTGATGTCCCGGACCTAAATTAAATTAAATAAATAAAAGAAAGTAAATTAAATTTAAAATTTAAAATAAAAGGATTTAATTAAATAAAAGTGGAAAATTATATTTAAGGGGCAAAATGGTCATTTTTAATTTTCGATTGAGAATTTGGCGAAACGAGTTGCTCCATTGCGTCCAGCTCGTCGAAACAACTTCGTTGATATGCAGAACGTCCAATTCTGAGTTACAACGAACGCGTAACGATTTAAAGAAAAAAAAAATGAAATTTCAGGTATTGTATTGTAGATATTGTAGATCGATTTTGAGGTTTTGTAGTTCGTTCAATATACCCATATTTGGATAGTTTTGAGATTGAGTTTTGGGCCACTTGCCGTCATCTATGCAAGTTCCCGTAGTTGAATAATTTGTTCCACTCATCGAGTAGTATATGTAGGTGGAAGGATGGTCCTTGGTTTGGAGTTGGTCCGACGCTGAAATTATCGCTTTAGACAGCCACAGAATCTGCCAGCGCGTGTACCCAAGCGTGGGCCCACTTTTCATTGCACATTTTCATTCCTAAATTATCCTTACGTCATCATGAGCGCGCAGGTGTGCTCGGATTTCAATTTGGAGTTCGTATGACAGTCGAACGAATTTACGCCTATTGCGCGTTATCTGGGTTCGATGTGTTCGGGCCGTCGGATCAGTCCCAATTCTTATTATGTTGTTTCTCGTATTTTTAGGATCGTGTAGGAATTGACAGATTGTGGATCGGAGCCCCGGATGCTTCGAATCATTGACTTAAAGTTTGAATTAACAAAAAACCATCCGATCGTACGATCGTGAGAAATCCGAGCGTTCGATCTAGACCAAACCTTCAGGACGTGTTTAGTTGACCTTGTTGGACCTTTAGGAATGTCCAGATCAATTTGGAGGTCATGGGCCCCGTGGGCCCGTGTTTACCAAGTTTGACCAGATAGTTGACCGTGCATCTCCCGAGGTCGTTTCGCCTTTCTTTGAGCGTCATTGACCTTAGAATCTTTCGTTTAAACGTACACGCACATTTTGAGTAGGGAAAGTTAAAGTTTCGTTTTAAAGTTTCACGTTCGCGTTTCTATCGTTAATCCGGTTCTCGTATTCTGAAATAGGTACTCAGGCACCGTATACGCAGCAGGCGGGACCCTCTCAACACTCCCCAAAATAACTTCCAATTCAACCATTTAATGAACCAATATATAACCCAAACAGAACGTGCTCTCCAAGTTAGAGATGGGAAAAAATAATATTTGTAACTTAAATCAAAATAAGGTCCAACTAGAAAAATAATCTTAAGAGATAAAATCTAATCCTATTAAAATAAGGACTAATATAAAAGCATTTGAGTGAAGTTAACTCCAACTAGGAATCCTATCATGAATGCATGATTATGTCATGATTTACTTGAAAATCGAGTTTCTCATATTGATCCAGTCAACCTTTGAGAATTCGGAATTGATGTGTTGCGCCACAACTTCCAGCAAACTATATTCACACACTAATACCCAACCTATGCTAGAGTCTAGGAAATGACAATACAAATTTCATACTAACACCCCACTATAGAAAGGAAATAACGAGAAAGGACTAATGTTTTCCACAACACCTGAAACTTCCTTGCTGGGATGTTTTCTCTTTCTTCTCACCAAAGTGATTGTGTCCTGTTTTTTTTATATAATTTTTTTCTTTCTTAAGCTTACTGATGCCGAGGGAATTGAACACATAATTGCTGAGTTAATGGCTTGAGTTATAAGTAATTGCGCTCTTAGTTCAGTTTTGATATTAGAATATTTAACAAACCCAATTGTGTAGTTGCGTTAATACTTATCTGCGTACAAAAAGAAGCGGTATTGGAGTTAATAGGACTTACTAATTTTTTTTTTGGTTATATTGGAGGAAAGAAACTTCACTGGTTCGATCCAGAGTGTCATGGAGGAGGGGGAATCCACCATCACTGGGTTTGGGGTTCTTGTTTGTTTTGTTGGTTTGGAAGTTTGTTGTTTTGTTTTGTCCCTGATTTGTATTTGTTTGCTTGTTGCTTCTCCCGTTACAGAGATGGTCATGACGGCTGCATTGTCTTGTTTTGTTTTAGTTGCTTAGGTTTAGTTTATTTTGGGCCTTTTGAATCTTTGCTAAGTTGAACTTTATTTGTAACCATTTCTTATGACGCAAATTCTACAGTCCATGCGCCAGGCTCTATTTACCGTTAGATTTCGCTAAAATTTTATGGGTAAATCTACACCATTGAGTGGGATAACCTGAAAACCTGCTCAGAAGGTTGAAAGAAAATTCCCAACCCGTCAAAACCTAAGCCCCGTCTTCACTCACTTCATCTTTCTATCTTTCACTCTCTCTTTCTCATCTAAATCCCTTTTCCTCTTCGTTTTCAGACTTAATGCCTGCACTCCTCTCTCTTTCTCTCATGTAGGGCGTCAAGGATCTGGCCAAAATGATGCGGTTCATGAACGAGAGCGATGCAGACCGCAGGCTTCCTCACCATCGTAACCCCAAAGAGTTTGTTCCATTGGACCATTTGTCACGTCAATTTTATGTCTTTCTCTTCCATCAAGATTACTCTCTTTAATTTTCCCTTAATATGAATTAGTATAATTGATTTTGTATTTAACAAGTTGGTCGGTCTTTGGTGTTGCGGATCTTGAGTGGTGTGATTGGTAATTATTCTAGTTATAATATCGTAGCTTCTCCTACTTGTTTGATTTCTTCGAGCATCTTTGGGTGGAGGAGAATGCGGGTAAGTTTTCGAGCCCGATCCACCGAATCTAATAGCGAGGATTAATCATTAATTGCTTTGAAGCTAGGGAGGTTGGTGATAGCAAAAATGGGCAGAATGGTCAACATTCTAAAGAGAGGTCTAAAAGAGCTGGCATTAAGGGTTCATACTCTCACACTCCCACCTGGCAAGTCCTTGGTTGTTACATGGATCTTAGCTCCTCAAAGGATTACCACGAGAGGCATATAGTTTGTGATACTCACTCCAAGATTCCCAAAGCGATTGTTAATGGCCTCGAACTGAGGTTTTGTCGTGATGTAGCAGGTTTGGTTCTTTTTTCTTCTAAATTTTCCTTATTATGCCATTACTTTGCTTTTCCTGTTCTTAAGTTTCTATAGTTATCATGGCACGTAATCATTGAAATATGGTATTCATTCCTATCCTAATTTGTAGTTGGGATGAACCCCATGGATCCCAGTTGTTTATTTCTGAGGTTAAGTAATGAATTTCTTTGTTGACTTATGAGGAGTAAAAATGACATGAAGGTATATGAAATCTGAAAAAGAGGCATCCCTTTTACATGGGGTGCATTGTCTTGAAGATGAATCTGCATTACCGCAACCACCCTGAACAGAGTTAAAGAAAGTTATGTGGGATTCAACATTCCACTTCAATATTTGCTCCTAGGATTGGCACATAGTAGGATCTCATATTGATGGTGAGGGATAAATTCCCTCCTGCATTCCATTTGATGGCGGAAAAATTGTAAGAAATATATAGTTTTCTTTTCAAGAAAGAAGAGGAAATTTTGTGTCTTTACAATTCAACTTCAACTTCAACCTCAACCTTTATAAGATTCCATTTTGATACTCACATAAAGCTTAAGCAAAGTAATTGGACAGTGATACGATTTTTTCCCTGTCCAATTATGAAGTTCTTTAACCTTTATTTGTTGTGCAAGGTTTTTGCGGAGTGATATGAATTAAATGGGGTTTTGGGCGTGAAAAAAATTCTAGTTTTAATTGGTCTAATGTTAGTTCTTCAACTTTGGCATGGTTTCTATTTTACATCTGACAATGAACGTCAAACCTATTAACTTTAATACCATTATTCACCCCAAGCTCTAGTATAGTGCTAAGTTGTTATAACTAGTATGAACATTAGTATCTTTTCTATGATTCGGTTTCATCTGCTTGCTGAATTGGACGATGTTAATTGCAGTTGTCGTAGATGCCTAGCTGGCCATAATGAACGCCGAAGGAAGCCTTAACTAGATACCCTCAATTGTAAACCGCATAAGTTTCTTCGGTCATATCAAGGTATGAACGCCCACATATATCCCATCTGCTTGCAGCAAGAAGGAAAAATAACTTAAAAATCATCCATATTCGTATAAACAGCTTTAGCAATTGTCTTGTGTATTTCAAATATAGCAGGGAACATTTTTAAGGTATTGACACATATGCCACTGTTCATCTTAGAATTGGTGATTGAGCCAGAGTGCGAGGCAAAGGCACTATTGTCAGTGCCATTTTGACCATCACATACCTTAATCTTATAATCTACTCATAGGAATTTAGTATTTTCTTTAATGTTTTCTTAATAAAAGAGAGTAAAAATTACTGGAGAAAAAAAGGGGATAAGATTTTCTAAGATTGCAAGATGCTAGAACCAAGTATGATGCATATACTTATATATATATATATATATATATATATATATATATATATATATATATTATATTATATTGTGTTTGGAAACATGTTTTGGTGCAGTCAACTAATGCAATTACCAAGATCCTGTTTGGCAATTGCCTTTGATACAATTACATGTGTTTGTTATTTTGTTCCACATGCAATGCATGTCTATATCTTAAGTAATACGCATATTTGATTCGTTAATATTTGTATATATTTTGTATGATATTTCCTTATGGGTTTGTATGATTAGAATGGTTTGTTGCACTAAATTCCATTGTTTTCATCTGTAAGTATAAGTGTTTAATTCTAGAGATACATGAAAAAAGAGAATAATCAAATGGCAGAGGTCGTTTGGCAATTGTCAATTAGTCGGTCGGCATTTGCAAAGTGGAATGGCGATTACATATTGTATGTTTGTGTGGATGTGCTGAAGCAAAATAAGGAAGTTTGTATGGTATGAGAGGCAAGTGGGGTGTGGGTTTTTCCAAGTGGCTTTAAAAGTTTAATTGTATGGGCTGAGAGGCAAGTGTCAGATATTCATACAAATTATATACCTTGGTTAATTGTAGACATATTTATACAAACTTTGTTAATCATATATGTGATTTTTAATCCAATTACCAATTGATTAATTAGCCTGTATTTTGCGATTAGTGTATGCATATTGTCATGTTATTGGTAACCTTTTCAATTTTGACAAAGTAAATACAATATGTGATTTGTCAATGTAATTGACAAACAAATAGTGCCATTTGCA
Source organism: Prunus padus (assembly GCA_024362665.1). Taxonomy (NCBI): domain Eukaryota; kingdom Viridiplantae; phylum Streptophyta; class Magnoliopsida; order Rosales; family Rosaceae; genus Prunus; species Prunus padus. The sequence goes on from JANFAM010000006.1 coordinate 2,114,769, forward strand.
TTCCAGTCATGCAATTGACAAACGAAGTAGTACCATTTGCATTCCAATCGAGCAATTGCCATTATCTGTGCACAATTAATTGAAAATGTAAATTACAATATGTGATTTGTCAATGCAATTGACAAACAGGTAGTGTAATTTGCATTCCAAAGAGTGCAATTGACAATCAAAGTAGTCCCATTTGCATTTTAGTCTTTCAATTATCATTATCTTTGCACAATTATGAAACGTAGAATCTCTCACTAATGATAAATCCTTCATAATTAATTGTATGTTCAAAACGTTGTAATCCATATGCAAAAAAACTTAGTAGAATCTCTATGCTCTCATGCTACAAAAATATAATTTTAACCCTTAAAAAAATTAAAAATTAAAACTCATCTTTGCTTCTAGACTAGCACTTTTATTTCTTTGATCCAATGACTTTTATGAACAATTGTTATTGTTTTAATTTATTAATTTGGTTGAACTATTTTCATACCAAGTTCTTTGAATATCAACTTGTATTTTTTTTTTTACAATGAATCCAATATAAGTAAATAAAGTAATAACTCGTATCCAAAACATTGTAAAAGTCATTACTGGTGTAAGGGGGATCCTTTCTATTGTAAATTAGGGTATTACGATGTTATGGAGTACGAAGAACTTTAAACTTGTAATCAAGGTGCAAAAAACCATAAATGAGAACCTAAATCTTGTAATCTACGAGATTAAGGATCCGCTTTTATAAGTTTATGGAATGCTTACATCCAAACTATTGTAATACAAGTCCTTAATGGTGTAAACCATTCCATTTACAATAATAAGGACCATTTTTACATCTCCAAGATCCACCCTTACCTTAAGCTTGTAATGGAGATCGTTTCTATTGTAATTTATGAAATTACAAGCTTATAGATACACTTTACAAGTTTATGGAACGTTGAGGTCCAAAACATTGTAAAATGGGTTCTTAATACTGTAAACCCTTGTGTTTACAAGAATAAGGACCACATTTACTTCTCCAAGGTCCAACCTTACCTAAACATTGTAAGGGGATCCTTTCTATTGTAAATTAGGGTATTACAAGGTTATGGAGTAGGAGGAGCCTTATACTTGTAATCAAGGTGCAAAAATCATAAATGAGAACCTAAATCTTGTAATCTACGAGATTAAGGATCTGCTTTATAAGTTTATGGAATGCTTACATCCAAACTATTGTAATACAAGTCCTTAATGTTGTAAACTGTTGCATTTACAATAATAAGGACCACTTTAGGCAGATGGTGATGAACTAGAGAGCTGAGAGAGACGCGTGCTGAAGAAGAAGAAGATTGAGAATTGTTTATTCTCTTTAACTTTTGTTCGTAACCATACGTACGAACAATTGATGAAGTTAATATCTTAACTTTGTTTTGTGCTGCTAGGCTTGGTTCTGTTTGTATTGCAAGTTATGGCGGTCATTTCAATGTTTTTGAGTTCAGCAAATTTACCATATTGGGTGACAGTAATTACGTTTATATTGTAAAACATGTCGTTATCTTTGTAAATTATGAGATTACAAAATTAACGATGAGTTTTACAATGTTAAGGAACATAGCTATTGTAAACTTTGTAAATTCAGACCTTACTCTCGTAAACCACCATGTTTACAACTACAACGAACGAATTTACTTTCCCAACGTCCCTACTTACGTTTATATTGTAAAACATGTCGTTATCTTTGTAAATTATGCGATTACAAAATTAACGATAGGTTTTACAATGTTAAGGAACATAGCTATTGTAAACTTTGTAAATTCAGACCTTACTCTCGTAAACATCCATGTTTACAACTACAACGAACGAATTTACTTTCCCAACGTCCCTACTTACGTTTATATTGTAAAACATGTCGTTATCTTTGTAAATTATGAGATTACAAAATTAACGATGGGTTTTACAATGTTAAGGAACATAGCTATTGTAAACTTTGTAAATTCAGACCTTACTCTCGTAAACATCCATGTTTACAACTACAACGAACGAATTTACTTTCCCAACGTCCCTACTTACGTTTATATTGTAAAACATGTCGTTATCTTTGTAAATTATGAGATTACAAAATTAACGATGGGTTTTATAATGTTAAGGAACATAGCTATTGTAAACTTTGTAAATTCAGACCTTACTCTCGTAAACATCCATGTTTACAACTACAACAAACGAATTTACTTTCCCAACGTCCCTACTTACGTTTATATTGTAAAACATGTCGTTATCTTTGTAAATTATGAGATTACAAAATTAACGATGGGTTTTACAATGTTAAGGAACATAGCTATTGTAAACTTTGTAAATTCAGACCTTACTCTCGTAAACATCCATGTTTACAACTACAACGAACGAATTTACTTTCCCAACGTCCCTACTTACGTTTATATTGTAAAACATGTCGTTATCTTTGTAAATTATGAGATTACAAAATTAACGATAGGTTTTACAATGTTAAGGAACATAGCTATTGTAAACTTTGTAAATTCAGACATTACTCTCGTAAACATCCATGTTTACAACTACAACGAACGAATTTACTTTCTCAACGTCCCTACTTACGTTTATATTGTAAAACATGTCGTTATCTTTGTAAATTATGAGATTACAAAATTAACGATGGGTTTTACAATGTTAAGGAACATAGCTATTGTAAACTTTGTAAATTCAGACCTTACTCTCGTAAACATCCATGTTTACAACTACAACGAACGAATTTACTTTCCCAACGTCTCTACTTACGTTTATATTGTAAAACATGTCGTTATCTTTGTAAATTATAAGATTACAAAATTAACGATGAGTTTTACAATGTTAAGGAACATAGCTATTGTAAACTTTGTAAATTCAGACATTACTCTCGTAAACATCCATGTTTACAACTACAACGAACGAATTTACTTTCCCAACGTCCCTACTTACGTTTATATTGTAAAACATGTCGTTATCTTTGTAAATTATGAGATTACAAAATTAACGATGGGTTTTACAATGTTAATGAACATAGCTATTGTAAACTTTGTAAATTCAGACCTTACTCTCGTAAATATCCATGTTTACAACTACAACGAACGAATTTACTTTCCCAATGTCCCTACTTACGTTTATATTGTAAAACATGTCGTTATCTTTGTAAATTATGAGATTACAAAATTAACGATGAGTTTTACAATGTTAAGGAACATAGCTATTGTAAACTTTGTAAATTCAGACATTACTCTCGTAAACATCCATGTTTACAACTACAACGAACGAATTTACTTTCCCAACATCCCTACTTACGTTTATATTGTAAAACATGTCGTTATCTTTGTAAATTATGCGATTACAAAATTAACGATAGGTTTTACAATGTTAAGGAACATAACTATTGTAAACTTTGTAAATTCAGACATTACTCTCGTAAACATCCATGTTTACAACTACAACGAACGAATTTACTTTCCCAACGTCCCTACTTACGTTTATATTGTAAAACATGTCGTTATCTTTGTAAATTATGAGATTACAAAATTAACGATGGGTTTTACAATGTTAAGGAACATAGCTATTGTAAACTTTGTAAATTCAGACCTTACTCTCGTAAACATCCATGTTTACAACTACAACGAACGAATTTACTTTCCCAACGTCCCTACTTACGTTTATATTGTAAAACATGTCGTTATCTTTGTAAATTATGAGATTACAAAATTAACGATGAGTTTTACAATGTTAAGGAACATAGCTATTGTAAACTTTGTAAATTCAGACCTTACTCTCGTAAACATCCATGTTTACAACTACAACGAACGAATTTACTTTCCCAACGTCCCTACTTACGTTTATATTGTAAAACATGTCGTTATCTTTGTAAATTATGAGATTACAAAATTAACGATGAGTTTTACAATGTTAAGGAACATAGCTATTGTAAACTTTGTAAATTCAGACCTTACTCTCGTAAACATCCATGTTTACAACTACAACGAACGAATTTACTTTCCCAACGCCCCTACTTACGTTTATATTGTAAAACATGTCGTTATCTTTGTAAATTATGAGATTACAAAATTAACGATGGGTTTTACAATGTTAAGGAACATAGCTATTGTAAACTTTGTAAATTCAGACCTTACGCTCGTAAACATCCATGTTTACAACTACAACGAACGAATTTACTTTCCCAACGTCCCTACTTACGTTGATATTGTAAAACATGTCGTTATCTTTGTAAATTATGAGATTACAACATTAACGATGGGTTTTACAATGTTAAGGAACATAGCTATTGTAAACTTTGTAAATTCAGACCTTACTCTCGTAAACATCCATGTTTACAACTACAACGAACGAATTTACTTTCCCAACGTCCCTACTTACGTTTATATTGTAAAACATGTCGTTATCTTTGTAAATTATGAGATTACAACATTAACGATGGGTTTTACAATGTTATGGAACATAGATCTCGTAAACTTAGTAAATTCAGACCTTACTCTTGTAAACATCCATATTTACAAATATCATGCCATTTTCATTACGTTAATTGTATAATAACAGACTACTACATTGGTAATTGCATTCGAAAATGCAAAGGCCTACCAATTGTATGCCAATTGTATGCCAAGTACGTACTCGAGCTGCAAATACCCCCTTACGCTTTGGCAATTGCATTTGTGTTAAATATAAACTTAGTAAATTCAGACCTTACTCTTGTAAACATCCATATTTACAAATATCATGCCATTTTCATTACATTAATTGTATAATAACAGACTACTACATTGGTAGTTGCATTCTGAAAATGCAAAAGCCTACCAATTGTATGCCAATTGTATGCCAAGTACGTACTCGAGCTGCAAATACCCCCTTACGCTTTGGCAATTGCATTTGTGTTAAATATAAACAAAAAATGGAAACTTGACAACTTGAATAACCGGTAACCAAATTTTAAAAATTTTGGGCGCATCAGTGCGCCAGGCGGACTGTAGAAGGTGCCTTTCTTATGAATGAAAGTCCACTTTTGACAAATATATATATCCCCTAGGGAAACACATGGAGATTGATTTTGTCATAAAATTTATCAAACCGTACTCTACTCTACGCTCTTGTCATAAAAAATTTAATTTATGTTATTTCACCAATTTCATTAATTAACTTTTAAAAACTTAGTAATTTAAGGATCAAGCATATTGATCCACACAAAACATCCACGTAATTTTATATTATTTCCCGTTTAGTCTAACGTCAAAAAAATCCAAGTAATTCAAGGATCAAGCATATTGATCCACAAGGACTCTTTTCATTGAAGAACTCTTAGCATCGCCGCCGTCCTTTTGCACCCAGCAACGCCATTCTTTTAGATAAACAAATCTGAAACAAAAAATGAAATTTTAAGGATGGAAGAGAAGCTAGCAACCCCATTCTTTTGCACCACCAGTGCAAGACCCGTGAGCTTGAGGAAGCAAGAACGGTGAACAATTCCACATCGCTCGGGAAGGGAAAGGTGAAGTGCTTATATGTGTAGGCACTGCTCTTCCTAGTACGAGGCCTTTTGGGAGCTCATTGGCTTCGGATTCCTTGGAACTCCAAAGTTAAGCGAGTTGGGGCTAGAGCAATCCCAGGATGGGTGATCCACTGGGAAGTTGCTCGTGAGTTCCCAGAAATAAAACCGTGAGGGCAGGGCCCAAAACGAACAATATCATGCTAGGAGAGTCGGGTCGTGACATAATGGTATCAGAGTTGGACCCTGACCGGAAGTGTGCCAGCGAGGACGCTGGGCCCTAAGGGGGGTGGATTGTAAGACCCGTGAGCTTGAGGAAGTAAGAACGGTGAGCAATCCCACATCGCTCGGGGAGGGAAAGGTGAAGTGCTTATATGTGTGGGCACTTCTCTTCTTAGTACGAGGCATTTTGGGAGCTCACTGGCTTCGGATTCCTTGAAATTCCGAAGTTAAGCGAGTTGGGGCTAGAGCAATCCCAGGATAGGTGACCCACTGGGAAGTTGCTCGTGAGTTTCCAGAAACAAAACCTTGAGGGCAATGCCCAAAAAGGACAATATCGTGATAGGAGAGTCGGGTCGTGACAACTAGTGCTTTCAATCAAAGACTCTTAAAAACCTATCCAAGAAATCAAAAAAGTCCCCACGCCATTACTATAGATACACCTGTCCATTTGTAAGTAACATTAAAAACCTCACATGTGAAGAGCTCATAGTCCTGTCCTAAAACACAATAATTCGACCAAAAAAAAGTCCTACAACACAATATGCTGGGCCCAATATCAGAGTTGTGAAGGAAGTTGAGATTCTACATCAAAATTAATTGGCAATAAGAGAGTAGCCGAACTCCTTATAAACCCAAGCTATGTCCCTTAACTTTTTAATGTAGGAAGCCTAACATGTCAGGTGATGTCAGAGCATTTGTGGTCATTGGGCCCCAACACGTGAAGTTCTGATACAATGAAGGAAGTTGAGATTCCAAAATTAGAATTACGTAACAAAAATAATAGTTTAACTGAAACATGTGCACAATATATTAAGAATCATAGACTACGTACTAGTAATCCTTTCATCGCCATAGCCTTCAATTAAAATAAGAAAGGAAAACCATTACAAATATACTACATAAAGAAATAAAAAATTTATTTTCCCTTCTTTTGGTCAGAAGTCTCAGAACTATACTAACATTTTTGACACATTATTTCACTATAGCAATAGTTTGATAATACAGCATATAATAAATTCTATAGCAATAGTTATTTTACTCGAGGCCTATATGAAGTAAATATCCTAACCCATTGAAATTAACAAGTTAATCCAAGTCCTAAGTAAGGACCATCCACTCAGAATATATCTCGAACGTAGTAAAAGGACAAACAATTTAGGAAAACACCAAAAGAAGAGGTAAGTGCAGAAGGAAAAATGATATGCTGTTTTCTGTTAGCAACATAGGAGACTTGAGAAACTATCCATGTTAATTAACACATTGGTTGAAGTAGCACAACTTGAAGTTAAAGAAAATCTCAAATTTGGGGATGACCTGCGCAACTGTATCAAACATATACAGCACATGGAGTGGACTTGAACCTACAGCAGAAACCATTTAAGCAGAATAAGATACCTCCCAAGTTACCAACCATGTTCTAAATGCTTCAGTTACTAACCATTTCAGCAGAAACCATCCAGCAGTGCAGAGACTCAGGTCATCAACATTAAGGCCTCTTCCAATGTTAACGAGAATACCCTTTGGAAAGCAAGCATCGATGACTTCAAAATCGACAATGTCTTTGGTCTCCTCAGAAGTGGTCAGAGTACACACAACAACCAACTCCATGGAACTTGGATAGTATTCCTAGTACTTCAACTCTGGCTTTGCCAATTCTTCCCAAGCCGATAATGCCAACTGTTTTTCCAGAGAACTGAAATGAAATTAAGAAAGGAAAATCATTATAAAGATACAACATAAGCAATTAGCAATGAAAATAAGCTGATTTTGCTTAACCCCATTAGGCCATGTCCAGCACCTTTCAAAATCTAATTATGTTAATTGCTCCATTTCTGCTAATGATTTTGTCGTCATCAGAGCTATCACTTCCACTACCAATTCGAAAACGGCTCAATTCTTCCAAATCTCTCTTGTACACCAAATGGGCCCCACATTCCTTTATATTCGAGCTCGTTTTGAGTACTTTCAAATGTCCAATTGAAGCATAATGTGTTTCGAACGAAAACCGATGACTGCTTGAGGCATCCGTGAGGCTTGGATGATCGCGAGGCAAATAAAAAACGCAAACGTGTTCTGACTCAAAATCCCCGAGGTGAAAGACTTGAACCATCTTTAAATATGTATGAGATGATAGAACTTCAATTTTGAAAGGGTGATGTCTAATAACTTCCAAATCTTCAGAATATTCAAAAACAACACATAAAGCAATCCCAATCCAGTCGCTGCTATTTGATGGGTGTGGAGGGAGAGGCAGCTCCACATTTATTGAATCTCCCACACTTCGATGACTGAACCACTCTAGAATTTCACATTCAGGGCATGCAATACCACTCGCTGGACGAAAAGAATTACCATTATTTTCTGAACGCATTCCCTGTACCAAAAGAATTACCATTATTTGTTTTTTGTCAAATTATAATTATTTATTATAGAAAAGAAAACTATATTCTTTTCATCAAAATAAAAATAAAAAGGGAAAGAAAACTATAAAATTCAACGAGAGAGTAAATACCTCAATGGCCGCTATCCTTATCATTGCAAATATTGCATTAATCCACTCTTCTTCTTTGAAAATATATTTACTTTCTTTATTTTTAATATGTTTACTTTCTAACCAGAGTAGGTACGCATTTTTCACATCTCCCTCAAATTCCGGAAAAATTTTCACTTTTGCGCAGCAACAAATAATCAAAAATTCAAGAGAATCCCATTTACTTGGTAAACTCTCGATACTTTCACAATCACTAACGTCCAAACATTTCAACCATTTGAGAACTCCAATAGACGCGTGGACGTCAACTAAATTCGTACAACTTGTCAGCTTCAATACCTTAAGAAGAGGAATGCGTGTGAAATCTGGGGTACTGGTCAGTTCATCAGAGTAACTAAGATCAATATATTTCAACTTTGGGAAGTCCTGTACCGTACATAAAAGTTGTAGAATGATAAGTATCAAAAAACCTCACAAGCTAACCCAGTTACAATTATATTCAAAATACTTTAAAAAAGAATTATAAAATGCCATGTTTCAATAACCTTACCTCTGCTCCATCCCAAAGCCGTGAAAGTTCGCTACCAGGCATCGAAAGTCTTTCAAGGAGGCGTGGGTGAAAACTTGGTGGGAATGATTGGGAAGGATACCAGCTCGAATGAATAATTCTTAACGAATTTGGAAGAACTTTGGGGCCTGAAGAAAGGATCACATGATCAAATTCAACAAGCCTGAATTTTGGCATCTCAGAGAAGGCTTTAGTACACTTCCAGGGCACCACTTCTAATTTGGGCAAACGTAAGACTATGGCTTCAATTGCGCATGTTCCCTATAATTAAGAAAAACAGAAAAGTTAATTGCACATTCAAGTCTAATATCGTTTTAAAAGAATTCACATATTATCTTCTAAAACTTCCTACCGTATTGTTCTTCAATACGAGAGAAATGATGGCGGACTCGGAAGAACAATCTTTTGCATTTTCATAAAAAAATTCACTTAAAGGAAGATCTGGCGATCGCTGAAGCCTTTCGCACCTCTCCGATTCAAAAGACTCAAGCTCATACAGGTATTCAATGCTTTGGGGAAGGCTATCGGAATTCTTTCCACTAAGATGTAACCACAATAAAGAAGATAAGCCGCCAATATCATCGGGGATGGCTCCTTCTCCAATATTACAATCAATTCGTTCTAAAGGTATGGAAGAGCATGAATCATTTAGAGAAGACAACACCAAACGCCAAGGGTTAGGGTCAGGGTAAGCGTCAAGTGGCAATTTTATAGCAGTTTCCCTTGAATCAAGATGCTCTAGATGCTCCATCTTTCCCGGAAGTTTGTCAAGTTTTGAGCATCCCCGCAAATACAGTGTTCGAAGAGACTTCAAATTACATATGGCACTCGGGAGACCAAAGAGACTTTTGCAATCACTTATACCCAATATCACAAGGCCAACCAGACGTTCAATTGATGAAGGTAGTTGCTTAATAGCAGTTCCACCAACAAAAAGCATGGACAAATTTTTCATCTCTCCCTCAAATTCTGGAATCCTTGTCACTTTTGGGCAGTCAGAAACACTGAAGAATTCAAGAGAAACCAGTTCCACCTTACTTGGGAGGCGCTCAATACTTTTACAGTTGCTAAGGTTCAAAGCTTTCAGCCTTTTGAGCACTGCAAAAGATGAGTGAACCTCAACTAAATTCGTACAACATTGCAGCTGCAAAGTCTCAAGATTTTGAATGCCTCTGAAATCTGGGGTACTAGTCAATTCATCAGAGTAACTAAGATTAATAAGTTTCAGGGCTGGGAAGTCCTGTACAGTACATAAAAGATGTAGAACGGTTAGTATCAAAAAACCTTACAAGCTAAAACAGTTACAATTATATTCAAAATGCTTTAAAACAAGAATTATAAAATGTCATCTTTCGATAATCTTACCTTTGCTCCATCCCAAAGCCGGAAAAGTTTGCTATGAGGCATCTCTAGTTTAACAAGGAAGGGTGGGTGAAACGCTAGTGGGAGTGATTTGGAAGGATACCAGCTCCAACAAAAAATTCTTACCGAATTTGGAAGAACAATGGGGCCTGAAGAAAATATCACATTATCAAATTCAACAAGCCTCAATTTGTGCATTTCAGAGAAGGCTTCAGAACAATTCCAGCGCACCACTTCTAATTTGGGCAAACGTAAGACTATGGCTTCAATTGCACCCGTTCCCTAATAATTAAGTAAAACAAAAAATTTAATTGCACATTCAAGTCTAATATCGTTTTAAAATAAATGACATATTTTCTTCCATACTTTGTATTGATAAGTATCTTCTTACCGTATTATTCATGAATACATGAGAAATGTCTTCGCGATGCCACAAACAACTGCGTTTACCAGGCTGTTCGACATACGCTTGACGAAAAATTTCATATGCCATTTCTTGTATCAAATCATGCATCTTAACAATGTTGCAATGAAAGCGGAGTTTCTCAATACTAATGAGAGATTTCTCAATAAGAATATCTATCACAATACGACTGGAAATGTCACAGACACTATCTAGTATTTCAATTACTTGCTCTTTATCCTTCCCTATATGAAAAAATGCAACATGGAGAAAAATTCTCTTCTCCATCTCTTCTAGTCCATCATAACTTACTTTGAGCGAATCAAAAACTGTTTGATTAGGGATTTTCCCTAGATTAGACAACACACTTTTCCATGTATCTTGACCTCTCATATACAAACTAGACCCCAAAGTTATAAGAGCTAATGGAAGGCCTTTGGCATAATGTACGAATTGCTTGGAGAGTTCTAGAAAATCTTCCTCAGGCTGATCTTTCTTAAAGGCATGTCGACTAAAGAGCTCAAGAGCTTCATCATTCTTTAATACCTCAAACTTATATCTTTTGGTTATATCATGTTGCTCTAGTAGACGTTCATCTCTAGTTGTGATGATAATTCTACTCCCCACACCAAACCATTTTTTCTTTCCTACCAGGTCTTCTAGTTGTTTTAATTGATCTGCATCATCAATGACGAGAAGTACCTTTTTATTGCATAAGTATTTCTCAATGAAAAAGGTTCCCACCCCTTCATCCCAAATATGATTTCCCTTCAAAAGTGGGGAAAGAAGTTGTCTTTGTAGATCAGAAAGCTCCTTCTTTCTCACATCATATAGAAAATGTCTAAGTTCAAATTGATGGGAAATTCTCTGAAAAGCTAATTCAGCAAGGGTTGTTTTGCCTACCCCGCCCATCCCCCATATCCCTATAAAGCGGACATCATTTTCTTCAGGAGCTAATTGCAAATGTAGTTGCTCAAGTGCAGAATCAATTCCGACTAACTTGTCTAGAGAACCTGACAACGTGAATGTAGGATTCACTTTCTTCCACACATGTTTCACAATGTCTTCGATAAGCTCTGCTTCTGACCTACAAAGTATTAAAAATAACCATTAATCCATAAATATAACATCCAAGGTTATTGATTAAGGCAAGAACTGAAACATAACATCCAAGTAGAGCTCTTGTTAAGAAACAAGCAAGTTGTTAATCCATGCATGCTTACTGATAATTCTTTGAATCCCACCCAGAGAGATTGGCTACTTCGCTTAAAGCAGCTCTCCACCGATTCACCATCTCTACATCTCCACTAAACTCTTCATGCCTTGAATCCCACCCGAAGAGATTGGCTACTTTTCTTAAAGGAGCTCTCCACCAATTCACCACCCTAAACTTTTCTTCATGCTTAGTGAAGGCTTCCGCAAAACTTCCGCTTTGTTTTCGTACATCGGAAGGATCCACGTGATAAAAGATTGGTAGAATTCTCTTGGTGTCTTGCATGCATTCAAGAATCTTGGAAAGTTCATCCAAGCACCAGGTGGAAGAAGCGTAACTTGGGGAGAGAACAATGATGGCAAGATGTGATTGTTCGATTGCGGTCAACAACTCCGGAGAAATACTTGCTCCTATTTCAAGGTCTCGGTCGTCCTTGAAAGTTTTAATTGTTTGCCAGTACTGCAGTTCATGGTATAAATGGGATAGAAAACCGCTGCGAGTGTCTTCACCCCTGAAACTCAAAAATACATCATGCTTCCAATGGGGAGGAGCCCATTCAGCTGAAGTACGAGATGTAGAGGCTCTTTGAGTGCTCAAGGCCATGGGAAAAAGACAGTTCCTGGAAATCTCTGGTTCGGCAAACACTCAGGAAATACATAAAATGAAAATGGTAGCTTTACTTTTTCTTTTGGGTAATTGAGAACGTAAGCAAAAGAGAAGAAGGGAAGAGAGCAAATACCCAGCAAAACAAACTAGAGATTAATGAAATGGAAACGCAGCAACTCGGACAACAGCTCAGCGGAACAGCACCACAATCAGAGCCAGAGAATTGGCAGCAAAACAAACCAATCCAACCAAAAACAAGATGCGAAGTTAACTGTCAGCAGAAAATGAAAAAAAATATACAATATTCACCTGAGAGTTGAAGGAACAGATGAAAAGAGGAGGGATGGGTGGGATATACGTAGGGAAGCTTCCGTGGTTTGGGGGATGTGTCAATTTTCTTTACCTTTTTCCTTTCCTACCAAAGTGAAGTGGCTCTGGTCTGGTCCATGTTTGCTTACTCGAGTTAATTAATTCACAGGAAAGTTGGGATGAAAGAGAGAGTAGAGGGCGCTGTAGAGGTGGAAAACCGCGTCACCCCTCTATAGAAAGGAAATAATGAGAAATTCAAAGGACTATAATGTTTTCCACAACACCCCACTGAAACTTCACTGGGATGCGTTCTCTTTCTTCTCACCAAAGTGATTGTCCTGTTTTTTTGTTTTCTCCTTCTCTCTTAAGCTTATCAATTCCTTTCTGTGACCAAATGGGGCCTTTAGGACACACAGGAGGCCAAGAAATCCAAAAAGTCCCCACGACATTACTATAGATACACCTGTCCATTTTTAAGTAACATTTAAAACCTCACATGTGAAGAGCTCGTAGTCCTATCCTAAAACACAATAATTCGACCTAAAAACAGTCCTACAACACAGTATGCTGGGGCCCAATATCAGAGTTGTGAAGGAAGTTGAGGTTATATATCAAAAGTAATTGATATTGGGAGAGTAGCCAAATTCCTTATAAACTCAAATTATGTCCCTCAATTTTTTTAATATACGAAATCAAACAAGCAGAAAATACATATTAGGTGATGTCATAGCATATATGGGACAAAAAAATGCACTAGTGGAATAACAAAGAGGCACTATGAGAGGAAGGGCTATTATTGAATAAATGTTTTTAAAATGTTTATTTTAGCCAAAATCCAAAAATAATTCATAGAAAACACAATAGAGATAATGAAGCAAGTGTAGGGACGTAGGAAAGGAAATAATGGAAGAGAGAGAGAAAGACAGAGTGATGGAAAACTGTGTCCGCGTGGTGGTGTTTGACCAAAGAAAACCACACACGGTTTCAATTGGAATCTGACCATCATCATCATAGCACAAGCCATTAAAGAATCAAACCGGAGAGCCAAAAGACAGGGCAAGAAATTGAAGAAAAAACAAGGAAATCTCAAAGAAAGTGCTGAACACATCCAATACCCACAAAAGGTCAAGGAAAAAAGAAAGGAAAAACGTGTACTACCAAAGTGCTATAAACTTCTAAGCAAGTTACCATTTTATTTTTCTAGAAAACTATTCCCATCTTTCGTTTTTATTTCTCTAAAGAAGATGTTGTGCCACCTACTCCCACTGTTTTTCTTCTTTTTTTTTTTATAAAGTAATATTCTAAACCACTCAAATGTAGGATGAGGCAATCGAAGTCATGTGCCCACCCCGACACTTTTGATTTTAAGTTTTTGATAAAATGATAATTCTAAATTACTCAAATGTATGGAGAGGGAATTGAACTTAGGTGCTTACTCTGACAATTTTGATTTTAAAACATATAAGCACGCAGCTGTGTAGTTGCTTAAACCTCCAAAATCTCTCCATTTGATCTCAAGTCCTGACTTCTTACTTCTCCTCCTCTTATTAAATTGGTTGGTTTTGATTTCTAAACACTATGACGAGACTTTTCAAAGAGAACATCGTATGGTACGATTTATGTAACTCATAATATACACCATTTTTGTCAAAACGAGTCTCATTTTGTGCTAGCTTTTAATGAACTGTTAAGAGGGATTAATTTGTGAGTTAGGCCATGTTTACTAGTTACAGTCTAGCAGTGGACTTGGCCAAAAAAATTAAGCACTATTACATGCAAAATGATGCTTTACATTCAGCTCTCCTTGCTAATAGAATTGCATTGACATAACAAATTAACTTTGTAAATCAAAGAAATCCGAGTTGGGAGGCTCTTGTCCACGTTTGCTTACCCAACTTAATTCTTCAGGTTTTTACGAATACAGTTTTGATTTTTTTTTTCTTTCCCCAGAAAACTTGACAGACTCAGATATTTCTTAGAATTTCCTAACAGGGATTTTCTTGTTTGTTTGCGAACATTTCCAAAAGAAGAACAAATAATAACAAAGAATTGATAAAGAACATTAGAGACCAAAGATATTTAGCACTATAAGGCAATGTAAGGAATTTGCAACATCTTAAACATTGACAAATTTTCACTCAAAATTCTAAACACGCTGTAAGTTATTTTGAACCAAATAGCATCAATGAACAGCCTTTTAAAAATAAAAACTTGAGGATTAAGATTAGAATTATGATGGGTTAAGGTTCAATCCCTTTATATGTAACGAAAAGAATCATGTAACAAATTGATGTTTTTCCAATGCAAGTTAGGATATAAGTAGAAGCAAACTTGTAAATTCTGAAAGCAAACAAAATGGCAACGAATCCTCCCTATACCTACTATCATCTGAGATTCACAATGCTCAAATAGTTTAACTGAGACTAGTGTACTTATATATTTAGAAGAATCATAGACTACTAGTACAAACGGAGAGACACGTACACCCTTGCCAAACTCACTCTGCGTTTTCCTTCGGGCTACATCTCCATTTGGTACTGTCATAAGAAGATTTTGATCCTCACTTCCTGCTGTTGCAGATGATGCAACAGATTCAGATCAGTCATCATCATCCTCATCTGTAGTACCATAATGATAAAGGGAACAAAATTCATGTTCATGTCAGTAACACAAATGTAAAGCACCCTCATGCATACGAGAACACATGATGTGCCGGATGGTCAGGAAATGTCTGACTGCTGTAAGTTCAATGCTTTCTGGCAGTTGAGAATTACAGAAAAAACCTGAAAATTCAGAACATTCTCTACTCAGATAACATAAAAACTCGTTTAGTTTAGGACAGACAATTAATATCAATAAGGCCAAGTGTTAACTTAGCAGCCATGTCACCATTAACCCCAGGAGACGCTATAATTCCCATTTGTATAATGATGCGGATCGGCCTATGTTATGGAATAGACCGGTGTAGCCAATTTAGTCATATACTATCTGAACAATGGAATGGCCTTTCAATAGGAATGAATGTATTCAATTGCTGTACATTCCTTTAACGCCAAACACCAGTCAAGAATATTACTATATTAGTGATAATTTTCAAATCGCTTTTCATCTCTTAGAGACATGCCATCTTTATAGTGAACACTAAGCACGGGTCCAGACGCTACAAAATACAGTGATCAAGGGTAAATGCAAAGGCAAATGGTAATCAGACATCCGTTCAACTAGTAAAGCTAGGCACAGTAAGTACGGATTCGTAATACAATAAATGCAGAACTCCATGTAACCGAAAAAAATAAAGCAGAACTCTCATGCACGCTGAAATACTAACTATCCTTGTACGGAAAGAAACACTTTTTCTTAAGAACACCACTCTCTGGCATTCTGGAACATCCGCAACCATGGGCTAGGGCCTTTCTTGTCCACATCCCACTGCTGGGGATACCATGGGAATTGCCACATTAAGAAGCAACGCTCTGGATGAGGCATCATCGCAAGATGCCTCCCATCTGGAGAACAAATTGCTGCAACTCCCAAGGGAGAGCCATTGAGGTTGAAAGGGTAAAGTTCTGTCTCATTACCATCATCATCACAATATCTTACTGGTGCCAACTTTGAGTGTAGCACACGATCAAGAACACCGTCATCAGGGAAATATGCTCTTCCCTCACCATGGGCAGCCCACACACCTAATGTACTGCCCTCCATTCCTCTAAACATTATAGCCGGCGAGTCATTTATTGTCACACTGGTGAACCGGCATTCAAACCGTCCCGACTCGTTGTGAATGAACCTGGGTTGTGAAGGGTCGCCACCACCACCTAACACTCCACCAACTTGAGGACCCGGAACCCACCCCAAAAGAGCCATAAGCTGACAGCCATTGCAAACACCAAGACTAAAAGTGTCTGGTCGTTTGTAAAACTCCTGAAATTGATTTAGAAGGGGCTGATTAAATCGAATGGAAGCAGACCAACCCTTTGCAGAATCGAGCACATCAGCGTAGCTAAAACCTCCAACAAACACAATTCCACGGAATTCATGCAGTGATATGGATCCATTAAGAAGGTCTGACATTGTAACATCCCATGGTTCAAAACCAGCAGCACAAAATGCTGCAGCCATTTCTCTGTCCCCATTGCTGCCTTCTTCTCGAATTACAGCCACTTTGGGTTTGCATGCAATGCTCATATACTTTTCATCTGTGAAAGAAGGAGTGAAAGACAATTCCCATGAGGGCTCATGCCTATCTTTCAACCCTTCTTTCTCTAGATCCACACAAGAAGCCAATCTTTGAAATTTTTCCAGCTGAAAACTAGTTTCCTCCCACAGGTCCCTCAGGGAAGAAGTACTCCCATTCAAATGTGTTACCCCATCAACCTTTAATTTTATTGAGGGTGTGGCACTAACTTGTCCAAGGATCTCAGCAGAAATACTTTCACTGCTTAGTTTTTCCATTACCAAATCCAAGTTTTCCCTGCTTACCTCGATAATCAGACCAAGTTCTTCAGCAAAAAGTGTTTGGAATAGGCCCTTCCCATGTGAAGTCAAGTCCAAGGTAATGCCACGATCCCCAGAAAATGCCATTTCAAGGGCACAGACCAATAGCCCACCATCACTAATATCATGACCAGCAGAGATCAATTCGTCAGCAAGAAGGACCTGAACTCCTTCAAAAACTCGCTTAAGATAACGAACATCCTCAATGTCAGGACACTCATTCCCAATTTGGTCAAAAACCTGAGCAAGAGCAGACCCACCTAACCTCCGCTTTCCCTTTGCCAAATCAATGTGAAGCAGCACGCCATCATCCCCGAGCTTTAAATCGGGGGTTACTGTTTTTGTTATGTCAGGACAAGTACAATATACACTCATTACAAGATTGCCAGGAGCCTTAATAACCTCACCTGCAACATGAGCTGCCATGGAAAGACTGTCCTTCCCGCCATCAATAGCAATGCCAAGTTCAATCATAGCATCTGATAGAGCTATAGCAGCATCATACATAGCTGCTCCTTCCCCATCAAGCTTGGCTGCATACATCCAATTCCCGCTTGCTTTAACATCAGATAGAGAAGTGACCTTTGCCCAAACAAGATTTGTCAGTGCTTCTCCAACAGCCAATCTCGCCATTGCTTTTGGATCCAGCAAACCTTTAATTGGCTGCTCCCCAATGGCACATGCACCTCCAGTTAAGTCAGTAAAAGTCTGAGCAATTACAGCAACATCAGAAAGTGGAATTTGCAGGGGGCCAACAGTTTGCTGCTGTGCTACAAGACCTGTAACACACCTGTCTACTTTTGATGTCAAGAAGCGCTTTGAACAAACAGATGGAAGTCTCAATACCCTCTTAAGAGAATCCATCACTGTGACTCCAGGAGCAATATCAAGTGGCTCTCGTGCATCTGCCATCCGGTGGAATTCAAAACTTTTTTGTGGCATATCACCAAGTACTTTCTCAAGCTCCAAATCGACTGCAGGGGGAGGGGGAGGGAGTCCACTGGATTGACACTTCTGAAAGGCTACGCTATCAATTAAAACAACACGCCCCTCACCATTTATTGTTCCAATTACAGCCATAGAAACCCTTTCTCTTTCACATATTGATTGCAAGAGGCTGCGGCTTTCAGGCTTCACCAAGATTGCATCTTGCTCCTGATATTCTGCGCCCCATATCTCCAAGACAGACATGGTGTGATCACCAACCACAATTGCCCGGATATCAATCTGGCCGCCCTTTGGGTATATAATTTCCTTAACAACGTTGCAGTTTCCACCAGCTCCCTGATCATGAATGCTAATGATTGGGTTATCCTCCCCCATCTCTATGCAGGCACGAACCACACGATAAAGTTTCTGTGCCATCTCCGCATCTCCACGCTGTACAGCATTAAAATCAAGCTCCGCATCATTTTGGCCACTAACCATGCTTGATGCAGCCCCACCCCCCATTCCAATCCGATAAGCAGGGCCTCCAATCTTTACAACCAACATTCCAATGTCAGGCTCTCCCTTTGATATATGGGTGTGATCAATCTGCCCAATGCCCCCACTAAACATGATTGGCTTCAACCATTCTCGTCTATCACCACTTGGGAGTCTCATTCCAAATGTCCTAGTGTAGCCCTGAATCAAGGGCTCACCAAATTTGTTTCCATAGTCCGATGCACCATTGCTAGCATCTATGAGTATCTGCAGAGGTGAAGCCAAATTTGATGGGTATGTAAAAGATGGATCTTCCCAAGGTGCATAAGAGCCCTCCATATTGAGATTCCCAACACAATAACCAGCTGTAGAAGCTACAACAAAAGACCCTCTTCCAGTTGCATGGGTATCCCTAATTCGACCCCCTGCACCTGTCTCTGCACCAGGGTAAGGGGCTACAGCACATGGGAAATTATGTGTCTCGGCAGTAAATAAAATATCAAGGTCCCGAGTAGCTATGTTCAACGGACATGTTGAACCTGGCTGAACTGGTCGCATTTGTTTCACCAGAAAGCCCTTGATTGCACTTGAGTTATCCTTGAACCCAATCACAGAATTGTTTGGGTTTGCCTGCAAAGTGCTCTTCACAATCTGCATTAGAGTTCTATCCATAGGTTGTCCATCTATAAGAATTTTACCAGTAAAAAACCAGTGCCTGCTATGCTCGCTGTTGGATTGTGCAATATCAAACAGTTCAACTGTTGTTGGATTCCGCTTGATTTCGTCCCTGAATAGCCTAGTGTAGTATTGGAGATCTTGCTCATCAAATGCTAAACCCATTTCCTGATTTATCTCCTCCAATGCCTTCCGACCTCTCTCCATGACAGGTACATGACGAACTTCATCCAAAACTACACTCGTTTCAAATGAAACAAGCTTCTGAGTATACACACACTCAGTCATCCGATCATGAACTATTGCAGCAAACTCACTAATTTGATGATCTTGTAGTGTTCCCTTACTGAACAACAAGTACCTCCTTGACTGTTCCAAACGAGTCACCTCTGTCAATCCACATGCTCGACAAATTGAGACAGCATTGGAAGACCAGGCTGTTGTAAATGACAACCGAGGCCCAACCTCAACAATGACTGTATTCAGTCCTTCCTGCCTTTTCTTTTCAAGAAAGCTCTCAGTCCCCAAATTCTCGGGCTCAAAAGTCTCCTGAAGAAGCCACTTAAGAACCGGAAGCTTGTCACTAGAAAGCTGCGAATCGAGCCCAATGTTGAAACACTGCTCCGTTTTCAAACCAACTATCTGATTTGAAATTTTTGTCTGAACTGTCTTGAGAAGCTCAGATGAAGCACTCTCCTGCATAAGCGGGACCCGATAAAAATGAATAACTTCAGCAGCAGGCTTCTCACCCAAGCTTGATTGCTCATCTACCAAACTGCTCACACCACCAGAAACAACAGCTCTGGGCTTTTCTTGAGCACGACACCTCAATGAAACACCTCTCCTATTAGCAAAACCCAATTCTGAACTTCGACCGTGAACCGTGCCCCAAAGCACATGGCTTCTTCCTCTAAAAGAATTTCTATGCAAAAACAGGCTCTGCCTATTGGTACCCTGGAAAGAAAACCCCCCCAAAAAAAACAATGTTACATTTCAATCAAGCATTTTTAATAAACTGCTACCATTTCTTAATAATCAAACAAGAGGCAATGAAGATAATTACTTGTAAGAATTCAGCAGCAGCCGTTATTTCCCGAACACCAGCCATCTCCTAAACCTTTAAGAAACCAAAACGAAGAAAGAAAGAAAAACTCAAACAAATAGATTTCAGAAATTGTTTTTCGCTGAAATAAACAGAAGCAGAGCAAAAACTCACCTTCAATTTGATTACCGAGCAGCCGGGTGTGGAAGTCGACAAATATTAGAAGGCAACAACACGGTGTACGTTATGGGTGTGTCTGCCAATTACAGGCCTTCCATGGTTGAGCCCTGAAGTAGGGTTTTGGGATGAAGTAAAACCCTGAAGAGAAGAACCCGCAGCAGAGAAAATATGAAAAACCCCAAAAATCAAAATAAAAAAAAGATTGAAATTCGAAGAAGAGAATAAACGCTGAAAGAATTTGGGAAAGAAGTTGTTTACCTTGGTGATAAAATGGCGAGAGAGTCGGAGGAAACAGAAATGAAAAAGGGAAAAGAATTTGGGAAGAAGGTGGCGCGATGGAGACTGGAGTTGAGTGGTGAGCGAGAGAGAGAGACCCTAAAGGCTGGAGGGAAATTTTGGTAAAAGACGAGGCTGTGTTAATGAGACGGTGCGTTTTGGGTTGTATGATGGCTTTCTTACAATGAGCTCTGTTTTTTTTATTTAGAAAGAAGAAAATAAAAAGGTAATAAAATATGTGTTTTTATGAATATCCTAGCAAAAAATGAAAATAAAAAATTTGCTTTTGTGAAAAACCTTTCTGGTTTAAAAAGTCTACAATCAGCCACTGACGTTTTACATACCTACCGTTTAAAGGGTGGGACGTACTACATTTACCTTTAAATACAAGCGATATTGGTGCAGGGAGGAATAGAACCTAGGACCTCGGATGCAGGGTAAATTCTCTAATCACTTCAGCTACAAGTCTCTATAGACGTACTACAATAATGAACTTCTAATATTATTCCAAAATTTAATATAATAATACAAAATAATAAGGACTATTTTAAACAAGAAGCTGAAAGGAACTGATATAGCACCATAATTTATACAGTATGACAAGTGTACATAAATAAGTTTGCACATATTGCACATAAAAACTTGGATAGTTTTTAGTGAGATTGAATCATGATGGGATTCCAAACATCAAACAGACTGATACATCATACGTATTGGTGTAATTATGCAGATACAATGCAAAACAGATCCCCCAGTCTTCTGTCCTTCAATAGTTTGTGGTACCAGGCCACATCTGCAGCAATATAAGCTTGGCCATCAACATACATTTTTGTTGTTGACATTTGTATCTTCAGGTCCAGTACTTTTCAATTTCCAACACTATTCTTCAGAGGATCCTCCCAGAAATCACAACCCACCTGCCCACAAAGTTATCAGTTCCATATTCCAATGTAATTTCTGATATGCCCATCTTGAGTCCACTTTTTCCACCTTCTTTACATTCAACTAAAAATGTTTCAAAATTATTATTGTGGTGAGTGTGATGATTTATCTGACCAAATTCGATCTTTCCAAAATTCAACAAGCCTCTTCTCAAACTCAAAGTCAGACCGGTTTTTAAACAATACTGGACTAGAAGAGCGGAGGAAGACGAAGCGCATTTCAGAGTCCAGCCACATACAGGCCAACTCTCGGTAAACTGGGTTGAGATTTGGATAACTTTATGCAGAAAAATACATAAACTGAATACAATGAGTACTTTTGAACTCAAAGCGGAGGAAGACGAAGCGCATTTCAGAGTCCAGCCACATACAGGCCAACACTTGGAAAACTGGGTTGATATTTGAATAACATTATGCAGAAAAATACATAAACTGAATACAATGAGTACTTTTGAACTCAAAGCAATGCACGAACTCCATATAAATGTAGACAAACACAGGCATATACAACTTGCATGTGACTTCAATAGCAAAATCTTGCCAGCAGTGAACAATCAGAGTGTTTGTTGGTCAGGACCAAATAGTCATCATCTAGTCTATTTAGATAATGTAGCTAGCAGATTTGATGACCATAGAAGCAACTCAAGGACAATGTTTACCAAGCTGTCATAATTACAATAGGAAGAGATTTAAGGTGATCAATGATAAGGCCAGATGATATATGGATTGATGACTCTAACCTAGCGGATTGGATTGAAAACGATTAAAAATCCCCGGAAAACGGATTTTGTTTCAAAGAAAAAAAGAGTAAGGTTTGGATCTTGGTCCATGATGGCCTTTTTATTGATTTTGACGATTGGGTCTCTATATGACTGGAAATCCTGTAGTCATTTTGCCGGTTATTGAAAGAAAACGCTGTGCTGGTTACTTGGATGAAAGAGTGAAGGCCAAAACTCTACTTGATAAGGGGATTTGCACATGCAGACCTCATATGCTGCGGACAAGAAGCATTCAGAATAAAGTCCTACAAAAGTTTATAGCTCCTTTGTATTATGACTTGCATCAGAAATTCAAGATACAGACCCATCATCCAGAATCAGGCTACTAAAAGTTTTTCGTGCCATAAGTATACGGTTTAGAAAGCAAAAAACAGTTAATTTTACCTCCATTTTCACTGTGGATGGTGAAATTGTACTTTGGAATGCTATGTTAAACACAATTAGGTAACTCAGTTCTCCATTTTCCCTCCAATAAGGTGCTTCTTATTGATTGTGCCTTCAATCCTACAGCATGATAATCATTTTCCCTCTCTTTCTTGCTATGAAAAAAAAAAAGGAGTTGTAGCAACACAGATGAGTATTGCTCTGTAAACTAACACTACTTTATGTGACAGAAACCTGCATCTCATGAATATACAAAGTGATTTAAGTAAGCATATTACTAGGCATTAACTTTATTATTCTGGGAAAGAAGGAACATATTACATTATAAGGTATTGAAAATTAAAATGGTTTCTACTTCTAGTCTTCTTTAGATTACTCTTAGGCAATTAAATTATACCAACAAAAAATTGCAACAAAAATTGAAGAAAGTAAGATTAAAGAGAAGATTTCACCAAAATTAAACCATGAAATCAAGTGGAGGAAGCAACATCAACATCAACACCCAATTCTTGCATTTGCAGCTCCTTCCTCTTAATATACTGATTCAAAATGGCAAGCCTGGCAGTCTCGAACGCAAAGTAACCCAAAGCAGAAAAGCAAGCGCTGTGCAGAACTCTGGGCCCAACTCCTCTCGTCAACCCCACCCACCCTTCCTCCATTAAAATCTGCTTCACCGTCCCCGAAACCCCACTCTTTGCAGCACCAGTCATCAGCCTCGTCTTCACCACATCAAGCGGCGTCGTAATGGAGGCCGATATTGCACCGGCCAATGCCCCACAGAACACGCTCTGTATCGGCTCCAAATGGGTTTGCTTGGTCTTGATCAGAACCGCAGATTTCAAATACTCGAACGAAGAATAGCTCAAGACACCCGCAGGCAAGTTCCTCAGTAATGTCGCAGAGTACCCTGCGTACAGACCCAAGACGCCGTCGTTTTCCAGGATCTTCAACAGCACCTGCCACGACCTCCCTTTGGCCCCGGCTTGCATTCGCTGCTTGATGAGCTCCTTCGGCACCATAATCGCGGAAGAGACTATATTGCCCATGGCTCCGGCCGTGGGAGGGATAAGAACGGGAGGGTAGTTGGGTAATTTGGAGAGCACCGACTTACCCAGCTCGCAGGTGCCGAAGTAGATGGCGGAGGAGGCCGTGGAGCCGACGATGACGGCGGAGATGCCGCTGTAAAATCCCGAAATGCCCTTGGTCTGGAAGGTCTTGAGGACTGCGTCGAAGGCGTTTGCGTAAATGTCTGAGGCGCCTTTGGTCTGGAGCTTCGTCTTGATGGTGTCCAGAGGGTGGAGGCAGAAGTAGGTGAAGGCTCCGGCGATGCCTCCGCCGCCTGCGCCGATGAGGGCGCGCTCGAACACCGTGAGGTTCTTCAGTAAAATCTGGGTCTTGGGCCGGGTGTTGGGTCGGGAATTGGAGAACCAATTTGGGGCGTAGGAGGTGGTGGAGGCAAAGAATGGGATGTGGTTTTGGGTAGGGCTAAGGGTAGATTGGGAATTTGGGGTGATGAAATGGGTGAAGAGGCTATGGAAGTCATTGGAGGTTTGGGAATGGAGGTGGTGGTGGTGGTCTTGATTGGGTGAGGGGAGGCCCAGAGAAGCTGAGAGTCTGTTCTCCATGGCTGACTCACTCAATTCTCTCTCTCTGGAGGTGAGCTTTATTCGCTATTCAGAATTTCAGATGAGAGAGAGAGAGAGCGAGCGCCATGGAAAATGAGAGTAGGAGGATGTCGGTTTGGCTGAACAAAGTGAGTTAGGTAGTGTATGTGGACATTAGAAGTTGGGTGAGTTTTGGGCTAAAACCCAATTTATCTTATCAGACCAATTTTTTATGGACCATTTTCTGTTTGTTGGGTCAAACTATTCTAATTTTGTGACATGCTTTAATCGATGTTATTTAACTCTCTATATTAAGTTTTTTTTTTTTTTTAAAGAGTTTTCATAGTATGTGAAAAAATCTATTACATAGTTCTTCAATGTGACAAATGTTTCTACCTCATATTAATTTTTCGAGTTCGAATCCTAAAAAATATTAAAATAAAAGAACGTTTGATAGAATCCCTTCAATTGGTGTTCTAGCGGAGAATTGAAAACGGCATTTTCTTGTTTCATTGTGAACACATTATTGTACTACAAAGTCCTGGACTATGTAACACGGACACTCCATCAGGTCGAAGTGTCGGAGTGTCGGACACGCTTCGGACACGGCTTAGACATGGGTCAACGGTCAAGACACGTTTTGGACACGGTCAAGACACTTTTGGACACCGGTCAACGGAAGTCAAGACACGGCAGGGACCCATTTGAAAATTTTAAAATAAAAACTGGGGTCAAAACATAATTATTGAAACATTTGTGGACATATTTGAAATATTTTTTTAAAAAGGGCTAAAATGTAAATTTAAAAAGTTTTTTTTTCTTTTGTTTTTCTTTTTTCCAATAGCAACAACAACAATAAAGGCATAGATACATGAAGATAATTGAGAGTTTACACAATTTATATTTTTTTTTGTTGTGTATTATGTATGGATGATGAAGATGAGTACTTTGTTTTGTTTTTGGTTTATGATATTATGACATTAAAGTATTGAGTAATGGGTGAATTACTATTTTTAAATATATATATATATATATATATATATATATATATATAACTTGTAAGTATATTAAGATTTATTATTATTTTAATTGCCGTGTCCTAGCCGTGTCTGTGTCCTAATTTTTTGAGATTTTTCATATTGCCGTGTCGCGTTTCCGTGTCCGTGTCCGTGCAACATAGGTCCTAAATGAGTATGGCTTGTAAGATAATATCTTGGTGTTCAAAAGTCGCTTATTGGCGCCAAAGGGGTCTACTGTAAGACCCTTACAAGTTGGCATAGGCCATGACATGGTTTTGATGTTTTGCACCATGTCAAGGCAGGCCAAGAGTGCATGGGAGGTGCACATGCGAAGCAAGACAACGTCGGGAGACAAGTGTTTTGGGCTGGGAGTAGGCAGCGAAAACATGGCAGCAAAGATAGCAGACTTGGAGGCATGGCATTGGAGTCAGCCGACAGTTGCAACAGTGTCGGCAGATTCTCGCCGACAAAGATGTTGGCAGTGGTGTGCAACGGTGCCGACAGATTATGCCGACAGTGGCCGACAGACGTCGACAGATGTCGAGAGCTATCGACAGCGCTGTCGAGGATGCCAAGAGATGCCGAGGGAAGATGTCGACAGCACAAGGCAGGTGTGCGCAAGATGCACAACGCATGTCAACAGACGGACGATGGGCTGCAGCGCTCAAGGCGATTCACAGCGCAGTGGTCGAGAGCGGCTGCAGATCGCGCAACGCACGCAGTGCATCGTGGGCAGATCGTGGCGCTATCGGAAACGCGTCTTTGAGTGGGGTTTCGACGTGGCAAAAGGGTTTTTGAGCAGTTCAAAGGCAGTTGGACGTGGCTAGAAGGGCTGTATGCTTAAAACTCGGGTTGTGGCTGATCTTGTGGCAAGAGTGGGCAGTTACTAGAGAGTGGCTGCATGTTTCAAGGAGTGGGGGAGATTTTTAAGGAGGAAAAATCTGTCCCATGACAGAAATGGGCTGCAAGGTGGCGAATTGAGTGGCTAGACAGGTTTTTGAGTAGAGAAAAATGTCTAGGTGGCAAATCTAACGGTTGCCAAGGTTTCCTAAGTAGATGGGGGTGTCATCTACATAGTTGTATGCCTATAAATACCTTGTGAAGGTGAAGTTGAGATACCAAGTGTTGTGGTAGTCCAACTAGAGTAAAAACTTGTATTCCTTACTATTGAGAGTGAAATAGAAAGGTTGGGAATTTCCCGTAAGAGTGTGCGTGTTATTCCTTGTGTGAGACAGGTTTTACTTGAGGGTGTTGGCAAACACTTGTACCGCTGCGTGACTTCTGAAGCCTCACAAGTTTGGAGGTGTGGGAAGGCTGACTTAGGTGGAGTCTAAGTGCCGGGCAAGGGTCAGAAAATTTGAGGGCTTTTCTACCCCTGTTACATCTACCATAGTGGAAAAGGCCTTGAGCGTGGTAGCTTGCTTTTGTAGGCATAGACAAGTCCCTTGGGTTTTAGGGTATGGAGGAAGCATTGGCCTCACCTTGATTTATGAAATTGTCATGTAGGGTTCGACCATAATATTCATTTCAACAGTTGTTAATTGTGTTCTTTCTTTCCTTTTCAGCTTTAACATGGCCCTGTTGTGATTCTGTGAACTTTTTTTTCTTCTTGTTTTCTTTCTCTCTCTAAATCGTAAAGCCTTTCATGCCACAATAGGTGAGAGATGCTGGCAAAAAATATGTACTGAGATAGAATATGTACTGAGATTGTCAAAAGAATATGTACAAAGGATTTCTTATTTCCTACCACTCTTTATAGTTTATACAGTGGAATTGTAGAAAGAACATGTACTGAGATTGTCATGTGTTTGTCATTTCACTTCAAACTTGCGCTAAAAAGAACAGAACTGATTCCTGAAGCTAGTTCTGCTTCTGCATCCTATACAGTTTTGGTTCCATGAATCTCCATCTCATGTAATTACTCCTCATGCATGCTCTTGATCAACGGATACGATTCAAATGGGCAAAAGGCTCCGGATTTGATTTGGGAGCTGGTTTAGCCACCTCAGGGACCCCAAAAACATTCCAGAATCTCAGCGTTTCATCACCAGCTGCTGATGCTACTGTGCAACCATCTGGACTCTGTAGATGATTTACAACATAGAAAGATTTAGCTTTCTGTCCAACAGAAAACATGATTTATAATAAATTCATTTACAAGGTTGTTGATAGCTAATTCATTACCTGAGCCATATAAAGAACTCTAGAAGTATGGCCAGTGAGTTCTGCAACTTTAGCCATTGATGGGTATTTCCAAAGAGTAAGCTGATTCTGAGTAAACCCATGTGAACTAAGCAGTTCTCGTTCATTCTTGTTCCACAGCAAAGCACAAACCTGAGAGCCAGTGTCGACCGAATTCAGGCATGCACCGGTGTGAGTGTTCCAGAACTTTATGCACCGATCACCCCCGCCTCCACCAGAAGCCAGCAAGTTGCCCTGGAAAGGACACCAAGCAAGGGCTTTTACAGCAGCTGTATGGTCTTCAAGCCTGTGAAGCCACTGTGTTGGTGAATTTGAAGATGCCACTGATCTGTCCCATATATGGAGTAGGTTATCATTTCCTCCACTTGCTAATTGTTGGCCTGAGGCCGACCATTTAAGCCCACAAACCTCTTGTTCATGTCCTCTGTACTTCTCGACAATGTGCGATCTAATTCTTACATCATTATTAACTATACAACCATCCATTCCTCCAGTTGTGAGAATGTGATTGTTCCATGCCAAGGAGCCTACTCGGGATTGGTGGCAACCTCTCAAGGTTCTCAGCTAAGGAAAGAAACATCACACAAATCATGAATATTAGGAAAATTGGGGACCAGATAACATAGAATAGAAAGGGAGAAAAATGAAAAGTGCAAGGATTAATGACAAGAAACCAACCTGCCGATTCGCAGTTGAATCCCATAGCTGTACTTCGGAATTGTCCAGTCCAATGGCAATGTGGCGTCCATCAGGAGCCCAATTTACACTGGTAACAGGTCCGCTTTCATCCTCAAATGTGACCAGTTCTGAAGTAGAACCACTGGTAGCATCCCACAAATAAACTGTGCTTGCAAGCGCAATTGCGAGAACATTAGAGCTTCCCCAATCCAACAAATTCAGGTAGTAATCATCAACAAGGTCAGGAGCATCCAGTGTTCTATCTGAAGTCTGCATATATCATCAAGTCCGAAGTAGATAATTAGAACACAACAACTTTGAAATAACAAGTTTAGTGGAAGCAAATATTAATTCATCCATGAGATCAAAATCAAATGCATACGCACTTGAGGAATGTGTCTCCGCAGCTTTGCCGGTTTATCCTGTGGTAAAGAAGAGAACTCGCGCGGGAAGAGCTCTACAGGGGCAGGAGGCTTGTTCTTGAAAGCAAGTATTCGAGTCCTATTCATGTTCATGGCTTCTGCCAACTGCTTCCGATAGGCGTCTTTGGATGGGGAAGAGACCATAGCTGGGTTTTCCTTACCTTTCCTACCTTCAGTAAGCATGTAGTGCGCATAATCAAAATCCATCGCCGACCTATTTGGTATGAACCTGTCCAACTGGTAGCACATGACACAAGCACATCAGAATATCAGTCAACTACAGAATACAAATCCCTTTTTAATCAAATTTCAAATCACTTTTCAAATTTTATTTATGATCAGATCAGAGCTAAAAATAGATGAACACATACATACATATAAAAGGGTAACAAGATTAAGAAATGAAATTCAATTTAATATCAGATCACAAAATAGATGAACCCAAAACCCTACATTACGTTTACAAGGATAACAAGATTAAGAAATGAAAGTCCAATGAATAAGATAAATCCAATTCAGAGTCAAACAGAAGCCCCAATTTCATTAATCAAATTCAATTTAACAGCAGATCACAAAATACGTTTACAAGGGTAACAAGATTAAGAAATGAAAGTCCTAAAAATAACAAAAATCCAATTCAGGGTCAAACAGAAGCCCCAATTTCATTAATCAAATTCAATTTAACATCAGATCAAAAAATAGATGAACCCTAAACCCTATACATACAATAAAAACTACAAGGGTAACAAGATTCAGAAATGAAAACCAATCAATAACGAAAGTCCAATTTTTCAGCAATCAGTAAGATTGAACCCTAATAAAGATCAATTTGGTAAAAAAAGGAAAAAAAGAACTTACATTTTCCCGAGAATTCCTTTTCTGAAGAAACTGTTCTTGAAGAGGGCACCGAGACCCTGACTTCAAGTTAGATGAAGAACTCATTGATCCTGCATCCATTATCTTTAATACCACAACAGAATATATGTATGTATATATCAATAAAAAATGAAAAGAATAAGAAAGAAGAAACAGAGAAAGAAAATATCAAAATCCTGCAAAATGGATGAATCAGTGTATAAAACCAAAGCCCGCAAAAGAGAGTTAGATTCAAGAAACACAAAACCAAGTTATATATGAACTACACAAAGAAAGAAAATTGGTCTCCGAGCGTTGTAAAGAGTTTTGTAATCAGAGAGAGAGAGAGAGAGACTGTGAGTGAGTATAATCAAGTTGAATTTGTGGGTTCTTCAGATGGGATGATTAGGGTTTTCAGAATGAATATTTCGGATTTGGGAAGACCTCCAACGGCTATATTTACATAGATTAGAGATAGAGCCGTCGTAATTTTATGTGACAAAAATGCCACTCCATTGATTCTTATTTTTGGTAGGTGTAATTGGACATAGGAATTGGGCTGTATGTTGGGCCTATTTTGGTGATGTTCAGGCCCTTTTTTGTTTTTTGGGCCGAAGTTCTAAATTACTACATAATTTTTCTTTGTTTGAAACTAATACATGATTAGAAACTTCTAACTCCCTCCAAATTTCAATGAGAAAATTCAAATGTATGTTAGTTATATATTTTTATTTTTATTTCTTGAATGTGGCATATGTTTTTTTTATACAAGCGATATTGAAGGAGGGGAGAATCGAACAAAGGACTCGAATACAGTGATAAATATTCTTAACCACTTAAGTTACAATAGAATCGAAAAATATTTGATACATTCTATCCCAATATTAGATTAAATCATCCTTGATAGTTCCAAAAAATTCGAGCTCCCAATAATTCTTGTTTTCACCAAACGTAAAAAGAACATTGGGATGGCATCCAATCAAATCAAATCAAAGATGGATCCAATAAAATCAACCAGAGGATGTTCGTTTACATTGCAGGTGTATGTTCTGTTGCCTATATTTGCACGATTTCAAAGTCCTCGCAAGGCACAAAATAAATAATATATATCTTGCTACGAAAAGCCCAATGTCATAAAATGTAACCCCAACCATGTAAAGCACAACTCAAACACATAGGAGAAGCCGATCCATTTGCAGTATATTCAACATGAACATGCTCAATCAAATCTTCATTGGATTGGAAATGAATCGATGGAACAAAATTTGGGTGGCAAAAAGTTTTTGGGAGGCACAAAAATTGTGCTTGTGGCGGCAGATAGTGTGGGATATGCTGCCATTGAAGGAAGGCCACAGAATATACTTGATTTGAATGATACATTGTGTAAATCACTATGCGGCTTGAAAGAAATCATTGTATAGTACTGAAATAAAATCACGTGATATAATTTGTTCCCGTGTTATAATATGGTTGAATATGAACGGATATTATCAAAGAATCAAATTGTTACTTCACGGGTTCTTTGCATCCCTATACTCTTTTGATGTCATCAAGCTTCAGAGGCAGAGTGTTGTGTCAAAGGCTGCATTACCCTAGCTATATCTAGCAACTGTTTAGTTGTTGGGTGGGGTCCTTCCTTTGATCTGCAACTCAGGCCTTCCTCAGATGCAAAGCTAAAGCATTATCAACTGTTTATTTTATGCATTCATTTCGGAAAATACGATGATTAATATGTATAATTAATGGTTATGGGCAAGTTGATGAATAATTGGACCAATATCTCTCTGTTAAATTTATCTGTTACATATTCACTGATCTTTTTGTCTTGGTATTGTCTTATATATATAATTAATTTCTCTTTCTCTCAACCATGAAAACTGTTGTGCTTGTCCCTTCTTCAATTTGTTTTCAGGGAGTACATTTCTTTCACTTTGAATAAAGATAATTCAAATTAAAGCACAACATTAAAAGCATCAATTACTGAACATACAGAAAATTGGAAGCATCACCTTCAGGCATCATGGACCTCTCAAAGTGGAGAGAATCAAGTAATTAAAAGTAGGGAATTATTCTATTTTCTGTTTTTTCTGTGTTTACTAACACATTGATATTAAAATTATTCCAATTCTAAATTTATGTTTGTTTACCAACACGTAAGAATTTTTATTTATTTATTTAAAAGTTTCATGTTAAAATCTGTAATCATACGGTCAAAACAAGGAATTAGATCAACTAATGGGGAGTACGTAGTTGATTTAATTCAAATTGCTTAATTTTCTTATTCTTTGAATACAAGTGATAGTATAAACTACAAGGGGAGAGAGTTTCTCACACACACTACCAAGGTGACATGGGGATTCGAACTTGAGACCATTGATTTGAAAGTCAAGACCTTTTTCCATTGAGTTAGATCTTGTTGACTATTTCTCTATTCTTATATTCCCCGATTCATGACTTTCCTCATTTTTAGTAAGCAAGCATGCTATAAGTATACATCAGAAGTTTATGATAATTAGCTCCAAATATGAAACAAACTGCAACATAACGTTCCATCGAATTTTCACTTCCAATATAAGGATTTGGTAAACCATGTTCCTCCAAAGTGCAATAAAATCTCAATCCACTTCAATATATATCCAAACAAAAAGGGAAGTTGATGTCAGGAATGATGCAGACACATCACCACTTTTGTGGCCTTTCAAAGTGCATCCACTTCCACTTGGATGCACACAAATACAACATTATAATGCGTTTCTGGGATTTTAATCTACGACTTATGGAAATGAATTTGGCAGGAACCTTGCAATGCTTTACGCGTAATTTTGTGTCCCCAGCTAGCTCTGTGTTACCTTGTAGCTTTCATTGTAAAAGAGAAAAGACAACTGACAAGGAAAAGAAAAGAAAAAAGCATTTGTGTGTGCAGGAGATTCTCCAATTTTCAGAGTGATGTTTCTAGTTCCTAAACATATATAAAGATGCAAGTAACCTCATTGAAAGTCTTCCTTCTTCAGTCCAATTTTGACATTAGAAAACAAAACAAAAAACAAAAGTTATAAGAGCTAGTTGTTCTATGTAAACCAAATTAATCTAGTACTATTTTTCTTCATAATGTCGGAAGATACTCTTGAGGGTTTAGGGTTTAGGGTTTATGTAGTAATGTAAACCAAATTAATCTAGTAGTAATTTTCCATTTTTCGTTGATAAACGGTAATTTATCCTACTAGGTCCCCAAAGGAAAAGGAAAATAAAATAACATATGTTTTCTTTTGTATTTCAATGAAAAGAAGAATAAACTCAATAAGTTAAAAGAAATAGTGACACTTACAGTTAGTTGTATCAATCATAAACTGTCGTGGGGTATTCCAAAATGAGAAGAGCTTCGGAGCAGATGGCGTTTCTAAAGATAAAAGAATCACAAAGAGAAAATCGAAAAGTGGGTTGGCAAACAATATACCAACAACTTGGCATCTATGCGTCCTAACGGTTATGCTTATTGTCATTCATTACAAGGAAGTGAGTAGGCACCACATCACAAGCGATTAAGGGCACAACCACAGCATTTATATGGTAATGATAATGACAAAATGGATGGGAACACCTTTTTTTTTTCATTTTAGAAAAATGCAATATTTTATTCAACACAAAAATAAAAAATAAAAAAAACTAATAAGGATTGTTCTCGCGCAATCTCGGAATCATTTCAATGCCAATGTGATTCCCAAATAGCAAGCCTACTGAATATGTTCTAATAGAATTGAATCCACTTGTCTAAGTGAGTTCATGCTCTCTTAGAGATTGTAATTAATTTGTAACTCAAATAATTAAGAGCAGTTATTTCCTGCACTCGAGATCACGTGGTCAAATCCCTCCTCTAGTTACTTCCGTATAATTTATTTTTTTAATTTGGCTGGTGAGATAACTGAACACATAGACAAACAAAAAATACAACTGTTTTAGTACAACTCGATAAATCACAAGTATTCCTTCGTTATGTTATATAAATGGTCCCCATATGTAAAGCAAGAGGCCGACTATTCCAAGTAGGTTTTGTGGTTGTGTCAAATCAACAAAAAACAAAAGGACCCAACTTTACAATTTTGGCTTCTTGTCCGCAAAGCAAGCCTTTGGAAGCCTCTCTCTCTCTCTCTCTCTCTCTCTCTATCAATATTTTGCTGTACTTACTACCACCACCACTTACTTTAATCAATTTCCCAATTATTATTTTGCAACTCCAACCAAATACCAAATAGGCGGCTTTCAAGCTGGTTACCCTTAATCATTTTATTTTAATAATTATAGTGGCATTATTAGTTACCCACTTCCATTTTCCATTATATAAATAAAGTACCCCCTACCTTTTTAGCTTTTGGGATTAACAACAAAAGTGAATTAGTGATCCTAAAATCACTGTTTAGATTAAGATCACTTTCTCTTTATTTGATTCAAACTTGCCATATTCTAAGTTTATTTTGAACTAGAATTATTGTTCGTTGGACATCAAGATTTGGTGGGGTGTGCTTATATGATCAAACACTTGTTCAACTCCATTTTGTTTTTAAAACAGATTAAATAATTTAGTTGGCAAAAGAACCAACTTTTCTGAAATATCATGGAGGCTGTCATGTTAGCCCTAGCATGGGAACATTCCCCCTCAAAAAAGAAAAGACATTGCCAGCTGCTACCATTCATAGTTAACAAAAAACAAAGAAAAAATAAGTTAGAGTTTAGGAATATTTTTTAAATATGAGTTGTTAATTATATTCATAAATTAGACACAAAGATCATAAGTTACAAGGGTTAGTACAAATACCCACAAAGGGTTAATATAAAGATGGAAGCATAGTAACTACGAATGGTTAATCCAGATACATACAAACACACGGACAACATTAAGCGTACAATCTCCACTAGCCACACAATGCCAAAGAAATTTCGGCATAAAAGCCGTAAGCCTGAAACTACAAGTAGAGACTAAATTACAAACAAACACCCAACTCACAAAAACTTGACACAATTATTATTATTATTATTCTAATTTGTATATGTAAAAATCATTATTAATATATAATATATCAATAATTGCTAGGAAATTCTACTAAAAACAGTGGAGGGTTTTTTTAATGTTCTCCAATAACAGTACTTTCTCTAAGTACATTTGGGCTATATGATGAAGTGGATCCCAAATCTTGCAAGAGTCAGTAGCTTCATGCTTAGAACAATTTATTTACTTAATTTAATTGGCAGAAGCAACTCAAAGTTTATATGACAGAAAAATGGTTCTGTTTTGTATATATTTTTTGGTTAATAACTTATTTATGATTAAAAATTAGGCGATTGCTTTCCCACCACATGCATGGAGAAAGATATTAGAATTTTAGAGAAATTATTATATTGTTATTAATATAAATATGCATGACCAAACAAATTTCTTTTCTTTTCTTTTCTTTTTGTTTATGCATCTTTCTAATTTGTTTTCTTGGTCACTTTTATAATGAAAATTATCTATTTTTCCTCATTGAAAGTCAACAACCATAAGGAAAGAAGAGCTAAGAAATAATCAAAAACCAAAATTCGGCACATTATTTTTATTATTTTTTATGTTTTGGATAATGAAGGAAGACTTGGTTGACCGATTCTCTAACCAAGCACAAAGTCTCAAGGCCTAGACTATAAACTCCACATCTATGCAATCCATCTAGAAACTATTAGAAAAATCAAGGCAAGAAATTCAGCAATATCAGTCAAAAGTGGGGGCAATCACAAAATTTCTACAAAACGAGAACAGCCACTTTGGTGGAACATGTACCCCTAAACAACTGCGAACTATCTATGTTTACCATTATTTTTTGGAGCTGATTTTCTCATTCTCATTTTTTTCACTTATACTTTATTTTGCTTTTTAATACTTTTTAATCAATTTTGTTCTTTCTCTTTCCTATTATGCTCTTACCCTACATTAATTTCTTTTTACTTCACTTTTATATTTTTCTTTTTCTTTATACTTAATTTTCCAACTTGCACTCTATTTTCAGTTTTTTTTTCCTTTAATCGAGTAAGAAATCATTAACACTGTATATTTGTTTAGGCAAAATTATATGGTTCACCTACTGCAAAACTCATGCCCCAGGAATAAACCTTGCAGCCACAATTTTTTATTTATTTATGAAAAGGAAACAAATTTTAGGTGGCCACAAAGAAAGAGTAATTAGAGAGTATTTACTTTGGGTAGGAGAATGATTGTTCTACTCCATGGATTGCTCTGAGAGTAGCTTTGGGTAGGAGACGAAGTGAGAAAGACACAATAAAGGAGAAGAAGACGCTTTGACTTTTATTTATTTATTTATTATTTTATGTTAACTTTTCTTAATTTTAGTTATCAAAACATTAATGTAGGGTAAGAGTCGGATAGGAAAGAGAAGGAACAACAAATAACAAAATTGATTAAAAATATTAAAAAACAAAAGAAAGTGTAAATAAAGAAAAAGAGAATATGAAAATCAGCTCCGTTATTATTATTATTATTATTGTTATTTTAACTTTTCAAGAATCAAATGTGGTTTGGGTAATTTTCTGAACCAAACAAAAGTCTAAAGATCTTCAATCTAATTCTTGATCAACGCCACGATCATTGTAGACATCAAAAACCAAATATGGCAGTTCACCTACCAAATCAATAAAAGGGTCTCTCAAATTTTAGGGTTTCTTTGGTAATTTCAAGCTGGCTAAATAAAATTAAAACCATGGTCACTGCTATAATTACCTCTGCAACGTCATTTCGTAAATTGATGAAAAGCTCTTTGACATGACCCCAAAAAATCACGATGGATCAGGGTTTTGTCCCTTTTTGTTAATTTCTTGTGCTGCCTTGTCCATCAAGTTATCACCATCCAATAAAGCATTTCATTTTATGGAGAAAAACTTACTTGCAGTAGGGATAACAATGTTTTTCTATTCTCGGCCAATAATACTATAATACGTGAAAAAGTTATCTCAAACATCATTGCATTATTGGTTGAAGATAGAAAAAATATTATCTCCATTACATGAAAATTTTAATGACCACCTAGAACCAACTGCTTCTTTGTCTCACTATTTCTATTTGCTTCACTTAGTTACATTTTTTTTGTTGGCTAACTTTATTGAAATTACAAAAGGAAACTATAATTAATCATGATTGTTTTTGGGGGTTTTTTTTTTTTTTTTTTGAAGAGAAGAAGATTTCATTCATAAGCCAAAAGGCATACAAAGATCGACACGTTACTAGTAGCCTCATTAAAATCTTCCTACGAAGCCACATGGGACAGATCTCAGGGTAGGAAAGAGTGTCACATATGTCGTGAACTACCAAAAGAGTCCAGAACAACATCAAAAGACCAAAACAAGCAAAA
The DNA here is from genome assembly GCA_024362665.1 of Prunus padus. NCBI lineage: Eukaryota > Viridiplantae > Streptophyta > Magnoliopsida > Rosales > Rosaceae > Prunus > Prunus padus. Next base: position 2,151,807 of record JANFAM010000006.1, read on the forward strand.
CCCTAAACATAGACCAACAAGACAAGCCACAGAAAAGGCCACCAAACAACACAAACTGTCAAAAGGGGCCTTATATGAAGGAAAGTTCATAGTCATTTAACACCCATACCAAGAGCAGAACAACCAACAATAAAAACCAGGAGAGGGCACGAAGGGCGAACACAAAGGCAAAAAAGAAGGACCCCTGAGAGGCAGCCCAGGTCAACTCCGAACCAGACAGAGAAAGCCAACATAGATCTTCGATTGGTGCAGAGCAGTGAGGGAACAACAGGAGCAGGAAAGACAAAGGGTTGCAACGCTATAACAAAATAAAACACCACTGCAAACAAGAACACAAAGAGAAAACCACACATGCAACTTAACCTGAATATAAATTCAAGGTAGAGAGCATTCGCCGGTTGCCAAGCCCACGAACACTCCATCGGCAAAACTAAGGTGCCATCCCAGAAGACCCCAACTGAACAGTCTCCTGGACCGTATCGGATAGAGTAGGATTGTAGAAACATTTAGGACTAACACAACTCGTAGTAAACAGCACATGAGCACCCCCAGATAGTTCCTCCTCAAGGTGCTTATGTTTAGCACTAAGTTTACCAGAGACACTGTGAGACCCCTCAATCCCTCTTTGGGGACGACCTCGACCTTTCTTCTTCAGTAAACCCATAGAGCCTTGAATAATAGGCATGAGTGAAAAAGGGTCAGATAGGTCTGGGCTCACACAGTCCTGAGAGGTGGCCTCGAGACAAGTGAGACAATAGAGCCACACAACTCATCAAATGCATGTACAATAGGCACATCCCGCAACAAGGTAGGGTGAACATGAGAAGGTGTTAGGTCAGGGGGATATCCATGGGGAAATCTGAGCCATGAGAGAGATCCATGAGATTGGGTTCCAGGACAGCCACTAGGGGATGCGGTGGAGATGGTACCAAAGGGTGGGTATCATACTCAGTAGGACCAACCTAGCGACGGAGATACTTGATGGCCGCCATGCCTCGAAAAGAGCGTGATAAATTAGGGGAGGCATGGTCCGCAAACTCATCGCGATCATAGGAGTGAGATCGCCATGGTCGAGCCATAGTATAACCCTGGTCACCAGAGCGAGCTGGGGAAGATCCCCAAGAAAATAAGGAAATAGCCGAGGACCGACGAGCCAGAGAGCTAATAAGTTTACCCCAGAGGTTGGTACTACCTTCCAAATAAACACAAACCAGAAGTCTGATGTCCATGCAACCGCGGGGTAAGAGGTCCATGTGTAGCTTCATATTGTTTGATACATACTTGAGTGGGATGACCCAGGCGCCCACAGGTAAAATAGTAATCAGGGAGATACTCATATTTGAATTCCACCATCTTTTCCCCAATTTTCGGGAAAGTGACCATGGTGCGTCGAAGAAGTGGCAAAATGACATCAAAGTTGTAAGACTCGTGAGCTTAGGAAAGCAAGAACGGTGAGCAATCCCACATCGCTTGAGGAGGGAAAGGTGAAGTACCTTATATGTGTGGGCACTTCTCTTCCTAGCACGAGGCCTTTTGGGAGCTCATTGGCTTCGGAGTAATGGGAACTTCGAAGTTAAGCGAGTTCGGGCTAGAGCAATCCCAGGATGGGTGACCCACTGAGAAGTTGCTCGTGACTTCCCAGAAACAAAACTGTGAGGGCAGAGAGGGGGGCCCAAAGCTGACAATATCGTGCTAGAGGAGTCAGGTCGTGACAAAAGCACACATAGATGCGGATGAAATGACTCACACAATCATAATTATAATTAGAGATTGCATTACATGGGTGTGAATTAATAATCAGAATTGCTTTTAATCACGAGAAATTACCCATGTATGCAATCTCTATTTCACTTGAATATTTTAAACAAATCAAATTATAAAATCAATATGAACTCGGTTTATATTGGATTCTACACTAGAAGATCGTAACCTTCCATCATGGATGGAGATAAAAAGGTTTATTAAAAAAGTTTGTGAGGATTGGAAAATAAGATGGGTAGTGCTTTGAATGACGAGCTTATACTTTATAATAACCACTTTAATTGCTTATCATTAGAGTATTTGCAATGGTTAGGATCAATGCAATTTTATTGCATGAAATTGAACTAAAATAGTACAATCTCATTTGCAATGGTGTGATTTAGTTCATTGCAATAGAGGGTGCTATGTGATGAACCCTCTATTGCAATTGCAATAGGCTAACCATGAGACCCATATGCCAATAAAAAATAGAAAAAATACAGAAATTAAAGCATTATGGGCTCTTTTGGTACGTCGGACTGTACTGACTAATTTTTGTCGGATAGTATTAATCTGTTCATGATAGTATTGACTGTTTATCCATAATATTATAAGGTGTTTGGTGTTGTTCCGGATAATATCGGATCAGACTATTTTTTTACAAAAAATTCTTTGATAATTTATTTAGATTTATAGACAATATAAACAATATAATTTGCATATATATATATATATATAATTATGAAAAAAGAGAATATATTTATGCCCAACAAAAGAAAGCAAGAAGAGAATCAACAGCCAACATAAGCAACACAAAAATAACCAAAAAACAAACCAACAAGGCACCAAAAGTAGAAAGAAAAAAAATACAGCAAGAAAAACATAGCCGCATGTATTGAGTTGGATACACAGCCGCATGATGATTATTTGATTATTGAGTTGGATATACAGTCGTATGTATTGTTCCAATACAACAAGAAAAAAAACTCAAAAAGGAAAAACTCAAAACCTAATTTCCACAAAAATTTAATAAAGAGGAAATATATAAAGAAAGAGAAGATGAAGAAAGAAGAAGATAGAAGAAGCATATTGGAGAGAGTATGAGAGAGAGAGATAGAGAGATGGATACCTGGAGAAGAGTGAAGAGAATAACATTGGAGAAGATATAGCAGAGAAGAACCCTAGGGAGAAGAAGATGAAAATAGCTTCATTGAATTTTTCATGTGAATGTGTGTGTTCTTTTTTCCTAACTGTATAATTAAGCATGTATTATCTAAACCGGTGTGTGAGTTGTATTAGTTAGTCAGGTCATGAGAGTATTAAAAGCTCAACCCGTATAAAATAGTCAGGTAATTAAATAATACAAGTTGACACCAAACACCTGACATGAACTATTTACTCTTATCCAAAGTATAATATGATGTATCAAACGAGCCCTATGTTGTTAAGAGTATGAGCAATGATTATTCAATAGTTCAATGCAATAGGAAAAATACAACAATTAAAATTTTTTTTTATACAAATATATTCAAAATTGGTCTCTTTTTAAAGATCTCTTTGAGAATATTTCAATGGAACAATTTTTTAGTGTTATTAAATTTATCTCTTTTATTTTATTGAGTTTGTAAAAAAAACATGTTAGTAAATATAACTATTGATATTAAGTTATTGAATTGTACCATTGCAAGTAAAATTACAGTTCAATTCAATAGATGCCAAAAAAGATCAATTTATTGAACTATTGCATTGAACACTGTAGATGCTCTTAATATTTATATCAATACCCATTGTTTAATTGTTATAAATAAAAAAACCCTACTGTTTAATTGTTATAAATAAATAAATAAAACTTTTGTTTAATTAGTCATATACGTTGGCAAGTCCATTTCAAAGCTAAGATACTTTGTTTATTATTATATCATTGTTTGTACCAAAATTTGCACTTTTTGGCCAAAATCTTTATTCTAGCTAAAATACATGGTTTTGTTTGGGCCTAGTTTATGCACACTAGCCCATCCGACTTTTGGTAGAAAATAAACCCAGAAATTAAAATAAGCCAAAGTAAGTTTCACAAGTTTCCAAAATTCATATTGAAACTTGAAGTCTGATTATTATCAACTCAAAGACCAAACCAGCAGAAAGGTCAAAAGAGGAAGTTATCTCCCATAGCTATTAAATTTTGATACATACTGAGACTTCTTCTACAAACACTCGTGTGGTCTCATCAAAGCCAAGATATTTTAAACACAAGTTATTAGGAATGCCCAGAGGGTATTTAAAGGAATTTTCAGAGAGAACATGTTGAGTATCTCTGCAAACATCTATGTGGCTTCAAAAGCAGGATATTTTTTCACAAGTTACAAGGAGAAGATATTCATCACAGCTGATATTTTCCAGGAGATATTTTCCAGATATTTTGGGAACCAAGTTTCCTATAAATACAAAGGGGGTGTGAACTAGGATCAGACACCACAACCAACAACAACAAAATCTCCAACAAAACAAGTACAAAGAAAAATCAGTCTCACTGATCATTCTAGCCTTCAACAGAAGCAAAGCTAACAAAGGTGTCAAGGACCTCCAAAGCTATCCTTGAGACTCTGCTTAGAATTCCCAACCACTCACGTCTCAATCTGGTTATAGCTCTGCCAATTTCAATATTGGTATCGATTTTCAGCTAATATTTATTAGTTGAAGGTGCTGAAGTGCAGTCCAGTGCAGTGCAGTGCAGTCCAGTCCAATCCAGTGCAGTCCAATCCAGTCCAGTCCGGCCTGATAAAAAATCATCTCTGCAATGGAATTTCAGGCAGAAATCAAAACCCAATGTCTTGATGTTTTTCGGAACCTAGCGGTTCCTTCCATTTACTGTATTTCAAACAGTTGTCCTTGAATTTGTTTGTTTTTATTTTCAAACACTTGTATTTTTGCTTTACTTCCCAGTTTTATTTAGATAAATTATGAAGTCCTCACCCGTCTGAGGCAAGAAAAGAACTTACTTGGGAGATATTCCTCACCCAAATGCACAATCGCTTGATTTTTATTAAATGACTTGGGGCGCAAGTTATTTAATTCTCAAGTATGTTAGAATTTTAAATTACTAGCAGTGGCACGCTCGACACTAAAGAAAGTTAACTTGGTAGACCACTAATGGTTTTTCAAGCTAATGTGGAACTTTACCCTGCCATCACAGGTACTAAAACAAAAAGGGGTGAACAATCATACAAATATAAATAGCAGTTTCCCTGAAATAGAAATATCAGCATCACTCAAATTCATTTTGCCTCTGCAGTTCTGTGAGAAAACATATTTTTACTAGATTTTTAATGAGATGTGGTGAAAGTAGGTTTCAACATTTATTGCGGAGTTCTGATCTGATTTTATCTTCCTTTTCATTTTTTTTGGCCAAACATTATTGAAAGAAGTCTTACCGAAACCAAAGCTTAATTATCCCTTGAAAATTGTCACCTTGTCCACATTTATAGGGAAAAGAGTTGTGTCGCTAATTGTTTGGCAAATTGGAGTTATAATCTGTACCTAGGAATTTGCTTCTTTGATGAGCCTCCTGTCTGCATTAGCTCTCTGTTTATGGATTTCTTGCTTGGTCTTGCTAGGCCTCGACTCATGCGCGGTGTTTAGTTGTTGTTTTGGGGGTTTCCCCCCTATTTCACCAAAAAAGAAGTTGAACTATTAATTTTCGATGAGTTCAAGAGGGAAAACCAAAAGGAAGACCAAAACTCTAATTTTTTTAATTATAAGAAAAAATAAATAGTTTCCAATAAAAAGTTTGGACAATTATAATTTTAATCTTCATAGTTTGATCTATTTTCTACTTTGGTTATTGTGATTTTTAATGTTGGCAAATTTAGTCATGTAGTTTTGTTTAGTAGGCAATTAAGTCCTACATGCGGAAATTACTACGCTTTAGGTTAATTGCAAAATTGTAGAGAGACAAAAAGTAATTGCATATTGCCAAATCGAATTCCATCAATTAATTTGATGGAGTTTACAATTGGGATATTTGTAAAAATATCACATGAAGTTATACATCAGTTTCAATTTGTCACCCTAAATAAAAATTTAAGCGAAATGTCACCTTAAGTTTTCAAAATTTATGATTTGTCACCTGATTTTAACATCATTCAATTTTACATCCATTTTGAAGGGTCTTTTAGTCTTTCCAATATGTAAACCCTCAGCAAATTCAAGCCAACAAGTCACAGACAAAAGTATACATCAGTTCAAATTTGTCCTAAAGGGATTTTTGTAATTTGGACTAGATTACAAACCAAACAAAAGTACATATTTGAAATTGTCAAAATTGAAATGGCGCATACCAAAATGAAAAATGACTCAAACTACATAGACAAAAAATATACGTCAGTTTCTTTTAATCAATTAGGGAATGGGAAATTCCGAATTCTAACGTAAGACCTCTTTACATATTGGGAATAAAAGTACTACTATACCAATAACTAGAAAGAAAAAAATAATAATTAAGATACATGTAATGATATACATAAAACACGCATTGAACTTTATATTTATACCAGCAAACAAGAAAAAAAAACTATATATTTATAGAATTCATGTCACCAACGTAGTTTTTTCTACAAAATCAATGATGTTCGTGCACATATATATGATACATTGTTGTTGTAAATATGAGTCATATATATCAAGTTTTTAAACTTGCTGGTGGTTTGTGGTTATATTGGTGCAATATTGGGGTATTCACAAACTCATACATTCTCCTCGTTTGGGTTCAAAATCTGGTGCTTTTGCATTATAACCAGCCCCAAATCTCTCTAACCCTCCGTTTGAATGAAAGAATTGAAAATTATATAGAATTCTAAAATGATGGAATTTAGATTTTCATCATTTCAATTTCATTGTTTGGATTTATGTATATCAAATTTTGTAAATAACATAATTTTGTAAATGACATTATGGAAATTGTGAATTGACACCTATTTTGGTGGAAATTAAACTCGGAAATTTGATGCCTCAATTTCCATGATTTTTTCCACGCGTCATTTAATAAATTCCGCTCTTAAGTTGTTAAACAAGAGAATTGCCAATTTCACCTCTTAAATTCCCGACTTTTAGCTAAATTCCGAATTATTTTCCCTCATCCAAATGGAGGGTAAACCTTCTTCCTATGCATTTCCATCTCTACCCTCTCCAACATCGCTTCCGTGTAAAATCAACGGATAATTTCGCCACTCTTCGTTCGCCATGTAACTCCCCATGAAGTCTATTATATCGTCATTCCGCCATTCTTCCAACGATTTCAAACTTAACACCACAAGTAATTTGTACTTTTCTTTCTAAACTTGAGTACAAATTTAAATCAAGCTACTCTCTTCAATTGACTTATTTATTTATATATATATATATAACACACATTTTAACTAGCTTTTTAAATTTTAGGATAATTAACTATCTTTTTACACCCATAGTTAGCTCACAATCTAATGTCTTTTTTCTTTTGTATTACTCTAATGTATCTTTTGAAAATGTAAATGAGGATCCCTTGAGAAAAATCGGGAATAAACAAGTGATGTGATTGTCTATGATTATATATATTTAAGGAAAATTTGCAAAAATGCCAGCTGAACTTTTAGGTTTGTGCGCTAATACCATGTGAACTTTTAATTTTTAATTTTAACCACCTGAACTTTGTAGAGTGTTATAATCCACCATATATGTCTAACTCTGTTAAAGTTTCCGTTAAATTTAAAGGCATTTTTGTCAATTCATTGTAACTAAAAATAATTATTAAAAAAGAATTAAAAAAGAAAAAAGTTAACCTGATTACACAGCAGCTTCCAAAAAAAAAGTTAACCTAATTACACTCATCAACCCAGCCATGAATGAGTTGCTATGGCTATGCCTATGCACCTAAATTAAAATTAAAACTTAAAATTAAATGTAATATAAATGGTATATATCATAGGTGGTCCAAATGATGGATGAGTTTCTGATTTTTTCCTTCTAAAGTTTTGTATGAAAAGATAAAAATGAGTTTTGAATCTTTAGCTCCCCATGAGGGTGAGGAGGAGAATTGGCGTTGGAAAAGGGTAGGGCTGGGGAAGGTGTGGTGCAATTAGATTAATTTTTTATTATCTCTAAATTCTATTTTTTATAATTACTTTCAGTTATAGTGAATTGATGGAAATACCATTAAACTTAACGGAAATTTTAATGGAGTTAGACATAAGTAGTATATTGCAACACTTTACTAAGTTTAGGTGGTTAAAAATAAAAATTCAAAGTTTAGGTGGTATTAGCGCATATGCCAAAAGTTTAAGTGAAATTTATGCAAATTTCCCTATATTTAAATCTCTCTGTTGAGTTTTTGGGGGTCTATGGGTATATTTTTGAAATGTTTTTTAATAGTCCTAAAAATGAGTCCGAACAACTGCAAACTTTCACTTTTGTAAGATTTTGTTTTGTTTTTTCTTTTGATAGAGACATCGAGAACATTTTTCAAAATAATCAAAAGGCACTGTAAAATTATCACTAATAATATTGACAATTACGCAATACATTCTTTTTATAGTAACAAAATACTTGGTTTGGGAAGAGCAAGACTAGTAAAATGGTATGTAACTGCATTATACACTCTACGACTAAACCTCAAAACACTACATTCATTTAAGCTACGAGTCCCTTTAATACCAAACACTTGTTAAAAAATGTTAAGAATATTTAACTGCTTCCATATAGTTAGTTATTACTAATGAGATATAAACATGCATCTACGGCAAAAACCAAACATGCATCAATGAAAAATAACTTAGTAGCAATAATTGATACATCACTCCCATATAATAAGGTCTCAAAAAGTGACCATCTGGGAAATATCACATACTGGCCTTGTGTGATTAAGATTGCATATTATGCGTGATAACTGATTATGTTACTTATAAAATATGCTGAGTTTGATAAGGTTGTCGGATAGACTTTTTATGATGTGACTCACCTATTTGAGCATCCCAAAATTGTTGAAGAGACTATTGGAGATGTTATTAGGATTGATATTAAATCAAATTAATAATCAAGTAAATTTTGTTTACAGAATTGTTGTTGACATTTCTCATCATGCATGTCTTAAAATAATGAAATTGCATATATGAGTTTAGCAAAGTTTGTTAGAGCGGATATGGTCCCCTTTTCGCTTATATAAAAAATGATGAAATTTTGTTTTCTAATATTTTAAAAAGAATGCACCTATAATTTTAGAGTGCTAATAATAGTTTCTTATTTTTATGGTTGTTTTTGATAAATGAAAAACTTTGGGTGGACTTTCCATCTTGGACTCGTATCTTCTCAACTAGTTAGTACTTGAGTAAAATTCTTGAGTAATACTTGAGTAAAATTCTACATATGAATTTGGGAAAATTATTGAAAGAAGGAGAAAATCCATAAGGAAAGAAAAAGAAACAAAGAAGGGAATTTTCATTTTAATTTTAATTTTGATTTAATTTATCGGTATTCAATTTTCCACAGCTTTGACTGGTACTTTTTACAGACTCGGACACCCCACCCCCTAAATTCTCTCTCTTTCCAGGGATTTTTCTCTCTCCTCTGTTCCCTCCTCCGTCCGGTTCTCTTCCTTCCCGTCCCCTTCTCCGACGCCGTTTCGTCTCTTCTTTTTCTCACCCTCTAAATTCCTCTTTGGAACCCCGTCTTCCTCTTCAAAGCCGCCTTCTTTCGCCCTCAGTCTTTCCATAACCAGCTCTCCATAGTCCACGGCTTCGAGCTCAGCTTCTTCTTTGCTTGGAGTCAAAGCTCAGGAATGGAGGTCTTTGGGTTTTAGCAGATCTACGAGGCTTAGTGTAAAGAGAGGGAGAGAGAGCTGAGCAGAGGTGTTGGTGGTGGTGGTGGTGGTGGTGACGTGGCCGTTAATGGTATTGTACGGACGCGCGAGAGCGAGAGCGAGAGAAAGTTGGAAGGTAGATGATGAACGGAGCTCCGCCGAGGGATCGGAGAGGGTGGTGGCGTTACGGTAATTTCTCTCACATGGAATGGCAGATCTTGTTAGCTCCGGGAATGCCAACCGTGACATCGACCAGGTCTCTTTCTCTCTAAATTTTCTTCTTCAAAATTTTAGTACGTGTTCATTTGTACAGAGTCCTTGTGAACCTGTGCAAATGTAAATAAAAGGAGAGAAAATTAGAAGATCCTTAAATTGTTTTGTGCCTGTTTTGTTACTTCAAAATCAGAAGATTTGTTTTTGCCTGTTCTTTTACATGTAAAAGGTGGAAATTGGGTGGAGAATTCTTTATTTTTAGCCATATTTATGTTATATTTTTTTGGTAACAGCCTTGCTCACATGTATGTGAAAAATGTGAGAGGTTTTTGATTTCGTACTCGGAGAACAGCTTTGTAGAAATTTTTTGGGAACATATCTTGTAAGGTTTTGATTTATGAGGTTCAGGGTTCATCTTTTCTTGCTTAGTGATGCAATAATGGGTGTTTGTAAAGGGCCAAACAGGCCTTAAGATTTAAATTCTTTTTTTTATTTTCTCCAAGCACATTTATAATCCAGATTGACATCTGGGTTTGGTCCAAGGACATGTGTACAGTACTGACATCTTCAATTGATAAGTGTCTAGTCATTATTGCCACAGGGTGATCTAATGGCAATGGCATGACATGCAACCACATTTCACTTTTTCTTCAGGGTGTAAAACCTGCTGCTCAATTTGGAACAGAATCAATTGTAATTTTAGCAGATTCAAAATATCGTAGAAGTTTGGAGTTAGAGATTAATTCTCTTAGTTGCCGGACGGTAGGCAGTGAAGACCTAGAATGTATCTTGGAAGGTTGTAACTGAGAGAGAACTAAATTGGTGTACTTTTGGTTGAAAGTTACAAAGTCGTTACTATATGTGGTACCAAGTTTAATGTAACATTATGATTGGAGTGAAATTTGATTTTGGTGGTGAGAAGAACTCATTATTCCAGCATAAATGATACTACTTTCTTGTGTGGGTTCTTGTGGTCCTGTGTTTATTGCATCAAGAGTTTATCTGCTGTTGGTATCTTTGTCATTGTTTCCAATGATCCTTAAATGATTTGCAGGCAATAATTGCTTTGAAGAAGGGTGCTCAACTACTGAAATATGGTCGTAAGGGAAAGCCTAAGTTTTGTCCATTTAGACTTTCTACTGTAAGTTTGTATCTAAAGCTTCTCTATTAAGATTTTTTAAATTTATTTAAAATTGTAAGATATTGGTACTTCGTCTACTGCATGCAAGGAATAAAACATGGTGTGTGCAATTATTAAGGTTGAAATAAAAAATTTATTCCACATTTCCTGCATGGACACAGACAGTAAAACACAATGTATTCACTTATAAAAGGATGAAGTGAAGAATAAGTTTTCATTGATTAATCAGAAGTATAGCAGGGTTTGATGGAAATTTCTACAGAATTGTGCAATGTATCTTTTATAATATCAAGTTTTATGTTGCAATGTTACACAAAATTTGAAGAAAAAATACATTAAGGTTCTTTTGTAGAAGATTGGAACTGAGAGGGTACAGTAGGCAGTTCCCACCATCTAGGGCAATGATTAGATATTTAGGAATTTAATTGTAGTATGGTTTCAGGTCAGTCAGGGAAAATATGGTCTATAGTTCGAAGGAAAGATAAGAGTAATGGATTTATGGAGTTTTGATAGACTAAAATTTTGCACATTGTAAGGACTTGATCATGTTTAATGTCAGTTGACATTAGTTGTGCAGCTAAGTTGCTGGATATGTATGCTGCTATGTCTTTTGGCATATGCGATGGAAAATACTGCTGATGAGACTGCTTTTTGTTGGCTATCTATGGTTCTGTCTTGTGGTTATATCTATTACAATTTGATTCATAAATCTTTATGCTTCTTAAATGCCTTCCATTTTCTACTTACTGCTTCATTTAATAACTGCAGGACGAATCATCTTTGATCTGGATTTCAAGTAGTGGTGAAAGAAGTTTGAAGTTAGCTTCTGTCTCAAGAATCGTTCCTGGACAAAGAACTGTAAGATATTTGATATTACTTTGATATATGTATTTTTGGTTTGATATCACTTAATGTCTTCTATGACATTTCAGTATCCTACATGACTAATGTAAAATTACTGTAAGGTTGAAGTCTTGTAGCTGTACTTATTCTAATTTCATATGGTCCCCATATTTACCACAGGCCGTCTTTCAACGATATCTGCGTCCTGAAAAGGACTATTTATCTTTTTCCCTTATATATAATAACGGAAAGCGATCTCTTGATCTGGTTAGTGGTGGAAGTTTAAATTCTATCTGTAATTACATTGTTTCTAATTCTTATTCATTGTTTATAATTCTTATTTTTACAATAATATTATTAATGACAATCTGTTATTATTGCCTTCCAGATTTGCAAGGACAAAGTTGAGGCAGAAGTGTGGATTGCAGGCCTCAAAGCATTAATATCCTCAGGTAGAGGTGGGCGTTCCAAAATTGATGGATGGAGTGATGGAGGCCTCTACGTTGATGTAAGGATGCCTACTTAGAAACCTTTTCCTTGTTAAATTTATATTGTCTTGCAGTGACCTGCGTTATATATGCATTATCATGTGCATTAGAAGCTTTTAAGCTAAAGTTGAAATGCTGAAACATGATGCCTCAGAATAGTTTTTATATCAAATTTCTGCCTGGGTGAACTTATTGTGTATATATAGTTCTTTTCCTTTGTAATTTTTCGTGTTCGTTTTTTATTTATTTCTAAAAGTCTAGTTCTCTTATTACATTAATGACTAATGAGTCATCCAACTTTCTTTATGGTTTAGTTTATACTGTATTATTGTAGAATATGCAGAAATGAGTCATCACTGGCACACACGTACATACACGAATATTTGGATTTATGAAAGTTTCTCTTCCATTTAGATATGTATAAAGTGTACCTGTTGAACTGCTGCCTGCTTATCAATTCTTTGGGTAAATTAATTTCAGGATGGCAGGGACTTGACATCAAATAGCCCTAGTGATAGTTCTGTTAGTGGTCCACGAGATAGTGGCTCTCCAGAGATCTCTGTCAGTTTCAAACCAAATATCTCGCCAAAGAGATTTCCACCTGAAAATTCTCCGGTTTCTGAGAGCTCACATGCTGCATCAGACCAGATAAATATGCAAGTAAAAGGATCTGGTTCAGATGCATTTCGAGTTAGTGTTTCAAGTGCTCCCAGCACTTCAAGTCATGGTTCTGCGCCGGATGACTGTGAAGCTCTAGGCGATGTATACGTATGGGGTGAGGATATTTGTGATAGCGTTGTCAAGGTTGGGGCTGATAAAAATACAAATTATTTGAGCCCGAGATCAGATGTGCTTGTGCCTAGGCCATTAGAGTCCAATGTTGTTTTGGATGTACATCATATAGCCTGTGGGGTCAGACATGCAGCCCTGGTCACGAGACAAGGTGAAGTGTTTACATGGGGTGAAGAATCTGGAGGACGACTTGGGCATGGTGCTGGGAAGGATGTTGTTCAACCTTGTCTAGTTGAATCGCTGGCAGCTACTACTGTTGATTTTGCGGCATGTGGACAATTTCACACTTGTGCTGTTACAATGGCTGGGGAACTTTATACGTGGGGAGATGGTACGCATAATGCTGGGCTTCTTGGTCATGGCACTGATGTCAGCCATTGGATACCGAAGAGAATTTCTGGTCCTCTTGAGGGACTCCAAGTTGCTTCTGTAACTTGTGGTCCATGGCATACGGCCCTGGTAACATCAACGGGGAAACTCTTCACATTTGGTGATGGCACATTTGGTGTCTTAGGCCATGGAGACAGAGAAAATGTTGCATATCCGAGAGAAGTAGAATCCCTTTCAGGGTTGAGGACAATTTCTGTTGCATGTGGGGTGTGGCATACTGCTGCTGTTGTGGAGGTTATTGCAACACAATCTAGTGCAAGTATTTCATCAGGTAAATTGTTTACTTGGGGTGATGGAGATAAAAATCGTCTTGGACATGGAGACAAGGAAGCCCGGCTTAAACCAACATGTGTTCCAGCTCTTATTGATTACAATTTTCACAAAATTGCTTGCGGGCACAGTTTAACTGTTGGCTTGACGACATCAGGACATGTTTTTACCATGGGCAGTACTGTTTATGGTCAGCTTGGAAATCCCATTTCAGATGGAAAGCTACCTTGCTTGGTAGAAGACAAGCTCTCTGGAGATTGTATTGAAGAAATTGCTTGTGGTGCTTATCATGTAGCAGTATTAACATCCAGGAATGAAGTTTATACATGGGGAAAGGGAGCTAATGGGAGGTTGGGCCATGGAGATGTTGAAGATCGGAAAACACCAACTTTGGTTGAAGCTTTAAAGGATAGACATGTGAAATATATTGGTTGTGGTTCAAACTATACAGCAGCTATTTGTCTTCACAAATGGGTATCTGGTGCTGAGCAGTCACAGTGCTCTTCTTGTAGACAGGCTTTTGGATTCACAAGGAAAAGGCACAATTGCTATAATTGTGGACTTGTGCACTGCCACTCATGCAGTTCAAGAAAAGCAACAAGAGCAGCACTAGCTCCTAATCCTGGAAAACCATATCGAGTGTGTGATCCTTGTTATGTGAAATTGAATAAGGTGTCAGAAATTGGTGGTAATAACAGAAGGAACTCTATACCTCGCATGTCAGGTGAGAACAAGGACAGGTTGGATAAGGCTGACATAAGATTATACAAGTCTTCTGTACCTTCTAACATGGATTTGATAAAACAATTGGATACTAAAGCTGCCAAGCAAGGAAAGAAAGCTGAAACATTTTCCCTTGTCCGCTCCGCTCAAGCACCTTCATTGTTGCAATTAAAGGATGTTGTTGTGTCAACTGCTGTTGATCTGCGACGAACAGTTCCCAAACAAATTCTTACACCATCTGGAGTAAGTTCGAGGTCTGTATCACCATTCTCAAGGAGACCAAGCCCTCCTCGTTTCGCAACTCCAGTTCCTACAACATCAGGACTTTCGTTCTCAAAAAGTATTGCTGATAGTTTAAAGAAAACAAATGACCTTCTGAATCAGGAAGTGCTAAAGTTACGTTCACAGGTACATAATTCATACTTGTCTGGACTTTATTGCTATATTTTATATACCTCATAAGCAGGGTGTCGGCTTTCATGTTTGAGTATTTGTAATATCATATTTTAACCATTTATTATAAAACATTGTGGTTAAGGTTGATAGCCTTAAAAAGAAGTGTGAGCTTCAGGAATTAGAGCTTCAGAGTTCATCAAAGAAAGCACAAGAAGCTATGGCATTGGCTGCAGAGGAAGCTGCGAAATCTAAAGCTGCAAAAGAAGTTATAAAGTCTCTAACCGCACAGGTCATTAGTTCAGCTATATGCTTTCATTTCCTTAATTTATTCACGATCTTCAACTTTTATGTCTGATATCTATTAAAACTTACATTTAGCTGTCCCATTATAATATTGAATTTAATATAATAAACTTCATCGAAAGTAGAATAGTACATGAATTATGTACCCATAGTTTATCTTAAATTTCCATATATGGATGGAACTGTAGGCTGTAACATTTAGTGGCCAATAGTACGAGTTTTAAATTCCTTTTTGTCAGTTTCCCAATCTTCCAACTCTGTGGGACTTGAAATAAGTTAGGAGGTGTGAGTTTTTTTTTTGGACCAACTCTGTAGCTGACTACCTCTACTTTTTTGGTTGAATTTTGTTTTACGTTGAACTGCCATAGTGATCGTCATTGTTAACAATATTTCAGCTCAAGGATTTGGCAGAAAGGCTGCCACCTGGGGTTTATGATACTGAGAGCATAAAGCAGGCTGGCCTGCCAAATGGTTTGGAGCCAAATGGCATTCACTATCCAGATGCTAATGGTGAGCAGCATTCAAGATCAAATTCGATCAGCAGTTCTTACTTGATTTCCTCCTTGGGAATTGACTCTGCTACAACAAATGGAAGTCCGGGCCCGACTCATTCACTCAAGGATCCAGTTGGAACGAATGAAACTAACCTGCAACAGAACCGGGAGCTTCTGACCTCCAATGGGATGGTAAGTTCCCTAGATAAACTACCCAATGGTGGAGCATTTCAGGCAGTTAGTGGTAGTGTGTCAGACACTGTTGATGGCAAGGAATCCGGGCCTTTCCAAGATGGGGAGAATGATACGAGATCCAGGAATTCTCCATCGGCTGCTAATGTTAATACAGTTGAAGCAGAATGGATTGAACAATATGAGCCTGGTGTTTATATAACTCTTGTGGCTCTGCGGGATGGAACCAGAGATCTCAAACGAGTGCGCTTCAGGTACTCCTTGGTTATGCTATTTTCCTAATGCAATATGGCTCGTAAGCAGAGATAGACGGCCATGCTCTTTTGATCAGATTATTTGATTTAATTTTTATTTTCATATGATCATGATTTTCATGTTGCCCATAACATGGATTAAACCTGAACCCTCTTACCAATCCTTCTGCCGCATACTCAGTTCATAACTGTGGTGTTTTGTATCAAAGCTATCCAGCGGAATAAAATCTGATAATATACATTCATTTGCAGCCGAAGAAGATTTGGAGAGCACCAAGCAGAGATTTGGTGGTCCGAGAATCGTGAGAAAGTGTACGAGAAGTACAATGTCCGTGGGTCAGACAAATCTTCAGTTTCTGGCTCAGCTGCACGTAGATCAGACGGAGCTCTCTCACCTGCATCTCAACAATCTTAGCATGGAGGGCAGGAGGGAAGTCATTAACACTCATTTTGTATCAATTACTGTGATGGTGTTGAGGGAAGAAAGAAAGGGTGGGGTATGAAGGGATGCAAACACCTCTTTTGCCTTTTTTTTTGTTATCACCCTTCATCCCTTCCCACTGTCGCCCATTTTTTTTTTCTTTTAAAATTGATTTTCCCACTTCCATTTAATTTATGGGTATTTACCCTTTATACACGTGTTGTATTGTAGTGTATATAAAATCTTCATTTATGAGACAATCTGAGCAAAAGAAAGTTCCGCTTCGTGCTTCCAAAGCTTGCTGTCCCTTAATTGTTGTCTCTCGTGAATTTAACCGCAAGGTTTCGATTGCCTCTTTATACTCAAATGGTTGATAAACTTAGTGACGATGTCAATTGACAGAGACTACTACTGGTTAGTGAGTAACCTAATTAATTATTGTTATATAGGTAATTCAAACTGATTGTTGATGCGTTCAATGTAAAGTTTGTGATGGTAATGGCCAGGACGTATTGTGCTTTCATTTGTTCTCCTAAATTATCTATTTAGTTGATTCCATGCAATGGGTTTATGCCCATCATGTGAGGAGAGACGTACATACATACACATGTAAGTTTTATTCCTCGGTGGACTTGGCAAAGTGATCTTGTTTAGTGGGTCCGTGTAACTCAACCTGTGCATGACCCGTGAAGTTAATAAGTGGAAAATTCTAAATATGAAGGAAACCTACAAAAATAACGGGTAACATGACACAAATCGTTTCACTCATTGAGAATTCTAGTCATAATAAATCTAGGTAAGCAGTGACGGACCTATTAAGGCTCAAGGAGGTGCAGCTGTACCTTCCCTCGCCGGAAAAGCCATTATAGGTGATGCATATTGAACCTTTGCTCAACCTGGGAGGTGCACTCTAGATGTTCGATGAAAAACCTAAACGAATTCAGTATGTTGCTGCACTGCGTTGGAGCGTAGCACGCTTGTTTTTAAAAAAAATCCTGGCCAAAATTTCACCTCAGTTAAATGTTCAAACTGGGAGACGCACTCTGAATGTTCGATGAAAAACCTAAACGAATTCAGTCTGTTGCTGCACTGCGCTGCAGCATAGCACGCTTGTTTTTTAAAAAAATCCTGACCAAAATCACACCTACGTTGAAAAATTCATAGGTCTGTCAGTGTAGGTAAGCTTCACTTGGCGGTGTTTCGGGATCAAGTAGTCCCTCCTCTGGCGAACCCAACTTGTACTATTTTTGCATGAAAAATGGCCCAACTTTTCTTCCAAAATAGGCACGTTAGATGTTCTAGGGCAATGGAAAGCTGTAGCAGTTTCGTTAGAGGAGGCCACTTGAAATTTAAAAATGAAATTCAGGGATCAAAAGAATACGAATCACATGCATTGTTTTTCACTTGCATGGTCTTTTTTTTTTGTTTTTCTTTTTGAAGCATGCATAATTAATTAATTGAAATAATAAAATCAAGTGAATTACATACAAATGGCTCTGCAGGTGAGCCTAGCTCCCATATGTGATCATTTTGATAACCTACCGACACTGAAACTTACGCAGAAGCTGCTAACATAACATCAGTGAAAGTGAAAAGTGGAAATCGCTTCTATTTTCTCTAAAAAGTGAAAAGTGAAACTTACCGAGCACAAACTTTTACCTCAAGACTTTTCTCTGACAATCACTTCTATTTTTTGATACAAGAGAAATCAGATGCATAGATAAATACTTATAACTACTTGAGTTAAAAAAATTTTATGAGTTAAAATTGTATTATTATTAAAAGTGATAGTAATTTTATGGATAATATAGAAAAAAAAAGTACAGAGTAGTCGCAATGCCAAATATGAGTACAACATATTCAGTGACCAAATATAAACATAAATTGGTTTGATCTGGAGAGAATTACGCATGCCAGAAAAAGCTACAACCTCCAATTCGGCAGACAAAAGCACTTGTACTCAGACCTACAATACAGATTCACCGTGCAACGACAGTAACGGCAAATCTGCATCGAAAAGTCGAACACTAAATACAAATATCAACACTGTCACGACTCGACTCACATAGCATGATATTGTCCGCTTTGGGCCTCGCCCTCACGGTTTTGTTTATGGGAACTCACGAGCAACTTCCCAGTAGGTCACCCATCTTGGGATTGCTCTAACCCCAACTCGCTTAACTTCGGAGTTCCAAGGAATCTGAAGCCAGTGAGCTCTTGTTTACACCAAGAATTTTTCAACTCGGAGCATGGTGAGGAGTGTCAATGCAATGAGCTCAAATTGGCATTTTGGCCAAGGGTCCCTCTTGGCCCAATCATCATCTGAGCTCGGTCAAGTAACCTCTCAGCCCTAGCTCAACTCAAGCTCGGCCTGACAAGTGACCAATCTCGACCCAACCCACATGCTTTTGATCAAGTATCAATCTCGGCCAAAGAAGCAAGCTCAGTTCAAGCCTCACTCACGGTCGAAAAGTAAGCTCGGTCCAAGCCTCGCCCACTGCCGAAAATCAAGCTCGGTCCAAGCCTCGCCCACGGCCGAAAATCAAGCTTGGCCAAACTCATGACTTCATGGCCTAAGACCTCATGGCCTCAGACTCCATAGCCTCAGACCTCATGGCCTCAGACTCCATGGCCTCAGACCTCATGGCCTCGGTCCAAACCTCCTCGGTTCAGACCTCCTTGGTCGCGACCTCTCTTCGACCAAGGCCTCCTCGGTCACGACCTCTCCTCGGCCAAGCTATCATCAAAGCCACCTCAGCTCAACCTTGATCAGAGTCAAGCTCGATCCAAGTTCTACCTCGACCATGCCTTCATCAGATGAGACCAAGTTCCAAACCAACCATGGCCAAAGACTCCGTCAGTCAACCCGACCACAAGACAAAGTACAATTTGTCTTCCAACTACAAAGGGATGTATTCTCACGTGAATCCACATGGCTTCACATGGCTTCATGTGGCTATTGTCCGAAAGAGTGGAAAAGGGAAAACACACAAGTCAAGCTTGAATGATTCTCTGAGACAACCAACTCACAGAAGGAGACATGAGACATGCTTCTTGGAAAAGGAGAAGATCTTCTGCGTACGAACAAATATAGAAAGAGTCAGAGAGAAGGGGAAAAAATGACACTAAAATGATTAGAATAATCTTTTGATGGGCAAGTTGAGTTGACAAGGAAAGCATGGAGTATTAATTGATGGGGCAAAAAGTCATCAACTTTCGGCTGAGAGGAGTTAAAAAACCTCTCCCACGTGCCAGACATGGTCCAACCATACTTACTGCAGTCGATCCTCATTGGTCCCAAAAGATTTTCACCTTCAATTTTGATTAAACCCACAATCGTGTGGGTTTGACCTTCACAAGGAGTTTTTCCCTGACATTGCAGGGGACATCTTCTGCCAATGCCATATTCCCCATATCCAGATGCTGCTCAAGTTGCCCAAGCCACCTACAATCTTTAATGATTCGTGTCATGCAAGCCACGACCTGGTTCTTCTTCAAGTGGACTTCTTTACTCAGACTTCTCCATTTCCAAGCTCCAGCTTCCCCTATAAATACAAGATCCTCAGCAACATTCAAGTGGTCCTCGACCAAACAAGCCTCCCACGGAGCAAAACTTATCTTTTCCAGTCATTTACCTTCTTGTAATACACTTTCAATATTTTTACATGCTTTCCTAGGAGTAGTGGCAAAGTTAAGTTCTTTCATCCATCAAATATATCATACGACCCTTGATTTTTCAAGGCGCCGGAGCACCACCCTTGTTACTTTTCCATCCACCCCGTATATCATACAACCTTTGCAATCTAGCGAAGCGCTGGAGCATCATCCAAACCCACCGACCGTATTCCACCATTAACACCATCACCAACCGCCTTGTAGCTCAGGCCGTGAACCTAACGGCCGAGACTTGTTCCTCTCTCAGCTACAATCGCTTTGAGCGAAGTCAGACCCAAACAGACGCACTCAATCCACTCATCCATCCATCCAAATCATCTTCGAATGCACGATAGACCATGCTGGCACGCCCGCACACACCCATCCAACACAAAGTAGGACGACCTGTGTTGTCGCATATCCCCTCGACCCAACCTTAGGTTGTGAGATTTTGCCCAGCCAACAGCTCCCAAAAGGCCTTGTGCTAGGAAGAGAAGTGCCCACAAATATAAGGCACTTCACCTTTCCCTCCCCGAGCGATGTGAGATTGCTCACCGTTCTTGCTTCTTCAAGCTCACTGGTCTTACAAGCAAACTCCTATTGAGTTTCTAAGAATAATTAGACTAAAATAAACATAGAAACAAGGACACCGCACCACATCCTCTCAAGCAAACCAAAGAGACTCGTAGCACCAACATGGCTAAACCTCTTATTTTGCATAGGCAAAACCCGATCCCACACAAACCGACAACAATCACTTTTCCAACTCCAAACACTGATATAGAGCAAAATCCATGTGAGTGGACCAAAAGCTGCAACAAAATCATGACGTCTACGGTGGATTGTAGTACTTGCTTAAAAAACACAACGATAACCAAAGAAAAAAGCTGGGTCGACAACACAACACAGCAACCATCCCAGCGACAACAAGACACATCCAAGAACAACAAAAGTCACTAAGGACCTATAATAGCAAACACACAAACAAACAAAAGACAAGAACCAGATAGATCTAGGCAAGAGGACCCAAAATCCAAATGAATATGGGGAGAGAAGAGGAGGGGAAGAAAACTAGGAAAGGAGAAAGGGAGATGAGGAGAGAAAGATGAAAGATGGGGAAGCCACCCACCCCACACAGGGGCGGCGGTGACTGCAATGTATGCTCACAATTTCTCCTTCAGAGAGTTTAGGGTTTTTTTTCCCTCCTAACTACCTGAGTTATAAATTCCTTATAAATTACGCCATTGTTTGTTTGTTTTTTTATTCATAGTTATCACTTGCTCTCTCTCCTCTCTCTCTCTGTGGATGGATGACCAGTTTGTTGAATTTAATGCAAGATGTGAAAAGACTTAACCAACTCTAGCTAGCAACGAACTTTTATGAGATAGTTGGTCAATTTACCCTCCCTCCAAAAACGCAGTCCAAGTTGGACTTTTATTAAATATATATACAGTATATCATCATGGATGGTGAGCATAAGAAGACTTTGTTTCTGTTACAGATTCATAAGAGACTTTACCATCTACTTCTTGCGGTTATATCATAGATTCATAGGCATTAATTAAAACAAAACTTACAAAAAAAGGAAAACAAAAGTCAAATTAAAGTGGATAGTCTCCAATCGTGTTTGAAAAAATGAAGCAAATAATGCAAAATAAGAAATGTGTATTCTTCTGATTTTGTTTTCTTCCTCATCTCTTTCTCAACATCTTCCCATCAGCACATAAAAAATAAAATAAAAATAGGTATGATTGTGCCTTTCACAAATCAAATGAATGACATAAAAAATGAGATCATGACATGTCACCCTAATAAATTTGAAGAGGACGTCCATCGTCACTCCTGTCTACAGATTTTGGGTTTGCTCACACTCAATCCTAAGTACAGTACCAAGCTAGCAAGTTCATGATCACTGGGACACAACTCCATAATCTTTACTTTTTCTGCATCAAACTTATGGAAGAAGACACAAATTCAAACTTGTTAAATTTGAATTAATGGTTGATTTTTTGGTTCTTTTTTTCCTTACAAAACTTCCTGTTCATCATCAGCTGGATGAAAATTTACCAAGTTACTCTTGCTCTTCCAAGAAGGAGACAAATCCATACCCAGAAACATTGAAACTTGCCATGCTAATTATAATAGCTTCTCATAAAATTAGGCTGCAACAAACAAAAATAACAAAAGTTACGGATATATATATCCATCAACCCCATGTACATTGCCCACGGCCAATATTGGTTCTGTGAGTTGAAGAAGAAATATGAGCAGCTACATCTACCTTTGTCTGTAGAAAGATTATATATATATATATATATGTGTGTGTGTGTGTCTTCAAGGTGAGAGCTGTGATGAGCTTTGTAACCCAACACCATTGTGCTCCTTGGACGGTCCAGATGGAGGGATTGGCGAAGCTTTTGGTAAGAATGCAAAAAAGCTATCCTCATGTGGATTGTGATCAGAGTTGGGCTTCATTACCTTGAAAACTTGACTCTGCAATGTTCTTGAGCTCTGAGTATGGCCGACCAGAAAGATGAGCAGCAGGAGTAACCGCAGCGCCACTACAAGTAGTATTTGATGATCATGTCTTTTGCCCATTTCACCAAGCAGTTGAAAAAGCCTATATAGAATACAAGATGGAGCAAAATCGAGAAAGAGAGAAGGGGGTTTTGTCAAGCCCTGAAAAGTTCAAAGGAAGTGAGGTTAATAATGGAGGGCACAAACTACAAAAAGAGATTATATATACTTAAATAGATATATATACATATAAACAAGTAAGCGGTTCGTAACTGAAGTTGTTGAGAGTATTTACCTCTGAGTTCGAAACTTTGTCTTCGATTAACGGATATCAGGTATGTATATATAAATGAAAAAGCAATGTTTGGGGTGTGAATGAAGATTGTGAGTGTGAGATGAAATTGAGGTACAAAACAATGAGGGAATGTGGAAACAGGAGGAAGTAAATGCAGGGACTGAGTCATGTGCATTTAGATTTACATTTTGTATGTGGCTAGTGAGCAAAATTAAATAAGGTAACATGTAGTAATAGTCTTTGAACAAGGAAGAGCCTATCAAGAAAAAGCTTTTTTAAGAGCAATTGAACGGGTCTTTAGGGGGTGTGTTCCTGAGTCATCAAAGGTATTGATGGAACAAAAGAGGCAAAAGGGCATGCTGGGAAAAGTATAAAAAAAAATTTTTAAAAACAAAAAAAAAACAAGAGAGAGAAATTTGGGAGTGAAAAATGGAAGTGTGTTAGATGGGTAGGTGAATGTGTGGGCCTCTATCGCAATTAATGGCCGACTAAGGAACTCAAAGTCTGAAACAGTTTCTGTTGTATCTTGCACAATCTAGCTTTGCCCTATAATGTTAGAGACTACATAGGCCTTTTCATCACATGATGTCACAAGCTCCATTCCCAAAATCAATATTGCTACTATAGGGGTTTTAGAATTTTCGTTACATTACATTTATTTGTCAGATTATGTGACATATGTTATATCAATTATCAACTAGTTATAATACTTAATCTCATAAATTGGATTTTATTTTCAACTGTGTTTCCGTCAGTTACTCATGTACGATATATTAATGTGGTCTAAAAATACAGTCTCTTTGTCTTGTTTCAGTTCACACAATAGTCGTGTTATGGTCAGTCATTCATGCATGTGGAAAATCTTTAATTGTTGATGAAATATGAGTAAAACATTTATTGGTGTGATTTATTTCTGATCGTTGGTACAGTGTAAGGACTAAGAAGTGATCACAAGTTTGTGTCCCTCCCTCCTTGAAGGGTGGGTATGGTGATGTAAATGCTGGTTATTTTATGTTGGGGGGTACAAAACAAAGCCAATTGGCCAGCCACAGGGGCTCACCTTGATCGCTTTTGGGATTTTGGACAAACTTAGACAGGGGCCTCATGTTGTGTTCTCAAGCAATAAAAGGGGGTGAATCAAGTGGCCCCACTTGCTGTATAAGAATAAGATGTTGGAGAGAGATATACTATGAAAAGCCGAATCTTGTGTGATATCTCAATCTATGAGTTTTCGCTGAATCTTGTGTGATAGATCAATCTATGAGTTTTCATTAGAGCATCTCCACCACTATGGGCAAGAGCGAGATAAGGGCTGTCTATTTATGTGAATAGTGGTAGCTCTTTCAATATTGTTTCCACCTTTATAGGCAAGGGCAATTATTATCAACTTTAATTTTTTTCCTAGTTTTTATACTTAAACAATTAATTTGGATAAGATTTTCGGTTGCCACGTGTCACTATTTATTATAAAATTCTCATCTCAAATTTGGGATAAAATTTTCGGAGAAGATTTTCTATATGAGATTTTCACATGGGATTAATTTTATTTATATGTATGAGATTAATAATAATAAAATTGCTAGGTATGTACAAAAAAAATGTTTATGAATTTTTTGGATTTTTTCAGAATTTTTTTAAAAAAATTACTTTGCTGACATCATCCTGACATCAGCAGCCCTCAGGCAACAGCTCGGGCTGTTCTTGCCTTTGGGCCTACCCAGATTGGTGGGTCCCACTCCTTACCCGGGCTGAATCTCGCGCACTGGAGCTACTTTCCTGGCCTTGGGCCCCCTCCTGCCCGGTTTTTCGCTGTGCCGTGGACTTGCTCTTAAAGGGATTGAGGGCTATGTGTACCATGTACGCTAGGACAATATGACGCCAAATATCCATAAATGATGAAACACAAGAAATATGTCCATTAACATGAACATGAATGGACCTTTTTTATCTTCTCCAAGTCATCAGATGATTCATAATGCTCCAAAGCTTGTGTGGAGATTTGAGATTAGATTATGGTGTTTCCCCATAAGTAATTCATTTACCTATAATAGAATTTATTAGATTTTTCTCTTCTTCTTTTTGATCCCAAAATTATCATATAACACCTCGTCATTATGCGGGAATTCTTTATCTGTTATTTTGTGAAATTTTTTTGTGTGACTCAAATTTTAACATGTGATAACGAAGAGCTTATATTTTAGGGTATAACATTGTGAACATTGCCGTATTGTGGTGACATTGAAACATTTCTCCATATTCCCTTTTCTTAATGGTAATCATAACTATTTTTGTTGAAACTAGGCATGATACAACCAAAATCCTGCGTCATATTGTATCTATTAATCAATGGTCATGTCTGTGCTCATTTTCAAACAAACCTAACTCTATTTATACTTCTACCCTCTCGACATAGTTTTTAAGAAGTTATTTATACATATAGAAAGCATTAAATACAAGGTCAAAAGTCATTTTTGATTACAGTAATTTGATATTTCAACCATTTTTGATCTTATAGTTTTAATTTCGTTAATTTTGCCATTGTAGTTTTGTATTTGTAACAATTTAAAGACAAGTTAGTATTCTTGTTAATTTCGTTGACGGTGCAGGAGACAATTTCGTCAAATTTGATGAATTTGGTCAAGGGCTTCGATTGAGGGGAACCAAACGGTGAGATAATTCTGATATAGAGCTTGAAGTAGTGGTTGTTTTATGTTGTTCGTGTCGACATGTCCAATATTCAACCACTAATCCCAATTTTTGAAGAACCCAAAACCCAAAACCCAAATGGCCAATTTCGAGCTCTAATATGAAATGGGGAGAGTTTCAAACGAGTTTTTATGCTCAAGGATTTTGGATTAACGAAATTGCCCCTTGCATCGTCAAAGAAATTGACAAGAATACCAACTTGTCCTTGAATTGCTACAAATACGAAACTACAATAGTAAAATTGAGAGAATTGAAACTACATAGTCAAAAGTGATTGAAGTGCCAAACTATAGAAATCAAAAGTGACTTTTAGCCTAAATACAATTTTTGGGAGTTTAGTTATTTATGGATTCAATTGAGTATGGTCATGAAGGATGAAACTTTTCATAAGAGTGATTCTTCACAATTCCACTTCGCAAATATTGTTATCACTTATACTAAATCAATTAGTTGTCAGCGTGAGTTTAGCAGCATTTAAATAACTTTTGGTGCGATTGTTAGTGTTTATTATTGGATTTTCTCATTAACAACTAATTTTTTGTGTGGGTAAATCCCCACCCAACATGCATATATGATATAAACATCATGCTGGTTGCTGCCCTTATTTAAAAAGGCAAATCCCTTAAACAATTTTGCCTAAATATGACCTTATAAATGCCACCACTTTGCCCACTTCCTTGGGAAAAAAACAAGAAATTTGTTTCAAACAACAGAAGTTCTTAATTGAGTAATTACAAGTCAATGCGGTAAAGTCTAGTGAAAAAGAATCTTGATTTGCAGATCAGAGGTCTCAGGTTTGAATCCTCACGACATCATAGGTGTGTGTATGTGTGAGAAATGCCCCTCCCATATTAGACTGTAGTTTAGACTATCACTTGTATTAAAAAAAAAAAAGAGTAATTACAATTATTACATATCTCCAATTTTTTTTCATCACATTTCCAAATTGGTAAATGAAACAAAAAAGAGGCCACTGGCAAATACAATAAATAAAAGGACCAAAAGAAAACTATATCTATAGATTATGATGTAATAATACACTATCATCTAACCAATCATCACAATGACCCCTTTTCGTGTGACATTTTTGGTTCTTAAACAAGTGGAAAGAATTAAATGAGTTATTAAAATTAATAAAAAAATATATGTAATTTTTTTAAATACTAGAATTTGGTTTTGATGAGTTATGAACAGAGACTCAGCCAGAAAAAAAGAAAGATGAACAAAAGATTGATTGTGCCAAATGATCCTGCTACGTACTCTTATGAATTGCACTGAGTTGTCTGTCTAGCTAGCTGCTTTGGCATACTTGAAGCTTCATTGGCACCATTTATGGATAGAGAATCCCTCCTCAAAAGAAGATCACACGAAACAGGGGTCATCAATCATCCTCGTTTACATGTACATCATAGATGGATATAGTTCTCTTTTGGTACTTTTTGTGCTTTGAATTTTGATGTGTTTGTTAAATATGTGATAACCATACACAACTCCTTAATCCATCTCCAATGCATGAGTTGTAAACCCCAAATTTAAGATTTCGACCCAAATATCATCCCCACCACGTACGTATATTGAGCGAGGCAATCATTTGGGTTTCACAACAATTTGGGCCAAATAGTAGACCTCTTTTCGAACCGTCTTAAATGGTGAATCGCACGATTTTGAGGCTCAAAGCAAATGGAGATGGCGGGTCTCAAAGTTTGAGAGTGTAGGATTAGGGTAAAAAACTATTTAAGACCTCGTATATAGATGAATAGTTGTATTTGACAGCGAAAATTTGGTTTTGAAACCCTTGGTATTTGGAGAAAAAAATTCTTGTACTAATTGGTTTGCTTGAACATCAATTTTTTGTAAGAACAAAAAAATTCTGTACATTAAAAAAAATTAAAATGTACTCCAAAAATGTCATGATATTTTTGTTGAACAAATGTGACTGAATTTTACCTATTCTTGGACTAAAAACGAATATCATCAAAATGTCTCATTTGTGCTTGATTGCTTGCATGTATTCGGGTTTCTTAACGAGGAAGCTTCTTCAATGACATTGAAAGTAAAAGAAAAATCATGGTTAGGTTTTGACTTTGATAAAACAAAAAGAAGAAAAATAAAGGTTTCTTGTCTTAGTTACTTATGCGTTTCTGATATATCTCATGTAAAGAAAGTCAAAGGTACAAAAACGTGTTCAATTATTGAATTGCATTGGTTGATTAGATGATCTTCACTCATTTGTCTTGGATGTTTGAGATTGACAAACAAATATGATGACAAATTTAAAAATTCTTAATGTTCTAGGATTCTGTAGTTAAAATTTAGGGAAAAAAGGGAGATTGGTTACGATGCTTTTCAAGCCACACGAATGTAAGAGCACTTTCAGCGGGAGGTCTGGGTCCGGGCAAGAGGCCCACCAATCTAGGCAAGTCCAAAGACAAGAATTGTTTGGGATGCTGTTTGGGCAAGCTGACCTAATGCTGACATCATTGTGACGTCAGTAATCAATTTAAATAACAAAAAAATTGAAAAAAAGGGAAAAAACAAACCAAAAATTTTAGAATTTTTTTAAATAAATATCTAGCCATATTCTTCACTTCCCACACCAAAACTCTATACAAATTCCTCTCCTCATATCTTATGTGAATGGCGGTTGCCCTTGGGTTGCCATGGCAATGAATGGAAAACAAAATATTGCAAGGACGGACACTATTCACATGAATAGTAACTTCCCTTACCTTTTACTATGACAAATAGGTAGAAATGCTCTTAATAGTAAGTTGCTCTTGAGCCGTGGCCTAGTCTCATTTAGTGGTTTGGTTTGGACTTAATTATTTCAATTAAATTGACTTAATGTTTTGGCGTTGTTTGGTGACTCAGGACTAAACTATTTAAATTAAATTGAACTAATGTTTTGATTGTTGTTTGTTAAACTTCATAAATTGAACAAAAGTCCAATATATTGTGTCTTATAAGTTCCACTTAAATAGGCGGGATTCATAAAGACTCGTTTTAACTCAATTCCAATCCAATCTAATCCGAAATATTTGATGTGGATGGAGAAAGATCCTAACTTGACTCACTTCTCTGATCAGACAGTTAAATTTGCTCAATTACTTGGGCCTGCTAGGTGGGGGCCCCAGAAATTAAGATCAGATCATCCACAAAAAATATGTGGGGCTTTGCAGCCCAAACCTCAGGCTTTAATTAAGTGAAAAACTTCTCCATAGATAGAGCAGTGCATTGGTTCTTTCTTTGTACTGAAGTGATCAGTCACTTAACCATTCAAGACAATTATCTTTGATAATTAATCGATTGATCTACACAAGCCATGATCAATTAAAAACGCACACCATCCTTGATGAAAATCCAATTCACTCAATTTTCCGAACCATTTATTTTTTTTTAGGTTTTTTGACTTCTAGACAATATAGACTAATGCCAGAGTTCTTGGGCAAGCAAGATCATGCATACATAGTAATATGTGGCTGCCTGGGACAAGCTGACTTGATTTGGACAAATTGACTGATTAAGTAGTAATTTACGTGTCGGGGAATGAGATTAGCCTCGCATCGGATAGGTGACAAGACAATACTAGAGCTTTTTGAGATAAAACTCCACATCGTATTATTCAGCTAGATTCCCTGATTAATTAGTAAATTAATCAAATCGATTGGTTGTAATTATATATATTTTTAAAGTAAGTAAATAAAAACAGAAATTATTGACAAATATGGGGCGGAGAAGTTGAGCTTAAAACAGCACAGAAGAAATATATAATTGCTAGTAAATAGAGGTAGGAGCAAACATGGAGTTTGACATTAATTCATGAAATGAAAATGGTAGGTTCATCTGTCTTCTTCCTGGCTAACTAATTAAGCTGTATTAATTCTAATTAACAATAGTTAAGCAGCTAGGTCCCTTCCATCAGTCTCACCAACTACTATAAAGTTTATTTCAACAATTATAAATTATAAATTAGTTCTTTTTTGGCCCGTTTCGTATCCTACTTAAAAATCGAAACTCAAAAACAATGATTCTTTCTAAAATTATAGTTTTCAAAAACTCATTTTTAAGATTTAAAAACTTGTTTGGTATTCAACTTTAAAACTATTTTTAAAATTTAAAAGTTTGAATTATAAAAAAAAAAACCAAAATCATGGGCGAGAGAATATCGATATTGCCATTATCGCTGGTCTCGCCATCGTTGCTCTCCTTCTCGTGCTCTCTCTTGAAGTACTTCTCGTGGTCCCATAAGGCCACCTTGAAATCAAACGTTTCATTTCGCTCTGCAGATCCTAGCCTAATGAACGCGTGCTTACCGGTGCCGTCCTTGATCTTGAGCACGAAGTATCGCGACAAGTCGAGCACGGTCTCGACGTAGGTCTCGCGCTGGCCCGGGTGGATGAAGTAGGCGACGAAGAGCTCACTAGAGTTCGGATCCTCCAATCGGATATTGCATTGATCCTTGCAAGACACGACCCAAAGCCAAGCCGACCAGATCTTATCGGACTGGAGCCAAAATCAGTGTTGATTAGGCTTCAAACGAGAGAGAGAGAGAGAGAGAGAGAGAGAGAGAGAGAGAGAGAGAGAGAGAGAGAGAGAGAGAGAGAGAGAGAGAGAGAGAGAGAGAGAGAGAGAGAGAGAGAGAGAGAGAGAGAGAGAGAGAGAGAGAGAGAGAGAGAGAGAGAGAGAGAGAGAGAGAGAGAGAGAGAGAGAGAGAGAGAGAGAGAGAGAGAGAGAGAGAGAGAGAGAGAGAGAGAGAGTGTGTGTGTGTGTGTGTGCATGCGCGCGCGCGTGTCACGCCCCGAATTTCCAACAATAATTAACCTGCTTAGTTAATACAAACAAACTAATCAGGCATGCGAAGCTCGAAACCTTCAACAAATGCACATGTAATTTTTTTTTTCCTAAATACAATACCACATGTTCCGAGCCCCAATGTCAATACAAACTCATTTATTCTGAGTCAATATTACATTCCAACAGTTACATAATAAATTGAAACTTCAACCTATTACATATATGTTCCTCAGAGTTTATTATACACATCGGAAGTCTCAACTCACAAACACGCTCACACCACACTTTGTACATTGCAAGTACACCAAAGAGCCTTCTACTCATAACCTTAGTTACCCTGCTCATGGTCTCTACCACTTGCAAGATTAGCCCCTACACCATTGAATCGTGTATCGGGTTCATCACCAACAAACCTGGTAAGCTTTCTAAAGCTTGTATCAGTAAACCACAACCAAGTAGTATAAATATGTCATTTTACACATAATATACAATCACATGCACTTTCATTAGCATACCACAATTCTTATATAATCAAGGTACTCATAATCAACCAACTCACCACAATCACAATTCTTTTATTTTATAAGAACTGTCCGGTCATTAGCTGACCCAAAACCTGTTTCAAAATTCAATAGAAACCCAACCATCAATGTCACTTTTGGATAACAGAAGTGAGAATACGCTTGACTCTCTCAATGCACAAACACCTATGCCATCACCATCCGAAATGGTACAAACCCCTATGTCATCACCATCCGAAATGACACAAACACATATGTCATCACCATCCGAAATGACACAAACACCTATGCCATCACCAACCGAAATGGCACAAACACCTAAGTCATCACCATTCGAAATGACACAAACACCTATGCCATCACCATCCGAAATGGCACAAACACCTATGCCATCACCATCCGAAATGGCACAAACACCTATGTCATCATCATCCGAAATGACACAAACACCTATGCCAACACCATTGAAGGAATCAGTGCTTTTTCACATCTATCCTTCAATCACAACATCACCCACTAGAAAACAACACAAATGTCATTTTCACATTAAATACTATTTTCTACCAAGATACATCCATCACCACAATATATATTTAATTATATACATGTACATGATCATTCACTTATGAACACCATAATACAATCATAAAATAACATGGACGTACACCATACATTTCTCAAAACCCTGCAACAACTCTTTTAAAATCAAAAGATATTTAATTGATTTTAAACTCACACCAAAACAATTTCTCAAAAACCACCACAACATGTTAATTACATCCATTAACATTTCAGAGCCACATTATCATAATATAATAATTCGTGATTTTACTCACGATCTGGATGATTTAACTCACCACTCGTCCTTGCTGCAACTTTACCAGCTCATGAGTCCACAACAACCACTCAAGCTCCAACAGTACCTATGAAAAGTACGTAACTCAACTTAGCACAAAATCCAAGATTCGGCTCCTAAATGACAAAAATGCCCTTTGGACCAACTGGGGTCCAAAGCGATCAAATCTCGTCTAAACAACTCCAAAACTGATGTACACACTGTCGACGTCAAAACAGGACCAATGACACCCATTGTCCAAAAAGGCACTATTTGGGTCATGTGGGTCCCAACCGTCCAACTGACACTCCAAAAAACCACCTCGAGCCCACGAACTCGGATTTCAAATCCGATCACACCAATGGACTCTAAATAGTCCCAACATCACCCTACATAAATTTGGCCCGATCCAACGGTCATATCATTCTTGATCGCATGATCACGCACGATCGAACGATGATCGCTTACTGTAAATTTTGAAACACCACAACTTAAGATCGGGACGTTCGATCACCAATCCGTCAATACCTACAGACTACTCACAACACCAGCTACAACACATATGAAACTGGAGATGATCGAACGGTCCGATCATCTTCGATCTAACGGTCCAGATTTTACGAGGCTCCGATCGTTGATCAAACGAAGAAATCTCACAAAATGGAGCACACCACCGCGCTCAGAACATCGAGGACAATAACATAACCTTGAATTATGAAATTGAAACTTAAATCATTAAAAATTCACTATTTGAGAAATTTCAAAATTTGAGAAAGAGACTTCAAAATTTACCTTAAATCGTAGGCCTCGTTCTCAGGATCACGTATGCGAAAATGGTTTTGCAATTCGAGCTCTAGAACTTAAGATATGAATTTCCAAAGTTTTTTTTCTTTAGAAAAACTAATGTTTTCTCTTCTTTCTTTTGCAGAAGAAGAACCATGATGAATGAAGAAGAAGAGAAGCACAAGAGGAGAAGAAGAAGTCAG
Source organism: Prunus padus (assembly GCA_024362665.1). NCBI lineage: Eukaryota > Viridiplantae > Streptophyta > Magnoliopsida > Rosales > Rosaceae > Prunus > Prunus padus. Next base: position 2,184,597 of record JANFAM010000006.1, read on the forward strand.
CAGGAGCCCCTCCAACACGAGTGAACAGTACTCATGAACAGTACCAGCGAATATTTTAATATTTTTGTTTTGTCCAGCTTGAATAATTCCTTAAGGGCATGTTTGGTATGCCTCACTATGCCTCACTGGATTGGACTAGCTAAAATAACACTTCAAACCGATGTTTGGTACAGAAGGGGACTAACTTAAATGAGATTATATAGTCTAACAGTTAAAAAAACTCGTACTCGCGTTCCTAATATAGTGAACCCAAAATTGGGTTCGCAAAATAGTGAGCGTGCTATTTTGAACAATCGAATCCAGCTGAATTTGTTTCTGGCTTGAATCAAAACCCCATCACCACATATCCAATTGACAGATCGTGGCAGAACCATCGCCCAACGCTCCCCCTGGATTTCTTCTCCCCCATGAGTCCATGACCACCACCCTCAAGCCACACACAAACCCATCACCGAGAAGCCCAAGCCACCCGCATAACCATCTCTCTTCGCCACCCTAGCCACCCATAGAACTCAGAACCATATCTCTTTGCCATATCTCTGGTCGTACATATGGGTCAGGGACGACGAGTCTTGGGTCTCTGTTTGGCTATTAGAACAGCGCACGGTGCCGGCCCTTAGCTCGGAGGGCGACGACCATGGACCCCAACTTTGGGGGGGCCTCAAATAGAAGCCATGATTCATTGAATAGTTGAAGTAGCCATGGCAGACGCATAGAGTGGAGAAGATGATGGTGAGGCGTGAGATTGAGTTGAATCGTTTATAGTATGAACAAACATCCAAAGTTAGATATGAGAAGTTTGCCTATCTTGTGTTGGGACTTTGGGTTCGTCCAGCCTTTGAGAAATAGAAGAAGAAGAAAAAAAAAATTAAAAACAAAAACTCTGATTATTCGCACATGCAGTTGAGATCAAGCAAAAATACCATAATTTTTTATTTAATAAATTATATATTTTTCATTATTTATGATAATTTTAACCTTTAAAAAAATATCAAGTTTTATTTGTTTTAAGTCTTTTTTTAGAACATAAATTAGCAAAAATACAATTGAAAAATATGTGAATAATTATTTTTTAGTTCGACAGAGCACCAAACATAGGTCTTCACTATTTTTACAATCCAGCTTCGTAGTCCGAAACGTAGGTCAGTACTTAATCCAGCTTAGGCCAATCCGAGCTAATCCGAGATAGTCCCAAAACTTAGTCCAGTCCATGACAGTCCGCCGTACTAAATGACCCCTAAAAATACATCTGAACTGCGAAAAATTCTCCTAAAATTACCACAAGCTCGTAGTGACGTATACTATTTTTCAATCCAAGAATCATAATTTTCTTACTTCAATTTCTTGAACGTCCTTTGAAAAATCATTAAATTAAATGTAAGGGCATTTTAGTCCAAATTGATATTAAACACACTTAAATCCATTATTTCCACATTAAACCAACTTCATAAAATTGCCCACACATTTAATTAACCTTGTATGATTTTTCGGAATATTAATAACAAAAAAATCCCAATTTTGAGGTTATTAGGGCACTTCCAGCAGTGAACCCCTTGCCATGGCAAGGGGGGAGCTAGGGCAGCTACTATTCACATGAATAGTGGCTGCCCTTGCAAAAAGCAATGCGTGCTTCCAGCAGTTGTCATGGCAAAGGCAAACACTATTCATTTTTTTTTGTTTATTTTATTTTTTTACGTGGGATTAATTTTAGTTGTATGTATGAAATTAATAATATCAAAATTGATAGGTATGTATTAAAAAATATTTCTGAATTTTTTTGGATTTTTTCAGAATTTTTAAAATTATTTTTACGTCGCTGACGTCACTTTGCCCCTGGCAGCAGCCTAGGCTGGTGGGCCCAGCACCTTGCCCAGGCAAGTGTACTGCTGGAACTTGATTTTGGGCTCTTCCCCCTCCCCAGCCTGAGCCCTAGGGGGCTCTTTGGAAGTGGCCTGAGAGAGAGAGAGAGAGAGAGAGAGAGAGAGAGAGAGAGAGAGAGAGAGAGAGAGAGAGAGAGAGAGAGAGAGAGAGAGAGAGAGAGAGAGAGAGACGAGAGGAGAAGGAGAGAGGCACGTTGGGAGTTGGAGAAAAAAAACTGAAAAAACAGATATTTTGTAATCTAAAAAATTGGGGTGTTTTTGAGTTTGAATTTTCAAAAATAGGCCTACCAAACAGGTTTTATTTATTTATTTTGAACTCCAATTATGTTTTTGAATTTAAAAAGATGAATTCAAATCCAATACAAAACGCCCCCTTAGTCTTTTAATTCATAGTCATTAAACATCACACATAACTTGATATGAATTGTTTGGTCACAATAGATATCAAATACCAAAGAACATTGGTGGTCGTTTTTTTTAATACAAGTGATAATCTAAACTACAAGGAGATGAGATCATTGGTTTGCAAATCAAAACTCTTTCCACTAGATTAGACCCCATTAACGAAGATTGGTGATTGTTAAGTTACAAAAATCGAGAACCGAATTGGTCCAAGTTAAAACCTTTTTTTTTTCTTCCATCTACTTGATTGGATTCAATTCAGCAATTTCCGATTCAAATGCCGACCCATATAGAATTCTATCATACCCCTACTCTCAGTCAATATTGTACAATGTGACAAACACATTGCTCATGGAAAGGCCCTTGTACTAAGAAATAAAGTCAACACCAGATTCAACTTGTTTGAATTATTATTATTCATCATAATGAAACATTATCAATATGATATTGACAATAGTCTTCAAGTCAAGTGCAGTGGCTGTATGTGATATGTCGTGTAGCCTTCCTCTTCTAGCTTTTAGACTCATTTGTCAATTTGAATTTTTGAACCCAACTAATAAAAAAAAGAGAGGCATAGTCTTTGGTCTTATCGTCTCAGAAGTCAGAAGAGGAGAAAATTCAAAGCTCCATCCGACGTACGTCTTCAGTCTTTCTGTACATCACGTGTTCACATGTCGACGGACTGGACCCCACACTACTATACACACAAGAGAGTCGTAGCATTTATTTTTTGGGTCGTTGTTTTATTATTAGACATTGCTTGCTTGCCTTTTGCGTCTTTGACTAAAACCACGTTTAAAATGTAAAACTAGTCACGCATTTACGTTCATAGATATTTCCACCTCCATTTCTTCTTTTTCTTTTTTTTAAAATTTATTTATGTCACCTGAAAATGTTACCCAAATGATACTAGTATCTTATGTTTTCACATTTAGCTAATCATAGATCTTTTATTATTATTAAAGAAATTTCCTTTGTTGTCCTCAAATACTTTTGGATATATGTACAAAGAAATAAGTAAGTAATCCATTGTGCAAGAAATAAACTAAAACCCTTTATAACGAGTCAATTTTCTCTGTTACTAAACCCCATGTGTCCTATATTTCTTCCATTTAGTTTTTGACACGTGTAATATGATATATTATTGTATTGAAATATTGTAAACATTCTTACACATGTCAAAAACTAAATAGAGGAAACATGGGGGCACATGGGGTTTGATAAAAGGGAAAATGGACTCCTTTATAACTATCATAAAAATTTGGGTTTGGATCCATTTTTACTATGATTATAAAGAAAATTTTACTCACATAAATATTGTGTTATAAGAAGTCTGTTAAACTGCGGGCTCATTCTAAGTAATTCTGAAAATTAATAATCATTTTAAATAGTTTTAAGTGATTTTATGACGAAACACACATGAGGTGCTTCTCTTCATAATCGATTAAAATCGCTAAAAATAATTATATGGAGTAGTTCATTTTAAAAATTGAAAAAACGTCATGGGCATTATTGGAATTTCACCGCCCATTAACTGTATTTTCCCATGCAAGCTCTTTTACGCGTAAACAAACCCAACAGTGAGGTCTTAACTAAGCAACAGGCCCACATTTGACCAACGACTACTTGCACACACCAAGTCAAAACGACGACGTCACTTTCGTCTTCAAAAACACCTCCCAGCTGCGCTTTCTTCCAAAACTCAAAGCTCTCTGTGACTCTCTCTGCTCTGAGCAGCAAAGACCAACCAGCGAATTTCAGAAAATGGTGAGGGACGAACTGTACATAACCGTACCCAACCTCTTCCGGTGCCCAATCTCAATGGACGTGATGAGGTCTCCCGTAAGCCTCTGCACCGGCGTCACATACGAGCGCACCAGCATCCAGCACTGGCTCGAATCAGGCCACGACACCTGTCCCGCCACCATGCAAATCCTCCCGTCCAAGGACTTCGTCCCCAACCTCACTCTCCGCCGTCTGATCAACCTCTGGGCCCAATCCCACGGCCCCGCCTCGCCGGCCTCACCTCCTTCTATCTCATCCCAACAGCTCACCTCCCTAGTTCAGTATCTCGAAACGGAGAACGAGAAATTCAACCAGAGTCTCCTCCACTCGTTGTCGAAGATGGTCGATTTCGCGAAAGCCGGCGACGAGAACCGGAAGTTTTTGGCGAATTTCAACGGTTTCGTTCCCGCCATTGTTGGGGTTCTGAACAGAGAAGGCGTCGAAATCGAGGTTCTCGAATCGGTAATTAGGGTTTTGGATTTGATTTTGCCTCAAAATGGAGTCAAAGAACAATTGCGCCAATTGCTTACGAAAAGCAACCGAAATTGCCTCTCATCGATTCGATTTCTGTTGCAGAAAGGCAGCTTAAGCTCGAAGATCGAATCCGCTAGGGTTCTGGATTCAATCGCGCTCGAGGCCGAGTCGAAACGATTAATCGCAGAGAAAGAAGGCTTATTGTCCGTACTAAACGATCTATTGAGCTCAGAAACCGATCAGAACCTACACGGCGTCGTTTTCTCATGCTTAGCATCCGTGTCAGTGACTCGTACAGTTAAAGCGGAACTCGTCCGGTTGGGACTCGTCGGAGTCATCACAGCAACGCTCTTAAACCCCGACACTACCATCTGGCTGGCGGAAAAGTGTTTAAAGCTTTTGTCCACGATTGCCACGTGTGCGGAGGGCCGGTCCGCGATAAGCGAGGAGGAGAAATGCGCGGCGTCGGTGGCAGAGAGGCTGATGAAGGTGTCTCGGTCAGCGACAGAGGACGGCTTGGCGGTGTTGTGGAGTGTGTGTTGCATGTTGGGGGATAAGAGGGCTAGGGAGAGTGTGATGAGGAGCAATGGGGCGGCAAAGGTGTTGTTGGTGATGCAAAGTGGATATGGGGAGGGGAATTTTGTGAGGAGGATGTGTGGGGATTTGATTAAAGTTTTGAGTGTTGGGTTGGGGTTGGGGTTGAGCTATGACACCAAAACTTTACATATCATGCCTTGTTGAAAATGTTGTTGATTGTGTTGTATTGGGAAACTTTACATATCATACTTGATGATTTGGATCAATTTTTTTGGATTGTGGATTGATGGGAAAATTAATACATGAAAAGGGAAACTCTTTTTGTTCTTTTGTTTAAATCTTTCATCTGCTTTTTTTGTCATTGATGTTGGGAAAATGAGATCATGATTGCTAGTTTTTTGGGGGATTGTGATTGTGCAATGAGTTGATTAGATGGCTTCAATCTAGTTGTAAAGGAGCAAAGTTGGCAAAGTAGGAAATGATTTAACAGAAACAAACAAGTGCTAAAAACAATCAAAAGATAAAGACATTTTGTTAATCTCATATCAGTGTTCACTTCTTTCCTTTCCTTTTCTGTTTCAGAAAGTTTTTTCATGATGAATTGGGTTTTCAGTTATTTGTTCCTTTTTCTCCCTTTTTCAATTTTTTTTTGGTTAAAAAAATGATCATCTTGGATTCAATCACTAGAACTAGAATCTGAAAAAAGGAAGGCTAATAAAGTTTTAGGACAAGAATCCTTGTTTGTATTTGGGGTTCTCAAGGAGTGATTATAGAATACGCGGTAATATGACAATGTGGTAAATTTTGTATAAGTGTTATAATAATTTGTGAGATATATTTATCAAAAATCGAGTAGGGCGAACAAATAGTGCTTTGCTTCTTTTCAGGGGTGAGCTAAAATGATAAAAACTTAAAAAACATTTTGTTTGGTGAAATTGTTCAAAGTATCATCATCAGTCTTGAAAATTTCTTTCCGTCAAACACTTGATTTCTGGAAAATGTTGTTTCAATGGTGGAAGAATTAGGTACAAGTAGCAGGACCCAAATTTCAAACACCAGCAATCATGGTAAACAAAATACGATCTGTTGACACCATGTGACCTCACCGTTCTTAAGCGGATCCCACAAATAAGCAGGATGTGTGCTCGGCTCGGCATCACCATCTCCAGCTGAGATATGTGCTCGGCTCGGCATCACCACCTCCATGAGATATGTGCTCGGCTCGGCCTCACCTTTGGTCTATTTGGAGTTTTCATCGACACCATCTTTGACCTAGGCAAAACCCCTAGATCAATGGCGGTAAGTAAGCACTGATCAAATGATAGCGAGTAAAGTCGATCAAATGATAGCCAAGTAAAGACCCCGAATCAAGGATGGCCATACATTCTCTGCTACTTAGGCTATATAAAGGAGCTCTCCACCTCGAGCAAAGGGACCAGCTGCAGCCACTTCTCCAAGAGCTCTCCCAAGCTCTCTATTTTCTTACAAAGGCTCTCAAGCCTCTCTTCCATACACAATGTAAACCATATTCAATACAAATACAAAGCTCTAAACCATAGTGGATGTAGCCCCATTATGGGTGAACCACTCAAACACTTGTGTTATGTGTGTGATTATGTCTTAATCCGTTAGGTACAAAATCACCCGTTAACATTTGGCGCCGTCACGTGGGAAACGCAGCAAAGATCCATGTCGTTCTCACCATTTTTACGATCATGAGGCACCTTGACAGCAAGGTAACAAAACCTGGTTCTCCCTTATTTCTCTTTGGTGGCGGAGGTGGAGGTACCGACCAGGCCCTTTGCATGGTCTACAACGTCAGGTACCAACCACCTTGCATGGTGATCTACTACGTGGAGGTACCGACCCGACCACTTTGCATGGTCTACAACGTGGAGGTACCAACCACCTTGCATGGTCATCTACTCGTGGAGGTGCCGACCCGACCACTTTGCATGGTCTACAACGTGGAGGTATCAACCACCTTGCATGGTCATCTACTACGTGGAGGTACCGACCCGACCACTTTGCATGGTCTACAAGCGTGGAGGTACCAACCACCTTGCATGGTCTACAACGTGGAGGTACCAACCACCTTGCATGGTCATCTACTACGTGGAGGTACCGACCCGACCACTTTGTATGGTCTACAACGTCGTGTACCAACCACCTTGCATGGTGATCTACTACGTGGAGGTACCGACCCGACCACTTTGTATGGTCTACAACGTCGGTACCAACCACCTTGCATGGTCATCTACTACGTGGAGGTGCAATTACGACCCGACCACTTTGCATGGTCTACAACGTGGAGGTACCAACCACCTTGCATGGTCATCTACTACGTGGAGGTACCGACCCGACCACTTTGCATGGTCTACAAGCGTGGAGGTACCAACCACCTTGCATGGTCATCTACTACGTGGAAAGGTACCGACCCGACCACTTTGCATGGTCTACAACGTGGAGGTACCAACCACCTTGCATGGTCTACCATGTCGAACTACCGACCCGACCACCGTGGATGAGCGCCCGACCACTTTGCATAGTCGCCGCCACTTTGTATGGTCTACCCGTCGAACTACCGACCACCTTACATGGTCACCTACCACATGGAATGACCGACCCGACCACAATATCTCCAATATGTCCCAAAGAGAAGGAAAACTCTCCATATATGTGCTCGGCTCGGCTTAGGCGATGACTATCTCAACACAAGTAAGGAATTACACATACCCATTATTATTTGATTACCAAGTATTATGTGCATTATTAGCGCCACCATGACCGCGTCATATACATTATCGTCATTGCATGGCATACATCGCCACCATGACCGCGTCATATACATTATGCGTCATTGCATGGCATACATCGCCACCATGACACATCATATACATCGCCGTCATTGCATGGCATACATCGCCACCATGACACGTCATATACATTGTCGTCATTGCATGGCATACATCGCCACCATGACACATCATATACATCGCCCGTCATTGCATGGCATACGCCAGCCACCATGACACATCATGTACATCGCCCGTCATTGCATGGCATACATCGCCCTCATGAAAAATGATCGCATCGCCATTGTGACATGACATACATCGTCATCAAGTCATCACAAATACAAACATCATCGTTACAAAATATGTGATCGGCTCGACATTATTATCTCCATATGTGATCGACTAGGCCTTACTATTCTCTCCATATGTGATCGGCTCGGCCTTATTCTCTCCATATGTGATCGGCTCCTCCTTATTCTCTCCATATGTGATCGGCTCGACATTATTATCTCCATATGTGATCGACTAGGCCTACTATTCTCTCCATATGTGATTTATAATCGGCTCGGCCATATTTTCTCCATATTGTGCTCGGCTCGATTAGGACAACTGGTCTTATTTGAAAGTCCCCGACAAGAACCTATTCTCATTTGTGAACTTGGGGCTTACATGTGACACCATCTTGACCTCACCTCATTCTTAAGCGAGATCCCACAAATAAGCAGGATGTGTGCTCGACTCAAGCATCACCATCTCCGGCCAGATATGTGCTCAACAGCGCATCACCACCTCCAACAGATATGTGCTCGCTCGGCCTCACCCGTCATATTTGGAGTTTGCAGCCGACACCATGTGACCTAGGCAAAACCCCTGAATCAATGACGACCAAGTAAAGCTGATCAAATGATAGCCAAGTAAAGTCGATCAAATGATAGCCAAGTAAAGACCCCAAATCAAGGATGGCCATACATTCTCTACCACTACTTAGGTTATAAAAGGAGCTCTCCACCTCCAAGCAAAGGGACCAGCTGCAGCCACTTCTCCAAGAGCTCTCCCAAGCTCTCTATTTTCTTACAAAGGCTCTCAAGCCTCTCTTCCATACACAATGTAAACCATATTCAATACAAATACAAAGCTCTAAACCATAGTGGATGTAGCCCCATTATGGGTGAACCACTCAAACACTTGTGTTATGTGTGTGATTATGTCTTAATCCGTTAGGTACAAAATCACCCGTTAACACGATCATTACAGGTTTTGAATTGTTCAATAGAAATCAAATGCACGGCACCCTTTGTTCAACAAATTTGACCTTATTTTCCTCTTACTTAGAAAACTAAAACAAATTGAAGTTGAAGTTGAATCTCACCAGCCAGAGTCAACCATCACCAAAGACATTTTTCTTCTTGGAAAACAGGAACCAATTTCTGGTTTCCACTCTCTTTGGAGACTAAGTTAAAAGACTTGGAATTTTGACTTGGTGGAATGGAAATATTTCTCACTTCCTTTGATTGAGGCCTTGAAGTTGATAAATGCAAGATACATACTTTGCTATCTTGCAGATTAAAATTATATGAGAAAAATAAGCCTCTCCAAAGAACAAGAAAAAACTTCAACCAATGTCTGCAACTTTTCTATTTCTTCTTCCATTTACTATATTCTCTATTTTTGCAGCTGCTCAACCAGGAGCTTCCAACATTAGCTTAGGTGCTTCTCTCTATCCCAATAACTCACATTGGTTATCGAATTCGGGCCAGTTTGCCTTCGGCTTCTACAGAGAAGGCAATAACTTGGCCATAGGCATATGGTTTGAGAAAATCCAGCCACAAACAATCATATGGACAGCAAACCGGGATGTTAAGCTGCCACGCTCCGATGATGTTAAATTGAATTTGAGTGATGAAGGAATTAGGGTCATCTTACAAGATAAGCAAGGCTTATCACCACCCATTTCAAATATTACTGAGCCTGTTGCATGGGCTTCCATGCTTGATTCTGGCAACTTTGTCCTCTACAACTCAAATGCAAAGATCATTTGGCAGAGTTTTGATGCTCCAACGGATACCATCGTATCTGGTCAGCGTCTGTTGGCTGGGAGGAATCTTGTCTCTAGCATCTCTGCCACGAATCACGCGACGGGAAGGTTTCAACTTTCCATGCAGCCTGATGGGAACCTGGTGCAGTACCCAGTGAATCCAATTTCAACAACAGCTCAATATGCTTACTGGAATACTGGGACATTTAGAGCTGGAGACAATGTGTCTCTGAACCTTGATCCCAATGGGCAGCTATACCTTCTCAATTCCACTGGTTTCCATATAAAGAATATTACTAAACAGACACAGCTGTCTGACAACCGTGTATACCGTCTAACGATTGACTTTGATGGAATACTTCGGTTGCATTCCCATAGTTTGACTCAGAATGATTCATGGTCAATTGAGTATTCATCATCTTCTGATAAGTGTGCTCCTCTGGGCCTCTGTGGCTTAAATGCATATTGTGTTCCCATAGATGTTGATCCCCCTTGTTTATGTCTTCCTGGTTTTGTTTTCATTGATCAGGGCCAAAAGGATTTAGGTTGCAGGAGGAACTTCAGTGCGGTTGATTGCGCGAACAAGAATGAAACTAGATATTCCATTACTGATCTTGATGGCCTTGAATGGGAAGACAACCCATATTCTGTTCTCACATTGAATGAGACTGCTTGTAAAGAGGATTGCTTGAGAGATTGTGACTGTGACGTTGCAGTATATAAGGGCAAGACGTGCAGAAAACAGAAGTTTCCGCTAAGATATGGAAGAACTGATAAAACTGGTTCAACCCTAGTCAAAATTGGCATTGAGAGTTCAGGGACAAAAACTGTGAGCAAGGGAAGAAACAAACTTCTTCAAACAGACATCTTTATTAGCAGTGTTGCAATGTTAACTTTTGCACTTATTATTCTAGCCATTACTGGTGTTGTTATTTACAGATATCGTGTATGGGAGTACAAAAAGCTTCCGTATTCAGCTAATGGCGGGTTCATTGAAGATGTCACTCTGCGATCGTATACATATGTTGAGCTTGAAAAGGCAACCAAAGGTTTCACTGATGAAGTGGGCAAAGGAGCTTTTGGGACAGTTTATAAAGGGGTCATATCAAATGGTGGGAGAGTAGTGGCGATCAAGAAACTAGAGAAAGTGGTGGGTGAAGGAGAGCGAGAATTTCAAAATGAGATGAATGTAATTGGGAGGACCCATCACAAAAATCTGGTTAAATTGCTTGGCTATTGTCATGATGGATCAAACAGGCTTTTAGTTTATGAGTACATGACCAATGGCTCCCTTGCATATTTCCTTTTCAGATCTGATGGAAGGCCAGCTTGGGAGGAAAGAATTGGTATAGTTCTCAATGTAGCTCAAGGCATACTTTATCTACATGAAGAGTGTGAGACACAGATTATCCACTGTGACATCAAACCTGAAAATATACTAATGAGTGAGCAAAAATGCGCAAAACTAGCGGATTTTGGATTGGCCAAGCTGCTCAAATCTGAGCAAACCAGGACACATACTGGGTTAAGAGGAACCAGGGGGTATGTTGCACCGGAGTGGCATAGAAACATGCCGATAACAGTGAAAGCAGATGTATATAGCTTTGGGGTTGTGTTGTTGGAGATCATATGTTGTAGAAGAAGTGTGAATATGGACATTCCTGAGGATCAAGTAGTTCTTGAGAACTGGGTGTACCATTGTTTGGAGGCCGACGAACTGCATAAGCTAGTGCAGGATGAAGAAGTGGACAAGACTAAACTTGGGAGGATGATCAAGATAGGACTTTGGTGCATCCAAGATGAGCCATCATTGCGCCCGTCGATGAAGAAGGTGGTACTGATGCTGGAAGGGACAGTAGAAATACCAGCCCCTCCAAATCCTGACTCATTTTTCAGTTCCACAAGTTGAGTGAGCCTTGCACTTAATTAGACAGCAGTCTCAGCACCCAGAGTTTTTGAGTAGCACTTTGTCTTCACGTACTGTTCTATAGACTGATAAGTAAATTGCAGACTCTATCCTATTGATTAGCAAAATTTATTCTTATTTTTAAATTGCAGACTCAGTTTAGATGCAGGACTTGATAATAAAACAAGTATGTAAAAAATAAAGACTAATTGAAATTCAGATCAAATTTCATGGAGCAAACAACCGGCCACGCAAATTACAAATGACGACGGCATGGATTTCTAGTTTCTACCCCAACTAAGATCATGGTTGGTTTCTTTTTTGCAATTACTTGTCAAGTTTCTTAGAAGATGCTACTAAACTATCCCTAAAAAGTAACAAACTCTGATAATTGCAACCCAAGATGGCACATAGGCTGATTGTTTATAGCCAGCACTCTAAGACCCAACTTAACAACACTAAATTCCAGAATGGAGCTATTCTACTGCAGACCATCAAGAGCTCAAGAAGATGAAGACTTTGCAGAATGCAGACATCTTAATTTAGTGACTGTAATTACTATGAAATTATGAGTCTTTAAAAAGAAAAGAAATCTAAATCTTGCCTAGAGGAGGCCTCTGCTGTGTAACAAGGCTGTGTGTGGATTCATCTTTTGATCGAGCTGCTGCTGCTGCCATGCCATGTTTGCATCTAACTAGGTTGCCATGCTAATAACTTCGAAATGGACTTATTGCTTCCATTTCATTTCATTTGACACAAGGGAAACCTCTCTCTCGTTTTTAAATAGAGAAAAGCTGTCTCATCTATATATTTGGGTATGTTGTAAATCAATAAGATTAAAGTGGACGCCACCTATGCTTTCCTCCCAACAATACCGAATGACTCACCTCATTATGCTATCAATATGTATGCAAATCTAACATTTGTGTAATATTATATGTATATATTATGCCTATAAATAGGCATCAATATTAATAAGAATAGTGAACAAGTAGAAGAAGCCGTGAGAACATTGCTATGGCTCTTTATCTATACTCTCCTCTTGATTCTCTCAGTTTTATAACACGTTATCAGCACGAATATCTCTAAAATACCAGCTGAGATATTCGATCAAATCCCTATGTTTCATTACCTTTCTCTCTTCTGTTTTGATAATCTTCCAAAACCCAGGAAGGAGAAACCTATGCCGACATCAACGCCATGGTAGACCGTACTATGTACACACCAAAATTGCCACTTTCTTTTATTCCATTCTATAGCCCCAACCAGAAGAAGAATATGTTGATGGAGATCTTGGAGATCCCAGAGCACCAGCATATCAGAAAGGAGGAGAAGTGCTAAAGCCTCTTTTGGTGAGAACAGAGCAAACCCACCGAAAAAATAAGCAATAAGCTCTCTGCCTCCTTATCTTTTCAATTATTTTATTATTATCGTATACTATTTAACACCAATATTAGTACAGGTGTGCTGGTGGCTGGTGGAAAGGCAATAGCAAGCGTGATATTCACCATGCACTAGTTTCTTTACTTGCCTGATTACATATATTGTATAATTGCATTATATAGTATTATTATAGTATGATTTTAATGCATTCATATTACTTAAGAGGTGGTGCTCCAAATATTATCCTTACTTAAAGCCCACGTAAACTTTTATGGGTTATGACAATAAACTATTATATAATATATGTTGGTATATATATATATGTATATTATATAATTTTATGATTCACTAAAGTATGATTAAAGGATAACATGAACCATGGAGACTATTTAGTATCAAATGCTAGCTGTTAATCTCACTTTACAGTTATATGTTCATTTTATTATTGTAACTTTAATGAATGGTTTCACTTTCTATTTATTTTTAGTGGAGCGATTTTTATCCCCACATTTTTATTTTATTATTTAAAGAATGGTGCGGTTTATCGTCCATACTAGCAATTTATTTTATGAATTAATTGTGTGATATGATGAGTTTTACAGCATACAGAGATCAGGACCAAAAGTTCCTTGATCCTTATCATACAACTACATCAGAACTTGAAGATCCTTGATGATGATAATGATATGAGAGTTGGCAGTCTCTACTGTACTATATTTGTAAACAAGTGATCGGACTTGAACATCCTTGATCCTTGATATGTAAATAAGGACCTAAAGTTCATTGATAATGTAACAATACCGTATACGGGAAAAGTTTCGTACATATGAATAGTAAATGTACTCGCAAATATATTATGAATAGTAACTGTATACGTGAATGGTGCCGTACACATAAATGGTAACTGTACTAGCAAACGTACTGTATGCATGAACAAAATCGTATCCATGAATTGATGAATAGTATCATATACATGAATAGTGACTTATGCATGAATAGTAACCATTTTGGGTAAACCGTCACTATATATAAAAAGGGACCTGCAGTTCCTTAACCTCATGGATGAACAGTTAAATGAGATGCCAGAAGTTCCTCAAAACATGAACATTTATGTAAGGGCTTGAAGTCCCGAAATATGTACAAGAAATTATAAAAATGTCCATACCATGAGAATCTGCGATTTTGGCCTGAAGTTCAAAATCTAATAGTGTTGAGAACCTAAAGTTCCAACAATTAAATGGACAACCCTTGAGGTATTATTACAAGTTGTGGCATACCACATATTTCTTTGGCATAAGAAAATGATGAAGCTCGATTTCATCACAATCGACACCTCTAGGAAGAAATATATTTTGTAAATTCCGATTGTTAAGAATACACTGTAAAATGAATAATATTAGGATAAACCTCAAAGGATGAATTGAGGCTTCCCACATATTTTGTTATATTATATGATCTGGGCTAGAAGCCCATGGATCCAAATATATGAGAAATCTCAAACCTGAAGTTTTGGGTATATAGTAGTTAATGCTATTCACTACTATATTGCAATATTATCATGACTTTTCCTCAATTTATATTTCATGCCCATTTGAAAAAGGCAATTAAATTCCGAGGTTGTGTTTAGCCTGGGCCAGAAGTTTCGGACACACTTGCACTGAAATATATATAATTTGAGAGATTTAATGTGGTTATTTGAACCTATAAGGCACAAGGTTCCAAACCGTCATTTTGAAGACGTGCAAATCACAAGTGCAAGTTTAAGAATTTGCCCAATTATTATAACAGGAAAAGAGTATACAACAAATAGATCATTTTCACCTGTAAGAAATGAGCAGGCTCTATAAAATCTATGAAATCCCATTATGATCTAGAAGTCTCTGGACAAAGATAGCGACACCTCTTGAGCTTAGCCATGAGCCTCTCTTGATTTTCCAGAATCTTTTCATTGGAAATCTGCAACATTTCAAGCCTTGTCTACGTATCTATGGAGTATGAACTCACTAGTTTCAACAAAGCCTTATTTTCCTTTTAAAGGTTTTCAACCTCTCGCTGAGAATCATGAAGCAATCTCAGAAAAGATGAATTTTCACTATTCAACTCCTGAATCTCGTTTGCTCTAGCACGCAAATGATGAACCATGTTAGAAACAGAAGTAGCACTTTGAATGCTAAAAGCCATTTAGTCATCAATAGCCTCCTTGTCAAACCTTCATGTTAATAGTATTTCATCCATAGGACTAAGGAGATTCCTAGCTACTATGGTAGCAGTTGTATCATTCATCATCACAGAATCATTAACTGTGGGATGACGATTTTGGGATACAAAGGATGGACGCCAAACTTTGGCACCAAGAGTTGTTTTGGGAGCAACACTTAAATCGAAATGTTTTGGGCGAGAAGTTTTAAAAAGTTTCGAGGAAAGTTTTTAGAAAAGTTGAATTTTCAGAAAATGGAAGGAAGTTGAGTTGAAACACAGTTACTCCAATCAAACCTTACAAAGGCAATATCTATAGGTGGAAATGTGGCAACGTTTCCAAGATCCCAATATATTCCCAGATCCCAATATTTCCTTTTTCTTTTCTAGATTTTAAAACTTCATGCGACCTTCATTATAGTCTGTCGGCAATTTAGGGGTCATAAGGACAATTATTATCAACCGAATATTATCCTTACAGATTTCACAGAGTCACTTTTTCAAAAGTGTCTCGAGAACCTCAGAAGTTTATGTAGTTAATTTGAGATTCACTAGATCAAACTATTCCTCTAACTTGTGTATAAATATGTTACTAACAAAACTTCTTTGCAGAATACATCTAGTTTTCTCCCTATCTAGTGATGCAATATCAACTTGTTTTTCCTATTAGTGAGCGCTCGATGTGCTTGAGAAGCGAGACTATCTCTGATCATCCATTTAGGAAGCGAGACTATCTCTGATCATCCATTTAGGAAGTGAGACTATCCTTGATCATGTTTCTGTGACATAGGGACTGTAAGGCAGACAAGAACGACCACATCGCTTTAATCTCCTGAAGTTCTCCTAGGTTAGGAGAAATGAGAGTTTGTTGTCTGTTACCTTTAGTTCCCTTCCTTGATTGCTTACCTACCTTGCAATCAAAATTAGTTTTTCTTTCTTTTGACCACTCTCGGTTCCAAGGGAATTTTGTGTCTTTAGATCCTTCATCTGAAGAACAAATCCATGAAAAAATATGAAACTAGGCTGATACATCTGTTTACTGATCAAGCGTAACTCTTTGATTATGTCAAAAGTAACAGAACTGCGTTTTTTTTTTGCTATTGCAGGATATAACTAGATCATCAAGTGCCTCATTGTATTTGCAGAGCAAATTCGAGTTTGAAGAATTTTTTAGTAAAGTTTTTCATATTGAAAGATGTAAGCAATACTTGTGTTATTTCATGTTGTACTCTTATTAGTATTTTGATATTTTGTATGTCATCTTCAGTGGTGACCAAATGAATAGATAGGACTGTTCCAGAAGAACTTTGTTCCAGAAGAACGAATTGTACAAAGACCGTTCCAGAAGAATGGCTTAAATCATCTTGATATGTATTCATTCATGAATTATTAAATACAATGCAAATTCTGAAGATTGCAAATTTAATATATTGATAATATACTGCATAGAATAAACTCCTAGAAGGACAAAAAATATGACACTCATGGTGTCATTTTTTTATGAGACTATTTTCAAGTCATTAAGAGGAGAATTTGTTGTTCCTGAAAGAACATAAACCGATGTGAATGATTATGGAAGTTCCTGAAAGAACAAAAAACGACATGAATGATTATGGAATATATTTATTATTGTCTCATCAAACAAATTGGTATAGAAGATAAATGCCAGAACATATTCAGACACAAAAAGGATTGTAAGTCAAATGACCAGAAGCATATCAAATGCCAAAAGCATATACAGACACACAATAAGTGACTACTAATAACCAATTTGTTGCATGCCTGAAGCATGGAAGATTTACAGATTGCAAAACTGAACTCCCCATAAAAGCTGTTGGATGCCTAAAGCATGACAGATCTATAGTTCAAAATAACGCTCTAGAAGAGGTTATGATCCACATTCTATAAATTATACATCTTAGAAGAGATATTTTTCCATGAAGTGACAATGAAAACCTTTGAAGTGGCACTGGTACCAGAAAATAATGAAAGCAATGAGATGCTTATAAATTATGCATGCGCATGCACATAAGAATCGTGGAATCATGAATTGATGATATATTGGTTTATAGTATGTACTAAAGTTATCAAGGGCTATATACATGATGAAATTGCATCACTAGTTATAATTGTCGACAAATGTAAAGATTGGCCAACTGGAAGAGGCAGTCCAGTAAAGTTGAATATTTCTAGAAAAAGTGCAATGATTGAACCTATAGTTAAAACACCAAAAGGATATGAAAATGTATATGTTACAAATTGGTGTTTGAGATAAAGTGAAATAAATCACTTCATAATATGGCACAACGTTTCCCAATAATGTGGGATTATGACGGTAAACATAAGCAGCTATGTTCTGTATATTCATGTGTATGAAAATTCCTGAAGGATTCAGAATGCCTGAAGCAAATGATTTAAAATACGATGGCTTGCAATGATCCTTGTGTGGATTAAAGTATTGTGGAAGAATATGGTATAATCGTCTTAATAAATATCTATTACAAAAGGGATATATAAATAATCCAAAATTTAGAAATGCGTTTACCATCATTGCAGTATATATATATATATATGAAGAATTTTGTTAGAACTCTTGAAGAGTTTACAAATGCTTCCCTGATGTAATAAAGGAATTTAAGATGAAAAATCTGTAAAGATTGTGAAGTGTATGAAACATATCGCCAGAAGCGATTTCCTGAAAATTACAAAGGAATAAATCCTAAGCGATATAATGTGTCATGCAATATATAAATTACACAAAGAAATCTAGAAGAAGAGAAAGAGCCTGAAGCTCAGTATAGAGCCTGACACTCAATGTAGAGCTTGAAGCTCAGTGTAAGTACTCAATCGACTTGAAATGAATAAATTCTCTCAGAGAGTACTTTGATTGAATTCAAAATTCAAAAACGTTGCAACGTATTCAAATGTTCGAAGTTATGAGCAATATTTAGACTCCCGGAGAGCCTATGAAGAATAGCATATACAATTGTTCTCAAAACATACAAGAATATGTATGATTGACAGATTATACCAAATAAATATTTAATGCTCTTATCTAGGGGTGGACACGGTACGAGATGACACGAGATGGAGGTCATCCCGGTGTTAATACCGGATAAAAGTTTCAGGACGGTATGACACAGGATGAAGGATTTTCCCAAGATGTTCAAACCATACCGGCCGCAAACGGGACCGGTATGATTCGGTATCAAAACTAATACCATTCAGTTTTTGCAATAGCTGCCAACTTCTTCATGAAATTCAAAGTTTGGTTTACTTACTGACTGACTGAGTTTGAACTCATTCTAACTTGAAGGTAATGAACCAAGTTCTAGAAAGAACTTGTGTATGTATGTACCCTTCTGTCTAGATCTGCTCTACACTCAATTCAATTGTCCTCCATCCAAATGCATTATGCAATATGCAATATCCAAAACTACCATGTTGAGTAATTTGGTGATGAAAACAACCTTCACCTAAATTGAAATGTCAAAAGCACATGTTTATAGCTTTTAGGCCAACCAGATATCATGGGTTTCAATTCCAAAAATCATGTTTAGAATTTGGAGGACCAAGCATGCTCTATACATCCATTCCATCTCATCAGACCACTCTCTAGATTGTGACAAATACTAGTTTGCCTCTCCTTGGAGAAAACAACAAAAAGCCAAAGAAACTCATAATATTGCCTAATAGATGAAAAGAACAGAGAGAGAGAGAGAGAGAGAGAGAGAGAGAGAAAAGAATAGAGAGAGAGAGAGAGACAGGAGGAGGAGAAGCTTATCAGATTGTTGAGATGGATCGATCGATGGTGGAGGAGGGAAGGAGAGATAGAGGGAAGGAGAGAGACACAGAGGAAGGAAAACAAATGGATCTGGAAATTTTCGTTTGTGGGAGATGAGGAGAGATACAGAATGAGAATACTGAATTGGGGATTAATATTTATTAAATTATTATTTAATAATAGTTGGTTACTATTCGGTACGGTATGGCACCAAACGGGATCACAAATCTGATACCGGTGTCGTGCCAAACAGTAACGGGATAACACAGTTTCATTTCGTTTACACTTCAACACCAAATGGTACGGACGAGATTAGCACGGTTTCGGGACGGTTTCGGTATTTCGGTTTTGATGCCCACCCCTACTCTTATCATTATAAATATGAGCTCATTTGATATTGGAGAGCATATGAAAATCAAGCCATTGTATGAAGTGAAAGGCTTATGAAAGTATCCTAGATATTTTTCTGTATTACTCTAACCTCAACAGGTATTAGATGAATGACGACACATATGGATCCTCCAATGATGCTGCAACAACAAGTTTTATACAGGCATTATCAAAGATAACTCTATGAAGTACAAATGTGGTAGCAATATCATTTATGTTGGATTATCAAAGAAGTATAAATACATTGCAAGTGAATAATTCTTCAGGGGGAGCATCCCACAATATTACAAGATTGACTCACAGAAGCAGTACCAACTACGACATTTAGAAAGATAGTCAACGGTATGGCTTAAGGATATTTTGCAAGCATCAGGGGGAGCCTGTCATCAATAAAGATCTTCATACACTGTACTCTTTTTCCTTAGTCCAGGTTTTTGTCCCACTGGGTTTTTCCTGGTAAGATTTCAACGAGACAGTGTCGCACGCATGTCAGTGTTATATACATAGAATTTTATGTTACACATGGTTATGTACTCTTTTTCCCTTCGACTAGTTTTTTTGACCCACTGAGTTTTATTGGCAAGGTTTTTAATGAGGCATATTCCATGCATGGTGGACATCAAAAGAGGAGTGTTGTAAATCAATAAGATTAAAGTGGATGCCACCTATGCTTTCCTCCCAACAATACCTACCGAATGACTCACCCCATTATGCTATCAATATGTATGCAAACCTAACATTTGTGTAATATTATATGTATATATTATGCCTATAAATAGGCATAAATATTAATAAGAATGGTGAACAAGTAGAAGAAGCCGTGAGAACATTGCTATGGCTCTTTCTCTATCTATACTCTCTTCTCTTGATTCCCTCAATTTTACAACAGGGTACACCCACTATATATCCTAAACAATGCATTTATTGGCTAGATTTAGCACTAATTTTTTTTTAAAAATTATTATTAATCAATGGGGGTGGTGATGAGAAATACCATTAAACTTGCTAATAAATTTACTCACATTTGAATTAAAAAAAAATTACTCACAGAACTTCATCCTTTTTTGTTGTTGAGGAAAATCGATGCATTTTATTGATAATAAGAACTACAAAAGATCGTTAATCAGAACATCTTAGATGATGTTAAGGGCATCCCCATACCAAGAACGTGAGTCTGGCGAACCCAAAGCATAACGAGCTAGTCTATGGGCTACATGATTAGCCTCACGAAAGACATGAACAATATAAACATTTGGCAGCTGAGCCATTAAAAGTTTACAATCTTCAATAAGGTCTCCTAGCGTGGAGCAATCTTTCCTAGGCTGGAGTAGAGAATTGACCACCACAAGAGCATTTTCGTCAATCACTACCAAGTCTGGGTGTCGAGCTTGGGCAAGAAGCAGCCCATTTCAAAAAGCCAGCACTTTAGCGTGATCAGTAGAAGCAACTGAGCGGATCACATAAGCTGTCCCCAACACGAACATTCCCGCATAATTGTGAACAACAACTCTAACTCCTCCGTGCCCAGTATGCATATTGAACGCCCTATCGACATTTATCTTAATGGCCCCCAAGGGAGGCTTATGCCATTTCTCTTTAGCCTGGGACAGTGGCAAAAAGCGCGAGGGGGAATGGTCCCGAAACTAGTGCAGCACCTACATTACGAAGCAAAGGACCTCAGAGGGAAAACGCCGTCGCCTCGTCCACAAAACTGAATTACGTTCGGTCCAAATAGCCCAAAGCACCATGATGAACAACTCTCTGTCCTCCACAGAAGACTCCAACGAAACTCACACAATCCAAGTGTGAAAATCAACAGCTTCCGAGATATGACTACATTGTAAAGGACCAGCTTCCCAAATGGGTTGAACTAAATTGCACCCTATGAACAAATGAGTCAATGACTCAATTTCCTCGCCACACATTAGACACCCACCCCCATAAAACGAAATACCTCTTCTTGAAAGTCCCGCTTGAGAAGGCAAAATGTCAAGCAAGGCCCGCCAGGCAAAAACGCGGACTTTCGGTGGCACCTGCAAAGACCAAATATGTTGCCAAGCCTGAGTGGGAACCTCAGGAAAGACCGCAGCAGATGAGCCCTTCCCATCAATGTTTAATAAGCAAGTCCTAGCAACCTCATAGGCACTACCAATAGTGAGATCACCATGCTTCTTATAGTACAACAAAAGACGATCCCGAGGGAGACGTAGCTCAGTGGCCATTTCTGAATACAATCAGCTTCAAAAGCAGAGAAAAGATCCAGACGCACCTCAAAGCCTAATTGCTTCGTATTATAATCAATCAGCCTACTTACAGGTGCATTTTCTAGACCCATCCGTGGCAGAGAAGTCACTTTGAACGACTGAGGTGTAGGGAACCACCTATCGTTCCATATGCGTACATGGGCACCATGGCCAACATGCCAACGAGAACCTCGCTCTAGCACAATCCTTGACTTCCATAAACTATGCCATACATAAGAAGGGGAGTGTCCCAACTCAGCCTTAAGTACGTTCCAATCCTTGAAATAACTGGTCTTAAGTAAGTAAGCCACCAAGGAGGTTGGGCGATGGTGTATCCGCAAAACCTGTTTGGCCAACATGGAAAGATGAAAAGCTTGCAAGTGATAGAAACCCAATCCACCCTGTCATTTAGGGCGACACAAGTTTAGGGTTTAAAGTCTGTTGCCGGGGCCAGATCAAGACGACACCCTTTGGGTTGACGATACTCGGGACCTAGTACATCCTCTTGAAACCAGGCTCCATACGATTTCTCATGGTCAACAACTTCATCTCCTGTGAACTGAGCACATATCAAAATCTTAGGTATGAGATCTAGTTCCTCCGACATCGTTCCAAAATCCACCAAAGTCTTTTAAAAACTAAGCTTTAGTTTACCTCAAATTAGGAAGATGATCATAACATTTCCCATTGTTGAGCATATTTCTTATTTGCCGCATTTCAAGACAAACAGGGCTCTCAATGAGAGTGTGGGTTGTTTGAAATTGCCAAGTGAGAAACAGAAGAGCATAACCCACCAGATTTTAAGTGAATTCAACAATGAATATGGATTTTGTTTTTTATTCGTTGGCCAGTACGATATCCAACAACTACATGTCATTGTTTGTCCCCTTTTGCCCTTTGAAGACATTCTCACTTTCATTATAGCCCACCAAGGAGTCGTTTGATGCAATGATTTGTCGTAGGTGAACTAAATCACTAGACTGTCTCGGATTAGCTCGGATTGGACTAAAATTTGGATTAAATCTTGGCCTACGTTTAGTCTTTGCGTCGGACTAAGAAAATTTGGATTGTAAAAATAGTGAAGACATGTTTGGTCTTTATGTCGGACTAAAAATATTTATTTTAATATTTAATAATAATAATTTTTAAATAATTATATGTAAGTTTTTTTGTTATTATAATTATCAAATTGACATGTACATTTGTTTTCTTCCAAACTAAAAGCTTTTTGTTTGTTGTTAAAGTTATAAATTCCCTAATGCAAATTGCCAAACCGTCACTAAGTAATTGCAAACACAACATGCAATTGTCATTACAGTTTGCAAACAAAAAATGTATATTTGTCAATTGCCGAACCATTAGCCACATGACATCTACCCTTTTATTCTTCCTTTCTTCGTTCAAAGATGGTGAGACAAGCTCCAAGCCATCCCTACATCATATAAAGCAAAAGTCATATAATATTTATAGGTGCAAAAGTTAGATATTATATATATATATATATATATATATATATATATGCAAAAGTCATCCACGTGGCTTGAATGCAATTTCACATATTGCTTTGCACAAGCTTACAGACTAACAATTCCAAAATGAGACTAATAAAGCAGCAAAAACAAAAGCAATAGCAGCTACTTGTGGTGTTTCTCAGGTGGGAGATGCACTTCTGGTGTTTCCAATATATCGGATGTTGCCTCCTTCAAGCATTTTCATTGAGCATCTAATGGATCTCAATAACCTGTGCATAATGCATATTTTGTGCTTCCATCTGAACATTCACAAAAAGAACCCATTAAAAGAATGCTTAATACTGTAAGTACGAAAAGTAGCAAGACAAGGTTTTGAAATTGGACAATCAAAAATCGCAAAAGATTACATTATCTTGCTGTCATCTTAGCTAACAAAAGTATACATCGTCTATACAAGCATAAGCTTATGCAGGAAAAGTTCATTTGTAACACAATACATAAGAACATTTTGACTAACCTAGAGTAGCTTTATGAGCTTGATAAGACTAGAGCACTAAAAAGAGAACAGAGCATACAAGTATATTCTTAAATCTATTGAAAATAACTACAATTTCCTGCAACCTCATATCTCTTTGAAAACAGACATGCTAAAAAAAACAACTCAAGCTATTGAAAAAACCAGCAAAAACATATAAGGAAAGATGCTAATCAAGGGAAGGAATTCTACTCATCATTTTTCTGGCCGGACTTGAAATGCTTGCAGCCACTACAATTTGTAGACTTAACAATCAACCCTGGCAATTCCTTTTAAATGACTCATCCTAGAGAATACAAAACAATCTTTACTGAGACAGACTTCAAGAACCTCATTAACTCCGAAACTGCTATTTTACATGCCTATCCGATATGAAGGTACAGTTGCATTTTCATTATCCAAATATGGACTCGAAATTAGGAGGTACAGTTGCATTTTCATTATCCGATATGGACTCGAAAACTCCGGACCCATGAAACTATTACAAGAAGGCAATTTAGCCAAACCAATAACCAGAGGAGCAGGTTTGAAAATAGTATCTTAGAGTGCGTAGGGTTGCTAGAAGGAACTCTTAGTGTCAAATCAGAACCAACACAAAAATAACAAACTATATGATCAGATCAGATTTATTGCTAAAAATGACAAAATTGTTACTGCAGGTACACACACTGCAAGCAGAAATGTTGATATGGCATAACATATATCTCAAAGGCCTTAGACAATTGTGCAAGCAGACCCCAATCAGATATATGAACAACACCAAAGTAAATATGGAAATCACAATCTAAAAGAAACCCAATAAACTATATATCTTTGGTGTAAAGCCTATAAGACCATCAAACCATCTCAAGCCATAGCACTCTCTCTCAAACCTTGTGACCTTCAAAAAAGCCTATGCATCTTCAAACCTCCAAACAAGCCCTTTTTCTAGCTTTCTCAAACTTGCCAAAACTAGCTCCTCCCTGATCAAGACTCAAACTTTGATCTCTTTTCTTCTTTTTTCTATCTTCTTATATCATCATCACACGACTATCCACAATGCTCCAATTCCACCCATCAGTTGTTCATATCTTAATCAATTTTTCAATTGCAATTAATTCAAGGAGTGAAAACCACTTATGCCTTTTTCAGCCATTACATAAAAAACAAGCAAACTCTGACAAAAAAGAAACATGGTAGAGATATTTCCAGAGTAGAACTAAAACATTAATAAAACAGAAAATCATATATATTTAAACTACAATTTTCTATCTGGATAATTCAATATGGTCAAAGAAAATACTAGCCACAATGGCAAAGAAAGATATTCATCTAAACATACATGTAACCTCGAGGAATAAATCAAGCATACTCAAGCACGCACATACACACACGCCTATGCACAAATAAATGTAAAGGAACAAATCAAGGATACTCAAGAACTTGTCTGACATATTGGGGATTGGTAGTGGCTGGTTCTTTTGGCGTACTGCAGTCCCTTGTCGAATGATTTGAAACCAAACCAATTGGAGCACTTCATATACACAAAACAAACATCCACTGGTTTAACCTCATTCCAAATAAAAACCCCATAATCAAAACAATTCAAAATTGAAAATCCTAGAAAAATACCCAATTATAATCCAACGAAAATTAACTAATACAAATCTTAATTTTCGTCAGATTAAGCTAACTACAAACAACCCCATAATCAAAACTGAAAAATCAAACCAAGAAAGAGCAGATTGAACCCATCAAATATCACCAAGGAGAGAGACAAACAGAGAACAAGAGTGGAAAGAGAGGAAGAGAGTTGAACAACTAACCTTGAGTGAGTGAGAGCATAGCACAATAGAAGAGAGAGCCAGAGGAAGTCGAGGAGAAAGAGGAGAGCAACGTCGAAGCGGATAATGGCAGACTCGGTAGTGACTTCGTTATTTAGCGGCACCCGTTCAGAGCTCTCTATTTTGTCCCAACGAGCGAAGCGTTTTTTTGAGCACCAGATTGAATAGTCTCATTTAACTTAGAGAAGGGCTGCACCAAACATGGGTTAGGTAGGAGTGTTATTTAAGCTAGTCTAATCCAAGCCAATTCAAGGAGGTGTACCAAACAGACCCCAAGAGTGCTATTGACAAGTTCGGTTTTTACCACTCTTGCAGGTAAGGGTGGGCATTAATCCGGTTAAACCGACTAAATCGGCCGATCTTAATTGTAATTACTGGTTTAGTTTGATTTTGATCAAGAAAAAGTCAAATAGTAAAAATTCAAACCGAACCGTGTATTTGTTGGTTTGATTTGGTTTTGAGCTTTTGTAAAGTGACCTAAACCGAACCGACTCATGTACTTATATATATATATATATATATTTATTTATATTTTAATTTACATGTGTAGTCACCTAATTAGATAATAATTAGACCCTATACTTATATATTTATATATTTATATTTTATTTTACACTTGTAGTCCTCTTATTAGATA
Organism: Prunus padus; assembly: GCA_024362665.1. Taxonomy (NCBI): domain Eukaryota; kingdom Viridiplantae; phylum Streptophyta; class Magnoliopsida; order Rosales; family Rosaceae; genus Prunus; species Prunus padus. Next base: position 2,210,877 of record JANFAM010000006.1, read on the forward strand.
ATAACTACATATGGATTTTGAATATGAAGTTTGATGGACCTTTGTAGTTGTTGATATTTAAATTGTAACTATATTAGTTTGAAGTTTTATGACACGTTGAGTTTTATAATGGTTTGATATGCTAGAAAATGAAATAAGTATGTAACAAGTTGTGATTTTTTTAGTTGTCATTAGGCTAACAATGTTGAAAAAATGCATAAGGAAAGAAAATTGGACTTAGGCCCCAAATTGGCTGAACCAAACTGTTATATTGATTTTTTTAGTTTGGTTCGGTTTCATCCGTGATTTTTGTCAAAAATAAAACGAACCAAACCGTTATATTGTAATTGATTTGATTGCAATTTTAAAATAAAACCGATTCAATCAGGACTGTGCCCACCCGTACTTGCAGGATAGATATCAAAGTGTGTAAAAAAACCCATGCTAAATTAATGAAATCACCAACAACAACAAAATCCCGCAAGAAAAGAAATTCGAATTTTCAAATAGCACATGGACCAAAAACCGAAAGGCTATTCCGGGACCAGAAAAAAGAAAAAGAAGGTACCGAAAAAGAAAGTCTCCACTCCTCAGTTTATGTTTATGCGGTCAACCAGAGCGTTCCAAGTGTACTCGAGAGCACGTGGCGCATTTCTATTCAATGTCCAGAGAAAACAGATGAGCCCTCCCACGGCGAATCAACATGAACCGATACACACGCGAACTGAGTCGGCGAGTTTCGACGTCAAAAACACTCGAACAAGCAGGAGGTTTCTGCCCGAAAAGAAACTGGAAATAAATACAGAAAAATTTAAATCCAGCAAAGCTGTTGCGGGAAAAAGCTTTACGCTTTGCGGTTTTCGTAATCGCCAACAACAAGGTTCTATCAAATTAGGGTTTTTTTAAAATTTTTAAATTTAGTTTATTTTTTACGATTTTGTTTTCCTGAAATTCCTCACCATTCCGCCTATTAAATACAAATTTGCAGGTAAATTAAAATGAGGGGCGGCCCCTGGAACCGGCAGCGGCAACTGCGTCCCTCCGGTGGCGTGCATAAACGACCTCGTTCTGACTATGGTACGCCCTCTTATTTTATTAAGAACATTGGTAACGTCGAATGGAGTTTCTTTAATTAGTTGTTACATTTGGTTTGAATTGTGTGATTATAAACTGTGATTTTGTTTGTGCTTTAGTGCATTGGCTTGAATTATTGATCTTCTTCATCAAATCGTTTAAATTTGATTTCTTGTATTATAAATGTGGGCAATTTTCTTGGTTGATCAGTGGGTTTCTTTGTGTGTTGGAATGATAAATTTCATCTTATATTTTGTGTTACAGAGTCGACGATTGCATACTCTTAATGGGTTGCAAGTAAACTGTCGTTGCGGTTTCTGTGTGTCTGGAGGTTTTAGTTTGAAATTTCTATATAAAATCAAGGAACGAGTAATGAACATGCAAAGATTGGCAGTAAGATAGTGTAATAGCTAAACTAAGCCTTCACCGTCATAGAGAATATCAGGGAAGCTAAATGGAGTTGTTTACTGAAGTGGACGAGTCATTATCCACTATTCTTGCTCATCAAACCAAAGACGATTTAATTATTTACCTTTCCCTTCTCCCTGGTAATTTTTGGATCAGGTTAGACCTCCTTCTTCAAATAACATGAAAGCTAGCTTAGGTTCTGAACTTGGATTGTAACTAAGTTTAAGTCAATGAAATGGTTTTTGGGCCTTTGCTCCCTTCGTACATAAAAGACAAATTGTTAAAGTCCGGGAATTATTGTTTTGCAAGTGCAATAGAAACTTAGGTGGCATCATGATTTACGTGATTTCATCATCCAAAGTACGATCTTCACTTTATCCTCAGAAATTTTTTCTAGTGATGTCGATTGTTTTTGGCATTCAAGGGTTGAAAAAGTTCCATGTGTGCTTGCTCCCGGCCCTATATCTTACAAGATTAATGGTCGACAGTATGCTTGCATATAATAATGTATCATTTGTGGAATATTTTGCTACCAGAGGACTGCTGTTATTTTCTATTGAGCTAGTTTTTTTCTTTAAAACAAGACCATAATTATTCACTCTGTTTTTTTTTTTCCTTAAATCCATTATTCTTGAGTGCTGTCATTTATTGGATTTGGTATTAGAGCAATTTTTGAATGATTTCCCATTTAGGAGGCAGTTTTAAAAGTCACTGTTAAATTATGATCAAGGTGAAGAAAACTGGAAGGTTATGTTGATAGTTTGTGTAACTTCATCTGTTGAGACCTATTTGATAATGAAAAGTAATACAAAATCAGTTAAAGTTTCCAATAACATTACAAGGTACTTAAGAATGGATCCTCCCCTACCCCAACCAAACTCCAATTATTTGAAATGGCATCAAGTAGGATCATGCTGTTCTTTAAGTGCGGTCAGTCTTCCATCCAATGCTATTCTTCAATAATGATGGCAATGAGATGGTCTATACATATTTTATGATGCAACTATTGTGATATAAATGAAGACTAATATAAATTGATGCATATCATATGATATAAGTTTAGTTAGATACCAAATTCATTTTCTTATTTAGTTATTTCTTTTGTTGAATTATTATTATTTTTTAGTCACTCATAAAAAAGCATAACCTTGTATATTTGTAACTAGATATTTCAATTGGTATTTTCTGTTTGTAGTTTTTAACCTTAAAAGAAGTTTTACTAGTTTAATCACCACATAGTTGTTGGTACTCATAGTTGTTGGTACTGATATTTGTAGTTCCCCACTTTGGGACTAAATCTGCAAACTAAATATAATAGGTTTTAACTGTTAGAAGGGGTATCGTCCTGCATCTCTCTAATGTTTCTCGATATAGTTCTTGATTTAAAATGTCTTCCAATCTGCTGTTTTGGAGGCTTCTTTCCTTGTTTAATAGTTTTGGAGTTTAGCACTGAAATTATGGACTAACCTTTTGCAGACCTTGCAGCTCCTGGCCTGTATTCAGGTCATGAGATGCATAGTTATTTGGCACGAGATGATGATTTTGGTGATCCTAGGGCCTTAAAGAATACAAAATCAATTGGATCAGAATATGACCACTATCTTCAGAATGTGGTGACTTTCTTGAGCATTTGAAACAGTGCCTTTATGACACATCTCTCTGTTTTTGTACTAAACATTTATACTACTTCCTTTTGAAGCAAATGTCTTCACATACTTCTGGAGAAGCCAGTACTTTTGGTGGAACTGGATTGGGAAGGGCTGTTGGTGGTGGAATGGTTGGCCTTCCAATGGCTGATCATTCTGTGATGGGTCATCCTGGACCTATTGCTTCTGATCTAATAACAAATGGTCGAAATATGAGTTTTGCTAAGGAGCTCCCAGTCGATGCAATGGCTAGGCCTGGACGTGAAACAGCTCATTTACCTCCAGACGCTTCCAACACTTTATATGTTGAAGGACTTCCTCCTGACAGCACAAAGAGAGAAGTAGCTCGTATCCTTGATGACTTTCTCATTCTGCCCAAGAATTAACTTGATCTTTCCCTTTTCCATCTTATTGTTTAACTCAATAGTTTTCACATTGTTCATCCTTTACATTGCTTTAAGATATCTTTCGTCCTTTTGTGGGCTATAAAGAAGTGAGGCTTGTGAGCAAAGAGTCCAAACATGTATGTGGGTGGTGGATTTTTCTAAGCACGTATTTTTCTTGGTCATTTTGTTTTTCTTGTTTACTCTGATTTGCGATTCTCATTGTATTACTTGGTTTTACATTTTTGGAAGTATGAAATTAGGATTCACACATATATTCTGGTTTATCCATATGCAGCGTGGTGGGGATCCTCTTATCCTTTGTTTTGTGGACTTTGAAAGTCCAGCCTATGCAGCAACTGCTCTGAGTGCCTTGCAAGGTGATTGCTTTTGCTTGCCTTCAACCTTGTGGTTATCACTGTCAAAGAAACTTAATCCTTCTTTCTGTTTTCTTTTTTACTTTTTTCCCTTATAACTTCTTAAATGCTATTTGCTATTAGTAACTTATTCAACCATATACATGGTGATTTATTCTAATATTCTTCCAGGCATAATAGGTGTATAGAGTAGTGGTGAGGCAATTTAAGATTGCAATCATAAGTTGTGATAGCTAGCCCTGAGTTCAGAACCTGTAGAACTAGCTGCATTGGTCTTTTTATTTTCCCATGCTAGTGGTTTTGAAATGCTGGTAGATGCTGACGTTATGGTTGGATTCACAGGTTATGAAATGGATGAACACAGTCCTGATTCTAATTACTTGCGGCTGCAGTTTTCCCGGTTCCCGGGTCCAAGATCTGGACCTGGATCCCGTAGTAAGAGGGGAATAGGCATTAGGTAATGAGAGACATCTATGTTGAAGTAATGCAGATGGCATTAGCTTTAAAACATTGCCTATATATATGCTTCTTTCTGGAGTTGTAACCACATTGTACCCCAAATATACAATGTCAAATTACTCGGGCTTGGGCACTAATTGTAAGTACTTGAAATGCACAGTATTTAAGTAGTGAAATCAAGAAAAGTTTCTTAGTTGTGTAATTAAACAAAGATATCTGATTTTGCATTTCCATTTCTACCCAATTTCTTAAAGAAGTGTTGTATTCTTATTGTAGATAAGGAATTCTGAATGTCTTCTTCCTTTTGACACATTATGGCAATTGAATTCTAAAGTTTGACTGGTCTGGTTTAATGCATTCAACGTTTTGAACTTCAAGCTCAATAGCATGGATAGACAGATGCACATCCGATCCTAGTGAACAATTGCGGTTTTGCATTTTCAGAAAAAGGACTCTGTCTTGTAGTGGAGATACATATGAAGAAGAATGGACCACCACATTGAACTGGGGAAGAATCTGAAAAATTGAACACGAAATACTTGAGATATGTAAGTGCAACATGGAGAACTGCTTCCATAAAGGGTATTGAGAATAGTTTGAATGTTGCGAGCCTCATGGGCCAATAGTTGGATTTTTAAAATTAGGGGTGCTTGCAGATTTTCCGATCCTTGTCCAAAAAGTGGCCAAGGTCTAGCTGAGGATTTACAATTGGATTTAGGATCTGGAGAGCTGACTCTTCCTTGAGCAATGAGCACCACACCACTTTGATATTTTTTTTCTTCTTGTTTTCATAGGGATTTGCAGCAATTCTACACTTGCATAAAACGGGGATAACACTGTTTTGCTATCCCTGGCTAATAACATTATGACACGCGTGATAACTCTTCCACGTGTATTATTGGCCGAGAATAGCAAAATAATGTTATTCCCGTTGCAACCAAGTTTTTCTCCTCTTATAGATATCATATTTATTTGTTTTCTGTGACCATAACTAACAAACCAAGTCTATGAACTTGGACTCTATACTGTCAAGTGTTGCAGAGACCATAAAGTTTTGTCTTCTATTGTAACTTGCGTTGTCTAGAGAAGAGCTCACAGAGCATCGTGGTCAGTTTGAAAGAGATTGTGTGTTTTTTATCCTCTGTGAAATCAATTGCTGAGAAAAGACAATCCATGGCCGTGTTTTGTGTGTTAGAAATTTGATCCACTCTTCCCCTTTGGAGTAAATACTTGTGGTGCCAACAACAGTATGTAGAGAGTAAGTTATTCCTTTTGCTATATATCCTCTCAATGCTAAGCCACTAGCCCAGTGTCCTGCTCACTAGTCTGTAATTGCTGTACACCTCACATGGGCTTCAAGCTCTGTCTCAATTATTACAAAGAAAGATCTTAGCCTCTTCAATGAAGGTTGTGATTTGTGACCCATAATCCTATGTTGCTAGACCCTTCCATCTTCCTTGGCATGAAAAAAGCCAAAAAAAACAAGGGGCTTGTAGTGGTTAAGAGCAATTACCCTTGCATCCGAGATCAAGTATTCGACTGCCCCTCTTCAATATCGCTTGTATAAACATAAAAAAAGAAAATGCAATATCAATTGGTTTTCAACTACCATGAATTTGGCACAACATTTTGGGCATTTGTAAATAGATCCTCTTTCTTCTTAACACTGATTTAAAACCCTAGATGATGATGTAGAGCCAGTAGGGAAACTGGGCTAGGTTTGGTAGGAGAACAAGCCTCATTGGTGTCATTACTTGCATTCCATGTGGCCTGGTGGGTTTCATTTGGTGCCATTAGTCCTTTTCTCATTATAACTTCCTTTTGAAATTGGAGAGAAGGGGTGGGGGAAAAGTTTGTTTAGGGCGATGAGGTTATTGAGTTCATGAAGCAGGAAAATGTCTAAGCAATGGGGTTGGTTCCTTTTTGTTCGAATATGACCGTTAGCTAAATAAAGAGTAGTGATGAAAAATGAAGAAACAGGTAAACTAGAAAGAGATGTTGCAACTTGTAGGGCTGCCCCCACAGCATTAAGTGGTTGCATGGAATAGGTTCAGAATTTGAAGTTGGATTAGATAGACGGGCGGACTGGGTTTGGTATGTTTCCAAGTCGTCTTTTGGTATTTCTTGCTCTATAGGGCCCAGGTCTATTGATGCAGCGTTAACTAACTATGGTTGAGAGACAAAGGAAGGTGCGGTGGTGTGAGAATATTTTAGTATTGTAATATGAATAGATAATAAATACGTGACGGTGTAACAGGCAGACCAAAAAATAGTTGACTATTGATAAAATATAGTAGTTCTCTCTTATTTTTGATGGAAGGAATCTCACCACGATCGAGTCCTCCTTCCCCGAGTATAAATAAATAAAATAAAGTTTTACAAAAACAACAAAGTACGGTTACCAAGTGTAAAAAACAAAACAAAGAGAAGCTTGTCGGTAAATTTGATGTCCATGATTCCAAATATTTGGTATTACTACATTTGGCACTACATTAACCTGATGGTGCAGCCAAAACACATGAATTACTTTATTAGGAGGTACCCCCAAAGTTTGGGAGAGGAGAGCAGAAGGAAGTTGAGGTTCCACCCCAAAATTAATTGGCAATGGGGGGAGTAGCCAAACTCCTTATAAATTCAGGTTTGATCTCTTAACTTTTCAATGTGGGACAAATACTCTCAACACGCCCGCACGTGTGACGAACTTTCAAGCCTAACACGTGGACAACACATATTGGGTGGCGTGGGAGCGTGTGGCCGTTGGGCTCAACACGTGAAGCCTTGTTACGATACCATGAAGGAAGTTGAGGTTCCACTCCAAAACCAATTGACAATGGGGGAGTAGCCCAACTCCTTATAAACCTGCGCTTGCCTTAACTTTTCAACGCGACAAATACTCTCAACAAGAGACAGAAAGCACACACTTATTGGATTTGATCAATTGATTCTATTTCCTTTAAATAACAACTTTACTAGGGATATATGTAAGCTTTCTGCACCACAATGAAAATAGTTGTGTCGAATTCATCGCAAATATGTATTGTTCTCGTCATCTATATAAGCTAAATATGAGACATTCTTTAATTAAGTGGAGACAACTGCTACTAAATCAAAGGTTAGTTAGTAAACAATTGTATTTGATCCAATCAATTCTTGGCATAATACTGGTTTCATTTTTGGACTTTCTTCAACCGACATTTACTATTTTTTTTACTTGGTTTATGGCAGGGAAAACATTCAACATAGCCAATTAATATTAACTATCGTTTTCAGTTTCCTTAAAAAAAAATTATTGTTCGACCCTCTACCCCTATGATTTCCACATCTACCACAACCATGGCCATGGGTGAAATTATGACCTGCCAAAGATGTAAAATAGGAAAAATACTTACATGCAACGGAGATAACACTATTTTATTATTTTCGATCAATCACGTTATGCGTGATAATTTGTTCACATAACAGTCTATGATAGATCGGGAATAACAAAACAGTGATATTATTGTCTCATACAAATTTTTAGGTAAAATAGGGTTTAGGAGATTGATTTTGGTAGATATATATTTGTTATGGAGAAGCCTACGCATGCAAACATTACCTGAATCATTAATCATAATTAGTGTCTGAATGAACAACACTTAAAATTATAACAATGTACGAACTAAAAGCATGCGTGAATTATTACATGAGGACACAGCAAAACAAAATCTGAATCCATTATTTCCAATTTCCAAAGAGTTTGTTTTTCCCTGGTTTTAGAATGACAACTTGATAAGGCCATTGCTTGCTTTTGAGGCTGCTGTACAAAATTGAAAATGTGAGATGATGTTAACCATGGAAGCAAAGATTGAAGCCTTCATGTACTGTGTGGGTCCCAATCCTTCAATCAGAAAACAAAAGTACTTTTTTTAAAATACTCCTTTAATTATGTCCAACTTTGGATACTTTCTCTCCATGCATGCACTCACTGACAGATCATGTTCGTGTTCGTGTTCGTGTTCGTGTTTTGGGAGGGTAAAATAGGTAAATTTCAGAAGATCCACGTGGCACTGTATGTATGTCAATTGCAGCAGTTCATCAAGCTTTCAATAAAAAATTCAAGCTTTCAATCTTTTCACGGAATCTTGAGAAGCATATGCCTAACATCTTAGAAATATATGCCCCACATTTAGCATTTTTAAATCCCAAAACACAAAATAAATGCCTAACACGTTAACATAGTTAAGAAAAAAATATGAATTGTTTTGTTTGGTGATAGTGAAACGCGAATGTTAATCATTCAAGTATTATAATATAAAGATTGATATTAATATACATACATTATGAAGATTGATAAGTATTACGTAGCTATGTTTTGATCGCATCGAAAAATTACTCATATTGATATGCATACGTCAAGAAAATTCATAAATATTATGTAACTCTATTACGATCGCACTGAAAAATTACTCGAAAAAGAAATGATTCGAGAAGGAGAGATGCTTTAGCTTTAAGTAGCAAAAAATAGTCTGCATACGTTTGAAAAGTTGGACAACTACCCAGGACTCAAAAATCCTTCACAAAACATCAACAGGCAGACCAGACACGTATTCACATGGACCGGAATGCTGAAATTCATACACCATATATGCCTAATATAAATTTATTAAATGAATGAATACATATCTTCTGTTTTTTTTTTTTTTTGGGTACAAACAGTCGAAGACAACTTGGCTCTCTTGACTTGGATGCCTCATGTAGTCTACTAAAGCCAATATTATAATTTCTCCCAGCCTATGAAAATCTCATTTTCATGCTTTCATTTTCGTGTCGGTGTCTTGGAGATAATATTTTTTTTTCTTGTAAGAAAATGAAATAAAATAAAACGATTTGCTGCTGATATTGCATTGGAAGAGGAGACTTTTTAGCCTAATCATCATCAATATCAAAACCCTAAAACTAATTAATTTTATGAACCCGATTGTTTAGGCTTATTATATATGATCACATATGTATGTACCATATGATCTATAACAAAATGCTTCTTTAATCAGCTAATTATAATTTATATGGATGGGTTTACATATATTATGATGACAGGCTCAATATAAATATATAAACATATAAATATTGTTACGTAAAGGAACGTTCTCTTGACATAATGTAATTTTGGATCATTGCTTATATATTGTATTGTAAACAAAAAAGTGGTTAAAGTTGAGTATAGAGAAATTTATTTTCTCGAACGACAGAGCATTTACCCTCACACATCAATGGCAAGAGTTTGAGTGTGAACTTCCTTCTCCCAATTCCGGGTATCTTTTATACCAAGAAATTTCTATATAAGAACCCTTCAATAAGTCTATTTGAATTGGATACGTATCAATCAAATCGATGGTCCATACATAACAAATTGGTGTAGTATATTCATATAATTATTACGTATAGGATTCTTAAGGAGACCATAACTCATGCGGAAGAAATGTATCCCTTTAAAAGGGAAGACTTTTCAGAAAGAATTAATATATGCATAAGACTAAGAGGAAAAATACAAACTTTAAACTTCAAGGAGAGGGACTGAGCAGGGAGAAGAGCTAAAACCCAGAAGACCCGCAAAAGAAAAGGAAGTATTGTATGCTTGTTCGAAGATCATCCACATCTTCTCTTGGTTAGACTCAAAGAACCAATTAGGATAAATTCGACAAATGCATTTTCTATAGCAACTTGGCAAACAAAGCAAACGCTAGAAAATAACAAGAAAAACAAAAAGCAAGAAAGTGTGGCAAAAAGGAAAAACAAAAGCCATATATAATACTAGGACCAATTCTCAAGGATCTTAAACGGTGCACATGTATATATGTTCAGAAAATATTGTTTTAGCCAAAATGTGCTGCAAAATTGACCAATTTCCCCCATATTCACACTCTAATTTTTTAACCATATATATCTTTTCTTTTTTTAGCATGCGATGGTCTAAATTAGAAAATATGGGGATTTCTCACAAACAGCTATAATTCTATAGGGATTCGAACATGAGATCTCTGGTCTGCAAGATCTCTTAGACCAAAAAATAAAATCAAAATGCTCCACTTGCTTGGTACTCAGCTCTCCACCTCTCTCATTTCAGACAAGCTTCTAGATTTAGATTTGTCTCAAATCACATGCCATCTAACCTGCCCCAGCCCAATTTGTGATTTTTTTGAAAATTCAAGTGCTCTACTTTTGCTTTTTTTAAAATCTCACTTTCCCCATCAATGTGCATAATTGGTTATTTTTATATATATTTCTACACAAGCTAATTTGTCAAGATGTGAAAGACTTATTTTGTAGCTAGTGATGCAAGAAATTCAATAGGAGCCAAACTAGATCAGTATTTAAAATGGGTTTGACCACATTTGCACATTAACGTAAAAATTATACAAACTCCAGCTAGCTACCATGAAAGCTACAATATGAATATGAAAGGTTACTGTCAGTTTCTGTATTGGAAAAAAAAAACATAAAACCATAAACAAAAAGTACTGGCTGAGATTACTGTCAGCTAGCTACCATGAAAGCTACAATATGAACATGAAAGGTTACTGTCAGGTTCCCTCATATTCTTCTTCAATTCTTGGCTGTCATTTTTTATCTATATACCATTTATATACAAATTACTGCATGGTTTCACTTTCTCTGTGTACCCTAATTTTTTTTACACAGAGATCTGGAGAAACCAGTCAAAAGCCAATAATGACTCTTCTTCCATCGTTCTCTGTGGGCTAAAAGAGATTACGTAGCAGGATTCAGTCTTCACCTACCACTCCTATTAGGCCATCTCCAGTCATAGAAATTTAAATGTAGTTCATACTAAAAATTTAGTCCTCTAAAATATTAATTTTTTAAAGAATAGTGCGCTAAAATTTTCCATCTCCATTAGTGGAGGTATATTTTAGGATTCTTCATATTTTATTATTTTGAGAAGCGTAATTCACAAAAAATAGATGGATTTGATGTGCGATGTGAAGACACGTCGTACCACAAAAATTTGGCTTTGGCCAAAGCTATGGTAAATGTGGCGGTTGGAGGGTAAAGGGCCAAATGTGGCCTCCAAATTTACCAAAATTTTGTTTAGCATGGTTTGAGATGGGATTTGCGTTATTTTAGAAATTTATATTTGGGATATAGCCATGACTGGAGATGACCTTAGCATGCACCTACAGAAGGATGTGGATAACTAATATTTTGAACAAAATCACGTGAGATGTCACGTGCCATAGGACCACTACTAACCTAGCATTGATTGTGAAGATGGATCGAGGTTGGCCTATAACTCCTTGTCCACGTTAACTTTGGGGCAACAGTACCACACAACCCCCACAAAAAAGAAAAAGTTTGGTGTACTGTTAGCTAAAACATAAAAAGAAATTAAAGTAAAAAGAGAAAAAAAGAGAGAAAATGATTAATTTGTATCGTTATGATTGTATGTTTAAAAAAAATATAAAGTCACACATGAGAAATTTGACAAAATAAAATACAACATATAATAAATAATTCAATTATTAATAGCATCAACGTCTTTTTAATAAAACCTCACACTTGTTGAATTATGCAGATCGTTAAATTGAAGACAGTATTGATGTTACTAGTAGTGGGCCAAGGATTGGTCCGTCTGAAATCTTAATTTGTTTTACATCAAAATTGAAATGAATGATTGTGGATTTGTATGGGGACGTGAAAGTGTCTAAAGGGTGCAGATCTATAGTTGGTGAAAGCCATCCCTGCTGGTACTGTTTGGAAAATAATTGCGACCAAAAAATATAAATAATATTATCTGAACAGCTCACCATGTTAATTGAAATGAAGTGGGATTGATTATTCCATTGTCGAGTTGGAACTTGGAGAAGTATTTTCTCATTCTTGCGGTGGTCAGAATAATGCGATTTAATGCCTAACTAAACATGCTTAATTAAGCATTTTGTCGTTCTTTATTAGTCATCGGTAATTGTTTGGAACAACTAGTTCGTGTTTGTAAACGATTAATTAGTCCTTAACATGTATGATTAAGGCAAATGGGCTTATCTTAAACCTCCAGACTCAGAGAAATTCGAGGCTGTGCGAAAATGACAGACTACGTACTAAAGCTTTGGATTATTTGAGAGAGAGAGAGAGAGAGAGAGAGAGAGAGAGAGAGAGAGAGAGTTGCAGCCGCCTGGTCCCTGTGTAGAGCAAAAATCATAGAAAGTTAGGCCACCACACACATTTTTCAAAGTTGTCTACGTACCATGAGAAATATTACACAAACAAGGGAAGACTTGTTGTTTAGATATTATACTTTAAATAGAGCTTGATGTTCTGTCCTACGTATTCTTATTGCATTAAATTGCCTTCCAGTAAAAAGGGTCACACCCTTGGGTGATAATAGGTTTATTCTGTCGAAGAATATGAGTTGCAGAAAATTAAAATACAACATATAATAAGTGATTTCACTATTAATAACTTTTCGTATAAAATTTCACACAAACTGGAGATAGTATCGATGTTGTTACGTAATAGTAGGTCATGGATTCATCCTTCTGAAGTCTTAACATATTCCTCTCTCTTTTTTTTAGTGTTTAATTACCTTGAAGCTTCTATTCCATCAAGCAAGATATAAATTTATAATAAAAAAAAAAAGGGGGGCTTAAACAAAATCCAGTCAAGGCTGCTTCATTGGTCAAAATATTGTAATTGATAAGCTGTTCAAACATAGGCTGGCCCATTAGTGTTATTTTAACATTAATATTGTTTTTTACTAAGATAATTTGATAATTGGCAAGTGAAACTTGGCATGATTACCTTTGAGTTAAGGGTAAAGACCAAAGCTATATAAAGGGAGGGAGGCTTAGCTTAAGAGGCAGAAAACCAAAAACCCATTCTTAACAAAAAAGATGGGGAAGATGAGCTCTTCATCAGTGACTTCTCTTGTGGTCACTCTCCTAGTGGCTATAGTGTCTCTCAGTTTGCCATCAGAAACCTCAGCAAACTACCCTTACTCATCTCCTCCACCACCAGCTTCTCCTCCCTACCATTACAAGTCACCACCTCCTCCTTCTCCTACTCCTCCAGTGCACTACTCACCACCTAAGCATCCCTACCATTACAAGTCACCTCCTCCTCCAGTGCACTACTCACCACCTAAGCATCCCTACCATTACAAATCCCCACCACCTCCTCCTCCTCCAGTACACTCACCTCCTCCACCAAAGGCGCCTTACCACTACAAATCCCCACCACCACCACCAAAGAAACCTTATCACTACTCATCTCCTCCTCCTCCTCCTCCACACAAGAAGCCGTACCACCCAGTGCATTCACCACCACCACCAAAGAAACCTTACCACTACAAGTCTCCACCACCACCCTCACCATCACCCCCTAAGCACCCTTACCACTACAAGTCTCCACCACCACCCTCACCATCACCCCCTAAGCACCCTTACCACTACAAGTCTCCCCCACCACCATCACCTTCACCACCTAAGCACCCCTACCACTACAAGTCTCCACCACCACCATCACCATCACCACCTAAGCACCCTTACCACTACAAGTCTCCACCACCACCATCACCTTCACCACCTAAGCACCCCTACCACTACAAGTCTCCACCACCACCATCACCTTCACCACCTAAGCACCCATACCACTACAAGTCTCCCCCACCACCATCACCTTCACCACCTAAGCACCCATACCACTACAAGTCTCCCCCACCACCACCTTCTCCTACTCCTCCAGTCTACTCACCACCCAAGCATCCTTACCACTACAAGTCTCCACCACCACCATCACCACCCAAGAAGCCTTACCATTACAAGTCTCCCCCACCACCTTCTCCTCCAGTCCCCACACCATCTCCACCCAAGAAACCTTACCACTACAAGTCTCCCCCACCACCCACACCAGTCTACAAGCCACCAGTTTACTCACCACCCCCACCACCTAAGAAACCATACAAGCCACCAACTCCTCCAGTTCACACCGCACCACCACACCCTTACATCTACTCATCACCCCCACCTCCTCACCACTACTAGATAATGAGAGCTAGACTGCATCCAGCTGGTAAGCTCTCCATTCTTGTTTTCATTAGATGAGTTAACATTACCTTGTCAGTCTGTAACTATCTTATCAGAGAATCTTTATTTTAACAAACAAGTACTTACATTGTTAATTACACTGTGAATCGGAACCACACATTCTCTTAAAAATTCATCGAAATCGGAACATTTTTTCTACAACTTTATTTATTTTTTGGCTATAATCCAAAGCAAAATATTTCTTAACTAGTAAGTGCTTAATGCATTTTCAAGTTAATGCCACAACTGATGAGGATGAATTCATATATTTAGTAACAAATTGACAAAATGACAGAGACCTAACAATAATATGTCCATATTGCAGGTAAGGTGAAGACCAGGTCAAAATAAAGAAGGGGCTGTCGAAGTTGAAGCGCCTTATCCTACAAAAAAGAAGAAGATCGAGTCTCCGCAGATGATGTAACGTTTTTATTTATGCAGATGATGTATTTTTATTAGACAGTTGTAGTGCACTTGTTTTATTTTATATATTTCTCAAAAGAGATGCCATATGTATTGTCCTTTATTTCAACCTTGTTTCCAATGGAGAGGTGATCATCATAATAATAAAATAAATACGTTTCCCAAATTTTCCTTTTATTTCTTTCTTCTTTTTCTGGTGATTGAATTGAACCTTTTCTGTAAAATAAATAATTATAAAATATTTAGACAGATAAAAAGTGCACGGGCCTCTCCATGCAATTGAAAATGTTAAATTAAAAACGTGTCACAAAAAGAATCAACCTGGACATATATTCTGCTTTCTCCAATTAAAAAGTTATATTCACATCTTTATATAAAAAAATTGTATCTGCATATATGCATCCTCTGTTACGCTCAACTGGCTACATCAAGTTTCCGTCGGATGTAACAATTATTATTGGACAACAAAGCAATTCGACAATTGATCTGATGGATCACATTTAAGAAAAAAAAAAACTTTTTTCCGGATCTGGATGGTTTAGGCCATCTCAAACAGTGGAGGGCTAAACATCTTCGGTTCATTCTAGACACAAGAAAAAATAGAAAAAGTTTTACAATTGTTAAGAATCAGAAATGTTTTCTTCTTTAAGTGAGTAGTGAGTAAATTTTAATTTTTTTCAAATAAAGCCTGCAATAATGGTGGAATGCAGAGCAACTGTGCCCTGACATGGCTCATGAGTTTGTCTTCTTATTTTCTAATCTTTGGAGTTGAGACACATCGTAGATTCATGGCATAGCTCAAGTTCAGAACGCTACACTTTTAAATAATAATGTTATTCTCTGCACTGCAAGCTGGTGCACAGTTATCTATAGTTTTGGGTTGTAATTAAGTTGGAGCTTTTCAATAAGAGATTTGTTTTATTCTCTTAGAAAATAATTAATCAAAAACACAAAAACAGAAATATCTACAGACATATCAAATTGTGATTTGCACGAAATAAGAATGTCTCCTTCCAAAGAAGCAGTGTTTATTTTCCAATTACTTCTTCCCATGCTACGGGTTACATTTATTCATACTCACTGCTTCTCTCTAATAATAATAGCAATTTTTTTCTCCCAAATAAGGTCGATATTAGGTTAAAGCAACATTTTAATAAGTTTTTAGGAAATTTTCAAAGTTTTTCTCTTTTCCTATTCTACTTAGATTTCTTAGAGATTTTAGGATTTGGGATTGGTATTTAAAGCAACTTTAGATTTGTTTTCTTTAATAAATCGATCAATTTTGAAGTTTTTCTCAAATCTGGTGGGTTGAAATTTTGATCTTTTATTTATGTATTATGGGGTCACCATGGCAGTAGGTGTTTGAGTAATTCAGTACTTGTCCTTTTAAATAATCTTGTAAATGGAATTTGAAATGAAGTTGCTTACAATTTCATTAAATTTGCATGGTGGAGTGAGTAGTGATGTGGCTTGACAATAACGTTATTCATATTCTTTAAATCGGAGAAAGTTTGGTGTATGTATATAGAGAACGATCTTTCAAATAAGTTTATATGAGGGACATCTTTATAGGGCTCACTCCGCATTGTATTTCATTAATCCAAACCGTCAATTTTGTAGATATTCATTCCAAGATCATATCTACAAAAAAAATCACTTGAATCCGATATCATTTGATCACTCAATTAAATTATTGAAATTTATATACTTTCTTGAAACATCGTGTTTATTGATTTTGTTGGTCTAAATTAGATGCCTTAATGATTTTCAATTTGCATGATTTTTTGTAAGGATGATCTCTGAATGAAGATGTGAAAAACAAATGTTTTGAATCTTTGAAAAAATTTCGTAAGATACCCTAAATGGTGTCTCTCAAAGAAAATTATTTGAAGAATTCCTCAATAGAAAGGGACTGATATCTATTGTATATGGACAGCCTTCAATATTGGATACAAATTTAAGGTGGTCGTGAATATAGTGGAGATTGGTAAGAAATTGGTATATGATATGATAGTAGTCATGCAAACAGAGATCGATTTGATTGAAAATATTTGTCGTTTCTTTTCTTCACACCAATGTATTAGTTTGGTTGTCAATTTTCTTTTGAAGGTTTGGTAAAATCAAATATATAAAAAATCCTCAAGACAGTGAGGTGAGATTTCAGAAAATTAGTTGTTTCAATGGCTGTCGTTCAAACTTATAAAACTTTGAGCAGAGGGGATTTGCCTCATTTGGCCACTCATCGTGACCGAAAATGGGTTGTTTTTTATATATAATTATTAGGCTCCACCTGCACTAGAAAATATTGTAGAAAGTGAAGTTATTTGTTCAATAATTGTCCTTTTTTTTTTTCTTCCTAATTTCTTTTTGGTTATTTTAAATGCTATGATACAAAATGTTTGGTATCTATTAAGCATTCAATGGGGACATAATTTGATATAGTGGGGTACAACAAATGTAAGTCCAGATTCTTAATCAAATGGTGGGGACCTTATTAATTTAATGATCTTTAAAGTCTTTTGATATTGGTAGGAAGATAATAGGGACATTCTACCCTACATATATTTTATATGTGGATAACGTTAGCTTTATTTTCGATTTGATATATAAAACGAAGTAACAAACAGTCTCAAACGAGGCTTAAGTTCTAAATCTAAATTTCGAACTTTTCATTTTTTTTGTGTGAGAGTTTTATTTGTATTGTTTGCTTGGTTTTTTCAAGTTTTATCTCTTTTTGATTATTCTAAGTTTGCAATCTTAGTTATGATGTCTATGCCAGAGTTTCTTCGATCATGCGTGATTGTTAGTAGAGGCGCACCAGATTGTCTTAATTTTGATGTAAGACCACTTTATTATTGTAATGGTCATTTTGTGACTAATGACTTTTTTTGCTGAATTATGAATGTAATTATAGAATTTCTATAAATAATAAATAAAAAACCCTAGACCTAAAATCGAAAGTGGTTTGATTTTTTTATATTGTTCTTGTTTATGTTGGAAGAGACACAATTTTTAACTTTACAAGCCCTACTCGTGAGTTGTTACAATTATCTATCTTCCCCTGTCTGTGGAAATGGACCATTTCTGTATATGTCAGAGTCTCAGAGTCAGAATCCGTAACTATATTGAATGGTTTTCACCCTCCTTATTCAAAAACTTTGGTACAATAAATTTCTGTACTATCACTAACTCACGAATGCAATAATTCCTTTTTGTTTTGGTAAGTAATGAATTGACATATTAATTTAGGCTGTTATCCAATGTAATTATGGCTCATCAAAATGCCGCACTTTTGTCTATGAATACGTGTCAAATATTAAGAAAGATAATAATAATACAGCTTGAGTTAAACTGATGAGCAAAAATGCTCTATATATAAAAATATCAAATGTTGCTAATTGATTTTTAATTTTCCATAGAGAACTCGTTTTCTTTGCATTGGATTCTTGTGGTTATTGAGATGTTCTTTTTACATTGCATTTTAAAGATTCCGATGTAAATTGGAGATTGTCTTTTTTCCCACATAATCCCACTTGCAGTAAAATGTATAAGAAGAACAGAGACATGTGACCAATTCTTCCCAGCTTGCAACAAGCAAGCTTCTGGAAAAAGGACACACACAAAAATGCGTATTGGGAAATGGGGTCTCCAAGAATCAAGATACATCGATGGAGAGAGAGAAGCAAAAAGATGGATAGTCCCTTTTTTCTTCACCTAAAAAGAAACCCATAGTAGCAAATATCATCTCATCATCTGGTGTTAGAACTTTAAAGGACAAAAGAAGACCGTCGATCATTTGTAGTGATCCATCTTTTATATTGTCAAATATGATGGCCATTCTTTTTTGAATAGTTAGATTTTTTCATCATTAGATATGATATATTTTCAATTAAACCCGCCGCAGTGTCAAATTGTGTTTTGATTTTACCTCTTTTATTGTATACACTATTTTGAATATATACATAAATACCAAATTGCAGATATATTGATTGATACTTGATTCTTTGCGGAACATATGTGTAAATTACGTTTACATAATCATACTAATTGAAAATTGTTCATATGCACAATCACGCATGCATGCAGGTCATCATCATGTCCGATATATGTCTATTCTTTTTTGAACATGAGATTATTGGTCTGCAAGTCAATGTCATTTTTCACTAGATTAGACCCCGTTGCCTTGTGGAGACAAATATTTAATGTTACATTACATGACGTACACGGTATGCTACAAGGAAAAAAACGACAACCTAATAATTACACTGAAATAAGTCAATTACAAAGCAACCAAAAAAAACACATCCAACTCATGCCAACAATACATGATGTTCATGCATATGCATGGTCAAGTTCCTACACAGACTAGAAATTAAAATTTGCCAGTCACAACATCTCATCTGACTAATTGCCCAATATAATCTTAATTAATGTGCATGTGGATTAGGTAGCTTCTGATCTTGATTCTTCTACATCAAGGTTATTGTATGTAATTAATGTCGTCTCTCATTACATCATTGAATACATGTGCATTCATCTGTAAGAGGAGACCATGGTGTACTATAATGTGTCAAGATTTATGAGATTTTTTTTATAAAATTTCTCCAAACAAGTATAATTTGTACAAATATATGAAAGTTGAACTGAATCTGGCTTGAATGTTGGTAACAATACGATTCAGTTTGCTTAGAAATTAAAATGAAGAACAAAAATATTTTTTTTTGTTTTTTATATTCGGAGCAAAATTGTATCATTACCAACATTCCAGCCAGATTCAATCAACTATATATATTTTTTTGCCAATCTCAAAGCTGATGGTGGTAGATTTGTGCGGGAAACACGTGAAAAGACTGTATTTTTTGTTTTTGACAATTACTGATCGTTGATATGAAATAATTGAAGTGGGTCTGGATTGACTATTGGTAACGATACACTTCAGGTCAAGATCAATCTCTTCTTGAAAATTCAGACACTTCACTTTCTCCTCTAGGGATAAATAAATTGTAATAGAAGGGCACATATTCTAACTTATTTAGGTCCTAAAGTATTCGGTTTAGACGAACGATTGAGCTCGTATACGTAGAGAAATTCGCTTAATCTTTGACGACATGACACGATTTTTGTACTAACTAGTTACTTCTTCTCTTATCTTATGAGTAAAATATTATCGCTTTCTCTAAATAAATAAATAAAATTCAATTAAGTCACAATCTAAAAATAATCTTTTATTTAGGTCCTAAAGTCTGAACACTTGTAAATAAAACTAGTTTAGGACATTGTGTTAGGAAGCTAGGTAGGAATGAAAGACTTTCACATCGACTACTTACTTTAGTTTTCTATTTGGACAAATTAATAGTAAATAATGAAAACAATTTTCCTTTTAAGTCCAGAGAATCAAAATTTACCCTAAAGAAGGGGACAAGTCACAGGATAATTTATTACTATAATATATCATGCAAGCAACAACAGAGTAAACAAACAAAAGTAAACGTTGTACATGTACTTTGATCATCATTTTATATTACTTTGTCGTGCCTCGTTTTCACCATTGGGGAATGCTAGCAACCTTCTCTCTAACATTCTCTTTTGGATTTTCTCCATTCTCCTTATGACACGTGTCAATTTTTACACTTAAAACAATGTCATTATTACATTAGACAACTTTTATGTTAAAATCTCCATTTTTTTAAGTGTAAAAAATGACACGTGTCATGAGGAGAAGGGAGAAGGTCCAAATAGAAGGTTAGAGAGAAGGTTGCTAGCATTCCTCTTCACGATTATTTTTTGGGTTGGGTTTAGCTGTAAATGGATTTGTCGGCAGCAGCCAACCATGGAAATGTTCTTGCGTGTCCGATGTTCACTCCAAGACTCACATGGGAATTGGAAATGGAAGGCCAAATTCCATTATGTTTTTGTTTTTGTTTTTAATGTTAAAAATTTCAGGTTAATTAATTTGTAAGTCAATGGTTGAAGTTTGACAAACAGAACATGTTGGACGACGAATTTGATAACCAATAAAGTACAAGTAGGTGATTACCGGACAACATGGGAAAAAGAACATGAAATCGGGAATCTAGGTAGGAGGGTGAAGTAAACAAAAAACCAACTAATCCATTTTCGTACGTACATGTTTGTTACTCATCGGGAAGATGAAGAAAATATTTGTTTCACAAAGTCAAAGGTTTATGATTGAATGATATCTTAAGCCGACTAAAAACGTTTACCACTAATATAAAGAAGATAATCAAACTCAATGACGCCTGGTTCTCAGTCAAAAGTTTGGATTGGAGTGAGAAAAAATTGTATAACTATTCAATTTGGAATTTTGGAGTATGAGACGAGATGCATGATGACTTAGGATATTTGTTATAACAAACTTGAGCGGGCTTTCATTCAAGTTCCCATTGCCCCAACTTTAGATTGAAAAAGGTCATGAGGACCTTTACTCAGCAACTTGATTGCAGGCATGTTTAGATTGATCATATCCCATAAAATTAAAAGGGAAGGATTTTGCAATGAGCTTCTAGCTTAAGTGGTTAAGAGAATTTATCTCTGTACTGAGGTCTTAGGTTTGATTCGATTTCCTCCTCCCCAATATCACTTGTATATTAAAAAAAAAGAGTGATTTCACACTCCCATTTTCTCCCCATTCACTCATTCCTCTTTTTCTAGCCTTAGGAGTGAATAAATTAAAGGAGAATCAGAGGAAAAAAACAAGAGTGTAAAATGAGAAAATGAGAGTGAAAATTATTACATTATTAAAGTTAATGTAAAGTTTAAAACTGTTTTCTTTATACAAGCGATAGTGGGTTAGGGGGATTCCAACATAGGATCTTTGGTACATCGACATATACTCTCAATCACTTGAGCTCTAAACCCCTTACAAAGTTTAACGTTTGTAGTAGGTTTGTTATTCAAGGTAAGCTGCACACATAATATAAACTTGGTATCTTTAATATTATTGCTCTCAAACTTCACCCGGTTCGTTTATTACATAAGGGTGATTTTATTTACACCCCATTATTTACTCTTTATACCCCACATTCTTTTTACACCCCACTAAATTTAATCAAATTTAAAAATACTCATTACACCCAATATTTCTTCCTAAATTACCCTAATTACACCCCATTCCTAACTAATGTGTGTAAATCATATCCCATGTCAAAGCACCCCATCGCAAACTCCCCTTCATTTTCAGAGGCACCCCATCGCACAACCCCTGCCTTTCATACGCTCCCCCATCCGCACACCCCATTCAATTTCTAAAGCACTCCACATAAAACCTCAACCCAATCGCATACTCCAAAGGCACCCCAAAGCCAGGTCGCTCACCCCAAACTCGTGACCTCACCCCCATTGCAATTTTTGTGGTTTTATTTGGGGTACTCGACCCCATCATCGTGCACGACTTCAAAATCCTCAGAAAAGCCAAGGTTTGATTTCAATTTTGATTTTGATTTCTATATTTATGAGGGTTGATTAAACTGTGGAAGAGTACAGTTCGACCCTGGTTTGCTGAAAAGAGATGTTACATTCGGTGGTTTACCACCGAAATCGTTGCATTGTTTCAGTGGTAGTCCACCGAATTTGTATAAGTTTTTCAGTGGCTATCCACCGAATTTGTGTCGATTTTTCAGTGGATATCCACTGAATGTGGTTCCGTTTTTCAATGGCTATCCACCGAATATATTTCCATTTTTCAGTGGCTATCCACCGAATATGTTTCCATTTTTCAATGGTAGTCCACCGAATTTATTTACGTCTTTCAGTGGTAGTCTACTAAATTAGTTTCTAGTTTTAGTGAATTAGTTTCTTTTATATTAGACTACTAACATTTTTGTATGAAAATATAACAATATTTGTTATGCTTCTTCTCGTAAGAAAATAATTTGCATTGCAACTTTCAGGTGCTGATTTTCTCTCTGGAGATTTTGGTTTGACCCTTGAAAGTGCAACATCAGATGATAGATGAAAGCTGAGAAAAAGGCCATCTGGAATTTTTGTATCCCATGCTTTGCAAAGAAGCTTCGCAACTTAAGTATGACTTGATTTGGATTTGATATGAAGATAACACAAGCTCTTGAAGCTGTAAAATAGCTAAACACACTATGTATTGCATCAGAATTTCAGCCATGAGAGCTTGAAAATATGCGGTAAAGAGTTTGAATAGGTGGCAATGGTCATCCTTGCACACCCAAGTTGCAAACTGCGATCATTCCAATCAAGCATTTGTTCATCATGAGTTTTGAATAGCAAGTAATAAACAGTTACCTTTTAGTTCATATGCGACAAATAGTTGCTTATACAGTAGTACCTATGTTTTCATTCCTTTAGTTTACATGAATAAACATTTGCTTGGTGGTTTTCGTGGTCTCTTAGTTTGAGTTGATTTTTGGTTTTTTTTTTTCAAAATGCTCAAAATAATTACTGAATAAGTTGTGAATTGATCGCTATAGTCCATTACACATACTGTTCCAACATTGTTGCCTTCAATAGCAGCGTCACCTTATTTTTGTTCATTCAATTGGAGTACGGTGAAAATAGCTTGCATTAAATTTGTGGTCGACAATAAGTTACTTAAAAAATAAATATATTTCGGTTCGTTGTAATTGAATAGTAGGAAAAATTCGGTAATACACCACCGAACCCCGTTCCACGTTACGGTGGATCTCCACCGCATCTTAAGTTAATGACCGGTCAAATACAACCGAAATAGGTTCAATGTTTCAGTGGCATTTCACCGAATTTGTTTTCGTTTTTCAGTGGTAGTCCACCGAATTTGTTTCCGTTTTTCAGTGTCTGTCTACTAAATTTGTTTACGTTTTTCAGTGGTTGTCCACCGAATTGTTTTCGTTATTCAGTTGCTGTCCATTGAATCTGTTTCCGTTTTTCAGTGGCTGTCCACCGAATCTGTTTCCGTTATTCAGTGGCTGTCCACCGAATCTGTTTCCGTTTTTCAGTGGCACTCCACCGAAATTTCCTGTTGCGTTCGGTACTGGTGTGCTGAACGTAACCAGCGACCAGAATGAAACCCTAAACTCGAAAAATGCCAAAAAATAAACTCATACCTCATTCAAAGCCTCTCTAACTTTAGTCTCACCATTCATGAATAAAAACAAGATATTTTTTCACCAATATAAGCGTATAAACCTTGTTAGGGTTGCATGAACATGATGGTTTGAGAAAAAGGTCTAACTAGGGTTGCAAGAACATACGTGGGGTGTACAGTGGCGGAGCCAGCATGGGACCAGTGTGGTCCCAGGCCCCCACTCCAATTTTTATTTTTATATGTATATTATATATTATATATAATATTATAATAAATTATATTAGTTTTAGGATATTTATCTTACAATAAAATAATATATTAGGTTTTTTTTGTCTACAAATTAAGTATAAAATTTCTTGGTCTCTTTTTTACTCATATCCCTTAAATCTTCTAGGTTAATTTATGAAATTTGCACTAAAATCACCTAAAGTTTTAATTTTTCTTTCTCTTCCTATTTTGTTTAAAGCTTTGTAAATTTTTTATTTTCCTCATTTTTTTTATATATGAGTTGGGTACCTTAATATTGCGCTTTATGAACTCTTTTTTTTTTCTTCTCTCTTTTGGAATTTAAATTATCAAATTTGAAGTCTTTAATAGTGTAGATGATGATATTAGTATTTAACCAATTTAAAATATGAAATTCATGATAATTATGAAGAGAAGACAAGGTTTATGAAGAGCCCCCTCTAATGTGAAATCCTGGCATCTCCACTGGGGATGTAGTGAGCAATTTTTATTTTTATTTTAAATATTTTTTGTCCTTAACGGTAATTATGTACAAGGGTAAAATAGGTTATTCATGTTTAAAATTAGTATGGGGTGTAAAGAGCAAATAATGAGGTGCTAATAAAATCACCCATTACATAAACTTGCACACCAAGTTAAATTAAGTTAACCGGCAAAGGGTAAGACTGTCTTTAACCATAAAAGCTAAAAGCTAAAAATGGTTATAAACTTTCGATTTTAAGTAGTAGCATTCAACCTATGCTTATTTTCCCTATGCATTCCTTATACAAAAAGATTTGTTTGATTTCGTTCATTAAACGAAGCACCATGTTGTTAATTTCTGACCCAAAGAAAGTAAGAGGAAATAAGAAAAGGAGTACGAGCACCAACTGTCAAATTCCTAAAATATAAATATCAAATTCATTAATCTATCAGCTAACTTGCATATTCTTAGAAATTAGAGAAGAAAATAAATCAGTTACAGCTCGCATGCAAGAAAGATGATGAGAAATCTAGGCTAGGCTAGATGCAAATAAAGGCAAAATGAAATTGACCAAACTGAAAACTGTAACTGGAATATACACACGAGAATAGATTGTGCACTAGTTGAAACAGCTGCACTGCAATACAATCCACTCTTCAAACTCGTATTTTTCTCCGTCCTTCTATTTACCTAGATGCACATATCTACTAAAGTTTATACATCCCCATTACTCAAAAAGAGAATACTTTACATCGACGCTCAACTGGGTGTTTGCTTACAGACGAGTTTTACAACAGGCAATACAGACTTTCATGCACTATCAACATTGTGTTGCGCAGTCTCTGATTTTCTCTTTCCCTCGATTGTACAATATAGCCTCTATATTTATGTGAAAAACAAACGGAGAAAATAAAGCCTCATCCAAATCCCAAATGCCTAAAAAAGAGCCGGTCGGAATGTTGCAAAAGAGAAGTTTTGATAATTTCAAAAATTTCCTTAGATGCACACATCTTAAAGCCTGGCGTCTCAAGCGCCATTGGTAGCTTCCAAAATTTCCTGAGATTTAATGTATCTTAGTTCACTGTGGGGCCAAGAGAACGAGGGACAATGAGACCTGAAAAACACGAGGAGAGGGATTGTCCTACCTGAACTTCTTGGAGGAGATATTCAAGTTGAGCTATTATATCAGAGAAGGAAGGCCGATTGGAAGGATCTGCATCCCAACATCTCTGCATTAATTCCAACAGCTTTGGGTGTCCAGTACTGGGAAGATCCGGTCTCAGTCCCTGAGAAATAGAATGTCAAGCATAACTTTTAGGCACCAATTCATAAAACTATTACGTTGAGCCAAAAGCTCAAACCAGTTGGTATTTATTGTTTAACTGACTTTCAAGGACATTACTTATGCCTTTTTTTTTTTTTTTTCCAAGAGATACTTGTGCCCATTTTAAATAAGCGACAAAAGTTGCATCTGATACTACAGAAATTTGATATTCTCTGGTTCTGATCTTTTTCTTACATTGCTTTAGTTTGAAAAAGAGGAAATTCAAACCC
This sequence comes from Prunus padus, assembly GCA_024362665.1. Taxonomy (NCBI): domain Eukaryota; kingdom Viridiplantae; phylum Streptophyta; class Magnoliopsida; order Rosales; family Rosaceae; genus Prunus; species Prunus padus. The sequence goes on from JANFAM010000006.1 coordinate 2,237,017, forward strand.
TAGGCTTTAGAAATCATGATAGTAGACACATCATCAATTCAAAACTTTCGTATCCTGTAGAATTGCCAAAATCTGCAATATGCAGATATGGCCAACAACAGGACAAATACTACAGAGCGAGATTTAGTATTAAGTTGCATGAACTGTTAGGATTAAAAGGATTTCCTAACCAGAAAGTAAGATGTGGGCATATCTCTATAAGGTCACCATCCTAAATTGTGATCCTTAATTTCCAAAAGAGGAGGGAAGGGAATGAAATCGAATTGAACATTCATGAGCTCGCAAAGAATGTGAAATGCATTACGGACAACAAATCAAAGTTTAGGATGGTTAGGGGGAAAATGAAGAGGCAACGATAACCATGTCAAGTGTTTCTACAGACAAAATATTCAATTAAAACCTCATATAGTTCATAGTCAGATATTTGACACTGAGACAATGCCAAAGTTCAACAACTGTGCTGTCGCAAATTATGTGTGTGCACACAGAAAGAAAACATATCTATACATGAATAAATGTAAACCTGTCTAACTCCCAAGGCAGCTTGCAACGGAGTCATGGTATCATACGGAACCTGCAATAGCAAAATCATGCACAATTTAAAAATAACTTCCACATCCTATATAATATATATATATATATATATATATATATATATATATATATATATATATATAAGTTGAGCTTTTGTAACATTAGAGCATACTTTGGCTGTTACTAGCTCCCAAAGTACAATCGCAAAACTGAACACATCTGCTTTCTGATCATATGGTTGATGATTGATAACCTTGCAAAATGCAAGAAAGCAATGAGATGTTGAAATGAGAATGTAATTAATGTTGTGGAACTTGGTGCATTATCTTAAGATAATGAAGCACTAACAGTAAAGTGTGCTGAGAAAACAAGACCAGAATGTCAACATCTCAAGAACAAAAAAGGAAATTCAATAAACCATAACCTGCTTCTCAAACAAAGGGGTTATGATATGGCTGGTTGCTGGCAATTCTTAATGATGAACTAATTATACATAGATCACATCACCAGATCAATTTAAGAAATAGAAGTCTATGAAAAAAAAAGATGGGGAAGGATTTTTTTTTTTTCAACCAAGTCCAACGATTTAAGATTTGACATTAATTTTCAAGACACTGTCAAGAATTTACATACAATCACTTATCTCCTATGGATTAAAAGCTTGAAAAAGAAAAAATGAACCAGAATAATCAAACCTCTGGTGCCATCCATCTATAGGTTCCAGTTTCTGCTGTCATTACTCCCTCTTGATTTTGGAACCGAGCAACACCAAAATCTGCCACCTTTACAACCTAAAGGCAAATAAGAAAATGATTTTTCAACAGTAAAAGGATCGAGAACATTTCCTGAACTGAATGATAAAATTGCCAGGATATGAGAGCAGAGAGTCCAACACTTATACTTAGAAATCTAACCAGAAAACAGTTTACCCATTATCATAAACAAAAACATGTTGACGTTTAACATTGAACTTTAGTTTTAGTTATTAAAAATATTAAGATACTTGTTGAAAGTATAATTACACTACTAGACATATTGAAGCCCATTATCTAATTACTTCATCATTCATGAAATCTTGAAGGTATCAGTTTAACCATTAATTTAAATTTAAAGACATCAAATCCAGCTCCTGATTGAAGAACATTTAAACTCCTTCACGCAATCAAACTTCACACCTCAAAGCACAATGCATGCAGAGGTGTTTATTCCAAAATCCTCAACCCAATCAAACTATTACCCCATATAAAGAAATGGTTTGGTTACTCCAGTCGGTCCATAACCACAAGTTATATCAACTAGTGCAGCAATACATCCCCTGAGAATGCTATAGCCATTATTAAAAATTACATATAAATCTCTTGAACTTTATTGTTTCCCTGTCGGCTAATTAAGCATAAACATAGCACACAAACAAATTAAAGAAATATAGTAGTCATGAATACCACACTTTAATATTGGAAGACTAGTTTACCACCAATAGTCAAGATAAGACTTGTATTTACTTCAGACCAAAAAAAGAGACTTGTAATTACTTCTCTAAGATAATATATTAAACAGGTGAAATTATTTTTCCCCACGGCATATGGAGAAATTGAACCAAATCTTATCTTGAATGAGGTTGAAGGGAACTGTTAGAGATCCACGAAATTCTCAATAGTTCTTTACTAAAGAGCTACTTGACCAGAAATTTTATGGGAAGAGTCATAAATCATATAAAATGCGAGATCCATCTTAAGAAAATGAAAAATGTATGGTAATAACCTCCCATTTCAATTTCAAAATGGATAAGATACATTAGTAAAGAAGGAAACTATTCTTCTTAAGCATTAAAAGCTGAAATGCAAAAATGAAAAAGGAGAAAATACAATGACTTCTTAGCCCCTTAGTAATTCAAAGCCCTGGATTTCTTTTTCCTTCTTTTAAGGATGAGGAGATGGAAGTCAGAAGACCATAAATTGACAGGACCGGATAGGGATAATGAAGTAATACAGCACACTAACAAACATGCTACCCTCCAAAAGCCTAGGAAGTTTTACATTTGTAAAACCCTCCTAATTAAAAGGACCACACGACTGATTCAAAGCCCTTGAGTATGAGAAAAGTGACTTTAGTACTTGAGTGGGATAACAACCTCTCCTATAATTCAAAAAAAGCCAATGGCTATGACATACATGATTCAGTAAATTAATTGCTCTTTCTCGGAGCATTATAACATTGCTAAGAATTCATACATGGGAAAACCAATTCTTCGAAACACTAGTTCTGATTTACAAGTTAATATGCTGTCATTTCGCCCAAAACCTAGAAAATTTGAACTATTTACATATCAGCAAAACCTTAACCATTGTGCATTTATTCATAAGTGAAGCTGCAAAACAAGCAAAACAATAACCTTTAGTTCTTACATTGTTAATGTCCATTAGCAGATTTGCTGTCTTCAGATCCCTATGAATTATGTTATTATGATGCAAATACTCCATTCCTTTGCAGACATCAATTGCAAAATTTAGCAGTTCTGAAAGCTTCAAGACATTATGATTCTTGTGCAAATAATCATAGAGACTTCCACCGGGCATATACTCTGCAAGTAAAAACAGTAACAAATGAATTTTCATAATTTTTATCATAAGAATGGAAAAAAAAGAACCAACAGGATGGAAAATGGAAAGAAACAACTTCTAGTAGTTAAAGTAGAGAGTCAACTAACTATTTAGAACATGTAGTCTTGAAACATAAGACAACTCCAAAAACAAATGTACAATATATGCATAAGAAATATGAATTTAGAGCGCCTGGGCATAATGTAGATAATTTTCATATAACTAACATTCCCCAAGCCACGGAACCGTTTTAACTTCATCGGGAAATCAATGACTAAGTTCAACATGATAACTGGATCAACTCAAGGAAGGAATTGCTTCACACAACCATGGAAAACGAAGCTACAAATGTCCTAAACCAAATAGACTACTGCCCACGGGAATCTACCCCAGCTCATGGTGGCATTTTAACTTAATCTGGCAAGGAATGACTACTATTAACACTGATAACTGGACCAACTTTCTCAAAAAGGAGACCCAAAATCAGCCACAGCCACGGCCATAGGTTAGTTTGGTGATCCAACCTCCTTAGATTTAGAACTTATTAGTTTATCCTCACTGAAATGGCTGCTTTGACTATATGAATATACAAAAAACAAAAATGAGACAAACGAACAACCAAAGCTGTATTCACAACAAAATCTTTTAGCACTAACAAAAATTATTTATGGACATAAAACAAACAAGTGAAATGCATGGTTTTTGTTGCCTGAACATCATGAAAGAGCTTCTCACGTTAGAGCTCAGTCCCCATGAAATTACTATATTTATTTTATTTTTTAATAGAAACATACTTTCATTAATAGAAAAAGAACAGTACAATACAGGGGACAAGTTGTCCACTGGACTAATTATACTCGTCTACAGATCTAAACATCAAAATATTGCATGAAAGCAATCAAGATGAAAACGAAAAATAAGCCGCATTCCAATCATAAAAGATACCCTGAAAAGAACCATCCCTAAAGTCTGAAGATACCAATGCCAAAGGAAAACCCAAAAACGAACTCCATCCCACGAATGATCCACCTCCTCATCCCTTGCTCTCCCAAATATCCTTCTATTCCTAATTCCCCATGAAGCCCCATAACATACAAGTTACAACAAGATGCAAAGGCTATATTGTAATTACACTTATTTAGGAGCTCCAAAAGGCATCCAAACAGCTTAGAAGAGTAGAATGCAGAACACAAGAAAAGTCTCCTTGAATGCTGCATACTTAAAGAAGAAATTTTAGCTCAGTTCCAATAAGATTTCTGAAAAATAAAAAATGAAATTTATGGTCGGCTTCGCTTATATTAGTGGAAATACTCATGAAACTTTCTCGCTCTATAATCATGGAAATTATATAAATACTAGGTTTCACTTAAAAAATGAATAAAAAAGAAAGTACACCTGATGCCTATTCTGCTTATCTTAGTTGCACTGCTTGTGAGAACATCTCCACGTGTAAGATTTTGATACAGAATGCATAAACCATGAAAGAAGCTAACTTAAATTTATAGTAAATGCTGGAGAAAACCAATTAGAAAATTGCATACCTGTCACTATGCACAAATGTGGAGACTTCGTACACGCCCCGATAAAGCGCACAATATTCCTATGATGGACCTCTCTGCAATCACAAAACGAATATATATAGATATATCAGCATTTAAGAATGAGTAACACTATCTTGGCATTTTATTTTGAAATGACTTCATAGCAATAAGCATGCCAACTTACAGTCCCATTCTCCTGGTCCATGGGGACCAGGGAGTTTCTTGGGCAACTGCAGTTGCATTAAATCCAACGGTGGACAATCACGAGTTTCTTTCTAAATTCCAATTCATCCCCTCCAAATTCCAGACTCTCCTATAAGCCCATTGTTTTCTTTAACAAGGTTTCTCTAACAATGTTTTTTACTATGCGCCCAGTTGTCACAGAGCAGCACATGTGCATCTGGTGTGAAAATTTACTTTTCTTCTAGCAATGGTGCAAAACCAGATGGGGGAATTCAAATGGAGAGACCTCTCTCCCAAGTGTGATCAAGAATGGAAAAGTTTAAATGCAAAAATTGATAAGGACGCCAAAATACAGATTAGAGAAATGTCAAATTTTCGACGGGTTCAAAATGGAGAAGAATTGTTAAGCTTGAAGAAGAGGGAAAAAAGATACCAACTTGGATAAGAGAATTGAAGGAGAAAAAAATTCTAACTTGGGAGGTGTACTGATGCTAAAGTCCCTTCAGTTTTCTTTTTGAAAAATTGCTTTAAAAATTACTTCTCAAAAAAAAAAAATTGAAATTAAAAACTACAAACTGAGTTTATTATTTAGACTGCTGTCTACCGTTGGATTTAATCCAACAGCAGTTGCCCAATAAACTCACTGTGGACCAGGAGAACGGGACAACCTAAAATAGAATAACAGACTATGACAAACTAGAAACAACAAAAAAAACAACACTTATGGGCTTTTAGAATTGAAAATCAAGGACTGCAAAGGAAATAATTCTGCTTTTACAGGAAAACAGTTTCAGAGCTCCATACTTTATGTGGCTACAATAGACCATGAGATATATTTGAAATTAAAAGAGTAAAAGTGCAAAGAGGTTGACATGGTTTTGATCCACAGATATTAGTGAGAAAGCACCTGTGCTGCCCCCAATGAATTGTTTAGATCCTCATATACGGTAGCATAAGAAACTTGTACTCGGAAGATCCATGTAGATGCATGACTTATTAGAGATCAAGGTGAAACAAATGATATGCACAGTGAAAAGCATGTGGATTTTAATATATTCAGATTATTCATGATGTAAGAGAAATATTATCATCAAGCAAGGAATTTATTTGCAAACTCTATAGTCGGTTAAAATGCGGAGTTGTTTACAAGGGGGCAGAAAGGGGTAGACACCAAGACAATATAGGAATTGTTCTTGTCCACAGTATAGAGCAGCATGCAAAATATGACCCAAAAACGGATAAAATTTGAAGGCTTCGATTAGGCTACTAGAATTAGTGCTAGATAATTTTTGTCTTTTATTGTGATTGACTTTCTCTTCTGCGTAACGTGTAATTTACTTTTGCAATTAACAAACTCATGGCCTTCAAAAATAATTTGTACTAAGCAGTGAGCACCCAAGTTCATGTAAAGGAAAAGGGTTAAGGTAAACGAAATGCATGGAAGTTTATCTTAAACCAGAGTAACTTCTACCAACAATATGAGTTGACAGCTGTGAACATGTCATGCCAAATTTCATGTTGGATCATATCATGAGTCACAATTAGATACATTGGCTAAAAATAGAGACCACAAAAAACATGATTTCTTTAAGCTTGAAAAGGCAGCCAAACCCTGCAAAAACCTACTTCCAGGACCTTAATGTCCTTAGCGATTGGGAAGAACAAATAAACTATAACCTTCCAAAATCCCTTCCTATCCCTATTGCACTTGGAACTACCAACTTTTACCAAAATTAGGGCGGAAAATTTTAGAATTGTTATATCCTTTCCACTATAAGCTAAATTCACCAGGATAATTGTAGGAAATAATGGGAAAATGTATAAAAATTTACTAGTGGAAAGGAGATCCCAACAGATCAGGTAAAGAGTGATTTCATTTGAATTCCCTAACAGAAACCAATATTAAAATAACAATCAAAACTAGAAAGTGGTTCACCTCAGAATTGCCACTTCTTGAGCAAACTCATCCTCTAGAGCATCATTCAAATGCTCTGACCTCAGTATCTTAACCGCAACATCTTGACCAAGATAAATTCCGCGGTACCTTAGGATGAACAGAAATAGAGGGTTCAGCAGCGAAAAGGCCCATAAAAGAATAAAGGTGAAAACAATAAAACCTATCTTACAAATCTCCACATGACCCAGATGCAATTCTGTCTCCTATCTTTAATAGTCTTCTGTCTATTTCCCAGTTTCCAGGTTTTTCTTGTGCCGCTAATGCTTTCTCCACAGCCGAATGAGAATACGAAGATCTTGACCATGACCCCTAAATTATCAAGCAACAGTTACATATTACTGTTTATTAGTCTTCTATTACTATTACAATGTGACACAATTTACCTCACTTCTAGCAACCGCCTTTTCCAAAGCTTCACGTAGACCAAATGTATCCTGACCACAACATTGCAAAGTCAGCAACATTTGGACTCAGCACAGATCCCTGTCATAAAAGAAATATAATCGCAATGCCCCTTAATATATTACGAAAGCATTTTCCTTGGATAAACTGCAGTTTTTTTTACTTAACCTGTTTGATAAAAACTCAATACTTATAACAAAAATTGGGATGCATACAGAAGAAGAAAACACAGCAACAGCTTATATTATAGAAAATAATAATGGCATCACAACAAAAACCACACACAATGAACAAAAGTGTAATGGGTAAAGACAGAGTCTGGGGCTCCCCCACCCCCCACCCCAAAACAATGCCAACCAACATATTGGACATTTCTCAATAGTAATACATAAAAAGAACTAACATGCAACCCAGACAGCGAATGATGATAAACACATTATATTGCAAAAAAATACCTCAACAGGCCATCCATCCACCACAAAAACATCTAAGGAGTAGCCATCGGTCGTTGAAAAAACATGTGCTTCACGGATGTTAAGTCCTAAATCAGAAAGCAAAGCAGAAAGCTAGAGGAAAATGACATCTGTTAGAAAGATGTTGTCCTTAGTATGGTTCCACTTTTGCAGTTCTCTGGCTTTGACAACATAAACAATATATATATATATATATATAGGTAGAATCAAAGGTGCTGAATTATTCTATCAAAAAAGAAGTAATACTCCTCTATTTATAAATAATAATAACAATATTAAATACTGCAACCCTTAAAGAAGGCTGCAAATTTATATTGATAGAAAGTAACCATGTAAAACATCATGACATGAATTAATCATGATAAAGAACATTTCCAATGCAAAGGGTTTTCAAATTATCTTCAAATCCAAGGGCTCTGCAGTGAGGTACTATGGAAAAGACGTTCACATGACAACATCATATTTTCTCCCAAGGAGTAATAAATCCATTGAAAATTTTCCAAGACAGAACCCCATAGAAACTGTATACTCAAAAGATCATAAGCATAAGGATTATCAAAAAAATATGAAAAGTAGGAAAAAACTTGTATACATCTACATAAACAGAAATTCTTTGACATAGCTTTATAAAGGACAAGTTAGATGGGGTGTCCAATAAAAAAAGTAAATAAATTAGACAGTGATTTAAGTTACAAGCATTAGGTATTAAACACACTTAGATTGAAATTAGTGAATACCAAGAGACTGCTAAGTGGAGACAATGTATTGCATGTAATGAAGCTACCAAATGACAAACAAATAAATTAAGTTTCTCAGTCATACCTGGCTAAGAAGCTTAGGCTTGTCAATGGTTGAAAATATTACTTCATGAATGGGAACATGTGGTATATCTTGCCTGCGTTATACATCCCAATTGTCAATATAATTTCAGCATAGATGAGAACTGCAATTTTTTTATAAGAGAAATGAAGTTTTATCAAGTCAAGAACACAATACAAGACTCGGTGAACAAGAGGTCTACCAGAAAAATGATTTAATTCCCGTAAAACAGAAGTCCATATTACACCTCTGACATTGTAATACAACTCTAAAAACTATTATGCAGCAGCTTCCCAATCTAATAAAATTGCAATCCTAAAGGCTGGAGAAAGAGAAGCCCATAACTGCAAATGCAATCTCTCAATATACAGCCAAAGTTCAGTCTTAAAAAATAATGAAAAGAGATTATGTTCACTGCGCAACAAAGTTACAAAGTTGGTGTCAAAGAACTTGATAAAGCATTATCAGATTCTGACCTTGAAAAAAAAAACTTTAATATAGGTATACATTGCTAAAACATTCATATCAACATTCAGCATGTCATTTTCTATGTTTAAGTTGGAAAAGAAGACCTTTAGCCTAATATTTCATACATATATGTTTTTACCTATGCATGCATATGTGTTTATGTACATAATTGAAATATATTCTTCTACCTGTGTATACCATCTATGGACATGCATGGTTTCCTGGAAAGCAATACTGACAAACTATACATGCTTATTACTTATCAACATAATTAATTCAAAATAACACGTACAAAATATATTTCTTTAGTTCTGAATAAATATTTTATCTAATTTTTGTTTGATAAGAAATAAAAATCTCTCAGAAATGGAACAGTACATAATAATTAAAGGATGACGGGTAATCCACCCTATGCTAACAATACAATATTAATAAACACTACTACGTGTCAAAGAAGTATGAAAGAAAGTCTTAAGTCTTCCAACCTCTGAAAAGAAGGCTACTGAAATTGAATCCAAAACTTTGAAACTGAAGCCCATAATAAGGCAAAAATCTTCTTCACATACTTTAACATTCTACTATTGCTCACTCTAAATAACTCCTATACTGAAAATATGAGAAGTCAAACGAAGCAAAACCAGAACTGCCTTCACAGAACATAACAATCTACTCCATAACTCAACCAACTCCAGTGTTCTATACAAAAACAAATGATGCATCCACTCCCCATTTTGTTATACTAATGATGCATCCACGACAACCGATCAACCTTTCAAATAAAGATTTACTACAAAAAGTTTCTGAAAAGAATTTGGGACCAGGACCATTTATGACCAGTTGTTGCTCTACATATCTAATATGTTTCCATTGTACCCTTTCATTTTAGTTGTTATTGGTTAGATACCCGAATGTGATTGCAACTCAACAAATATAAAATAGATAAATAAACCAAAATAAATAAATACCACAAAACCATCATATTGCAACAATTGAAGTATCAAATGGTAAACCATTGATCTGACGATAAACAAATTCTTGCTTTGATGAGTTACAAAAGTGTTTAGTCTTGAACAAAAAACATGCCAACAATATTTTGTTAAGTACCTTGGGGGAAAACTCTCTGTCAGATGTCTTCCATCCGTGTCCGTAGCATTTGTTCTAACATCCAAATTTAGGTCCCCAAGCTTAGAGTCAATTGCACAATTCCTAGCTCTACTCACAGAAATGGAATAAATAAGAAATAAAGAAATGAAACCCACAATCACCCAATGCAGTCACTGAAACCCCTAACAGCAATAAATATGGCAAGAAAAGCATTTCAGACAGAGTACAACACAGGTATAATACCTGTCATGTGACCGAGCAGCTCCTTCATTAGCTTCATCACATGATGGCCTTGGGGTTGAATCGATACTAGTAACTTCTTGGCCATCATTATCATCATCATCGTCATCATCTGTTTTCGTAGAAGTATTCTGACCAGAAATACACAAAGGACCATAGAAATTAACAAAAGTGTGGGGAGCTTTGTAATAGATAAAACGGTTGGAAGAAAAAAAGAACTAATTTGACATTGGAAATAACATCAAAGTTTCTCATGCTTACAAGATTCTTTGAAATCCTATTTCCAAGTGTAGTTCAAAACTTCTTTACAGAAAGTGACAGTCAATACATGCAACAACATGCATATATTACTATACATTGTAATAGATCCAGATCCTGGTCAACAGTATAGGGAAATGAACATTCCAATTCTTTTCCCTGAACCCACTATTAAGAAATATGTTCTCTTTCAAAATAACTCATATGGAACAGGTGAAGCGTCAGATTTACCCCAATGGAAGAAAGAGTAACAATAATATTTCCAATACAACAGCTAGTAAGCAAAATCATATCAGACTAAAAGGAGGTATAGTTTTAATGCTAAGTAAACTTAAATCATGCTTTGGCTATATGACATCTTCTCCTTTTTCTTTGGCTAAATGTTATTTCATTCAATACCTCCATGAAACGGATATGATAAACAGGCCGCTTCTCTGGGTCTTTTGCCAATGCAAGAAGCTTTTGATGCAACAAGACATCTTCCACTCTATCCAAGTTAACATCAAGCCCATAACTGCGCAGCAAAAAAAAACGTGGAAATAGGTTCATCACCCTTATAAAAAAGATAAAAACAATATCCTATGGCTCCGTTTGTTCCAATGGAGTATGTGCAGGGAATAAATTAGGAAGTACATAACACATAAACTAAGTTCACTCCCCTTCCCCTCACACAAAAAAGAAAAGAAAAAGCCTTTATCATATGGCTCTTATGAAGTTCTCCAGGGGAGAACTTCTTGGAAACTCTAGTGAATATACTTTCCACTTATGTTTTAACCAAAGCTTCAACATAACATAAGGGCTGGAAAGGTTTGCCTGTCTTTGCCTTGGATAGTATTTCTTGACAAACCTAAGTAAAAGCTTTGTGCCTCCCCGAAAAGTATTTCCAAGAAGAATAGTACTTTTCCATTCAAACAAGAATCAGAAAAATTGACTGTGGAACTAATTTCCACTCGTACACAAAGAATTAGTAAAATGTAAGCTACTCCACTGGTTACATAGTCAGCAGATATATAGGGAAGAAAATAACGTATAAAAAAAATTTCCATCTCAAAACTTAAAGCTTCAAAAGTAAAGCCGTATGCCGTACGGTACCAAGAATAGAACATATAAGCAAATGGACATTTTCAAACATTAAAAACTTTCCCAAAACAGCTGGGCATGCATATTATTATCTTCCACAACTCAAGAGATCAATCACGTTTGAATCATCATTGAGACTCTAATCTAAGCTTCACGAAGATTCATACTGGAAAAATTAAAAATAAAGCACTAGTTTCAGAAATAAAATCAACAGCCGAAATTCGTTAAAGCCAAATAAAGAAATAGAAAACTAATTCCAATACAGGAAAGGAAAGCAATCGAATTGGAATACCTAGCCGGCAAGCGATTGAAGTGAGCGTCCAACTGCTCACGAAAATCAGGTTGAGTCAAAGCGTCTTCATTACCGCTCTCCACCAAGCGGTTGTACACGTCGGTTCGCACATCGTAGTTGCTGAAGCTGACGAAGCTTCGAGGCGGTGACGAGCTCTCTCCGACGCCCTCGGTCAAATCCATAGGAAGCTCAAGTCAGCAGGTGTTCCATGAAAATATGGAGAAGGAGAAGGAGAAGTTGATCAGCAGAGGATCTTTGACTGTTGGTAGAATCTGAGAAGAAGACGAGGATAGGCTCGGAATTCGCTGAGAAAGTGGAGGGCAATCTCGTCCAACAAATTTACTGTAGCAGCGCGAACTTTCTAGAGAGAGAGAAGACTAGTTTGAAGGAGAAGAAATGAAATGAGAAAGACCTGGTGGTCACTCGTCCATAGTCCTCCGTCCCCAGCTGAGCTAAGACAATGCCTTTTCTCTTTTCTTTTTTTTCTTTTTTTTCTTTTTTTTTAAAAAATTATTTAATTATTTATTATTATTAATATAGTGGGAGTGGATAGGGTTGAAAATTGTGGGGCAATATAAAAACTGTTTATGACTTAAGAAAATGCCGCGCGTATTGGGAACAATTGCTGTGATGTTGTCGTTCAAGATTAAATGGCCTGCAGTTTATAGGGGATCTCGTGCCATAATTATGACGTAGCTCACGCCATAGGCCTCAGCGGTGGGTTGTGATAAGCTGACGGGCCGGTGACCACAATTACAAATTTCCTGTCTTAAATTGAGTAGATGTATTATTTATTATTATTATTTAGAGTGCTGATTTTTTTACTCTTCTTTTGTTCACTTATTAGCAGTGCCAATGGTACCCATGACGGAACCCTAGTAGAGTTTCTTTCCTCCAATGTAACAAAAAAACAAAAACAAAAGGGAATGTAAATGGACAAAAAAGAAGTGAAAAAACCATATCGCTTTATTTATTTAGACTATTAATTAAGAGAATTCTCTTTGTCAATTAAGATAATCAAATAATATTATTTGTCATTTTCCAATTAAGTAATTAATAATATAATGTTAATTTTACTAATTTACTTCCCTATTTACTCTCTTACTATAAGAAACACTCATTCAATTTAAGGTAATTTTTTTTTTTGGGTATGAAATCCAATCTAAGGTATTGAAGCAACTAAAAAGAGAGGAAAAACATGACATGGGAGTACAAAGTATGTTTAATGAAATTGTAGTAATTTCTAATTACAATTTCTTTATAATAATGATTTAATATAATTAAGGGCTCATAATTTGACAGTTACCTTATAATGACGGACATGGCCTCTTCTCGTTATAATAATATTAGAATTATTCGCATGTGTTGCATATGTCAAGATTGAAGATATTGTACGAGAAAAAAAAAATAGAATGTATGTTTTTTTTTAATAAAAGAAATTACTCCTACAAAGAACAACATCCTCACCGAGAAATTTTTTTTTTTAATATACAACTACACATAAGCATTGGCCATTGTGAATCAGGGAGAGTTAGGACCACATTATGATTTGGGTTATGTGTACACAGTGGTGGATTCAGACTTTCGTTCATCTAGGGGCTTAAAAAAATCCAACCGATATATAGCCATATAAAAAATATTTCAAACTTAGAATATTAATAGCATTGTCTAATAAGTAAATTTACAATTGTCCTCGACGACTTTTTATATTTTGAAAACGTTGCGTAATAAGTTTATTATCAATACTATTAAATATGTATTTTTCAAGATATACTATCAAGCAATCATTCATCCATTGGTCTCCCATAAAATATTTTTCCATAAGCTGTCATAAATAGTTTATATTATTTTCATTCATATATATATATATATATATATATATATATATATATATATAAAATAAAATCAATCATTAGTACAAATTGAATGCATATAAATAAGAATATAATGAAATTAGTTTGTAAAAAACAACTAAGAAATTTGTATTCAATTGAGATTTTAAACGACTATTTATGGACAAATAAGTCCAGTGGATTTTAAAAGAATATTTAGGAATGTAATGACTTATACGATTTTTTTAAAGATTTTTATAATCAGGATTTTTACGTTTGGTAAAATCGATTAAAGTAATGAGTTTAATTTTGTTAGGCTGCGGACTTTTGTGAAAAAAACGAGTTTGGTGGTGAGTTCTCCACAAAATTACAGAATGAGTGAACTTGGTGGGATCTCTATTATTCTTTTATAACATAGAGTTTTTCTTTTTTAACATAAACTTTGGGCATAAAGTGTATGTATTGGGCATAAAGTGTATGTATTGAATGGGCCATGTGGAAGCTCCACCTAAGGACCTAAAAAAATGGTTCATCCAATTCCAATGCTATGCGCTTGAGTATGGTGTTAAGAAATTCCATGTGGGAGATTATTGGGAAGGTGTCAAGAAATATAGTCCTTGATCTCCTATAACAATTGATATCAATTCCATGTGGGAGGTTATAGGATATCAATTCCACGTGGGCGCTTTTCCAATTCCAATGCTATGCATTGAGTATGGTGGTTGAGGATGAATGTTTAAAGTATCATTCTCTAGATGGTTCATCCATGACTATATAAAGGAGGACTTAGTCTCGTATGTGTATTAAAAAGGTATTGTCACGTCTCAAATTCAGACCAAATTCACTAAAAGAATAATTAAGTCAAACTTATTAACTTGCTCAAGAGAGCATGAGGTGTATTCTTGTACGTATATTTTCTCTCTTATACTGATTGTCCAATCAATCTGTCTCATCTTTGAGATCTACTAGATAGTAGTCATTCTTCACAAGTAGCCATGCCTCTCTTACACTTTTATTCTTCGTTTTTTTTTTTCGCAATAATTTTATTCTTTTGATTAGTGATCAGTGGTGGAGACAAAAAAAAATTTCATAAAAGGGCACCTTAGATATAAAAAGTTATTTTTCTTTTGTGTGACAATCGACCTAATTTCTTACATGATATGACGAATCAGTAAGCCAAATCCTTTTCTCCAATTTGTTTTATGTTACCGAATCTCTTTGAATTTATAAGATTAAATTTAAAACAAAAGATATTGTGCAAATAAGGTTAACTTTATAATCTATGTTGTATGGACACGAATATGACGACACGAAAACATGGCAAATTTCAAAAAACTAGGATACGGGAATACGGCAATTAAAACATAATAATTTATAATAATACTTATATATATATATATATATATATATATATCTATATTTAGTGAAATTCAAGTTTTCCAAGCCTTTCAAATGTAGTTTATTAATTTTATATGAATTAACACATTAGTTGACCCTAAGTGTAAGACCCGTGAGCTTGAGGAAGCAAGAACGGTGAGCAATCTCACATCGCTTGGGGAGGGAAAAGTGATGTGCTTATATGTGTGGGCACGTATCTTCCTAGCACGAGGCCTTTTGGGAGCTCACTGGCTTCGGATTCCTTGGAATTCCGAAATTAAGTGAGTTGGGGCTAGAGCAATCCCAGGATGGGTGACCCACTGTGAAGTTGCTCGTGAATTCCCATAAACAAAACCGTGAGGGCCAGAGAGGGGGGGCCCAAAGCGGACAATATCGTGCTAGAGGAGTCGGGTCGTGACACTAAGTATGAGTTGACCCGTGTTTGGAGAATATCTTGACTGTGTATGGGGAGTGTATTGATCGTGGACACAACGTTAACCGTTAAGTGTCCGAATATCCGACACTTAAGCTTAATTTACAATCAACAGGATGGCGAAGTGTCCATTCAACATACTTTACAATCATCAACAGGATGGCAAAGTGTGCTTTTATCTTTCAACACATAAATCATAGTTGACTTCATCCATCAGGTTATGTTTTGGAATGCATGCACTAAGACAAAAGCCAAATAAAGGGAAAAAAAGAAAAAGAAAAATGGTCTATCCACGAGTATAGATAGTTCAAAAGGAGTAACATTCTAACGGTACTAGCATATATATCGAGTTTCTTTTCTTTATTTTTTAAAATCAATTAAACACCTCAAATGGTTGTTAGGATTAGTGATTTCATAGTTAACCATAAAAAAGGTTTTGTTTCGTAATTATTTACGTATGCATGTGTAAGCAATTGACGTTAACAAAAATCTTTATGTAAATATATTTGTGTAAACAATCATACCACCCAAAAGCTGACACCTCAAATTTTTGTTAGGATTGGAGATTTAATACCTAAAAAGTGTTCAGCAAAATAGCCCTTAGATGAGAAATTCACCTTTTTTTCCTTTTTTAAATTTATCAAATAAGGTCACCCATTTAATTTGATAGAATATGCGACATTCATAGCACACACATAATTGTAAATTGAATTGGCATTGGATTATTTTAATTGGTCAATTTTTTAGGTTCACTAAATCTGGGGGAAACTTATTGACAAAGAAAACCACGGAGAAACTTGATGGTGTGTTTGGTAAACTATGGGTCCTATTCTGATTTTCTATATCTATAATGGGAGAACTGGGTCAGAGCTTGAGCTATAGGTACATGAGTCATTCTATAGTGAGGGTATTATATATAGCTCTTATGTGAGGTTTATCTCTTAATCGTTGGATCAGGCTAACCCATTTGATCCAACGGCTAATTAATTTTATCCAACGATTAAAAGATAAAACCTCACCTAAATATCATATATAAAATCCTCATTATAGAATTCTTGCTAGGTCCATGTCTTTCAGATGACAGTGATTTTTTATTTATCAATTTCGTATATATTAATCATAATTTATATCCAAAAGTAAATGCTTTCAAATCAGAAACTGGAGCTAATGGTGGAAAAGGAGAAATGACATCTCTGACTTGAGCATCACTTTACCAAATGGTATGTCCAAAATCATCCAAATTAAGGCTGTTTGAGGAGAAACACTTGTGTCAAACGGAGATAGCAATATTTTGTTATTTTTGGGCAATCAAAGCATGTCACGTGTAATAAATTTTTCACGTGATAGTTTATGATTGTTTGAGGGATAGCAAAACAGTGTTATCTCAATTTCATACAAAATTTTCTTTTGTTTTAGACAAAAAAAAAAAGCTTGTATTTTATTGGAAATTTTGTGCACCAAGAAGAATCACAATATTAATCTCCATTTCCTCGTTTAATAATTTCACAAAGGTCAATTGAAGATTGCCCATGATAAAGTTAAAGCATTCTTCATTGCAACCATACTGAACGAAATGGCATCCTGAAAATAAAATTCAATCTTTATATTTAAACTGGAGGGCATCATAGTAGTTCTTTAACATGTAAAGAGGAAACAAATGGTAAAAAAATTAAACACAAGGAACAAAAACACTACCAAACATCTTTATCACCATCCAGTTAATTTCTGCTTTTTCTTTCTTTCCTTTTTCCTTTCCTCCAAACAGATTCAAAATGCACATACCCAAATTGATCTTCTAATAGACAGATGATACTATGATGTTGATTTGCAGATTTTGTAAGACCACTATTAGGCATGCGAAACACACATAATATTGTGTAATTTTGGTGAAAGCTGACATCTAGGCATCTGAAAAGCATGCAAATTGTGATGATGTTTGACCCACAAAGCTAGAAGCCCTTCAAAGTTCAAACTGCTGAATCTAAGACATCACAGTCCAAACCTAACAGGCTACAACTGTTTCACTGAAAACCCAAAGTGCAAAGAGATATTTAGTCATATATCTATTCTTAGCACTAGTAATATAGATAAACTCTACTCCATTTAATTTTTATAAACAAACCCAAAAAATAATAGCTGGCCTTATTGAATTTAATTTTAATTTTTAAATTACGTTGATGCCCTTATGAGGTTTTGGGGTTGGGTTTGTTTTAAAAAATTGATGACAATTTTGTAATTTATAGGAAGTTCGAAGTCTCTTTGTTATATTGTAAATGTGTTTTGGGTGTGTTTCTAAAGCCCATTTTATGTATGATATTTTTATAATTTGAGCCTCTATATTAGATATAATAGTGAATCTCTCGTTCCCAAATCATGCAACACCCTCACGACCACTCTGCCATTTACAAAGGGAGGTGGTCCTGACAAAGGAACTGTGCTTATTCACTGAAAAAGTAAATAACAAGGATGACTACCTTTCAATTGAAAAACAAACAATTATATGAATAAAAAAAACTTGTAAAACTAGATGCTCTCTCCAGAATTCTTTCAATAAGGAAAACGAGAATATCTTTGTTCCCCTAAAACAGTGTGCCAAAGATAAAATCTGTATGAGATTTACCAAGAAAAATGTCTGCATGAATGAGATACGGAAAAAAAAAAATTCAAAGCAGTCCGTAAAATAGATTTAAGAGGAGAGAGGAATACATGGAACAAATGAGTCCTATAGTCAACAAAAATGTCTCATTTGTCAAGTTGTTGACGCGCAATAATAACCGAGCCCTGAGCAAACCGGGGGACACATCAACACCGACCACTCCCGTGTCCGCCAGAGTTTACACTCCCCACTTCAGCTCGGGGACTGACCCGACCGTGTGGTAGTTAATGAGATACATCAAATGTACGGAATTGAAAACTTCACCTCAAATAGAGAAGAAAAGTATTACTAAATTTTTGTAGCTATAATTGTGTAAAGATCATAGCGCTTAAACACCTCAAATGGTTGTTAGGATTAGTGATTTAACAGTTAACCATGAAAAAAGTTTCATATTACGCATGCATGCGTAAGCAATTGACGCTAACTAAAATCTTTATGTAAATATATTTGTGTAACAATCACACCATCGAAAACCTCACACCTCAAATTGTTGTCAGGAATGGAGATTTGAAAAGAGTTCAGCAAAATGGCTCACAGATGAGAAGTTCACCTTTTTTCCTTCTTTCCGTGTCAGATAAGGGCACCCATTTCACTTGATAGAATATGCAACATTCGCAGCACACACATGATTGTAAATTTAAATTGAACATTAATAACATAGATTATGTATGGATATGAGCACTGGACACCATCTTAGATAGATTTAATTGGTCAATTGTGAGGTTCACTGAATCCGAGAGAAACTGGACATTAATCACAATTTATAATCCAAAAGAAGAAAAAGGAAATGCTTTCAGAATCAGAAACTGGAGCTAAAGGTGGAAAAAGAGAAACGGCAGCTCTGACTTGCGCATCACTTTACCAAATGGCATGTCCATAATCATCCAAATTAAGGCTGAACCAGCTTGTATTTTAATGGAAATTTTGTGCACCAAGAAGAATCACAGTATTAATCTTCATTTCCTTCTTTAATAATTTCACAAAGGTCAATGCCCATCAATGGCTCTACCAACCTGTTGAAGATTGCCCATAATAAAGTTAAAGCATTCTTCTTTGCAACCATACTGAGCTAAATGGCATCCTGAAAAGAAAAATTCAATCTTATATTTAAGCTGGAGGACACCATAGTTCTTGACCAAGTAAAGAGGAAACAAATGGACAAAAATTAAATTCAAGAAACAAAAACACTACCAACATCTATATTCCCATCCAGTTTATTTCTGCTTTTGCTTTTTTTTTTCCCTTCCTCCAAACACATTCAAAATCCACTTATGCAAATGTTTGACTCACAAAGCTAGAAACATTCAAAGTTCTAACTGCTGAATCTACATCACAGTCTGTTGATGCTCAAAATTGGTCTGATACTTCTGGGCTCAACTTAGTGATGTTGTCAGCTTCGGCCTTGCGTGGGCTTAGGTAGAGCGGGTTGATATGTAAGATAAAGGATGCTCAGTAAACCCTTTGACACCGGTGTGTTATCGGCCAAAGGCTCTTCGATGCTTAAATTAGAATAAGTACGGAGTAAATAGTAATCTAGACAGAGTAATGACTGTTTTTACCGAATGTCATAGTTACCCCCTTGTTGGGACTTGTGGCCATTCTTATAGATCTTGGGAGGTGTGCATCTTGAGTGAAATTTCGATGTGGGACTGTGGACATTGTCTGGGGTGGGACTGTGGACATTGTCTGGGGTGGCTCTACGTGTACTTGTGAGAATTAGTTGATGAAATGAGTGTTAGTAGTATGCCCTTAAAACCAACTAATTATATGATAATTAATGTTAATGACATCTTTTGTAATGACTTATTAAGTTATTCATGAGTAAGACCAGTTGTTTTCAACCATGACATTTGGTCAAACAACTATAGTCCTAGGAATATAAAAGTGGACATGAGAACTATGTAATAAGATTACATACATGGAGACTGATTATGATCCCTAATCCTGAATATGTTCCTGGTTATAGGAATATCAATTGAGCGTTGATATTCCGCAAAGACCGATACACACAATATCATATCTATATGTAGAGAATGGCGAGGTCTCAAGTTATTGAGTGTGGCGACACCTAGATATGTGTGTAGTTGCTTATAGGAGGACAAGTACACTGAACATGATCCAATGCATGAGTTCCAGCATAGAAGTCTTTACTCACATGTCAGGCTAGAACTCATAAATTGCAATGGTGCAAATTAATCCTTAGACTTGAGACATCATAGATGTCTTGTGGCTATGTTGTTAGTCTTTGAGGGCATTATACAGTCATGCTAAATTATGTATAGCTTAAAGGTGCTCATCACGTTTCTCAATAGAGTCATGAAGCCAAATGAATGTATTACAAGGAATCTTACTCTCAGTAAAGGAGAGAGAATACTCCAATATATGATTTGTCAAATCTCTGCGCAGAGTAGTGGATAAGATTTGAAAGAAGAGGTCTTCAAATCTTACAAGGATAATCATATCAACGGAATGATTCACATTAGGATTTTGACAATCGTATTCCATAATATAATAATGTGAATGAAGAGTATTGTTATAAGAGAAGGATTCAATTGCTCGGTCATTCCAATTTGAATAGGTTCTTTCACAACGTCTCATTTAGCTCGGATAACCGTGACTTGCTGCTAGGCGACAACCATGGTTTGTGGATGTCCTAAAAGGTTTCAATTAACCTTTATTAATAGGAAGAATTAAATTGTGGAATTTAATTCGTATATCATCTTTGAGGAGTTGAGTTAACCCACTACCTTGCTAAAGGGAATCTATGGATCTGCACACCCAAAGAATGTGATTAGAGGTACAAATGAAGAGAAATGAAATGAGGAGACACAAGTCAATGGTTGATAATCAAATGTCAAAGTCAACGGTCAAAAGTCAGCATGTTAACCGGAGCAATTAACCAAAGTCAAATAGTTCGACTGAATCAATTAAAGTTGGACTTTAATTATGATTTAAGAGTTAAATTATAATTCATAATTAAAATTTAATCATGAAATTAACTTTGACATATAGATAAATATTGGATTGTGAATTTTAAATATGATTTAAAATAAAAGGGACAAAATAAAGGGCAATTTGGATAGAGGGATAAGTGACATAAGATGACATGACCCATGGACTCAAAAATGGAGCCCCAAACCCACCAAAATTTCGACACTATTAGGGAGCTCTCTCCCTTTCCTTTGTGACATCCTATAAATACATAAGTTAGGAGAAAACTTAGCTAAGGTTTTTGGTTTCCTACCTTGGTTGATGAGTGAATGCATCATCTTTGCCTCTCACTTTCCATAAGCCAAAAATTGGTCCAATCAAGAGGTAGACTAGCATCCATATCTCTTGGTTGCTTTCTCTTCATCTTTAAGATATATTTGGTGTGGTGAGGTAGATGACTCCAATCTTGGAGCCTTGAGGTGAAGGAGTCAATATTCCAAGAAAAGAAAAGGCCTTTCTAACAAAGGTGTTTATTTTTGAGAAATCAAGAAAGGGTAATCAAGGGTAAAACTCTATTCATTTTTCCCTTTTGTTTTGTGTTCAAAGAGATTAGGCTAAAGATACTTATGTTAAAATGAAAAAGGTTTAGCTCAACTAGGATAAACAAAATGAATCCGCCATTTAGAATGATTTTGTGTTATAGGTTGTGGCTAAAGTTCATTTCCTAAGCATTAGATGCATGTTTCCTTCAAGTGGTATCAAGAGCCAAGGTTTAGTCTCTTTGAGCCTTTTATTTTGGTTATTGGTTTTAATATGGAATTGTTTCAAACTTATATGATATATGTGTTAGATATTTTTTTCATGTCACTTATTCATGGGATATGAGATATAGGATGAATGAGTAGGAGTATGAAAAGAAAAATCAAGAGAGAACACATAGAGGGGTGGCGGCATAGGGAGAGGTTTTGTGCTATGTTTGAAATGTTTACATGGTTGTGTTAGTCTTGAAATTCTAAGCATAAATATGGTTTTTGCATGAATTTAGGATTTTTGTGTGATTTATGAAGAGTCATAAAGTTTTGAAAAGTTCTTGAAATGTTCTTGGTGTTCATGATATCATAGGAGTTCTTGTCAAGCATGCTTTTTTATCTGATTTAATACTTGAAATTTGTATGTTGAATGTTAGTCAAAAACATTTTATGACATCCTATGACATTTTCATATAATATATAGTTTTTGTCCCCTAAAGTTTTAAAAAGAAACCAATGAAAATAAAGATGCTTTTGGGTACAAAAGTTGGTATTACCTTGTGGTCCCAAAATCCTATCATCTTTTCACACACATCACAACCAACACGGGTGCATTTTTGCTCACCACCTTAACCTTTGGTGTAGCCTCACCATCCACCTCAAAAGGTGACACATGTCCATAAGTTTAACTATAGTTAACTCTTTCTTTTTTATTTGTTTGATGACATTATTATGAGAGAGAAACAATACTTTAATAACAAAAATTCCTGATTTACCCTTATTCTAACTTGACTTTCCACTTACCGATGCAAACCCAAATAATTGACAACAACAGATCATTATTCTTTTTAATTGATTCATTCTACAGTTACTTTGACAAAACAAAAACAAAAAGGAAGACTCAGAGGCTTTTAATCCGAATTGAACACCACTTCTCTCCTCCTTCATAACCCCAAAAAAGCAATGAGATCAATATTCTTGGTCTTGAAGACCACTTCTCTCCTCCTTCATAACCCAGAGGCTTTTATCCTAATTGAATACTTTGATCACTTAACCAAAAAAAAAAAAAACTAATAGAACAAAAAATGAAAATAAAAAATGAAAAACTTAATGAAAGCATGCATAAACTCATGAAAAACTATCGGACACCCAATGAAATATAGTATTTTCCATAAAACATAGTTTTAACTGAAAATTATGATAATATTATATTAGGTCCAAAAGGTTTTCTTAAAATAAAATTCTCCAAAGAAAATTAGAGAGCTACATTATGTCCTAGCATTGGACACACGAAATAGAACAATTTCATGTCATTCCTAGTATCTTTTTTACACTGCAAAAACTTGGTCTAAGATGTTGATGGATGTGAAAAACTCAATTGATGAGCTCGTCCTTGAGGTCTTGGTTGAATGTTTTCCTGCAAATCAATCAAACAATTAAAAATAATACCAATAAAACTTAAAACAAAAAAATATAGAAAACTATGTGTAGTGAATTCAGTAAATAAAGATAACAAACCTGTGGATGTATATGTATAGCTTGGTATCCAAGTGGGTGATTTGGAATCCCTGGAACACTAGAAACAGTTGGAAATCCATACGGAAAATCTGCGACTTGCCATACAGATGCCATATTGAAATGATTTTGATTTGACATTCCAATTGATCCCTAAATATTAATTCCAATCAGCCCATCAAAAATATACTTTGAGAATGCCAATGTTAAAAAAATTACAAAAATTCTATAAGCTCAAATTATTAAATTTCAACCTGAACATGTGTATATAAATTTGAGGGTCCGCTCATCTCATGTGTTGATAAATTAACTTCCTTAGAAGCTGTAAAACAATTAAATAATAATTAGATTGTATAAAGCAAATAATGAAAAAAAAATGTTGATCAACACTACTAACCTTTTCTTTTAGATGAACCTTTCCTTTTAGATGACTTTGATTCCAAAGAACTCTTAATTCTACCTTTTCCTCTACCTTTTGACTTTTGAATCTTTGGATCTCGCAATTTAAGATAATCCTCATCTTCACTAACATGCTTATCAAGAATTTCATTGTCTTCGTCTCCAAAATATGGATGTTTTTCCAATTTTTCCTCCAATTGTAACAATTCGGACTTCAAAAAAGTGCATGTTTGGTTGTTCCTTGTACCCTTTGCTATGATTCTTTGTACTATATGAGATAACTCGCTATCTTGAACCATGGAAGATGACTCTAGAGTATTCAAAGGTATTTCCCCATTCGAATCAAAGTCAACATCACATATAGCATCCTTGCTCCATCTCTTTAAATAATACTTAGATGGTAGAGTTGAGAACTCTAATTCATGGTATAATTTTAGTGCATGTGCACAAAGAATTCCCTCAAATTCAAACTTTTTACAGCTGCAATCGATCGTTTGATCGGAAAGGTCATATGTAAGTGATCTGCTCATTCCTCTCGTTTAGAATTCAAAACCATATATCTACGTGTTAGCCCATCATCACTTTGTAATTTCAGCTTCAAACCTAAAATTTTCTTACACTCATCTTGGAAACAATAGAACAACTTACTTGTATACTTCGTTGTTGCTTCAATCTCTACATTCCAATTAGAGGACAAATTGCGCCATTTTTGTTTAGTTGCTGTTTCTGCTTGCCTTTCCTTTTAATGCGGTCTGTTCTGACTTTGTCATATTGCACAACAAATTCTCGAAGAAGAAGGTTTCGAGAGAAAACTTTTCAAAAAGTTGTTAATGCTTTCACTTCTTTGTGTTGTTGTCATACCTAGAAAAAAATTACCATGGATTAATCATATTGCACATAAGAAAAACTTAAAAGAATAGGATTTCTATGTTTTTATACCTGCACAAAAGTGGTCTCGCCCATAGACTTGTGCCCATTTCTCACGCAATGCATATATTCCTTCTAGCCAACTATTTCTTCTCAATCCATAATCATTAAGTAAAGCTGCCCAACTTGATTCAAATTCTTCAACAATCTCTGGATCATATACACACCTTTTGAAATCTTTTGCGAATGCTTGAAACTCGCAAAAACATGACCCAAGTTCTTTGCAGCATTCGATATATATGCCACAAGCAAAGTCGGTGATGGCAATTAGGAAATACTTCGCTGATTGCAGCAGCAATTGATTGAGCTTGATCTGTAAATATGGTTTTTGGTTCTTTTCCTTCATTAGCTTGTAAGAAGACCTTGAACAACCACTCACATGCGTCGGTATTCTCTCCATCTAGCAAACCACATCCAAAAAGTATGGTCTGCCCATGATTATTAAGCCCAATGATCGGAGCACACACCATGTTGTAGTTGTTCGTTTTGAATGTCGTATCAAAACACAGAACATCACCAAATATAGCATAATCATGTCTGGATTTTCCATCACAAAAAAAACAACCAGATATTTCATTCTCCATGTTTGTTCGAATAGAATAAAAGAATGACTTATCTTGAGTTTGCTTTTGCTTGAAATATTCAAGCAAACATTGTGAGTCGCCTCTTTTTAGAAATTCAGTGCGCTTTCTCATAATCAAATTGTTGCAATCAGCTTGAATGAAATTTAGATGTTGAGGCCCTCCACATTCTGTTCTCATGTATGAGAAGATTTGAGATGGCTTTAAACCTGCATAATGCATTCGATTGATGAATCCTGCTTGAGAAGGCTCTATTGTTCTTTGTGACCTCAACAAATGTGAACTTGATACTGGAACAAGATCATGATTATGTTCAGCTACAAAAAATTTCACAACATATTTTCCATCTTGATCAAGTTTGATCCCAAGCATTGCCTTACATCCAAATCTTCTTTGCTCCCTTTTCTTCTTTGGAGTTGTCTTTTTTCTATAGAAACCTTCACAAGAACAACAAAATTCTCTTTTATGTATTGCACCATTCTTGTCCTTATTTACTCTTAGCTTTCTCACACTAAATCCAACACCTCTAGCATATGAATTGTAATATTGATATGCCTCCTGTTCATTATCAAAACTCATTCCAAGTGTTGGAACGCCACCAAATTTTCTTGTGAGCTCTTCAATTTGCTCATTATGATCCATGGGAATAAGACTTTCAGAATCGAATCTAAGTGTACACAATCAACAGATTCTTTATCATCATTGGAATATGTAGCACAGAAATTCATCCTCTTGATGGTCCATGAAGACACTAGCGATCAGTGCTGCATATGTATCATATTACTTGATATTCAATGATTGACAAAAAAAAAGAATATTCAATAAGTGCTACATCCATAAAGAATAAATAACAATGAAAACACTTAATATTCACAGCCAATATTGGTCTTCCACTTCCCATCAAGCTGTAGGCATCCCAATCTTAATGAAAGAAGGGATAAACTAGATGTAGTGGTGCTAGGAGCTGACATGCTTGTTATCTTTCTTGAGCACGTGTTTTGTATGTTCATTGAATTTTCTATGTTTGCTCGGTTTTTGGTTTTTATGGAAGTTTATCCAGATTTTTTTAAAAAGGACATGAATTGTTAAATTCGAATTTGGCTTTTATACTCGAGAAAACTAAATAAGGTAGAGCAATCACTGCAATCACCAAAGTATAAAAAATAAAAAAGCAATAGAGTACTAAAAATAAAAATAATAAAAAAGTTGCACTATAGATGATACCTATTTTTCGCTTGAACAAAGGGAGGAAGCCTGATCGAGCGATGCGCTCTTGTTGTTGTTAAGTCTCAATTGAAGGGGGAGAGAAGTGGTGTTCAATTTGGATTAAAAGCCTGAGTCTTCCTTTTTGTTTTTGTTTTTGTCATAGTAACTGTCGAATGCATCAATTAAAAAGAATAATGATCTGCTATTGTCAATTATTTGGGTTTGCATCGGTAAGTGGAAAGCTGGGTTAGAATAAGGGTAAATCAGGAATTTTTTTATTAAAGTATTGTTTCTCTCTCATAATAATGTCATCAAACAAATAAAAAAAGAAAGAGTTAACTATAGTTAAACTCATGGACATGTGTCACCTTTTGAGATGGGTGGTGAGGCTACACCTAAGGTTAAGGTGGTGAGCAAAAATGCACCCACACATAACCTCCATGGCCGGCCCCACCCTAGGAGAATCCCACCAAGAGACTTCTCATGCAATTTTGAAATTTTAGGGGCTGTTTTTGCAATTTTTGAAAATTACAGTTTTGCTCAAAACTTTAATTAAATGCATTTTTGCCCCATTTCACTAAATGACAAAGTGTTTTCGTCTTTTTGTGAAAAATGTTTATTTGTTTGAAATAAATGTTTAATGGAAATTAAGCCCATATTATCCAATAACAAGTTTTAGAATTAGATTCTAAGTTAATTATCTAATTAGATTAAATAATTAAAGAGATGATTATGGACTTATGAAAGCAAATGCATGAAACTGTGTAATTGGCTGATTATTCATTAGATTAATGGAATAGGTTTGATTTATTAGTCTGTAAATTAAATAGGGGTTTGCATGCCTCTCCTCTCTCCTAATCTAAAATGTAATTCCCTTAAAGTCCATTGGGCTTTAAGTTCTCTATTCTCAAATAGTTATAGGGAAATAGGAAGATCAAGAGAAGGAATAATCAAGTCAAAATTACTTGTACTATTCATGGGTCCAACACCCAAAAACAAACCATGAATGTTTTAAGTAGTTAAGACACGTAATAAAATTAACCTCCTTCCAAAGGCTTTAGATCCGACATCTGGGCTAGATGTTAGATCGAAATCAAGTCCATAATCATCCATAAGCCTATAAATGTGACGACCCTGACCCAATATTAAAAGAAAATAAATGAAAATAATTAAGTAATTAAATTTGGTAAGTAAAATGAATTAAATAAATGAAATTGGAATTAAATAAGAATAAATTATTAAAGGGGCAAATTGGTCAACTATATTTTTGGGACGAAATTTGGTGAAACGAGTTGCGCCATTGCGTCCGGCTCGTCGAGATGAGTTTGTGGATATGCGAACGCCCAATTCCGAGTTGTAACGAACACGTAACGGTTTAAAAATAAAAAAAATAAAAAAATAAAAAAAGGGATTTTTCAGATTTTACTGTAGCGGCTTCAGTGACACTACAGTACCGGTCGACCTCAGCCTTGTTCTCCCTCTCTTTCTCTCTCCCTTGCACAACCTCCCCCAAAGCAGCCACCGATGGGTTTTTTGGTGGCCACCGATTCATTCGGCCACCAAATGGGATGATACCAATCCCAAAAGAACCGTGACTCCGTCCTCTTCCAACCCCAGCCAGGTTCCGCCTCTGGAACGGCCACCGTTCGCCGGAAAACGTAGCCAAACCGCCAGATTGCAGTCAAACTTTCAAGCCGTCGTTCTCCCTCCTCCGGCAACGGAATTCGACGTATGAGGTATGAAAACGTAACTACCCTTCGAGCCCTAGCTGTTTGCATGGTTGGTTTCCATCAATTTCAAGCTTAGGTAACCTGATCTATGAATCAAAGTTTGGCCGGTTTTGAGTTCAAGATTCCGGCCACTTGCCGTCCGTTTGGGACGTTCCCGTAGTTGAATAAAATGCTTAGGAGGTTGAGTTCTAGCTACCCCAGGAAGGATGGCCGTTGGTTTGAAGTTTTTCCGACCAATGGTATCGCTTTGGGCACCCAGTGCGCTGCCAGTGTGGGTGGCTGTGTGGGGCCCACTTTTAGCTGTCAATATTCATTCCTAAATTACCCTTACGTCATCACGAGCCCGTAGGTGTGCTCGGATTTCAATTTGGACGTCGTTTGACTATCGAACCAATGTACGCCTATTGCGCGTTATCTGGGTTCGATGTGTTCGGACCTTCAGATCGATCCCAATTCTTAGTATGTTGTTCCCCGTATTTTTAGGATCGTGTAGAAATTGACGGATCGTGATTCGGAGTCCCGGATACTTCGGATCAATGACTTAAAGTTTGAATTAATCGATAACCGTCTGATCGTGCGATCGTGAGCAATCCGACCGTCCGATCGAGACCCAACTTTGAGGACACGTTATTTAGGTCGTGTTGAACCTGTAGGAACTTTCGGATCTAAGTTTAGAGGTCATGGGACCCACGGGCCCGGTTTGACCTATTCGGGTCGGTTTGACCAAGTTTGACCAGGTTTGACTGAGGCTCTCCCGAGGTCGCCTTGCCACGTAGTTGACTTTGTTGGACTTCTAGGAATGTCCGGATCCTTTTGTGGCGGTCCCACTAGTTAAAAGAGGTAGTTTGACCTTAGAATCCTTCGAACGACGTACGTGCACGTTAAGTCGGGTTTTGTTAGGGTCTAAGTTTATGATTCTCGTTCGGTTCGATCACTAATCCAATCCTCATATCTATCACTTTAGGTACTTTGACTCTGCTACGTAGCGGGCAGGACCCTCTTAGGGTTGTGCAGCATAGGACCAACGGTGAGTGGACTTTGTTTCCAAATGAGCATGAATTGGATGAATTGCATGAAATGAATTTGATAATGGTTTTTAAGTCTTGGTTTGACTTTAGTTAAAATATATTAAAAGGGTTTGCATTGAGGTTTATGCATGATTTGGGTTGCCAGTTTATATGTGGGGCCCTGATGGCTATTTTATTATTATTTATACCTCTAGGTATTGAACGGGACGTGGTGAACGCCCGGTGGATTTTAGTATTTGATTTTGATTATATATTTGAGTGGTATTAAGCTTAGAATTGTTATATTAATTAAAATGGATTTAAAGGATTATTGTAGCAAAAAGGGAATTTAATTGGGTTATGTTGACCTTGGGGTCTTTATACTAATTATGTATGTATTTTGGGTATGAAATACGGATGTTGGGGTCGTCTGGATATTTATGTTTAATGGGTTATTATATATATATATATATATTTATATACACTTATATATATATATATATATATATTTTATGAATAATACTTATTCGTTGAATAAAGGTTTTTAGAAAAGATATATTAATGGTTTAAGAAACGGTGAACTAAACTTTGGTTATATATATATATATACACTTTGGATATTCATTTTGAATCTTGGATTTGAAGATTCATGGTTTTAGTGGAATTTAATTAATAACGTTTATGAACTTCGGGTTTTCGGTTTAAGTATTTGAGCCTTCATGACTATATTTTATGATATGTATATCATTGCGACTTACGTTTTATTCGGGTTTTGAACTGATATGCTTGACTTGAGCATTGATTGATATTGGATTAAATTTCTGAGTATGGTTTTAAATGAATATGACGTTTCATTGATTATGAATTTGATTTGCGGTCGTTTGACCCTTGTGATTATTTTGAATATAGGAATATATGTTTTGGACGGTGATGTCCTGACTTTGAATTTATATATTTTTTAGTTGACTGATGGACTTGTATATGTCCTGGTGTCTGTTGTTTTGGGGTTGGGTACATTGTGATATGTATATATATACTGTTATCGCATGGCGATTGATGTGAGTGCTGTTAGCACATTGTATTGTACCTCCCCTTGTTCTAATACTGATAATCGCATGGCGATTGATATGATATAGTTACCTGGATTTGGTATGGTTCGATCCGGTGCATACCTTAACGGGATGTAGCTGTAGACCCTTGATTGGGTAGTAAGTTTTTACCATATAGTCCTGTGAGTTTAGTCCCACTTCGGACGGCTCAACCTTGGGCACGGTGTCTCGATGAGACTGTACCGGTGTCCAGTCAAATGATCCCCTGTTGGATTGTTTTCCCCTGGTACTTGTGTTCGGTGTTATGGTTATACTATACCTATATGCGTGTGTTAGTACCTTCGTATTCATATTTATTTTAGTGAGGATCGTTCCTCACTTGTCGTGCTTGTGAGCACGTGGTTGTGAGAATGGGGAAGTTTGGGAAACTGTTTACCTGTTTTGGTTGCAGTACTTGTTTGGATTTCAGTACTTGATAGGTTTTACTTGTTGGATTGTAAATCCTAATTTTATATATATTCATATATGATTTGAACTACATTTGAGTTCTGTATTATTGTCGAGTTTAGTTTTCTCGGCGTGAGTGAGATCTTTGACATTTTAAATGTTGTTTTGGTGTTTGAGGATTTTATTATATTCTCATGCTTACATTCTTCAAGTTATTTCAGTTATACTATACATAAGTATATGAGTTCGTGTTTTGGGAAGTTATGCCTTGGGAAAAGTAAAAGGTTAGTTTTTTCGGAAAAAGGTTTTGAGCTGGTAGGTTTTCCCCTATTTTGATATAGGGTAGGTTTTAAATCACTAAAGTATACAAATGGTTTAATATGCATGGTTAACATTGTTTAAACGGTGGGGTTAGTACATTGATTTAAGTATGTAAAACCTTGTTTTGTCCACTCACACTCTTTCTGTTTTGCGCCCCCCAGACCGTAGTTGCGTCGACACTGTTCGGCCGTGCGCTCATCTTCTCTAGCCTTGACTGAAGGGTAGGATCTGTTGTCCTTGAACCCTAAACTTTGTATTCCGTTAATTCTCTTTCCGTTGACTCTTAGATTGCTCTGTATTACCCTTTAGGGTTGAATTTGTTTGGCCGGAGGCTTGTTATGTATATGTTGTATGCATGCTGGCGCTTGGGTTGTTTATCTGTTGCTTTCTGGTAGGTTGTTAAATTTGGGATTGTTCTTGTTTTAGGAGAGACTCTGTCCGTTTTTCGGCAGAAGTCTTGGCCTCCCTTTATTTGTAAATTTCGGGAAGAGGGTAACTGTTTAGTTCGTGGGCTCGACATGGGTTGATGTTGGGCATAACCGCAGGGTCCGTCTCGGGTTCCGGGGTGGAATCTAGGTCGGGTCCTATCAATAAATGACTATTTATCTAAACTTAAGGAAATGCGAAGGCTTTCTGTTAGTAGTAGTGCATATTCCCAATTTCAAATAAAAGAGTTTAATGAAATTGATTTAATTTACAAAACAAATAATGGACGTATCGTACAGCTACTAATATGATTTAGAATAATAGTTGTCCTAGGCCAAGTAGTTTAATTAGATTAAGCATGTTTATAATGAGACCTTAATTAAAACCCTCAATCATCTAAATTAAGTAGAAAAACGATAGATGTTTCGAAAGCCTAGTCGTGGGCTTCCACCATGGTGAATTCCGAATAGGCTTGAACCTTGTGAAGGCTTGCCTCATATATGGGGCGCTGATAGCAAGATGCTCTTGCTTAGGAAGAATTCATTTATACATTGGATGTTGCAAGGTTAGGGTTAAACATGGATCAACATTCTATTATGATGAGGTTCATATTTGCATTACTATACTAAGCAAGAATGGTGGACTAATACTTAACTAATACAATGATGCTTCACGATAATATTCGGGGGTACACATTTGCTAGAGGCCAAATTATATGGGAACTCACATCATGATGTGAATGAGTAGAAGGACTCTCTCTTTATTATTTGCGTTATCCTTAGATCCTATTATGGTATGGTGATCCACGTAATAGGGAGCCTCCCATCCCATTGAGAATTTTCAAGATAGAATACTCTCGAGTTTCTCTTTTGAGGGATTGCAGAATTAGCCAAAATAGTGGGAGGCGCCATTTGATTTAAAGACCTGAATCAATGGCCTTTATAAAATCAATCTAGTTTAAATATGTTATGTTATATTTATTTCGATATATCTGCAAACACGCATTCCAACACTTGACCAAAGAAAGCCTCTGAGGCCTTGGTTTCCCAGCTTAGTACCTTAATGTACTAGAGCTAGCCCACTTCTCATACTCTTTTACGTAAACATTACGTGTAGAGAAGAACATTCAGGTAAGGTGCTACCTCCCGGTTGAGGAGCATTAGATGGACACTACTAGTGCCATAATTCTTCATTTAAACCAGTTATGAAGAAGAGAAGACGTTGTTGACCCCTTTCAGTTGTCTGTAATCTTGTTAAGACCTAAATGGTCATAAGAACATTAGTCCATAGTAGACTAAGAATGATTGAGATCATTGAAAAGTAGTAGAGTTTATGCACTCTACTACATGGGAAACATATGCAAAATTTTTCCTTGTGACACTTTTTCCAATTGTTATATGTGAGTCAAAATTAAAACAAAGTCTCAAGAAAGTCAAAGGAGAAGTCAAAGAGAAGAAGGTAAAAGAACTCCAAAGGAACATACTTTCATTACGAAAGGATAGACAATGTAAGGGAAATTTCTAACAGTTCGAACTTCTATTTGGATATTAGGATCCATACACTAGTTTGTAAATGTTGCAAAGTGACTAGTAAGAAGTAGAAGATTCCTTAAGGAGGAGTAGTTCTTCATGTTTGGAACACAACGATGATCTCTACAAAGAGTAGTTAGAAGCTACTTCCTTAAACGTTCTATATTAGAGGTAAAAGAATTAAAATCATCTTTATATTCCTAAAAGAACTTAATTTCATCTTTAAGATGGAATATTGTTTTGTTTGACAAAACTGCATTGTTCTTTATTGATAAGTAATTGGATTGCTATAATCTGATTAATGACCTCTTTTCATTTAAGAAATGAATGATAGAATGACTGTTTAGAAAATGACGCCTTAAAGACCCAAATGGTTTAAGAGAGGGTTTACCTTACTAGAAGGGTAACACCTCAAGAGGCTTCTCTTGTTTTATAGCATTCACCGATGATCACTCTCGGTTGGACTTTGTGTATCTGATAAAACACAAGTCCTAATCCTTTGAAATAGTTTTAAAGTATTCAAGAATGTATAAAAGAGAGGAGAAGCATATTATGAAATAGTATTAAAACCCTGGATTAGATCAAGGAAATGAATACTAAATGATAAATGTTCCCTAGTAGTACTAAAGGAACATGTCATCATATCATAATGGAATTCTCTTAGTGAGAGATCGAACCTGAATGGTTTTGGTTCTTTCCATAATGATTAATTGATATCCTATTAGGATAAGCATGGTTAATGGCAACACACTTGCCAAACCTAGCACCTTCCAAAGAACTTCATGAGATGTAGTTGTAATGAAAACTGGATCTTAATAATGTTAAGATTTGAGGTTGTCAAAGATATCAAAAGGTTGATATGTATAAGCTTAGAGTTAAACTTATTGAGTGTGGAATGTCAAAAAGGAAACTTTAGGACATTACTTCTATCAACCAACAAACAATAGTTGTTTCTCGAATCATATGCTATATTCCTTGCAAGAGGACTAGCTTAAGATAGGAAACCACAAATCAACACTCAAGTGACAACTTAGTTCCGAGAAAGCTCCACGTAATTCGAATTGGATCCAAGAACCATCTTAGAAGAATGGGGAGATCGTTCTAAACTACCATGAGGAAATGTATGACCCGGTGAGTGCTACAATTGAAAAAACCAGTTGAGTGCTGCCCCAGTGAGCACGAATGGAAACAGAAGGCATTGCCCTTTGTCGCTGAGTCCTTTGCATCCCAGGGCGGATTGAAATGTGTGCAGATGGGTCAATGTGACGCAATTTACCTCACTTGTAGCAACTATTGTTTCCATAGCTTCATATAGACCATCTGTATCGTGACCAACATTGCAAAGTCAGCAACATTTGGACTAAGAGCACAGATCCCTGCCATTAAAGAAATATAATCGCAATGCCCCTTTAATATATTACGCAGACATTTTCCGTGGACAAACTGCAGTTTTTTTTACTTAACCCATTTGATAAAACTCAATACTTACGGGATGCATACAGAAGAAGAAAACACAGCAACAACTTAGATTATAGAAAATGATAACGACATCACAACAAAAACCACAATGTCAAAAACTAACATGGACCAGGATAGTGGAAAGGACAATGAATATTGCAAAGAAGTACCTCAACAGGCCATCCATCCACCACAAATACATCTAAAGAGTAGCCATCACTAGTTGAGTAAACGTGTGCTTCACGGATGTTAAGTCCTAAATCAGAAAGTAATGCAGAAAGCTAGAGAAAAATGACATATGTTAGAAAGATGTTGGTCTTAGTATGGTTCCACTTTTGCGGTTCTCTAGCTGCGAATTTATATTGATAGAAAGTAATCGTGCAAAACTTCATGAATCATGATAAAGTGGAGACAATGGTAATGAAGCTACCAAATGACAAACAAATAAATTAAGTTTCTCAGTCATACCTGGCGAAGAAGCTTACTGTTGTCAATGGTTGAAAATATTACTTCATGAATGAGAAAATATGGTGTATCTTGCCTGCACTATACATCCATTTGTCAATATAATTTATGCATAGATGAGAACTGAATTTTTTTTTGGTAAGAGAAACGAAGTTTTATGAAATCAAGAACACAAGACAAGATTCGGAGAACAAGACGTCTACTAGAAAATTGATTTTTATCTCCCATAAAACACGAGTCCATATTACACCTCTAACATTGTAAGACAACTCTCGAAACCATCCTGCAGCAGCTTCCCAATCTAAAAAAATTGCAATCCTAAAGGCTGGAAAAAAGAGAGATTATGTTCACTCAGCCTATTATTTCATGCATACATGTTTTTACTATTATCTCATTCGGATGTCCGCACATTATTAGGGTTTAGAAAATACATGGTTCGGTAATAACGTTGGGATGCCCTCATAGGAGAATTTCTATGCGTACATGTGTTTATATACATAATTTACGTATATGCTTCTATATGTGTATACCATATATGGACATATAAGGCTCGTTTGGTACATCGGACTGTACTGACTAATTTCTGTCGGATAGTATTAATCTGTTCTAGAGATTACTGATTGTTTATATATAATATTATAAGGCGTTTGGTGCTGTTCCGGATAAATAGTCTAACTAAGTTATATTGTGTTTGATGCTGTTCCGGATAACATCGGATCAGACTATTTTTTTACAAGAAATTCTTTGATAATTTAAGTGGAAATATAGATAATATAATTTGCATATATATAATTAAGGAAAAAAAAAGAGAATATATTGAAGCCCAACAAAAGCAGGAAAGAAGAGAATCAACAGCTAGCAGTAGCAACACGGAAATAACCAGAAAACAAACCAACAAAGCACGAAAAGCAGAAAAAAAATACAGCAAGAAAAACATAGCCGCATGTATTGTTCTAATCGCTAACTTGAGATGATAATTTAATTATTGAGTTGGATACCTGGAGAAGATGAATTACAAAAAGAAAAAAACTCAAGAAAAACTTACCAACATGTATTGAGTTGGATAAACAGCCGCATGATTATTATTTGATTATTTGATTATTGAGTTGGATATATAGCCGCATGAATTGTTCCAATACAGTAAGAAAAAAAACATCAAAAAGGAAAAACTCATAACCTAATTTCCATAAAAATTTAATAAAAGAGAAAATATATAAAGAAAGAGAAGGGGAAGAAAGAAGAAGAGAGAAGAAGAATATTGGAGAGAGAGAGAGAGAGAGAGAAAGAGATACTAGGAGAAGAGTGAAGAGAATAACCATGAAAAAGATAGCAGAGAAGAACTTTAGGGAGAAGAAGATGAAAATAATGTCGTCGGATTTTTCACGTGAACGTGTGTATTTTTTCCCTAGCTGTAGAATTAAGCGTGTATTATCTAAACCGAGGTATGTGAGTTGTATTAGTTAGTCAGGTAAGGAGAGTATTAAAAGCCCAACCAGTATAAAATAGTAAGGTAATTAAATAATACAAGTTGACACCAAACACCTGACGTGGACTGTTTACTCATATCTAGAGTCTAATACGGTGTACCAAACGAGCCCATATGGTTTCCTCTAATGCAAGACTGACAAACTACTTATCAACATAATTAATTCAAAATAACATGCACAAAATATATTTCTTCAGTTCTCGATAAATATTTTATCTAATTTGTGTTTGATAAGAAATAAAATCTCTCACACAAAATAATTAAAGGATGACGGGTAATCCATCCTATGCTAACAACACAATATTAGTACAAACTTACTACATGTCAAAGCAGTAAGACAAAAAGTCTTAAGTCTTCCCACCTCTGGAAAGAAGACTACTGAAATTGCATCCAAAACTTTGAAACTGAAGCCCATAATAAGGCAAAATTCTTCTTCAATGTTAGAAATCAAGGCTTAATAGAAGGAAGACTTTAGATTGAAGTTAACGTTGTATAGCTATCTTACTTGGACAACAATTCTTTTCCTTTTCTATGTAATTACCTTAGACATAGGATCTGGAGATTTCTTTCCTTTTGTATTCCTTAAGCTTTGTTATATATTTGTAATCTTGTACAGTGATCAATACAGAAAACATTCACCATATTTTCTTATATGGTACCAGAGCAAAACGTCTGATCCCTCTTTTCTCTTTCTGCAATCTTCATCATGACAAATACCGAAGAAAGTAGTGTCACACCGAAAACACAAAACTCCATCAACCAGGAAACTAATTCAATACCTGATTATGCAGTTTCTTCACCACTTTAGCTTCATCGTTCAGATAACCCTGGCGCTATTATTGTCTCCAAGCCTCTTATCGGATATAATTACCCAATCTGGAGTCGAGCTATATGCAGAGCTCTGGAAGCCAAGAAAAACTTGGATTCAGTGAAGAAAGCTTGACCATGCCTGCAAAGGCATCCCCAGATTATGACCAATGGATTCGCTGCAATAGTATGGTTAATTCTTGGATTGTCAATTCACTCTCTGCAGAGATCTCCAACAGCGTCATTTATACTGAGAGCGCGCTTGATGTCTGGACTGATCTCAAGGAACGATTTTCGCAAAAAAAATGCTCCACGCATATTTGAGATACATCGGCGTATATCTAATCACTACCAAGGGACATCTTCTCTATCAACCTATTACACTGTCCACAAAGGATTTTGGGATGAACTCTCATCATACACATATGTGGCTCATTGTTCTTGTGGTGCCACCAATTCTCATAATGATATCTTAGAGGAGCAGAGACTCATGCAATTCCTTACAGGCCTTAATGAAGTTTATTCTATTGTTCAAAGCAATATTCTATTGATTGAACAATTACCCACGGTTACTAAGGCCCATGCTCTTAGTTTATAGGATGAACGTCAACGTTCGTTGAGTTTACCAACTATACAAATACCAGATCAATCTGCCTTGGCTGTTATTTCTCGTTCATCATCCAAACCAAAATATCATTGTGATTTTTGTGGAGCAAATAATCATACTGAATCTAATTGCAGGACAAAGATCCTTTAAAATATCATTGTGATTTCTGTGAGATGGATGGGCACTCCGACTCCCATTGCCGCGACCAAAGGAGACAAGGCAATCAGTCCACTAGAGATCAATCCACCAGAAATCAGTCGAATAGGAACCATGCACCAAGAAGGAATAATCAGAATAGATCCAATAAGCCTCCCTTCACTGCTGCTGTGCATGCCAATCCATCACTAGCCAACACCGGCATAACTCTCACTTCGAAGGAATATCAAAAATTTCTTTCCATGGTTTCCAATGGTAAAAGTAGTTCTTTAGCTAATAAATTTTCAGGTATTTCATGTGGCCTTACCTCTAGTTTCAATTCCTCTACTTGGATTATTGACTCGGGTGCCACTGACCATATGATATCAAATTCAAAATTGTTTCATACCAAAACACCCATTACTTGTGCACCAGTTAAATTACCCACTGGCCAAACAACATCTATTACACGTATAGGCCAGTCAAATCCATCCCCCACATTACCCTTGCAAAATGTACTCTTTGCACCTTCTTTTCAATTCAATTTAATGTCCGTTCATAAGATTACCAAGTCCTTAAATTGTTTTGTCACATTTTATCATAATGAATGCTTTTCCAGGACCTAGTTACGAAGAAGAGGATTGGCAAGGGTAGTGTGCGTGGTGGTCTCTACTACTTGGATTCCGAAAATGCTCCCATTGTTTCCACCGTCACATCTGCAACCTTTAATCTCTGGCATTGGCGTTTAGGCCATCTCTCCCATATGGTCCAATCCAAGATTTCGCACCTTTTAGATTATGTTTCTTGTTTTAACAAAACATGCTAGAACTCCTTTTCCTTTAAGTACTATTTCCAGTTCCAATTGCTTTGATTTAATACATTGTGACATTTGGGGTCCTTTCACTATTTCATCTTTTACTGGTGCTAAGTATTTCTTAACCATTGTTGATGACTATTCCCGTTGCACTTGGACTTATCTCATGCATTTCAAATATGAAGCTTTCCAACTTATACAACATTTTTTTTCTATGATCAAATTGCAATTTAATTCTTATATTTGCAAAATTCGCACTGATAATGGTTTAGAATTTCTCAATGCTAATCTTCAACAATTTTTTTATTCTATGGGAGTGCAACATCAACGCACTTGCACTGGCACACCACAACAAAATGGTGTAGTCGAGCGCAAACATCGTCACCTTCTCAATGTGGCATGACCCATCCATTTTCAATCTCATCTACCTCTCCAATTTTGGGGAGAATGCATCTTGACAGTTACATATCTCATCAATTGATTACCAAGTAAGGTTTTAAAAGGTAAAAGACCCTATGAAATTTTATTTGGTAAACCACCAACATATACACACTTAAAAGTTTTTGGTTGTCTTTGCTTTGCCCACAATGTCTTACACAAAGCACACAAATTTGACAAACGAGCCACACCTGGAATTTTTGTTGGTTATCCCCACAATCAAAAAGGTTACAAAATTTATGATTATTCCTCCCATAAAATTTTTATTAGTCGGGATGTCCAGTTTTTTGAAAACCATTTTCCTTATGAAACAACACCTTCCACTCATGATCCCACCATTTTTTTCACCTCCCAATATGCCTACACTACCTACAGATACCTATGACATTGAAACCCCTCCATCTTTTCCGTCCGCTGCACCCACTCCTACACCTACAGATCAACAACATGATCTCACATCTTCACCCCCTTCATCACCTTCTATTCCTAACCATCCATCACCCCCTTCCTCTATATCTGAAAATAATAATCATTCCACCCCATCCAATATTACCCCTACATTGACTACGAACAATAACACAACACCACTTGCCCATCCAACCACTAATCCTTCTACTCCTTCGCCGACTTCTCCATTAATTGATGTTCAACCATGTATACGTCGACCACTCATCAAGCTCCTTGACTACCACTGTTACAATACCTATGTCAATCCATCTTCGGTCCACAAAGGTACCCGTTACCTTCTCTCTCATTACCTCACTCATTCTAATATTTCTCACCCTCACAATGTTTTTTTAGCATCTATCTTTACTGTAGAGGAACCTACTTCCTATTCACAGGCTTCTCTTATTCCCCATTTGTGTGACTCCATGCGTGATGAACTCCACGCTCTCGAATCAAATTCCACTTGGTCCCTTGTTGCTCTTCCTGCCAACAAACACCCCATTGGTTGTAAATGGGTATACAAAGTCAAACGAAGCTCGCCTCGTTGCTAAATGTTACACTCAACTCGAGGGTGTTGATTACAAAGAGACTTTCTGTCCCGTTGCAAAATTGGTCACCGTTCGGGTTCTCCTTACAATTGCGGCCACCAAGGATTGGCCTCTTCATCAATTAGACATCAACAATGCTTTTTTGCATGGTGACTTACATGAAGACGTCTATATGCAGCCTCCGCCTGGTTATGTCTGTAAGGGGGAGAATCTTGTTTGCAAGTTACTTAAATCGCTTTATGGACTTAAGCAGGCTTCTAGGCAATGGTTTGCCAAATTTTCACAGGCCATTCTTGACGCTGGTTACATTCAATCCAAAGTTGGCTACTCTCTGTTTTATAAACAGAAAGGTATCTCCTCAGTGTTTATACTAGTGTATGTCGATGATGTAATTATCACAGGTTTAGATGCAAATGAGATTTCCAAGCTTAAGAACTTCCTACATCAACGATTCAAGCTAAAAGACTTGGGCAATCTCAAATATTTCCTTGGGATTGAGGTGCCAAGATCACGAAGAGGCATTTGTTTGAACCAACGACAATATGTTTTGGATATTATCAAAGATGCAGGTTTATTGGGAGCTAAACCTAAGCCTTTTCCCATGGAAGAAAATCTAAAGCTCAACAATATTGATGTCAATATACTCAATAATCCAGCCTCATATCGTCACTTGATTGGAAGACTTATTTATCTAACTGTTACAAGACTAGATATTCCTTTTTCAATTAATATCCTCAGCCAATTCATGCACCAACCACACCAACCACATATGAAAGCTGCCACACGTTTAGTTCATTACTTAAAGGGATCACCTGGTCAAGGTATTCTATTATCCTCTCATAATGAATTAAAATTGCAAGCTTTTTGTGACTCGGATTGGGCAAGTTGCCCCATGACAAGAAGATCAACAACGGGTTATTGTGTGTTTCTCGGAACAAGTCTAATTTCATGGAAAAACAAAAAACAGTCCACTGTATCTAGGTCCTCATCAGAAGCCGAGTATAGGGCAATGTCAGTAGCTACATGTGAACTACAGTGGCTACGATATCTTTTACAACAAGGCTGCCATATATATAGCAGCAAATCCGGTCTATCATGAGCGAACCAAACACATTGAAATTGATTGCCATGTTGTTTGTGAAAGAATTCAAGATGGAACATTACGTACTGCATTCCTTCCTTCTAGAGATCAAATCAGAGATATCTTTACAAAAGCATTGGGCAAGGAAACTTTCCTACGATTGAAAAGCAAGTTGAATCTCTTAGACATACACGCTCCAACTTGAGGGGGAGTGTTAGAAATCAAGGCTTAATAGAAGGAAGACTTTAGATTGAAGTTAACGTTGTATAGCTGTTTTACTTGGACAACAATTCTTTTCCTTTTCTGTGTAATTACCTTAGACATAGGATCTGGAGATTTCTGTCCTTTTGTATTCCTTAAACTTTGTTATATATTTGTAATATTGTACTGTGATCAATATAGAAAACATTCACCATATTTTCTT
Source organism: Prunus padus (assembly GCA_024362665.1). Classification (NCBI taxonomy): domain Eukaryota; kingdom Viridiplantae; phylum Streptophyta; class Magnoliopsida; order Rosales; family Rosaceae; genus Prunus; species Prunus padus. Next base: position 2,278,793 of record JANFAM010000006.1, read on the forward strand.
ATACATACTTTAAAATTCTATTACTTTAAACCCTGTCATGAAAATATGAGAAGTCAAACGCAGCGAAACCAGAACTTCCTTCAGAGAACATAACAATCTACTTCATAACTCAAACAACTCCAATGTTTTATTCAAAAACAAATGATGCATCCACTCCTTATTTGAAGCGCATCATCACTAGTGATCAATTTTTGATGAGTCAAAGACCAAGCTGAAAGTTAGCTTTCCTGAACCAAAGAATTCCATAAAAGCTTTCACACAAAAAACTAACAACAACCGAGCAACCTTTCAAATAAAGACTTACTACAAAAAGTTTCTAAAAGGAATTCAGGACCAGGACCGTTTATGACCAGTTGCCCTCAATATCTAAAATGTTTCCATTGTGCCCTTTCATTTTAGTTGTTATTGGTTAGAGACCAAAGTGTTATTGCAACTCAACAAATATAAATTAGATAAATAAACCAAAAGAAATAAATACCACAAACCCAACACAACCATTGAAGTATCAAATGGTAAACCATTGATCTAACAACACACAAATTCTTGTTTTTGTTGAATTACAAAAGTGTTTATTCTTGAACATAAAACATGCCAACAATATTTTCTTAAGTACCCTGGGGGAAAACTCTCTGTCAGATGTCTTCCATCCTTGTCCGTAGCATTCGTTTTAACATCCAAATTTAGGTCCCCAAGCTTAGAGTCAATTGCACAATTCCTAGCTCTACTCACAAAAATGGAATAAATAAGAAATAAAGAAATGAAACCCACAATCACCCAATGCAGTCACTGAAACCCTTAACAGGAATAAATATGGCAAGAAAAGCATTTTAGACATAGTACAACACAGGTATAATACCTGTCATGTGACTGAGCAGCGCCTTCATTAGCTTCATCATATGATGGCCTTAGATTGAAACGATACTTGTGGAAGCAAAATATCTACGGATTATAGGTCAAATAATTAAGCTAATTAATTTGGGAATTATTTGACCAAATTGGGAATTATTTGATTCTTGCTCTAATTGGGCATTTGATATTAATCAAATCCCTAATTAAATCAATCTCTCCAAATTGGGGAATAATATTTCCTTTCCATTTGTGGAATTATTCTTTCGAAATCCTAGCTTCCGAGGCTCCTATAAATACATGGCTACACAAAGGTTTGAGGTAATTCAAAACCTATGTCTAAACTTCTGTCTGAAACTTTGCAGAAATACTCTCTCACAAACCCTAGACGCCATACTCGTTTTCTTTCTCACAAAAGGCTCCGGCCACCCGGTTCTCACCCTAGAGAAATCTCCGTATCCTTTGTTAGCTATTGTTTTTCCTACAAACACTCGACCTAACTTAGGCATCGGAGGGCCTTTGGACAACACCCCCCGGGTGTGGTCTTTTCACTCCATATTGTTTTGCAGGGAGAAAGAGAAGTGACGAGGAAGAAGGAATCTTCAAACGAATATTCTTAGGGATGAAAATTGCTCCCACAAATTGGTGCTTTCATTGAGAGTGCGAAATAATACTCAAAGTGTGCTCCAAATCCATTTTCCACACTTTGTTTCAATCAACCATGGTTGATACAAGACGTACGAAGAGTAACACCACCACGAAGGGCCTGTCTCATGGTTTCATGGTGGACACTTTGCCGCAACCACAGGGAACTGCGACTGCCAACACTTTGCAGCAGCCTCCCGTGGTTGCCAACAACTTACAGTTGCCTCTTGGAGCATCGCAGCTGCCGGTAACAGTTGCCGGAACATCCCAGCCGCCACAACTAGCAGCTGGAGATGCTGCACAGCCACCAAATCGTGTTGCAAGGTTCCATGACCTCCACAACCTTGCAGTAGCAAGCGCCGGCTGTTGGAGTAGCTCCACCATGCCTTCTCACCACCGAAAACAGCAGCAGTAGCACCACACAACTGCCGGACTTGCTACACTGCCCCACGGCTACTTCAACACCGTCATGGGTCATGGCTCTATCTTGGATCAAATCCATGCGTTCCTTCCTTTATCGTCACACATGGTGTATGCTCCTATGTACGAGTCTAATGGAGCCCTAGCCCACATACCGGCGCACAGTTAGAAATGTCCCATGCTGGTTGGATAGAGACGAATGGGCATGGGAGAGAACGAGATCCGTTCGAGGTTAAGTCCAAGGACCAATGTGCACGAGAAGCTTGGCCCACATGCCAATGTCCACGTTCGCTTGGGCCCCGAATGAAGTGTCCATTCTAGGCTGGGCCAACAGAGAGCTCGAGTTCGTGAACAGTTGCATGACGAATGGAACGACCGATGCTCACCAACCCTCTCAAGAACTAACTCATGGCGACAAGCAGTAGATGAATCCTCACAAGCTCAATCTACTAATCTGCCCCACGAGTAGAACAACCAAGGGGATTGACCCTTGGAAGCTGACGAGGAAGTTAACCAGCGAAGATCAAGCCATACAGGCAGAAGATGTTGAGAGGTTAGTGAATGACCGACTCCAAAGTCTTCAAGTTAAAAGAAGCACGGAGGAAGCCCTGAGCCGGGAAATTGACCGAGTCAACTTCTCCCCTTTCATCGACGAGGTGGAGCAGGCTACACCTCTGAGGATGTTCACAACGCCATCCATCACACCATTCAAGGGGGACTCTGACCCCGAGAGCAATTTGAATCACTTCAAGAGTGCCATGATCCTGTACATGGCAGACGACGCCCTGATGTGCAAGGTGTTCGCAATGACGTTGCCAGGAGCAGCTCAGGACTGGTTCCACACTTTACCGTTCGCATCAATCGGCTGCTTCAAGGAGTTCGCCCTCATTTTCACAAAGGAGTACACCTCCTATCAAACAGTCAGAAAACAGCTTGACCACCTCTTCAACCTGCACAAGAAGCCAGACGAGTCTCTTTGAGACTACCTCAAAAGTTTCAAGGCTGAAAAGGCGAACATCATAGGATGCAAGATCTAATCGCATCCTCAACTTTCAAGAACGGTTTGGTAGCCAAGCACGAGCTATACCTGGAGCTGACCATCACTCTGAGCCAAACCCTGGTAGAAGTCTTCGCGACGGTAGAGGGCTACGCATTCTGGGACGACTACCGTATCACCGTGAAGAAAGCAAGCAAGCACAGTTCGTCTTTGTAAATCAAGCAGATTTGAAGGGAGCAGAACAAATGGAGAAAGAAGCAGATCTCATTCCTATTAGTCAAGCAAACTAGAATGAAGGGGAATAGCTACTCCCCAATAGCAATCAAGGGGTCAGGACCAAGCCGAGGGAATTTATCTAGAGGTCTCTCCTGAAGAAGGATGGAGGCCCGAAAAGGACGTTGAGCTAGTACCCTTGATCTTGATAAGCCCTAAGCCCAGAAGAGAAAGATCAAGCAGGCAACTTTCGTCTCCCAAGTCACCACCGATGATCCAGCCATTGAAGACACTCATATCATTGGCTTTTAGAAGAAGGACCTGATCGGGCTTGATCTGCCGCATAACAACGCCCTCGTCATCTGTATCCAGATTGAACAAGCTGTGATCGAGCGAGTTCACGTGGATGAGGGCAGCGCAGTCAACATCCTGCAACTATCTATCATCCAGTAGATGGGATTAGAGCATAAGATTAACAAGCTCGTCGGATTGCTCACCAACTTCAATGGGGCAACGTAGATCACTATTGGAATGATTGACCTTGACATCCACTCATCCCCGGTGGTCTGCTCGTAGACCTTCAGGGTAATCGACGAGGTTTCCCCTACAACGGAATCTTGGGCCGACCATGGATAAGTAAGATTGAAGCCGTAATATCTGATTCACACCAGAAGATCCGCTACCCTATCCATAGGGGAGGAATTAGGCAGATCAATAGTGACCAAGCCATGGCAAGGAGAAGCACATCACAAGGGCTGAAGATGAGCAAGCAGTTGCAGTTCACATCGGTGATGCAGGCTGCCGACGAGGCAGGTCGCGCTCCTGACGGAGAAGCAAACCTGAAGGATTTGCTACATCCCAATAGCAATTAAGGAGCCAGGATCAAGATGAGGGAATCTGCCTAGATGACTCCCCTGAAAAGGGTTGGAAGCCTGAGGATGACGTTGAGTTAGTACCCCTTGATCCTGACCAGCCAGACAAAGAAGCGCAGATCAGCTCGCGCTTGAACCCAAACTAGAAGCATCGAGAGGGAATTTGCCCGAAAGGCTCCCCTGAAGAAGGTTGGAAGCCTGAGGAAGATGTTGAGTTAGTAGCCCTTGATCCTGAGCAGCAAGATAGAAAAGCCTAGATCGGGTCGCGCCTAAGCCCAAACGAGAAGGTACCACCTTCCTCCAGAACAACAAGGACATGTTCGCATGGTTTCCATCTAACATGCCTCACATCGACCCTAACATCATCTACCACCGGCTCCATGTCAACCCTGCCAGCAAGCCAGTGGCTCAAAAGAGACGCAACTTCGCTTCCGAGCGAGTTGCGATCATTGAAGTTAAGATCGACAAGCTCTTAATTGCCGGCTTCTAGTCAAGATCGACAAGCTCCTAGTCAGAATGGTTGACCAACGTTGTTCTGGTAGCGAAACAAGAAAATGGCAAATGGAGAGTTTGCGTCGATTACATCGACCTCAACAAAGCATGCCCTAAAGACAACTTCCCATTACCGAGAATCAACTAGCTTGTGGATTCAACTTCCGGCAATCAGCTACTCAACTTCTACTCAGGCTATAATCAAATCCTGATGCACGAGGATGACAAGGTGAAGACCTTTTTCATCATCGAGAGAGGGACCTACTGCTACAAGGTCATACCTTTTGGGATGAAGAACACCGGAGAAACCTACCAAAGGCTCGTGAATAAAATTTTCAAGGAGCAAATTTGCAAAACCATGGAAGTCTATGTGGACGACATGCTAGTCAAAGCCCTTGAGAGTGCAGACCACATCATCGCCGAAGCATTCAGCTTACTCCGCAATATCGCATGAAGTTGAACCCAAGTAAATGCACGTTCTGTGTATCGTCCGGCCGTTTCTTGGGATACCTAGTCACTCAACGAGGTATCGAAGTACACCCTCCCAAATCAAGGCGATTCTCTAGATGAAGGGAAATACAAAGTTTGACTGGCAAAGCAACGGCCCTCAACCGATTCCTTTTGAGATCTACCGACAAGTGCAGACCATTCTTCAAAGCTTTGAAGAAGGGACAAAGAGACAAGTGGGATAAGGAGTGCGAAGTAGCTTTCCAGAACTTGAACACTTACTGAAGGAAACCTTTAAGAAAATCATGAGTTTCATTTGAACATCAACATAGATAAATAAAATCATGGAAACGGAAGCTTAAGCATGCATCTATGAGTTCAAAAACAAAAACTTTTCCTATGAATCTTTTAAGCCAAGTGATAGTTGTACTATTTTCCTAGAACATACTTCTAAGAAGATTGGAAGGAGGAGTTACCCTTGGTGCGTGCTTTCAACCTTATGATTGAATTCCACCAAAGTTCTTGAAGCTTGAATGGCTCCTTCAAAAACCTCCACCTTGTTGTTGAAACTTGAATGACTCCTTCAAAAACTCCAACTTGAGAGGTTCTCCAAAAGTCACCAAAATAGGTAACCTTTAAGTCTCTTCACCAACTAGAGCTTGAGAAGAAGATGATGAGCTTAGTGAGTGGATGATGCTAGTAATCCCTCACTAAGGTAGTATGAAAGTGTAGAGAGAGTTTTGGAAGACAAGAGTTTTCTTTCTCTCTCCTGATTTTCACTAATGACCCCTTAGGCTTCAAAAAGATGATAGTTTTTACTTGATTCAACCAGTTGACTCTAGTAACCCTAGCCCATTATGAACGTCCATCCCCTTAAATTGGGCCTCTTGGGCTCAATTTCATTTAAGTTGTCATACAACCCAATGTCCATGTCCAATAGGATAAAGCCCAATGAGCCTAGAATTCAAAATTCCCGTTTAAAGCCTATTATGACATCACGTGTCATTTAAATTAATTCCATAATTAATTTTTCCTTAACCAATTAACTAAACTTAATTGATCTCTTCAATTCATCATCTCCATAACGGTTTCTCAAATAACTCAAGTTTAACGGTGTGCGGTCCATTAGGTTCTAATTAGCAAGGCCGTGGGCAATTTGAACTCTTCGTAATTGATTGTGAATTAAAACCCCTTTTTAATTCTCCCTATTAGTTAGAATCGTCACTCCTTAGTGCTTCCACCATCCATGAGTGACACCTAGCAGTATGTCATGGATATCCAAGCTAAGTAGAATAAGTAGAGAACCTATTCAGTTGGAATTACAATGCAATATGGTCCTTCCCTATTACAATGCTCTTAATCTCATTACTAGGGCATGGTGCATGTCAAACCCCTAATGAGATTGTCACGTCGTATATGATTTGTATTAGTATGACAAGAACATCCTTCTAGGTCATACCGAATACTTTGATCAGAGATTTGCTTAATCATATCTTCCGAGCATTCTCCTTCTTTACTAAAGGATAGAGATCCCGTGTTGTACACTCACATGTCTCCATGAGTCAATCGAGAACCCCAACAATGCTTGTACCACATCCGTGATTAGGACATGTCTTTATAGCATCATCAAAGATCCACAACCTTCCCACAATACAATCATGGTGCCTCACGTCCAAGGACTAATTTGCATTATTGCAACTTGGAGTTTCTTGTTTGACATATAAGTAAAATTTCCACACAAGAAACTCTCCTTTGATCGCGTTCAATGAACTCATTCTCTATTGAGCACCTACATACTTGTCTTAGTGTCTCCACATGAATGACTTGAGACTAGTCATCCTCCTAATTGAGAATGCATAGCATGTACCGGTCTTTTCAGATTGTCAGTGCCCAATTGACAATCCTATGACTAGGAACATTTAGGGTTTGAGGACAATAGAGGAAATGTCTCCTGAATCTAACTTCCTTAGATTATTTTCTCTCTATCTCATATCCCTTGGACTTATTTTTTGTGTAACTGTTAGTGAGACATTTACTAATAAACAATAAGCTTACCCTTTAAGAGAATTAAACATAAGTCTAATACATGAAATATCCTAAAAAGATTACATCATATGATTGGCTGTTAGGACATATTTCCAACACTTACCTTACTTCACCTCTCCTGCTCTCAAAGCCAGTTCCTAGTGAAGACTTGTTCGTGTACCTGACAGTGTCCAGCTCGGCCATCAACTCAGCTCTCATCCGAGAAGAACTGGGGGCCCAACATCCGGTATTCTACACGTCGATGTAGAGACTCGCTACCCAAAATTGGAGAAGCTCATTTTGGCCTTTGTAGTTTCCGCGAGAAAACTGCGACCATACTACCAAGATCACCGGATCATCTTTATGACTGACTTTCCTTTGAGACCAATGCTCCACAGCCTTGACGCTTCTCAACAACTCATGAAGTGGGCTATAGAGCTAAGCCAATACGACCCCCTCTACCAACCAAAGACAGTAATAAAAGCTCTGGCTTTAGCAGACTTTGTCTCAGATAGGAAAGTTTGAGAGCAAATAAGATCTCCTTCTTCGAACCTGACCAACCCAGAGACATGTGGTAGTTGAGCATAGACGGAGCGTCAAACCAAAAAGGAGTTGGAGCAGGCATCGTCATTATCACCCTAGATGGAACCTTGTTGGAGCAAGCTATCATGCTTGGCTTCCTGGCCTTAAACAACGAGGCAGAGTACGAGGCATTGCTCATTGGCTTGCGCTTGGCAAAGGAGCTATCAATCAAGAAGCTGGCCATCAACTCAAATTCCCAGCTGATCACAAATCAAGCCTCAGGAGAATACGTGGCGAAGCACCCAAGGATGATCTTGTACCTTGACAAAGTCCAAGAGCTGTTAAAGGTATTTCCTACCTTCAACTGCCTCGAGCAGAGAACGTACAAGCAGAAGCACAGGCAAGCCTAGGATCAGCGCTGGATACCCAATTCAGACGCTCCATCCTGGTGGAGCACCTTGGCCAACCAAGCATAAAAGAGGCAGAGCATCCGGACTTGATTCAGATTGACTAGGATCCTAGCGGGCAAGATCCCATCATCGACTACCTAGTGATCGAGAATTTGCCAAAGGATAAGTCTGAGGCCAGAAAAATCAACAAATAGCTGTGAGATACTACATGAAGGACAATATGCTTGTTCGCAGATTATACTTCGGCGCTCATTTTACCTACATCAAATACCCACAAACGCTCGAGCTGCTTTGCAAAATACACGACGACGAATGTGGGAATCAAGCTGGGGACAGATCGCTTACCCAGAAGTCTCTCAGCATAGGCTATTTTTGGCCTACCATACCCCAAGACTCCACGGAATATGCCCGAAGATGTGATCTATGCCAACGCTATAAACCAATCCCTGGCCAGCCAACCGAGGTGTATCATCCATAGAGCAGTCCATGGTCATTCATGCAGTGGGCCATTGACTTGGTGGGACCTATGCCGCGGGTACGTGCCAATAAGAACATGATGATTGTTGCCACTAACTACTTCACCAAGTGGATCGAGGCTGAGGCTCTATCCTTTACCAAGGAAGGTAACGTTGAACGATTTATCTAGAGGAACATCATCTGCTGATTCAGTTGCCCGCAGTCAATAGTCACCGACAATGGTACACGTTTCGTGGGCAGGCAAATTACCGCATTCTTTGTAAAGTATGGCATCAGACATCACTAGTCAACTCCCAGATATCCATAAGGTAATGGCCAAACAGAGGCATCCAACAAGATCGTTCTGGACTACTTGAAGAAAAGAATGGAAGGCGCATAAGAAAAATGGGTTGACGAGCTACCAGGAGTCTTATGGGCTTATCTCACAAGCAAAAGGAGATCTACCGGTGAGACACCATTTTCCATGGCCTATGGGACATAAGCAATCATCCCCCATATACATCACAATTCCATCCATGAGCATTGTCGTGGGCAGTCTTGACCAGAATTGCAAGTAGATGAATGTCAACCTTGATTTGCTTGAAGAAGTACGAGAGAAGGCCATTGTTCGAGTTATAGCATACCAGCAGCAGCTGACATCTTACTATAACAAGAAGGCCATTATTTGAGTTGCAGCTTACCAACTCGGCTCCAAGTAAGCGACGAGCCTTACCTCCGTTGAAGAGAAGTTACTTTCGAGTACAAGCTTTTCAATAGAGTATTTTTCAAGTGTTATGTCCCCCAGACATACACATACAGGCGACAAGCCTTACCTCAGTTGAAGACGAGTTACTTCCGAGTACAAGCTTCTTTAACATAGTATTTTTGGAGTGTTATGTCCCACAGACATACACATACAGGCGACTGCTGTTGTTGGATTCTGCTGCTCAAAAATTGATTCAGCTGCATCCTCAACTTGTGATACTCGCAAGTGCATGAGCCGTTGGGTAGTATAGCATGTGTAAGTGTGAGGTCGATTCCACAAGGATTGATGATACATTGATTCAATTTGATTCCCTGCACAAAATAGAAATGGAAACAAAGTTTAAAGATTGTTGCAAAGAGTATACTAAGGAACAGTCCAATTCTAAGTTTCAAGCAATCAAGTTAATAAGTTCAATTTAAATAAAAAGATTGATTCTCTCTAATGTATAATCTAGCTATGGTGTCTGGTCTAAACCTTGTATTCCTAATTCCCTAATTAGATCCTTGTTGTCGAACCTAAATTAAGCATTAGAAATCCATTAAGCATAGGAGAACATTTTAAACAACCAAGCATGTATCTAATCCCTGTTGTCGAATGTCCATACATACTCTTCCTATTTAAAGCATATGATGTCTACTCTTAATTACAACCAAGATAGCTAACATACGAGTTTAAATGGTGATAAAACATTCAAACAAGCATATCAACTGATAAGCGTAATGAATAAGATCAATAACTAAAATTGAAACTTGGAAACCAATCAAACTTCAAAAACTTAAAATTATCATGTTCATAACAATAACAGAAAATTACAAGGTGTTTATTAAATAAAAAGACAAAGTAAAGCTAAGGAAATACAAGAAGAAAATAAAAGGCAAAGGGAGGAGAAGAAGATAGGGGACAACATGCTCGAGATGGAAAAGCTTTCATCTCCATGGCTACCAGGAGGCCAAAGCCTCCCAGCTGCTGCCTTATCTCTTCTCTCCCTTTGTGACTCTCTAATCTCCCTATCTTTGTGTACAATGTGATGAAATATGAATGAATGATGAATTCTTCCCTCAGCTCCTTGAAGACTCTCTATTTATAGGCACAAGGGGTAGATGAAATCAGATTATACAATTGGATCCACTAAGCACACCTACTTCACCCAACACACCAATGCAATTGAAAATTAGTTCACCAACAACACCCACTTCATCTTCTTTATTTCTTGTGGCTGCTGGAAATCTCTACTTGAATCAGCTCACCTAACTTCCCCACCATCAATAACACCTCATGCTTAGCTCAAAATGACCAAGCACACTTAGCTCATCCTTAGGTCAGCATGACCATCAACTTCATGGGCTTACAGATTGGGCTTCCCTTAAGCAAATGACGACTTTGATCCCTTCATCTTGAAGTTCAGAATGTTATCTTTTCAACCACATGTCATTTGGCCCAATCCAAGGTAAGGCTGAAACAAATTGCTAACTCATTTTGCAGCGCACACAAAATTCATCCTGAGAATGGTTCTGTGTTAGATGGGTGACGGACTCCAGATTTATCCAATGGGGCTGCATTTTGGATATGTTATAATAGACACTCATTGGAACAACTTCCATGAAGGATGTTGCTTCATCCGAGCTGTGTAGGTTACTGAAATAGGGTCTGCAATATGCCCTATGAAACTAGACTGACAAGGGAGTATAGCCCAAATTGGGTTTGTCTTTAAGCTCTTCTTCCATTCATCCAAATCAGGCCTTAACATGCTTGAATTGCATGAATTATGCTCTCTTGCTCTATTGACCTACAAAACACGCAAAGAGAAGTAAATGACTCAAAATTCTAAGAAACTAAGCAAAAGGAGTAAGTAAATAGGGCATGTATATGTATGAAATTATGAGCTTAACAGTGACGAGCCTTGCCTCCATTGAACACGAGTTACTTTCGAGTACAAGCTTCTTCAACATAGTATTTTTCAAGCGTTATGTCCCACAGACATACACATACAGGTGATGAGCTTTACCTCTGTTGAAGATGAGTTACTTTCTAGTACAAGCTTCTTCAACATAGTTTTTTCAAGCGTTATGTCCCCCAGACATACACATACAGGCGACAAGCCTTACCTCCATTGAAGACAAGTTACTTTTGGGTACAAGCTCTTCAATGGAGTATTTCACGAGAGCTATGTCCCCTGACATACACTTACAAGATGCAATGAGAATTGAAGATTGAAAAACAACTGAAAATTCCATAGCAAAGTGGCCAACTAGCCAAGTTCAACAAGAAATAAGGCGGTCGACTAAAGACTTTGAAAAAAATTACAAAATTCAAAAATAGCAAGAAGGGCTACATCTACTAGGGGATTCGGCAGATGACCCTTAGTCGACTACACCCTCAGGTACCTCCTGATTAGCTGCGCTAACAACAGCCTCATTATACTCAACTGGCACCATCTGCTCAGTAGCCCCAGCTTCCTGCTCCTCCGCATCTACCCTAACCTTGTCACCTACCCCACCTTTGGCATCGTCTTCCTCTACTGCAGCTTCATCAGCCATTTGCTCATCAACTGTTTCTACATCCACAGTATTGATCTACTTACTTTGAGCAAGGGGTAGGTCAAGATAGAGCTGCTCAGCATCTTCATCTTCGATGGGGCAACAGGGACAAGCATTGTTCCTGCAGTCCAACTATCCAGATTGTACGCGTTAGCAGTAATCTTATGCTTGGACGCCTCCTTAGTTTAACATGGGTTTCAAACTTGACCAGCAACTTGTCACGATTTTAGGCCAACGCAACATACTTATGTTTGAGGTGAAAGTAGGCTTCCTTGCATTCGAGCAGAGTAGCCATAAGATGATAGGACCAACCCCGAATCCCTCGGAATCCCAGACTGATCCTGTGGTTTTTTCGACATCCAACCGATGCCGGGCCCACTTACTTAAAATGACATCCTCTTCTCCGAAACAAGGGAAAAGGAATCGAGACTTTTGCGGAAATTTCGGCAAAGTCTCCTTGAAAAACGGAATTTACCAAAAATTTTATAGTTAAAATCACATTTTTAATATTCCCCAACATCAGCACACACAATGCAAAGCACACACACATTACAAAATGGGCCTCTGGCCTCCAATTCAATCCTACCATGGGAATATCAACGCAATATGCAAGTTTGTTTCTTTACTTTAAATGTATAGCCACAATTTCAAAGCATAACTCAAATAGTTTGTTTTGCGACTGCACCTAAGTTAGCCTAGGTTGCCTACGTACCCTTACTGAGGGATCAAGCCACATGTAGTTCTTTAATCCAAATTCATCATTCAACAAATACATAGTTTTTTACCCAAGTAAACCGACCCTAAATTTAGATTCTTTCTCAACTTCAATTTCAACAAGACATATAACTAAGCATTATATAAGTTCTTTCCCTCCCATGATTCACAACTCAGAACCATTTAATTAATACAACACAATCTCTTGGAAAATACAATCTAAATTATTTAATTAATACAATAAGAATAGAATTGTAGTATAAATATATATATACATACATACATATATATTTATAAGTCAGACCATTATACCACAATTTGTATTGGGAAAACAATCCATCCGGGGGATTGTTTGGCTAGACCATGGGACGACATCACATCATCCTGTGACTAGGGTTGAGTCATCTAACCAGGGGGCTGATACTCAGTAGCACACACACTGACATCACATCGCACATGCAGCCAAATACAAGTCATACGCGCACAGACTGCCCGGCAAGGGCCTTCAATAACACCCCGTCAAGAGTGCTCAAGACGTAACCCCTATCCATCAGTTTCATCATTTCCAAGTATCCGTAACAGGGGAGGTACATATCATGGTGTATACCATGTACCGGGGGAAACAATCCAATTACGGGATTGTTAGGCTAGACCACGGGATGACATCACATCATCCTGTGACTAGGGTTGAGCCATCCATTCAGGGGACTAATGCTCAGTAACACACGTCGGCATCACATCGCACGTGCGGCCAATCACAAGTCCTACGGGCGCAGACTGCCCCTTCAAGGGCCTTGGGCACACCCTTTCAAGGGTGCCCGAATCATCCTTCCACACGCCGGCAACACATCGCACGTATGGGTCACATCCTTATCCTCCCACGGGACGACAACACATCGCAAGCGTGGGTAACATCTGTAACCAAGGGGAGGTACATATATTGGCGTGCAACCCATAGCCAAAATATGAGATCCACTTTCATAAACCCATATATAATATAATATAATATACCTCCCTTAATTCGATTCCTCAAAAACTCACAACCGAAACCAAATGCCATATATTTAAATAATAATAATAATAATAATAATAATAACCCTTAGAAATCCCATATCCTCATATGCATAGCCAACCAGACAATGGTAGCGTCCGCACTCACTACCCAAATATTTACTCAAAGTATAGATAACAACCCTTAAAAGCATATGCTCCAAACCCCACACATTCATAAACGTTCAAATATCAAAGCATCCGGTGATTCCATAATTAAAAGGATATATACACTTCATAGTTCAAGATAACCCAATTTATATGCATGGTATTCCAATCTTTAAAATTAATGTTCATTCAAAACAAAGCCCACTCACTTCCTAATAATCATAACCAAGGACCAAGACTCGCTTTCACAACCATTCAATCAAATATCCTTTAATCAAAATTCCATACTCCAAATATTCCATAAACTTCAGATATTAATATAACAGCCAATAATCACAATTTAAACAATAATTTAATCTCAATATTAAAGCACAATATATATACATTTCAAATGTTCAGAGAGCAATGCACATTTAAATCAAATGTCCAAACACTGCCAAAACTCATTAAACGACCTCAACTACGCTTTTACAATCAAACCCTAGTTCCTGGAACTTAACGTGTATAAAGTCCTAAGGATATTCAAGTACTTTCCAACGGACAGGACGGTCTCAAAAGACCCGTGGTCAACGGTTTAGTAAAACTTCCAATTTTTGGTCAACCGGGCCCACTACCTCCAATTTCTGATACGAGGAACAACATATTTAAAATTGGGACCGATCAAACGGTCCGAACTTATCGAACCAGGATATCGCATATTACGTGCAATATCCGTTCGATAGTCAAACGGAAACCAATTCCAAATCCGAGCATACCGTCGTGCTCAGGATGACAAGGGTAACATTCTAGAACATATTGGGCTGCCACACAGTGGCTCATGCGTCGCCACACGCGCCTGCAGTGCGTGGGTGTCTTGAGAAATTATCGTCCGAAAATTTCTCGAAACACCATACAATACATATACCATTAGAACCATCACAACTAGGGAAGCAAGTTTTTGTCTTGGACCCCGGCCAAAAAGTGGCCGGAACTAGGTGAAAATACGGCCAAACCGTCGGCCTGATATGGTTTAATCGATCTACAAAACCTCAAAAGTTATCTACAATACCTACATAAACGGATAGAGCACGAAGAGTATATGGAGTTTCATACCTCACTCGATGGAAACGACCAAGGGAGTCGCCGAAAACGGCATCAGAAAACATGGAAATCGTCGGTCTTTCCAGTTGTTCCAGCTTCCAAATCATGGGTTTTCGAACTGGGAAAATGGGCGGGTTAGATAGAGGACGTTGATACGAAACTTTTGGGACTAGTTTCTCTTGAAACGGTCGCCGGATGGCGACGAAATCACTTGCCAAAGTTTGGCCAAAGAGAGAGAGAAAGTGCGAGTGAGAAGATAAAGAGTTTGGCCCGGGTACTTTAGCAACAATACTGTAGAAGTACTGTTTGCTACAGTAACAATTTAAAAATTCCCTTTTTGTCCTTTTCGTTTCTAGACCCTTACGCGTTCGTTACAACTCAGAATTTAGCATGCCGCCTATCTACGAACTCGTATCAGCGAGCCCTATGCAATGGTGCCACTTATTTTCCCAAAATCCTTCCAGAACAAAAAGTGAACAAAATGCCCCTACCACCCAAGGGTAAAATTGTAACTTCACAAATTGAATTAAATTGATTAAATTGTTTAATTTGGGTTAGGGATGTTACACAAGAAACTTGAGCTTATCATCTTTTTGGCCAAGAGAACTCTTCAGCGCAGACACTCTCCTTCATCTCGAACATCCTTGCATCATGGCGAATCCGCTCTGCTTGTTAGTGGGTTTAGGGTTTAGGAACAACATTCATCTTCGTCAGCTCATCAAGCAGAGCATAAGAGGGGGTAATAGAAAATGAATTTTGCATGGCCTCAATAGCAAAAACCATCCATTTTTTGAGGATGACGCGTGACAGCTTCTTCTTGCTTATCCAGGGAAAGGCTCGAGAACATGACAAGGTCACCAGCCTGATGTATGTGGTCAACCAGCTTGGCAGAAGCAGATGGACTTGACAGAAAGTTTGTTTTGAGCAGATCAGACACATGCTCACCCCAAGTAGAGCTATCACCAACTCCCGGACTAGCAGTTTGCACAATTGAAGTACTCTTTAGTCTAGCAGACGACTTTTTAGCTCTCTTGGCCGCAGCATGCAACATCGAGGTAGCTCCGCGCTTGACTATTCGTGGCCTCGCACACGAGTCATGATTGCTAGACAGAGGTACAGTTATCTCAGTTTCATCCCCGGATCTGCGCAGACAACCCAAACCCTGTGCTTATCAGCAACCTCCTTATAGGGTAGATCACTGGTTTAGGGCAGTTTGGGTCGATACTTGAGCAGAATTTCCCGGACCTCCTGCATGCCATTAACCTTCTTGCTGTTTGCGCTAATGAGTTGCTTGATCCCTGCAGATGAAGAAGGAGCAACTCACGTGGGGAACTTCAGGGCAGACGAGACCCCCTTTGAGGAAGACTTGCTCGTGGCAGAGAGAGGGAGCTCGACCGAGGACTCATCCCGCTCATCTGGCATATCATCTAGGTCCCAGCCATGCAGCTTCCATCTTTGCCAAGGAGCAGACCACCAGCCTCCTTCCGATATTCTCTTAGCAACTAGTGCCATCCACGGAACCTGGCAAGGATGTTCATAGCTTGCTAAACCTTGGTCATGTCCCGGCCGAGATCGATCTTCTTGCGGATGTCATTCTCTGCAAGCAGAAGACGGAAGTCAGTCAGATACATAGCAAAGAATTCCATAATGACTATAGCAGATCAATGAGGTATGACTTACCGTCAAAGTAAGTGAGAGGAACGAGCAGATAGTCACCGACCTCCCCTTCCCATCTGCAGCCGACTTCCATCACATTCGTATGCCACACATGATCACTTTGACTCAGACTGTTCCTAGTTTGTGGCACAAAAAAAAAGCAGAAAAAAAAGGAATTGAAGAAGTTTAGACCAGCCCTAATCGCAAATACACCGGCCCAAAATGCCACCCACACCAGTTTCAAGTACACCGACCCAAACTACTCGCTCGCCTCTAGCCCAGTTACAGCTGGACAACTCAAGTCAAAGACCTCCTCCACCCAAGTCACAGAAGGAAGCCCAGTTACAACTCGATAGCCCAGCAACTAATTCGCACCTCCTTCATGCCACTACGCTCCATGCAGAAGCTTGGGGGCATTGTTGGCTACGCAAAATCTTAGGGCTTGGTGCTTCATGCCGTGGGGATATGCGCCAACACAGGTCGTCCTACTTTGTGTTGGATGGGTGTGCGCTGGCGTGCCAGCACAGTCTACCGTGCATTCGAGGATGATGTGGATGGATTGAATGCACCTATTTGGATCTGACTTTGCTCAAAGCTATTGTGGTCGAGAGAGGAACAGTTCTCAGCCATCAGGTTCACGGCCTGACCTACAAGGCCTTTGATTGGAGTCCATTTTGGAAGACGGTCGGTGGATTCGGATGGTGCTCCAGCGCCTCGCTAGATATCGAAGTCTGTATGATAAATGGGGTGGACGAAAAAGTAACAGGGATAGTGCTCCGGCGCCTTGAAAAATCAAGGGTCGTATGATATATTTGATGGATGGGAGAACTTAGCTTTACCACTACTCCTAGGAAAATATTTAAAGATATTGAAAGTGCATTACAGGAAGATAAATGATAGGTAAAGATAATTTGCTCTATGGGAGGCTTGTTTGGTCGATGACCTTCTGAACGTTGCTGAGGTTCTTGTATTTATAGGAGAAGTTGGGGCTTGCAAATGGAGAAGTCCACTTGAAGAAGAATGTGGTCATGGCTTGCATAGCATACACTTCTAGAGATAGTGGGTGGCTTGGTGGAGAGTGTCAGCTGCATCTCTTTAGCTTTCGGATTGTTTATTCTCAGTGGCTTAAGTGGCTGTCAATCAGCGCGTTTCCCAAGTTAGTAGGCGCGCTTTTCTGACACTCGATCCCTATCCTCGGTCATCGCTTACCGAGATCGTGGCAGTGACCAAGGGTCTTTCCCATGGTTTGCCTTGCCAGCTCTTGCACGGTTTGAACGGTCTGCTTTGTATTCACGACTTTGGTGTAGGACCCAAGTCGTCACAGTCTGGATTTAAAGTATCTTCCTTTTTGGTCGTGGGGTGGAAAGCTCTCGCTTTCCTAGCAACATCACTCCTTGTTTTCCTCGGTGGGTCGCATACCTCGAAATGGCAGACAGGTCACAACCATGATCTATTGTCTGCTGTTGTCCGACCTCGACCCTTATACCGTGGCAGTGGCGATGAAACTGTGGCATGTTAGAGAAGCGGCCTCGACCTCCACAACCATGACCGTGCACATTTCAATTGGGCTACTTCTTGGACTCTCTTTCCTTTACTTGGTCAGTTATCCAGTCACAGAGATATTGCCACGTGGCCGGCCCCTTGGGCCGAGAATTTCAGGCATAAACAGGCATTTGTGGAAGCAAACTATCTACGGATCCTAGGTTAAATAATTAAGCGAATCAATTTGGGAATTATTTGATTCTTGCCCTAATTGGGGAATCGATTTTAATCAAATCCCTAATTAAATCAATCTCTCCAAATTGGGGAAGAATAATTCCTTTTCATATGTGGAATTATTCTTCCGAAACCCTAGCCTCCGAGTACCTATAAATACATGGCTACATCAAGGCTTGAGGTAATTCTAAACCTACGTCTAAATTTCTGTCTGAAACTCTGCAGAAATCCTCTCTCACAAACACTAGCTGCCATACTCATTCTCTATCTCACACAAGGCTCCAGCCACCACACACTGCTCTAGCCACTCGGTTCTCACCTTAGAGAAATCTCCTTACCCTTTGTTAGCTATTGTTTTTCCTACAAACACTCAACCTAACTTAGGAATCAGAGGGCCTTTGGCCAACACCCCTCGGGTGTGGTCTTTTCACTCCATATTGTTTTACAGGGAGAAAGAGAAGTGAAGATGAAGAAGGAATCTTCAGATGAATATTCTTAGCGACGAAAATCGGTCCCACAATACTATTAACTAGTTGGCCATCATTATCATCATCGACGTCATCATCTGTTTGTTGTGTTTTGGCCCACCATTGATGCCAAGAAGATGGGAAAAACAAGTTGCAGCAGAGGAGGAGTCGACCGGTACATCGAGTCGACATGGTCGACTGGTCATTCTTGGACATATAGAAAGGCTGGAAAAAATTGGAGCAGTCGACTGTTAGAGTCGGCATGGTAGACCAGTTGCTTTTGGACAGAAACCTCAAGTTAGTTAGTGCTTCAAAATGACCCGTCGAGTCTCCATGTCGACCGGTCGCTTTCATCGTGTCGTGTTGTTTTCTCCATGCGTTTTGACTTATTTTTCCTTGTGTTTTCAAGTCCCATTCCAAATGGTTTTGTAACCCCAAAGTTAATTAGCTTTTTGGGAAGCTTGTGAGCTATTTTAGGGGTTATGAATTAGTTTGGAAAATGGGGGAACTGATTTGTAATAGCTCTAGGTGTGACCTCTAGCATGTTGTTGTAGCTCTAGGTGCATGACTTCCTATGCCAAGCATTCATGGGATGGCTGAGCATCCAATGCATTGATAGGGGCAGCTAGACACCCAAATGCATTGAAGATGTGCAGCTGGTGGCAGTGTTGCCCGCGTAAATCTCACGGTCTGCTAAGCCGGGTTGAGGGGATTTGCGTCAACAAGGGTCATCCTTCTTTGGTTTTCGATGTGATTGCACCGGCGTGCCAGCACGGTCTACTGTGCATTCGAGGTTGATTTGGATGGGCGAATGGGTCTGATGCGCCTGTTTGAGTTCGACTTCGTTCAAAGCGATTATGGCCGAGAGAGAAATTGATCTCGACCGTAAGGTTCACGGCCTGAGCTACAAGGCCGTTGGTGGTGGTGTTGACGGTGGAAACGGTGGGTGAACTTGGGTGGTGCTCCAGCACTCCGTCGGATGGCAAAAGGCTGTATGATATATGAGATGAATGAAAAAGTAACTAAGGGTGGTGCTCCGGCGCCTCGAAAGATCGAGGGTCGTATGATATATTGATGAACGGAAGTTTCTTACAATCTGCCTCTACTCCTAGGAAAGCAAGTAAACGTATTGAAAGTGCGTTACAAGAATGTAAATGACAGAAAAAGATAAATTTGCTCCGTGGGAGGCTTGTGTGGTGTTTGAACCCCTTGAATGTATTCTGAGCTTAGTATTTATAGGAATAGCCAACTGATGGAGGTGGACCCAACACCCTCGTGAAATGCGACTGACTCAGCAATAGTGGGTGGGTGGAGGCCGAGAAGCATGGTGGTGTGACTACCGTGAAGTTCAGTTTCCCTTACTGTAGTAGTTGGGCCGGACTTCACGCTTAGAGGAGCATTTAATTCCTCGATCTTCGGTGGGTAGAGGAGCATTTAATTTTCGTGATTTGAGAAGTATAATCTCACCAAATTGATCTCACCCATACTGCGATTTGACTGAAAAGTGCACTGATGCAACCCCTACTCTCTCTTTCCCCACATGCTTGGCAGAGTTGACAACCTTCTCTTGTGGTATGGTTCACACGTAATCTTTAGTCATTTCTTCATTAAATGAGTTGTGGGCCATGTCTAGCAAGTGGTGACATCCGCTAGATTTGGGCCGAATGATGGGGCTCGGTCGCGTCCCTCGTCTTACCATTACCGTGGCCGTGTTCATTCTTTCTCAATTTCTTCACTCACACGGTAATGGCCTTTGACGTATAATTATAATCACCCAGTTAAACAATGTTTTGGCCGTGATTTTATTAATTTGGTTGACCAGTACGGGCCGAGATTTTTATGCACAAACAAGCAGTCAAGGCATTAATGTGGAGGCTTCCCATCCCAAGGACATTAATGAAGGTGGCTGGTTTGAACAGAGGCTTCCTAGAAAGTGAGGTAGCAGCTGAAGAGAGGTTCCCTATACTTGTCTATTTAAGTAGGAAGTGCAGAGATTACAATGAGGACCAACAAATAGAGAGAGCCGTGAGTCCAAGGTGTTTTTGAGAGCAATCAAAAACAAGAGGGAGAGCTTAGAGTTGGAGTCTTGTAAGTCTAGAAACCAAGGAGGGAAAACTAAGTGAGAGAGTCCACAAGAGCATCAAGGGTTTGAGCAGAGGGGTGAGAGAGAAAAAGAGAGCTTAGGGAAAGAATAGAGTTCAAAGGGGTTTCTTTGTAAACCAAGGTTGTAACCTATCTTTCATTAGTGAATTTTCTGAAGGGGATCACCAAGAAGATGTAGGCAAGTTGCTGAACCTCTATAAAATTCTGTGTTCTTTGTGTGCTTGCTTATTTTTATGAGTGTGTGAGTGTTTTATTCATCATTGTGAGTTGTGGAGGTTTGTTACATAGTCCATTGAGAACAAGATCAAAGGGAGTTTCCGCACAACAAGTGGTATCAAAGCTGTGTTTACAACTGGTGCTATTTCATGCCCAAGTGCTCTTACAATTTCCAAAGAGCTAGTGTGTTCGAGATGGCAAGTAACAAGGAAGCAGCTCACATAGTCAAAACAACCACAGGTGGTCAGCATGAAGGTGGAGTTGAAGCCTTTCACAGGGAAGGAGAACTTCACGTCATGGCAAAGAAGGATGAAGTGAGCCCTTACACAACAAAATCTTAGTGTTGTCTTGGGAGGTAAGGAGAATAAGCCGACAGACATGACAGACGAGGAGTGTGGTATTCTAGATGAGTTGGCTAGGGGAGCCATCGAGAACTACATCATAGATGAAGTGCTCATCAACGTGATGAAAGACACAACGAAGCAAACATGGTAGAAGCTCGATGAGATGTTTGCAGGGAAGTCACTGTCCAACAAGCTCTTCCTCAAGAAGGAACTCCTTAATCTTCGGATGGAGGAGGGAGGAAATCTAATGAAGCACCTAAGCAAATTTACTAGGTGTGTTGCTGATTTGCAGAGAATGGAAGTGTTGTATAATACGAAGGATAAGGCACTTATGTTTCTAAGATCCTTGCCTCCATCCTATAAACATTTCCGATTGAAGCTTACGTTCGGGAAGAGTACTCTGAATTTTGAAGAGGTGGTGCAAGATGTGATGACACATCATAGAATGTCCCAACATTCGGATGAGAGCTCTCAAGATGTGGGTGTAGTAGCAAGGAGCCGTTCAAGCAAGCGTGGAGGCAAGAGAAGCAAAGGGAGGAATGCTAAGTCCAAGGACATTGAAGTCTGTTTCGAGTGTGGATATGCGGATCATTGGAAGCAAAATTGTTCGGTATGGAAGGAAAAGCTGAACAAGATGAAGAATGCTGAAAGTTCAAGCGCATCCAACGTGTCTATTGGAGACACAAATGATGAACTTTTGACGGTTACATAGGAGAGTAACAGGGAAGTCATGGCAAATTGTTCGGGTGAGAGTTGGATTTTAGATTCTGGGTGTTCCTATCATATGTGTGCAAAAAAGTTGATGAGTAACGGGGTAGTGTTCTCTTGGTCACCTAGTGACCAAGGAATCCGTGGTCACCCACTTTTGGACTTAAATCTAAAGGCCCACCTACTTTTGCACTCCTTTTAAGAAACTCTATTGGATCCAACGATGGGTGACCACGGATCCTTGGTCACTAGGTAACCAAGAGATCACTACTCCTCCTGATAAGAGCTAAAATATGTACAATTATTAATTCTAAATCACTTTTGTTAGTTTGTTTATTTATTATTGTGAGTGAATTTATATTATTTGTGTTTGTCTTAGGTAAAAGAATGGAATGTTGAAAGATGTCAACAAATCACACAAAGGAACCATGCATGCATGTAAAGCTAAGAAGGAATTGAAGAATCATCATTCATGTGGGGTAGAATGAATATAAAATAAGCCAAATGATGAAGCCAATGCAAATAAAGCAGTCATCCACGTAAAGCTTGAAAGAAAGCTAGGCAACTTGGCAACTTGGCATGCAAATTGAAATAAGGAAATAATATTAAATCCTTATGCAACCAATGAGAGGAAAAGAAGAATTGAAAGATGATTTGGGTTGCTATTGTTCTCCTACTCAACATGAATGATGATTAAAGTGGCCAGCATGCAGTGAAGAAGTAAAGAAGAAATGGAATACATCTGGCTGCAATTTGAAGAAAAAGCTGGCAAGGAATACAAAAAGTTCAACCAATAAGGGCTGCCTCTCTTTTCCTATAAATTGAGAAGTCCCTCAGCTTAAAAAAACTACACTGAGAACGTGCAATCATTTCAAGATCTCTCCTTCGTCCATTCCTCTAGTTTTAAAGTTTCAAATAATGTTTTTAGTTTTTATGGGGAACTAACTCCCTAACTAAGGTTAGGGGGAATGCTTTTAATATAAGTGTGTAATTTTTATTTAGTTTGATCCAAACTTAAACTTTAATATGAAATTGTGTTTTTTGTTCAAATGGAATTTGTTCTTTTCTTTTTAATTAATTGATGGATGTTTAATAATCTATTGCATGGGTTCAATCATGTTTTTCCCATAGTGTAGTAAAAACTTTCATACTTTTAAAAGAGGAGAAAATTACTAGATTAATAAAATTTTGATGAAGATTATTTTTTTGATAGTTTGTTGCCAATGGTACAAGTTATGCTTAAAGTACTTCTAAAAGGAAATTAAAAGAGCTTTAAAATCTTGAACAACTACAATGGAAAATATTGTTAAATGGATCAAATTAATAAAGTTGCATGTTTATGTTGAAGGTTGAACCCCAATACCTTAGTGTTTTAATCAATTAAATTTTCTTTTAAATTAAATCTTATTGAAATATACTTCTCTTTCATACTAGTTATTTTTCAACTCTGTTATTTTCTTTACACTGCTCTATGTGGATACGACACTCGGACTGCCGAGCTATACTGCTAGGCGATACCAACACTGGGGTTTTGCAAGCGGTCAATTTTTGGCGCCGTTGCCGGGGAGCGACTTGTCAAGGAGTACAGAGATTCTGTTGGTGGGAGGTTCGCTTGTTATGTGAAATTCTTCACATCTGGTACATTCTTTCCAAACTCATCTCACTTTTATTTTTTTTATTTTTTTATTATTTATCTTTATGCGACCTGGAGATCATCTAGGGAGATTTGTTAAAAAGTCTGAAACTGTTAATTTGGAACATTCTGTTTCAAATTCTTCATCTGAAATATCTGACAAATCTGAAAGCATGGCAGACAATTTGAATAATGAACAAGAGATTAATGCTGAGATAGTGCATAATGAGATCCCAATAAATGAAGAAGTAGTTGCACCTAGAACTTTAGAGACTTATTTGCATCCTGTTCGTGCACCTAATCCTTCATGCATAATGTTCCCACCTAACATGGCAAACTATGATTTTAAACCTGGAATGATCCAATTGTTACCTATTTTTCATGGCATGGAAAATGAAAATCCTTATGTGCATGTTAGGGAATTTGAGGAAGCTATTGGCACCTTTTATAATGGTCAACCTAATGCAATTAATTTAATAAGGTTAAAAAATTTTCCATTTTCTTTGAAAGAAAAATAAAAAAGTTGGCTATACTCATTAAGGGCTAGGTCCATAGGTTCTTAGGCAGAAATGACTCAGGCATTTTTCAATAAATATTTTCCTAATCATAAGCCAATCGCTCTTAAGAAAAAAATATCAAATTTTTCTCAAAAAGAAAATGAAACTTTGTATCAAACTTGGGAAAAATTTAAAGAGCTTTTGAATTTGTGCCCACACCATGGCTTTGAGAACTGGAGTCTTGCTAGTTATATTTATGAGGGACTTCTCCCTCGTGATCGCCAATTTGTTGAGTCTATGTGTAATGGAAATTTTATGCACAAAGACCCTGATGATGCCCTAGAATTTTTGGATGAGATTGCTGAAAAAGCTCATCAATGGATTGCCCCTAGTCTAGTTGAGACCACTGATAGGTCGAAAAATGTCATATCTTCTACTAATAAAGGAATTTATCAATTAAAGGAAGAAGGTAATTTGAAGATAAAATATGAGGTTTTGGCTAAAGAGGTAGAAGTTTTAAAAATGGACAAATCTAATATGCCTCAAACTGTTTATCAAGCTGATATCAATCAAGTATGTGATTCTTGCTATGAGATTGGTCACACTGTTAAAAATTGTCCAACTTTTCAGGAAATGAAAGGAGTTTATGAGGAGCATTGTGCTGCTATTGGAAACTTTGGGAAACCATATTCCGCTTTCTCAAATACTTACAATCCAGCAACAAGGAATCATCCGAATTTTCGTTGGAGCAATGAAAATCAACCTCAGGTAAGTGATCGGAATTTTTCAAATAATCAGTTTCATGCACCTAATGCTAGACCATCTTTGAGCGATACTCTTCAAACATTTATGCATGAACAACAAAAGCAAAATCAAAGATATGAAAATTCATTTGGTCAATTAGGTGAAGAAATTAAAGAAATTAAGAGACAAATTTCCAAGTTAACTAATTTTTTGGCTGTTAATGAAAAAGGAAAATTTCCTGCAAACACTCAACCAAATCCTAAAGGACCCAATTCCTGTGAATCTTCAATTGAACATGCTAAGTCAGTCATTTCTCTTAGAAGTGGTAAAATAATTGACAACACAGCTTTACCTAAGGAAGTTGAAAAATCTAAGATTAATGATGGAGTTGACAAGTCTAAATTGAATGAATCTCATGAATATCATCCTCATGTTCCTTTCCCCCAAGCTTTAAATTCACCCAAGAAATTGTGTCATCAGTCTGAAATTTTGGAAACGTTTAAACAGGTACAAATTAACATTCCTCTACTAGATGCTATTAAACAGATCCCATCTTATGCTAAATTCTTAAAAGATTTATGCACATTCAAAAGAAAGCATCAAGTAAAGAAAACTGCATTTTTGACTGAGCATGTGAGTGCAATATTGCAACATAAAGTCCATAAATATAAAGATCCAGGAAGCCCTACTCTTTCATGTGTAATTGGAAAAAATTCCATAAATTGTGCTTTACTTGATTTGGGGGCTAGTGTAAATTTATTGCCATATTCAGTATATTTGCAGTTAGGTCTTGGTGAGCTAAAGCCCACCACAATGAAGTTACAACTTGCTGATCGTTCTGTAAGAATGCCGAGAGGGGTGATTGAGGATGTGTTGGTTCAAGTAGACAAATTTTATTATCCTGTTGACTTTGTTGTTTTGGACACACAACCTGTTTTAAAATCTGAAAAAGAAGTTCCTATTATTTTAGGGCGTCCCTTCCTTGCTACATGTGATGCACACATTAGTTGTAGGAGTGGGGTAATGACACTCAGTTTTGGTAATATGACATTGGAAATGAACATTTTTAATGTTTTCAGGCAACCATATGAAGATGACGAATGTGCAGTGGTGAACTTGGTTGAAGCTCTTGTGGATGATCAATTTGAGAAAACCAATATCTCAGAACCTTTAGAAGTCTTTTTAATGAATTCTAATGAATCTGAATTTCTTGAACATCCAAAAATTCCTCATCTTTATTCATTGTTTAATTCCTCGCAGGATCATAAGTGGACACCAAAGTTTGAGAAACTTCCACATCAAGATAAACATATATTGCCATCAAATGTGGAGGTTCCTAAGCTAGAATTGAAGCCTTTACCCGACGGGCTTAAACATGCATTTTTGGGGTCCAGCAACACTTTTCCAGTGGTAATATCTTCTGAACTTGACTCATTGCAGGAAGGTAAGTTACTTAATGTGTTGAATACTCATAAATCAGCCATTGGATGGACTCTTGTGGATATTAAGGGAATTAGTCCTCTTGTTTGTACTCATAAAATATTTTTAGAGGATGATGCTAAAACATCTAGAGAGGCACAACGTAGGTTAAACCCAACCATGAAAGAAGTTGTTAAATCTGAGGTACTAAAATTATTGGATTCGGGTATTATTTACTCCATCTCTGATAGTAAATGGGTAAGTCCTACTCAAGTTGTTCCTAAGAAATCTGGCATAACTGTGGTTAAAAATGATAAAAATGAATTGATACCTACTAAAGTTATTTCTAGTTGGCGCATGTGCATTGATTATAGGAAGCTAAATTCTGAAACTAGAAAAGACCATTTCCCTTTACCTTTTATTGATCAAATCTTAGAAAGGGTAGCTGGTCATGAATTTTATTGCTTTTAGATGGATACTCAGGTTATTATCAAATTGAAATTGCCATTGAAGATCAAGAAAAACTACTTTTACATGTCCCTTTGGTACTTTTGCTTTCCGTAGAATGCCATTTGGATTATGTAATGCTCCTGCTACTTTTCAAAGATGCATGCTTAGTATTTTTAGTGATATGGTGGAGAGATTTCTTGAAGTTTTCATGGATGATATTTCTATTTTTGGTGATTCTTTTGATGATTGCTTGAGTAATTTGGAAAAAGTATTGGTTCGATGTCAGGAGAAAAACCTTGTTTTAAATTGGGAGAAATGTCATTTTATGGTCTCTTCTGGAATCGTACTTGGTCATATTGTTTCTTCTAATGGAATTGAAGTTGATAAAGCTAAAATTGAATTGATTTCGAATTTGCCAATTCCAAAAACTGTAAAAGATGTCAGATCATTTTTAGGTCATGCTGGGTTTTATAGGAGATTTATTCAGAATTTTAGTGCAATATCTAGACCCTTGTGTAATCTCCTATTAAAAGATAATAAATTTGAGTGGTCTGACTCTTGTCAAAAGGCTTTTAAAAAATTAATTGAAATGCTCACATCTGCTCCAATTATGCAACCACCTGACTGGACTTTACCTTTTGAAATTATGTGTGATGCTAGTGATTATGCAATTGGAGCTGTGTTGGGGCAAAGAAGGGATAAGAAGCCACATGTCATTTATTATGCAAGCAGAACCTTGAATAATGCTCAGATGAATTATTCTACAACTGAAAAAGAACTGCTTGCAGTGGTATTTGCGTTGGATAAATTTCGTGCTTATTTGGTTGGATCACCTATTGTTATCTATACTGACCATGCAGCTTTAAAGTATCTTTTCACGAAGAAGGATGCCAAGGCTCGATTGATTAGGTGGATCCTGCTACTCCAAGAATTTGATATCACAATCAAAGACAAAAAGGGAGTAGAGAATGTTGTAGCAGATCATTTATCACGACTTATATTTGATGATTCTCTTGAAACATTAACAATTAATGATTCTTTTCCAGACGAGCAGCTCTTTGCTATTTCAGAATTACCTTGGTTTGCTAATATTGTTAATTTTCTTGCCACAGGTAAAATTCCAATTGATTGGCCTGCTCAAGACAAGAGAAAGTTTATGGCTGAGGTTCGATATTTCTTTTGGGATGATCCTTATCTATTTAAATATTGCCATGATCAAATCATTAGGAGATGTGTGCCTGATAATGAAATCCATGCAGTAATTTCTTTTGTCATAATGAAGCATGTGGTGGTCATTTTTCTGTAAAGAAAACTGCTGCAAAAATTTTGCGGTGTGGATTTTATTGGCCTACTCTTTTCAAAGACACTAATGCTTTTTGTCGAACCTCGTGAACGTTGTCAAAAGTTAGGGGCAATTACCCGTAGAAACATGATGCCTTTAAACCCAATTTTGGTAATTGAAATATTTGATTGTTGGGGCATTGATTTTATGGGTCCATTTCCTGTTTCTTTTGGATATCTTTATATCTTGGTGGGTGTTGATTATGTTTCCAAATGGGTAGAGGCTATTCCTTGTAGACATAATGATCATAAAACTGTTTTGCGGTTTTTAAAAGAAAATATTTTCTCAAGATTTGGAACACCTCGAGCCATTATAAGTGATGGGGAAAACATTTTTGCAATAGACCTTTTGAATCTTTAATGAAAAATATGGTGTAACTCATAAAATTGCTTCCCCTTATCACCCACAAACAAGTGGTCAAAGTTGAACTTGCTAATAGGGAAATAAAACAAATTTTAGAAAAAACTGTAAGCCCTAACCGTAAAGATTGGTCGTTGCGATTAACTGATGCTTTATGGGCCTACCGTACAGCATACAAATCTCCCATTGGAATGTCACCATACAGGCTTGTCTACGGTAAGGCCTGTCACTTACTGGTTGAACTTGAACATAAGGCATACTGGGCTATTAAAATGTTTAATTTTGGTTTAAATGATGCAAGTTCACCTAGGAAGCTTCAGTTAAATGAGTTGGCAGAAATCAGGAATGATGCTTATGAAAATTCGAGAATTTATAAAGAGAAATTGAAGGTTTTTCATGACAGAAAAATTTTGAGGAAAAACTTTGAACCGTCACAGAAAGTTCTCTTATATAATTCAAGATTACATATTTTTCCTGGTAAACTTCGTTCCAGATGGACAGGTCCATTTGTGGTTACAAGAGTTTTTCCCTTTGGAGCTGTGGAGATTGAAGATCCAAAGAATGGTAATGTTTTTAAAGTTAACGGTCAACGTCTTAAACCATTCTTGGAGAATTTTGTTTTTCAGGATGAAACCATTCACTTGGAAAATCCTGTTTATCTGGATTGAATGTTGGCGATAATTTTTTTAATCTAGTATTAGTTTCCATTTTTTTTAAAGTTTTGTTTTAGTTTTATTATTATTATTATTATTTTTTTTTGGATATTAACAAGTTGCATGAACCATGTTGGATACTATTTTTGCCTTTCAAGTAACTTCGTTCCAAGTCCTTTTTCCCTTTTACTTCTGTTTTTTCACATATTGTCTCTCTTTCATATATTCTACATGCTCACATTGAGGACAATGTTTCATGCAAGTTGGGGGGAGTGGAATTGTTTCTTTAAATTCTGGCAATTTGTTAACTTTAAAAAAAAATAAAAAATAAAAAAAGTTTTATGTCTATACTTATATATTTATTTATTTTATTTACAGATTCAATACTCGTGGATGATTTTTACGACTAGAGACATATAATTTATTTTATCCCATTATTTTTAGTCTTTTCACTTATTTCTATTTAGTGGATGATTCATGAGTTATACTTTGAATTCACACATACACATCAACAATTTTTTTGAGATTGAAAGAAAAGATTGATTATATTTAACTTTATTGTTTTGAGAGGAGTTGGATGACATTGCTCTTGACTACCTTGGCATAAAAATTATTAAAATAATAAAAATAAAAATTTATCCAAACTTTACTTAGTAACCGGGCCTCTTGCCTAAATAGCAGTGAGTGTTCGCGTCAAACCGTGAGGTTTTGGTATAAATTTGTGTTGTGACTAGTTTAGTTTCGTAGCCTTTTTAACTCGAGTTAGTAAGCTCTTAGGGGTGTTCTACACCTAATGCCTTAAGACCTTTTTTGGTTTGAGAGTCATTGGCCTAAAACTCGCTACATGGGTTAATTAGAAAGTTTAATGGAGTTAAACATTGTTCAAAAAAAAAAAAAAAAAAAAAAGAAGAAGAAGAAGAAGAAGAAAAGCCTTGGTTAGTTATTTACAATGAAATTTGACTATACTTGGAATAATCAGGTTAGTGTTATTAAAATTGACTTTTTGTCTCCCATTTGTGTTGATTCACTTTATGCCAAAGGAAACAAATGAAAAGTTACTAAATGGTTATAAGTGACCATGACTCTAAATATGAGATTAATTTTGGGTGTGTTTGTTCTTTTAAAAATTGTCCATGAGTTGAAAATCCATAATTTTATCGCTTTGTTATTCTTTTTGATGTTTGTGAGTATCATCACTGAAAACTCTCACGAGACTATACTCGTCCACTAGGACAACCTAGGGGTTTAAAGGCTTGTTGCATATGCTAAATGCAATCGAGATCCCTGCGAAAGTGGCTTAAATAAATTGTTATCTTTGTTTCTTGTTTTTATTTTTTAGTTTAAGTGTTCATTTCTTTTAAATCGCTTTGATTGCTAGAGACTAGCAATAAGCTAGTTGGGGGTGTGATAAGAGCTAAAATATGTACAATTATTAATTCTAAATCACTTTTGTTAGTTAGTTTATTTATTATTGTGAGTGAATTTATATTATTTGTGTTTGTCTTAGGTAAAAGAATGGAATGTTGAAAGATGTCAACAAATCACACAAAGGAACCATGCATGCATGTAAAGCTAAGAAGGAATTGAAGAATCATCATTCATGTGGGGTAGAATGAATATAAAATAAGCCAAATGATGAAGCCAATGCAAATAAAGAAGTCATCCACGTAAAGCTTGAAAGAAAGCTAGGCAACTTGGCATGCAAATTGAAATAAGGAAATAATATTAAATCCTTATGCAACCAATGAGAGGAAAAGAAGAATTGAAAGATGATTTGGGTTGCTATTGTTCTCCTACTCGACATGAATGATGATTAAAGTGGCCAGCATGCAGTGAAGAAGTAAAGAAGAAATGGAATACGTCTGGCTGCAATTTGAAGAGAAAGCTGGCAAGGAATGCAAAAGTTCAACCAATAGGGGCTGCCTCTCTTTTCCTATAAATTGAGAAGTCCCTCAGCTTAAAAACTACACCGAGAACTTGCAATCTTTTCAAGATCTCTCCTTCCTCCATTCCTCTAGTTTTAAAGTTTCAAATAATGTTTTTAGTTTTTATGGGAACTAACTCCCTAACTAAGGTTAGGGGAATGCTTTAATATAAGTGTGTAATTTTTATTTAGTTTGATCCAAACTTAAACTTTAATATGAAATTGTGTTTTTGTTCAAATGGAATTTGTTCTTTTCTTTTTAATTAATTGATGGATGTTTAATAATCTATTGCATGGGTTCAATCATGTTTTTCCCATAGTGTAGTAAAAACTTTCATACTTTTAAAAGAGGAGAAAATTACTAGATTAATAAAATTTTGATGAAGATTATTTTTTTGATAGTTTGTTGCCAATGGTACAAGTTATGCTTAAAGTACTTCTAAAAGGAAATTAAAAGAGCTTTAAAATCTTGAACAACTACAATGGAAAATATTGTTAAATGGATCAAATTAATAAAGTTGCATGTTTATGTTGAAGGTTGAACCCCAATACCTTAGTGTTTTAATCAATTAAATTTTCTTTTAAATTAAATCCTATTGAAATATACTTCTCTTTCATACTAGTTATTTTTCAACTCTGTTATTTTCTTTACACTGCTCTCTGTGGATACGACACTCGACTTCCGAGCTATACTGCTAGGCGATACCAACACTGGGGTTTTGCAAGCGGTCACCTCCTAACATTAGTGTTTACCAATTATATTGTTACAAATAATTTACCATGCGTGCTGAAATCTCTTTCACGCGTGTAGGAATTGGGAACAACTGAATTGGCTACATAAGATTCTAGAGTATAAATTTGATTTTTTTGTTTAGTTGGTGGATCAAAATGAAACTTGAGCAAAAGTTGGGCGACCATTTCGGTCAAAAACCCTACTTTATTAATATTTTAGTTCATATGGATGGTTTTACCCCTTAATTTAATCGGTAAATTGACACACTTTGACGGTATGACTAATTTGATACTAAATGGAGAGTTGAAGGACTATTGAAATGAAAAATTTAGTTGATGGACCAAAATGAAACTCGAGCAAACGTTGGGGAACCATGTCCGTCAAAAACCCATAATTACTTGGTACAATCATAGATCTCACAATACATTCCATCAATGATAATACATAATTAATAATTCCAACATGTTGAACTCTGACATTTACCTTATTCCATGTTTCCAACAGTACAATATCAATATTAAGCTAGAAGATAAGCTAGCTATCAAAAGCTAACCTACCATTTTATTGACAACACAAGATGAAGGCCGTGGCAGAGAACAGTACTAATGGCTAGCTCTCTTATCCGTACTCAGTAGGGAACCCTAGGATTCAGAGAAGCATATGCAAGCAGTTCCTCGTTGCTTTCAAATAAGGCCATCTTTTCTGGGCTCAGATTCACCCATGCTTCTATTCCATTGCCATCTCTTGTGTCCATGAAAACAGTTATATTGTTAACGGCAACAGAAACGTAGGTCACCCATGCTGGCTTTCCCCATCCAAAATCGGCTTCATAAAATGGAAACCGACACCAGCTTGAGCAGACATACTTGTCTATGTTATCATTTTTCATCAGGTTGATGTACTCTTTCTGTTTTTCCCATGCTTTGCTGGAATCGAATATCACTTCTGTAGCACAACTTTCTTTTACTTCTACAAGCGCTCCCCTGATTTTTGCAACCAGGTCTTTCAAATCTATCACACTAGTACTCTGTCCAGAGTGAGAGTAGCGTGCTGTTGAAACATCCACTAGATTCCCAACCAAGTTTTCTGGCAAGGGCGGCACTGCGAGTTTACGCATGTTCATAGCGTGAGAGAAGACTGATGGCCTTATTAGACTAGTCCCCAACATGTTTGATGATGATGATTTAGATGATGCTTCATTTTGGCATTTCCAAATGACTGCGGAAATGGCTTCTACTCTTGTTGGTTTGGGCACAACTGAACTTGCGACTTTCGACTGGAGAGCAGCAATCTTTGAGGCATCAAACACAAACCTCCTTGTCATCCATTTTTCTTTAGTGGCTTCCGTGGGTTGGAATGGCGCTGGCTCTGAGTTAGGCAAATATAGTTCTGAAAACAGAGACGCTGCACCAAATTTGGGAAACATGAACTTATTTGACTGACCATGGATAGTTGCAGTCCAACAATTGATGAATGTGCCCAGTGTGTTGGTATCAGCAAACTTATGCGAAATGCTAAACCCAATTGCCATTCCACCACACTCGAACGAGTTGACTTGAACAAGAAGCAATGGGCCTGTGACTGATACTCTGGACTCGGATTCAATAGGAAGGAATCGTCTTAACATCTCGGTATCTGGGTGTTCCAAAATCTCCGATAAGGAGCACTTGACTCGGGCTTTCACAACTTCAGCTCCATCATCGTTACATTCGATGGCGTGACCTTTGATCCTTCCTGCTAAAGGGTAGAAGTGAGTGAGAGTTTTAGTTAAGGATTGCATTAGATGCTGGTATCTTTCATTGGTGGCCATGACATTGTTAGTAGTGGCATCAGCAGGAGCATTGGGATAGAAGAGAAGGAGTGGAATGTAGATTTGAAGAGCCGTCTGATCAAAATGAGAGAGCTTGTAATTTCTAAGGTGATGAGGAGTTGGGGAGGATGGTTTAACTGTTTGCCTCTCGATAATTTCAACCTTGATTTGTGTGGCCATTTTGCTCAAGTAATGCAAGTAGAAATGTGAGTTGGATCGATGGGCGCCTTGATTCTGCACTGAATGGAATATAACTAGTACTATTTGTAGGCACAAGCCCTAATGCTGGCTGCCTCTCAAACATTTCAACCTTGATGAATTTGTTGATTAGTGGCTCAAACAGTAGTCAAAAGTGAAAATCACTTTCGGTAATTTTATTTACTATCGTGATTACTGGCTTGTCTGTGCATGGTAAGTGAGCTTCTATAAAAATTGTTGTTGTTTTGTTCCTTTTATCTCTTGTAAGTTGTTGTTTTTTTTCACTCACTGTTGATTTACGCTTCCCCATAGCAAAATTCTGTGGCCATAACTTGATGACATTCTGTAACATGTGAAAAACAATATCATGCATGGCCATCCTTGAACAACCACGTTTTAAATGGGAAAGATAATGAAATGTCAATTTCACCAGCTCTTCTTCTTGTCACAATAAATTATGCAGGGTACGCTTTTACTTCAGAAGGAAAGGTAATGAAATATCAATTTCACCAGCTCTTCTTCCAGCCACAATAAATACAGGACCCTCCTGGTATCTTTTCTTCATAGAAACACACATAATATTGTGTAATTTGGTGAAAGCTAACATCTAGGCATCTGAAAAGCATGCAAATTGTGATGATGTTTGACCGACAAAGCTAGAAGCCCTTCAAAGTTCAAACTGCTGAATGCATTGGGAGATAGGAGTGGGATGTAGATTTGAAGAGCCGTCTGATCAAAATGAGAGAGCTTGTAATTTCTAAGGTGATGAGGAGTTGGGGAGGATGGTTTAACTGTTTTGCGCTCGATAATTTCAACCTTGATTTGTGTAGCCATTTTGCTCAAGTGATGCAATTAGAAATGTGAGTTGGATCGATGGGGCTTAATTCTGCACTGAATGGAATATAACTAGTACTATTTGTAGGCACAGCCCTAATGCTGGCTGCCTCTCAAACATTTCAACCTTGATGAATTTGTTGATTAGTGGCAATGGCGAACCTAAAATTTCATGTGTGTAGGGACCTCTTATAAATTATAAATAATCAAAAATTCGAACTCACAATACATATAAAAAATAATATATATATATATATATATATATATATCAGAGAGCTTCCATTGAGGGATCCCTCAAATAAACTTATTTGAGGGACACTCCTTGTAGAGCCCACTCCGGATTGTATTTCACTAATCTAAACAGTCCATTTTGTAGATACTCATTCAAAGATCATCTCTACAAAAAATCACTTGAATCCGATATCATTTGACCACTCAATTGAGTTATTGAAATTTTAGTACTTTCTTGAAGCACCGTGTTCATTGATTTTGTATGATACAATTGGATGTCAAAACGATTTCCGATTTGTCTAATTTTTTGTAGGATGATCTATGAATGAAGACCTAAAAAATAGATGGTTTGGATCATGGGAAAAAAAATTGTAGGGTACCCTAAAGGGCGTTCCTTAAATAATTTTATTTAAGGGATCCCTCAATAGAAGGGGACTCTATATATATATCACATATGTCAAGAATTATATTGCTTATTGGTTGAAATCATAATTGTCCTCGACAAAGGGATGGACAAATACATTCTAAGCAAGAAAAATTGTAAGAGATAGACTAAGAGTGGTGATTTAGCAAATATCTTTAAAGTTTTTTCCCCATTAAACCCAATAGAAAGAAAAAAATCAAAATTTCACAAACTAAAAAAATCATAAGTGGAGAGAAATATAATATGGAGTTTAAGAGAAAAACTCAAAAACCTAGTTCTCAGGGGAGGGGTAAATTCTGGAGGATTTCACTAATAAACCCATTTTAGCATGACATAATATATAAAAGTCCTTATAGAGCCTATTTGGAGTGAAAAACTCAAAACTAACCACTTGTTATTTTCTAATTGGTCCTTATAAAATTTTAACACACTAAGAACCAATTAGAAAATGACAAGTGGCTAATTTTGGGTTTTTCTCTCCAAATAGACTCTATATTGTATAATATGTCATGCTAAAATGAGTTTTTTTAATAAATATCTCTAAATTTTGTAGTTTGCACCAAGAAAGGAGGGGTGAAAAAGACTATTTTTAAGGTTTGTGTAAAAAAAAGTAAGATAATTTTAATAGTTATATTAAACTTTTTGGTAATGGATTTGCAAGTATCATAGGAGATGTGGGTTTTCACTAGGTAGGGCCACATGCACTGGCGGACTCATGAATTTTTTAGCTGAGGTGCAATTTTAAAAAGGCTAAAAACTCTTTGTGGATTGAACATTTAAGGCTTTTTACCTAAATTGACCTTAGGTCCCACACATGCATTCACATCATACATGAAAAAATGTTTTATGTAAAAATATTGACTAAGTATGAAAAATGGTTTTTCGGAATAATCATTTTCTCAAGATAATTTTTGGCGGCTTGTATTCCTTACACATCAAGTAAGAAAACTTGATTTTATGGGATTTAAGTATATATTGACTTAATGAGCCATCATTTTTAGCCTAAATCGTATTTTGTACTAAAACCAATTTTTCATATTTTGATTTGGTGGGAATTTGATTTTCTAGCTTTTTTTTTTTTGAATCCAAATAGGGGATACTTCCTTATTTACATTGTAAACTTAAGTAAATTGAGTAATATAAAAATAAATGAAAGTAAAAGGACAAAGACATTTACTTAAATGCTGAAAATGGAAATAAGGTAATCTGTACACCTGGAGTGCACCGCCACTAGCTAAATAAAGGGGCAATTTGAAGCACCTCCTTGTGCCTTAATAGGTCCGCCACAACACATTGTGGATACATATCAAAACATAAAGTATTTAAAATAATATACATATGGAAATATAGTATATTACTTTTAAAATATAAAAAAATTTGAGTGGGACACGGGACCGCACTGGTCCCAATGTGGCTCTGCCATAATATTGTGTAATTTGGTGCAAGCTAACATCTAGGCATCTCAAAAGCATGCAAATTGTGATGATGTTTGACCGACAAAGCTAGAAGCCCTTCAAAGTTCAAACTGCTGAATCTAATACTCTCGATAGAAGAGAAGGAGCATTGGCATAGGAGTGGGATGTAGATTTGAAGAGCCGTCTGATCAAAATGAGAGAGCTTGTAATTTCTAAGGTGATGAGGAGTTGGGGAGGATGGTTTAACTGTTTGCCTCTCGATAATTTCAACCTTGATTTGTGTGGCCATTTTGCTCATGTAATGCAAGTAGAAATGTGAGTTGGATCGATGGGCGCCTAGATTCTGCACTGAATGGAATATAACTAGTACTATTTGTAGGCACAAGCCCTAATGCTGGCTGCCTCTCAAACATTTCAACCTTGATGAATTTGTTGATTAGTGGCTCAAACAGTAGTCAAAAGTTGAAATCGCTTTCTGTGATTTTGTTTACTATCGTGATTACTGGCTTGTCTTTGCATGGTAAGTGGGCTTCTATCAGAATTGTTGTTGTTATGTTCCTTTTATCTCTTGTAAGTTGTTTATTTTCACTCACTGTTGATTTACGCTTCTCCGTAACAGAATTCTGTAGCCATAACTTGATGACGTTCTGTAACATGTGAAAAACAATATCATGCATGGCCATCCTTGAACAACCACGTTTTAAATGGGAAAGATAATGAAATGTCAATTTCACCAGCTCTAATTCTTGTCACAATAAATTATGCAGGGTACGCTTTTACTTCAGAAGGAAAGGTAATGAAATATCAATTTCACCAGCTCTTCTTCCAGCCACAATAAATACAGGACCCTCCTGGTATCTTTTCTTCATAGAAACACACATAATATTGTGTAATTTGGTGAAAGCTAACATCTAGGCATCTGAAAAGCATGCAAATTGTGATGATGTTTGACCGACAAAGCTAGAAGCCCTTCAAAGTTCAAACTGCTGAATGCATTGGGAGATAGGAGTGGGATGTAGATTTGAAGAGCCGTCTGATCAAAATGAGAGAGCTTGTAATTTCTAAGGTGATGAGGAGTTGGGGAGGATGGTTTAACTGTTTTGCGCTCGATAATTTCAACCTTGATTTGTGTAGCCATTTTGCTCAAGTGATGCAATTAGAAATGTGAGTTGGATCGATGGGGCTTAATTCTGCACTGAATGGAATATAACTAGTACTATTTGTAGGCACAGCCCTAATGCTGGCTGCCTCTCAAACATTTCAACCTTGATGAATTTGTTGATTAGTGGCAATGGCGAACCTAAAATTTCATGTGTGTAGGGACCTCTTATAAATTATAAATAATCAAAAATTTGAACTCATAATACATATAAAAAATTATATATATATATACAGAGAGCTTCCATTGAGGGATCCCTCAAATAAGCTTATTTGAGGGACACTCCTTGTAGAGCCCACTCCGGATTGTATTTCACTAATCTAAACAGTTCATTTTGTAGATACTCATTCAAAGATCATCTCTACAAAAAATCACTTGAATCCGATATCATTTGACCACTCAATTGAGTTATTGAAATTTTAGTACTTTCTTGAAGCACCGTGTTCATTGATTTTGTATGATACAATTGGATGTCAAAACGATTTCCGATTTGTCTAATTTTTTGTAGGATGATCTATGAATGAAGACCTAAAAAATAGATGGTTTGGATCATTGGAAAAAAAATTGTAGGGTACCCTAAAGGGCGTTCCTTAAATAATTTTATTTAAGGGATCCCTCAATAGAAGGGGACTCTATATATATATATCACATATGTCAAGAATTATATTGCTTATTGGTTGCAATCATAATTGTCCTCGACAAAGGGATGGACAAATACATTCTAAGCAAGAAAAATTGTAAGAGATAGACTAAGAGTGGTGATTTAGCAAATATCTTTAAAGTTTTTTCCCCCATTAAACCCAATAGAAAGAAAAAAAAAATCAAAATTTCACAAACTAAAAAAAAACCATAAGTGGAGAGAAATATAATATGGAGTTTAAGAGAAAAACTCAAAAACCTAGTTCTCAGAGGAGGGGTAAATTCTGGAGGATTTCACTAATAAACCCATTTTAGCATGACATAATATATAAAAGTCCTTATAGAGCCTATTTGGAGTGAAAAACTCAAAACTAACCACTTGTTATTTTCTAATTGGTCCTTATAAAATTTTAACACACTAAGAACCAATTAGAAAATGACAAGTGGCTAATTTTGGGTTTTTCTCTCCAAATAGATTCTATATTGTATAATATGTCATGCTAAAATGAGTTTTTTAATAAATATCTCTAAATTTTGTTGTTTGCACCAAGAAAGGAGGGTTGAAAAAGACCATTTTTAAGGTTTGTGTAAAAAAAAAGTAAGATAATTTTAATAGTTATATTAAACTTTTTGGTAATGGATTTGCAAGTATCATAGGAGATGTGGGTTTTCACTAGGTAGGGCCACATGCACTGGCGGACTCATGAATTTTTTAGCTGAGGTGCAATTTTAAAAGGCTAAAAACTCTTTGTGGATTGAACATTTAAGGCTTTTACCTAAATTGACCTTAGGTCCCACACATGCATTCACATCATACATGAAAAATGTTTTATGTAAAAATATTGACTAAGTATGAAAAATGGTTTTTCGGAATAATCATTTTCTCAAGATAATTTTTGGCGGCTTGTATTCCTTACACATCAAGTAAGAAAACTTGATTTTATGGGATTTAAGTATATATTGACTTAATGAGCCATCATTTTTAGCCTAAATCGTATTTTGTACTAAAACCAATTTTTCATATTTTGATTTGGTGGGAATTTGATTTTCTAGCTTTTTTTTTTTTTGAATCCAAATAGGGGATACTTCCTTATTTACATTGTAAACTTAAGTAAATTGAGTAATATAAAAATAAATGAAAGTAAAAGGACAAAGACATTTACTTAAATGCTGAAAATGGAAATAAGGTAATCTGTACACCCTGAGTGCACCGCCACTAGCTAAATAAAGGGGCAATTTGAAGCACCTCCTCGCGCTTAATAGGTCCGCCACAACACATTGTGGATACATATCAAAACATAAAGTATTTAAAATAATATACATATGGAAATATAGTATATTACTTTTAAAATATAAAAAAATTTGAGTGGGACACGGGACCGCACTGGTCCCAATGTGGCTCTGCCATAATATTGTGTAATTTAGTGCAAGCTAACATCTAGGCATCTCAAAAGCATGCAAATTGTGATGATGTTTGACCGACAAAGCTAGAAGCCCTTCAAAGTTCAAACTGCTGAATCTAATACTCTCGATAGAAGAGAAGGAGCATTGGCATAGGAGTGGGATGTAGATTTGAAGAGCCGTCTGATCAAAATGAGAGAGCTTGTAATTTCTAAGGTGATGAGGAGTTGGGGAGGATGGTTTAACTGTTTGCCTCTCGATAATTTCAACCTTGATTTGTGTGGCCATTTTGCTCATGTAATGCAAGTAGAAATGTGAGTTGGATCGATGGGCGCCTAGATTCTGCACTGAATGGAATATAACTAGTACTATTTGTAGGCACAAGCCCTAATGCTGGCTGCCTCTCAAACATTTCAACCTTGATGAATTTGTTGATTAGTGGCTCAAACAGTAGTCAAAAGTTGAAATCGCTTTCTGTGATTTTGTTTACTATCGTGATTACTGGCTTGTCTTTGCATGGTAAGTGGGCTTCTATCAGAATTGTTGTTGTTATGTTCCTTTTATCTCTTGTAAGTTGTTTATTTTCACTCACTGTTGATTTACGCTTCTCCGTAACAGAATTCTGTGGCCATAACTTGATGACGTTCTGTAACATGTGAAAAACAATATCATGCATGGCCATCCTTGAACAACCACGTTTTAAATGGGAAAGATAATGAAATGTCAATTTACCAGCTCTAATTCTTGTCACAATAAATTATGCAGGGTACGCTTTTACTTCAGAAGGAAAGGTAATGAAATATCACTTTCACCAGCTCTTCTTCCAGTCACAATAAATACAGGGCCCGTCTGGTATCTTTTCTTCATAGAAACACACATAATATTGTGTAATTTGGTGAAAGCTAACATCTCGGCATCTGAAAAGCATGCAAATTGTGATGATGTTTGTCCGGCAAAGCTGGCAGCCCTTCACAGTCCAAACTTAACAGTCTACAGCTGTTTCACTGGAAACCCTATTATGCAAATGTGGTTTCAAGTGGCTGTGAAAATCATTTCAGAATTGTAGCCCATCCAATCATGCAACACCTCAAGGCCGCTCTGCCACTTACAAAGGGAGCTGGTCCTGACAAAGGAGCTGTGCTTATTCACTGAAAAGGTAAATAACAAGGATGACTACCTTTCAATTGAAAAATAAATGCTCTCTCCAGAATTCATTCAGTAAGGAGGAATACATGGAACGAATAAGTCCTAGAGTCAACAAGAATGTCTCATTTGTCAAGTTTATTAGACTAATTACCTACAAAGGGTTAAGTCATTAACATTCTCTATCCTTTTTTTAAATGACAAAGACTGGAAGAACTCTCTACCAGAGTTAAGAAGTGCCAAAGAAACATTAAAATCCAGAAGTGTCTTCTATAAAAAAGTAAGTTTAATTTAAAAAGGCCACGGAAAGCATCCAAAATAACCTTTACAACAAGGAATGAGACAATGAATAACACACAAAAGATAACTCTGGTCATTAACTTTGAAAAACATGAAGCACTCAATAAAACTGTACCTTGTACCACTAAAAATAGATTCCTAAGACATGGATTAAATACTAATTGAACCAGCAATAGCTTCACATCAATTTATCAGAGAACTGCAATCTGTGATCACAAATTGATGTTCTCTGATAAATTGATGTGAAACTACAATCTGTGATCGCCTAATCCTGTAGGTCTAGAACATAGCCTGGTTTTTGTACTTGTTTCATCCCTACTTATCAATACAACACTATCGCCTTTGTATCCAAAAAAAAAGAAAACTAATATAAAAAAAGTACAATTTTGCGATCTAGAAACTTTTCTTCTATCTTCTCTCTTATTTTTCATTTTCTGAACAGAAAAAAACAGATGCACGCTATGAAATTTAATATATTCTCAAGGTTTATGGAAATATAGGTTATGGGATATAAGGATCATTAAGACTCTTCTATACCATTCTATCTTTTTAGTTTTTAGATAACTATTCCACTCTATCTTATGATTAGCTTCCACATAATTTGTTTTTGGCATTCTAGTTGATGCAACCTCATTTTGAGGTGAGCTTTGGTTTGCTCATAATTTTTACCTTGGTCACTTTGGTTTCATACATGTAAAGTTTCAAACATAGACGATCAAATTTAGCCAAGTAATCTCACCAATTAAGCTGTGTCATGAGGTTTGGAACGCAACAGAGTGCTCTTATACAAGCTTTTAAGCAGAAGCCCCATCCCAGTTTTTACGTACCATTATGGTTTACGTTTGAAATAAATTTATCCCTAAAATATATACCCCCTCTCTATAGAAAGGGTTACTTTGTACGTTTTGAAAAAGTTAATAAGTGTAAGAAATTAAAGTTCCTGCACTTGTGTGAACCATGAGTTGGCTTGGGTGAGTCGAGAACTGATAGGTACCAACAAGCAGAAAGGAAAATAAAGCAATAAATGAGAAATTAAAATAGACAATTCTTCATTCATGCCCCAAAATGGCCAAAGGCCTTGGACTAAATACAATCAGATTGTGAACTCAGCAACAGTATTGCCTACTGATACGGAAAGAGAATCTAAAGAGAACGTTACATGTGTCTATGGGCTCTTATCAATAGGCTCACTAGTGAAGGGTCCTAACATTCCACCCCCCTTGAATAATGGCTTGTCCGCAAGCCTTAAATATGTTAAAAGAGAAATGAGCGTCCAAAGCCACACGCAAAAGAACTGTGAGGAGAACATATGGGTAAATGCAGATAGAGTCATGAACTCTGTCCTGCTAACTTCCAGCAGCTCCACATGTTGAACATCAAGGATCTGAAGATACTCATTTGCTTGCTTAACGCGACGCTTTTCATGGAATTGTTCTATGAAGTCCACCTTATTTTGGTGCAGTAGATGGTTGAAGGCTTTGAGAACTGTTTCATCACGATGATTGGCTATGATGGCTATATTGAAAAGCAACAACATGATGGCTGGACTGATCTTGATTTCTTGTACATGGTGGTTTGATATAGAGTAAAGCATCGTAGAGTTCTTAAGGATGAACACCTTGTATATAGGCTAACTTGTGCGGAGTATGTTAGCACCTTGCCATTACTGGAATCAACTGCTAAAATTCCATGCCACTTTAAAGACTCAGACCCGAAAAGAGCAAAGCCAGCATATTGATTGGCCACTGTATGTCCAAGAGCAGCTCTGTAATCTTGAATTATTGCACAAAGGCTACCATCTGCACAGCAAGTGTTACCACAATTTAAAAACTCATCAATTGCAAATGAATCAATGGGAATACCAGCAGTTATGCAAAAGTCTAAAACGGCATAAGCTCCATGCTGTTGAGAAATAGGGGCAAGAATAAAAGAAACAGACAAGCCAATTGAACCTTTTAAATCACCAGAAAACACATATGCAGGCTGAAGAGGAACACCATGAAAATAAGAGGCATTTGCGTGAAAGGAGTGATACGGATGCTCTCAGCCATCAAGGCATGCAGTTGACTGGTGAGATAACATGCCCTGCTCAATTGTTGTCTCAGCGCCAAGAAGTTGAGCTCAGAATTCTTGAAAACAAATATGAGTTTCGCAAGCAAAAATTATCGTTGTGGTCATGACCAAATCAGAAGATAAACCATTCAAAGCAGCCATAACTATATCATGATCATAAATTCTCTCTCCTGCAGCATTGAATTGATTTTTAAGATGCTTGCTACCTAACAAATACTTTTCAACAAAATCAGTCCCCTTTTTCAAAGTTTGAAATGCAGTTTTAAGATGATTTACGCTTGCAATGATCGGTCTCCTCTTATGTGTCATCAACCCATCAGAGTATATTGCACCAAGGCACAGGTTTAGAGACGATAATGCTGAAGGCATTTTGACAAGATCAGTACGCATGCACCCGCTCCATTGAGTAAAAATACCATGCTTTGCATCTATCCCCACAAGATGTGATCCCATGTCCCTTAAGTTGGGATTCCTGCAACTCCCAATATTCTTAGCTGCGAGAAGCCTTTCCAAATACACATGGAATCCTGACAATTTCGAGGGGACTGCATTCACAACGATACCAAACATAACAGACTCGACAAGGTCATGCCAACAAATAAGTGGCAACGTGTTAGAGTCAACAAGAGCCCTCAAGAACTGCAAAACCAAAGCATGCATACTGCTCCCCAAATGCAAGCCTTAATGCACTACTCAACCTTGTCAATAGCAAAACGAGATGAGCAAGCATGAGGCTCAAGCTAGCATTTCCGTTTGTAATCTGGATTGCATGATCCACAAGCCCAAGTTGGTCGTCAAATGCCACAAGTCTATACCTATCACCAACAGCAAGTATTAAGAAATGTAACACAATGTTTAGCTCAAAGATGTATTAAGCAAGCTCGTGATTTCAGACACTATAAGAAAACTGTCTCGCAATTGGAGTAATATCTCTTCTGAGAAGAGCGCAATGTCTATATTTTTGTATGTGAGAAACTTTCCTCACTTAGCTTTCTGTTGATCTCTGTCTAGAAATGAACATGTCAACCAACATAGAGCCCCAAACAAGCTTGTGAGAGGCTGCCCAGCTGCCATATGACAATTAGAAATCCAAAAATCAGATAGAGGTGCGGCAGTATCCACCATTCTAGCATGAGCCCAAAGTTTAAGGCGCAGACACCGAGTAATTAAGTGGCATGCTAGTTGCGTGGACCTAATGTAGTCATACATTGAGCTTTCACTGATTATTGTGCCAAAAAATGGAAGTGGCCACTGTATAGCTTGACCTTGGATTTCGTCTATACATTCAAGGTAGGACAATGGCCATTGCACAATTCATCAAACACTTGAAATGCATTACGGATTATGCTCTCAAGCGTTGTGAGAGGATGCATACCGACCCATACGCAGCTAGTAAGCAGCAGTGTAGTCATAGGGTACTCAATATCATAAGAAAAGAGATATGGCCACAATGAATCAATTATTTCCTTCCCATGTAGAGTAGCATTGTAGCACAATTTATTAGAAGTCCTTAAAAATTGGAAATCAGTAAGCTTCTGAACAGAACCGGTAGATTCTGAGCCAACAATAACGGCAACAAAAGGAGACGAATGAGCATACAAACCTATCGTGAATTTGGGTGTAGCAGGCTCTGTAATTTCATCAGTAATAACAAAAGAGTCAAAGTGATGCCCCACTGTGTAAACCCATCCCCACGGAGCACCATCAACAAAGCGAGGAAACTCCATTTTTACATGAGGATGACGAGATTGAAAGGAA
Source organism: Prunus padus (assembly GCA_024362665.1). Lineage (NCBI taxonomy): Eukaryota > Viridiplantae > Streptophyta > Magnoliopsida > Rosales > Rosaceae > Prunus > Prunus padus. The sequence continues at coordinate 2,323,743 of JANFAM010000006.1, forward strand.
GTATCTCGCCATTGTTGAAAATCATCACCACGACCCATCACCAAATCCGGCAAAACCGAGTCACTAGCACCGTGATCGAAAACATCTCGGCAAAATGGAGTGAGCGGCGTCGAGCACGTTTCATCCGATGCACTAGATTGAAGGGACGAGTGCCGGAGTGGAGAAAGTGGGGATCGCCTCCAAGAGCAGAGCCGAGACAACATTTTCTTTTTCATCAGCATACAAACCGGTTTGAGGGTCCTGGCGGGCATTTTGTGAACAACTCTGTTGGCTGTAGCTGGAGTCAAAGCCGATGTGGCGGAGGAATCAGTGGAGGATGGTCTGTGTTGTCTAAACTGGTGAAGTGTTTGTAAAAACTCGTGCTGAAATTCCCTCTGGTTGGCAGAGAATTCCTCCAACGATTTCCATAGGTCGTGCAGTTGCACCGTCAACTGCTTCGTACAGATATGGAGCTTCATTGAAACGGAATCATTTCCCACATCAGAGTGTGAAGCAAGGGCGGTGAGCATCAAGGAGGAGATTTGGTTAGCCAGTTGGTTGTCGTAGGCCAGTGGCGAAGTTGAGTCCCAAAATTGGGGGTTTGGAGTTGAGTGCAGTGGGTAGGAATCTTGTTGGGAGTGGGGAAGTTCATACGGCACATGAACGCCATGGAACCCTGATTCGCTAGTGTTTGCGGTTTGGGAAAATGAGTTATGTGGCTGAGGAAGGTATGGGTCAAACAAGTGGTAAGTGGAAAAATCAGAGGTAGGGGTGGTGGTTAAGGGTGTCGAAGAGGCAGGTAGAGAAGGGCTGAAATGGATGGGAACATAAGAATAAAGGTGAATAGGAACGGGTTTCTCATACTGTGAGACATTGGTTTGGGGGTTCCAATAATACAGTCGCCCAATGCTACCGTCGAACACTCCAATCCACGGTGGTGGAACTGTAGGATTTGAAACATAGAGTGGTGGAAGAGAATGTGGCAGCGGCGCCTGTGGGTAATCATGCCATCCCATGGTCGGAACGGCTCTGATACCAATTGATAGGTACCAACAAGCAAAAAGGAAAATAAAGCAATAAAGGAGAAATTAAAATAGACAATTCTTCATTCATGCCCCAAAATGGCCAAAGGCCTTAGACTAAATACAATCAGATTGTGAACTCAGCAACGGTATTGCCTACAGATATGGGAATCTAAAGAAACCGTTGCACGTGTCTATGGGCTCTTATCAATAGGCCCACTAGTGAAGGGTCCTAACAAGGACACCTTCGGTGTGATACTGAAGGCCAATGCGATGCGGGAATTGTTCTAACATCTGATTGCAACATGCCTTGTGTGGCCAATGGCCAAAGTGATTCCGGATCACTCTTCTCTTCTTTTCTCTCACAATTGTCCTACATAAACTCTTAAAATGCTAGTTTCAATTAGCATTTGGGTTCTTAGGTGTTGCTTAAATACCCTACATCTAACTAACACATAACCAATCTGACTTAAGAGAATAACCCTGCAGCTTCCTACAAAAGAATTAATGGAAGATCACGACACATGCACCAAGGCTGAAATTTCTATGATTTCATTTGCCAAATTCATAAATTTCAGCAATAAATAAAAACCAAATCATTTGAATATCATCCCTATATATAACCTTGCTAAATACCAAGGTGGCTACATATGTAAACATTATTGCTAGAAAACTGAGCAAGCAACCTGGTCAGCTGCTCACAATAATATACTATAAAGGAACATGAATAAGAGGCACAACCATACCATATGAATCATGAATTACAAATGCCTACATGCAGCAGCACTCAATGACAAGTTATTCAATGAAAACAAAGCTTCCAATTAGCTTTGAAATCTATTTAAACCAGATTTATACACCTATTTTGGAATCAGCACAAGGGCTACACTTCCTACCATATATCACCCACAATTTTCCAATTTTGACACAACCAAGCATGATTAGGTTAAGAATTCAGTTCTAAGCTTTGATTCTGATGATAAAGAGATAGGCGTGGTTGATTTTGTTTGAAGTCAAATCTTACTAATTAAAATAATTTAACTAGACCTATCACACTAAAGAGTCATTGGACCCATACATGGGGTCCGTAGGCAACTAAATTGAGTCACAAAGTGACTTGTCAAGCCACTAAATTGAAAGTCCAGTCCAGAATTTGAATCAATTAGCAAAATTAATTAATTCAACTTTATGGATTTGAATAAAAGCTTTCGAAAAAAGAAATCAATCATGCGTCTCAAGAAGCAGATGTCGGATCAAGAAAAAAAGAGCTACAAATAGATCAGTCACAAAGCTCTTTGTAGTACAAATTGGTAAAAGAAGAAAAGCAAACTACATAGGCACATAAGTACAAGAATTTACTGTCAAACCAGCAATAAAAGATCAATAACACCAGTGCAGTATTTACGTCATAGAAAATCATCAAATGTTGTCGTAGAGATGGTATAAGAAAAGTTACCAACATGCTTTCATCTGTGTACAAAATGGTCAAAGTTTCTGATCAAAGTGTCAGCATAAACACTACCACAAAAGCCCAGAAACTTGTAATGTTTTTAGTTGTATACTCTCACAACACATTGAGACAAACTTCACCCTTATTTATATATAATCCTTTGCCAGCTACATTGGTCTTAAACTTTCAGAGACACACACAAACGCCAACAATACCAAAAAAAATGTATTGCAGCAACAGGGGTTTAATTCTTCTCCTTTTGGCTGTTCTGTAAATCCACCATGCAATTCAGGCTATAAGCCGGTTACATACAGCAACAAAAATTCCAAGGCAACAAATGTTGAGACATAAAAATTATATTGATTTGTTAAGAGATTCAACTAACACAACAGGTTATCAAATTCAATGGCAATACAACAACATTTGGGGGGTTTTTTTTTTATGAATACCAACCTCTAGTTGGCATCGAAAGCTTAAACCTTTGCTGAACCCGATCAAGGCAATGCAGTGAGCCTGGCCTCAAAAAGGAACCCCCGGCAAAGCCCATCGCCGCTTCCCGGCACACCATCAATCCACCGCCACTCGCCTTTCCCCGAACAATGGTCCCACAAAGCCAACTTCCCAATTCCCTTGGCCGAAAAACAAACCCTATCACCGCTACCAAACACCTTGAACTTGCTCGACTCTTGAAAACACCTGAACATGTCCACCGGCATTCGGCCCGCCTCATCCCACTCCAAGCTATCCAAGTCCAGCCTCAGAATCAAAATCGTCGAGCACGAAGCATTCAGCGAGAAAGACGACTTCAACCCACCAGCCATCAAAACCTTGTTCCCGTTTCCGCGAACCAAACGGGGTCGTTTCAAGATGTCAAAAACGTCCCCCCACTCGTGCTTTTCGAGCCGAGTCCACGTCTGGGAGGTCTTCAGTTTTGAAATTGTGCAATGAAAGAGCTTCCATTGACTCCTCCAAGGCGAACCCACATCGCAGAGAGCGTAAACCGAGTCAAAGACCAAAATTGGGCTTCTGGGTTTCGATGGGAGGTTGGATGAGAACTTTAGCCACTGGTTTGAACCGGAGAAGTAGAGAGCGGCGAGCTCGGTGAGGACCATGACTCGAGTTTCGGAGTCAACGAGGACCGAGCCGTGGCGCGACCAAGCCGACCCGAGCTGGGGCAGGACTCGGAACTGGCGAGTCAGAGGGTTGCAGACGACGAGTGACTTGGTGGACTCGGGCGAGTCGGGCGATTCACCCCAGAGGTAGACGAAGCCGAGGGAGGAGGCGACGGGGTGGGGGGAGCGGAAGGGAAGAAAATCTAGGGTGAATCTGAGCCATTGGTTGTCGTCGGGGTCGAATACGTGGAGGCAGGGAGGGGAGGACACGTGGCGGTGATGGTGGTGGTGGGGAGGTCGGAGGGCTAAGAGGTTGAGGGGAGGCGATTGGGTGGAGATGAGGTGTATGAAGGATGGTGAGGTCAGGAGGTGGTTGAAGAACTTGGAGAGTGAGCGGCAGATCATGACCTGACGGAGGGGAAGGCTCGAGAAGATCTGGTGGAGCGTGTCTTGCGGGAGAGCATCCATGGCTATGCGGTGGAACGGCAGAGTATTGGATCAGGATAAATGAGCGCACAGACCGAAGAGAGTGGGAGAGAGATGTGGGCTGTGTGGGAGAGGAGAGACGTTTTGGTCGTCTCAAAAGTCTTCTTTCTTTGAGCTAACAGGCGAGTTTCATTTCGAGATTCCTCCTGTTCTTTCTATTGATTTTATTTTACTTTCGTTAATTTAGTCACAATTTTTTTATTTTGTTAACAATTTAATAATAACTTTAAAATTGAAACTCAATTTTGTTTTGAAACTCACTTTCCCTATTAAGTAAATACAAACATTGAAATTGAAATTACTTTTATAAAGTCCATAAGGCAGTATTTTGCATATCAATAAAGCAAGAAATGACCAATAGTGAAATCAAAACCAATTTATGTTTTTTTAGAGAACTTTGGGTTCATATAAAAAAAAACATCTCACATAAGGCATTAGTTAGTTCATTGCCGATCAATCTTGGCATGAAATGAAACCACACTACTACAACTTCTATATTTTATGGCATTAATTAATATCAATTTTTTCTTCTTAAATGCTATTGAAAGGATCTTTAATAACATTGTTACTAATTTTGTTGAGAGAGATATAGTGATGGTTTTGAATTTACAATAAATATCAACGTATCATCTACTTTTCGATCATTATATACATTCACTTCACTTGTGCAGAAAAGTTTACCTGACTGCTTTTTTTTCCTCACATTTCTTTTCCAAATACAATTTACCAAATACTTAACTAGTTTATTTTACAGTTAATTATTCTCGCAGCATAGCAGAAACAATTTTTTTAGGGCTTCTTAAATATAGGTCTATTTTCATTAAGATGTGATGGATGTTGTCCACATGCTCTCCCTTTTCAATTGCAGTCAATTCTAGCCAAGTATGTCTATAATTTTTAAAGAATTTATAATATATGTCACTATCATAAATGAAATTATATGAAAACACTTCAACATTTCCTTATATATATATATATATTCATATACAGTCCCCTTCCTTTAAGGGATCCCTCAAATAATTTTATTTGAAGGACACCCTTTAGGGTACCATATGAATTTTTTTTCAACGATCCAAACCATCTATTTTTCAAGTCTTCATTCATAGATCATCCTTGCAAAAAATCAGACAAATTGAAAATCATTAAGGCATGTAATTGAGACCAACAAAATTAATGAACACGGTGCTTCAAGAAAGTACTTAAATTTCAATAATTTAATTAAATGGTCAAATGTAATTGGATTCAAGTGATTTTTTTGTAGAGATGATCTTTGAATGAATATCTACAAAATAGACGGTTTGGATTAGTGAAATACAATGCGGAGTGGGCCCTACAAGGTATCCCTAAAATAAGCTTATTTGAGGGATCCCTCAATGAAAGCTCTTTGTTGGGGTCTTTTTCCATCAAAAGGCTCGTCCTGGCTCGTTCATTCTTGGACCACCACAGAGTGGTGAATCAAGCCTTCGTTATCCCTTTTTCTGAGTTAGCGAAGACTAAGCCCAAAGCATCCCGAGATAGAAGCAAGTCATAGGGGAGTACTTTGTTCTTCTTCCAACGGCTGCACGTTTTGTGCTGACGTTTCCGGCAGCTAGACGAAGAGTTAAAGATGATGCATTGATGTTGCACAGGTTTGGCATGAGAGCTTGCTTTGGTGAATCAAGATACTACTATGCTTGGCATGAGAGGCTTGTGGCGTGGGAGCTAAGAGAGAACGAGCATAAAGAAAGGATTAAGGCTTGAGATTTGGGGTGTTTTTGGCAGCTAAACGAAAAGCTTGCGATGCCTGCATTTTCTTACCAAAAAGATAATGACTTTGGTTTTAGCTTGAGAGGATGAGTGTTTCAGATTTGGGACAAAGCTTTTTGAGAGAGAGAGAGAGATAGAGAGAGAGAGAGAGAGAGAGAGATATATATATATATATATATATATATATATATATATATATAAAGGATGAGTGGCTTGAGTAGATTTCCAAATGACTGACGAATGCTTGGTCGTGCTTTTGGATGGTTGAAGATGCTTGATAATGTTGAACTAAAATTATATGATCTTGGCATGAGAGCTTGAAGTGTAGGAGCTAAAGACCCACAAGTTTAGCAAATGAGAATGCATGTGCTTGGCTTGATGTTGGATATGCTTGAGTTTGTTGTTTGTGGCTATGTCTATGATGATTTAAGAGTTTCAAGAGGATGATGATGGAAGGAAAAGCTTGAGGCTTGAAGGCTATGGCTGGAATGGCTGCTAAAAAGCTTACAGCAGCTAAAGGAAGGAATGAACGTCTGATGTGGTTGCTGGGGTTCTTGAGCAACCAAGAGCTGAGATCTACTTGTGTCATGGCTTCTAATTTATAGAAGGCAAGGGCTTTCCTTTATTTCCAATGGGTAAAAGGAGATGATGAAACCATAATATTTCCAACATGTAAAAGGAAGCATTGGGCCATTATTATTTCCAACAGACAAAGCTAGGCATTGGAAAATGACTATTTCTTATGGGTAAAAGGGAGTATTGGGACATTCTTATTTCCAGCAGGTAAAGCTAGGTATTGGAAAATGACTATTTACTACGGGTAAAAGGAAGTGTCGGAATTGTCTTGTTTCCAACGGGTAATAGGGAGTTGCTTGAAGAATATCTCATTTGCTCACCCACATTGGAGAACTCCAAGTAATGGGCTTGGACTTTGGTGCTCCCAAGTAGTTAGCCCAAATTCTCCATTATCTAAGAGCTTCTGTGGGCCTTGTGAACCTCCATAACCTTCCACACCATAATCCATCGTGCAAGTCCCGTAAACCACATGACTTGGGTTCATGTGAGCTTGGCAAGTGATTGGCATAGGAAAAATGTATTATTGGCTTTGCATGGCATGTACACTATTTTTATTTTATTTAATGAATTAATTCCCAAAAATACAGCTTGGATTAATGCATGACCACCATTGTATGCTATATTGGGCTTTAAATATCTTTGGGCTTCTCGTGACTTTTTTGGGCCTCAACACTCTTTACAAACTATTTATTGAATTACTAATTTACCCTAATATGAAATTACAAAAAATGATATATTGAATTGTGAAATAAATATAATTTTAATAAGTACATCATACTCACCATATTCAACCCTAATCAAACGTAAGCGAAAAATCCTATATTGAGATTTGTGGCTTCGCGGGAGACAAATGCCAAGCTTTCTAAAATATACATTGACCATTCGTTTGTGTTGAGACTACTTGATTTGTTTGACTCTGAGGACCAAAGAGAAAGAATACTTAAAGACGATCCTCCATCGCATTTATGGGAAGTTCATGGTGCATCGACCATTCATTAGGAAAGCCATCAACCATATCTTCCTTTGGGTCATTTTTGAGACTGAGAAACACAATGGGATTTCAGAAGTGCTTGAAATTTTAGGCAGCATAATCTATGGTTTGGCTTTTCCTTTGAAGGAAGAGCACAAGTTGTTCCTTGTCCGTGCCTTGATTCCCTTTCATAAGCCCAAGTGTGTATCAATGTACCATCAACAACTTTCATATTGCGGATAGTGTGTTTTGAGGATTGCTGAAGTATCGACAACTATTTTATTGGTCTAAATAATGGGGTTCTAGAATCATAAATAACTAGCTATGCTCCTTAAATTTGTTAAATTCTCATCGTAGTTGAGAATATAAAGCCAAAGAAAACAAACCCAGAACATATGAACAAAGAATTATGGAACTTAATCCTAATCATATCACTTTTAAGCTGTTCAAACTTCAACTAAGGCCTATCCATCATGGGATGTGAGATCCCACATCGGCCAACGGAGAGGGGGTGATGTGCCTTATATGTACATGCCCACCTCCAAATAGCACGAGGCCTTTTGGGAGCTCACTGGCTTCGGAGTTGTGGGAACTCCGAAGTTAAGCGAGTTGTGGCTTAGAGCAATCCCAGGATGGGTGACCTACTGGGAAGTTGCTCGTGAGTTCCCAGAAACAAAACCGTGAGGGCCCCGGCCCAAAGCGGACAATATCGTGCTACGGCGGAGCGATTCTGGGATGTGACATGGGAAAGGAGCAGTTCAGGATTAGAGAGAGAGAAAAGCAGTTCCTTTCAGTTTTTCCACATTTCCTTCTTTCTTCCATTGCTATTAGATTTAGAGAGAGACTGAGACAGAGAGTTGGAGATGGCCGAAATGGGTGGTGTTTGGTCATTTTCCATGAGTTTGGTCATGTACCTGACTCCGCCTGAGATTTGCAACCTTGTGAGGCTCAACAGGGCTTTTCGTGGTGCAGCGTCGTTTGATTCTGTTTGGCAATCCAAGTTGCCCCCAAATTACCATGATCTACTCGATTGGTTGCCTCCTCAAATGTACCAGAACCTCTCTAAGAATGATATCTTTGCTTTGCTATCTCGCCCTATACCCTTCGACGATTGCAATAAGGTGGGTTTCTTGGTGTGTAATTGGGAATTAGGGTTTTGGGTTGGTTTTCTTGGGTAATTCTGCCTAATTCTTCAACATTTCACATCACTTTCTTCTCATAACATCACCAGCTTCTTCTTCTTCGATTTTTTTTTTCTTTGTTTGTTTAAAGAACAAAGAACAAATATTCCAAAATAATTCTCTTATGTACCATCTTTGTAATTTTATTGCAACAGATGGAATCATCTCTCACATAGAAGAGTTGATTTTGGGTTCACAATCTAATTGTTGGGTCTTCACAACACAAGGTGAGAGGTGAGAATGGCTTTATTTTCTTTTTGTTTTCGTATACAATTTCCTTTATAACTTATTTTTCCTTGGTTACATAAAAAAAATTGTGAATTTATAGGTTTACAATGGTTTGTATGCACTGTTTGTGATGTAGAACAGCCCGTTGGATTCTGCATCAGTTTGTTGTTCTCATATATATTGCCCCTTTCCTCAATCCCTTTCTTCAGAGAAAACCCGTGGCATGTTCATGATTTGGAAACCTTCTCACTCTCAGATGCACATCCAAAGGAAACTTTATGAAGCGGGGAAAGGTTGTAAGCTTCTAGGTTTGACAGATTGCCTTTCTTTCTTCTTTTTTGTGTAGTGTTACTTTAATATATATATATATATATCTTATTTTTTATGCATAACACTTTATTTTGGGTTCTTAATCTGCAGTCTTCACATCACAGGTGAGAAAGATTATTATTATTATTTTCGCTTTGTCTTTTATTATTTGATTTCTTTATCTTTTATTGTTTTTTCATTGGGTGATTACGAACAAGTAATGCTCTTGAAATCTATGCAAAAACTCTCTTTCCAGAGGTAAAGTTATGCGTTTATTTGAGTTTTGTTACATTCATAATCAGCAGTTCATTTTAGTTGCTTGCACTTTTTCGGTGCTCTCCTCTTCGTCTCTGCTTTTCTCAGTAATTCATTTATTCAGAGTTGGTCCAGATTAAGCTTTGATTTTTGTTCTTCTTCTTTTGTTTTCTCATGGGATTCTTTTATTAGAGGAGTTGAAGGGTTAGAAGCAGTTAGGTGCAGAAAATGCTTTCTTTGAGTTACTTCTATTTCAACTTTCTGTGAAATTCCTTTTTCTTTTGACTGAAAATGACCTCCTAATGCAGATCTTCTAAGAAAGACACAAATTGGATGATATTTAATCCAAGTTATATGATCTTTATATGTTGAATAAATTGTTTTAGTATTTGAACCCAAAGATTGAGTCTTTGGGTGACTATGCCTTTGTTTGTTTGTTTAAACTTATTTATCTGTTTTGCAGATCAATAGCTTCAATTTTGGTTTATTAACAAGCATCCATTTGGTATGTAATTTGGCAATAGAACATAAATTCAGCCACTATTCCTGTTTTCATTAGTTGATATTAGTTTTGTATGGTGACAACACTTTGATAGGAAATTTGGTGAAGTTGATATGAGGAAGCTCATATTACTAGCAAAGGGTAGCTACGTCCTCATCATCACCATCTCCTCAACACCCATCTTAGACGTCTCCTCATGTTTTGCTTAGTGATGCAAGGAGTTCAGTACATCAAGGAGTTTTGTAATTGTGAACTTTTGTTCTTTATACTATCTATTCTATTTTGTTGTGCATAATGGATGAACTCAAAAAATTTCAGAGAGGAACAATTAAGAGATAAAGCTGTGAAGCATTTAAGGTATATATATTACTAATATGATTGTCTTTTTGGCGATTTGGAGAAATAATTAGTATAGCACTCTTTTTCTTTTCTTTTCCTTTTTTGGGTAAAGAGTTAGTTTAAGTATAGAGTTGCTGTATGAAATTTGGTAATGTTTTTGTGTGATATATGTTTTCTTTTTGTATAAAAAGCCTTAAAGGCTTCTAATATTTCCATTTTTCCAATTGTACGCCCATATTAGTCCCTTTTTCCTACAATAGGAACAATTGGTTGCAATTTTTTTCGTTCCTGCTCTGTATTCAGTTTAAGTTTCATGCTTCATGATTGTAATGTTTTTTTTAAAAAGAAAAGCGATAATTTTCTTTTTTAGTTACACTATTAGAATTCTGAAACTTTAATTATTTACTTCAATTTGGGTAACTGTCATAATAGAATTTGATTGGTTGTATTTTGAGGTTCTTTCATTATTTGGTTGTTGTAGTTCATTCTAATTACTGTTTATTTCTTTCTTGCTGTTCAAATTTGTAGATTATGTAATTTTACGATTTCTATTGCTTCTAATTTTTTTTCGTTTTTTCCTATTGTAGGCCCATAAATTGCAAGGAAGGTTCACTTGACTGCATTGGTTATTGAAAAGGAGTATGGATACATGTAAAAAAACAAATAAAGGAAATTTGTACGGGATAATTTGTCTTTGTGCCAAAATCATGAATTGCTTAGGTGAAATACAAATATGTTTTTTGACAGGACCCGACCCAGATTCCACCCCGGAACCCGCGCCGAATCCTGTGATATGCCCAAAACAACCCATGTCGGGCCCACAAACTAAACAGTTACCCTCTTCCGAAATTTACAAAACAAGGGGCCAAGACTTCTGCCGAAAATCGGGCAGAGTCTAACCTGAAACAGGGACTAACCCAAAATTAACAACCTGCCAAAACACAGCAGATAAGAATATCCCAATTGCCAACATGCATACACAAATACATAACAGGCCTCCGGCCAATCAAATTCAACCCTAATGGATAATACAGAGCAATCTAAGAGTCAGCGGAATAGAAATAACAGAATACAAGTTTAGGGTTCAAGGATGACAATCCTATCCTTCCAACGAAGCTCAAGAAGAGAAGCGCACAGCCGAACAGTAACGAAGCGACGACTACGGTCTGGGGGGGGCAAAATAGAAAGAGTATGAGTGGACAAAAACAAGGTTTTACATACTTATATCAAAGTACTAACCCCACCGTTTAAAACAATGTGAAACATGCATATGAAACCCTTTAAATACTTGATTGATTTGAAAACCGTACTATCTCAAAGTACGTGAAAGCAACCCAGTTTACAAATATATATAGAACAGGATTTACAATCCAATTAGTAAAACCTATCAAGTACTGAAATCTAATCAAGTACTGCAACCAAAACAGGTAAACAGTTTCCCAAACTTCCCCACTCTCACAACCAAGTGCTAACAAGCACGACAAGCGAGGAACGATCCTCACTAAAATAAATATGAATACGAAGGTACTAACACACGCGTATAGGTATAGTATAACCATAACACAAACACAAGTACCAGGGGAAAACAATCCAACAGGGGATCATTTTACTGGACACCGGTACAGTCTTATCGAGACACCGTGCCCAGGATTGAGCAGTCCAAAGTGGGACTAAATTCACATGACTATATGGTAAAAACTTACCAACCATAACTCCGAAATCTGTCCTACGCGCGCAGACTACCCAATCAAGAGTCTACAGCTACACCCCATTAAGGTATGCACCGGATCGAACCATACCAAAAATCAGGTAATCATATCATATCAATCGCCATGCGATCTTCAGTATCAGAACAGGGGGAGGTACAATACAAGGTGCTAATTGCACACACATCAATCGCCACGCGATCACCAGTATATATATATATATATATACAACCAATCACTACGTACCCAACCCAAAACACCAACATCAGGACGCAAGCGTCCAAAACCCAATGACTAACATATATATATATATCCAAAGTAGTCATAAGCATTGAAATCGTAGATTCATATTAAAACCATAATCAAATATACATTTAATCAACGTCAAAACGTATTAAAGTCTCAAATAAAGAAACGTCAAATGGTATAAGAAACCCAAAATATCAATATATCAAAATAGTTACATAAAGGACCTCACGTCCCGACACAGGGCATGCCAACCCAAAGGTATGTAATTAAAGTATAAAGAACTCATTTGTAAACACATGCCGTTAAGCCAAACGCATAATCCAAAATATGTGATTAAGTTGTAAAAACGACTCTTACGAGTATAACCCAAAAGTATGCGTATAGATTTCCAAAGGTATAAATAAAGTATTATTTCACATATGTATATATATATATATATATATATATATATATAATATATATATACATATCCTCAAGGTATAAAACCTATTATCCCAAAGGAATATAAATTATAGTTTCACCGTGGTATAGGATATAATTTTCCAAGATATGAAAATATGATTTCTCATAGAATAGAATATATATAAATATATATATATATATATATATATATTCCCAAAGGTATATAATATGACTCACAATATTAAGGTAGATAGGAATTTCCATAATTAAAATCATCATATAAATAGTAATACAATTTTCCAAGCTTACAAGTAGCTTAAAAGTATAGATATATATATATATATATAAATAAACATATATATAGGACACGAAAGCCACCAGACGTCACTACGTCCTATACAATACCCAAAGGTATAAATAATATAATACTATAGCCATCAGGGCCCCACAAACAAACCGGCAACCCAAATCATGCATAAACCTCATATGCATATTCATTTAATATAAAACAACCAAAGTCAAGTCAAGACTTATAACGTTATCAAATTCAAGATTTAAAACAATTATTAGATCTCCTTTAATGCATAACATGCAATTCAATGAAATAATGCTCGTTGAAAACAATGTCCACTCACCGTTGGTCCTATGCTGCACAACCCTAAAGGGTCCCACCTGCTGCGTAGCAGAGTCAACGCACCTGGATCGACGTCGGAGGTGGCCGGAAACGGCCGTGCGACGCCGTGAATTTTCGAAGAGAACCGGCTAGTTTTCTGTGTTTTCCGGTGAGGATCTGAGGCGGTAGCGTCAGAGCTGGCAGGGGGTTGGAGCGCACGGCTACTGCGGTCCTTTTGGGACCGGTGCCGCCCTAGATGGCGGCTGGTGGCGTCGGTGGTGGCTCAAAGAGCCACCGGCTATTTCAGAAACGCAAGGGGGGGAGCTGAAGGGTCACACGCAGAGGGAAGAGAGAGAGAGAGAGAGAAGTGGGCTAACTGGCCCAATCAGAATTTTTGTGGGTTTTATCAAAATTTTAAATTATTAAAATATTCAATTTAATCGCTATAACTCCAAATCGAACGTGCCACACGTCAACGAACTCGTTTCGACGTGCCGGACGCAATGGCGCAACTCGTTTCGCCAAATTCCATCCCGAAATTATAGTGGACCAAAATGCCTCTTTAATAATTAAATTCCCATTTAATTCCAATTAATTCATTTTAATTCATATTTAATTCCTTTTAAATTTCCCAATTTAATTAACTCACTTATTTTATTTATTTTCTTTTAATTTTGGGTCAGGGTCGTCACATTTTTATTATTTGATTGTGTCTTCTGAGGGGTGGTGCCAACTTTTGCGTTATTCACTGTGAAAGGAAAATCCCTTTGAGAAACCAAAGTAATTTATATTTATTCTTTTCTTAATAATGGAAGCAACTTTGGCCTTTTGATGAAACGTAATTCTAATATAGTACACCACCTAACCTCACCATTTAGCTAACCCCATAGGCTTCAAAATTGGTGTTTATATTACTGGGATGCTTACACAAGATTGAATTACATAAACAATAACATGACAGTTAATATAAAAAGACACAAGATTGAACCAAATAACATCATTATATACTAGCCTGCGCGTGCGAGAGGCTTTTTTTAAAAACGCACGCTACGCGCGACTTACAAAGTTTTGTTTTTATTATTTTGCAATTGAATTTTTCAAGATGGTCATCTTAAAAGTTTTCCTTATTTTTATCGCCCGTACTTTTCTAGAAGTCCGTCTCAACAACTTACGCTCGATAAAAGAAATTAAAGAAACTGTTGAGACGGGCCTCTAGAAAAGACCGGGCGATAAAAATAAGGAAAACTTTTAAGATGACCATCTCGAAAAATTCAAGTGCAAAATAATAAAAACAAAACTTTGTAAGTCGTGCGTAGCGTGTGTTTTTAAAAAAAGCCTCTCGCACGCGCAGGCTAGTATATAATGATGTTATTTGGTTCAAAATATTTATTACACCATTTTATTTTTAGAAGAAGAACCTATATGCCATTAGTTTGTGTTAGTATGTAACTTAACTTTTATACGATATACATGTAGTTAGTAATTTGTTTTCAATCAGGAAGTTACATGAGCTATCCAAAAAATATAATTGCAATTTTTTTTTTCATCTATTAGTACTAGATTAATCAGTGAAAATATTGATCATCATCAACCGCATAATAAATATTTACCATTTACTGAGTCACCAACTCATGCATTTACAACTCTCTTTTGGATGTCCACCATACAATGACATAGTTGTCTCATTAAAAACCTTGCTTGGAAAACAGAGTGGGACAAAACCTAAGCGAAGGGAAAAAGAGTGCAACATTCTTATGGATTTCCCCGCAAGTAAGGGTCTTCGCGGTGATTCAACCCTAATGGGCCGGGTATGAAGGATAAAAAACGGGTATGGGGATGGATACGGGGAATTTTTTGGGTATAGTGTTCGGGAGGGGCGGGATGGTATTTTAATACCCAACCCGAACCCTCCCGTTTAGAATATATATATATATATATATATATATATATATATATATTATAGGATATATAAATATGATATTAAAGTGATTGTGCCGACTAAACTTTATATTTCCTATTATTATATTATATATTTATATAACTTATACGAATCTTAAGCCACACTACTTATATATTTAGTTAAATTCTAGTCAATATGTAACCATTCTTATATTATCTTATACGTATATATATATATATATATATATATATATATATATATATTCATTATCTTGTCCTAATCCAATTTTTTTCTTTCAACAAAGTAATTTCATAATGGTTTTTCTTCCATAATGGGGCAGGTCGAGGAACCCATTCCCCAACGAAGGTGGGGATGGGAATCCCGATATGAAACGATATTGAACTTAATCTCAAACTCATAATTCAATCAAAATACTCACTGAGGCAATCAAATCACTTTCATTTCATGATATTTATGTACATACATTGAGCTTCATGCTCCTTATCTTCTTAGAAATTTTCTTCGAATAATTTATATAATGCATAACACTTTACATCTCTTAGGATTCCTTATTATTCTTTAAGAGATCGCTTCTGGCGATATGCTTCAAATATTTCATAATCTTTAGAGATTTTCATATAGATGTAAGTCTCCACAAATATGTAGTGAACATGCTGATGGGCATATTTTATATTATATATTTAACCCTATTCTTAGTATATTTTGGTTAATATTTTGGAAGAATTTTGATACTTTGAATCATATTTCCAGTATAGGACTTTCGACGTCATCTGGAGCAACACATAATCAAATGGACAAATTTTGGAGTAATTCCAGTTGGAGGACGTGCGTGAGTCACTTAGCTTGACCGTATCAAAATTCCAGATTTTTCTACCAAGCGGTTATTTTCTGGCAGCAAAATAAAGGAGCAGTGTGCGGTGTTGGAATAGTGACGTTTTGGGCCTTACTGCGTTTTTGAAGCCCAAGATGACCTCGGATGGGTTCGTAACCTTCTGGAGATGTGTTCGGAATATTTTTATCTTCAAAACAAGTTATCTTGGGCTTGATTTGGAGAGCAGATTTGAGCCCAAAACGTGGCTGGGCAGATTTTGAGCGAATTTCCCTAATCCTATTTGGATTTACTTCCTAGTATTACTTTATTTTAATTAGTTTCTTTGTGGGAAAAGAAAAGCTGTATTGGGCAGCTTGGTTTTAGGAAGTATTTAAGTTTTTTTTCACAACAATTTTAGGAATTCTATTCTTTTTGGCTTCTGGAACGTGAGAGCTATTGCTAGGGTTTTGGAGATTTGCAACTTTCAGGTGTTTTTATTCTTTTTCTTCTTAATGATAATTTCTATGGTTTCAATTATGAATATGCGTAACTAATTTTCTTTTGCTAGGGTGAAGCCTTAGCCTTAGCATGAATATGTGATTTTTATTTAATTGCTTATGATTGATTGCAAGCATACTTTGAATTGTTAATCACTGGTTTAAACTATCTAATTGTCTTGATGCCTAATCACCATTAGGATATTTAGAAAAGTAATTTGATGCAATTTTGGTCGGAAGGTTCCCTGGAATTGACGCTGGCTTCTTGTGATTAATAATTGTAAGTTCACTTAAGGCGAACATCACGCTCTTAAGGGTTGTATGGTTTTTCAAAGGGTTTTAACAAAACATAATGAGTCTTTCATGTTCAGATTTGATCCGAACGTTCGGACGGGTTGCATGTTAGATATACGTTCTATGTTGGAGGTTCCAAGTAGAATATACATTAGGAAAACCTAACCTTCAAAGTGGCATGCATTGATTGATCAGTGCATAATTACATATCATTTTGTACCCTTCTAACTTATAATTTGGTTATGTTTTTGAGTTAAACTTGTGCTTTTAATCTATTTTGTGTTTGTTTCAGTGTAATAAGCTTATGACTCACTAAATGCATTTTGGAGACAAGTTAGCTCAAACGGTGTATGCAAATCAGTCAACTTCACGGATTGGACTGTACTTACTCAGGAAGAACCAGATAATGAACCATACATCATTGGAAAGATGCGGAAGTCTAGTTTCTGAAGAATTTTACGGTTCATGATTCCGAGTCTTCTAGAGAAAGTTATACAAGTTTTGGCAGCTTAAGGTCAAAATCGGCAGCATCTGCGTTACTGGGCCAAAAATCACATTTGAAGGTCTTTCCGATTTTTGCTTGAGCTGGGCTGCATATGCTTGGAAAGATAATTCAAAGAACTTCAAGATCCATATTTTTCCAGATTTTTCAGAATGAAGTAACAAGCCCAAAACGAGCCCAAAAGCAGACTGCAATAGTTCTTGGTCATGAGTAGCTATGCATGTGCTATTGTTGATAGTGGGGAAGAAGCATGTTAATTGTCATAATTGAAGTAGGTTGTGTAAGAAATAAAGAAAGCAAAAGCATCAAGTGGGAACTAGTCAAATGATGAAAGGAGATGGATGCCCATGTGAACTTGAGGTGGCTATGCAACTTGTTGTCAAAAGAAGGAATTAAATAAACCAAGAAGAATATTGGCATGTGAGTTTGATGCCTTCCTTCTCCTATAAATAGGAGGCTTGGCTAACCTTCAAACACACCCCAAGGGGGGGAGCTCTCAAACATCTCTCTAGAGCTCCTCTCCCTTCTCTCCCTCCAATTCTCTTAGTTTTTCTTTTGAGTTCTCAATTGTTGTAACAAAACCATTTTGCTTTTTAGTTGTAATTTATTTTCCATTGTAATGTAATTTCTTTTCTTTAGTTTTCAAGTTTAATTAGCTTCCAAGTTTCAATTATAGTTCTTGTTCTTATTCATTATGCTTATAAGTTAATATGCTTGTTTGAATGAGTGATCACCATTAAAACTTGTATGTTAGCTATCTTGGTTTGAATTAAGAGTAGACACCATGCATTAATTCAAATTGAACTATGAATAGGAAGAGTATGTATGGACATTCGTCAACATGGATTAGATACATGCTTGGTTGTTTAAAACATTCTTCTTTGCTTAATGGATTTCTAATGCTTAATTTAGGTTCGACAAGAAGGATCTAATTAGGGAATTAGGAATACAAGGTTAGGACCAAACACCATGGCTTAATCATACTTTAGCTAGAATCAATCTAAGAATATAAATTGAACTTGGTAACTAATTTGCTTGAGTTAATTTCTTTTCTTTCTTTCTTGTTTTATTTATTCTCTTTTGGTTTTCTATTTTGTGCAGGGAATCAAATTGAATCAATCTATCATCAATCCTTGTGGGATCGACCTCGTACTTACACATGCTATACTACCCAAATGGCCCGTGCACTTGCGAGTCAACAAAATTTTGGCGCCGTTGCCGGGGATTGACGACATAGTTTGGTTCTATTTTCTTTCCCTACTTGTTTTACTTTCCTTTTTCCTTTTCATTTCAGTTTTTATTTCCTAATTCTTTTAATCCCATTTCAAGTTCTATGTTTGTTTTAGCAATATGAGATAGCTCAATAAAAGGAGAGAAGGCAACTTCAATCTTAAGGATAGGAAGTATGGAGTAGTGGGAGGAGTAGCGACCTCCAAATGCATCTATGCTCGACCTAATCGCATCAAGGGGAGTATCCAATCCTTTCTCTTTTACTTGTATTGTTATTTTAGTAATTTTAATTTTCTGTTTCTTTTATAATTTAAAAAAAAATTAAAAAGATTTTTCATATGAGCTGACTTTTGGTAACTCCAGTAAGCAACTTCCGTCTATGCAAAGTGTCTAGGAGTTCTTTAAGGCGACACCTTCTGTCTAAGAAGTTTGGGTTTTAAGCGGGACCATTGTGACCCCTCCAACCTTCCCGGAACCCCCGTGTTTTCTGAGGCCCTTAATTGGTCATCCTAGAGTTGCTTGTATAATTGTGTGTTCTTAAAATAAAATTTGTTTTTTTACAATAATGGTTTAGTTTAAATAAAAATTTAAGTTTGGGTATTGTATTCTTGCTTAAATAATAATTACAAAAATTAAAAATTAAAAAATTAAAATTGCATTTTGGAACTTCTTGGTTTTCTGTTAGTCTCTGCTTTTATTTTTGTATTTTTTTATTATTTTAATTTTTATGTGGTGTGGTTAGTTAGTTTGTTTCTGTGTGTTAAAAATTAAAAAATTACTCCAAATAAAGCTGCATCACTAAAAACTTAAAAAAATAAAACAAAAACAAAAAACAAAAAAAAAAAGAAAAAAAAAGCATAAAATACAAATAAATAAAACTTCTTTTCTTCTTCTTCTTCTTCTTCTTCATCATCTTCATCGGTCGGCACATCGGCATCATCATGGCACGCCTTCGCATTCCAAAATTGGAAACTTTAGTTTAGCCTTCTGGACATCATCTTTTGGGTCTTCACGCACCTCTTGGGGCCCATCACTTGAGCTCCCAAAGATCGCACTTATGGCTGCACTCTTGGCTTGAGCACCACTTGTCTCGTGCTCTGGTTGCTTGCGCTTACCCGGTCGCCCAATAGACTCCAGCCGTGCGCATGTCTTTGGCGTACAAATCTACCATCGATGATAGTGCTTATTCTCCGCCGCAAACCTTCTAGCCGACGTCGATTAAACTCCACCATCCTTGTCCGCTCCTTTTTCAAGTCCCTTATAATGCCTTGACAATCCTCAACCACATTTTGCGATGCTGCCAATCGAGCCTTTACTAGCTCCAACTCACGGGATTTCGCAATTAGGCGATAACCCACAGCTGCGATAGTGGTCGTGTTTTGTGCGGCCGCTGCCATGGCATCACCGACGATTCGATTGTCACACTTTGCGCCGAGCACTCGTCCATCTCTCGGGAGTCACTAAACTCCTTGCGACTCCAAGGGCAACTTCGTTGTCCATGAGTATTGTGTCATTCAGCATCACGGGCCCTCTTCTTGAGCCAAAATAGGGCATCCACGTTGGTCTTTGCTCCTTGACTCGGACGTCCGAATTGGTTGAGCTAGGTTAAGATCGAGTGAAAATGGGAATGGAGACGACATTTTCTTTCTGTTTTTTTTCTTTCTCTCTTCTCTCTTCTCTTTCTTTTTCTCTTTTCTCTCTTCTTTTTCTTCTTTCTTTTCTCTCTTCCGTGTGGCTGTAATTTTTATTTTTCTCCCTTAGTTTCCTTTTATAGACATCAAACCCTAGCACCACTTGAGCTGGCTTTCCACCGTTCCCATTTTGTCGCGACATGCCCTTTCTGAACGAACGCGTTCAACAAAGTCGTCTCGACTTTTCATGGCCCGTAATTTTCGCGCTTGAGCTCTGCGGCGCTTCTATGTGTCGACACGTGGCTTTTGCTTCGTTGCCCGAGACGACATACGGACCCTCGTTTCAGAATCCACCAATTCACGTTTCAAAAAATAAATAAAAAAAAACAAAAACAAAAAAATTTTAAATTTTAAATTTAAAAAAAAAAAATTTAAAACGTGTGGGTTTCGGAATTCATTGTGGGTCGGGTTTAACGATGGTTTGGGTTTCAAAAATTGTGGGCTTTGGGCTTCAAACAAATTTTGGGTTTCAATTTGCGTAAGCTTGTGTGTTTAGGGCTTACTGTTTCGTTTTTTTTATTTTTTATTTTTTTATTATTTATTTATTTATTTATTTGTTTAGTTGTTTTGCAATTTTTATTTTGTATTTTAATTATTGTATTTTGTGGTATTTATTTGCTTTAATACCTTTCAATTATTGTTATGACATTACTTGTGCCTAATTTTTAAACATTGAGGACAATGTTCATTTCTAAGTTTGGGGGTATTAGAGTTTAGCAAGTAAATTTGGTTTTTCTTAAAAAAAATTTTTAAAAAGAAAAAAATCTTGTTTTTCTGTTTTATTTTAGTCTTGCTTTGTTTTTTTTCTATTTTTTTATTTTGAGTCACTTTCCGAACACATATGATGAGATTGTGATAAATGTTTGCATGACTTAAATGAAAATTGGATTTCTTTTTATTTAAAAAAAAAATTTTAATAAAAATTTTAAAACTTTTGGCATCGTTCTAGCATGATATGTTCGAAACCCTCTTTACACTTGCCATTTGTTTCATAATTTTCTAATTAAAGGATTTGCATGATCCAAAGAATTGTATCAAGCATAAATTAAACTTGTATAACCATATAATGTGAGTTTTTGAGCCTTGTGCTTCATTTCATGAGTGTTATACACATATTCTTATTTTCTTGTCATCTAAGTTGTTGTTTGATCTCATTATTCATTGAATTGGTTGAGCACTTAAAAGTCATTCATTCATATTCAATTTAATTACATGACATTTAAGAAATGATATTAAGGCCCTCTTTGGATCGTTTGTGCCTTTCAAGCTAACCTTATGCATGCTTAAGCATGATTTTCCATTGTTAACCATTTTGAGCCTACATGTAAACCTTTTCTTTCTTTTAACCAATTATATTTCCTCACCTTAGCCTGAAAAACAATTATTTACCTTTCTAAGGAACTCTTGAGCTTTTATTGGGATGTGTTTTTCATACTAAGTTTGGGAAGAGGTGTTACATTTCGAAAAAAAATACACAATTGGTGAAAGAAAAGAGAAAAGTTGTAAGTGGTGGTTGAATGAAATTTCATTTTTGGGTTTCTTTATTGGCCTCAAAATAAATTGGTGGTTGTTCAATTAAAAGAAAGGAGTGTGAATCCTTATAAATGGAGGTAAAAGGAGTTTTGAAAAAAAAAAAAAAAAAAAAAAAAAAAAAAAAAACCTCATTGTGATGATTCGAAGTCTTGGAAACAATTGTTTTATGCTCTTACATTGTGAGTTCTTTGGACTTTGTGTTATCCATACCTTTCATTTCTCACTCACCTTACACCCTTAGCCCCATTACAACCTATGATAAAGACCTAAATTGATCCTAAATGTCATGTGATTGAATTGCATCCATTTTCCTACTTTTAAGTGTTTGGCATCCTTCTTGAGATCATATAATGCAAGTTCTTCATCTTTCTATTGTGAGTTAATTCCCTTATGGTTTAACTCTAATCTCATGTTTATAACTGAGTGATGCATTGTAGCCCTCTTCCGAGTGATTCATTTGTGAGAGGACAACTTTGGTGAGATTTGAAGTTGAATTTGTGCTTTGTATGATTTTTGAAATTGTGTGAAAACTAAGATTGGAGAATTTGTTGCATTTGGCTATCACACTACTACACTTTGAGCATGATATGTTTTGAACTTTGCCACATTGTGAATAATGTCTAAAAATGAGCTTTTATTGTTAAAACTTTTGAGTCATGTGCATGAGTCATTTCTCTTGAGAAAATGTTCGGAAATATTGTTTTGTATTTGTTTTTGTTTTTGTTTTTGTTTTTGTTTTGTTTTTGTTTTCTAACTACTTTGTTTTTGTAGAGTCAGAAACGTTTGTGGGTATCGTATCTGTTAAACCCTCAGGAGACACAACTCCTCCTACTAGGGATGCCTAGAGGTTTAAAGGCTTGTTGCATATGCTCAATGCAATCGAGTTACTGCGAAAATGGTCTTATTTATTTATTTATTTTTATCTTTATTTTCCTTTTGTTTTGCTCGAGGACTAGCAAAATATAGGTTTGGGGTATTTGATCAGTGCATAATTACATATCATTTTGTACCCTTCTAACTTATAATTTGGTTATGTTTTTGAGTTAAACTTGTGCTTTTAATCTATTTTGTGTTTGTTTCAGTGTAATAAGCTTATGACTCACTAAATGCATTTTGGAGACAAGTTAGCTCAAAACGGTGTATGCAAATCAGTCAACTTCACGGATTGGACTGTACTTACTCAGGAAGAACCAGATAATGAACCATACATCATTGGAAAGATGCGGAAGTCTAGTTTCTGAAGAATTTTACGGTTCATGATTCCGAGTCTTCTAGAGAAAGTTATACAAGTTTTGGCAGCTTAAGGTCAAAATCGGCAGCATCTGCGTTACTGGGCCAAAAATCACATTTGAAGGTCTTTCCGATTTTTGCTTGAGCTGGGCTGCATATGCTTGGAAAGATAATTCAAAGAACTTCAAGATCCATATTTTTCCAGATTTTTCAGAATGAAGTAACAAGCCCAAAACGAGCCCAAAAGCAGACTGCAATAGTTCTTGGTCATGAGTAGCTATGCATGTGCTATTGTTGATAGTGGGGAAGAAGCATGTTAATTGTCATAATTGAAGTAGGTTGTGTAAGAAATAAAGAAAGCAAAAGCATCAAGTGGGAACTAGTCAAATGATGAAAGGAGATGGATGCCCATGTGAACTTGAGGTGGCTATGCAACTTGTTGTCAAAAGAAGGAATTAAATAAACCAAGAAGAATATTGGCATGTGAGTTTGATGCCTTCCTTCTCCTATAAATAGGAGGCTTGGCTAACCTTCAAACACACCCCAAGGGGGGGAGCTCTCAAACATCTCTCTAGAGCTCCTCTCCCTTCTCTCCCTCCAATTCTCTTAGTTTTTCTTTTGAGTTCTCAATTGTTTCCTTTAAGTTTTTCTTAGTTGTAATTTATTTTCCATTGTAATGTAATTTCTTTTCTTTAGTTTTCAAGTTTAATTAGCTTCCAAGTTTCAATTATAGTTCTTGTTCTTATTCATTATGCTTATAAGTTAATATGCTTGTTTGAATGAGTGATCACCATTAAAACTTGTATGTTAGCTATCTTGGTTTGAATTAAGAGTAGACACCATGCATTAATTCAAATTGAACTATGAATAGGAAGAGTATGTATGGACATTCGTCAACATGGATTAGATACATGCTTGGTTGTTTAAAACATTCTTCTTTGCTTAATGGATTTCTAATGCTTAATTTAGGTTCGACAAGAAGGATCTAATTAGGGAATTAGGAATACAAGGTTAGGACCAAACACCATGGCTTAATCATACTTTAGCTAGAATCAATCTAAGAATATAAATTGAACTTGGTAACTAATTTGCTTGAGTTAATTTCTTTTCTTTCTTTCTTGTTTTATTTATTCTCTTTTGGTTTTCTATTTTGTGCAGGAATCAAATTGAATCAATCTATCATCAATCCTTGTAGGATCGAATGCCGTCTTTACACATGCTATACTACCCAAATGGCCCTTGTATAACTTCCTCTAGAGGACTCGGAATCATGAACCGTAAAATGATCCAGAAAATAGACTTCCGTATCTTTCCAATGACGTATGGCTCATTATCTGGTTCTTCTTGAGCAAGTAGAGTCCAATCCGTGAAGTTGACTGATCTGCGATAGACACCGTTTGAGCTAACATGACTCCAAAATGCATTAAATGAGTCCCAAACTTATTACACTTAGAAACAAACACAAAATAAATTAAAGCACAAGTTTAACTCAAAAACGTAACCAAATCATAAGTTAGAAGGGTACAAAAATGATATGTAATTATGCACCGATCAAATACTCCCCCAAACCTAGATTTTGCTAGTCCTCGAGCAAAACAAAGGAAAACAAAAAAGTAAATAAATTTATTAGACCACTTTCGTAGGTAACTCGATTGCATTGAGCATATGCAACAAGCCTTTAAACCTCTAGGCATCCCTAGTAGGAGGAGTTGTGTCTCCTGAGGGTTTAACAGATCTGATACCCACAAACGTTTTGATCGATTCTCGCAAAACAAAGTAGTTAGAAAACAAAAACAAAACAAAAACAAAAACAAAAACAAAAACAAATACAAAACAATATTTCCGAACATTTTACAAGAGAAATGACTCATGCACATGACTCAAAGTTTTAACAATAAAAGCTCATTTTTAGACATTATTCACAATGTGGCAAAGTTCAAAACATATCATGCTCAAAGTGTAGTAGTGTGATAGCCAAATGCAACAAATTCTCCAATCTTAGTTTTCACACAATTTCAAAATCATACAAAGCACAAATTCAACTTCAAATCTCACCAAAGTTGTCCTCTCACAAATGAATCACTCAGAAGAGGGCTACAATGCATCACTCAGTTATAAACATGAGATTAGAGTTAAACCATAAGGGAATTAACTCACAATAGAAAGATGAAGAACTTGCATTATATGATCTCAAGAAGGATGCTAAACACTTAAAAGTAGGAAAATGGATGCAATTCAATCACATGACATTTAAGATCAATTTAGGTCTTTATCATAGGTTGTAATGGGGCCAAGGGTGTAAGGTGAGTGAGAAATGAAAGGTATGGATAACACAAAGTCCAAAGAACTCATATGTAAGAGCATAAAACAATTTTCCAAGACTTCGAATCATCACAATGAGGATTTTTTTTTTTTTAAACTCCTTATACCTCCATTTATAAGAATTCACACTCCTTTCTTTTAATTGAACAACCACCAATTTCTTTTGAGGCCAATAAAGAAACCCAAAAATGAATTTTCAATCAACCACAATCACAACATTCTCTTTTCTTCCACCAATTGGGTGATTTTTTTTTCAATATATAAAACCCTTCCCAAACTTAGCATGAAAAACACATCACAATTAAAGCTCATGAGTTCCTTAGAAAAGGTAAATACTTGTTTTTTTCAGGCTAAAGTGAGGAAATATATTTGGTTAAATGAAAGAAAAGGTTTACATGTAGGCTCAAAATGGTTAACAATGGAAAATCATGCTTAAGCATGCATAAGGTTAAGCAGAAAGGCACAAACGATCCAAAGAGGGCCTTAATATCATTTCTTAAATGTCATGTAATTAAATTGAATATGAATGAATGACTTTTAAGTGCTCAACCAATTCAATGAATAATGAGATCAAACAACAACTTAGATGACAAGAAAATAAGAATATGTGTATAACACTCATGAAATGAAGCACAAGGCTCAAAAACTCACATTATATGGTTATACAAGTTTAATTTATGCTTGATACAATTCTTTGGATCATGCAAATCCTTTAATTAGAAAATTATGAAACAAATGGCAAGTGTAAAGAGCATTTCAACATATCATGCTAGAGCGATGCCAAAAGTTTTATTTTATTTTAATAAAAAGAAATCCAATTTTCATTTAAATCATGCAAACATTTATCACAATCTCATCATATGTGTTCGAAAGTGACTCAAAATAAAAACAAAGCAAGACTAAAATAAAACAGAAAAACAAGAAATCTTTTTTTATTTAAAAATTTATTTTAAGAACACACAATTATACAAGCAACTCTAGGATGACCAGCCATTAAGGGCCTCGGAATAACACGACCAGGGGTTCGGGAAGGTTGGAGGGGTCACAATGGTCCCGCTTAAAACCAAACTTCTTGAACACCGAAGGTGTCGCCTAAAACTCCTAGACACCCGCATAGACGGAGGTTGCTTCATTGGAGTTACCAAAAGTTAGCTCATATGAAAAATCTTTTAAATTTTTTTTTAAATTATAAAAGAAACAGAAAATTAAAATTACTAAAATAGCAATACAAGTAAAAGAGAAAGGATTGGAATACTCCCCCTTGAAGCGATTAGGTCGAGCATGGATGCATTTGGAGTAGCTACTCCTCCCACTACTCCATACTTCCTATTCTTATGATTGAAGTTTCCTTCTCTCCCTTTTTATTGAGATATCTATATTGCTAAAACAAACATAGAACTTGAAACGGAATTAAAATGATTAAGAATAAAAACTGAATTGAAAAAGGAAAACAAAGCAAAATAAGTAGGAAATAAAATAGAACCAAACTATGCCATCAATCCCGACAACGAGCGCCAAAATTTTGTTAACTCGCAAGTGCACGGGCCATTGGATAGTATAGCTTGTGTAAATGCGAGTCGATCCACGAGGATTGATGATAGATTGATTCAATTTGATTCCCTGCACAAAACAGAAATTAAAAAGAAAATAAATAAAATAAGAAAGAAAAGAAATTATCTCAAAGCAAATTAGTTACCAAGTTCAATTCATATTCACAGATTGATTCTAGCTAAAGTATGATTAAGCCATGGTGTCTGGTCTAACCTTGTATTCCTAATTCCTAATTAGATCCTTCTTGTCGAACCTAAATTAAGCATTAGAAATCCATTAAGCATAGAAGAATGTTTTAAACAACCAAGCATGTATCTAATCCATGTTGTCGAATGTCCATACATACTCTTCCTATTCATAGTTCAATTTGAATTAATGCATGGTGTCTACTCTTAATTCAAACCAAGATAGCTAACATACAAGTTTTAATGGTGATCAATCATTCAAACAAGCATATTAACTTATAAGCATAATGAATAAGAACAAGAACTATAATTGAAACTTGGAAACTAATTAAACTTGAAAACTTAAGAAAAGAAATTACATTACAATGGAAAATAAATTACAACTAAGAAAAACTTAAAGAAACAATTGAGAACTAAAAAGAAAACTAAGAGAATTTGAGGGAGAGAAGGAGAGGAGCTCTGAGAGATGTTTGAGAGCTCCCCTTCTCTCCCTCAAATTCTCTTAGTTTTCTTTTTAGTTCTCAATTGTTTCCTTTAAGTTTTTCTTAGTTGTAATTTATTTTCCATTGTAATGTAATTTCTTTTCTTAAGTTTCAAGTTTAATTAGTTTCAAGTTTCAATTATAGTTCTTGTTCTTATTCATTATGCTTATAAGTTAATATGCTTGTTTGAATGATTGATCACCATTAAAACTTGTATGTTGCTATCTTGGTTTGAATTAAGAGTAGACACCATGCATTAATTCAAATTGAACATGAATAGGAAGAGTATGTATGGACATTCGACAACATGGATTAGATACATGCTTGGTTGTTTAAAACATTCTTCTATGCTTAATGGATTTCTAATGCTTAATTTAGGTTGACAGAAGGATCTAATTAGGAATTAGGAATACAAGGTTAGACCAGACACCATGGCTTAATCATACTTTAGCTAGAATCAATCTGTGAATATGAATTGAACTTGGTAACTAATTTGCTTGAGATAATTTCTTTTCTTTCTTATTTTATTTATTTTCTTTTAATTTCTGTTTTGCAGGGAATCAAATTGAATCAATCTATCATCAATCCCGTGGATCGACCTCGCTCTACACAAGCTATACTATCCAATGGCCGATGCACTTGCGAGTTAACAAAATTTTGGCCGTATCAGATTGGCGACATAGTTTGGTTCTATTTTCTTTCCCTACTTGTTTTACTTTCCTTTTTCCTTTTATTAGAGTTTAGCAAGTAAATTTGGTTTTTCTTAAAAATTTTTAAAAAGAAAAAATCTTGTTTTTCTGTTTTATTTTAGTCTTGCTTTGTTTTTTTCTATTTTTTATTTTGAGTCACTTTCCGAACACATATGATGAGATTGTGATAAATGTTTGCATGATTTAAATGAAAATTGGATTTCTTTTTATTAAAATAAAATAAAACTTTTGGCATCGTTCTAGCATGATATGTTCGAAATGCTCTTTACACTTGCCATTTGTTTCATAATTTTCTAATTAAAGGATTTGCATGATCCAAAGAATTGTATCAAGCATAAATTAAACTTGTATAACCATATAATGTGAGTTTTTGAGCCTTGTGCTTCATTTCATGAGTGTTATACACATATTCTTATTTTCTTGTCATCTAAGTTGTTGTTTGATCTCATTATTCATTGAATTGGTTGAGCACTTAAAAGTCATTCATTCATATTCAATTTAATTACATGACATTTAAGAAATGATATTAAGGCCCTCTTTGGATCGTTTGTGCCTTTCAAGCTAACCTTATGCATGCTTAAGCATGATTTTCCATTGTTAACCATTTTGAGCCTACATGTAAACCTTTTCTTTCATTTAACCAAATATATTTCCTCGCCTTAGCCTGAAAAACAAGTATTTACCTTTTCTAAGGAACTCATGAGCTTTAATTGTGATGTGTTTTTCATGCTAAGTTTGGGAAGGGGTTTTATATATTGAAAAAAAAAAAAATCACCCAATTGGTGGAAGAAAAGAGAATGTTGTGATTGTGGTTGATTGAAAATTCATTTTTGGGTTTCTTTATTGGCCTCAAAAGAAATTGGTGGTTGTTCAATTAAAAGAAAGGAGTGTGAATTCTTATAAATGGAGGTATAAGGAGTTTAAAAAAAAAAAAAATCCTCATTGTGATGATTCAAGTCTTGGAAAAAATTGTTTTATGCTCTTACATTATGAGTTCTTTGGACTTTGTGTTATCCATACCTTTCATTTCTCACTCACCTTACACCCTTGGCCCCATTACAACCTATGATAAAGACCTAAATTGATCTTAAATGTCATGTGATTGAATTGCATCCATTTTCCTACTTTTAAGTGTTTAGCATCCTTCTTGAGATCATATAATGCAAGTTCTTCATCTTTCTATTGTGAGTTAATTCCCTTATGGTTTAACTCTAATCTCATGTTTATAATCTGAGTGATGCATTGTAGCCCTCTTCTGAGTGATTCATTTGTGAGAGGACAACTTTGGTGAGATTTGAAGTTGAATTTGTGCTTTGTATGATTTTTGAAATTGTGTGAAAACTAAGATTGGAGAATTTGTTGCATTTGGCTATCACACTACTACACTTTGAGCATGATATGTTTTGAACTTTGCCACATTGTGAATAATGTCTAAAAATGAGCTTTTATTGTTAAAACTTTTGAGTCATGTGCATGAGTCATTTCTCTTCAGAAAATGTTCGGAAATATTGTTTTGTATTTGTTTTTGTTTTTGTTTTTGTTTTTGTTTTGTTTTTGTTTTCTAACTACTTTGTTTTGCAGAATCAGTAAAACGTTTGTGGGTATCGTATCTGTTAAACCCTCAGGAGACACAACTCCTCCTACTAGGGATGCCTAGAGGTTTAAAGGCTTGTTGCATATGCTCAATGCAATCGAGTTACCTACGAAAGTGGTCTAATAAATTTATTTACTTTTTTTGTTTTCCTTTTGTTTTGCTCGAGGACTAGCAAAATCTAGGTTTGGGGGTATTTGATCGGTGCATAATTACATATCATTTTGTACCCTTCTAACTTATGATTTGGTTACGTTTTTGAGTTAAACTTGTGCTTTTAATTTATTTTGTGTTTGTTTCAGTGTAATAAGTTTGGGACTCATTTAATGCATTTTGGAGTCATGTTAGCTCAAAACGGTGTCTGCAGATCAGTCAACTTCACGGATTGGACTCTACTTGCTCAAGAAGAACCAGATAATGAGCCATACGTCATTGGAAAGATACGGAAGTCTATTTTCTGGATCATTTTACGGTTCATGATTCCGAGTCCTCTAGAGGAAGTTATACAAGTTTTGGCAGCTTAAGGTCAAAATCGGCAGGATCTGCGTTACTGGGCCAAAAATGAGTTTTGAAGGCCTTCCTGAATTTTCCTTGAGTTGGGCTGCATATGCTTGGAAAGATAAGACAAAGAGCTTCAAGATCCATATTTTTGAAGATTTGTTAGAGTGAAGGAACAAGCCCAAATCGAGCCCACAAGCTGACTGCAATGCATTGTCATGCATGAGCTAATCATTTTAGTGGTGAATTGAGTGGTGTAAGTTGGTGAAGTGAGTGTGATTAATAAATTCAATTGTATAATCAGATTTATACTTCCCCTAGGCCTATAAATAGTGAGTTCTCCAAACATGTAAACACACCCCAAGGGGAGCTCTCAAACATCTCTCTAGAGCTCCTCTCCCTTCTCTCCCTCAAATTCTCTTAGTTTTCTTTTTAGTTCTCAATTGTTTCCTTTAAGTTTTTCTTAGTTGTAATTTATTTTCCATTGTAATGTAATTTCTTTTCTTAAGTTTTCAAGTTAAATTAGTTACCAAGTTCAATTCATATTCACAGATTGATTCTAGCTAAAGTATGATTAAGCCATGGTGTCTGGTCCTAACCTTGTATTCCTAATTCCCTAATTAGATCCTTCTTGTCGAACCTAAATTAAGCATTAGAAATCCATTAAGCATAGAAGAATGTTTTAAACAACCAAGCATGTATCTAATCCATGTTGTCGAATGTCCATACATACTCTTCCTATTCATAGTTCAATTTGAATTAATGCATGGTGTCTACTCTTAATTCAAACCAAGATAGCTAACATACAAGTTTTAATGGTGATCAATCATTCAAACAAGCATATTAACTTATAAGCATAATGAATAAGAACAAGAACTATAATTGAAACTTGAAACTAATTAAACTTGAAAACTTAAGAAAAGAAATTACATTACAATGGAAAATAAATTACAACTAAGAAAAACTTAAAGGAAACAATTGAGAACTAAAAGAAAACTAAGAGAATTTGAGGGAGAGAAGGGGGGGGAGCTCTCAAACATCTCTCTAGAGCTCCTCTCCCTTCTCTCCCTCAAATTCTCTTAGTTTTCTTTTTAGTTCTCAATTGTTTCCTTTAAGTTTTTCTTAGTTGTAATTTATTTTCCATTGTAATGTAATTTCTTTTCTTAAGTTTTCAAGTTTAATTAGTTTCCAAGTTTCAATTATAGTTCTTGTTCTTATTCATTATGCTTATAAGTTAATATGCTTGTTTGAATGATTGATCACCATTAAAACTTGTATGTTAGCTATCTTGGTTTGAATTAAGAGTAGACACCATGCATTAATTCAAATTGAACTATGAATAGGAAGAGTATGTATGGACATTCGACAACATGGATTAGATACATGCTTGGTTGTTTAAAACATTCTTCTATGCTTAATGGATTTCTAATGCTTAATTTAGGTTCGACAAGAAGGATCTAATTAGGGAATTAGGAATACAAGGTTAGGACCAGACACCATGGCTTAATCATACTTTAGCTAGAATCAATCTGTGAATATGAATTGAACTTGGTAACTAATTTGCTTGAGATAATTTCTTTTCTTTCTTATTTTATTTATTTTCTTTTAATTTCTGTTTTGTGCAGGGAATCAAATTGAATCAATCTATCATCAATCCTCGTGGGATCGACCTCGTACTTACACAAGCTATACTATCCAATGGCCCGTGCACTTGCGAGTTAACAAAATTTTGGCGCCGTTGCCGGGGATTGATGGCATAGTTTGGTTCTATTTTATTTCCCTACTTATTTTGCTTTTGTTTTCCTTTTTCAATTCAGTTTTTATTCTTAATCATTTTAATTCCGTTTCAAGTTCTATGTTTGTTTTAGCAATATAGGATATCTCAATAAAAAGGGAGAGAAGGAAACTTCAATCATAAGAATAGGAAGTATGGAGTAGTGGGAGGAGTAGCTACCTCCAAATGCATCCATGCTCGACCTAATCGCTTCAAGGGGGAGTATTCCAATCCTTTCTCTTTTACTTGTATTGCTATTTTAGTAATTTTAATTTTCTGTTTCTTTTATAATTTAAAAAAAATTTAAAAAGATTTTTCATATGAGCTAACTTTTGGTAACTCCAGTAAGCAACCTCCGTCTATGCAGTGTCTAGGAGTTCTTTAGGCGACACCTTCGGTGTCTAAGAAGTTTGGGTTTTAAGCGGGACCATTGTGACCCCTCCAACCTTCCCGGAACCCCCTGGCTGTGTTATTCGAGGCCCTTAACTGGTCATCCTTAACTCGCAAGTGCACGGGCCAT
This sequence comes from Prunus padus, assembly GCA_024362665.1. Taxonomy (NCBI): domain Eukaryota; kingdom Viridiplantae; phylum Streptophyta; class Magnoliopsida; order Rosales; family Rosaceae; genus Prunus; species Prunus padus. Next base: position 2,356,210 of record JANFAM010000006.1, read on the forward strand.
TGGATAGTATAGCTTGTGTAAGTACGAGGTCGATCCCACGAGGATTGATGATAGATTGATTCAATTTGATTCCCTGCACAAAACAGAAATTAAAAGAAAATAAATAAAATAAGAAAGAAAAGAAATTATCTCAAGCAAATTAGTTACCAAGTTCAATTCATATTCACAGATTGATTCTAGCTAAAGTATGATTAAGCCATGGTGTCTGGTCCTAACCTTGTATTCCTAATTCCCTAATTAGATCCTTCTTGTCGAACCTAAATTAAGCATTAGAAATCCATTAAGCATAGAAGAATGTTTTAAACAACCAAGCATGTATCTAATCCATGTTGTCGAATGTCCATACATACTCTTCCTATTCATAGTTCAATTTGAATTAATGCATGGTGTCTACTCTTAATTCAAACCAAGATAGCTAACATACAAGTTTTAATGGTGATCAATCATTCAAACAAGCATATTAACTTATAAGCATAATGAATAAGAACAAGAACTATAATTGAAACTTGGAAACTAATTAAACTTGAAAACTTAAGAAAAGAAATTACATTACAATGGAAAATAAATTACAACTAAGAAAAACTTAAAGGAAACAATTGAGAACTCAAAAGAAAAACTAAGAGAATTGGAGGGAGAGAAGGGAGAGGAGCTCTAGAGAGATGTTTGAGAGCTCCCCCCCTTGGGGTGTGTTTGAAGGTTAGCCAAGCCTCCTATTTATAGGAGAAGGAAGGCATCAAACTCACATGCCAATATTCTTCTTGGTTTATTTAATTCCTTCTTTTGACAACAAGTTGCATAGCCACCTCAAGTTCACATGGGCATCCATCTCCTTTCATCATTTGACTAGTTCCCACTTGATGCTTTTGCTTTCTTTATTTCTTACACAACCTACTTCAATTATGACAATTAACATGCTTCTTCCCCACTATCAACAATAGCACATGCATAGCTACTCATGACCAAGAACTATTGCAGTCTGCTTTTGGGCTCGTTTTGGGCTTGTTACTTCATTCTGAAAAATCTGGAAAAATATGGATCTTGAAGTTCTTTGAATTATCTTTCCAAGCATATGCAGCCCAGCTCAAGCAAAAATCGGAAAGACCTTCAAATGTGATTTTTGGCCCAGTAACGCAGATGCTGCCGATTTTGACCTTAAGCTGCCAAAACTTGTATAACTTTCTCTAGAAGACTCGGAATCATGAACCGTAAAATTCTTCAGAAACTAGACTTCCGCATCTTTCCAATGATGTATGGTTCATTATCTGGTTCTTCCTGAGTAAGTACAGTCCAATCCGTGAAGTTGACTGATTTGCATACACCGCTTTGAGCTAACTTGTCTCCAAAATGCATTTAGTGAGTCATAAGCTTATTACACTGAAACAAACACAAAATAGATTAAAAGCACAAGTTTAACTCAAAAACATAACCAAATTATAAGTTAGAAGGGTACAAAATGATATGTAATTATGCACTGATCATTGATCATAAGTAATTGGTAAAAATTCATAGGATTGCTAGGTGACGGTGGAACCCTAGTGCTTTTATAAATTGATATCTAAAACTCTTTTCATTTAATCGTGTTTTTAATTAAATTCGTTTTTAGCTTTAAACGAAATCAAAATCATCTTTCTCAACTTTTAATTTAAGTAGTTAATTGGAAATCATTTTACATAAATTGCTAAATAGTCCTTGAGGAGAACAACCTTGCATGAGCATCTATACTACAATAGCCTTGTATTCTTGTAAATATTTTATGTGATTTTAACCCTGTTTGCACAGGTACTAAAAATCCTATCACATGCTTCATAAGAACAACATGACTGCATCTAACTAATAGGAGAATATGATCATAAATCATGTCTTGTGCCATATATAGTTTATTTCACTTCATCAAAAACACCATTTTGTAACCTATACAATTTCGTATCTTTTGGTGTTTGAACTGTATGTCCATTTAGTCCACGTTGTCCAAAAATATTCAAGTTTACTCGATTGCCTCTTCCAGTTCCAGTTTGGCCAATTTGTGTTTATATTGTCGACAATTACAATAAAATGCGGATAAATATCATCATAGCCCTTGATAACTTTAGTACGTACTATAAACAGTATAATTGATAATCATCAGTTTGTACACCAACATTCCTCTTTATGCATGTATAAGATATAGAAATTTTCATAGTCATTGGGTACCCATGCCTCTTCAAGGGCTTTCATAGTTTTCAAATGGACTTATGTCTTCTTATAAGACTTATCTCTTTTGGGATTAATTATATAGAAAATGTGGATATTTCATAGTATTAGATTATTTGGGCTGCATAGACTTTTTAATATAGTCTCGACTTCAACGAAGCTAATTGTGGACTACTTAGGCACACAACTAAATGAATCATTTGCCACCACTTTAGATTGTCTAATTAGGACATCAGTGTTTGTTGACATATAACAACATTTTGATGTGATTTCTCACTTCGGCTGTGTTTTTTAAAGCCTCCTAGCATTTGACTTGCAATATTGTAGATTGCGATTTCTTTTCTACCTTATTTTCACATTAAGTGCCACAAAATTTTGATGGAACAATAATGAATGCATTTCGTAACAATTCAAGTCATTTTTGAGAAATAATCTTTTCTCCCCCTAACGACGGGAAATTGGTCTCATCAAAATAATGCTTTGATCAGAGTAAGTGTTGTCCTTCAGGGACAAAAAAATGACAATGTGGAGCAAAATCTTCTGGTTTGCTCAATATATAGTGTAACATAAATACCATGGTCTCCAAAACTATTCAATCAAAAATAAAATTTTCAGATCATAAATTATTACAGATTAAAGAACTTATAGTTATTTTCAGAAAAGGGGTTCATATATGAAGCAAATTATGATTAATATGCTTTTGGCACGTGACCATAAGTATCAGTCATGTTTATTTATAATTTCAACATTAACTTCATTGCATGTATGTATGAAGCTATGTGAGTTTCTTATGGAACTAAGTAATATCAAGCATGGTAAGTATATAATTGGACCTATCAATAGCTTTTGATACCACATGATGTGGCACATAACATGTCAATCCATATCATTGACCACATCATCAATTTTAATTTACTCCAAATTTATAATTTAATCCTGTTATTATTATTATTATTATTATTATTTGGGGAAAAAGGGATTTAATCTTGTTATTTAATTCATTAATTATCATAGTAATTCAAACAATCAGTCTCACCATTGAAACCTACCCAACCTTTGTTGCATAACACCGTCCTCCACCCCTCTTCGCCGTTCTTCATCTCTCCCCACCACTAGAGTGTTTTCCATAGGTTTCTTGTGTGTCTATTATTTATTTTTATGGGCTTGTTTTCTCTTCATGTATTAAAGATTCATCTTTTAATTGAAAGGAAGACTAATTTAGATTCTCAATGGTTTGTTTGTTGTTTCGTTTTATTTCTTTGGGCGGACTGTTAACATACCAAGAAGCAATGCTTCTGATTTCAAATCAAGGTCCATAATGTCATCGGTTGTGAGTGGTATTGTAATCTTATCAATCTCTTTTGTGTACTGAAGATCTGCGTAATGAACTTAGAACTATGTGTATATATCTTCCCATGAAGGAAATCTCTCTAAGGGTGTTTTTGGATGGGGGATTTTGAAATGATGGGATTTCAAAATGATGAGATTTTAAAATAGATGGGATTTCAAAATGATGGGATTTTGAAATGATGGGATTCCAAATGATGGGATTTATAAAATCACTTGTTTGGCTAAATATTTTATTGATAGAATTTGATTGGGTAATTTCTTATAAACATAATAATATTTTTTTTTACATTTATTATACATATATCATTCATTATTAATTATACATTTATTAGTTTTCCAATTAAGTATTCTATATTGTCGACTTTCAGATGAAGAAACGTTGACTAATTTTGCACCTTTCCTGATCACACCTCATTAGACCCGTGAGCTATCAAATTGGTGTACAAAGAAATACCCATTTGCAAAAACCAAGTTCCTTCACTATTTTGAGCGAGGCGATTGAATTTGAGGATTGAGAAACCCCATTCTTGATCTTCGTAGTCTTCTTCTAAGTACAGAGGAAGAGATCTTGAAGGCCTCCAATGGGGGGTTTCGTTTTCTGAGATGGTCTTCTCAGTACGCGAATCATCGGAGCCGCCCATTTAACCGACTCGGCGGTGACAGAGCAGATCGACGAGTGAACCGAGATTTCAGCAACACAATCTGAAAACCCAGCACAAAGAGGAGAGAGAGAGAGAGTGTGTGTGTGTGTGTGTGTGTCACATCCCAGAATCGCTCCGCCGTAGCATGATATTGTCCGCTTCTCCGTTGCCCTCACGGTTTTGTTTCTGGGAACTCACGAGCAACTTCCCAGTAGGTCACCCATCCTGGGATTGCTCTAAACCACAACTCGCTTAACTTCGGAGTTCCCACAACTCCGAAGCCAATGAGCTCCCAAAAGGCCTCGTGCTATTTGGAGGTGGGCATGTACATATAAGGCACATCACCCCTTCTCCGTTGGCCGATGTGGGATCTTACAATCCACCCCCCTTAGGGGCCCGACGTCCTCGTCGACACACTCGCACCACACGGCAGAGTGGCTCTGATACCAAATTGTCACATCCCATAATCGCTTCGCTGTAGCACGATATTGTCCGCTTTGGGCCAGGGCCCTCACGGTTTTGTTTATGGAAACTCACGAGCAACTTCCCAGTAGGTCACCCATCTTGGGATTTCTCTAAGCCACAACTCGCTTAACTTCGGAGTTCCCACAACTCCGAAGCCAGTGAGCTCCCAAAAGGCCTCGTGCTATTTGGAGGTGGGCATGTACATATAAGGCACATCACCCCCTCTCCGTTGGCCGATGTGGGATCTTACAGAGAGAGAGAGAGAGAGAGACTGGGCAAAAAGAGAATAAAGAGAGTGAGAGGGCCTTCGAGAAGAAGAAGGGATTTCAAAATAATGCCTAAACAAGCGTTATTTCAGAAGGAGATTTTGGCTTTGGGTTGGGCTTTCCATGACAGGACCCGACCCGAATCCACCTCGAAACCTGTGTCAGATCTTGTAGTTTAACCGACATTAACCAAATGCCGGGCCCACAACTAAAGAAATGAGACTTTCTACCGAAAATTCGGCAGAGTCTCCCCTGTAAACAGGACAAACCCAAAACAAATTCAACCTGGAAAGTACAATAGGATTAATACACACCAACAGCCAGTATGCATTCAAGTTTAAACATAGGCCTCAGGCCTTAAATTTAAATCTAGTGGGCGATAACAGAGCAATACTACCAGTAGAAAAAGTTAAACAACAGAGTTCAAAGTTTACAGGTAAGGGGCACAAAGCCCTACAATTCAGATGATGCTCGGAAAGTGGAGCAACACGGTCGGTCGTGCGGTAGCACCAACTACTGCTTGAAGGGGGGCGAAAAACAAAAGATTGTGAGTGGAAGAAAACAAGATTAGTTAATAGTGAAAGCAACATAATATAACCCCACCAATTAAGAAAACGAAAATCAAACCGAAACCACAAGCACTACTCAAAATATAATTAATATAGGTAAAAGTGAAACCATTGAAACTTTAATAACACTTTAATAACACCCAAAATCCACAGTTCACCTTTAATAACAAAAACAACCTGGGACTACTAAACCATCCCCAAAACACTCTCAGAAAGCGTGCCCGTTGACACGACGGGCGAGGAAGTATCCTCACCCCCGAACCGGAACGAATATGTACAGGTAGTATATGTATATAATATATATTTATATATAGGTATAGGTACATAAATAGATAAAATAAAAGACGCATCTCAAAATATCACCACCAAGTTTGTATCGGGGAAACAATCCAACACGGGGATTGTTTGACTAGTCCACATGGAAGAGTCCTCAATTGACCATGTGGCTAGGGAATTGAGCCGTCCAAAGTGACTAAGCTCATCAGCACGTACAACAGAATCCTCAATACTCGTACGCCTATGACCAGTCCTACGCGCGCAGACTACCCAGTCAAGGGTCTACAGCGACACCCCGTTAAGGGTGCCCCGGGTATCCAACATATCCAAGTATCCAAACCATTAAGTAACCAATATCCAAAGTTCCAAAATCGGGGGAGGTACATAGGGTAGTGCATATAGCACTTCAAAACAACATGACCAACACTTCTCACTTTCCCACATTATCACCCAAGTACCCACATAAAATCCGATAAGCATAAAATGTATTCAAAACAACCAAACATAATTCAAGATACTCACAATATGTCAAATACCCAAATATATCAATATGGTTGCAAAAATAGATAATCATAGGCATAATATCATAATTTATCCATATGACGTAATTAAATGATTAAATCATCAAGCATAGTTTACTTTCCAAAATAAAGCATAAACTTTGAAAGCAATGTCCACTCACAAGTAATCCCACGCTGCTTGACCCTGAGTGGGTCCCGCCTGCGAAGTATGAGTAGCCGGAGTACCTAATCCGAACAATACGAGACTTGATTAATAAATAATCGAATTAAACTTGGAATTAAAGTAAATCCCTCAATTCCCAAGATTTAAGTGTAGGCTTGGTGTTTGGAAGTTCTAGCGTCAATTTAAGATTCAAAGAAAGGAAAACCACCTCGGAAAAACGTAAGGTCAACCGAGTGGTCAACCCTCCCGGTTTGGGCAACCCGGGCCCACGGGGCCCACGACCTCCAATCTTGGATTTGAGAGTTTCTAAAGGTTCGTTACGTTTTAGTGAACACGTTCTGAAAGTTCAGTCTCAACTGAACGGTCGGATCGCTTACGATCTTACGATCAAACGGTTACGGTCAACCTAACCCTAGGGTTTAAAGTTTCGGAGTAACCGGGACTCCAATTCTTGATCCGTCAATTCCCACACGATCTAGGCAATACGAGGAACGACATATTCGAGATCGAACTCGATCCAATGGTTCAAACACATCGAACCCAAACAATGTGCAATAGGCGTAATTGGGTTCGACCGTCAAACGACGTCTGAATCGAATTCCGACCACACGTACGCGTTCGTAGCAATACGGGGAGTAAAAAGGACCGCCGAACCGCCGCCACCACACGCGCTGCCGAGGGTGGTGGGTGGCTAGAGTAATTCCGACCAACCACCAAACCACGCCACTGCCTACACCGCCTACAAGGTTCGAACCGCCGTCTCGTGGGAAGCTCAGAACCGGGCTGAGCCACCAGAGAACCGGCCGGAAACGTCGCCAGATCACAGCCAAACCACCGAGGGTTTTGGCCGGATTTGAGTGGTTTGGAACGGCAGCTACGCCGTGAATCGTTGTCGCGCACCACCCAAAATGGAAAGAGGAGGTCGAGAGGGAGCTTACCCAAGTGGAGCCGTCGCCTGAAGTCACCGGAAACGTCGCCGGAGAAGACGAAGGAAAAGCCGGAAATTGCAGAGCTCGCCGAGGACGAACGCCGGAGCTTCAGCCTCCGATCTCGGGTGGGTTAGGACAGCACGGGGAAGAGCTTTCGAACGCCGGTGGTCTCAGCCGCTGCCGTGGTCGGAAACGTCGAATCCGACGAGTGGCAGAGAGAGTTATCGGGAGAGAGGAGATAGAGGAGAGAGAAACCGTGTGAGGAGAGAGAATGCACGGGATTGGTCAGTTTTGGGTATTTTATCCAATTTTCTGATTTTGTTGAAATTACCAAAATGCCCTTTGAGTTACACTCTTCGTATGCGAAAGTGCCGGCCGTCACCGGACTCGTTTCGACGAGCCGGACGCAACGGCGCAACCCGTTTCGCCAAATTCTTGCCCAAAAATTAAGTGACATTTTTCCTCCTTTAATTAGATTAAAATTTTATTTTCCAATTTTGTTAATTTATTTTTTTCAAAATTTTATTTTTAAATTCTCTAATTCATTTGTTAAATTAGTTTGGTTATTTTTATTTATATTTCAGGTCAGGGTCGTTACATTCCAAATCCCACCTTTAAATCCCATCATTTCTCAAATCCCTCTTTTGCTTTTGCCAAACAACTTATTTTGGTCCATGGGATTTCTAAATCCCAAGGAAGCCCAAATCCCATGTTCAAATACCCTATCCAAACACACCCTAAGGGTTCATGTTGACGAAGATGCTATGATGACTGCAGCTGTGTGGTGGTGGTGGTATGGCAGCGGTGGATAATGGTGTTAGGGTAATATTCAATGGTGGATGATGGTGTTTCAAATGATTAATGAATTAAATTATAAAATTTGAGTAAATTAAAACTGATGAAAAATAAGAACACTTAAATTGAAATTAAGTGATGTGGTGGCATGTCCAAGGTAAGGTGCCACATCATGTGGTATAAAATTGTGGTATAAAAATGTAGTAAGAGTAGCATTACTCTTGACAAAATGAATGATAATCAAACTCCAAAATAATTTTCAACTTGTGTGTGTTGTTTCACTGACAATAGATATCATAATTATTGGAGGTTTTATCATACAAGACCCTCCCTTCATACGCTTACATTGGCTTCAAGGAATTATGCAATGCTTATATTTCTTCAGGAAATCATTTGGAACCAATTATATGAAATTAGTGGACGCATAATAAAAACTTTTTATTTACCAACAATTGAAACACATCATATTTTCCATATTGCTACTGCTGGAGCACCTGAACCATGAAATTGTAAATTTACTCCCATTATGCTCTTCCACATTACAATCCTACTTGGATCACTATTTTCTTTCTTAATTATATATATATATATATATATATATATATATATATATATATATATATATGGCAATGACACTAAAATAAATATCCACTTTTAGGATCCATAAAAAGAGAAAAAATTCATTGAACTTCTGGTTCATATATTATACTTAAAATTTCAAAATTTGTAATTTCTAGTATGGATTACAAATTACATATCCAAAATTCAAGTTCAAGGTTATAAAGTATAGAACTTTGGGTTCTAACGAATAATATAACTAAAACTTCACGTTCTAAGGCCATCCCCAATGGGGGCTCTATTTGGGGCTCAACCACCATAAGGCTCCCATAAATACAAAATCTCCTTAAAAAAGCATCCCCAATGGTACAAATTCAAGGCTCTAAAACTTAAAGCCCAACCGGAGTAGTAGCTAAATCTATGTGCTTGGTTGAAGCCCTTGAAACCAAGTGGGTCCCGCAAGGAGAAAAGCTGCAGCCCACATTTTTTGGTTTCTCACTTGCCTTGCGACTGTATAAAGCTATACTTGCCTTTTTTTTCTTTTGTCAACATCATGCTTCCCACCACGCTGACCCACTTTTTGAAAAGCTATGGAACCAATGGGTATAAACGACTACAATGAATGTTGATCTTTGGCTGCACCTTTGTATAAATAGCTACAATGACTTTGAAATGAATGTTGACTTTGAATTGCCTTTGCAATTTCTTGCAGATGAACTAAAGAACCAAGACTGGAATATACGTGTGGACGAGCCCGTGTTTGCCCTTGAATATGCACTGCAAGTCCTTGGTTCGGCCAAAGCCATTGCTTTGTATTCGCCAAAGCACCAATGGCTATAAACGGCTATTTTTTTAAAATAGATTTGCAACTCAATTCTTCCTATAAATATCCACCATATCTCTCTTAATTTTTACACACCACAACATCTTTATTACTCTTGATCAATTTGTCAAATTTTTTCACTCACTAAATTATTTCATTTTTTGTAATTTTTTGTTAATCTCTTTTTGCACCAATGGCCGAAGGTTCGAAGCAAAAATGTGCAAATTACTCCATCGATGAAGATGTTGCTCTATGTCGAGCTTGGATAATCATTAGTAAATATCCAATTATCAGGAATTGTCAATCAAGTGGAATGATGTGGAATCGGATAAGAGATCAATTCATACAATTTCATCCCGATGCCCAGGAAGTTAGGTCATCAAAGAGCTTGAAATCGCGTTGGACGAGCATCTCCCAAATGTGCAACAAATTCTCCGAGTGTCTTACTCAAGTGGCAAGGTTAAACAAGAGTGGCCAAAATGAAATTGACAATGTGAGTTTTATAATTTTTTAATTTATTTTGCCAACTTAATATTTTGTCAACTAATTTAAATTCTTGCATATAATATGTGTAAATTATTGATGCAAAACGACTTTTTTTCGAGAGGACCAAGAAAGCATTCCTCCTTGACCACTGTTGGAATGTTGTTCAACATGCTCATAAGTGACAACCCTTTGAAGGGTTCCAATCCTCCCCCTATGTGAACGCTTCTCCAATGAGTGAATCTATTTATGTAGATGATGATTCACCATATGAATCCGTTCCAGAAACTCAAGAGCCCCCACAAACCTCAAACCCACGACGAAGGCCTATGGGACATAAAAAGCTAAGGAGCTAAAAAGAAAGGCTGTTGTGGAAGAGTCATCTCAAGATGATAAAGAGCTCAAAGAAATTATGAGGTCTTACAAAGATTGTATGATTGAGAACAAAGATTGTATGTTTAAGGAAACCACCACAATCCAAACTCCAGAGAGAAGGCGATGGGTCCAATAGAAACAAGCTGATATTATCGCGAAGTGTTCCCGTTCGCTAAACTTTGAGGATGAAGTCTATCGTCCCCAACCCCCAGAAAATGATGATTTCTAGAATAGTTTAATAGTTTGTTTTATTTAAAGAATATTGTAGGTTGTTTTATTTCAATTCCATTGTACTTTGTTTTATTATTTAAATTCCGTTGTACTTTGTTTTATTATTTAAATTTGGGAGGACCACCAAATTAATGTTGTGCATCTTGTATTAATTTAATCATGTTGGTGTATCGTATCTATGAAATAAAATATTGATTTCCAAATCTTGTCCAAATTTTGATTTTTTTTAGTTGAAACGTTCACCAAAAAAAACTAACATAACATGAACAAACATTAAAGTAAAATAATTAACCCAAAAAAAACCACGTAAATCAAATTACATCATAAAAAAATATAGAGCCCGCCATGAATATAGTGTCTCTCATTGTGGGAGAGATGCCTTTAGAGCCCCAAAGATTCCATCGGAGCACTAAATGAGGCTCTATCAACCCCTTTTAGAGCCCCAACCATTGGGGATGGCCTAACGAGCCACGTAATAAAACTTCTAGTTATAGACTGAATTTGATCCTGAGCGTAGGGTTCAAAATGATCACATAAAAGTATTATATATATATATATATATATATATATATATATATATATATATATAAAGCATATAAAGCAAAAGGTAGAGAATGGTGAAACATTCAAATATCCCAAAAATATCCTTTGTTAATAAAAAACACTAAAACAAAAAAATCCAATATAAATGGGGCAAAACTGTCAAATGCAGCCAATAAACAAAACTAAAAAAATTTAGAAAAGAAGAAATTAAAAAGATCGTGTTGCCATAAAGAAAAGAAAAGCACGCGTTATAGACTTGCAGTTGTATTTCCACGTAACTACTGCAGTTCCATCGTGTTGCCAGAAATAAAGAAAAAAAACAATTATAGACTTGCAGTTGTATTTCCACATAACCGTTGCAGTTCCATTCTCTCATAACTGTTGCAGTAAATGCATAATCAAAACTTCTTCTTCAATCTTCACAAACGATTTCTTCATTATTTTGATGTTCTTTTTTTCAGTTTCTTCTCCTATTTTGTTTGGGGTTCCAGACTAAGTCCCCATTTTGGCAGAACATCAGGTAATAATCTTCTCTCTCGAATCTGCTCTAATTTTATTTCATTGTTTCTGATACAAATTTTTAAACAGTGTCACAGTGAGATCAAAGCGCTGATGTCCTTAGAAATTGAAACTCCAAGCAAAATCGATCAGTGCGGCCAGACCAGTGAGGTGGAGCTTGCAACAATCGCATAGTGAGATCCAACTTCGATAAACGGAACCGCCGCTGGGTTGACGTAAGCGTTTCTTCTTAACTTAGATTTTGTGTTTTTGCTGAGTCATTGAACTGTGATTGGATTTTTGTATTTAAGAAGGAAGAAGGAAGAAGCACTCCTCTGCCAGATTTTATGAAGAAAAAGGGTCCAGCCTCTCAATTTTCCCAAAGCAAGGTGAAGACTGATTTTTGCAGATAAAACTCCAAAGTTTACGCTTTTATTTTTCTATCCTAAATATCTAATATCTAATTGGTATGAAAATTGAGCATTTTTCTTTTTCCCCAGTTATTAAACTAGCATCAAAATTGCACCTTTCTTTTTAAATTTTAATTTCACCATACCAAACGTTTAAAAATTGCATCTTTTATTTGTTTATTTTTATATACATGTTCCACATATCTAACCTTATACAAATTTGCATCCTTTTTGCTGTCCGTAATGTAAAAGTGATGTAAGAAGAGAAATAAGGGTGAGTGCATCTTGGTGGACAGAATTAGTGAGTTGCCAGATGAAATTCTTTTTAGTATAGTGTCTCTTTTGCCACTAAAGGAAGCAGCAGCTACCAGTGTCCTTTCTAAGCGATGGTAGTATGTGTGGACGTCTACTACAACTCTCAATTTTGATGCTAATTCAGTTATGAGTTTTGTACAAAAAGGTTTGAGGTTTTCTTTTGTTTTTCTAGGTTCGTTTCTTCATTTGTGATGTCGAAAATTGAGAAGTAAATCATAAATTGAGTTTGGTTTGTTGTTACAGGGAGGAAGATTGAAGGAAAAAGAACTGGAGCAATCAATATTGGACTCATCAATCTGGTAGTACATGTCTTTATGTGGCTGATTTTCTCTTTACCTGTGTTTATTCCAGAAAATTGGTATAAAATTATGGTATGATTTTGTGTTCACATTTCGTTTTTTCTTTTTGTGGATTTTCAGTATTTGCAAGATGTTGCAGTATATGAGAGAGTCAAGAAAAGGTTGTGAGTATGACGAGATTCTTGGCAGGCTAGAAAAGGTTGAGAATGGTTTTTCTTTTTCTTCCTGTTTTTGTTACTCCAGTATTATGTTTTTGGTGGCCTTTATATTATTGTATGGTTTCTGAGAAAAGTGATAAAATGAAAGAAACAATTTTTATTAACTTCTACCTCATGTTTGGTACTCATGATTTTGTTTGTCAGTTGCATGTTGTTTGTTCAGGCATTACAAGGTTGGGGTTGCTTTGTGATATTTGCTTTTTTTTATTTTTTTTATTTTTTCCTTTCTTCTTTCACGATTCTTGACTTATCTGTGTTGGTTGTTTATGGCTTTTCATTACCAAATTTTTAGATGATGGAATCATAGATATCTGATATAGTTTTGGGTTTGTCTTAATTCTGACAAAAACACAAAAAGAGAGATGGGGGCTTCCAGTTTTTAGAGTTCTTCATGAAATCCTAGGTTTTTGTAAGTTTCTTCTCCTTGATTATTGGTGAATTGATGAGTTTATATAATGATTACATTGCAGTGTACTATGATGGTTTTTCTTTACTTAAGATCTGTGGGTACTATGATGTTTGTGCATTTTTCCTTTGTTTATTGCTTCCCATCGTTCTTTTCATGGTTTATCTTGAAAAATATTGGTAACTTTCGTAAGTCTTTTCTGTCCTTTCCATGCTTCTTTGTGTGCTTGATGATGTGAGTTCGTAACTTTCCTTTACAAATTTCTATTTTCCTGGAAGATGCAGGTGACAAGGGAAAAACAAAACAAATAAGGGTCGAAGAAGAGGCTTCGACGTACAATTTTTAAGCTTCCCCGAAAAGACCTTTTGGTAATTCCCATTACTTATTACATGTTGTGTTGTTTCTTACTGGAATTTGGTGTTGGTTTTCATTGATGCGGAAGTCCCCAATAACATTTAACTACGATGCATTTTTTTGTTATTTCTGATTGTAGCATAAGATATGAACTGCCAGCATATGCCTTCTTTCATAGCGATTTCTTTTTTCAGATTGCAATTTTTTTCATGTATTTAGGCCAGAAATTGTTATTCAAAAAGTGTCGTACATGCTCATTAAAAACTGATTTGCCTTCATTGGTTTAGATTATTATTTTTCTTCTATTTTGATTGCTTTAGATTTTCTTTCACAATTTCCTGTAACCCAAAAACAGGATAATCAGCTTAACGTTTAAGACATTAGACTCAAGACTATGCATCCTTCACTTAAAATTCTGAAAAAGTTGAGAACTATTTTTATAGGCATTACAAATAATAGGGACATGTAACTAATCCGTGTTAAAAACTATCTTTTTTCCATGTTACTAAATCTGTGTTTGCAGATTCTCAATCTAGATCACTGATTTCAATTCTACCTTTCCTGCCCTGTTGTCTTATTTAATCTCCAATCATTGTTTATTTGGAATTTAAAGCCATAAGAAAGCTTTTAGCTCCACCAATTATCCACCTTTACTTTTGGATTATGTTTCTCATACACATTTTTTTTATGTTTAAGTGTAGTTGTTAACTCTACATAGAGGACCATATGAATTCCGTAGTTAATTGCTTGCTTCTTTGTTATGTCAACAAGCATCGAGGCAAAACTGAAAATCTGTACAGTTCCTACATGCTTCTGTAGTAACAGTCAAGATGCTTCTGAATTTCTTGAAGGCAAACCGCATCATGATAGATGTGTTTGCATATCTGAAGCTTTGTGTTGAGGCAACAAGCTGCCATACAATGCCTACAAAGACGGAGATTGTAGTCTATGCAAAAATGTGGTGGTCTTGATGAACACCACTGGAACCGAAGAATTTGCAATGGAACAGGGTATTAAGCCAATATGTTCTGTTTTTTTTTTTTGTCTTAGCCAATATGTTCTGTTTTAACACAGATTTGTAAGATAGTTTTAGTTTTTGTTGTAAGTACCGATTTGTAAGAAGAAAAAAACTTACTTTCTAATGCACTTCTAGCATAATACAATTGAAATGCCAATACTTTACAACACCATATTTAGAATGAATGTATTTTTTCACGTATATATCGTTTTAGACACAACATTTATGGTCCGTTTGATATCCTACTTGGATCCATTTTTATAAACTTAAATACAGATTTGAAGTCCAAAGCTCAAAAAACCCATTTCATAGGCCCATTTTTAAAGGCCCAAGCCCAAAAAAAAACTCAAAAACACCTCATTATTGAAAAAAAAATAAATTTGAGGTGTATTCATTTCACATGCCCAACAATTAGCAACATTATGACATCTGTATTAGAAAAAGTGAACTATCAGTAGTATTTGTACAAATCATTTACACTAAAAGGATTTCAGTCATCTTGACAAAAAAAAAAAGGATTTCAGTCATACGTTATGAATTTCATTGTTATATGAATTTTCTTAAGTTGCAATACCTGTTTTAGTATGTTGGACTGAGATTTGTTATATTATACTTTCTTCAATATGTTGGACTGGGATTTATTATAGTGTACTAGCCTCTCTGCACGTGCTTCCGCGCATGCGAGAGGCTTTTTTTAATCACGCGCGCTATGCGCGATTTACAAAGTTTCGTAAATATTTTTTCGTAATTGTATTTATATAGATGTTCGTTTCAACAGTTTCATATTTTAATCGCACGCGTGTGATAAATCGTCGTCTTAAAAGTTTTCCTTTATTGCCCGTATTTTTCTAGACGTCCATCTTACCAGTTTCTTTATTTTCTTTTATAGCGTGTAAATTGGAAAGATGGGCGTCTAGAAAAATCCGGGTGATAAAGGAAAACTTTTAAGACGACGATTTATCGCATGCGTGCGATTAAAATATGAAACTGTTGAAACGAACATCTATATAAATACAATTACGAACAAATGATATTTATATGGATGCTCGAAGTATAATATACGTGTGTAGAATGAAAATATTATTTTAGTTAATTTTTTTGAGATTAGCCTATTAATGTTGGATTTTTTCCGGATAATATTAACGTCTGGGTAATTAATTGAATAAGAATCCCCCTAGCTCCTAAAGTTCATTAGACTAGCCTCCCTGCACGCGCTTCCGCGCGTGCGAGAGGCTTTTTTCACGCGCGCTACG
The DNA here is from genome assembly GCA_024362665.1 of Prunus padus. Taxonomy (NCBI): domain Eukaryota; kingdom Viridiplantae; phylum Streptophyta; class Magnoliopsida; order Rosales; family Rosaceae; genus Prunus; species Prunus padus. The sequence goes on from JANFAM010000006.1 coordinate 2,372,159, forward strand.
CGCGACTTACAAAGCTTCGTAACTATTTTTTGGCAATTGTATTTATATAGATGTTCGTTTCAACAGTTTCATATTTTAATCGCGCATGTGTGATAAATCGTCTTCTTAAAAGTTTTCCTTTATCGCCCGTATTTTTCTAGACGTCCATTTTAGCAGTTTACATGCTATAAAAGAAAAAAAAAAGAAATTGCTAAAATGGACGTCTAGAAAAATACGGGCGATAAAGGAAAACTTTTAAGAAGACGATTTATCACACAGGCGAGATTAAAATATGAAACTGTTGAAACGAACATCTATATAAATACAATTGCCAAAAAATAGTTACGAAGCTTTGTAAGTCGCGCGTAGCGCGCGTGAAAAAAGCCTCTCGCACGCGCGGAACGTGCAGGGAGGCTAGTATATAATAACACTAGGTTCAAAACTAAATGATGAATCAAAGATCTTCCACTTCAATTTGATCTCAATAACATAAATATGAAATTGAAGAACTTCGAATTCCAATTAGATTGTGTAACATAGAACTATAGGTTCTAATCAAATATAAGAATAATAAAAACCAAGAACGAATGAACTTGAAAGTTCCTTAGAATTTAGTTACAATCTTTTGATTCCATTGTGGAAAACATAATTAAGATATTAGAAAAAAAAAACCGTTTGATTCTGAACTTCAGGTTCAATGCTAGAACTGCGGGTTCTTAATATTAATCTCAATAAAAATTATAAACTTGGATATATATTAACGTGTATCTGAAACTTCATGTTCGGGTACATATATCAAATTTAAAATAATATTTGGTTTTGAACTTCACGTCCAAATTTGTATTAATATGATAAGGGAATAAAATAAAATGATAATAAGCAAAAAAAGAAAAGAAAAGGAAAACATGAAATCCAAATAATGTCTAAACTTTAGGTTCTTAACATGATATATATTTTTCAACCAAAAAATTATAATACATATGCACTTGTTGAAATATCAATTTGGAGGTTGACACAATTAGAACTTCAGGTTCTAGAATTTACCTATTTTAATGCAGTTGTGACCGAAACTTATAGTTTGGATTAGACATTCCAAGAAATTTGAACTTCGGGTCATATTGGGAACTTTAGGTCCTTAAATACAAATTATTGAAATGAAAACAAATAACTAAATATAACAATAAAAATAAATTAATAATTAAAATACTTAAATAAATTAAATCGTTGAAACTTTAGTTTAAACGAAAAATCAAAGAACTTCATGTTCATACAATATTCATATCATAATCTCTTTTATAGAATGACTATTGAGGATCTGCAAGTCTCCATTTTTTATATAGGAATTTAGGGATTTTCATGCTCTTAATCGATTGTTTGATAACTAAGGATCTTCATGTCCTTTTTTGTTTACAAGAACTACGGATCTCCATGCCCTTGTTTATTTTATAGAAATTAAGGAACTTTGTGCCTTTATGTATTATTATTGAGAATTAAGAGACTTCGGGTCTTTATTTTATTATACAAGAATAATTTAGGGACTTTGGGTCCTTGCATAAAATGAAAATGAAACCAAAGAAAAGAACTGAGTAAAAATAAAATACAACAAAAATTAAAATATTGCAATAAAATAAATTGTTGAAACTTCTGGTTCCAATGAAAAATGAAGCAAAGAGCTTTAGGTCTTCATTTGCCTTTTAAGAATTGGGGAACTTCAAGTCCACAAATATTTATATTATAAGGATTGAAATCTAAGGATCTTCTAGTCCTTACATGATTGAATAAGAACTGAGGAACTTCTAGTCCTCTAGTCTTTTTCTAAATTATTTCTTCATTATTTGTATAAGAATTGAGATTCTTGAGTCTCTCACTTTGCTCAATGAAAATCTTGGATTTCTAACAAATAAAAAAATATAGTTGAAATCTTGTAAGTAGATAGACAAGATAGATATCTATAATAAAAATGCAAATTCATCAAAACTCATGCACTACATATATAAATGAGAAATATAATAAAACAATTCTTTTATATGTTGGAATCTTGTCATTCAACTTCAGTTTGCTGATGCACTTCTTTCCATTTGATAAGCCTATGTAACAAGTGCTTTTATACGTGAGACGAAACTGTGCTATTTCAAGTGGTTAGAGACGCGCGCTGATAACGTGTTACATAACTAAGGGAAAATTGTAGAGGGAAATGGGAAGTAGAGAAAGACAATAGAATTATCAACTTATATGTCTCCACATTTAATCTATGGTAGAGCCACCTATTTATAGGCTTATAAGATAGGAGATTAATTACTACATTTACAACATATGAATAAGTTACAAGCACTAACAACAAATATTTAGGACATAGGTTACATAGAATTAGAAAGGGTGGAATGCTAAAAGGTATGGTGGTCATCCACCAACTCATGCATATACAACATACATAATATTATTACATCTATATCTTAAATTTGAAGCCTATTTCTTTTCTCCAATAATATATATTAAAATTTAATTTTTTTTATATATAAAATAAAGATTTTGTTTTTCAAGTTTCAAATTTTAAAATCCAAACAATAATCTAGTCAAATTTGGTGTGGGCCCATTTCAGCCCGTTTAATGGCCCAACATGAGCATGGCCCGAGTCCATATGGCTAGGGCCGTGGGCTCGGACCGGAATTGATGATTTTCATAAATGAATGGGCCTGATACAACCCATTTATTAAATGGTCCGACTCTAAATGGGCCAGACTAGACCGGCACGGCCCGTTTGACACCTCTAATTGTCACACAAAGAGAGACAGGAGAGATAAAGTGGGAGAAGGAAGATGGAAGATGGGTGAAATTGAATCTCACTCTCGGGTCGTTATTTTTCTAACTGGTAAAAGATACCTAGTTGTAACTAATTTTTATTTTTTAATCTCAACCATTCATTTTGATCGAACGGTCAAAATTGTTTTCCACACTAAACGTCTGCACTTTAGCATACTAAAGAGAGAGAAAAAAAAACTTCGGGACTAAAATTTGAATTTTTGCCCAAACATGTCTAAAATATGATTTTAATGTCCTTAATCTACCGAGAACATTTCTATATTTGATCAACCTTTTAATGGCTTTAATCTATCTGTTGAATTCGTTGGATAGCTGTAACTCCAAAATGGTTTTTGATTGTGAGGGAGATGGGAGGTTTTTAACTTAGAGAGATGGAAAGAGAGAGCTCAACATCACGAAAGCATGGGGGATTTAGAGATTCAAACTACTGAAGCCCCAACTACTACTAAAGCCCCCTCTGACACTAAAGCCCCAACTATCTTGAAGGAAGCGATCCGAACCGTCACATTAAAGACGTGGTTTACAAGATCCAACTGAAGAAGAGTACAAAGAATGAAGAGAAAGTGATCTTAAATGGTGTCTAAGGCCTGGTTCAAACATGCGAAATCCTCCCCATTCTCGGTCCCTCCGGGAATGGCGAAACGACTCTTCTAACGGCACACGGAGGCAGGCTCGGCGGTCGACTCTGTGGCGCCATAACCTACAACAACAAACCATTCTCAAACGCAGTGAAAACGAAGACCGACTTTGTAACCCAAGACAACTTTCTCTACCCCCACTTGACGGTCACCGAAAACCTATTGTACACAGCCCTTCTTTGCTTGCCCAACACATTATCGAAAGCCGAGAAGGCTATGGAAGCTAAGGTTGTGATTATACAACTAGAGTTAAACAAGTGCAAGAACATCGTTGAAACAGTGGGTCGTAGGCCCAAATTGTAGCTCGAGCCCAAATTTGTAACTTGCCGATTTTGAGAAGGAAGATGGGAGATGGGTGAAATTGAATCTCACTCTCGGGTTCTTATTTTTCTACTGGGTAAAAGATACTGAGTTGTAACTAATTTTTATATGTTAATCTCAACCATTCGGTTTGATTGAATGGTCAAACTTGTTTTCCACACTAAATTTCCGCACTTAGGCGTGCTAAAGAGAGAGAAAAAATTTCGGGCCTAAAATTTGAATTTTTGCCCAAACAGGTCTAAAATATGCTTTTAATGTCCTTAATCTACCTACAAAATTTCTATAACTCCAAAACGGTTTTTGATTGTGAGGGAGAGGGGAGGTTTTTAGCTTAGAGAGAGGGAAAGAGAGAGCTCAACATCACGCAAGCATGGAGGATTTAGAGATTCAAACTACTGAAGCCCCAGCTACAAGTAAAGCCCCCGTTCTACTAAAGCCCCAACTATCTTCAAGGAAGTCATTCGACCCTTCACATTGAAGGCGTGGTTTACAAGATCCAACCGAAGAAGAGTATAAAGAATGAAGAGAAAGTGATCTTAAATGGTGTCTGAGGCCCGGTTCAAACGGGTAAAATCCTCACCATTCTTGGCCTCTCCGGGAGTGGCGAAATGACACACGGAGGCCGGCTCGGCAATCGACCCGGTGGCGCCATAATCTACAACAACAAACCATTCTCAAACGAAGTGAAAAGAAACACCGACTTTGTAACCGGAGACGACTTTCTCTACCCTCCCTTGGTGGTCACCGAAAACCTATTCTACACAGCCCTTCTTTGCTTGCCCAACACACTATCGAAAGCCAAGAAGGCTATGGAAGCTAAGGCCGTCATTATACAACTAGAGTTAAACAAGTGCAAGAACAACATTGAAATGGTGGGACATGGGCCCAAATTGTAGCTCGGGCCCAAATTTGTAACTTGCCGGTTTTGCCTTTGAGAAGGAAAACGGGAGATAGATGAAATTGAATCACACTCTCGGGTTGTTATTTTTCTAACGGGTAAAAGATACCGAGTTGTAACTAATTTGTATTTTTTAATCCCAACCATTCAGTTTGATTGAACGGTCAAAATTATTTTCCACACATAACATCCGCACTTAGGCGTACTAAAGAGAGAAAAAAAAATTCGGGACTAAAAATTTGAATTTTTGCCCAAACATGTCTAAAATATGCTTTTAATGTCCTTAATCTACCTATTGAATTGGTTGGATAGGTGTAACTCCAAAATGGTTTTTAATTGTGAGGGAGATGGGAGCTTTTTAGCTTAGAGAGAGGGAAAGGGAGAGCTCAACATCACACAAGCATGGAGGATTTAGAGATTCAAACTACTGAAGCCCTAGCTACCACTAAAGCCCCAACTATCTTGAATGAAGCGATTCGCCCGTCACATTAAAGACGTGGTTTACAAGATCAAACCGAAGAAGAGTACCAAGAACTAAGAGAAAGTTATCTTAAATGGTGTCTGAGGCATGGTTCAAACGGGCGAAATCCTAACCATTCTCGGCCCCTTCGGTAGTGGCGAAACGACTCTCCTAACGGCACACGAAGGCCGGCTCAACGGTCAACTTGGTGGTGCCATAACCTACAACAACAAACCATTTTCAAACGCAATGAAAAGAAACACCGACTTTGTAACCCAAGATGGCTTTCTCTACCCTCCCTTGATGGCCACCGAAAACCTATTGTACATAACCCTTCTTTGCTTGCCCAACACACTATCGAAAGCCGAGAAGGCTATGGAAGCTAAGGTTGTGATTATACAACTAGAGCTAAAGAAGTGCAAGAACATCATCGAAATGGTGGGTCATGGGCCCAAATTTGTAACTTGCCGGTTTTGCCTTTGTGAAGGAAGATGGGAGATGGGGAAATTGAATCTCACTCTCGCTTTGTTATTTTTCTAATGGGTAAAAAATACCGAGTTGTAACTAATTTTTATTTTTTAATCCCAACCATTCAGATTGATTGAACGGTCAAAATTGTTTTCCACACTAAATGTCAGCACTTAGGCCTACTAAAGAGAGCAAAAAATTTACGCTAAAAATGTGAATTTTTGCCCAAACGGGTCTAAAATATGCTTTTAATGTCCTTAATCTACCTATAAACTTTTATATTTAATCAACCCTTTAATGGCCTTAATCTACCTATTGAATTGGTTGGATAGCTATAACTTCAAACTGGTTTTGATTGTGAGGGAGAATGGAGGTTTTTAGCTTAGAGAGAGGGAAATAGAGAGCTCGACATCACGCAAGCATGGAGGGTTTAGAGATTCAAAATACTGAAGCCGCAACTACTACTAAAGCCCCAACTATCTTGAAGGAAACAATTTGACCTATCACATTGAAGACGTGGTTTACAAAATCAAACTGAAGAAGAGTACCAAGAATGAAGAGAAAGTGATCTTAAATGGTGTCTGAGGCCTGTTTCAAAAAGGAGAAATCCTCGCCATTCTCGGCCCCTCCGGGAGTGGCGAAACAACTCTCCTAATGACACAGGAAGGCTGGCTCAGCGGTTAACTCGGTGGCGCTATAACCTACAACAACAAACAATTCTCAAACACAGTAAAAAGAAACACCGACTTTGTAACCCAAGACAACTTTCTCTACCCCCACTTGACGATCACCGAAAACCTATTCTACACAGTCTTTCTTTGCTTGACCAACACACTATCTAAAGCCGAGAAGGCTATGGAAGCTAAGGTCATGATTATACAACTAGAGTTCAACAAGTGCAAGAACAACATCGAAATAATGGGTCATGGGCCCAAATTTGTAACCTGCTGCTTTTGCCTTTGAGAAGGAAGATGGGAGATGGGTGAAATTGAATATCACTCTCGAGTTGTTATTTTTCTAACGAGCAAAAGACACCAAGTTCTAACTAATTTTTATTTTTTAATCTCAACCATTTGTTTTGATTGAACGGTCAAAATTATTTTCCACACTAAACATCCATACTTAGTCGTATTAAAAAGAGAAAACAAATTTCGGGCATAAAATTTGAATTTTTGCCCAAATGGGTCTAAAATATGCTTTTAATGTCCTTAATCTACCTATTGAATTGGTTGGATAGCTGTAACTCTAAAATGGTTTTGGATGGTGAGGGAGAAGGGAGGTTTTTAGCTTAGAGGGAGGGAAAGAGAGAGCTCAACATCACGCAAGCATGGAGGATTTAGAGATTCAAACTACTGAAGCCCCAACTATGTTGAAGGAAGCGATTTGACCCGTCACATTGAAGATGTGGTTTACAAGATCAAATCAAGGAAGATGAGTAAAAACGAAGAGAAAGTGATCCTAAATGGTGTCTCAGGCCTTGTTCAAACGGTCGAAATCCTCTCCATTCTCAACGGCACTCGAAGGCAAGCTAGGCGGTCGACTCGGTGATGCCATAACCTACAACAACAAACCATTCTCGAACGCAGTGAAAAGAAACACTGACTTTGTAACCCAAGACAACTTTCTCTACCCCCACTTGACGATCACCGAAAACCTATTGTACACAGCCCTTCTTCGCTTGCCCAACACACTATCGAAAGTCGAGAAGGCTACGCAAGCTGAGTTCGTGATTATACAACTAGAGTTAAACAAGTGCAAGAACATCATCGAAACAGTGGGTCGTGGGTCCAAATCGTAGCTCGGGCCTAAATTTTTTACTCACCGATTTTGCCTTTGAGAGAACGTTGCTCTAGCTCTTTCTCTACCACTTCAGCCATGTGTTCTACATCACAACCCTTCCAAAATTGCGATTATAACATAATAGAACCCACAAAATTAATCATATAAGAACCATACCGTCTTTTGCTAGAATGAGATATCTCCCAGAAAAAACAGCAGAATGAGATATTGATCCTGGAGGATCTTGCAAAAAAAAAAAATATATTACAAACAAAATAATTAAATAATCATGTACTATTATATCATTATTTTATTACCAAATTTGTATGGGATATGTACGTAGGTGTTTTAAAACCATTTAACTCTTATGGTTTAAAAACACTTGCTATTTTCAGTTTGATATAGATAAGCAAAAGTCAAAGCAGTTCCTTAGCTTCTTCATTTTGTTTCTCTAATTGTCTTAAAATTCCTCTCATTCCCTTATTCCTATAAACTAGGAATTCATAGTTCTATCGGCTAGAAGTTTTGGATCAGGTGGTATCAGAGCACCAGATCCGAGAGGGTGATGGTGGTTTATGGTCTCAACTCGCAACCAATGCAAAGCTAATGGAGAAGAACTTTTAGGTCCTTTGCTCGTATAGTGAAAGCCAAGGTCCAAGAGATACACTATGACTGGAGAAAACAACTAGGATACATCTAGTGATGACGATCGCATCACTGAGCTTGAGCAACAAGTTGAAAACTTGTCTGCATCAATCCTTAAACTCGTGGAGAGTTTGAGGACTAGAAAACCTTCACGTTCATCAAATTCATATGAGCCTGATCAAAAGCTCAAGAAAAAGGTTATTGAGGATAACAAAGATGAAGAGGACACACAAGCCGATCCAATGAAAAAGGAAGCTGAATTAGGTGACAACAAATATTCTATTGACGCTTTAAAAATTGATTTTAAGGTTGATATCCCTACATATAAAGCATATGTTGATCCTGAAAAGCTAGATAACTGGATTGACATTGCGAGTTTGAAACTTTCAAGCCATGCCCTTTCAAGATGCTTTTGAGAAAACAATTTTATTTAGTTGGCTATGAACATAAAAGATGGTATGAGTGACAACACTTCAGACAAAGATTTGGGCAGGCTATATAACAGAGTTCCACAACCAAGCTATGGTTCTGGACATCAACGTCGACAACCAAGCTATGATTCTGGAAATGACTACTTGTTTGTGATGGTGATTTTAATTCCATGCAAAAAGACTGTTACTGGAGAATGAGCTGCTAAGTTATTTTTTCAACATGCTTGGAAGCATTTTGGCTTACCTACATCGATTATTTCTGACAGAGACATCCAATTCTTAGGCTATTTCTGGAAGTCGTTATGGGGAATGATGAATACCATATTGAAATGAAGCACTGCATTTCATCCACAGACAAATGGGCAAACTGAGGTCGTAAACCGGACTATGGTACACTTGTTGAGGGGTTATAATTCCAAGCATCCGAAGACTTGGGATGAAAGTATCCCTTACTTACAGTTTGCTTTTAACCGAGCAATTCATGGCTCCGCACTCAAATTGTCATGACCCAACTCCCCTGGCAAGATATTGTCCGCTTTGGGCCCCCGCCATCACGGTTTTGTTTCTAGGAACTCAAGAGCAATATCTTCCCAGTGGGTCACCTATCCTGGGATTGCTCTAGCGCAAACTCGCTTAACTTCGGAGTTCCAAGGAATCCGAAGCCAATGAGCTCCCAAAAGGCCTCGTGCTAGATAGAGAAGTGCCCGCACATATAAGGCATTTCACCCTTCCCTCCTCGAGCGATGTGGGATTGCTCACCGTTCTTGATTCCCCAAGACACGGGTCTTACAATCCACCCCCCTTGGGGCCCAGCGTCCTCGCTGGTACATTTCCGGTCGGGGTCAGACTCTGATACTATTATGTCACGACCCAACTCCCCTAGCAAGATATTGTCCGCTTTGGGCCCCCGCCCTCACGGTTTTGTTTCTGGGAACTCACGAGCAATATCTTCCCAGTGGGTCACCCATCCTGGGATTGCTTTAGCGGAAACTCGCTTAACTTCGGAGTTCTAAGGAATCCGAAGCCAATGAGCTCCCAAAAGACCTCGTGCTAGATAGAGACGTGCCCACACATATAAGGCACATCACCCTTTCCTCCCCGAGCGATGTGAGATTGCTCACCGTTCTTGCTTCCCAAGACACGAGTCTTACAATCCACCCCCCTTGGGGCCTAGCGTCCTCACTGACACATTTCCGGACAGGGTCAGGCTCTGATACCATTATGTCACGACCTGACTCCCATAGCAAGATATTGTCCGCTTTGGGCCCCCGCCCTCACGGTTTTGTTTCTGGAAACTCACGAGCAATATCTTCCCAGTGGGTCACCCATCCTGGGATTGCTCTAGCGCAAACTCGCTTAACTTCGGAGTTCCAAGGAATCCGAAGCCAATGAGCTCCCAAAAGGCCTCGTGCTAAATAGAGACGTGCCCACACATATAAGGTACATCACCCTTCCATCCCCGAGCGATGTGGGATTGCTCACCGTTCTTGCTTCCCAAGACACGAGTCTTACAATACACCCCCCTTGGGGCCCAGCGTCCTCACTGGCACATTTCCGGTCGGGGTCAGGCTCTGATACCATTATGTCACAACCTGACTCCCATAGCAAGATATTGTCCGCTTTGGGCCCCCGCCCTCACGGTTTTGTTTCTGGGAACTCACTAGCAACTTCCCAGTGGGTCACCCATCTTGGGATTGCTCTAGCACCAACTCGCTTAACTTCGGAGTTCTAAGGAATCCGAAGCCAGTGAGCTCCCAAAAGGCCTCTTGCTAGATAGAGAAGTGCCCGCACATATAAGGCACTTCACCCTTCCCTCCCCGAGCGATGTGGGATTGCTCACCGTTCTTGATTCCCCAAGACATGGGTCTTACACAAATCTCCACTTCAGGTTTGTTTGGGATGATAAGTATCCCTTACTTACAGTTTCCTTTTAACCGAGCAATTCATGGCTCCACACTCAAATGTCCACTTCATGTTTGTTTGGGTTATTTACCCCAGAGTCCTTTTGATTTAGCACTCACTATGAGTGACCAGCCATTAAGTGGAAAAGAAGAAGAAGAACATGTTCAAGCACATAAATTTATTGAACAAGTCAGAAAGATTCATACTGAAGTGGAGGTACAATTGCAACGTTCTCAACAACGATATAAAGCTCGCCATGATAAGCATCGTGTGCCTTGTAACTTTAAGGAAGGTGACCTAGTATAGTTACACCTTGGAAAGGAACAGCTAACCTGTGAAGGCAAGATACTGAACCCTATTTATTATGGTCGTTCAAGATCATCAAACAAATTGGTGATAATGCCTTTCAACTTGCATTACCACCATACATGCATATGTACTCGGTCAATGCCGAGATTCTTAAGCTTTTTAAGCCATCTCTACTTGATGATGATCCTGACGAAGACACTCGCCTTCCATCAGTTAATGACTTAAAGATTGAACGAGAAGACCCTTTGCAGGAGAATTGTATCTTAGAGCAGAAGGTTCGTGAAACTTGTCATGGAAAATATGAATATTTCCTCATTGGCAGAAAAGGTCAACTTCCTAGCAAGTCGTAATGGTATATTCAAGACAAGACAATAACAAAGTTTCCTCATCTCACAGTTTAGCTTGACCATGAGCTCAAGCATCTTAAATGGGGGAGCCATGATCCATGAGGATCTTGCAAATAAAATAATAAAATAATTTTACAAACAAAATAATTTAATAATCATATACTATTATATCATTATTTAATTATTTTAAAACCATAAATAATTTGTGGTTTAAAACAATTGGTTTTAAACCACCAACTTTGTATGGCTTATGTACGTAGGTGTTTTAAAACCACTAAACTCTTATGGTTTAAAAACACTTGCTATTTTCAGTTTGCTATTTTAGGACGATGAACTTGTATATAAACAAAATTTGATGAATGAAATAGATAAGTAGAACTCAAAGTAGTTCCTTAACTTATTATTTTTTTTCTCTAATTGTCTTAAACTTCATTTCGTTCCCTTATTCCTATAAACTAGGAATTCATAGTTCTATCGGCTAAAAGTTTTAGATCAGATATCTCCCAAATATAATGTATTGGCCCAAGCATATAAATTGTACTCTACATTTGAATTTATTAATGAAAGGTATGAGAATATTGTAATATTCTAATATCAATTTAATATGCTACCATGAGTTTAACAAAATGAAATTATAAACATTCAAAGTTAAATGGGATGGTGCTTCGGCCCAAGTACGGGCCCGGCCCAAGGACGACTCAACTTAATGTGTACTTGGCTTCGGGAAGGACTGCAGGGTTTTTCTTTTTGTTTTTTTGTTTGTGTAAATTTTTATTTATATTTATATAAGTTTTAATATTTTTAAAATGCTTTAAATATATTTTAAATGTTTAATAGCTAAAATTATCAAAATGTTCATGCCACATCAACAACTTAACGGTTTTGTGGACATAAATAGTAAACTGGGAATTAGAGTAAGGTTCTGGAGGGTGTGCGACTTTTTGAGTTCCAGGGGGTAAATTGGGATCGACAGTCAAGTTTAGGGAGTAAACCGGAATTAAGCACAAAAAAAGGGAGGCGTGTTAGTTACCAGCTTTTTACATCAAATTTGATTATATCACCATTTAGTTATTTAGTTATTTATTTATTATTTTTATATAAGCGAGGATGGGGTTCAAATTTGGAATGTCTTTCAATGTTAAGAAAAGAAGTATCACTAGATTAAAAGTTTCTTTATTCTCTAATTGGTGAGGTGGGGTAGCATTAACAGAGAAGTGGATGAACCGTTATTTGAGCGAAGTGGATGAACCGTTATTTGAGCGTGCTAAAATTAAGGATGAATCAATTACAGATTTGTAGTTGCTTAAGAGCTGCTTCTAAACCCAAGAAACGACAATTCAACTAAGTATGCCAAACAAACATCATATAGAGGGCAGCAGATAATAGCTGCTACTTATTACACAGTTTCCTTGAAATTACAAAGGGGACATGAAGTTCTTAATTCAACTAAAGAAAACAAGCAACATTACACAAACATTGACAAAAGAACCAACCGAAACTGATACAAGACCAAGCAGTACCACTATCACTAGGGCCTCATCTGCTTTATTTATATATTGTCACTTTTATTGGCAGAGGCACATATACACCTTGATGATGCTTCATGTAAGCTACCAATTAAGGTGCTGGTATGATGATAGGAGGTGAAATGTGTGACTCAAGCTCCCAGAGCTCGAAAACTCCATGGACAAAGTCATAGTAACCACCCCGGAGTGCTAGATTTCTGTTAGAAATCGCCTTTTGAACGTATGGATAACTTTGCAGGTTTACCAGTGATAAATTTACTGATTCCTGCAAAAATCATGTTCAAGAAGATGATGAGTGAGATTTATTTCAATCATGGAGAACTGAACCGAGTGTATATATGCCTTGTAAATTTACCATTGAGTTAAAGATGGAAAATTATAAAATAGTTGGTGCTATATAATTAGCTTACCCTTGCACAAGCTTCACATTGTTCATCAATATCATGCCCACCCTGTCCATTTGCTATAACCTTAGCCTTGGCTGGTAGACCAATTTTAACCCATTCATCTATGAAGTCACTGCAAATTCCAATCAAAATGGACGCAACGTTGTATACCATTAGCAAGTTATTATGATTTGTGCTCCCTTTTGGTAATAAAGTTTTTCACTGCTTACCATTACTATTAGCAAGGAGTGTACATGAAAAGTGCTAATACAAACTCTATTTGATTTTTTTTAGTATTGGCGTTATAAATTGGAAATGATGAACAAAAGCATTTCATCCTCATAAACGATTATGAATCTTCCACAAGCTACACTTTTGTATGAAAAAAGCCTTACAAGGGAACAGAACCATCCTCTGGATGAGTCATAAGCCTCTTGATCCCACCACAACGACTGTGTCCAATGACCAAAATGTTTTCTACCTGTCAAATTTTCTTCTCTTGTTTGTTATCATTCATAAATATTGTAATAATAAGAAGTGAAGAGAAAATACGTAGTAATTAATAATTAATTAAATCTAAAGTGTTTGGAATGTTCACCCCAAGTGCTGTTATAGCATATTCAATAGTTGCTCCAACTCCTGCGTATTTTAGCTGCAAGCCATATAAACGAACTTATTTTAGCTGTCAAATACATGATTAGTGTGAGATAATTCATTGTTAAAAAATTTAAATTTAGTTTGATTAGAATAACTAATCACTTGAGGTAGAGAGAGAGAGAGAGTATTGAACCTGGTTAAATGCAGGAACCATGTTAGCAATGTTGCGAACCATGAAGGCCTCCCCAGGTTGGAAATTAAGGATATGTGAGGGGCTTACTCGGGAGTCCGAGCATGCAAATACCAGAAACTGCATTGAAACAAAACATAAAATTTTATTAATATGTCAAGCTATATACTAATTAATTTTAAGATGCTAGGCCTAATCTAGTGACGCCCAAATTGTACCTTGGGGCTTTGTCCTTCAGCAAGCTCATTGAAACAGTCTGGATATTTTCTGCAAGATCAGCCCAAAAAGATATTTAAGAAACAATGAAAAATATTATTAGATTTTAAAATTTTCAAGAATATCCACCTATTATTTATTTTGTACTCTGGGTATAAGACGGCTAATTACTACCAACACTAATATTATAAAATTCAATAAGTGTGAGGTTTTATCACAAAAGGTCTCGATGTTATTGATAATGTAACAATTCATTATATGTTGTACTTTATTTGTCAAAGTTTTCGATGTTAGAAACATAAAGTCCTTCAACGATGATTTTTTTCTGAATTGTGGCAGTGGTTGAGATGCTTTTCACGAATTTAATCATTCATATTTGATTTAACGTTTGAAAAATATATCCGATCTTTTACTCGAATTTGTTGATCCTGAAGTGGATGAAGCCATCTACTATCCTTTGAACTGGGTTAAAATCACCAGGTTTTTCCAACTCAGCCGTCAACTTCTCAATTTTGGCAACCGCCACATCGTCCAGCTCTCCCTTCTCACTGCAACCATATATACCAACCAAAATTGTCAAATTTTGCATATATTGTTAAACTATAAATTAAGCACGTGGTTTTGGAAAAGATTTTGTAGCCAAATATTAAATTTAGCCATGAAATTTTTTTTAATTTTGGTGGCTGAATTTTCATATATAGTCTATAAACACTTGGTTATAATTTATAAATTAAAGATATACAGCATGTCACGGACATGTTGAGTTTCTTGTACATGATGCTATTGTTACTCAAAACAAAAAGAACTTGGTCAGTGGAGTATAGCTCAATTGGTTGAGCTTAATAACATCTTTGAGTGTACTTTCTTTCCATGCTACGTGTGCCCTTGAAACAAGGTCAATCGTAGGAATCCACAGAAATTAAATAGCAAAATAATAATGAGTACCTGAGGAGATTCTTCAGTCGTTGGAGGGCCAATTGGCTAGCCATTGCCTACTTTCTTTTCTGCATATTCAAAGAATCACGAACTTAGTCAGAAGAAAATATTCAATATATATATATATATATAAGTATATATTTGTGTGTACGTATATATAAGTTGTTCCTCTTAACCTTCGCTAGTTTTTATTTAAAAAAATTTGGGCAAGTAGTTTTTCTCTTAAATTAAATGGGTGTTTTTCATTTCAAGTTAATTAAAACTGGTTTAGGCTTCTAATGAAAGACTAGCAGTACTCTAGCACTACTCAAGCTAATGTGTGTACTTCACGAAAGCTCCATTCATTAACAATACTTAACAAGTACACAAATATAAAATGAAGTTCTAAATCAGATGTTCACAAGTTTTACAAATTTATAGTCGAAAATCCTTTTGGTTTGGCAGAAAGGGGTTTCGATTTCAAATCGATCCTTAATTTCAAAACGAAAAGTCATTTGAATCAAAACTCGCAAAATCCACTCACAAAATTTACAAAATGCATACATAAGTTCAGAGTAACATTCAGAATAGTTTGTCAAATGCATGGCATGCAGTTTATAAAAGCAAAAGTGTAAATCAAGTAATCTAAAGTCTAAAGACATAGTATAAGGATATTATATTTGGCTCTAACCGTGTAAGTTTTCAAGAAACTTGTCTATATAGCTAGGAATTCAAGGAGAGATCAAATTTGCAACAAACACAACACAAATGCATGCACATCTTTGCAGCGAGGAGTGGAGCTACTATTTATACAGGCCAAGAGTACTCACTATTTTTTTTACAGAAAGACCAAGACTTACTTTTTAATCGGCATGTTTTAATTACCATTTTGAATTATTGAAGATTGGACAAGGAGAAAGGCACAGGTGGACCACATTTAAGTCGTGACATGGTAAAATACAAAGGGCTGACAGCTTCTAATAACAAACAAACCATCCTTCGATTTGAACAGTTTTGTTTCTACCAAGTTGTTTAGTAGTGTAAATTGCATATTGCCATGTGAAAAGTGGTGCCCTCCAATTTCAAAGGTTACCCAAATTTCTTTTTTCGTTTTTAAATATGTATAACCCTAAATTTCCTTTTCAAATGTATATATATTTTTAATAAAAATTATGTTTAAAGGGCATAATAGGAGCTTTTGTGGAGTAAGTAAGATCGCATTTTTCCTTTTAATTTTCTTTAATTTGCCACTGTCAGTATCCTCTTTCGAAGAATGCATGGCAATTTTGTTTTCTGATTTTCATGTATGACTTGAAGATGGACCTCTTTAGCTATCTGATGTACTACATTATGATATTTCTATCTATTGCGTCATATATAAAGCTATTTTTTTTTTATTAAAAAAAAGGTGTGTTGATTGGATTGTCACAGGTACATGCGTGTGTGAGTTCTCCTCCTCCCTGTTCCTAACTTTGGTTAAAATAAAATAAAAAACTAATGGGTCTTTTTGCCTTGGATGAATATTAATTATTACTCAAATATCTAGCAACAAAGCAATCCATTTTTTTATTTTTGCTTTTTTGTGCTAGTGAAGTTCTTATGGCAATCGCTTATGCACAAAGGAGGATGAAAACTCTAGTTTTATAAGAGTCTCGTAGACTACTGTTAGTTAAAAAGCCTTTCCGGTTTGCATATATGCTTCTCTCTGGTTATGTTTTTCCTGCTTATAAAAAAAGGTATATATGAAACGGACTTTAGAAACATACCCAAAGCCCATTTACAACATAACAAAGAGGCTTTTAAACTTCTTATCAATTACAAAATTGTTATCGATTTCTTAAAATAAGTTCAACCCCAAAACCTTATAAAAAAAAAAACCCAAAACACTCAATAAAGCATCAAAGTAATTTAATAATAAAAATTAAATTCAATAGGACAAGCTGTCATTTTTTGGGTTTGTTTATAGAAATTAAATGGTCTATGGTTTATCTATATCATTAGTGTTAAGAATGGGTATATTACTAAATATCTCAAAATGAAATAGTATCATATAGTTCTAGGCGGCTGTCTCAAGGACGGATACGTCATGCAAAACCACATGCAAATTAACGTCAATTTCAAATGTTTGCATACCTTATTAGAGTTGAAATTAACGTTAGGCCATCTCATAATCAAATCTCAAAACTATGGATAGATATGCCCACAAGAAAAACGCATTTTCTGTCGTTTTCTAAGTGTTGCATAATGACAATCAAATACACGTACCCTTACACGCAAGTGCACATGCATAACTTTTTTGAATACGAACAATTTAGTTTCCCCTATCACCACTAGTGAGTGTACAAGAAAGTGATAGAGTTGTAAAACTATAGGCTAGCCACTGAATGATTAACTTCCATAAGCACACGCAAAATGCATTGTATATACATATTGGTCCAATGTTAAATGGCCATATGCAATGTACGGTGAATGTATATGAGATGAGATATGATTGAATTAGTCCCCCTCTTGTTTTACTCTTTAATTTATGTTTGATGCATTTTGTTCTTTCCACATGATTCACGATATTGATATTGTACTATGTTAAAGGTTCTCGAATCAAATTGTTTGGCAACATAAGAAACTTATGTTCTCACGACTTTGATTCTAATCATTGATCAATTTGACTCTTGCTTAAACATTTTTAAATTACTTGAAGGATGACTAAAAATACTTAGAGGGGGGTTAGGCCAATTGAAAATTATAATCAATAAATAAAAATAAACTTCGGTAGCAGGATTGATATAACTTATCAATCCTGAAACGTGTAGAGCATAAAATAAAGGAACACGCAAAGAATTATTTTACGTGGTAAAACCCCACTTCTGGGGAAAATCCACGAGATTTCTCAATCCAAAACGAGTCCACTATAGAACGATGATTACAAGAAGTACTTACACACTTATTCTAGACACATTCTAGATAATGTTTACCGACTTTTGTCACGGGATAATCTTTCGACACTCCTTATGTTGAACGCAATACTGGCTACGATTGCTTCAAGCTTATCGGAGACAAACCGCCACCATGGTCTTGGTGCCCTCAATCATATGAGTCACCGAACATGCAAATGAATGCAATATGAATGATGAAAGTATTTGATAAATCACCAAGTAAACATGGAACACTTGATGACTTATCTTAAAGATATGCACAATAGGTTTTCCTAGGAATTTTAGATGCTCAAATAAAATATATAAAAGCTGTGTAAATAAAAGAGAGGCATGCCATCTTTTTTATACAAACATGTTCTCCTTTTTGCAAGATAAGTGCATAAGGCCAAGAGATCAATATCTTGCCATTAATCAGATTTGATTCTTTATAAATCCTATTCAATTTCATCAGCTTATGCACTCTTAAAGATGACTTCCACTCCAACTAATTGTTATAGAAGGAAACAATATCTATCCAAATGAATCAAAGAAACCAATTTGGTAATAATAGAATAACGTGTCTTCCAAGTCAAAGATGAAAGATAATATTTTAAATTAAAATTAAAATAAGGTCCAACTAGGAAAGTAATTTCAAGAGATAAAATATAATCCTATTAAAAATAGGACTAACATGAAAGCACTTGAGTGAAAATAACTCCAGCTAGGAATCCTATAATGAATGCATGATTATGTCATGATTTACGTAAAATCAAGTTCATCATATCGATCAAGTCTTACTTCGAAAATCCGGAATTGAATGTGTTGTGCCAAAACTTCCAATAAAAAATATTCACATCCTAATTCCCGACCTATACTAGAGTCTAAAAAATGCCAATACAATTTTCATACTAACACATTTCTCATGTCACCAAATGGACTCTTGCCTAAATATTGTATAGCTTAAATTAACCTGCCGACCTAAGTAATTTGGAAAAGAACATCAATTACTCAACTTATAGATTATTTCTTCTTATTATGGGATCTTAGCATTTAAGCTGCATTGGTGTGCCACTTTTGACTATGAGATTGGTCCATGACTCACTGTGTCCTATGGTAATTACCCTTGCTAGGACAGGTGTTTGTTGTTATTACCCGCACTACCACGCCAAAAGAAAAAATGAAAAAGAAAAGGAAAAGGCTATAGTGGTGGAAATTGTTGTTGGTTGGCTCAAATTGATTGTACAAAGAAACTTATATGGACAATACTTCCCTCATTATTTTTAGTTGTGACTCAACCATAGAGTGACATGTGTCACGACCTGACTCTCCTAGCAAGATATTGTCCGCTTTGGGCCCCCGCCCTCACGGTTTTGTTTCTGGGAACTCACGAGCAACTTCTCAGTGAGTCACCCATCCGGGAATTGCTCTAGCCCAAACTCGCTTAACTTCAGAGTTCCTACGGAATTCGAAGCCAGTGAACTCCCAAAAGGCCTCTTGCTAGATAGAGACATGCCCACACATATAAGGCACATCACCCTTCCATCCCCGAGCGATGTGGGATTGCTCACCGTTCTTGATTCCCCAAGACACGGGTCTTACAATCCACCTCCCTTGGGGCCCAGTGTCCTCGCTGGCACATTTCCGGTCGGGGTCAGGCTCTGATACCATTATGTCACGACCTGAATCTCCTAGCAAGATATTGTCCGCTTTGGGCCCCCGCCCTCACGATTTTGTTTATGGGAACTCATGAGCAACTTCCCAATGGGTCACCCATCTGGGAATTGCTCTAGCCCAAACCCCAAACTCGCTTAACTTCAGAGTTCCTACGGAATCCGAAGCCAGTGAGCTCCCAAAAGGCCTCTTGCTAGATAGAGATGTGCCCACACATATAAGGCACATCACCCTTCCATCCCCGAGCGATGTGGCATTGCTCACCGTTCTTGATTCCCCAAGACACGAGTCTTATACATGTGTCCTCTCTTTTTTAACTGCCAAATTTTTAACTTTTACTGAAGCTCTAGCTTTTTACTAAAACAAAAAAACAAAGGGCCACAAAGACTTAAAATTTTGACTTAAGAAGGAAAATTATTATTATTTTTTTAGAAATGCTTGAGAAAATCAAAGTGAAAAGGAAAAGGCTATAGTGGTGGAAATTGTGGTTTGTAGGCCCAAATTGGGAGATTATATATGTAGATATTGAAAGATTTAGGATGTGAATGACCTTGATTGTCTCTTGAATACTTGATTGAGATGTAGACTTTCTAGAGTCCTTTCTGGAAATATTTTTGCTCACCACTTTAACTCAAGGTGTATCCTCACCATCATTCTCAATACTTGACACGTGTCTATTGACATAACCATGGTTCCATAAATAAAAATTAAAGAGTTAATTATGGTTATGCTAATAGACACATGTCAAGTGTTGAGAAATGGTGGTAAGAGTACACCTTCAGTTAAAATGGTGAGCAAATCAATCTAGGCTATCACTAAGGATCCGATTACAGATATTCTAGGAATTGTCCTTGATAATTAAGGGCAATCAAGATGGGGTGGTGATGCCATAAATGTATTCTTTTGTTTTTAGAAAAAGAACCATTGCCTTTGCCTGATTGCCCGTACCGAACTTACCAATCTTGAAAAAGCAAGGCTCCTCAATTAATTAGTAATTACTAAGTGCCAGTTTGGCATTGCTTATTTTGGGTGATAAGTGATTTTTAAAAAATTTTGGGAAGCCCAGCCCGTTTGGTAAACTATGAGAAAATCACTTATTATTAAAAATTGCTGTGAGAGAAAGCTATAAGGGAAAGCAGCTAATGAGGTGCTTTCATTTTCTGATTATGCAGGACTCAGTTTCGAAGAGGTGCTGGGTTTAATGATTATGCAGGAATTATTTTCTGATTATGAGGGAATTAGTACCAAAAACACTTTTAACAAAAAGTTTACCAAACGCTAAATCGCTTTCTCTCACGGTGATTTCTCTCACAAAGAATCGACGGCGATTATTTTCACAAAGACAAAGAATGCCAAACTGGCCCTAAGTCCTCAAATGATATCTAATTATTTGAATATGTGTATGCAATGTGTTTGTTGAAGAATATAAGTCCCACATTGGAAACTTAATTAAATAAAATAAAATATATAATGAATAGTTCCACTAGCTAATATCACCGAGACCCTTTGTGATAAAACCTCACACCTATTTTTTCAACTCTCCAAACTGAGACATACATAAGCAAACCATCTTATTCAATAACTATTGGCGAACTTAATACATCCAAAGAGGTACTTGCACTCCTAAATTCCTTTGGCTTTTTCTGCTTTTTCATATATAGGTAGGTTTGTGTTATTAATTGTTCTCGTACTAGAACTGTTTCTGAAGATAATCAACCAACTTGTTGTCCACTTGGAAGGCCTTGGCTAAAACATTAGGGTTGATGGGAGGCTTGGAGCCAAAAACTGCATTGGCTATGGTGATCACTCTTGGGTTCTGGCTGCTAAGGCCAGCAAGGGCTACAGCGTTGCCGTATCCCACGTTGAGTTGGAAGTGAATGAGACCAATTGGGAACACAAATACATCTCCCTTGTTCAACACGTTGCTGATTAGCTGATTATTATCAGCATTTGATGTGACGAATCCGACATAGAGTGTCCCTTCCAAGACTACAAGAATTTTTGAGCCACAAGGGTGAGTGTGAGGAGGGTTCAGGCCATTTGGTGCAAAGTCTATGCAAGATAGGGATATGCCAAGAGTGTTCAGTCCTGTTATTTGGTCTACATTCACAGCTGTCATGGTTGAACCAACTGGATTTGTTGTGCTTTTGGCAATTTGGAGCCCAGAAAAGAAGAAATCATTTGCTGTAACGAACTTTGGATCCTTGCAGAATTTCCCATTCACAAACACTGATTGTACTATAAAAACAGAAGAAGAAAAAGAAGTTTATTATCTTTGTAGTATTAGTTGTCACATGCATTAAAACGAAGAACGTTGTTATTTGAACTACTTTTTTTTAATTGTATAGAGGCGGAATTCACATAACTGTGGATTCACATCCATTAAAAAGGTGATCCGTAAGATGATCGATCAGAAAATATGGTACAATTAGCATGCGGATAAATAGTTGATGATGCACTCATGCAAAAGCATATGATTAACAACAAAATAGTTTTCATAATATTCATAAGGCATTATGAGTATCTAATGTGCAAATACGTACTAATATTAGATAAATGAAATCCTAGTATATACCAGCAGATGGGGGGTTATTAATTGCTACGCAGAAATCCTGCAGAGGACTGGGGTCATAGGCAGAGACAAGGAAGCTTGTGAATGCCAATATGGCAACAGTGCTTGGGAGGAAATGAACACCTTTCATCGCAGTTTGGCTTTGCTAGGTTGTGTTGTTTTGTGTCGAAGGTAGATGAAAATCCTTTATGGGGCACTTGCCTATTTATAGACTGGAGAGAATGAATTGTTCTTGGTATTAGTATTTAGAAGCAGGTAAAGAATTGGCTGATCAAATCTTTAGTGGGTGTCGACCAAAGTTGCATCACACTCCAAAATTTGATATTACTTTCCTCACCTTCCTTATCCATTGTTTCAATTTCTTAATGTCCACACTAATCTTCTGGGAAAGAGTCCAGTACTTTACTTATCTTCTTTGGTCATATGGTGTTTATGCCCATAGCTACGTCATTTTATGGCCATAACTAGGTCTTTAGGTTTCAATTTAACTATATTTCCTGTATTAGTATATAAACGAAAGAAGCGTCCATGAACCGAAAACATCATTTTTTAAAATAATATTATATTATATTATATCATGTTTTTAAGAATGATCGAGAAACTATGGTCATGGATACAAGCCATATGTCCCCTGAAACAAAACAATTTTGGAAGCTAGAACGAAAGGACATTCTGAGAAGAAGGCTTTTTCATGACGATGGACCTAGCAACACCGATTGGTTAAATAATCAAAACCATTAGGTTATTTTAGTTTCCTTTTATTTAATTGTTTTTTTTTAATGAAGTAGTTGTATTTCTTGTCTTTTAATTAATTAGTAGTATTTCTTAATTTGTTGTATTTTTTAATTTGAAATTTGAAACCGAAAATCTTATCCGAAAAATTCATTCGAATTATGAGATATTAATTTTATAATAAATATTGACACATAGGAACCAAAAATCTTATCCGAAAATATTCTCCAAATTAATTGTTTAGGTAAAAAAAGAAAAAGAAAAGTGAATAGTATTGCCCTTTGCCATGACAACTAGGGATGGCAACGGGTCGGGTATGACAATACCATCCCCGCCCCCGTCCCCGAACCCATCCCCGTTTAATATGGTTCGGGGAATCCCTGTCCCCGTTCCTGTCGGGGGACTATCCCCCATACCCGCCCCGAATCCCCGAATTTTTTTGCATAGAAAATATTTATCATACATTTTAACATTAAGTTTCATATTAAATTATCATTCAACACATCCAAATTAACTATAAAGTTCAACTCAACTATGCAAAATCACATCAATTCAATTTGACAAAACATATATATATATATATATATATAATCCAATTTTTTTATTATAGAAAATTAGATATAACCTCAATTTTTTTATTTAAAAAAAAAACTTTCTTCTTCTTTTTCAATACCATATCGATATGGATACCTTGATTATGAGAGTGATTTTTGTTTCTTAGCTATCCAATTGGATATGGATACCGTTTTCAACACCATATGGATATGTAGTAGTTGTTTAATATATGTTAATATTAACCAAAAATGACTGAACTTGTGTAATTAATCATATTTTAAAGGAAATAGTAATATAGTAGATACTATAACAACATGACAATTCATCATAATAAGAAAACGAAAAATACAAAGTGGATCCTTTACAGATACATAAATACATGTTTGTGTTGTGCATACTTATTATAGACTAAAGAGTGTTGGTACGCTGGTGGTAAGCTTGTGAGTTTCAATCTTGGAGGTTAGGGGTTCAAAACCCCTTGGCATCACTACTTAAATGTTTTAAATATTATGTTATATATTTATTAATTCAAAATTAAATATACACAAATCGGGTCGGGTTCGGGGATGGGGATGTCAATACCATCCCTGCCCCATACCCGTCGGGGATTTTTCAAATTCGGGGATCCCAGTACCCGAGACCCCTTTTTGCCCTGAAAACTCCCCCCGTTCCCCGCTCCTACGGGGATTTCTGCCATCCCTAATGCCAACGGGTGGAAACACACCTTGCACTTTGTAAGGGCTGCCACTATTCACATGAATAGTATCTGCCCTTGCCTCCCCTTGCCCTTTGCCATAGCAAATGGGTGGAAGTGCTCTTAAAGATTGAACGAGACCCTTTGCAGGAGAATTGTATCTTAGAGTAGAAGGTTCGTGAAACTCATCATAGAAAATATGAATATTTCCTCATTGGCAGAAAAGGTTAACTTCCTAGCAAGTCGAAGTGGTATATTCCTCATCTGACAGTTTAGCTTGACCATGAGCTCAAGCATCTTAAATGGGGGAGCCATGATCCATGAGGATCTTGCAAATAAAATAATAAAATAAAATTACAAACAAAATAATTAAATAATCATATACTATTATATACCATTATTTAATTATTTTAAAACCATAAATAATTTGTGGTTTAAAACAATTGGTTTTAAACCACCAACTTCATATGGCTTATGTACATAGGTGTTTTAAAACCATTCAACTCTTATGGTTTAAAAACACTTGCTATTTTCAGTTTGCTACTTTAGGACGATGAACTTGTATATAAACCCCATTTGATGAATGAAATAGATAAGCATAACTCAAAGCAGTTCCTTAGCTTATTCCTTATTATTCTCTAATTGTCTTAAAATTCCTTTCGTCCCCTTATTCCTATAAACTAAGAATTCATAATTTTATCGACTAGAAGTTTTAGATCAAATATCTCCCAGATACAATGTATTGGCCCAAGCATATAAATTGTACTTTACATTTGAATTTATTAATGAAAGATATGAGCATATTCTAATATTCTAATATCAATTTAATATGCTACCATGAGTTTAACAAAATGAAATTATAAAAATTCAAAGTTAAATGGGATGGTGCTTTGGCCCAAGTACGGGCCCAGCCCAAGGACAACTCAACTCAATGTGTACTTGGGCTTTGGGAAGGAATACTGGATTTTTCTTTTTGTTTTTTTTGTTTGTATAAATTTTTATTTATCTTTATATAAGTTTTAATATTTTTAAAATGCTTTAAATATATTTTAAATATTTAATAGCTAAAATTATCAAAATGTTCATGCCACATCAGCAACTTAACGTTTTTGTGGACAAAAATAGTAAACTGGGACATAGAGTAAGGTTCTGGAGGGTGTGACTTTTTGAGTTTCGGGGGGTAAATTGGGATCGACATTCGAGTTTAGGGAGTAAACCATAATTAAGCCCAAAGAAAAAAGGGAGGCATGTTAGTTACCAGCTTTTTACATCAAATTTGATTATATCACCATTTAGTTATTTTTATATTAGCGAGGACGGGGTTCAAATTTAGAATGTCTTTCAACGTAAGGAAAAGAAGTATCACTAGATTAAGAGTTTCTTAATTCTCTAATTGGGGGGTGGATGAATCAATTTCAGATTTGTAGTTGCTTAAGAGCTGCTTGTAAACCCAAGAAAGAAACGACAATTCAACTAAGTATGCCAAACAAACATCATATAAGAGGGCAGCAGATAATAGCTGCTAATTATTACACAGTTTCCTTAAAATTACAAAAGGGACATGAAGTTCTTAATTCAACTAAAGAAAGCAAGAAACATTGCACAAACATTGACAAAAGAACCAACCGAAACTGATAAAAGACCAAGCAGTACCACTATCACTAGGGCCTCATCTGCTTTATTTATATATTGTCACTTTTATTGGCAGAGGCACATATACACCTTGATGATGCTTCATGTAAGCTAGCAATTAAGGTGCTGGTATGATGATAGGAGGTGAAATGTGTGACTCAAGCTCCCAGAGCTCGAAAACTCCATGGACAAAGTCATAGTAACCACCCCGAAGTGCTAGATTTCTGTTAGAAATCGCCTTTTGAACGTATGGATAACTTTGCAGGTTCACCAGTGATAAATTTACTGATTCCTGCGTAAAATCATATTGTTTAAGAAGATGCTGAGTGAGATTTATTTCAATCATGGAGAACTGAACCGAGTGTACAATGTATATATGCCTTGTAAATTTACCACTGAGTTAAAGATGGAAAAGTATAAAAGAGTTGGTGCTATATATAATTAGCTTACCCTTGCACAAGCTTCAATTTGTTCCTCAATATCATGCCCACCCTGTCCATTTGCTATAACCTTAACCTTGGCTGGTAGACCAATTTTAACCCATTCATCTATGAAGTCACTGCAAATTCCAATCAAAATGGACGCAACGTTGTATACCATTAGCAAGTTATTATGATTTGTGCTCCCTTTTGGTAATAAAGCTTTTCATAGCTTACCATTACTAAAATTAGCAAGGAGTGTCGTATGGTATATTGTACATGAAAAAATGCTAATACAAACTCTATTTGATTTTTTTTTACCATTACTATTATTAGCAAGGAGTGTTATTAATTATTAAAAAATTGGTAATGAACAAAAAGCATTTCATCCTCATAAACGATTATGAATCTTCCACAAGCTAAAGTTTTGTATGAAAAAAGCCTTACAAGGGAACAGAACCATCCTCCGGATGAGTCATAAGCCTCGTGATCCCACCACAACGACTGTGTCCAATGACCAAAATGTTTTCTACCTGTCAAATTTTCTTCTCTTGTAATAAGAAGTGAAGAGAAAATACCTAATAATTAATAATTAATTAAATCTAAAGTTTTTGGAATGTTCACCCCAAGTTCTGTTATAGCATATTCAATGGTCGCTCCAACTCCTACATATTTTAGCTGCAAGCCATATAAACGAACTTATTTTAGCTGTCTAATACATGATTAGTGTGAGATAATTCATTGTTAAAAAATTAAATTTAGTTTGATTAGAACAACTAATCACTTGAGGTAAAGAGAGAGAGAGAGAGAGAGAGAGAGAGTATTGAACCTGGTTAAATGCAGGAACCATGTTAGCAAGGTTGCGAACCATGAAGGCCTCCCCAGGTTGGAAATTAAGGATATGTGAGGGGCTTACTCGGGAGTCCGAGCATGCAAATACCAGAAACTGCATTGAAACAAAACATAAAATTTTATTAATATGTTAAGCTACATACTAATTAATTCTAAGATGCTAGGCCTAATTGTACCTTGGGGCTTTGTCCTTCAGCAAGCTCATTGAAATAGTCTGGATATTTTCTGCAAGATCAGCCCAAAAAGATATGTAAGAAACAATGAAAAATATTATTAGATTTTAAAATTTTCAAGAATATCCACCTATTATTTATTTTGTAATTTGGGTATAAGACGGCTAACTACTGCCAACACTAATATTGTTCCTAATTTAACCACTTATAAAGTCCAATAAGTATGAGGTTTTATCACAAAAGGTTTCGATGTTATTGGTAATGGAGAAATTATAGAATACTACCGTAGTATGGCTACGTGGTACATCTTGTACACGTGTTATAATATGGGTAGACGACGGGGAAAATAAAACCTGTCGTCTACCCATATTATAACACATGTACAAGATGTATCACGTGGCCATACTATGGTAGTATTCTATAATGGAACAATTTATTATATGTTGTACTTTATTTGTCAAAGTTTCCGATATTAGACTTTATGTTCTTCAACATAAAGTCCTTCAATGATTATTTTTTTTCTGAATTGTGGTAGTGGTTGAGATGCTTTTCACGAATTTAATCATTCATACATGATTAAACGTTTGAAAAATTATATCCGATCTTTTACTCGAATTTGTTGATCCTGAAGTGGATGAAGCCATCTACAATCCTTTGAACTGGGTTAAAATCACCAGGATTTTCCAACTCAGCATTCAACTTCTCAGTTTTGGCAGCAGCCACATCGTCCAGCCCTTCCTTCTCACTGCAACCATATATACCAACCAAAATTGTCAAATTTTGCATATAAGCACACGGTTTTGGAAAAGATTTTGTAGCCAAATATTAGATTTAGCCATGAAATTTTTTAAAAAAATTTTGGTGGCTGAATTATCATATATAGTCTATGAACACTTGGTTATAATTTATAAACTAAAGATGTACTGCATGTCACGGAAATGTTGAAGAGTTTCTTGTACATGATGCTATTGTTACCCAAAACAAAAAGAACTTGGTCAGTGGAGTATAGTTCAATTGGTTGAGGTCAATAACATCTTTGAGTGTATTTTCTTTCCAAGGTCAATCGTAGGCATAGTATACTAAAGTCTAAAGACATAGTATAAAGATATTAATATGTTGATTTGTATAGCCTATCTACCAAGTTGTTTAGTGGTGTAATTTTGTTTTCTGATTTTCATGTATGACTTGAAGATGGACCTCTATAGCTATCTGATGTACTACATTATGATATTTCCATCTATTAAATTAAATGGTGTAAAATTTATCTATATCATTAATGCTAAGAATGGATATATGACTAAACATCTCATATGAAAATTATCAGTCGCCAGATCTCAAACCCCATGAACACAAATTTAATAAGAGCTCAAAATTCTCACTCCAATTAATCACCACAAAAACAAAAAAAACAAAATCAATCTTAATTAGCTGAGCTAGTATAGTAATTAACCTGGAAACCTCTTCCCATAATGGACCTTTAACACTTGCATCACGAAACGCCACGTCCATATCAGACCGTATCTGCAAGAGAGCTGGAGTTTCTTGCCGAGGCCAACGATTGCCACCAAAGCTCCTCTCACCACTCCCTAACAAATCATCACCACCACCCCCACCTCTAAAAGTGTCTTCACCTGAATTCGAGCCAGCACCGCCGCCACTGACATCGCCTCCACCACCTTCTGGAGCCACCACAGCCGCGGTGGCGGCAGCATCGCGGGAGATGGTGCTCCCTAACACACTAGAGTCCCCCAGCATAGGACGACGAGTAGTCTTACTCTCTCCTCCTCTTCAACTATCCCTTTTTCTCTCTCTCTCTCTCTATCTAAAACAAAAACAAAACAATTATACAAGAGAGCGATGGTGAATATATCACACAAGAGAGCGATGGTGAATAATTCTCTACAAGGGTTTTATGAAGATGGGTTGTAAGGTGAAGTTATTAATTTATTTCGGTGGGGATCTGCTTGTCGATCTCAAGGAAGTTGTTTTTTTCTTTTTTCTTTTTATATATCCCACTGGCTACAAAATGTTTCCTTGACCATTATTAAGCACAGTATCCACAAATAAAAATTTAGAATTTTCAAAATTGTAACAAGAAAAGAATCCTCCAATTTTCTACTTTGTTGGGTGGAAATGGGACTGTAGTTTTTTGTGGCGTAAGGGGTTTCTTCTGATCGTGACAATGGAAGTTTGACAAAATCTTGTTCTCACAATTGAGCAAAGAAAATTGGCAAGAAAAAGTTTTGATGTTAAAAGAGACATTTTGAGTAGTGGGGACCATTAACTTCTTCTAGCTTTGTAATATAATGCATGTTTCTCTCTAATTCTGTCAAGATTTTGTGACACGATTGTGTATAAACGTTACGTTTCTTTTTCGTATTTTAAATTGCAGTTGAACCTGAATGTGACTTGCTTTTTGGGATAAGGTTGTTGTGACTTTCAAGCTTCTTTTTTCTTCTTGCATTTCGTGTTAATATGTAATAATGGATTAACATTTTTTACCATCCACGCTTTCAAAAGATGTAATTAGGGATGAATGATTATTTGTCATGTTAAGAACTCACACGTTAACCCATATGTGTATGTTTAAGTATACACATAATTAACGATTATGGTTTACAAATCTGACAGCATAGCATACCGAAATAATAATATTACTCTAAGTTAACTTTTCTTATAATGTTTTTGGTTATATCGGAAGAAATTATATCATAATTCTATATCAATATATCTCATCCTTCCTTATTAGGGTTAACATTTTCTCTAATTTTGAATATGAATCGAGAAAGATACATATATATATATATATATATAGTTATTCTCTTATCCGGATGTATTAACGTGCGGAACGTACGGATGTCATTGTAAACATGCAGGAAAATAAGGAGGGGTAGTACAAAATACATGGCGTTCGCACGATGATAACGTCCGGATGTCCGCATAAGAGAATTTATGTATATATATATATATATATATATAATATCAATTTGGAAGGAAAACATTAGTCATTTGTTTGATATAAAATGAATTACCATTTTCAGAGTTGTCTTTTACTGCAACAACTTGTAGGAAAAACCAATCCAGGTGACTTGTGAGAGCAGCAATCAGATCCCGCTGCACAACTTTGGGCTTAAGATCTAACGAACTGATAAAGATAATAATATACAAGAACAGCAACAGAGTTGTTTCGATAAAATCCAACTTTTCATTTCATTTCATCTTATAAAGAGAAAGTATTGAAATTTAATGGTGAAAGAAACTGAAATTACCTGTAGAATGTCTATATATGCCTAGAGAGTGTTAAATAGACTAATTCGAGTTTTTAACAATAAATAATAATCAACTTTCGAAGCAGGATTGATATGAGTTATCAATCCTGAAATGTGCAGAGCTTAAAATAAAAGAACACGCAGTTATTTATTTTACGTGGTAAAACCCCACCTATGGGGAAAATCAACGGGACTCCTTAGTCCAGAACAAATCCACTATAGAATTAAGATTACAAGAAATACTCACACATTTATCCTAGACTCAATCTAGATAAAGTTTACCGACTTCTTCGTATCTTAACTTCTATCTCGGGATGAACTTCAACACTCCTTATGTTGACCGCAATACTGGTCGCGATTGCTTCAAACTCACCGGAGAATAAACGCCACAATGGTCTCGATGCACTCAACCATATGAGTCACCGACATGCATATGTATGCAATATGAATGATGAATAGATTCAATAAATCACTTGATGAATTACCAAAGACAAATCAGCACGGCAGCCTTTTCAAAAAGATTCAATATGCTCAAAAGATTTAATTGCATTGAAAAGCTTCACATTGGAAAAGAAACAACAATGCTTTTATGCTAAGCAGGTTTCTCTCACTAGAGAGAACCACGAGACTACACTTCCAAAGCAACTATGACTCTAAGACCCATTCAGCTGAGACTACTAAACCGGATGCAAAAAGGTCTCTTCATGAGACGCCCAACAGATGACAACAATACTATCCGATTATGAATATAAATTCTAATTCAATAAGGACTCTTAGTGACGACACCAGACAGCCACTATTATTAAGAAATAATTACCTCCTAAAACAAGTTAACTAGGAGATAGGCATGGTGCACATCACGATAGTAAATGCTAATGGTTTAACTTAAATCACAATGGCATCAAACATAGCTTTAATTATAAATCCTATTTTCAATGCATGATTATGTCATGATTTACCTGTTGTCAAGTTTCTCATATGGTCAGGTCATGCCTCGGAAGTATGGGGTTGAAAGAGTTGTGCCAAAACGTCCAATAACAATTCCTCACAAACTAATTTTCAACCTATGCTAGAGTCTAGGAATGCCAATACAATTTTCATACTAACAGAAACAAAGCAATGATTAATTGTATTAAGTGACCGCGAGCCGTTGTTGTTTACCAACAATGCTTATAATTAATTTACTATATATAAGCATTTCCATTAGAACCTTCCTTGTACAACCCAAATTCATAATATTCCCTTGAGAATCCTTTATAAGCATATAATAATTTGACCTTTTGAGTTTAGCCCTTTGTAAATTATTACTTGAAACATGATAGATAGTTGAGTAAATTGAAAGCCATTGCAACCATGTGCCAAAAACTACCATCCTTAATGATGTTTTTATGCATGCTCACGTACACCTTTTAGAGATATAAATATAACCAAAGAAAACCAGATGTTGCAAAGCATTTATATTATTGGAAACATGAGAGCATGTGCATAGAAATAACTATTCAAATTGCAATGGAAGATCCTAATTAAAGGATCCCAATCATTTTTTATTTTTTTATGATTAATGTATCAACCGTTTACACATCATGACAGGACCCGATCCGAATTCCACTCCGGAACCCGCACCGAATTCTGCTGATAACCGACATTATCCCAATGTCGGGCCCACATACTAAACAGAATCCTTCTTCCCGAAACAAAAGGCAAAGGGGTCAAGACTTCTGCCGAAAAACGGGCAGAGTCTCCCCTGAAACAAGGACAAACCCAAAAGTTCAACCTGTTAGAAAACAACAGATAAGAATATCTCAACTGCCAGCATGCAACTCAAATACAAAACAGTTCTCCGGCCAACAATTCCAACCCTAATGGGCAATAACAGAGCAATCTAAGAGTAATAAGAATCAAGTAGCAGAATTAAAGTTTACAGAATAGGGACATAAAGTCCTACAGTTTAGTCGAAGCTCGAGAAGATGAGCGCTTGGCCGAACAGTACGGAAGCGACGACTACTGCCTGGTGGGGTGCAAAACAGAAAGAGTGTGAGTGGACAAAAACAAATTTTACATACTTAAACGTAATATCCCCACCATTTCAAAACGATGCAAACTATGCATATGAAATCACTTATATACGTAGTGGATTCAAAACCAAATATACATCAAGATAGTCCCAGGATGGTAATCCCATTCAAAACCCTTCCAAATCATAAAACCATTTTCTTTCCTTTTCCCGAGGCATAGCCTCCCAAATGGAATCCATAAAGATATATAAAAACATAAACAGAATAACTTGCTAAACGTAAGCATAAAGATGGAATAAAGTTCCCATAAGGTAAAACAACATTAAAATCTCAATAAACTAGTTAAATCCAAGAGACCATATCAATATCATTGTAAATATAATTTAATAGTAATCCCTTTCTTTCCCACACTCACACGACCACATGCCCATGGGCAATAGAAGCAAGGAAGGATCCTCACTAAAATAAATACGAATACGAAGATAGTAATACGTACATATAGTAATATATAACCTCAAC